>CM069303.1:17657500-18907500 GCA_035609425.1 Epinephelus awoara | reverse complement strand
AAATAAGACAGATTTCACGATGCACTACAAGATTTAACACATAGGTAAGAGAATGTTTTAGTAGCATGATCTTCAATTGTAATGTTTTCTTATCCTCATTATTGTTGTTGTTGTTGTCGTTGGTGGTGGTGGTAGAATTAGCACAGGTTCTAGTAATAGCAGTGCTGTAGTAGAAGCATGGACGGATTACTGAACAGACCTAGTAGGCAGAAGCTCAGGGCACAAAGTGGAAGGGGAAGTGAGGCGCAAAATGTCCCTCAAAATAACACCTACTGACCAAGAGGAGATTAAAAATGACCACAAAAAAGATTTAAAGTAGCTGCAAAGAGACACACAATATCTACAAAAAGAGGCAAAACAACCACAAAGACACACAACTAAGAATACTACAAAGTGACACAAAATGACAAAAAGATGCATTAATGATAAATTGATGCAAAACAATGACACAAAACGAGGCTTTTATACAGAACAACTCATGATATAATATAGCTCACTGAAGTAACCGTTAAAACACGGTGAAAACCAGAAACAGGTCACACTCCTCTGACCTCGTTTCCACTCTGTTCAAAGCACTAATCATAAAATTCAGTTTAAAAGCCGCTCATATGAATATGTGTCAGATTGTGGGATTGTGTTTTTCTTTCAACTTGTCAAAAGTCATTTTTTCCTCTTAATGCCAAAGTTCCTACTTGAGAAAAAAAAAAACTGAAGCTAAAATTCTTAATACAAAGTGGACGTTAAATGTCGAAATGTTAAAAGTCAAGTTTCATACTCAACAGTTTCCCTGGTATTATAATTAGAAGGGCTGAGTATCGTTTAAAAGATGGTGAGTGCTCATACCAACACAATCATATCAGATCATGGGAATGCAATTGAATTCAGCTGTGTTAAATACCACCAGATGCCACAGGCATGTATTATAGCCATACTTTTAGGCGGTAACTCTCTCAAATACTTCGTACTTGACTTCAGCACACCTCAGACTGTATGGATTGTGGCTGCTGCAGTATTGGGCCAATCACATGTTGAAATAAATCAAAGAATGCTGGCAGTGATTGGCTGTGAGCAAAAACCATATAAACAGTCAGTGTTTTCTAGATCTGGGTTCCAAAAGGTGCTCTAATGCAGGGGTTCTCAAAGTTTTGATAACTAAATGTCAATTTCAGGAGCCAGCATATGATCAAGGGCCACCCAGGAAAAGTGTAGACATAAAACAAAATATCTTTTTCATCTTGTAATTGTACTCGTACTCGTACTTGTCGTCCTCCGCTTGTCCGGGTCGCGGGGGCAGTAGCTTCAGCAAAAAAGCCCAGACAGTCCTCTCCTCAGCCACTTCTGTCAGCTCTATCGAGGGGACCCCGAGGCGTTCCCAGGCCAGCCGAGCAATGTAATCCCACCAGCGTGTCCTAGGGCGGCCCCCAGGTCTCCTCCCGGTTGGACATGCCCGAAACACCTCCCAAGGGAGGCGTCCGGAAGGCATCCTTACTAGATGCCCGAACCCCTTAGCTGACTCCTCTCGATGTGGAGGAGCTTTGCTTTCTGGCTAAGCTCCCTCTTCACCACAACAGACCGGTTAAGCGCCTGTATCACTGCTGATGCTGCCCCAATCCGCCTGTCAATCTCCCGCTCCATCCTACCCTCACTCTGGAACAGGATCCCGAGATACTTAAACTCCTTCACCTGAGGCAGGACCTCCCCCCCAACCTGGAGTGGGCAATCCACCCTTTTCCGGCTGAGGACCACGGCCTCAGACTTGGAGGTGCTGATTCTCATCCCAGCCGCTTCACACTTGGCTGCGAACCGTCCCAGCAAGAGCTGGAGCTGGCTGCGCCTAGAAATTCTGTCCATACAAGTTATGAACAGAACCGGTGACAAAGGGCAGCCCTGGCGGAGTCCAACTCTCACCAGGAACATGTCCGACTTACTGCCGGCCACGCGAACCAGACTCATGCTCCTTCGGTACAGGGACTGGATGGCCCTTAGCAAGGGGCCACCAACCCCATACTCCCGTAGCACCCCCCACAGGATGCCCCTGGGGACATGGTCATAAGCCTTCTCCAAATCCACAAAACACTGGTTGGGCAAACTCCCATGCCCCCTCCAGCACCCTGGCGAGGGTAAAGAGCTGGTCCACGGTTCCGCGTCCGGGACGAAAACCACATTGCTCTTCCTCAATCTGATGTTCAACTATCGACCGGACCCTCTTCTCCAGCACCCTGGAGTAGACCTTACCGGGTAGGCTGAGGAGTGTGATCCCCCCGTAATTGGAACACACCCTCTGGTCCCCTTTCTTGAAGATGGGGACCACCAACCCTGTCTGCCACTACAGAGGTACTGCCCCCTATGTCCACGCAATGTTGCAGAGGCGTGTCAGCCAGGACAGCCCTACAACATCCAGAGCCTTGAGATATCCAGGGCGAATCTCATCCACCCGCCGGCGCTGAGTTCTTTTTCATCTCACTTCTGCATTAAACTGCCAAGTTGTCCACCAACTTGCCTAAATTTAGCTAACAACACTACAGTGGTATTGATGACAGATCATGATTCCCACGACACTTGCGTGGTGCCATGAGCTGCCATGCGAAGAGTAGCTTTCTACAAGTTGTCATTCCTAACTGGACAGAGGCTTGAGAGGGACACACAGTTTAATGCAGTTGTTGAGTAGCATATTAAATTTAAGCTATTGAAAGTGAAAGTATTGAAGTGGACCTCAGATGATTGAAATGTAATGCATTTGTTTTCTGTCACATTCGAGGGCTGCAACAAGCGTTCCTGAGGGCCGTCATTGGCCCCAGGGCAGCACTTTGAGAAACTGTGCTCTAATCTAAACCCACAAATGTTAATGTGTTGGTGTTGTTTTCCTGTCACGGGCTTACCTTCCATGTTAGCATCACCTTACGAGTACCATTTAAATGTCTTATTGTCATGGTGACGTTCGGTTCTTGTTCAAGTTCTGCAATATGAACACAAAATGTTATTGAGCAGTTGAGTTGAGTATAGTTTGTGTTTTCTCTTCACGAGTTTACCACTTCCAAAAGCAGGAAAGTGTGACCTTCAAACATTTTGAGCAATTGAAACCTCAGACATGTAAAATAATTTAAGATATTTGCATGGCAGTGGTGCAGACTCATATTTCTAAGACCTATATTTCATTTTTGAGTTTGGATTTATTATATCCAGTGTACACAGACCAGATCATACCCGACACACCACAGTGTAAAGAGGGGAGACTCAGTTACAGAGTGAGCCAGTCTTCTCAGTTGTTGTGACACAAATTGTTTCAGTATGAATACTGGATTCAAAGTCCACAGCACTAACAAATACACCATGAAATCTGGGGCTTCACCTGCAGGAACAGTCACAACTGATGACCAGTCGCTCCACAGTGGGTTACGAGCCTGAGTGGACCGATGTCTGATTTGAACCTGGTAAGCTGAATCCTTCACCAGATTCACGACAATTACGTTGTCTGTTCAGATGAAAAAGAAAAACCAAGACATTTCATTTAGGTGACACAAAATAATCTCCTTTTTCAATTTTTTTCCCATTGACAGCAAATCACATGTAAAGACCAGAGAATGGTTTAAACCTATTAACAGCTACTTCCAAAGCCTGATATATGTTATTACTTGGTGTCCATTGTTGTCCAAAAACTTAAAAACATATCCGTAAGCCTCACTGTTGCACTGACATAGTGCTTTTTACAGTAAGTCAATTTTGAGTCAATCCTACATTCACTGTCCTGCTGCAGTAAATATTCACTTGCACATACTGAGGCCCAGAAAATGCACTATTTTGTCCAGTTTGAGCAAGGTTTGTAAAAAAAAACAAAAAACTCTTTATGCCTGTGATTGGCTTTTAAAGATTTACCTCTTCAGAAGGAATGAATGGGCTGAGAGACACAGGCAGGTGAGATAAGTGATAAAGTATTCAGAAATGTACTAATGTACTGTTTGCTTTAGTTGGTATTATAGCTTGCAGCAACTTCATCAGAAAACAGGTCTAAAAACGTATTATCTTATTTGAAAAATAGCAGTTATGTAAATATGAGAATTTAAATTACTGGGCTAAAACATAAAAAATCACTGGAATGAGATAGATCCCCGAGATAAATCAGGCTGAATGAACTTTTTATTCAAAAGACTTGAATTACAAAGGTACAAGATACAAGAGACTACTCACACATAGGAGTGTTACTGGAGGTATTAATTATTCTCTGTAATAGCAAAATGGATAAAAGGTTAAACATGTTAGTTGAAGTAGAAGAACAGCTTCAGATACATTAGATTTGCAAACAAAATATGCCTTACTTTTTCCCACGATTCTGTGGGGTGTTCATCTCGTCTGAACCGGACCTCAGCTAGAGCTGGATGCTTCTCAGCAGCTGTCCAGCTTAAACTGAGGTTGTTTTTAAACCAGGACATGTTGATATTTTTTGGTGATTCATACTTAACTGTTGAGGATATATATAAACTTTAGTGACAGATCAGTGTTAAAATTCTCTGTTAATTTGTCACTAAAAAAGGACAGCAGTGTGTTTTAATCTCACAAGTTGTTGGGTTAAATGAGAGGAGCATCCAGTACCTGTGTGCCCGAGAACAACAGTCCTCATGGTGGACGTGCAGCTTGAGATTCCTACGTGAGCCACCACCGAAATGTTAACAGGACGATACTTGATAAGCTGTTCCTCGTTGAAATTAGACCAGTTCTCCCTAATGTTCTTGAATGTGCGTTTACTGCAGGCAAACATGTAGAGCTTTGAGTGCATTGATAATGACAGAGACACATCATGAAAGGTGTTTATGAAACTTTTTACATCCAGTTTTCCATTTGGATTACCTTAAGATGCTTTAAGATCGTTAAAAACAGCTAGCCTGGTTCTGTCAAAGGCTGACAACACAGCAGCACCTGTAAAGCTCGCTATCTAACATGTTGAAAAATCTGTATTTTAGCAAATTACCCTAAGTTACCCTGAGACAGAGCCAGGCTAACTGTTTCACCCTGTTTCCATGATTTTGGCTATGCTAAACTCAGTTAAAGGGACATTGTGTAACATTTTCAGTTGTTTATTGGCAAATATTGATATCTGCATTCATAAATATGTCATCACTGATGTACTATTACCTCCACCAATAATCTGACTTATTCTTGTAAAAGGAGAATTTAGGATTTGTTTGTACATTGTGCGGGTAAGTCGTCTGTGGGGTTCCATTACGTTTCGCCATCTTGAGAATACACCCGCCAGCAAGGAACATACAGCACCGCCTTCGGCGTTTTCATTGAGAGCCAGGCCAGCACTGCGAGACTGAGGAGCCGAAGGAGAGGAGCAAGAGGCGCTTCGCTACTACCCTGGCACATTTGAAACAAAGTCCCACTCTTTGAGCATAATGCAGGATCATGCATATGCAGCATCACGGGAGACGGAATCCTTGTCGCCAAGAAACCGCAAAAGGGAATAGAAAAGGCAGCGTGACCGGCGAATTAAAAAAACGAAGGCCCACATCGGGGTAGCCTTTCCCAGATAGAGAGAGCTGCTGAGGGAGAATGGTAATACAATCACAGGCCAGTGCCGCTGTTGGCAGTTAGCGGCCAGTCGCTAGCAGCCTCATCCCTCTCCTAGCATCACTGCGCCGCTGTAAGCTGTTAGCCACTGTTAGCTGCCAGTCGCTAACAGCCTCATCCCTCTCCTCGCATCACTGCGCCACTGTTAGCCGCTGTTAGCCACTGTTAGCGGCCAGTCACTAACAGCCTCATCCCTCTCCTCGCATCACTGCGCCACTGTTAGCGCTGGCCTGTGATTGTAATACCTTTCTCCTTCAGCAGCTCTCTCCACCTGGGAAAGGCAACCCCAATGCTGACCCTTGTTTTTTTAATTCCCCGGTCACGCTGCCTTTTTGATTCCCTTTTGCACTTTCTTGGCGAAGAGGATTCCGTCTCCCATGATGCTGCATAATACATGATCCTGCATTATGCTCAAAGAGTGGGACTTTGTTATGCGGCAGTAGTGCTGCTGGCCACTAACAGCTGAGGGATGAGGTGTGTGAGGTTGAGCCACTTGTCAGTTGTAAAGGACAAGACGTGATTGGTTTGTTTCAATTTACATCTGCCCCAACAGTCCTACGTTGTAAACACAGCCAGCATGGTGAGGAGGGGGTTTGTCAACTCGTGTCGCGTGTGTCTGTGTAGGAGCCTGAATGAATACTCCATGTAGTATCGGATGACATGGTTTCACCAGTGTTATCATAGCTTTTTGGTCCACAGCGGCTACAGTTGTTGCAATACGTGTTTGAAACAGTGAGGCGCTAGAGTGCGCCATCTGTTTGAATGCAATATGTGATTTCAGCGTTAGATGGGAGAAATTCCTACACACTGTGGCTTTAAGTTTAGCAAAACTAAACCAATCTAAGATAAGCTAAGCTAAAATAGGCTAAGCTAAGCTGAGATAAGATAAGATAAGCGTATCCGGGCTGTTTCATATTTTACTGTTCACGTCAACACATTCTCACTCCCAAATCATCAAATACCGACACTTGGTCTGGTCAGTAGCTCTACACATCAAACTATGACATTCCACGTAGACCTACCTCTCCAGCATTGGTTTTGGCTGTTATAGGACAGTGTTTGAATTTACGCTCATTACATGCATCGTGTCTTCTGCTCATTCAGTGCACACAGTCTCTTTTCAAAATCAACTTAGAACCTAATTGAAAAACTTGGATTTTAGATTTAGTCTTATTCCTTAGGTTTAGGCAACAAAAGCATGGTTAAGTTCAGAACCACATTCGTTACCAATGTCATGTGACATACATCAGATACACCATGTGACATAGCCGTTAGTGGCATAATATGCTCCATGTACTAACACACTGCGTTGTTCTCAAAATAACTTGACTGACATATGGTTTCACACAGGACACAAACAGCAGTCCAGGGTGAAAGTCCCGGGTTTGCACCCCATGTAGACTTTCTTGCTCTTTATGCTACAGTAGTTGCCCAGAATGCCACCGTCTGGTGCATCCCACACCATTGCAAAAGGGTGCCTCAGTGCATTAGTGTCTGATCCTGCTAGTCAAGTGTCAGTATTTGACAAGTTGGGAATGACACGAGTGGTATCGACTTCTCATCTAACTCTAAGCAAGAAAGTGCATATGCATTTTCCCAAAATATCAAAACTTTTCCTTGAAAATCCCCGTATTCCACACATACCTCCAGACTGCATCTCATATACTTGCCATATATATGTATGTTAATAAGGCTGCAGAAGCACTGAATACAATTAGCAGCAGGGTGATCATGTGCTGAGCAGACTCCATATATGGTTATGTGTACATGCCCACCACTTGAGAACAACCCATATTATGCATGGGGGTATATGGGGTGTTCACGGGTGGTGGGTAAGCCTATGTGTATAGAACCATATATGGAGTCTGCTCACGCTGCTGATGACTGGATTCAGTGCAGCTGCAGCCTTGTTAAAAGCACCTGTGCATTGTATTATGCAACAAACCTGATGAAGCCATGGGCGAAATGCACTGGTTAAAACGTTAAATTAAAGGAAGAAGCAATTCAGCCCTCTTGTGTGCAGTGTATCTGCTTATTTGCTATCAATCTGATCTTTGTGGTGTTAAAGTTTGATAAGTTGCCTGACAGACTACTGCCTTTTAAGGAGCAGTAGTGTATAGGACAATCTATTCATTTGCACACTGAGAGGACTGGTGCTTTTTCCCTTTTTCTAATTACAGCTGTACACATTTTCAAAATCCTCACAAAAAAATAACAAGAAATCCTCAAATTGTTAGTTGAGTAGATGTCATTAATTTCTAAATATTGCAGCTCAGACACAGAAAAATACTCACCCTAAAGAAATGTCATATGTCACATCGCTCTCAGTCGTATTCATGCTCCATTCGCACCTGTAAATGGACTCGTCAGCAGTTCTCCTGAAGCACTCAGGACTGGAGGGAGCTTCACATGCTGACCCTGAGAAGCAACACATTTCAAAAATTTAAAAAAATGATCGAATTTATTAATTTTACTGAGTCCAGACATAAACAGACATTTTCTACAGCAACAAACGCAGAGCAGAAATATATTTTCTTATTTTATTCAACCTTTTATATTATCAATCCATTTTTGAAGTTACCTTTTTTTTTCTTAGCTCTACTGTGAAGCACTTTGTCACACATTATACAGACAAGGTTAGAGTTTGGTGTTTAATCCATCAATCCAAACACTTCAGTCCCTTTATACGTGCAAATACAAGCTCAATACTGAGAAAAAGACATCCTGGTTTTTAACAAAATAACCCACCAATATGTGAAATGTCAGTTTAGACAAAAATATGAAGGCCGGCACTTGTGTACGCTGCACGGAGCAGCTCAGTGCAGATGCAATCTCTTGAATGAAAACCACATGATACTGATAAGACGACCGACATTTTGTGGCTGATGTCTAACTTTTACTGCCGAAGACTTGTCACTTCCACATGTGTGATTAGTATTCTACACTGTTTTGACAAGATCAGATAGAGATTAACAGTAAAGGCTGTCAAGTGGTCAAGTAAAGTGAGGTAAGAAAAGAAAAAATTAAGGGTATTTATTTACCTTTGCGGACCGCTGTAAGGAACATAAACAAAACAATGTATTCATGTAGTGAACTCCAGCATTTCAAAGTTTCCATGAGGTATAGTGGAAAGTCTCGAAGGCTCATTTTTCAGCGTGTGAGAGTCCATGTATTCAATCTGCCTTCACATAACTCAGTTGCCTTTCTCAGAAATGTCAGACAAGTTTCATGTCAGTCAGGTTATATGAGCTGCAGCAAAAACCACAAGTGTCAGGGGTGGGGGGAGGTTTGTGTTCTGCACTGGCAGGCAGACACAACAGCCATTGTGAAAGTAACGACTCTTTGAAGTTCTTTTGTTGATTTCTTTCTTTTCTTTTAAACTTCATTTGCCTACAACTGTTTTTGTTGTCGTCAGGCTCCCCGTCAAAGACAAACTGGAAGGGACTCTGGAAACTACAGCAATAGAGAGAGCACAGACATTTGCGTCTGTCTGGTGTTTCTGGACGCCACTTATATATCAGATAGTCATGACGTGTAACTTTGAATTTGAAGAAAAGACTTTTCCTGTATGCCTCCACAGAAAACAGCAAACATATTGATTTATTGATTGGGGACAAAGTTTAACAACCGCAGAACTATATCACAACATCCATTTACAAACTCTCACATGACTTGTAAGTATAATCCAAGTCTCACTTATTCATCTTCATGGTCAGTCCTTCCCAGACACATGCATGTAACTGAAACCTTACCATTTAAAACTGAACTGAAAGTGAAGCTTACCTATGCTCCCTCCATAGCCAGGCTTGAGGTCTTTTCGAGAAAATGCACGTGTTTGGGAAGTGCTGAGAATACGACTGGATAAATGAGACTTGGATTATACTATGTGACTTGTCTAAGAGTTTTTAAACGGATGTGTTGATTAAGTTTTAGATATGTTTGCCATTTTCCATGAAGGAATGCAAGAAAAACAGTTTTCTTTGTGAATTCAAGGTAACACAGCATGACTGATATACTAATGGTCATTTTGTGGGTTCATTTATTCCTTTAATATCAAAGACAGCAAAGGCAAAGACAACTGCCCATGCCACACTGATACGCTGTTTAGCTGGTATTACATGGGGAGCCACGAAAAAGACACTGCACATTGCTGCTAAGGCCTTGGCGTTTTCAGCCACCAAGTGCTTCAGTCTGGTGCCGTAGCCCCATGCCGAGAAGCTGGACACCGCACTCCATACCACCCTACAGGCTGTTTGCGGATGTCTACGAGCCACCCCAACAAACCAACTGCCTGTCCTCGCTGGTATCGCTCCAGCACAGGTCAGAGTAGGAAGCAGCCATGCTGGCCCTCGCTCGAAAGGCACAGACTTGTGAATCCCACTTCCTCCACAAGATAGCTACGGAAACACCACAGTGCTTGTGTCTCAAATCCTGGTGCCCCTTTGACAGACATACCCAAGAACTGATCCGTACAACAGTATCTGATACCTCCAAGGCTTCCTGGGTCAAGGCAAGATGGAGGGACCAGTGGAAGCCAGCAGAACCATAAAGGCTCCATCACTACATTGAAGACCCCACAGATGTTCCTGGCCAGCATCTGCGCGGAAAGAACTGGACAACTCTCAACCGCCTGAGGACAGGCGTAGGACACTTAGAGCCAGCAATGCAAAAATGGATCTTGTGGACAGTGCCCACTGCGAATGTGGTGATCCACTACAAACCTTGGAACACATAATAACCAGCTGCCCCAAACACTGGCCACCGAATAGCGATTGTGGTCTAATTGACCTGGACTTGCCTCAGCAGAGCTGAAGGTCTATGGACATACACCTGAAGAAGGAGACAACACATATAGTTCATGTCTCTATGCTGAAATGAACATACTGTATGTCTGGAAAGAGAAGTGTAGTGGATAGAGGAGATTTCCCATCTTTCCTAAAATCTAAAATTATGTGTAACTCTGTGTACATCTGAATGTTTTTAATCTGTTTGGATAGAGGTGCTTGCAGGATATGAAACTTGTTCAATTATTTTTAAACTATCATTCCAGTTTGTGTTGTGGTCCTGGCGATGATCATTTTCCCGCAACTCCTCCTCATCTTACATCCTCATTCTTTTCCCAGTTCCCATTTACACAGAGTTACAGTTTCACACCAAGTCTCTTGCAGTTGTATGTCGAAAAGGTTACTCCTATACAAGAGGAGGAGAGCGAGGAGGAACGGATGCACGGATTTGATACCACTCACTGGTGAGAGGTATTGAAAGTGAAACGAAAAAAAATGTCTTTATAACTTCCCTGTTCAAATGTTTTTCTTTTGTCTTGTATACAACACAGGCCAAATGCTATTTGACTTGCCCTTTATTTAATTTTGTATAGCGCCTTTCTAGTCATTCGAGCACCCAAAGCGCTTTACCACATATTTTTCTAGCATACTATATGGCAGTATGGGTATTATAACACATAGTTGGATTCAGCCGTATTTTGACCTTCAGGTCCACTGACAAAGTTGTCATGTTTGCTGGGATGAGAGCACACTGGGTGGCACCATTGTGTCAATACAACAACAACAGGAGGCAGTTTACCCTCACATTATCTGATACAATTGCTCTGTTATGAGGTAACATCATTGTATACGGCATGCTTAACAGTATTCTAAAAAGCTATGTGGGATACAATAGATAAAAGACATAACCTTTAAGGACAATGAAACCAGTGATGTTTCAATTTCATTTTTATTCAGTATATTGGCTATTAACGGCAGGTCGCCAATTGATCACAGATTACACATATAGGGAGCTGCGAGTACAGCTGCTGCTCCTTTGCGTCGAAAGGGGTCAGTTGAGGTGATTCGGGCATCTGATCAGGATGCGTCCTGGGTGTCCCACTGGTAGGAGGCCCTAAGACAGACCCAGAACACACTGGAGGGATTACATATCTCATCTGGCCTGGGAACTCCCTGGGGTCCCCAGGAGGAGCTGGAAAGTGTTGCTGTGGAGAAGGACGTCTGGGTTGCTTTGCTTGGCTCACTGCCCCACGACCCGGCCCCATGAGCAGATGAAAATAGATGGATGGATGGACTGATAATAATCAAATAATATAATAATAAATAATAAAACACTCCTCATTAATTTTAGTCTAGCACTATTTTTAGCTCAAGTAAATGATCTGAATATTCTTCCACCACTGGTTGGGGACCATACAGTCTCTGGTGGGGACCCAGAGTCAACCTCTCCAGGAACTTAGGGACCAGAACACCTGTACACATGTAACAGTGGCGCCTCCCAGAGGCTACATCCTGTCAGTACAGAGCAAGGACGTGCAGCAGACTGCCGGTAGGAGAGGTCATCATCACCGTGTTCTCCACAGGACCTGAGACAGACGGCTGTTTCCCGTCCGTGCCTGACAACCAGGCCGTCTCCACATATTTTAAAGCACCATGAACAGGCCACTCGTGCCACTGACCTTCTGGTAACATTTCTGAAAATGCTCAATGCGTGTTGCTCTGTGCTAGAAGATGGCGGAGTCGGATGGCGGGGATTTTGCTTCGAAACATCCACAGAGCAGGTGAGTGAAGCGGGGTGGGGATGTGCTGTGTCCACGGTGTTGGACTGCTCCCTCGGTGGTAACTTGTGCGAAGCCTCCACGGCTCCGGGACTGCAAGCCTGCTCGAGCCACGCCGGAGCGTCGCGGCGTCGCGGCTTGACTCTAGGAAACACCGAGGAGCTGTCCAGGCCTCCGGGCATCTACACTGCCTGCTCGTTATGTCTATAACCAGTAGTGGAAATAAAATAAGGATGTTACCATTGTCCATTTAGAGGAATAAACAACAACAATAAGCAAAGCAACGAAATATATTTTGAAGTTAGGTGTATGTAACCATGTAACATTAATAGGCCTAACTGGCAACACTTTGCTAAACAAAGTTATATTGATATTTCAGAGTTTAAAATTCAAATTACATTTTATCAGCCAACAGTCATTTGTTAAACACAAATGTAGAATATAAAGAGCTTTGGACCACTTTATTTCCCCCACAGTAAATACACAGTCACAGGTGTAAATAATAAAATGAATGATGGCTGGATCAACCTGAGAAACTAATACAACACACACATCACTAATGTTATTAGTAACACCTGTGCTTTCCTTACACTGGCAAAATGACCAAGATATATACAGAGCAGACACTGTTGAGTTGAAAAATACATTTGTTTGGCTTTTCCATGAGCAAACTATGGCCTTGACCTGTATAAATGATGACGCCCCTTTTTCTGACAGCTGTTTTTGTCACTTTGCAGACAGAACAAAACATTACAAAAACTCATACAGGTTATTTTTGTTCCCTAAACATTTTCATTTCCCTTTTTTAAGACCCACTATGAAAGGATATAAAGAATCTCACAAGCTTAGCAACAGTAAGGTGACAAAAAAGACATAATACAACACTCTTTAAATGCAACAGTGTAGGGACCAGTGCTCGCTTCGTTTTAAAAGAACATCTGCAGTTGTCATGTGCGCAATAACATACTGTATGTGCGGATACTAATGTATCTGTGAGAAGCTGATATTGTGGGTTAGACAAGGCCTGTCAGTTTATCAATTCAGGTTCTAGTCCTGCCTATCAGTAAAGTACAGTCCAGATATTGTCTTACTCTTCAAACACCAGCCTACAATATTTTCATTCTGACTGTTAATACTTACTCTGATCCGCTAAAGTAAGCTTAAAAGAGTCCTTTTTGAATTCAGCCGATGAAACACTTCTAAAAGTTGCAACAAAATTAAATCTTAATGCTGCATTCATGTGCTCCTCAGATGCTCCCATTTCCCAAGTTGCAAGGACGCTCTTCTAAATTCGGTGTGTCCATTAACTTTAAGTCGTAATGTGGAAACAACATGGACGCTACAAAACAGATGTGTTGTCTTTTATTGCTCAGTGCATTAAAACAACAGTTTGAAGCTTTATATTACAAAGTGATTTTGTCCTAGACTTGTTGCTGCACCATTTAATCCCCTAAAACTACTAAAATTTGCCTGACTAATGCTGATAAATAACTTTTATAACTAATCTAGGTCTCTCTATGTGGACAGCAACCAACGATTATGACTGAATACCATATTACAAATTACATATGAGCAAAAACTTGACATGCAATATGTGAAGTAATAAAACGTTTATTACCATCAACCCAACATCTACTTTTCGTCCACCTGCATGATGACAACCTGTGTGCAGAAATTTTCGCATACTGTCCAAGTTGTTCTTCGATTTGAGGAGACGTTCATGTGAAATTTCATTCAAGAGCAAATTTTTCAGATTAATCCGACACCACATGAGTGCAGGGTTAGATAAAGAGAAAGAAACCGAGATGGAGATGGCTGCAGTGACTTTATACACAAGATGAGCACATACAGTGGGTCTGGAAAGTACAGAAAAGTTAAACAGAATTGTGAGTGTGTTGGATATTTTATTATTTGATGCATGTACTCACATGCCTAAAGGCTTCAGTGCTTTAGTTCATTTTAATTTAATTTTTCATGACCTAATTTTTTGCCCGGTAATATATTGTGATCTGAAAAAACAACAACAATAGGGTCATTCTTTTATATTGAAATGTGGAGTCGAGATGCTTTTTTGTCATCTGTAATCTGCCTTCTATTGTGATTGGATGCCATATTTGGGTCTCATTTAACAAAGCAGGGCGGCAGAGAAAGTGCCGACAAAAACTGAGGTGGCAGCTGTCACAGAACAGCTACCTGCTGTCATTTCTACCTGTGGTGTTTAGTTGAGGAAATATTTCTTCTTGAAGAGATGTCAGGAAACGTAATACTCTTTCAGGTTAAGTTTCTATCTTTAGTATTATTGAAGTTTTTTATCTTCTGTCCCTGTGATGTCACTTTGACACAGTGTAGTGTGGTTTTTCTACCACTGCATGTTGTTTCAGCGCACTGAAATTTTGTTATATGTACCCGAGCTAGTCATGTTTCCACCTACTGTGATCATGCGTCTTACTGGAGGATTTATTTCAGTTTTCCATGTGCAGCAATGAAGTGTTTAAACAGAGCAATGACATTTCTATTGATAGCAATGTTGTTTCTCTCCTGTGTGCAGACTCGCTCTCACTAATACAAAGATGCTGTACACCACAGATTGCATTTCCCCCTGGCTGACTGTGGCAGATTAGATTAAATTTCCATCACACTATTGCTGTGTGCATCTACGCCTTGATATTAGATATCTACATACAGATCACATTTTAATATTCTTGAGCTATACAGTCTGCTTGGCAAGAATATTGCAGTTCATAGCTGTGAAAAATTAACAAAGTCTCCAAGTTCAGTTAAGAATAAGCACTGGAAAATAAAAAGGAGTTTTATTATGCAGCATCCGTTGATTTATTGATTGTAAAAGGGCCCTTTTTTTCTTTCCAGTATGGCTAACAAGAATAGCACCCTCCGCTGTACATTCTCCGCCCCAAGCCACAGTGCCACTCTCCTCCAGGGCTTGTCCATCTTGCGGGCTCAAGGCCAACTACTTGACGTTGTGCTGGCCATCAATGAGGAGCGCTTCCAGGTCCACAAAGCTGTGCTGGCCGCCTGTAGTGATTACTTCAGGTTAGTCTGAGTCACAAGACTTCTCACCGCCCATTTACATTTTTAAATTGGAAGCACTTAGCCGATGCTGTTATCCAGAGCAATATACGCTGAGTGCACTGTTAGAGTAAGCTGCAGTTCACAGGTCAACTATATTAAAAGTTCAGTTTGGGAGAGGAATGTAAAGGAGGGAGAGGGAGAAAGATGAAACTCAAAATGATGCACTTACTCGTACTTGTCTTTAATCTGAGTAATTATGCTTCACTGGATTTATATTTACAAAGTTTCTGCTGATTATAGAAATTGTAGGAAGACCTATTACAGAAATGGAAAGTAAGGACATTTTATGATGATAAATCTAAATTAGATAAAAATACAAATTAATGAATGTTGCCAAATATACCTTTCACTTGTATTGCATACTTTTCTAATTAGATAGTTTTTAGTTCATCTGCCATGGACACCAAAACCAAACAGTAATCCAGAAATAAGAAAACATTTTTCTCATCATACAAGTGTTCTTACTTAGTTACAGAAGAGATGGATTTATAAATATGTCATGCAGTTCACTGACTTGTTCTTGTGTTACAGAGCAATGTTTACCGGAGGCATGAGGGAGTCAAATCAAGACACCATCGAGCTGAAGGGTCTGTCCGCCCGTGGGCTCAAACATATCATTGACTTTGCCTACAGTGCAGAAGTCACTTTAGACCTGGACTGTATTCAGGATGTCCTCGGGGCAGCTGTGTTCCTCCAGATGGTCCCAGTCGTGGAGCTCTGCGAGGAGTTCCTCAAGTCAGCAATGAGCGTGGAGACCTGCCTGCACATCGGCCAGATGGCCACCACCTTCAGCCTGTCTTCCCTCAAAGAGTCGGTGGACGCCTTCACCTTCCGCCACTTCCTCCAGATCGCAGAGGAGGAGGACTTCCTGCACATTCCCATGGAGCGCCTCGTCTTCTTCCTGCAGAGCAACAAACTGAAGAACTGTAGCGAGATCGACCTCTTCCACGCCGCCATCAGGTGGCTCCAGTATGACGAGTGTCGCCGGGCTCAAGCCAGCAGCGTCCTCTGCCATGTACGCTTCCCACTCATGCGTTCCTCTGAGCTGGTGGACAGCGTTCAGACAGTGGACATCATGGTGGAGGACGTACTGTGCCGCCAGTACCTCCTCGAGGCCTTCAATTACCAGATTCTTCCTTTCCGACAGCACGAGATGCAGTCTTCACGGACCGTCATACGGTCTGACGTCTACTCAATCATCACTTTTGGTGGGACGCCTTACACTGACAACGACCGCACAGTTAGCACCAAAGTGTACCATCTCCCCGACACGGCTTCCCGCCAGTTCAAAGAGCTGACAGAGATGGAGACGGGGTGCAGCCACGCTTGTGTTGCCGTGCTTGATAACTTTGTGTACGTCGTTGGTGGACAGCATTTACAGTACCGCAGCGGCGAGGGGGCAGTAGACAGCTGTTACCGCTACGACCCGCATCTGAGCCAGTGGTTGCGCATTCAGCCTTTGCAGGAGGCTCGCATCCAGTTTCAGCTCAATGTGCTGCATGGACAGCTGTACGCCACCGGAGGGCGCAATCGATCTGGCAGTCTGTCATCTGTAGAGTGTTACTGCCCAAAGAAGAACGAGTGGACTAATGTGGAGCCATTAAAACGCAGGATTTGGGGTCATGCAGGGACTCCCTGTGGGGAGAAGCTGTACATCTCAGGGGGTTACGGCGTCTCGTTGGACGACAAGAAGACTCTTCACTGCTACGACCCAGCGTCAGACCAGTGGGATTTCAGAGCTCCCATGAATGAACCCAGAGTGTTGCATGCCATGATCAGCACCAAGGATCGGGTTTATGCTCTGGGTGGTCGAATGGACCACGTGGACCGCTGTTTCGATGTGCTCGCAGTCGAGTATTACATTCCAGAGAATGACCAGTGGACCACCGTCAGTCCCATGAGAGCAGGGCAGTCTGAGGCAGGCTGCTGTTTACTGGACAACAAGATCTACATCGTCGGGGGCTACAACTGGCACCTGAACAATGTCACAAGCATCGTGCAGGTGTACAACACAGAGACAGATGAGTGGGAGAGAGATTTGCACTTCCCAGAATCCTTTGCTGGCATCGCTTGTACACCGATTATTCTTCCACAAAATACCACACAGCGCTAACCGTCTGACCTGTGACTGTGAAGATTTTATTCCATGTGCTCTTTCTGACGACCATTGAGTCAACACAAGGTGTGAACATTATGTAAGCTACTGGTGTGTGTGTGTGTGTGTGTGTGTGAGTGTGAGTGAAAGAGAGAGCGAGAGAGAGAGAGAGTGTGCGTGTTCTCTCATTTGAGGTAATGACCTGAAAAGCTACTGAGCAGCATTACTTGGATCTGTGTGTCATTTTCTGTCGATGTCTCTCTTTTTTTGGCCCAAATGTGTTTAATCAATAGGCAAACCTTCACTTATAGAGCTGTTATTTTTATTTTAAATTTGTTTTATATTAAAACTCTGATGAATCCCTATTGTTGAGACACGTTAATGAAACTCATCTAGGCTTTTGAATGACAATTTGAAAGGACAATTTTGATGCGTTCCACGGTGGAGGCCCATAGCAAGTTGATTTTCTGTAATATCTGTAATTATTTGATTGGTATATTATCTCCAAATAAATTGCGCATTACCTAAATTTATAACACCTCTTATCTGAAAACTACTTGTAATTCAGTCTGTAAAAGTTTTATAGTTTACCAATCAAGGGCTGAAGTTACAAACAGCACAATTTTGAATCAAAGTCTCGAGTTGTATTTATTTTTTGCATCTAATATTAGACATTTTGATTGTACAGTTTTGAATGTTTTATTATTTGTTTGCTTCTTTTTACCCTGTAATATTTTGCTTTGTTACAGTTTTATTACTCAAACACTAACAACAACTGACTGTTGTATGTCTCCACAAATGAACTAATCACCAAACACTGCACAGTAAAGACTGCACAAATGAGCACAAGTAGTGTTTATGTTCAACTAGGTATCAATTGTTTCATTTGGGTGTTGGTTTGTCTTGTGTTTTTTTATGTCCTGAGCTGATACCCCCACTGACACACTAATTGTTCTCTCAGTCAACAAACCAGTTTAGACCTCTTAAGGCAGCTACATAAATCATTGTGTGTGTGTCAGTTGTAATGTCAGTGTGAGCTGCTTCTAATGTTAAACAAATGCTACATTTGTGTGCCACACATGCTATTGTCCCTTGACCAACAGTAGGGGAGACACAGTTGATGTTAAGTGATGCAGATTTAATGTTGAAACTATTTGCAAAAAATCTCCCCAGAAAAAGTAGTTAAAGGGACAGTTCATACCAAAATCCAAATACATATTTTTCCTCTTACCTGCAGTGCTGTTTCTTATCATTCTAGATAGTTTTGGTGTGAGTTGCTGAGTGTTGCAGATACATGTCATCTGGCTCGTGGTGCTCAAAGCGCCAAAAAACGCATTTGAAAACTCAGCAAATATGTCTCTTTCTAGAAAGCATGAGTTACTCAAGATATTCTACGGACATTGTTGTGAGCAGTTTCATGTAGGAACTGTTTTCTTTCTACCGAACTGTTTTCTTTCTACTGAACTACACCCGCCAACTGTATCACAGTGCAGAGAAAATCGGGGCCATGCATGTGACTGCAAGATTTAAACACTGCGTAATGTTACAGCTCAGCCGAGGTGGATGCCATTAATGTTTGCATCCGAGTGCCATCTACTTCCATTATATTGGAGAAAAGGCAGACATCTCCACGGCCGATATCTCCAACACTCAGCAACTCACACCAGAACAATGTAATTCTATAAATAGCTCTGCAGATAAGAGGAAAAATCTGTATTTTTCATTTTGGGGTGAACTGTCCCTTTAAACTATCTATTTACCATATTTGATACTGGCTTGTATTTCGACTGCTGAAAGCAGCATTTATCAGACGTCTGATTCTGCTGTTGAAGTTACCGATGTACTTTATGTGTGTAAGGAAGACGCAGGCTTAAAGTCCTTGTTTTCCCTTTTAAATGTGATCATCTACATGATGGTGACGAGCGTCTGTTTTAAAATCTGTCTCTCCTGTTGCCTTAGTGTGTATTTGTCTTGTGTTACCTGTACCTGTAAAAGCACATGATATCCTTGAAGTGCAATATAGAGGAAACTGCTGTTGTCAAAGGGGAATGTAGACGTTTGTGAAGCTTTATGTGCATCCTTTATTAAAGGTGTATCATGTTTTAAAAACACACCACGGTTTCTTTGTTTCCTTATTTTGATTGGATGGTATATTTTCACAACAAGTAAACAGAAGCACTGCCTTGCATTATAAAGGGTTGTACTGGTTGAATCCACAGACTCCTATAGACATGTAAAGGGAAATTCACTATGCAACTTGACCCAAAATTCCACACATTCCACCAAAAGCAAAGTTAAAATGTCTTGTTTTGTCCTACCAACAGTCCAAAACTGGAAGATACTCAGTTTGCAGTGATATAAAACAGAGAAAGGCATCAAACCCTAAGCAAAAGCATTTGTTTACTTCCAGCATACGTAAGAATATTCATATACAGTAAATTGATTATTGTCCCATTTGTCTCCCACCTTCTTAAGCACAGTTTCCACCAAACAGTTTTGGTATGGTACCTTTGGAACCTAAAGTAACCGTACAGACATGGACCCTAGCGTTTCCACCACAAACAGTACTCTTAAATGTGGGCGGGGTTGTTGTCACTCACTGTATTTCCTCCTTTATCAGTCTGCACCTTGTTTATTGTCCACAGAACGAGGCTGCACGCTGACATTTTCAGAACAAAATTAAACGGGCTGCAGTGAGAGTCTCTCTCCATGGGATATTTAAAAATAGCAGGTTTGTGCATTCATTCCTTCAAAGACAAGCTCAGGGGTTTAGTGTTTAGAGAGAGGGCGGTATGACATGCAAAAAAATACCCTGCCCGGAGCAGAGCTGGGAATTTGTGGTAATATGGTATCCGCCTCAACCACCAGGACACCGCAGGCTCTGCAGTGTTACTAGTTTATCTCTGTTAAATAAAATATGTCCTTTTCTCTTGACCAGTGTTGCATTATTAAAGCAACAGAAAAACACCTGCTGTTGCTGTTTTAGAAACCATGTGAAAGAATCAACCCATTACAAAACACACTACTTGTTTTCAAATTAAATTATAGGTGAGTTTTGAGGAGTGTAACAAAAACTCTAAAAGATAACTGGAGATAGATGTATCCTGTTAAGGTGGAATTTAATTCTGTTGTGGAAAAGATGATGCTCAAGCCACTGAGCATCATGGGCATTACCTCTCACCCCTTTCATACCTCGCTGGATGAAAACAGGAGCACCTTCGGCAACAGTCTAATACCGCCAATTTGCGCTGCTTAACGCTACCGGAGTATCTTCCCCCCTGTGGTCATTAGTCTGTACAACTCCTCTGTCTTTTGTTTTCTTTTTTGCCTCACGCCAGTGATAGCCCTGGCCCCAGCATTATGTTTCTCTATGTTCCTCAAATTTGGCACAAACGTCCACATAGATTCAAGGGTGGACTGATTAGAATTTGGCAAAGGTCACTGTGACTTCACAAAACAAGTTTTTTTGGCCATAACTCAAAGATTCATTGGCTGATTCTGACAAAAATTTTACACAAATGTCTAATAGGAAGTGATAAGTGATGACATTTTATATGCAAAGGTCAACTTCAATGTGACGTTTTTCTTTCCACTATGCAAAGCCGTAACTCCAGAACAGAAGGGGAAACATTTGATCAGATACTGAATTGGTGACACTAATCTAGAAACTGTGTTGATTGTATTGATCCTCTGTGCTTATGTAGGAAGACGTGTGAAGCATCTATTTTTTCACAGACACGAATGTACAGTAATCTGTATGTGTGTATGTGGCATAAAACCGCGAGGCAGTAATTCTAGTTTTTATTTTATTTTATTTCCCTGTAGTTTGTAACATTTGAAACATAACAACACATACACCTTTACAGTGTCAATACATTGCTTGTAAACTGAAACATTGTTACCTGTACTCTGCATTTTTATAACTCAATACATCCTTTTTGAACATTTGCTCTTTAATATCCTCCTGAGACCCTGTGTCCTCATTTGAGGACATTACATTTTTGGTTTACTGGACTTATACTTCACTCTACTTCCTTTAGATTGTCCTCATTCGTGGACACTTCTTTGTGCCATCTAGTGGAGGCAAAACCACAATACACTAATCCATGTGAAAACAAAATGGCAGCCATGTCTGCCAAGTCAGTCTGCAGTGGGCCCCAACAAGAAAGCGGCCAAGGTCCAAAACCTGATTAAATTTAATGGTTGAAACTTGTTTATTTATGATTAAAAACATTTGTAGTTTGATATGCCATACAAACTTCACCAATTTTAGCAGTTACTAGTTTTAAGACATTGGGACTTTATTATTGGTGACAGTGTTTAATTTTTTATACTTATCAGGTCCTACTAATCTCAAACAGTGAGAAGAAATAAAAACAAAATGCAAACTAAACAACAGTTTGAGTTTCAGGAGGATATTTAAGACAAAGTTCTGCTGGGAAACTTTCAGCTCCTGGCATTCATGTGGACACCACTTGACACGCAGCACCCACCCAAACACTGCCGTGGACCCCTAGTTTTGGATCTGACTTGGCTCTGACATGTCAAGGCATGGACACAGGACCTCTGGGGGTGTGCTTTGGAGTCTGGCACCGGGGCGTTGGCGATGGATCCTTTGACACCTGTCGGTTGTGAGGTGGGGTACTGGCACGTCCCAGGGATGCTCCATCAGATTGGGATCTGGGGAATTTGGAGGCCAGGTTGATGCCTTGCACTCTTTGTCATGTTCCTTGGAGGAGTGTTATTGCCGGGGGGGGGGGGGGGGTTCTTGGTCTGCAGCAGTGTTTGGATGAATAATGAAGTGCTTCAAGTGGCATACACATGAATGCCAGGAATTTCCCAGCAGAGCATGACACTGAAACGAGATGGTCAGTGTTGTTCATGTCACCTGTCAGTGGTTTAATATTTTGGCTGATTGGTGTATACGCACAGTATATTTGCACCGTGTTGAGCATATGCCACTGTATCCTTCAAGCATCTTGGGTCAAAAGCAATCTCATCATACCCTCCTCACCCTCCCTGGCTCACTGCCACCAGCTGATGCAAAAGTCCAGAACAACAACACACCAGAGTCGTGCCGCTGACCGTGCGTGCTGACGACACCAGAAGGCCCCGGCGTGGTGTGTAACGTAACATTCCATTGAGAAGAAGAGGGAAAGATGGCGTCCTCTAACAATCCTCGCAAATTTAGCGAAAAAATCGCTTTGCATAATCAGAAACAGGCGGAGGAAACCGCTGCGTTTGAAGAAGTGATGAAAGACCTGAACATCACCAGAGCCGCGCGGGTAAGACCTGCACGCCCCGGCTGTTTACAGTTTGTTGCATCGCTGTTTGGCAGCTGTCGAGCGCTGCGGAGATAAATTTGAGCGCTGGGATGCTAAGTAGCTAAAGTTAATACAAACGTCCTCGGCTGCATCACTCCAACGCCACCAAATTAGGCTTTTACTCTGCGTGTTTGAAACCATGTCGGCGTCATTTAGACAAAACAGGACAGTCGCGTGCAGCGTTAACTAGCTTAGCTTAGCTAGCTGTAGCTGTGAATAATGTGCACCTGTGCTGTGTGGCTGCTTTGGACAGTCACTGCTGTCATTTCGTTAGCAAACAAATCGTCTGACATGTAAATAACTGCAGAACATGATGCTAGGGAAGTCAGCTACTGGAAGATAAATTAAAGCAGTGTCTCTAAGAGGGCTAAGTTAGCATTTGCTAGCCAATCAGATGTTAACCAGCCTTCTGTGTTAGAGCCAGCTGTGATTTACCCCCTGATATTATTAGCTCCACATTAACGTTACCCCAGTACTTTAGCTCTGAACTATATGAGCTAGCTGTTGTTATTATTACAATAAGCAAATATCAGACTCGTGGAAAATTAATGCAGCTGTCGTAGTTTAATTTATAACTGTAATGTTAAGTCAAGATAACTGTGACAACTTTCTCCCATTAACAGTACATATATCCCTTAACCACAAAGGTTGCAACTAATGATTCATTTTTTTAAATCATCAATTTATAAAGCAATAATGCCAAATGTTTTGGTTGCTGCTTCTCAAATGTGCTGCTTTTTCTGTTTTTTTTCTAACAATACAATGAATTGCTTTGTGTTTGTTGGACAACACAAGCACTTTAAAGACATCACTGTGGGCTCTGTGATGATTGTCACAATTTTCTGACATTTTATAGACTCAGGAAAATAAGCAAATTCATTGAGGATGAAAACAATATAATTGCCACCCCAGTTTACTCTATAAAGTATCAGAAAATAGTCAGAAATGTCCATGACAGTCAACGAAACTTGACCTAATTGAGTTTCTTCCAACAATGAGGCATTCAGTTATAAAATCATGTGAAACTGAACAAAGCAGCAAACATTTTAGAAGCTGGAACATCAGTGTGTTTGGATTTTTTGACTTGAAATGACGGAGACGACTAATCCATAAAACTGAATTGTTGCCCTTTTTTTTTTTTGGCAATCAAATAACCAACAAATTGCTTCAACCACAAGAGAGGGAACGTCTCATTGCCAGGAAACATTTGGGCTAATTTTTGGCCTGATTGCTGGAAATGATGCCCATTTACCACATGCTGCATCAGTGTAAACCTGAGCTGTACTGTCATTTACTGCAGGGAAAAAAAACGAAATTAACTAGTCAGTTTTGTGGTCTCTGCCAGATTTCTTTGTGTTTCCATTCCAACACCAATCCATTGCATTTGTTCAGATCATTATCATCTTCATTACTGGTAAAAGAGGACGTCCATCACAGTGTTTTTGTAACAACATACATGACTTTTGTGACTGGTTTTGTGTTAAGACACACGGCTAATGTAATCACCAGGTGTGTTACATGGAAAGACTGTGATCACACCAGCTGTCAGTCAGGTGTCATTCACATCAGCTGATGTGATCTTTTTTTCTTCGCTATGAAAGATGTTGTCTGCCTCTTGATTGTTCACGAAACAGCCAATCTGCCTGTCTCATCATGTTTCATCTGTCAATTAATGGACTCATTAATATTTCATCTCACCACTGTGGACTGGCAGGCATCATTCATTTTTAGCATCACTTTATTTGTGAATCAGATCAATCATTCACTCATGCTTTCATGCAATTTTACTTTGCACAGTTGCAGTTACAGAAGACCCAGTATTTGCAACTAGGGCAGAATCGTGGACAGTACTATGGAGGCTCACTGCCCAATGTCAATCAGATTGGAAATGGCAACATTGACCTGCCTTTTCAGGTGAGCCCTTAGCCTCTCTCGGCTGGTAAATGGTTTGTTCTCGATCAGTGTACCTTTCTTAGCTGTTGGCGATAATATTGGACATACAAAGGTTGCAGTTATCTGTAGTATTGGTGAAAGATTGGCTCAAAACAGAGAAGTCTGCAGGCTCAGCCTAGGCTATGACGGCAGTAAAGCTGCTGGTCAGAGCTGCATAGTCCGACCAGGTTTTTTAGCACGGTTCAGGGGCGAAAGGAAGCCAGAAACCAGTTCTACCCTGCAGTGTAATTTGGTTTCTAAATTTTAAAGTATACCATTGCTTGTCATGGCTTTCCATCTTTAAATACATTTGCCAACTCGAGCATCAGTATGGGGGGCCCATGGCTTGACTCATTTTGAAATGAACACATTTGCACCATTAATCCTAAGACATGATCCTAAGAAGTAGTGTTGTTGTGTGATAGGCTGTCTTGCTGGCCTCATTCACTCGCTGTGTTCACTCTAGAACTCTGTGCTGGATACCAGCCGGACAACCAGGCACCACGGGCTTGTGGAGCGTGTTTACCGTGACCGGAACCGCATCACATCTCCTCACCGCCGGCCGCTGTCAGTCGACAAACATGGACGCCAGATATCCTTTTTGTTGATTTGTTTTGGAAGCATGTGGTGTTGAGGATGTTTTGACTGCGTTCATTATTGCTTTGAGGCTTCAGCGGCTACTTGAACATCATTCTGAAGACTTGCACCTTCAGGCTGTTGTAATTTAAGTTGACGTGTAGAGACACAACATTTTGAGTAAGTTTGAACAGTGTCAATGCCGTTTTCATCTGATTTACAGCTCCTTCTCTAGCTTTGCTTTAATTTACTGGGAACCCAAAATGCCCACTGCCAGATATACAAGGGCATTTCTTTTTTATTTTCATAGTTAGAACAACAGCTTTAACTTGAACTTGAAGTCATATTTGGGGATCTAACTTATATGGGAGGCTCCTTCATCTCTAGGTTATCATCTATGTTTGCCACTGGGCTTATAAGACTAGCATGCTTATGCTAGCAGTCAGTAACGAAAACACACTTTTACCTATCAAAACATAGTCTGTAATTGTGACGTATTACACTAAATACATCCTTAAACTGAAACCAGTCATGCCCCAAATAGGTTTTAATGAATGAATAAAAAACAAGCAATCAAGACCTGAGCTGGGCGACGCAGGGCAGATTTGCCTGATTAACATACAGTGGTTGCTCAGTGTTATATTTAGGGATAACACATAACAAAAGCCGCCAGATATGGTGATAGGAAAAGGAGAAATCATCAACCGTAGCTCTGCATTGTTCAACAGAATTTGAACAAAAGGTGAGGTGACTTGTTTACTTCACCACATGGATTGAGAGCCTGATATTGAATTATACAACGCATTACAGCAAATTGTTACACTCGTGTTGACAAGATTATTCTTAGAAATATATTAGACAACAAGACACCGACTGAATACTTTTCCAAAGTAATGGGATCCCAATAACACTTGTGTGTTTGTGGGCATTCATTATGTATCAGGCCTATTAGGTGGAATGAGCCAACGGACATGAAACTATGGATTAGCTGAGATCCACTTTTCATTCCCTCTCCTTTATTCACCTTAACTAAATTCACATTGACAGCTGTCCTTACAGCTCAGTTTACCTCTCCCCACCGCCAGACACGAGCTGGAGAAGGTAAGCCACCTCCCCCTTGTCCATTTGCCAAAATGACAGCTAAGACACATAACGGCTCAGTTACAAAAATTCATTTACATGCCTCTGCTACTGTGTTGGTGCAACATTTACAGACTCAGCCAACACAAAGAACGCCACATCTTTGGCCGCATGATGGCAAATAAAGATCTGTAACAGAATGTGTTTCTTGATGAATATGTTGCTGTAGAATGTGTCTCTCTGCCAGTATTGGGGATTTGGCAGTGATTTTGCTGACCTCTCATCTTTCTAACACATCCAGGACAAATTCGGACTCTGCCTTACACCAGAGCGCCATGAATCCAAAGCCCCAGGAGGTGTTTGCAGGGGGATCACAGGAGCTGCAGCCTAAACGAGGTAATGGAAGATCCAGTTACAAAGACATGGAGCCGCTTTTATTTATTAATGTGCAATGTACTCTACAGTGTTTCCTCTGTAATTTTTTTTTTTGTGCAGCTGCGGTGCTTTTGAGTGACCATTCTACATTTGCCTTTTGTCCGTCTGTTATGACTCAAGTTCCTCAAGGTTCTAGTGCTTAAATATTTTTAGAACATTATTTTAAAACACAATGGACTGTTTTTTTTGTTTGTTTTGCTTTGAGACAATAAGTCTTCATTTTGATTTCACATCTCCCTTTCAGTGGCGGCAAGTTCTTTGCTGTGGTGGCGCACCACTGCTAAATGAATACCAAGGAAACAGAGATGCAGTAATGTCAGGCACAAACCTTAAATGACACAAAAGGGTTGATGTGACAAAGAAGTAGATCGAGACTCTTAATGAAATATATATGGAGTATATATGGGGTAAATGGATACTGATCCCAGGCAGAGAACTGCCTCAGCATGCCGGGACAGTACTCTGTAGAGAAGTAACGCATCTGAATGCAGCTGAGTCAGGATTATCTAGAGAGGAGGATCAATAATTCACTGATTATCCATGGATTATGTCTTTTTATGTGTGAGGCTCTCGTATAATGAAGCCAAGATTGGCTGGCATCCACTCAGTCTGTCTGGTGGTCACCTTGCTATTTTTAGACACTCAGAAATCTAGTGCACAGCACTATATTTCCTGCTTGACTGGCTCGGATATTGATGACTCATTCCTTGCACTGATTTGTATTGTTATTCGTTTTGTCATAGCAAAGCAACTATGTCTTGCTGTTTCACTAATTAGTACTGCTGCTAACAGTGCCTGGGTCGGAGAACTCGGAGTCGAATGCAGACAAGGATGCGCAGAAACAGTTGTGGGATGACAAGAAGGTACTGATGGGAGAGGGGACGACTAACAAGGTGCACACTTCTCATGTATGATACATGTAAACCACATCAGATTTACAGCGCGTTGTTGTGTATTCTTCTCAGGATGATTCATCAAAGCCCAACACATGTGATGTCCCGGGAATCAAGTGAGTGGTTTATTGTTTTATTATTCTCTACAGTGAGGCACCACAGGGGCAGAGCTGCCTGTCAGTCACACAGCCATAAATAAGTCATGCTGTAAGTGCACTGATACAAGACAGCTAGGTATGCTGGAAACATGCTGGGAATTTAAGGGATACTTCACAGATTTTAAACCAGCTTTGCATCATAACACTGTTGGCTATATGTGTAAATTAGCTGTTGTAAACTTCCTCCTATCTTACCAGCGGCCAGCTCTCCCTGCTCATGTCTCAGCTCAAATGCATCATCCAGCAGATTTTTTGCTGCCTTTAGGGCTGTTGCTTGAACTATACATTGTACTTTTTTATGTTCACATGCCCGCCACCACAAAGGGTAAAGAAGCAGATCAAGAGAGAGACCCGCCCCCTCTCTGTCTCTGTCTCTCAAACTCAGACCAAACTTTCGTCACACTGTAAAACTAGACAATGCTGATCAAATATCAACCTCGATTATGCCACTGTATTGCCTGTTTCTCGCCTCAAATGTCTTCAGAAACTCATGCCTCTTTTCCACCAAAATTAATGCTTGTAACGGGTTTCTTAAACACAGATAGGCTCCTTTCCATTGCACTGCTCTGCAGCAGAAAAGTATGCTCTTTGAAGGTTGTTTTTTTTAAAAAAAAAAAAAAAATATGTTTTGTTGTTTAACGTCATAGATGGGTCCTTAAAACAGTTTGGTAGAAAGCAGCATGAAGGCCAGTGAAAATGTTGTGGTGCTTACGTCTTTCTTAAAACCTATTCAGTCTCTCTCTTAGTCACAAGTAATTTTTTTTCTGGTAGCCCATCATTGCATCTTGCTAGCAAAGAAGCTAAAATCAGGGCATCCACACAGGTTTCATATTTCCATCACTGCAGATCGAAGTCATAGCTGATAAGTCCTTTTGTTACCAGCAGGCTGCCATATTGTTTTTTGTTTCACAACGGATAAGTTCGCATTATGTCACCCACCAATAGGAGAGTTTATTGGTCCGGTGCAGCGCAGTGCATTCTGGTAGTTGTAGAATTTTAACCTATAGAGCAAAGGCAAATGTCACAGCCCTTTTTCTCTGTTTTCTCTGGTCATGTAGCACTAATTTCTACAGTATTTGTGTCTTTCTACTGTATAGACAGCCCAGTTTACTGAATATGTTACCTTGAGTTCTTTAGAAAGGGTCGTCATGTTGTAATACCACAATTAAGAAAACATCCCAGTGAAAAACCCAAAGGGTGCTGTTTTTCTCCTGTCTGATAGAACCTGTGCTTTTTTTTAGTATATTCCCATCACCAGACCAGGAGTTGAACCCGTCCGTGCTCCCAGCTGCACACAACACCGGTGGTTCGCTGCCTGATCTGACCAACATCCAGTTCCCTCCTCCACTGTCCACTCCACTGGACCCCGAGGACACCGTGGCCTTCCCCTCCCTCAGCGCATCCAACAGCACGGGCAGCCTGACCACCAACCTCACCCACCTTGGCATCAGCGCTGCCAGCCATGGTAATGACGACAGTTTGAGAGCATTGTATAATGTTACATTAACTTGCAGTTAAAATAGGTTTTATTATGATTAATAAAGTGCATGTTCCTTATTCAAAACAGCCACCAAGTGTAAGATATTAAAGCTAGAAGTGGTTTATGTGACATTGGTACCAGGCTACCTTCCTGATATTTCATTGGGGTGTACGGTATGTGACAGTATTTATGTGAAAAATGAATGCATGTATGACATTGTCTAGCCCACAGTGATGTGTGTATGTTGAATATGCAGTTGACCTACTTAGTCTTGCTGGGATTAAATACATATGGCCAGTAGAATAATGAATGAATCTGAAATAAGCAACCATCTTCCGTAGATTTTTGATGGAGGACTTAGGGACATGGAACTGACACAAACTGATACAGGTATACCACTACATCAGTAGGATGAGCAGAGATGATGTGGGAATACATGCAGCTTGTGTGGGTTGGCTGGCTCACCTTTATTATCAAGACTCTCCAAAACAGGCGCAGAGGCATTTTCTTTTTTTGCTAGTCCTGTAACGTTATCCCCACCACTCGCAGTCGCCATCTTCTCAGCTCAGCTGCCTGATCCACCAGTAGAGTATGACCTTTGGTGCCAAATGCCAAAGTCTCATGCTGGTTGCTTCAAAAAAATATGTGACAATAATACCTAATGTGTACTCTGTTTTTTTCTGCCAGGGATCCCCACCTCTTCTCAGCCCGCCATGACTGTCACAGCACAGCGTCGGCAGCCCCCCGTTGTGCCGCTCACCCTCACTTCGGACCTCCATCTTCAACAGTCCCCACAGCAGCTTTCACCCACCCTCTCCTCACCTGTTAACATCACACAGGTAAGGCTCAGCTATCTGAAGGTTGTGGTCTTAAGGTCTGCACTGTTTGTGTTCGCTGCACTCCACTGTAACATGAACGGCCAAACTACATGCTAAAGCAGCCTGACCAGGAAAGCGAGGAGCTGAAATTACACTCACAACAACCAGTTAATTCAGCACATATCACATTTTGCGCGTCTTTCCTCAGGCCTTGCCAACAGAGTCACTGACCCTGGAGCAGCAGCTCTCCCAGTACCCCCTGTTCAACCAGCTGACAGCCCAGGCCCAGGCTCAGCTGCTCAGTGACCTCCAGAAGCAGCAGCAGGCTTTGCCACAGGGCATCCAGCTCATCACCTTACCAACTCTGGCTTCCCCTGGTACCACCGCCAGCAGCCCCTCCCCAGACAGCCAGAGCCAGACCACCGCCAGCATCAGCATCGGCTCGGTAAGACACCAGAAAGTCCAGTCACAAAGTGGAAGCAGAGATAATGATTAATTTGATGACATGACTGGGATCATTCTGCTTATTCTTAAGCTTCTATTCATTTTGCCACCCTATTGTTCTGGAAGTTCTTCACCTACACAGAGTACATCCCAGTTGGTTAGTGATCTTCACATCCTTTTTATGCTACTGGGCTTTTTACAAAATAACTCACCTTCTTAGGAGAAACATCTTTACTCTGACTACCACGTGCTATATTCATGTTTTTGCTAAGGAAGATTCCTACAGGTCCTTTAAAGATGACTAATTCTTATTATTTGGCACTTGGCGTTTTCTCAGCTTTTCTGTGAGTTAGGCTTTTTTGGATGTTGTTAATTGAATTTACAAGAAATCGGCTGACATAAATACAAAAATACACTTTACCATTAAACTAGAGTCGGATCAGCAGATCTTACTATTCCACAGTCACATTTTCCAGAAGTGAAGACAAACTGGCCAGCCGCAGAGTTGTCTCACGGTTTATCTGGTGGCGATTGGTAACATGTCCCACCTGTACACACACTGTACATAATGAGCTGATGCCCTCTCACATCCCGTCCTTTGAGATTTGTGTGTGACAGGCGTTGACGCTTAGTGCTAGCTAACCCTCTTCCCTCCAACAGTACCGCAATCAGACTGGCTCACCAGCCACTCAGTCTCCAACCTCCCCAGTCTCCAATCAAGGCTTCTCCCCCGGCGGCTCGCCTCAAGTAAGGGCCCACCCACCGAGCTAGCTGCTGTTTTGGGAAGGGCTTTGCGCCTGGGGGAAAGCTAATTGTAGATGAGTTTAGGCTGCTTTTCATCCTCTGTATCAGCAGTTAACCACTCATGGTGTCAACAGCTGCATAACTCATTCCTTCATCACCACTGTCACTGTTCACTGTGTGCATGAGAGTTGATTGATGGAAGCCCTGACCTGTTGTTATCAAGTCTTTTTAGTATCCACCACACATGATTGAGATACTTCTCTCACATGGATGAGCAGTAGTGTCATGATACGGGGTCTGAGATTGTTTGCCTGTTTTGTTTCTTCTTATGAATAGACAAATAGACCAATAATAAAGTCTGTGCTGCGCTGCAAGAGAAAATAATATTCTCAGGGCCTTCAACAGCACTGAAAACTATGAGGTGTACTAGCAGTATATTGTTTACATTTTCAACTGCTGCAGCACATTCTGTTGACAGATTGGTAATAAGCTCCTGCCCATTAACTGCCATATTACTTTGTTACTGTGAGACTTCATTATCATCAGTCAGACTTAATGGTGACATTAGCCGTTTGTCTATTGTGAGTCTAAAACTCCCTGGCTGCTAGTTGGAGCACAGAGCCAAACTCAGTTTACATCTGCAGCTCGATACACACAAACAAAACATATCACTCTTTCCACTGGGGTAAAGTCCTCAGAGCTTTATCCCGACTTCTGTACAACATGTGGCAGAACGGCAAAGACAGCATGCATGTGTTTTATTAATACATTTTATGTGTTTAGTGGGTTTTTTTTAAAGACGCAAGGTCGCTTCATGGCAAAAGGCCACATCAAGAAAAGCAATTACTTTGTCAAAAGCAGAAAAGTGGAAAGTTACCAGCGGCAGTATTGAAATAAAAATTGGAAAAAGGTCGACATCAGAATATATTTTAGGTTATTAAAGAGGATATTTAGTTATATGTGCTCAACAGAATTTTCTTATAAACTAACAAAAGTTGTCTTTACATTCAGTGCTACTCAGAAAAACATGTTGTGTATTTCTGTGCACTCCGACAAACATGTTGGATACATTTCCCTCCTCATAAAAGATTTACAGCGTTTCTAAGTATTTTAATCCCAACATTGCTGACCTCCATGTGTAGCCAGCAGTGTTCTCCTTCACTGTCTTCTGTTGGTGCCTTGCTGCATATCTTGGCATGTTACCGCCAACTGCAGATCAATAAAATACTATGAAGCCTTTGGCAGCAAAGTGCATCACATCAGATCCCTGCATGTTCGCCCTTATGCAGGAGATAAATAAAACAAGGACCAAACTAATAGAGAAACAGGTCTGTAGAGGTCAATGGCTCAGCACAGGGAACCTTTAAAGTGAGAACCAGGTTGCTCCAAGTTTATGGTATGTAAGAAGGAAAACAAAGAAGGGAGAAAGTACATTTTTAAAGGTAGAGGTCGAATATAAACCCATCTAAATTCTGGGCTTTCGTGCACTGATCAAGTCACCTCTGGTGAATCAGTCACTAAAAGGCTAATGTTATAAATGGTTAGACTGGGACTCTTCTACAAAAAAAAGCCAATCACACAGTGTTGGTGCTTTTTTCATTGCAGTCTTTGTAAGGGAAATTCCAGTATGTGTCAGTCTTTACAGTGTTCTTGTACTTTTTGTCAATCGTAACGACCTGGAAAGTGACATTTTACTCTCCACTCCTGCTGTTGAGACGCAGGAAACACTGACTCACCAACTGTTTGAGCTTTGATTTTCCAAAAAAAAGTTGTCATAAGAGAAATAACCTCAAACACCTTGTATTTGAACTCCAAGTTAACACAGGAGGCAGGATCATAAATTGTGAAATGCAGAGCAGAGTAGATCCAAACCAGCGGGGATGTGGGTTGGGCTACAGGTTGACCCACCTACTGTGGATACTCTGTGCAGTTTGGTACAGCAGTTAATCAGAAACATGTGTTTGAGAGGATGTCTGTAAGACTGAAGTCCATATTTATTAAATCTCCACTGTAGGAATGCCACGGGGAAGAAATTTTCCAAGTGATGAATTAACTCAAGGACAACAACAGTGTCACAGATTACACTAGACATTTTAGAAGAAAAGATGCATGCCAGTGACTGAATATCTGTAGGGTGCCTTCTTTGATCTTTAATGTTAGATTTTTTGAGCTTCCTGTTACTATGATCAAAACAGAACAGTAACAGGTGTAGCTGCGGCAGCTCCTGCTTTTCTTTTGGGGCTGCAGACACTTAGAGTTTATAATGGTAGCGCCTGTCGTCCTACTAAGTATTAAAAACAGGCTTAGTATTTAACAAATTCAAGTTGTTTTATTTGATAAACGTGTGCACTTAGAAGCAAAAATGACATAAATGAGTTTTATTTCTATTTAAAAAAAAAAGGCAAATCGATGGCGTGGGCAGTGGACAAGTAATCAGTGTCTACTTCTTGTATGCTCCAACACCATGTACCTCAGACTACCGCAGTAAGCCTGCTCCACAGCAGAGGAGGTGTGTTAAGTGTTACCGTGGCTGATAAAGGACAAAAATATCAGAATAACACTCAGGTGGACAAATACCAGAATTTCCCTTTAACAAGTTGATTTGTGTTTGTGTCACAGTGAACAGAGCTGCTGCGGTCAACGCATCACTGTTGTGTATTCCGTCCACAGAGATGGGACACACAACCACATGTTCATATTTCCATTTCATGATTTTGGCTTTTGTTTTTCTCATTTTAAAACTATTAGGTGTGTGTTTAATTCGAATAATATACAAACCATCACTTTTTAATTTTTCTAGTGTTTCATTAGGCTCCTCTTTTTGTCTCTGAACCGCGACAGCCCTGGTCATGAAAACCATTTGCTTTGGTTGCTGCTCAGTACGACAGTTTTGTGACTTTGTGTTTTGCTTGTGTTTTCTGTTATCCCATCGCTGAAATGTCTGTGGGCCCAGATAACTCGCCTCTCTGGCTAATTCTGTCTCTGTGTTTTAGTTACAGCTGCTTCCTCAACATTTGTACTGAATTTTGTGGCTTACCTCTCTTCCTCCAGCACATTCCCGTGGTGGGCAGTATATTTGGCGACTCCTTCTATGATCAGCAGTTGGCTTTGAGGCAGACCAATGCGCTCTCTCATCAGGTGACACGGAGCGCACAAACAACAAGCAGAAATGACAGAAACGTTTCCTTCAGATCATCTCTGACTATTTTAATTCTGTGTTTTTTTAGCTGGAGCAGTTCAACATGATCGAGAACCCCATCAGCTCCACCAGCCTTTACAACCAGTGCTCCACCCTTAACTACACACAGGCGGCTATGATGGGCCTCACCGGGAGCAGCCTACAGGACTCGCAGCAGCTTGGCTACAGTAACCACGGCAACATCCCCAACATCATCCTAACAGGTAGCATCACCACGAGTCCATCAGATAAACCACAATCACACAGGCTCATTCACACACAGCTGTGCATCTGTCTGTAGTTTCCACTGATTTGTTTGAAGCAGTGAAGATGCTTTTACCAGATTACATATCTTTGCTTTTGCTGGATCAAACACGTTGTTGGGGATGAAATTAGCCTCTACCCTCTTATTCAAGCACAAGCTGCCTGTCATTTTCTGTTGTTTATTTTATGTTCAAAGACTTGAAGGAATAGTTAGGATTTTTTGATGTGGGGTTGTTTGTAGATGGCAGTCGGCACACCTCCGGTTTGGAGAAGCAGCCGACACGGGAATACCGACATGGAAGCTAAGCAATGTACTGCTGTGGACGGGGGCTACAGCAAAACACATTTTAGCTACCTAAAAACTCATCTTCAGGTTAAGCGTTTGTTATATTTTAAAATATTTTAGTTAGTTTGTGGACGGCACAGCGGTGTAGTGGTTAGCACTGTCGCCTTACAGCAAGAGGGTTCCTGGTTCAATCCCAGGAGGGAGCCCTTCTGTGCGGAGTTTGCATGTTCTCCTCGTGTCAGCGTGGGTTTTCTCTGGGTACTCCGGCTTCCTCCCACAGTCCAAAGACATGCAGGTTCATTGGTGACTCTAAATTGTCCATAGGTGTGAATGTGAGTGTGACTGGTTGTCTGTCTCTATGTGTCAGCCCTGTGATAGTCTGGTGACCTGTCCAGGGTGTACCCCGCCAGGTGGGATAAGCTCCAGCCCCCGCGACCCTCAAGAGGATAAGTGGTCACAAAAATGGATGGATAGTTAGTTTGTGTTATTGTGTGTGTGGATTCGAACTTTCCCTAAAACATCAAATTTACTTAATAACACAAACACTACTACTTGCTAGAATATTCTAAATATAGTATTAAACTGATTTAGATTTTTTTAGGAGGCTAAAATATGTTTTGCAGCAGTACATTGCTTAGCTTCTGTGTCTGTACTCCTGCCTGCTTCTCCAAACTGGGGAAGTGCGTGCTGACCACCATGACTATGAAGTCCTCGTCCAACCCCATTTCAAAAAATGTAAATTTGAATAAATGTACACTAATGCTAATACTAACATCTGTGAATGCAGTGACATTGCTAAAAATGTGTCCAGTGCGGCAACAAACACAAGTTTATGAAACAGTCTTAGGGGTTGAAAACATATACCCGGGTTGGTCAGATCAATTTGGAAGAAAAAAGGCAAACAGTAAAAATGCAGCTCAAACTTCTCATTTTAAACATTAATCACAGCTTACAGATAGGGGGTGTAAATCACCAGTTTGATCAGAATACGATATTATATCGATTCTTTGGACAACGATATTTGCCTATATTGCACTGTCTACCTGGATACCATCTCGATTTGATGTGATTCAGGCACCTGTGATCAATATTATGTGCCCGTCTAACACTTCCTGTTACAGAAGAAGCTCCCAACCCTTTCTTTTTGCTTTTGGCCATAAATGATAGAAAAAAAACATAGATAATAGGTGTAGTAAAGTTTGCTTAAGCTGACTCCACTAACGCACACAAAAAAAGAGTACACGGAGTAAGTTAACCCTCAGGGCTTTCTGTTAGAGAGACCCTTCTGAAAGAAATCTTTTTTAATTTAACCCAAATCATCATCTGTGTCCAAAAACTGGGTCCATGTCATTGGTCCGACAGCCCATTAGTTCGACATCCCGTTAGTCCGACTGTCCGCGGTGCTGAACGGCTCCGGGTGGGCGTATTTCTGCCTTGATGGTGCGCCGCGACCGGCTCTGGGTCAGCTGGGAAAGGCTTGAGGCGGAGCAGGCTCACGGCTTATGTGTTTGTCACTTTCTTTTTCATTTTAACCCACACCATGATCTTTTCCTGACCCTAACCAAGTGGTTTTTGTGCCTAAACCTAACCAGACCTTAACCACAGGGCATCATGATGATTTCGGAATGGACTTCGGAACAATGGGCTTAATATGGTCGGAACAATGAGATGTTGGACCAATGGGCAGTTCCCCAAAAACTTCCTTAAAAACGGAAATGAGAGTGTGTAATTCATGTAAGAGATTAAAAAAAATTATTTAACCACAAGATGATTAACAAATATAAAACTGAAGTATAAACACTAAAGTGTACATGATTTAAAATAATGAAAATATTTATGGATAATATCCAAATGTATTTTCAAAATTACAAATATAATCAGTATATAATGCAAGGAAGCTTTAAGTTAAAGAAATCCAAAATACCTTCTTAAATGTAGTTTGAACCTGTGTAAAAATGTCCCCATATTTGCCAAACCCGTCTTGTCTTTCTCAAACATCAGCACCCACTTCTTTCTCTGATGTCACGTATCTCAGTCACAGGGGAGTCTCCGCCGAGCCTCTCCAAAGAGCTCACCAACTCTCTGGCGGGCGTCGGTGACGTCAGCTTCGACGCAGACTCTCAGTTCCCTCTAGACGAGCTGAAGATCGACCCGCTCACCCTGGACGGACTGCACATGCTCAACGACCCCGACATGGTGCTCGCCGACCCCGCCACCGAGGACACGTTCAGGATGGACAGGCTGTAATGGGAGAAGCTGGCCGAGAACAAGAAGGAAAAAAAACACACTAACTCGTGGATGGAGAGAAACAAAGGGCCGGATGAACCCTCTCCCTCGTTGCATGGCCGTCCAGCTGTCCGACCTCGCCCTCGACTCCGTGAAGCCCTTTGAAACGATGCGCCACCAAAAGACAACAGGGAAAAAGACATCCAGTGGCTTGCCGGGGAATGGCCTCGCTGTTGTTTTGAATGAGATTCGTCGCTCAGCGCTTTCGCTAGCCTGCTGTGTTTACAGTGTACCATTACATGCCACATATATTCCAAAAACGCACATTTGACTATGTTTGTTTTTTTCTTTTCATATCCACTTTAATATTTGTTTTGTTGATATTTGCTCGTAGCAGGAAGCTGCTAGGACATTGGGCTAAACCGTACCCGTTCTCACGGCTGTGTTAAAAAACAAACAGAAAAACACCACAGCCGGTTTGCTTGTACCCTGCAATCAAATGAATCGGTTTTCCCATCATGCCGTAACGGCTTTCTATTTCACACTCAAAGCTTTATTTTTGAGAACCAAATGTTATTTTCATCATGTACTGTATGTTTTGATGCTTTGTGTATTTACATGTTCTATTTATTTATTTAGTTAAAGATTTTATATTCCATTTCATAATTTAAATTTGATGCCAAAATGCTCTCTGTAGGCATAGTGTACAATTGCACTGATGTAATTTGTGTCTATTTATTAATTACTAACATATTTATATATGTGTTTGTTAAGCTACTTGGTTAATGAAGGAGTGCAAAACCTCCCCATAGTTGCTCTTTGGTGTTCGATGTGCCATTCTCTGATGTAGGACGTGGTAGACATTGCCATGCTGCAGCCCAACGGTCAAATCTAAATATCGTATTTTTTAGCACAGCTCCAGAAAATGCTGCGTGCTCCAGAAATGGGTTGGTTTTACGCCACTTGAATTAACTTTTTCTGAGAAAATCATCAGGTATTTCTATTTAACTAGAAAGCAAGAAAAACACGTCCAAATTAATTTTCTGCCAGTGAAAAGCCAATATATATATACATATATATATGATATATATCCAGACTGAACTTCTTTTCGGTGAAGGAAGCCGTCTGTTTTTAAACACTAAAATCTTAAATCTTTTTAAGTCGTCACTGTGAAATCACCTGATTTTGCCTTACATGAGTATTCTACTGTTCTACTTAAGTGTCTGATGTGACAACGTATTTTCGTAACTTATTGTAACATTTTCTTGTATTTGAGAGGAACTTAACTTTTGGTCAGTGATATTTGTGGTTATGTTGTGTAAGGTTTGACAAATCAATGTACTGTATTTTGTATCGGTACAGTTTATAGCCAAATTGTTGATGTTTTTTAAAGTGGGGCAAAAAACAAAAAACAAAAAAAGAGTCAAAGGACGAGTTCGAATTGTTTGAGAAGGAGTGCAATTATGGGGAGGCTTTTTGCTCCTTGGCAGGGAAGCTCTAACAAAAACGCTAGTGGCCTCTGCCACAGAGGTCATCAATAACAAAAGTACCATGCAAAGAAGAGGGATGTTAACGGTCGATTGTTGGATATTTAACAGTATGGAATGGTTGTTTTCATAAGATGCAAACTTGCAATTTCAGAGATTATGAATATGAGGATATTTTTTATTGCAGAACGTCTGTTTACTCCGAGGAGTAAACTGGATGAAGTACATAAAGGGTCTGTTTAAGAAAGAGTGTATTTATACGTGTATTTAGTATCGTATGCAACTGTTCCGACAGCACTGAGGTTGGCCCCATTCCATTCAGTGTTACAAAACAACCGAAACAGTCACACAAACAATCAGGGATGTAGTAGACTCTAAAAAAATTGTTTACCGAAAAATGTTTACACAAGTTTCATCTGAAAAATGTACATATTGATATCATCTCTGACTACATCTACGACGCAATCTCCTCTGCCAAAAAAATGTGTCAAACAAATTGTGTCAAAAATTTCAATCTGCCTTTGGCCTTTTGTCAGAGTTTCCCTGAGAGGTCTGTGTAGGTCTGTGGGATCATGTTTGGTATATTGTAATGTTCATGTACAGACGTGCTAATCATTTACTCACCTAAAGCGCTGTTGGGAAGATTTTCCAACCTCCCCCCCTCCCCGAAAAGGAATCACGTTTGGTTACTACACACCTCCACAGCTGTACAATTTGTTTCAGTTGAAGTCTTTATCGTCTGCTGTAATCCTCCATCAAAGGTTTTGTTTGCCTTTAACAGATCTGTGATTCCTATGCAAATAAGTCAAGAAAAAAAAAAAACAACCCTTAAAGGAAAAATCCACCTGAGTTTTTTGTATTGTTTCAACACGTTCAAGGAGTTGAGCTGGATTTCTGCTTCTAAAATGGTGTGGCTAAAAAAAAAGAAAGAAAAGAAAATATACACAGCAGAGCTACAGAGATAAAGAAGTGCGAATGGTCAGTTTTGGGTGGTTGTTTTCAACATGTTATTCATGTTGGTAGAGATGATTAATGAAGACAGCTTTAAGTAATCTAAAGAGAGGATAGTCTCCTTTTCAATAACACTAAAAAAAATTATATTGTGATCCGGCAAGGCCCTTTACAGTAGTGGAAAACAAAGTAGTAGTCTGCGAATTACTTAAAGATTGGAATTAATTGTTATTATCATAATATTTTTATTTTATCTAATCTAATATCTGTCTGTCAGGGCTTTGCAGGTGCATTACTCTTTTACAAAATAAATGACAAAGCTTTATATAAATAATCAGGGTTGAGGCAAATTACTGAAAGATCTAGTCAGATACTGAATACAACTTGCATGGCAATTTTTGTTATTAATGGCAATAAATTAGATTACAAAACAAAGTAATCTGTATACTTTTGGATTACTTTAATTTTAAATTATAATACAGAAAATTAAATAATAAAATAATAAATTTAATTAAATAATAAATAGAATAAACAATAAAAAATATTTCAATTTATTCTTTAAAAAAAAAAGATGGTTGCGGCCACAAAATTAGAGTTCCACAAATATTCTTTTTTTTTCTCTTTGAACATCTCAAAACATTTTCAAATCAAATCCGCTTATTGATAACCGCCACAAAGTAGAGCACTTGACTAAGAAACCCAGCATGTCAGACGCGCTCTTCAAAACTACATAGATCATTGGTCATCATGAAATGGCTTAACAGTTTTAAAATTGCCATAATTTAAAGATGTAAAGTTGTTATTGACAGAGTAACAAATGCTATCTGGACTGATTATAGTTTCTTCTGATGATGTTACTACCCAACCTCATCAACAATGAACGCCCAGCTCAGTTATCGTCTCCTTTTGAGTTGGTGGACAAATTTTAATTTAAGATTAAGATCAACATTGTCATTTTGTTTTAGAAAAGGGACTAAAAAGAAACCTGGATGAGTGTGAGTGTTGCAGTGGTGCTATGACAATCAACGAGTGAAATCGTACGCTGAATTTTTTTTTGTCCACACCAGAGTAATAAGAAGCATAAATCCAGCTTTACTTTGACATGAAGTGACATTTCTTCCTTTGACTGTAAACTTCTCACCCTGCCATACCTCGGTCGATAATTTCCTCCGTCTTTCAGGACTTCCTCTCCACCTTAACACATCTCTTCTTGTGTGACTGTTAAACATCAATTCAAAACTGCTGCAATTCTCTGTAACCCTGTCACGAAACCTGATTTACTGTTAATGTCAATGAAACATCTCACCACAGTTTCTGAAAATATCTATATGTATAATAGGCCAGTCATGTACAGGAGAAGAAAAATAAACTACTAAAAAAGGCCCAGAAATGCAGGACACTTTCCCAGAAGCTGTTTCTATTTGTTGGATTTTTCCTTTAAGTCACTGAAACAAAATGTAAAGAGCTCATTCTCTACAGAAAACATGTTTCCAAAGGTTTTATTCCAAAACAAAATAAGTGTTTGAGCCCAAACTTCACTGTTGCATTTCTAGTAATGCCAGTGATTTGAGCTTTTCTCCCCCCGTCACTTCCTACCTGTCATCCTGCTGAATACTAGTCCTTCACACTGACCTTGTACATATGCTATAGCTGAAACAAAATGCATGACTAAAACTGACAGTCAAAACCTCTAAATGAAGGCCTTCTATAGCTCCGCAGGTTTGATTTGTGTAACATAACGCTATCACAAAGTCTAAAGGGATGCATGTATGGGTTTCTCCAACTGTGCGACAGTTGACTCCTGTTAAGTGACTCTGTTACCTCCATCTCTGTATAATGCTACTTCACGAATGATAAGAGAATGTATTTTCTGTGGCACTGTCCTAGTTTTAGCCTGTTTGCCGAATGGCGTTTGGAGTTATTGGTCCCGTCACAGTCGGACCTCTTCTTCTACTCTCTGCTCTTCAGTCGCCCCTTCTTCTCCTCAGAGGAATCACTCAGTCTCTCTCTTCCTACCGTAGCATCTCACAGCATACACATTTACACAGTGTACAAGTGTACAGTCAATTCTTGTACTTTAAAAAAAAAAAAAAAAAGAACCCGCAGTCGACCCGGCCCCCTCCTCTCCATCAGCACAACCCTTTTGGCTTTCTTGAGAAAACAGACGCAGGTTCTGTCTCGCAGAGTTTGCAGATTGGCACGTGCACTGATCGTATGCATACGTGGACTTGAATCTTCTGAAGCTTCTGCGTTACGCAGTCAACTGCATGACATGATAGACACATTGAGCTGATTCTTATCACATGTTATGTACAGGAGTTTGATCTAGCTGTGCTGAGTGTGTTTAAAGACATCAGATATGATTGTTTTATGTTGTCTTTGCCTATCATGTCAGGTTTTGGACTGTGTGAAGTGTAATTCTTGTTTTGTTTTTTTGTTTCTTTCTTTGTTTTTTTGTGCAATGTTTAGTCCACTAGTTGCTTCGCACTTTATTTGTGACTTCCTGGCTTTTGAGCAGGGACTGTTCTGCCCGATGTGAATGCTGACTGTTTCACTCCAGATGTATAGTCCGGAGATATTTTCATGTCAAAGAAAAGATGAATTCTCTATTTTCCTTTGTAAACTATATTTTGGCTTGTCTTGTTTTTTATCTGTGAAGATTTTAGGGGATGCAAAACTAGAAAGGGCTTACTCCAGTGCAGCTTGCGCTCTCGTGTTGGAAAGGAACGGCACTCCGAATGTATTTCTTTGTCGGTCATTTTTCCCCCCATATGAAATATCGCATCGAGTTCGAGCGAAATAGTACTAGATAGTAGGCCTACTTAGTTGCAACCTCAATAGTAGGCCCGCTCAAGTGAAGCAGTCTGCATCTTGACTACACTAACTGCTACTACCAAGAGTACTGTACAGTCTCACTTCATGAAATTAGCTGCAACTCTAAAAAATGCAGGTTCCATGTTTTGGACAAGAATGTGATTCCATCGAAATTTAAATATGTCAGACAACTCTTCTTGCAGGTGAGATTGTAAAAAACATTTCGTCATTGAGGCCACGCCCCCAGGAAGTGCACTGGGATTTAAAGCCAATTGTCATAGTGGCCAAACAGTGGAATTACGACTCCAGAGTTTGTCACGTGACGCAGCTGGACCCATTGACTTAAAATGGGAAAGAAACATCTGTAAATCAGTGGATACATTCTTTGTCGAATCACAGCCCCCGGAAAATGATTTCTTCCAATATCAGATTTAATCCATTTGGTTGATAACATTTGGAAAGTCTTAAAGAGCCACAAGATTAAATATTTTTCTTCCCATTTAAGTTAGTAGAGCACTAAACCGGAAGTAGCCTGCTCAGCCAGCAGTCTCTAGTTTGTTGCTCTTTGGACCCAATGATGCAAAAGTAGTTTCATACTGCAGAAACAGATTTTTCTTTGCTTCATGCACCACTAAGCAACTTTCATAGGAATAAACAGGGTCCCGCCTTCAACACTATATCCAGGTCTCTTAATACATCTATGGGTTAGGTGTGTTGTACTAAAGAAGAGTTATGAGACATGTTTTAATTTTGATGGACTCTCATTCAGGCTCACACTATTCACACACAAAAATGAACGAATCATCTGACGAAGGTATTAGAAGCCTTTTTCAGTTGTCACAGGTCTGCTAACAAGGTTAGCTTAAAGCAGCTGTAAGGGTACAGCCACACAGGAGCGAAAGCAAGCAGAGGGGCAAATAAAGAAATCGCTTCTGGTGACAAAGCAAATTTGCATCTTTATATTGCGAGTTCAACTTTGGTGAACTTTGACCTGGGTTGGGCAGCCTCAACCAATAGCAAAGAGGCGTGTGTAGAGGAAACAATAATTGTTACCCTGTTTAACCAGCTGATGTTGGCCATGTAAACAACATACAACATACAAACGGGCCTACATAAGAGATGCTGCCTGGCTGGTCGTGGGTAAGGAGACAGGCATGGAATGTAAGAACATGGAAAATGTACCCTCACATCATATTTCACGGTATTAGCAAGGTAGCTTTCCATGTCAGGCACTGCCCTCATTCAGCAAGTCCGGTCTCACTCCTAAATAGTCCAAATCTGGTTCTCGGGCAGTGACTTGCTGCGTCAGAAACCAACAAAAAAGGCGTTCTTTAACATCGGCATGATACGTGACTGGTTGCTGATAAAGTTAAATGCCCAGCGCCAGGATAAGGACAAAAGTTAAGGCGCCAAAACACCAGGGTACCTTGCATGTCATATGTGGATGTTGAAGGTCCGTGACCAAATGTCAGTGTGTGACGAGGTCGGAGCGAGAATGTGTTGATTCAGCACGAATATCGCTTCAGCAGGCGATGGTCACTTGCCAGCATTCGCTCATGTGTGACTGTACCCTAACACTTTCATGTTCAGCAGCTAACACACCGCTGGTTAAAGGAAATTTAAAAAGGCAACTTTGTCTGGCAGAGTTGTCTGATCCTTTCTTGTTGGGATAACATTTCCTTCTCACTTGTTGAGCATGAATTTGCATTTTGAGACTTTGCGCTATTTTCACAAAAAATGTGCTGCGTTTGAGGCTAAACACTGAAACACAGAAAGCAAACTTTTCAGGCTAATAAACAGAGGTCCATTTTCCGAATTAAACAAAAAACCTCAGAATATAACTATTTAGTTTGACTCATCTGCTTGTTTTAGTCTGCGACACTATTGACTAGCATCACTTGTTGGCACAGCTGATGAGAAATGCAAGCAGTGACGCTAACATCGGGTCCCAAACTGAAGAAGCAGATGAGTGAAGCTCAAACAGGAGTCCTGTATTTAAAGGTGTATCCCAGGATAAAAGAAAGAGTTGCTGCTCGGTCTTTACTGCTTGTTCCCAGAGTGTTTTAGGTCTGAATAAAAATGTCCCTTTAATAACATGGGGTTTTCTAAATGACTCTACAACTCTCTCTGGAAAAACACGGTTTAAGTTCCACTTAAAGCTTATAGTGAGAATAGCATAATATCACTGTTGTCCTGTAAGTCGTAGTAAAAAAGATCTGTAGTTATTTATTTGTTGCCATGTGATTCTCCTTATGTGACCATTTGTTTATAAGATGAAAGAAAAATGTCAATTAAATTGAATGTGGAAGACAGATTTTTCTCTGCACATAGTCTTGATTTGCAGAATATGCCGATTAAAAAAAACAAAAACTGTCCGATGTCATTTTACAACATCGCAGCGTGTTTGCTGTGGACATGCATGGTGTTTCGATCCTGTTGTATATTGTCTTTGCTATCGTTTCTATTTTGTAATCTGTATTTCCAAATGCAAAATTTAAAAGATTATTTTGGATATGTGCATGCTTGTGAAATGTTCAGAATGTTGATTTCCACTAAAAGCTGTTGAGTTTGAAAAAAAGTCACGTCTGTTACTTAAAATCTAATGTTTTATTTTATTTTTATTTTTATTTTTTGCAGTATAGCTATTACCGTAAAACTTCCAATTAATAGCCTGGGCCTTTATTTAGGACAGGCATCTGTATGGGACAGGAAAGATCAAGAAATACAATCAAACTGTGTATTTAAACCAGTATGAATATTACTTGTATAAAAATTGGGCTGTCTGTTATGAATTATTTATTTGATCTAGCTCCGAGAGACAGTATAATGGATAAATATAATCTAGAATCTAATCGAGCTAACAATGTGTAGCATCTCCATACTGACAAAACTTTGAACATTTATATTTGTATGTGCGTGTATCTAAGCAGCTAACTAATCTTAGCTCAAGTGGGTAGTCAACAACCTGGTTTTATAAATCCAAAGAAAAAAATGAACTGTTTGACAACCAGACCAGGCCTCTAATTGAGACAGGCCTTTATTTGTCAAAATGTGTAGCTACACCTATCAGCCAAAACATTAAAACCACTGGCAGGTGAAGTGAATGACCTGTGGAGGCATGGACACAGGACCTCTGGGGTTTTCCTGTGGAGTCTGGCACCGGGCACTGATGGTGGCTCCTTTGGGTCCTGTGGGTTGTGAAGTCTGGTACGGCACGTCCCACAGATGCTCGATCAGATTAGGATCTGGGGAATCTGGAAGCTGGGTCACACCTTGAGCTGTTGGTCACGTTCCCTCGGGCCATTCCCGAGCAGATTTTGCGATGTGTAATGGCACGCTGCCATCAGGGAGTGCTGTTGCCATGAAGGTGTGTACTTGGTCTACTATGGGATACGGGCTGATGGTGTGTCAGGTGGCGTCTCCATGAATACCAGGAACCAAGATTTCCCAGCAGAACATTGCATCGTAACAACACAATTAATATTATGTACTTTATCTGTCAGTAGTTTTAATGTTTTGGCTGATCGGTGTATACCAGGCTACTAAAAGGGACTGGGCGTTTAATTGGGACAAGGGTTTAATTGAAGTTCTAGGGTATAATATGACAGAGCTTCACCATTAATACGTTTTATGCTTTTCTAGATGTTATAAGATGCTTTACATTATAAAAATAGATAGTTTTCAACCTACTTTGCTTCATCAAGTTTAGAAGATTACTATTTTGCACCTAATGCATTTGACATGTTTGCAATTTGAATAACCTCTTAAAGTAAACATTTCCCATTGCTGATATTCTGTTATATTAGAATCTGTATTTTCAAATCTTCACAATCTGCTGTGCAGCCACAGTAAACGGTTACAATTGAAATCCATCCAGATATTGCACATGATTTACCAAAATCACAGTAGACAATATTTTGTCACACAATTATTTATGGTTTGACAACAGCTAAACAATTCAAACAATTTGTACATGTCATGTTATATTTCTGTTCCCCTCTGAAGAGTCTCTACACCTGTGGAGTTTTCTCTTCTGTCAGGAGTTAAAAACAGTCGATCAGTTTTTACTTTAAAACACGTTTGGTGGACTTTTTTTTTTTAATGTTTGCAATGTGATGATTTTATTTCTGATCCCAGTTGTGCTTTGCAAAGTGTTTCCCAGAATTCCCTGGGCCCGTCTGTCGTCATCAGGCCACCAGCTGGACCTGCTGGGCTCTGTAGGTGTCAAAGTCCTCAGGAAGAGTGTCTGCGGAGAGGAACAGCATGAGGTGAAATCACTGTTTGCTTTACAGCTTGAGCAGCCCGAGGAAAAATACTCAACATGATGCAGGAGAACTAATTTTGTGGCTGCAGTCAAATCTCTATTTTGGCTGTTTACAGCAAGCTCACACAAGATTTCACACCCAAAGTAATCAAATAGATCAAAACGCTCTTTTGTTTTTGAGAAACACAGGTGAGTAAAATGTACAGGTTTGCTTTCTTCTTCTAACTTAACATCACTGTAAGCTATTTACAACAGAGTGGCCATGGAATAATTTATGGTGTTCATTAAATTGAAAAAAAAAAGTTAATGCTTCGTTAAGATCTCATTTCAGAATTTCAGAAACATCCCTCACCATTGCAGCGGTAACGCAGGTTGGCCCAGATGATGTTCTCCTGGGAGAAGCAGAAGACTCCCAGTCGACCTCCTCTCATGGTGGCATCTATGATGACGCCTGTGTCCGCCACCATCTGAGTTCCCTCGTAGAAACGAACTCTGTACACCGACAGAGAGCAGGTGACGTCACACAGCAACAGATGGATTCATAATTCAAAGATGTGCTTGTAAAGACAATTTAGATGCAGCAGGAAGGTTTAGTTTTCCGCACCTCTCAGTCTTGGGCTGAAAATGTGAGGAACCAAACTGAAGACACGAAACTCATCTATAAAAGTATTCCTTTAAAGGTTTACTATGCAGGAACTGTTGGTAACTGTCCCCAGCGAAAGTGAAAGTGAAAGCCATGAGTGGTTTTCTTAGCTTCCTCTTGGATGCATTCTGCCTACAGCGCGGCACCTGGTCGCTACCTTTTTAGAAAGTTCTAACCTCACCTTTGTGCTGTGCTCAGGAACATCCAAGCAAAATAAGAGCATATTAAGAAGAAAATAACAAAGTCCAGCCAGAGTCTCTGCAGATAAATACTCCTCCACACACACTTTGTTGGTGATGATTGAGAGGGATTACTTTTGTATGAGTCTACTTCAGAAATTCCTGCATAGTATTCAGTCAGTACCTGATGTAGCCGTCGGCGGGTCGGTGTTGGAGGAACCAGCGGTAAGAAGTTTTGTCCTTCCAGCCAACGTTGCGAGCATCTTTCCACAGGAGTTTGACCTGGTCGCTTGTGTCGCCGGTGTGCCACAGGGCGTTCCTCAGGTTTTCACCTGGACCCGTGTCCGACTTGACGGCCTTTTTAAAAATCACAAATGACAAGCAGTCTGAGCCTCTGAACTAATCTCTCATGTCCTCAGTGGCAACTCTTTGTGCAATAAAACTATTGTAATGCTGTGTAAAGAACACAGTTGCACTGAGGTAGATTATAAGTAAGTCGTTAGCTAACAGGCGCCACTGAGGTTTCACCCAAACAGAGGAATTATGTCTTCCTGTACAGCAAATACTGGTACTCAGCATTTATAAACTGTAATTAAAGATTTATTAATGTTTGATAAATAATGTCATAATGCTATATAGATCAGTTGGAGTTTATAGGTTGTGAGAAAACTTCTCTATTTAGCTCTTTAATTCATGTAAGACTCCCTTCTGGACTTCTGACCACTTAACTTCTGAACAAAATTTAGAAACAGCTTATCAACATTTACAGCTGCAGACTTGACAGGTTATTGTGAGAATCCTTTGTTATTGATTGATAAACAGTAATAGCTGCAGGTGACTTTTGCAGCACTTCTCCAGAAGGTAGCCGTCTTTTAGAGGGGAGGTTTTCCCACAACCTGGCAACCCCAAAAGTTGTTCTTAGTAATGGCTTACAACTAACCTATAATCAGATCATTCATTATCAATTTATCAGTCACATTTTTGATTAAGCCCCTACAGCTAATTTATAAACGCAGATTTATCAGGAAGTAGCTCAGGTGTTTCTTGTAATTAAATTGCGAAACAGTTTCTCTGTGTCCAAACAGTAGGCTACCTTCAGTTGGATGCCTGGTTCTGCCACGGCTCTGAACGGGTTCGCCTGCCAGTAGATCTGTTCCACCTGCTTCCACATCACCACATAGAAACTGGAGCTGTCCTGGTACCCGAATATAAAACCTGCATAGTCGTCATCCGTGACCGTGTTTACATGAAACGTCCCTTCAAAATCCACGCCGCTGAAAGCTGTGTAGCCTGGTGGAGACATTGTTAAGAGTCAGGCATTTTGAGGAATACTCATTTCAGTCAGGAACACTTTAGTCAAAGAAACTTTATTTCCTTTTGCAGTATTATATTTGGTGGTATGGTTCTGGTCTGGGGCCTCTCTGCCTTTCCTCAGGCCTATGCATAAAGCCTCTTCCACGTATCTATGTGGAAAGCTTAAGGGGGAGAGAGCACGCCTCTCTGCCCTTCCATGCGCCTACATGGAAAGCCTAAGGCAGGGAGAGCAGCAGTATAGATCCCCGGGAACGGAGCAGCATCAATGACAAACAGAAATGGCACAATAAATCAGCTTACATTGTGTCCTGCCTGAACGGATGCTATGCTCAATTTGCTTTCTTACTGAATGTTAGATGAAAAGAACGATACCAGCATCGTATTGTTTGATGTTTACAGCAGCTGATTAGCTTAGCTTAGCTTAAAGCCTGGAAACAGCTAGTGAACATGTTAATTTTCAGAACTGGAGGTGTTTGTTGGTGGATTGTGTCACCTGCTGACGACCTGCAGTTGATTAAAACATTGCTTATACAATGAAAGGGAGATTGGATTGCAACTTAAGTTTCTCTGTATCCTGTACATGTCCCACTGAGGGTTTATGGGTGTGCACATGACTACTCTAAGTGGTATCGATCATCTCGTATAACTCTTGGTGTATAACTCCTCCTAAATCTCGACCTATTCCTTCAAGGAACAGATATAATGATCTTACCAACAGCCAGTCCAGGATCACTGTTCATAGTCTGGACAATCTCTCTTCCCTGCACAAACAGACGAGTAGATGTTAAGTGAAATCCAAAGATGTTCAGCATTCTGGGATGCACACACAAAAAAACAGGACCAAAAACTTGACCTGGTTCAGCACCACCCAGTTGGGGTCAATCTGTGCGTCTCCCTCTGGATCTAAAACAACAGTCTGGTACTCCCTGAAGTCGGTGAGGGTGACCTCTGCGTTTTCTGGGCAAACATCGATGGTGTCGATGATGGTGTCATTGTCGAAATCCTTTTCGCAGATGTTACCAACACCGTCACCTGAGAAGATAATTCTAATGACCATCTTAAGAGAAAACCTTGTCTTTATTTGTTATTTACTTGACATAGCGGGAGGCGTTACACACCGTTAGAGTCCTCTTGCAGAGGGTTGGGGATCAGACGGCAGTTATCTGGACCAGGTGGCAGCAGGTCTGGGATGCCGTCATTGTCGTCGTCATCATCACACTCGTCTCCCAAGCCGTCCTTGTCAGTGTCTAGTTGAGAGCTGTTGATGACGGCTGGACAGTTGTCCCGTGAGTCTTGGTGACCGTCTCCATCACTGGACAAGAGAGATTTTTACTGGCACATTCAGATTTTGGTCTGTAGGACACTCCTCACAGAGATAATTCAAAATAGATACATGTGATGTGATTGATGAGGTCACACAGTACCTGTCCTTGTTGGTGTCACAAGGGTCTCCAATCAAGTCGTTATCTACATCAGTCTGAGAAAGATTGAATGAGTTATCGTGGCATTAAACCGATAAAAGTCAAAACAACATGTCAACCTTTTTGTGCAGATGTCATTGTTAGTGTTCTTGGTGATCAAAAAAATTCTGTCATGTAAAAATTATTTGCTCTGTGCTCTTAAACATCCTGAAAAACTGAACAAATTACAAGCAATGGCGTACTTCATGAACACAACCTTTTTTTTTTGCCAAAGTTACAACAGAGATGATGTTTTAAGGCTCAGTTGGAAAGGGGGATTTCAGTTTTTGCAAAATATTGCTCAAAATCTGAAGATGTTTTCCTGCGTCCTGATAAAACCACTCCCACACAGTCGAGATAAAGCAGATGAGGTGAGTTTTTGACCATTAAACTCGAACTTTAACTTTTGATTGCTGAGTATTAGGCGACACCTTTTGCTTACAGAACCAGCTTACAATACAGTAAAAGAGATTTGTGACCTGCTCAGGGTTTGGAACATAAGGGCAGCTGTCACAGGCATCTCCCACGTTGTCTCCATCACGATCTTTCTGGTCAGGGTTGGGAACCCTTTTGCAGTTATCCAGGAAATTTAGGATTCCTGGAATTAAAGTGGAAACCAGTGAATGTTGAAGTAACTTATATTATGCCCCTAGTAACTCAAAGCTCAATTTTTTGGGGGGGTGTATAACCTTAATTTAGCTGTATGTATTTCATGTGTCAAAGAACATTACAATCATAACTTGTATTACAGGCTTGTCCTATGTTTGTGTTGGCATATGGCACGACAAATCAAAATTTGCAGCTTTTAATCTACTGTTAATTATGGAAGCCCATTTCTGCCAGTGTGATGAAGAATAGAAAAGATCCTGTAAGCCACTACAATGAGAAAGTTTCACAAAATAGTGACCTGGTATATCAAAACAGTCCTTTAGTTCTTCAAATTAATGAATTAGTATCTCAAAAAATGACTGGTGTCTTAAAATAATGACTTAAATAACTCAATAAAGTGACTTAAAATCTCAAAACAGTGACGTAGTTTCTCAAAATAATGACTTTGTGTCTCACAAAATGACTTAGTATCTGAAAATGATGACTTGGTGTATTAAAATAACTTTTGTATCTCAATAAATTACGTAAGTACTTCAAAACAGTTACACAGTTTCTCAAAATCATGACTTAGTACCTCAAAAAAAATGACAGTATTTAAAATGAGTTATTTAAGTATTTAAAAAAAATGGCTTAGTATTTCAAAATAGTGGCTGGTTGTCTAATGACTTTTTTACCTCAATAAATTACTTAAGTATCTCAAAACAGTGACATAGTTTTTGAAATTAAGGACTAAAATAATGTCTAAGTGTCTCAAAATTTTGACTCTAGTAACTCAAAAAATAACTTAGTATCTCAAAATAGTGACTTGGTGTCTCAAAAGAGTAACATACTTTCTCAAAAAAAAAAACAGGCTTAGTATCTTTAAATGACTTAAATACCTCAAATTAGTTACGTAGTATCTGTAGAGTGACTTAGTTTCTCAAATTAAGGACTTAGAATCTCAAAAAATGACTTACCGTCTCAAGTATCTCAAAAAGTGACATAGTATTTCAAAATAATGACTTAAGTGTCTAAAATAATGACATAGTATCTTTAAATAATGGCTTACTATCTCAAAATAATGACTAAGTATTCCAAAACAGTGACTTAATATCTTAAAAATAATTAGAAATCTAATTAAAATAATAACATAATATCTTAAAATGATGAGATACTTTCTCAAAATGACTCACTTGAAATCTATAATCTAAAATATTACTAACTCATTATTTTCATAAAGTTTCTCATTATAATGACTTACAGGATCTTTTTTCATCTCATCGGCAGAAATGGGCTTCCATAGTTAATCATTCTAAACATAAATGCTTAACATATAAAGAAATTTGTACTGATGTGACAGTGTGTAACAAATATGTAGAACACCAACCATCCCCATCAATGTCTTCATCACACTCATCACCGAATTTGTCCACATCTGTGTCTTTTTGGTCGTTGTTTTTGACGGCGCGGCAGTTGTCACAGGCGTCGCCAAAGTCGTCCTCATCAATGTTCCTCTGGTCCACGTTAGGCACCAACACGCAGTTATCCTGTAGCACAGATGTACGCAGGCTTGTCATTTATTCTCACGTGTTTTAAATCATTTCCATCCTCTCTCAGTGTATGTTATGCATGAACCTGCATGTTGGGAATCCCATCCCCATCTGCATCATCATCACAGGCATCTCCCATTCCATCGCCGTCGGCATCTTCTTGACCAGAGTTGGGAACAGTGAGACAATTATCCTGAAAAGAATAAACACATAGTATCAAAGTGGACTGAAATTAGATGCTTTAAAGTTAATAATAGTGTTTCCAGTGTCATGGATCAGTGTCTCCCACCATGGAGAACATGCCATAACCTCACATACTAGACAAAGGTACAACTTCTCACCAGGTCTCATAACAATTTATATATATTACCACGTCTACAAATGACCTGCAAATATTCTATTCTTTGCAGACGACTGAATTGTGATCATTTATGTTGTTTTTGTGTCACTTGATCTTTAAAGACTTCTCACAGAGACTCTTGGAGGCTCACCTTGTTACAGTTCCTCTCAGGACAGGCCAGTTTCTCATCAGGGAAACCATCGATGTCAATGTCCGGCCCGCAGAGGTAGCCGTTGCCAGCCCACCCGACTCCGCACTGTGAGGATGGATAATGTTTTATGTACTGCACAGCATGTTGTGTACTGCATATAGCACCAAATGACCCTAAGTGATCAAACAGACCTTTGGTTGCACAAAATCTGGCACAAGTACTGAAAGTTATATGTTTCAAAGAGCTGGGTCAAATCTGTTTAGCAGCTTTGTACAAACTCTGCTTATGCTATATTTAAAGCTCTTCCTGACTGTCTCCTTTTAAGGAACTTAAAAACATGTGTGCAGTAAAAGACTTTAGTAGTTACTAGACTACTAGATTTTACTCAAGTAGTGGATAGTTAAGAGGGAGTGGGACCAAAGGGCCGTGATAAACATTCCTATTTTTTTCACATTATGTATTATGACAGAGAATAAAGTTTAAAAGCCAATTTGCTGGAGTTTTTATGTGACAGTACACACATCACAAAGTGGGGCCATGATGCGTAAAAACAAATCATCACAACTTCCCATTAAAGAGAGATTTACTCAGCACAGAGATACTAAAGAATCAAAACGTACATAAGTGGATAATGACGATTGTCAAACGCTTAAGTCGCTCACTCTTACTTGAGGCTGCTACCATGTGAATCTGCCATTTTTCCTCTGACAGAGATGAACTCAGAACAAGAAGCAGAAAGTTTGATTTATTCACCTGACACTCGATGACACCGTCTCGATGGACAGTGCACCCAGCGCTAGGGTGGCAGGGGTTGGGTTGGCCATTCCCACAGGCTCTCTCTGGCTTACAGCCTTGCCGCTGATCCCCAATGTAGCCCGTCTTACAGGGACCACACCTGAATGAGCCCTAATGACAGACAGAGGAAACAGACCCATTATATCTGTGCTAACAGTGAGCATCAGTCTATGTTACCAATTTGGCATTGTTGTGACAGAACTTCCAAAGACTGCAGAAACTTTGCACCATATTGGATTTTACCCGAGTCACTTTACTGACTCTGAAGTGTCACAGAATACAGTGACTCATGTTACATTTAATCTCCAACTTTAATGTTCAGTATAAAAAGCTTATAACAAAAAGATGGAGGCATAACAAAAAAAGGCATTTGTGGTTCAAGTATGTGTTTTTGTTTGCTGCAATTGCAAAGCCCGACAGCAGCATAGATGGATGATATGAGTTCATGATGTGTGTCTGCTTGCAATTAGGGTTGCAGCGATATACCGGTAGCATGATATATAAGCTGACAGTTATCATACCATGTACATTTGCTTATCTACGATATTGAAAAAAATGCAACTCAACACTGAATCTCCCCTTTATTTTAGTTATTTTCAACACACATACTTCCATGAACAAAATGGTTTTGAGTTTCATAAAACATTTGTTCAACCAACAATAACCGTTCTATTTTCATGAAACTGATATTAATATAAATTCTGTAATACCACGAAACTGCAATATTTTCTGAGATGATCCTCATACCATGAACACCTCAAACCGTTGCATCCCTACTTGCAATATTTTGCCTTAAAATTGATTGATGAATTTGACAGTGATTGTGCAAGACTTTATTTTACCCATCGCACAGTGTGACATGCACTTAACCTGCAAGTTACCTGCAAAGCTTAAAGGAGCCATAAAACACTGTGGTCAGAAGTGACAATGGTAAATGATACAATATGGTATAACAGTAGCAAAAGTACAGAAGAGTCATAGGATCAGTACTGACAGTTATTCAGAAATACAGTTATATACTGTAAATCTAAGGTTTGCTAGTATTAGCCACCATAAGACTCTGGTCATACCAGACCAAGGAAAGTCGTAACAAGTGGTAATGGTGCATTTATCTGCTTATGAACACAACAAGAGGACTACTGTGTTATTCCTTGTTTTAAAAGTTACACAGTCTTGCTTTAAATTGTGTTTTTGGTGATTTATTGTAATTTCATAGTGTGAATACTCACAGGGGTGTTCATACAGATGGAGTTCTCCACACAGCCTCCGTTGTTGAGGCCTTCGCACTCATTGATATCTCTGCACACCTGGACAGGAAAAACAGACAGAAAAAGAATCCAGTAACTGCAGTAAGCTTCCACATCAAGGCTGGAATAAGAGGCAGGGACAACCACGCATTGTGGGTATAAAATACTTGACTGCAAGATTAACAGTGCATCAATCTTCACAAGAAGCTTGCACCCTTTTGTGGCGCTAAGCTATGAAGACCAATGCAGACAAGTAGGAAAAAAAAAAAAGGAATAAGAGGCAGGGATAAGAAATGAGGTGCAGCAGAGTGAAAACAGCTCTGTGTCGAGGACGAAGGTGGTGCTGAAACAGACCAGTGCACCCTGTGAGACACACTGTATGTACAGGAGAGAGTGAGGAGGTGTTGATGATGAAGTTAGGAAGGTGCTGCTGAGAAGCAAAGACAAACATGTGGAGGTGCAGAGGGGAAGAGTTTCCTCTCCCCAATGTTTTAACAAAAACTATAACGATATATAAAATAGCAGTATTTCAATTAATTCAGCATCTTGATACTGTATACTTTGATTAATCTTGTAACATTTAATTACATGTTGCATAGCAAGCACTGTAGGTAACTGAGCCTTACGTAATCTATCTTAATCTTCAGGGTAAATCAATTGATCTTGGATGGCTCTAAAATATCAATATAATAATGTTATTACTGTTATTAAAATGTGTTATACAATATTAGTAATAGCCATGGACACACTATCAGGAGGGGCAAACCAAAGACCCAAATAGCCTTATTTAGAGCCAGTGTTTGGTTTGTCCATTCTGGGCTACTGTAGGATACATGACAGACTCTGCGGAAGAGGACCTGCCACATATGTAGATATAAATGGCTCATTCAAAGGTGACAAAAACACACCTATACTTATTTTCCGGTGATTATAAAATAAAAAATACATACACTTCTGCCAATAGATGCCCCCAAATCCTACACACTGGACCTTTAAACCTTTAAAAGCCAGGTCCCTGCTAGCCTTGATGGGCTTTTTTGCCTCACACACTCACACACTGATGGAACAGCCATCTGGAGCAATTTAGGGTTCAGTATCTTGCCCAAGGATACTTCTACATGCGGACTGGAGGAGCTGGGGATCAAACCGCCAATCTTCTGATTAGTGGATGCCCCGCTCTACCTCAGGGTTATGGTCGCCCAATATGTGTTCCGAAGTACATCAGAAGCCTTTTGTTTTCTTCTTTTGCTGTATTATTGATAGTAGAAGTACTAACGGAGGTACTACTCTAGAGGCGCTGAGCAGTGTGTGTTTCTATGTGTGTGTGTTTGCAGATGATGCCAACCTGTTTGTTGGCGGTGGCGTAGGCGAGGCCGACGCCTTGGACCTGAGGGCCGGTGTATCCAGCAGGACAGGCACCACAGCGGAAACCAGGGGAAGTGTTAATGCAGCGCACGCCCATGTGACACGGCATCACAGTACACTGCCGACAACAAAGACACAGAAACACCAAGAAGACGCTCATCAAGTATCCATATCTGCATTTTGTCAGATGATTGCATTCAAATGTGTTTTGAGATTTAGGTCAATATGTAGACAGTCATTAGTGAGAATCTAATGAGTTTTGATATTGAAGACTCACACAGGTGTTTTCACTTATTCAGGCTGATTAGACAGCAGGTTCAAGCTGGGCGGAGCTATACTGGTAATAATGTGAGGTCACTAAACTACATGAACCAATAAGAATGAAAGAAGTTTTGCTCTCCCATCCTAACAGCTGCAATAAATCCAGAGGTCTAATCAGGCCTGACGTGATAACCCCTGTGTGGGTGGACCGTTATAGCTATATTTTAATTTAAAACATTAAAAGCAGATGCCAGAGAAGAGCTGAAGAGAGAGAACAAACAGTTTTAAAAATCCCTCAACCTGAAAACAAATAATTTTACCACCATATCAACGTATCATATTATATTGTGATCTACTGTATCGTATATCTCTGCGTACCTCGTCCACATCAGTACAGTGGGTACCGTTACCCTCCATGCCCTCTGGACAGGGTCCGCACTTTATTCCCTGAGGTGTCTCCTTACACTTCACCCCTGGGTGGCAGGGGTTGGGCACACAGGAGGGACGAGGCTGCATTCCTCCCATCCCTGAAAAGAGAGAAGGTTTGTATCATCTAATCCACTTTGTTCTGGTGTATTATGTTATATATCAGCTTTGTATGATGATATGAATCTCTCATTAACATATAAAATATTATTTAATTGTTTATCTGTATTATTCTTTCATATGCGTTTCCATGCAGGTCTGAAAGTCTTAAAGTTCTTCAAAATTTCAGCAACAATTCAAAACACTCTTGAAAAGGTAAGAACAATAGCTGTCATTATTAATATAAAATCACCTGTTTAACAACCAAAACTTAAAATTCTTTTGTAAAATGTAGCTGTTGGGAAAACACTGAATCTTAAAATAGAAATGTTTGTATTATGTACACAATCGCTAAGGAAAGTACTCATAAGAGTTTTTGTCTGGTTGGTCAACTCACCACAGGCTTCACACTCCATCACTGTGTTCTTCAGGAATACTATCTCTTTAATCTGGAAGATACAATCAAATGTTTGTGTGATGCATGGAGCCCATCAAGCTGAACCTAACCAACCGTCCAGTTTTACTTAATGGTTGGCTGCTTTACCAGCTTACTAGCAGCCCTTACTGTGTGAACACAGACACTTACACAAGATGTGGATCATCAGCATTTTGAACAGATACATATTGACTCCCTGTGTTTTTACCTGCTGTTTCAGAAGCTCTTTAATCTCAGCCAGTGCGAGGTTTGTCATTTTAATCTGACTGATAATTTCTCCATCTGAAAAGAAAAATAAAATTATTACTCCCATTTCAAGAGATGCGTAACACAACCGCAGCTGTTATAACCAGCTGACTTACCCAGCTAATGACCCAGTCCACACAGTGTTTAACCACAGACTCTGAGACAGTTTAAAAATTTAAAAACCCATTACATTACGGCAGTCATACTTTTATTTTTCTTTGCCATTCAAAATTATATGGTTATTCTACATAAACAGAACTTTTTTAGTTAAATCAATAATTTCCTGTTTTCTTTTGTAGTTTTTGTCATATACAGATATGTAATGATGAACGCTGTATATTGATGTTGTCCGATATATATACAGTATATATATATATGTATATGTATATATATAATTTAAAAGTAGCAATTCAGACGCCTTGTGTGTGGTGCATCTGCTTATTTACTATCATTCAAATAGGTGACTTAAACTTCTGCCAAAGTCATTCTCTGGTAAGACATTTGCACTTTTACTCAAGTGTGGTTTTCAGAGTCCATCAGCTACCAGCAATAGAGGACATACAGTATTTATTTCCATACTTTGGTTTTCCACTGTCTGTCATTTCCATTACTGGGGGTAGCAACTGCAACAAACTTACAGTGATATTCTTTGGTAACTGGGGATGGCTACCAATAGCTACCAGGAAAGAGCACTAGCAATGATTGACCCATTTCCTGTTCTGTAAATCAAGCCTTAATTTTCCCAGGAAATTGAACCCCGGTGGTAGACAGTTTGTAAAGTGAAAGTGAGGCTTACTGGGAACCAATCTAAACGATGGTGGTGTCATTACTCTATAGCCATTACACTGTGCATTCAGCAATACCTCATAATGATAGGTTGAAGCAAAAAACTGCAGGCTATTGGTCCTAAATTGTGAATTAATATGGTCAATATGACGTGTAAGAGACAGAGGCATATCATAAGATAGTATCATATCAAAATTGTGCAGACTCTGATGTGTGTACAGATGCATGCCTGCAAGATATCACTTCAAAACATCAAATGGCAAAACAAACTAAAGTAGTGGTCACACATCACCTCATCAGCCTCCCTGTTGGCTGAACATGTGAGACCAGAGGCTCACTCAGCAAATATGGACATGTGTGTGTGGGGGGGAACTACACATGTCCTCCTGTAAGACATGATCCACTGCCTGTCGAATACCAGAGTCTACTGTAATACCTGACGTTCCTCAGCCACCGCAGGCCCCGTTTGTATCCACCTCCCACACATTCACTGGAGTCAGAGATGTTTTGATGGCAGCTGCAGAATTGATTTTCCAGATATGGAATGATACAAGATTTTCTGGAAGAGACATTTTTGTGTGCTACCAGGAACTAAACTTTGCGGGTGACTCTGTGTTTCTACAGCGGAACAGAGTAAGCCTGGATTTTTGACGCAGATTGTCTTCTTTCAAACATCTATCAAATGTCCAACAACACAAAAAATGCTCTAAAGACTGTCTGTGAAACAAAACTATGTAATGTTTGAAAGAAGAAGTAAAACATTCCTCCTGAATGATAAAATACACTCAGAGGTTTTGCTACTACTGCCTCACTTGGTCTGGTGTGACCTCTGGGTTATGGAGGCTCATGTTAGCTAACTAAATTGTTGTGTAGCTAATATTACCAAGTCGAGTCAGTTAGTCTTCTCTAATTCAAAGTTTTATTCGAAATGTATAACAAGCCACTGACTGAAGAGAATCTTGGAAAATAAAGGGGAATTCAGCGTCGCTGTGTTCAAAGTCAATCCCTAGTGCACTATCCTCCACATGTCCTCCATTTTTATTTCAGTGTGCGGAATCTGACTGTGTAACTTTATCCACTTGAGAGCGGCCTCAAAGATTCCCACAGTGGAATAAAAAAGGCAGTGCAAGGACACTACTTTCTGCTAACAATGATATGAAAATGAGCATTGTGCAACTCTACAACTGTAAGATAACACATGATGATGATGATGATGATGACGATGATGGTGATGATTTGCACACCTGATGTGAAGCTAATGAATGATGAATCTGTGTCAGACTTTTATCTTAAAACAATATAAGTGGGACCCTGCTGCTGAGGCACTGACAAAACTTCAGATTGTAAACAGATTGTTTGTAAGACAGGGGATGACTTCACCTTCTTCAACAGCTTCACTTTAGTGGAAAATGATTTTTAAAAATACACATGTAATGACTGTGAGTAGTAGACTGACTGAATGTGGAAAAAGATGAGACGTACTGATGAATTTACACACTATTTTTCGAGGATATTGCAGGCTGTTCATCATTGGTTTGGTTAATGGTAAATTTATAGGTTATTATGTAATGGTTTTACTGGTCTGGCCCACTTGAGATGAAACTGGGCTGTATGTGGCCCCTGAACTAAAATGAGTTTGACAACCCTGACCTAAAGGCACATTTGCATCAAGAGTAGTTTACCTGACTCTTCATTTGGGTCTTTTATCCAGGAGAAAGTTATTCCATTTGAACCCTAGTGGCATCAAATAGCAACACTGAAAATATTTTACTCAAATAATATGAGTGTTTGCTGGCACAAAGACTTTGAACCTGCAATAACTGATTTTTTTTTTTTTTTTTTGGCCACTGGGGGCAGCACAAAGAAGTTGTAAGCACTTCATTGGCATATTACCACATGGTCTGCGCCAACTCCAGAGGAGGTTAAAAAAAGGGGACACTGTCATATCACGTCATATCATTGAAGTGCAATACATGCGCAGCGAAATCTGGTAAGGTTCAATAGTTGTCACACTAACAACACACAAAAATTAAGATATGGGTAAGAATTACAATTGTGAAATTAAGCCGAGTACACTATCGGCAGACTGCTTGTCACTCACAGCGGCCCGCTTTTTAATAAAATGTGAACAGGCGAGTTTGAAAAAAATTCACTCCCTGTACAGTTGTCATGGAAACTAGCTATGAAGACCAAAACCATTTTGTGTGCCAGACTGCAAAAATGTTTTTTGTCTGCTAAGTTGGGTATTTTATCATAAGGGGTCTATGGGGATTGACTGCCTCCTAGAGTCAGCCTCAAGAACTGCAGTTTATGGCACTTAATTTTTTTTATAGCCCTGGTTTGGATGCTTGGTCATACCCCTTAGCTCCTGGGGTCAAAGACAGTGGCCCGAACTTTGTTTAAACAACTCCTGAGGGAACTATCTGTCTCTTTAGCTCCTAAATTTCTCAATATGTTCACCATTTGTTAACTGTGTCTGTCTGCTGTTTGGGGCTGGCAGGTGCTATACAGCAGGGTTTTTTGTTTTTTTTAAAAAAAGCAACCTTTATCTCTAAAAATGACACTATGAGATTGGCGAGAGTGAAATTAAACAGCAAAACAATGAGGTCTAACTGACTGTAAAGCTCCATGCAGTCCAAGCTGCAGATTCAAATGATAAATCTATGCAGGTACATGGGACCCCTTTCACCATCACACTGTTTTCACATTTTCTTTTAATACATTGATTATGTGCTCTAACTTTTTCACTTAATTTGCAAGGATAAGAAAAAGTCACAGATTCTCTGTTGGACAGATTCATTCCGTTCCTCTCAAAGCAGAATGGGATGCTCAGGTGTGGTGAGATCCTGAAGCAACATGTTGCTTGTGTTTACCCAAAGACCCCCACACCCCCCACACACCCCCCACCGCTCCTTCCCCCAAAGGAGTCGTACGAGGGCAGAGACCTCCAGAGCATCAAGCGGAGGAAAATGTGGTATTTCCATTAGCAGCAACTCTGTTTACTGAATGGATTCCACAGCCGACAGAAAAGATACTGGAGATAAATCACTTTTCGCTGCTAATAGAAAGGTAAATGAAAGTGTGTTTTTTTTTTCTACAGCTGAAAGCTCTCAGTGATTGTTTTTCCTCATTGTGTACTCAGAACAGCTTTGCACGGAAAATTGAAAACTCCTCTGAGCTTTTCTGAATCCTCCACAAGTCTAATACTTATTTGCATTATGAAATACTGATGAAAAAAGCAGGGACATTAAAATAATAAATCCTAATTTAAGTTTCAAACCTCTGTAACATTATTTTACCATCCAGTCTTTACAATTCGCGCTTGATGTTTCTCTGTTTTTATGAGTTCTCTGCACTGGTTTGGATAATGGTGGTCAGTTTGCATGCATACAGCTGCAATTACAATTGCTTATAGCTCATATAAATTCATGTAAATAGTGCCAGTGTGCAACTCTCACTAATTTATCAATGCTTGCTCCTCAAGGGATCAGTTAGATTATTGTTGCTGACCTTCACAGCCCCAAGTATAACTAATGACCACAAAATACAAGCAGTGTTTCTCACCTCTCTGTCCTGCTGCAGCGTGTCCTCCCATGCAGAGCGCACAGCTCAGCACCAGAAACCACAGCATGGTTTAATCTGTGTTCGCAGATGCTTCTGCTCAGGTACAGCTTCTTCTATCTCCTCTGCCTTCGGACTCAGTGCTCCTCCTGCAAACCTGGGTCCCAGCAGTCGTTTTTTATACCCCCCCCTCTGCCTCCCCTCCCCGGCTCACATCCCCAACCTTTCCCCTGAAGCACCTCCATAAACCACGATTTGGGGGAGTCCAAGTTGTGGGAACACGGGTTTGATTGCACAACACATTACACCCCCACATATAGTAATACTGTTCATGCATCAGAGTGGTGAAACTGGGATCTTTGGGAAAACTTTACATGGGCCCTAAACACCATGAACACACTATGTTTGTAGAGGAAATAAGGCTGTCTGAGTTACAGTGTTTGTTTAGGTCTCTCCTAAAAATGTACTTCATCAGCAAGTATATGCTGATTTTATGGATTATAATTCTTGGTTATTATCTTGGTTTTAGTTTTAAACCTTTTTCTTGGGGACATTTTGGTTCGTTTCATTCTCCTTTTGTTTTAAATGTGTTTCATTTTCTTGTAAATCACTTCAGAACTGTGTTTTGAAAGCTGCTATATGAATAAAGTTTATAATTATTACCATTATTGTTGGCTGGGTCGTTAGTTGGTGTTCAAATTAGAAACCTTCATATCTGACAAAATAGAGTTTCCATTCTTTTAGTCCATTAGTTGTTTTTTGGCCTCCTGGATTGTTGGTTATTTGACCATTTAAAACATGAAACTACAACTTATGTTAGCATTTGGACACTTGATGTCTGATTTTAATGGATTTTCTGTCTGTAAAAGTAAACAATTTTTTTTCATCTTCATATCTCACCTGCAGGAGAATGTCTGTGCCACACTGGACAAAATAATGCTTTCTAGACCAGTTCAAGCTGTATTTTTTTTTAATTAACCACTCATTATTTGCTTTGATATGTTACCAGTTATACGATTTATTCATGTACTATGTAACCATGTGACAAGCGTTGTGTCTGACATGTTGCATTACACAGTAACCATTATTGTTAAATGTTAATCAGCAGTGACACTGAAACAGTTTTTACATAAAATCAGTAAACAGGCTTCAGATCCAGTCCAGATTTTACAACAAACCAGTGTTTACAGGCTCATGATTACAAATGCATTAGAACTTTTCTGTGTGTGTGTGTGTCAGTGATGGGATCAGCAGATGTCGGTAACATTCCTCGCAGTAAAGCTTTTTGAGGTTTTGGGTCCAGATCTCTTTGATAAGCTCTCACCACCTCCTGTCTCCCTGCGCCCCTGCCTGCGTCGCTCGCTGCCTTGCCCAAAGGAGCAGGGAAGTCTCAGTCTGGGGGCCTCCGCTGGAAAAACAAACACGGCAGTGTGTTTCTGTCGTGATACTGGAGACCTGGACGCTTTACTGTGAAGTGGAAGAAAACTGACACCTCTGAGATCTTTCCTCGGGTCTTTAAACTGTTATCAGCAGAAAATGAATGTCTGTAGGAAGAGTCAGTAAATTAATTTAATCTTAATGTGTTTTATCAAAAGGTGGAATGAGACACTGATGAATTGAAATCCTTCAAAATAGTTTAAATGTTGTTAAAATCTTATTTCAAACCGTAAAACAGTATCATACATAATCAAAATTAAATATTCTCTCTTTCTTGGATCATTTTAATCCACATATCTTGGATCTTCCGCTAGAATTTGCAATCAAATTCTTTTAATGTTTGGCTGCACTGAGTGAGTTTGAATTCGCTAACCCAAGTCTGGTCAGGTCTCAGGCAGTAATGGTGCATAATGTGAGAAAAAAGTTGTATAAAGCCTTTTGTGGCTCCAAAGGGAGGCAAAATCTGATGCTTTGACTGAAATGATGTCACTTGAGTCAGCAAGTTTGAAAATTAAATAATAAAAAGTCTGTATGGAGTTTGCATGTTCTCCCTGTGTCAGCATGGGTTTTCTGCAGGTACTCCAGCTTCCTCCCACAGTCCAAAGACATGCAGGTTAATTGGTGACTCTAAATTGTCCGTAATGATACACAGTTGAAGGTGATTTAAAAACTGAGAAGATTTGTGGCTTTTAAGAAAACATTTGGGGCTGGAGCCCTAGATGCTGCCCCCTGCTCCAACACTGCTGCTTGAGGCTGGTGGCTCAAGGCTACATTAGCCTCTACGAGCATAACATACCTCTCCAACCGAGTTGCATTGTGGGTGATGCAGGCACCATGTTTTGACAAGGAAGACAAATGTGTGGGACAAAAAACATGATATCTTTGGTTCTGCTGCATCTACACTTTAATTATCCATCATGAATCTGACAATGTTACAGCAGTGCAATGCTAAACCAGTGAGTACTCTAACGTGTTAAGCAACAGTTTAAAACAACACCTTTCTGTGTTGCTGCCACATGTATTACACCTAAAGTGAATAATGCAAACTAGTTTTTGTAACTGTATCCTGTTTTCTTGTGAATATCAAAGTTCCATATCAATACTTAAAATCACAAACACAGTCAACCAAAGAGGACAAAGTATATGTGAGCTCCAACAGTGCAACAAACATGACCTAAAAATGCAGCATACAGATCTTGTACCTCTGATCTTCTCTGCTGCTGTGAGGAATGTTAAGGTCAAAGGTCGAGTGTAACAACCTCCTGCTAAGTTCATTAGTGATGCTTTATTGCTTGTGCGACAAGAGGTTTGTCAGCGAGGCAGGGGGCGCCCAGGTTTCTCAGGACGTGACCTCGGGTTGACCTCAGCCCTTTCCTGTCACCTCCCAACAGCCTCAGAGTTACATAACAGAGAGTTTATGTAGACAAGCTGCCAAATGACTCCTGGAGCAGCGTTGGTCTTGAACGTATCTTAAATGGGTGAGTTATTTTAACAGAAAAAGTACATTGCAATAAATACTCCTAAGTGTTAGAAACTGGTTTCAGCTTCAGAATAATCTGAGAGAGCTCCAGAGTGAGAGTTATATGACCCAGTTAAGAGGAGTCACCAGCAGATGGCTGCATTACAGCACAGAGACAGAGCTTCACATTACGCAACAATGAGATATTTTGTAAATGCCTGATAACAGGTTAATAAAAGTATACAAGGTCTGCCCCGGTGGCACACACCAGAAAAAGTATACTTCAATTATATACTACAATTTAAGTGCAGCGACAAGACTTACTCTTTCCTGTTTCAATACATAGACACTCGTTTCTAGGTTAAAAAATAAGCAAGTTGATTTAAATTATAAATTTGGTAAAAATATTTTGTCTTCACTGCAAAATAAGGTATAGGACTCAATTATAGACAGAAATGTTTTCATGAGATTGAGGTTTTTGCAGATTAAACAGCCCCAACTCTTTATAAAGTAGTTATATTCACACCCCTAGTATTAACTTTCAAAGTTAATGTTTCAGTTTTAGGTCCAGTCCTGTGCCTTACGTTTGGGAAAAAGAGAAACGTGCAAATATTTTATTAGACATTTTTAACATTCCAGCCCTTGAACATTTCACTGAAGTTAGATGAAGGTCAGAATGTGTTGGAGCATCCTTTGCAGAAGTCACTGAAAACCCCCTCAAGAAAAACCATACTTTTTTCTGCAGGCTCATTTATACTCCCTTTACACACAAAAACAGATCAGCTCATTTCAAACGTGACCCTCATGCCTCATTTCCACATAGGTATGTGTACGAAGACGAGGCATCCGGAGGTCCATTCATTCCTATGGGAATCTCTGTGAAATCCAATGCTTTCGAATCTCCTCCCCTCAGTAGAATTTTGGTGTGGAATTTAAAATAACTGAACTTTTGCGGTGGATTTCGGAGAGACCATATGACAGTGTGCTAGCTTAGCTAACAGGCTGCTAACTAGCTAAAAAGCTATTTTCTTCAATTCAGTTGCCTGTGTTGATCGTCAGGTGAGTTTGTATGATTAAAAAGAACTTACTTATCTAGTTTTAACATATTGTGAGTCTGATGTTGTTCTTCTAAAATATGGTTATACATTTCATACAGTCAGATTGTCATTATGACTGCTATGACTGATCTGCTACCTGGCAGATCCTGTTTTTGTCCCAGTAACATTGCAAACGCATATTCCAAACTACTAGATGGCGAAAAACAAAATTAGCCTCTCCATCACAGCTACAGGTAGTTTCTATCAGGTTTCCATCGATCCATAAAGAAATGCACTTCCTTCTTTTCCCTCGTAATATCGTAATATTTACTGCTTCGTCTAAAACTAAACCTAAACTCACTTATGACCATTTTTTTCTTCTGAATAATCAACACAGACAAACATGTCAATAAGAAAAGGAAATTAAAACCTCAGACACAGTGTTTGACTTGATTTTATTTAAAGACATGAAGTTGTCTTCATCGAAATGTAAAAAGCAGCAATGTTCTTTCACATAATGCTTTATTCACATTTGAATTTCTGATTGAGAGTCAGATTAATTTGCATTTTCTATTTCTTTCTGAACTGAGATAAGGTTTGGTGGACTCAGAGAAAATCACTGACACTCGGTAACACAGCTACTGATATGTAACGGAGGCCTAAACGTGGATCACCCCACCGTGTTGAGCACAGATGTTCACGAGCACATAAATAAATAGGTTTCAAATGTCCAGGTTGGGCTGAAGTGTGAAACGTTTGCCGTGGTATTTACAGAGTCCTCGTTCTGTGTAAAATGCAGAAAGCACCATTTTGCTCTAATAGAAAGGGTCTCATTTGGTTGAACATCAAACTGCCCCTTTCCCTAGAAAGGAATGGGAGGTCCCTTCATGTGGAGGCCGTGATGCAGTTTTCAGCTCGACGTCCTACTCGGCTTTCTTTGCCTTCCTCTTGCGGGCGCCTTCGCTCAGCTCCTCCTTGGTTTTGAGAGGTGAAGATGGGGCGGCGGCGGCAGCGTGATGGTGGTCTTCCTCGGATCCTCCCAGAGGGGAGCCGAACAGCAGATGGCAAACCCAGGACTCAATGAGGGCGAAGGGGGAGCCGTGAGAGTGTCGGGCGGTCATCACAACCTGAGGGAAGACGATGTCAGTTAGAAGAGAGCAGCATAATGTTGTGATGAATAAAGGGACACTTCACTGATTTTACATGTACACAAAGCTCTGATTGGTCTGCTCTCTTCACACTGGGGGAATGCCATCTTCTATTAAGCAACACATTTTAAAAATCCAGGCATAGAATAAATCATAAAAGCAACACTGTCGACTGCACTTCACACAGCAGCCATGATCTTACTTTGCTTGTGGCCATGAAGAGGGTGAAGAAGAGGATGAGGGTGCTCTTGGCCACTGGCAGCCAGTGAGCCTCCTGCAGGGTGAAGAGGATGGCTCCGTACAGACTGGCTTTGGTCGGGCTGTGGAGACAAAAGAGAATCTGTCAGTAACATCTGACTGCAGGATTCAGTGGTATCTAGCAATGGACTGCCAATTACAACTGCTGAAACTTCTCCTGGAGGTTTTACCAGGAGCTGAATTATCCACACAGGTCTCTTCCTCTCCAAAACAATTGGAAAAAAATTGGTAAAAACACTGGTTTGATGCAGTTTGGTGTGGTGTATGCAGTGCCAATGAAGAGGTAGCTGAGCTGGAAGTCAAAGCTTCCAATTTACTGGTCAACTTACGTCCCAACCCTCACCTATGGTCATGAGCTCTGGGTAGTGACCGTAAGAATGTAATCGTGGATACAAGCAGCCAAAATCACTTTCCTCAGAAGGGTGGCTGGGCTCAGCCTTAGAGATAGGGTAAGGAGCTCGGACATCTGGAGGGAGCTCAGAGTAGAGCCGCTGCTCCTTCGCGTCAAAAGGGGTCAGTTGAGGTGGTTGGGCATCTGATATGGATGCCTCCAGGCGCCTCCTATTAAAGGTGTTCCAGGCACGTCCCACTCGTAGGAGGCCCCGAGGTAGACCCAGGACAAGCTGGATAGATTACATATCTCATCTGGCATGGGAATGCCTTGGGGTCCTCAAGTAGGAGCTGGAAAGCGTTGCTGGGGAGAGGGACGTCTGGGGTGCTTTGCTCGGCCTGCTGGCCCCAGATAAGTGGATGAAAATGGATGGATAGATGGATGGAATAAAGCAGCAATTTCATACTGCAAATCAGTGTTTCTCCTGCAAATGTGTGCACACCTATTTTCTGATGCAGATGTTAAGGAGGTTTTTTCTTTATCCACAGAGATTTCTCCATTTCCAAAACAAATGGACCAGTTGAAACCGGTAAAAGCACTGAGTGTAGCAGTTTCATGTTACAAAGCAGTGTTTTTCCAGTGCTGTTTGGCATGTCAGACACGGGCCGCCTACTAGCACCTGCTAATCTGTGCTCACTTTTTTTCTCTGATAACTTATGATTCAGAAGTTCAGGATGCTTCGAAACCAAATTATCTGCAGAGGTCTCAAATGGGTCCAGTGATTTAAACCCATAAAAACACTAAACACTCACATATAAATAAATCAGTGTTTTTACGAATCTCTCATCGCGAAGAGACTGTTAACTATGGTGGCCGATGCAAGAACGCAAATGGCTCTATCTACAGCCAGTGTCTGGTGTGTCTGTCCTGGGCTACTGCAGAAACATGCCGGTGAAACATGGCGATGGGTCTGCGGACAAGGACCTGCTGCCTATGTAGATACAAACAGCTTGTTCTGAGGTGACAAAAACACGGTGATTCTTATTTTCAGGTGATTATGCACTAAAGAAAAATGTTTTTATTTTACTATGTTCCATTTCTGCCAATTTCTCCCCCTAAACCCTATATACCACGGACCTTAGATTAAATGTTTAATGGCTTAGTTGACCCTGATTGAAACTTGAATGTTCCTCTGTAGGTTGAATACATTCTCTTAGGCTTATCAAACCCCCCCAATGAAGTTTGTAAGACACTGGCATGAGGACAAAATCCAGGCAGCTTTTCTTTTAGGGGTGAGAGATTTTCATGTGACAATGACATTGAGTAAGTTGGCTGCATTTCAGGCTGACAAATTACCTTCTTGAATCTACCACTGGAGGGAGCCAAAGTCAAAATTTTCAAATTCTACAAATGGTCTACAATGGTAAACCTGCTGTGTTTCTTAACAAGACTGGCCATGTTTTGTGTCCCATTATAGTCACAGTAACCTTTGAGTTCTAGTTTTGCCTTTAAGGTTTGGTTAGAAACACCTGCGTGCTCGAGGAGGCAGTGATGAGTTCATGTTCCCTCAGCAGCAGTGGGAGACTTACAATGACATGTTGAGGATCTCGTTGGTCTCGGGCCTCCACACACCGCGCAGCAGCTGCTCTAAATTGGACATAAGAGCCACTCCAGACCCTGCAAAGATAAAAATAGACAATGGGAAAAAAATGAGGACAAACAAGTCTGTCTCAAGTGACTGCTTCAGCTTTCCTCCCCCATTTTCAACATGGATGCCTGCAGGGCCTCCTCATTGTAGCAGAGACCAGACCAGGACAGCCCTTTATATAGGTTTCTTTGGATCTGTCTCTACTGTTGGATAGTTTCACAGTGGAAATGTAGACAAAATATGTGGTTTAGGGGTAAATTATAAAGTTTACAGTAGTCTACATGCAGATCAAGCACGACTACACAGCTTTTCACCAATATGTTCCTTCATCATTTCAGAGCAGCTCTGGGTTTAAACACCGGGCTTTTAAAACATTATTTGTAGACATTTGTGACACTGTCTTTCTTTCCACTTTCTTTATTTCAACAGATCAGATGTAGAATCAGCAAGTATGTGTCTGCACATAACGAACTTGACCCCAGTTTTAAGTGAAGCAAAGCTGAACTGACTTTATACCTCATATTTTCATTATTTTCAAATGGAGCTAAAATAAAATAAATTCAGTGATAGGTCATTGTTCGATTACTCGCACAATCAGGTTACTTCAGTGCATGTATTTACTAGCTGTGAATGCACATCACATGTGCACGCTGGCATGCACATGTGCTGCTCACCGATGTTCGAATGCGGTGCTGTGTAATTGCTCTCTGTCACTCCATGAGTGCAGCTCTCAGCATGGACAGCTGCTGCCAGAGTGAGCAGCAAACTGTAAGCTCGCCAAGCACCATTAAATACTTTCTTCGTGGATAGACAGAAAAATAATCAAAGGCAACAATATAGATAATCAATTTAGTGTTAGAGTCATTTTTCATGCAAACATGCCCAACATTCCTTTTCTTTGTCTAATGTGACTGTGGACTGAATATCTTTGGGTTTTGGAGAGTTGGTTGGAAGGAAGATATATAATACCATCATCTTGCCCAAACAATTAAACGACTAATTAAAAAATATTCAGCAGATTATTAGTCATCAATAGCTGCAGGCCTACTTTCTCCTTTTTCAGAATATAGTCATTAAACGTCTCCAAAAAATTGATAACTGCATAAATCAGAGAGAGAAATAATCTCCACCACTCTCCCTCAGGAACTTTGTTGTTTATGGTCATAATAAATCTGTTTGTCATCACTCACAAACTATATATGTAAAGCAAAGTTTGTAACACCAGCTGTCCAGTTATTCAGTGTTAACACATTTACAAATGGTATCAAATCACTTTGAAATCACCAGACACTGACCTTTGACGTATCCAGTAATGACCATGATGAAGAAGCCGTGGTGGTAGGCGTGGTGGGCGTGGTGAACACCTGCAGCAATCTTACGAGTGCGGACGACCTCCTTCAGGGCGACCAAAACCAGCTTGACGGGCAGGAAAGCCACGCATTTATAGAAGAGGTTCAGAGGGCAGTAAAAGATGAGGTACCTGAGAGGGATAATGGAGAAGAAGACATTAGAGCGAGGGGTGGGGAAGGTGAAAATCCAACAGTATGTGTATTAAAAGGTGCTTTACAAACAAACTTGCCTACAGTTTCTATTTTATTTTTATGTGTTTGTTATGATATCTAACACCTTCAAAACATGACAACAACATTTTCTATAGTTAAAGCTGGTGGGGGAAATTCATTTTTGAGGTTTGGCTGGATCAAACTGATCATTTAAAGATGTCTTTAAAGCTTCTTTACCCATAAAAAGCAGGAAAATTATGTTCTCTGGATGAAGATAGTGGGAATGACCTCCAAACAGTGGCTGGCAGGGCATCATTTTATCACATATATAGTCTTTTAAGTTAGATAAAAAGCATGAAAATGAGTTTTGATGGTCCTATTTACATGTGACAGTTCACCCAAAAATCAAAAGCATATAGTTTTCCTCTTATCTGCAGTCCAGATTGTTTTGGTGTGAGTCACTGAGTGTTGGAGATATCGGCTGTTGAGATGCCTTCTCTCCAATATAATGGAACTAGATGCCACTTAACTTGTGGTGCTCAAAGTGCAAAAAAAAAAAGAATAATCCAACAGCAATGTCTCTTTCCAGACATCATGACCCGGTTACTCAAGATAATCCACAAGCACAAGCCTCTCATCCATGAGTAGATGCATGCTTTCTCCTGCATGGTGATACCACTGGTACGTGAAGACATCGCTACGACCGAAAGCTCCAACACTCAGCAACTCACACCAAAACAATCTGGACTGATAAAATACACTACAGATAGGAGGAGAAATATGTGTTATGATGTATTTTCATATATGTATTTGGGGGTGAGCTGTCCCTTTAAAGCCGCATCTCTTCCCCTGTTTGTGTAACGTCGTTCTGAGGACTTTCTCACCAGACAGCTGAGGCCAGCAGGATGTGGCTGTTGTGTTGGAAATAGTCGATGGGGCTGCTTCCAAGCATGATGTCTGCCAGGATGTAACTACCAAAGCAGTAGAGCATGGCGCAGAGCCAGGAGGCCACGGGACTCCTGCGAGAAACCTCCACCGAGCCTGCAACACAGATGAGGAGCTGTCAGTGACCGTTCTTAACACGCAGGGTGGAAATGAAAATATCGCAGCATGCGGACGAGAGGGATTTGCAGTGTGCATTAGATCAGGAGTGTCTGTGGAGGTGGTGGAGGTTTTATGAAGTCAGTGTTTTATGTGTCTGAAGCTTAAAATATGTTTGAATAGCAGATGTCACCCAGTCATTACACAGATAGCTATATACTCATAATGAATTCCATGAGAAACTGAAATTTTCTTGTGCATTTTATTCTCGTTAAAGTATGTTTAAATGTGTCATTGGAATAATAAGAAGGGTTTTCAGTCATTGGTCATCACCAGTTACTCAATTTATTTACGAAACTGTGCATGAAATGATTAATTACAAGTACATGATTCAAACAAAGAAGAAGAGGAAAGAGAAAAACTGCTTGGTAAAATGATGCTGTGTGATGATTTAGAAATTTCTGACTTTGTCGACTCCTAAAGGTTGTATCAAAAAAGATTTCGTGGCAGATATCAATGCACGCCACAAATTAACTTAAAAAAGATTAATTTATTCTGAACAATAACAGTTTTCAATTAGTAATTTTACCAATGTGATTATTTTTTAAAACTATTTCACAAGACTATCCTTTAATTTGATGATGTCTTGTAAATGCATCAATTAAAAAAATAATATAACTGAAAATAAGAAGAAAAAAAATGATATAGTCTCCTTATCAATGGCCTGCTAAATCTTGATGGTCTCAATGTTCATTTTAAAAACTTTCTGTCAGTTCCTAAAGCGCGGGACAGTTAACGATGACCTTTAAAAGCCATTATCAGTAGATCCCTTGTGTGTCTACGAGCTGTATCTTTGTCAACGCCCAGTCGACCACTTCAGGTCACGCCCTGATAATCCACCTTTTTATCATAACCTAATATTGACTCAGGACTTCTACAGTCATCGGGCTGACAGTTTACCAACTCAACAGAAGACTGAGTCTTTCAACTGTACAGACTTGAGCAGAGCAAGGTGACAGAGACTCACTATATGTCAAGCATCTATACTATCTCAATACCATACTGTGATTATACTGGTCAAACAAGTGTACAAACTGGTTTACTGAAGGAACTCGTTCTCCTATGGGGCCTGCAGGAGACTGGAATGCAAATGTCATAAATCGAAACTGGAAGTTTTCAGCCTCTTATGGTGTGAGTGTGTCTGCAAGCGTGCTCTGTGCACTGCTTCAGCATATCTCTCTCACTTAATCTGCAACAACACACAGTCCTAGATTTCTTTTTGACACTGGCCTCTAAATCGCTGCCGCACAAGCACATTAGCATCCACGCTGCATGTAGCTCACTCTCTCCTTTATTTGCATGTTGTCTTTGTGTCTCTCTCCCATGTGCGTTTGTCATTTTCCTATCTGTGTGAATCATGTGCTTCAGTTTTGCCCCTGGTGTCTTTGTGAAGCCTGTTCTCTTTCCAGGTTACATGGCGGTGAGGAGGTCATGTGGCTCAGGTTCTAGCTGTTTGCAAACACCTGGGACCTGCTTCACATCCGCCCGAATCCATTTTCTTCATAATACAATATGTCTATAAATTTGCGATAATTTTACTATGTTGATCTATTCTACACACAATATATATTGCATGCCTGCCCTTCCTGAGGTTTCTGCAACTTTTCCCCTGTTAAAGTCTTATTTCTGGGAAGTTTTCTTCATCCAGATCAAGGGTAAAAGGACAGAGAGTGTTGTATACTGTACACACTGTACAGCCCCTCGAGGCAAATTGTAGTTAGTGAAATTGGGCGACATAAATAAAACTGACTTTACCTAGACATGGAAATTGCTTGTGCCTGATTGTCTGGCTTACAACTGTATGCCATAACACTTTAATTATAACTCCAGTCAACCATTTGACCACTTTCTAAATCAGTATACAAGGTATGATAAACTGCAGCTAACTAAAGCAAAAGTGTTAATGCTTTGTGCTGCGTTACAATTAACTCTCACTGGAGACGCAAACATAATAATGAAGCTTGTGATGAATCTAATCTTAAACAAGGAACTACAGCTACAGTCAGATAAGTGTAGTAATGAGTAAAAAAGTGCAAAATGAAATGTTGTGGAACAGAAGAATAAAGTACATAGCATAAAATGTAAAAGCTTAAGTTACGTAAAAGTCACCCCGAAGATATAGGCTACTTTGGGGCAGAACTTGAATAAATGTACTTTAAAGTAACTTCCATCAGGTGTCCTGATACACAAAAACAACACATTTCCACTCTTATCACTCCTATTGTGTTCTATGCAAAGTAAGATATGATTTTCAGACTGTATCTATGTGTCCATGTGGGCAAAGACTTCACTAGTGCTACAACAGTGTTAGAGGCGTTCAGTAAATGGAGACGTGATCAGAGCGCGGTTGCTTCGCCGCACAAATCTCCAACAACAGGTGGGTGAGGGTGTCGTGGTGCGACTGGCGCTCAGTTTGAAGGCAATCTGATCCTGAGAAATGCCGCCCTATAAATATATTCTGCTCAACTGCTTCTCCTTCCTTGCAACTGTTAGGCCTGTCTTAACCTTTGACCTCCCCTTTCCCGACACACACACACACTTGTTTCTCCTCCCCCAGCTCGTATTGACCCCCAAAACTCATTCATGTGCTCTTCTGACATGTGGTGTGAACGAGGACTCTCCACTCAGACACATGTAGGGAATGGTGAAGTAAGATGAAGGTAGCTTATACAGTTACATACATGAAGTCAGCCTTGGTGGCCATGTGTGGCCTGAGTCTGATGAAATTATGGAGTGTGAGAATCCCCTTTACTTTAATACTTTAATATGAGAAATGCGAGTGCCAGCGTGAGTGTTAGATTCACTTTTTGACACCCTTAAAACATTAGGAACAGTAAAAACTACATGTATGCACGTTATGCACGTGTTTCCTCCACTTAGCAAATAACTATAGTTGTGACTCCAGTCAGACTCACATGAACAGTTTAAAAAAACTGATTTATTCTACATAATCTGTTTTGATTAAACCTTGTGCATACAATACCCACAATGCACCTCAACTCCCTCAAGTTTGGTCTGAGATTCAGGTGTTTTATGCTAGTAGCAGCTAATGTAGCCTCAAGCAGAGATGCGGAGCGAGCTGCAGAGGTCTGGTAACCTCACATCTTTCTACCTCTACGCCACCAGACTTTTTTCATTTTCAACTTTCAACTTGTAGTCTTCAGACCCAAATGATGCTGACTCAAGCGACATCACGTGAGGCCAAGGGGATTGGTTTTGTTTCAGCACTGGAGGAGACGCATATGGGGGTCCTTCGCAAGAAAATCTTGAGCATCAAACAATTCATTTCCTGCATTCTGGTGAATTTTTCTGCACCAGTTTGGAGACGTGTAGCTGCAGACACATGACGTTTATAGCATACAGGACACGCCCCTACAAAGCACTAGTACTAGACAAACCCATCAACTCAATGGCTATCTGAACCCTGCTACAATGCTACAATGTAGTGAATAAACGAGACTGAATGTAGCAATAATCCACTTTATAATCCCTAATACACAAAGATGTGATTCACTTTATAAGTAACAAGATGTAACCCTTCCAGTTCCCCTTATCTTAACCGTAACCACTTCTCTTTTAACATATATCATAGCTATTGCTATCTAATCGCTAACTTAGCATTAGCATAAGGGATGAGATGTAATCTTAACCACCTCTCTTTTAACATAATACTTCATAACTAGCACATCTCTAACTCAGCAATTTCACTGGGACTTGCACTTCCAGCCCAGGAAGCAAAGGGGGCTGATCGTGTACTGACGTGTATGTATGGTGGATTGGTCATGTAGCTAGAGGGCGCGTGACATAGCTGCTCCAGCTGCAGTAGCACCCACTCGCCAATCTGTGCCTTTATGCATAATTGTACGGTGTAAATGTCCCGAATTATGTCCAAATAAAAGTCCTCTGCTACTTTTGTGTTGTTCTTGTGGGGGTGGCACATATTCTAGAGATTGAGGGGGATATGTCCCCGGCATCCCTCCCGAAAACTACACCTATGCTTGAGGCAGTTTATCAGACTCGCTCTGGAGACACAGTGCAGTGCTGAGTTTCCCTTTGAGGGTGACACTGTAAACTAGATCAGATTATTGGAAAAGTTCATTTCAAAGAGAATATTCATTCATTTTCAGCTCATTTTAATCCACCCTCATAGTTACAACTAACTCTAACTACCAAACATGTGCAGAGAGATAACTGTAGATAGGCCCAAACCATATACTGTTTAAAGACAAATAATATAATGTCAATTACCTTTCTACAGATGTCGCATAAATGTTTTTAATTGTGGGGACTCTACAAGTTTATCTAACAAGTATAGCTCCAATATTTTCCCCACTGAGAGTGACTGGAGGATCATTGTAGAGGAAAATGTGGGAGATAATGGAATTGTTTGTCTACTAAATGCAGATTAAATAAATCAAGGATGAGGTGGACATTTTTGTCTCATTGAAGCTAAAAATGATGTTTTGTTGAGTTTGAGATGTGTGTGTGCTCCAGCCATCATGACTGAAGGTACAACTGACATCAAAACGAGCCCACAGTGACTGAGCTTGTGTGTCAGAGATAACTTTTTCATCAGGTTTAGGAAAATCAGCTACACAGCCCCAGGACCCCTCAGGTCATCCTGGGCTGCTAGCTCAACATGTTATTTCGTGTTTAACATTCAGCTGCAGCCTTAAAGTGTGCGGCAGAGGGGCTTCAGAGGCCCACTGACACTGTCTATTTCAGGATCTTCTATTTATTGCCTAAGTCTCTGGTATGCACAGGCCTTTCTCTCAGGTTTCAATGCTCCTCAGGCTCTGTTGCTCAAAGGAGTTAAATCTTGGAAAATATCAGGCTTTACCCAAAGCCGAGTGGTTTAATCTACTCCAGTGATTTCCTCAGTGTAAATGAGGTCAGGCTGCTGCAGCAACAGACATTGCCTTAGACCCTTACACTGAGCAAGCAGAGCAGTAAGTGCTCATGCTGGAGGTTATGTAACAGGTCATGCTTTATAAGGACTGGGCACTTTACAGATAACAGCCCCAGAAAGTCCCTTTAGTGCTGTTACACTGTGTAATTATAGCCAGAAACTCTACTTAAGAATTGTCTTAAAAATGTCAGGTTTTCATCTTAGAAAATACTTGCAAGTTCTTATGGGGTTAGATATTAAATTCCCATTATTAAATATGCTGTTTGGATATATTTTACTGTGTGTGTTGTACATAAATGCATGTTTAAGCACAGGTCTGGTGAGTGTGGAGCATGTGCACCATCCAAAACAGGCAGAAAATCTTTTACATAATCATATTTATGAAATTATAAACCCTTAGTAAGAGAAATAAAAGCAAAGAGAAAAGTGCAAACACACTGACCTGGCTCATACTTGAGGTAGAGGATGGACACGATGTAGTAAGCGAGATCAAACACGGGGAACATTCCCATTTTGGAGAAAACTTGGGCAAATTCGCCCAAATTAAGAGCCGCCAGCACTTCCATGTTGCCTGTCTGATCGCCGGTCAGTCCTGTTTTTGTTTTTTTTTAAGTCCAACTGCGCAGTCTGGCTCGTGAAGCCCCCCCAAAACCCGGTCCACCGACTCTCCACCAAACCCCCCGGTCTCGACAGTGAAAGCCTGTGACACTCAAGCCCTCCTATTAATACCACTCATCTCCACAGCCTCAGCATCATCATCATCATCATCATCATATGCGGTCCTACCAGACGGCAGGAGGTCTACATGTCAGCTGCTTGACATGTCTTTAAAAAACAAAACCTCCGGTGTTCATCATCGATGTAATCGTTGTTTAACTGAGACACGAGACGCTGTTACAGCACGGACAGACAGCACAGCCCGAGACAAGCGTCCTAACACAAAGACTCATTCAGTCCCTCCAACACAAACGTCCCACAAATCGGATCAGATCCTGCACCGCGGCTGCTGCAGACTCACAGCCAGCATTATGTGATATCACCATCTGTTTACATTCTCCCACATGATGCGGACATGTTGAGAATAAAGGCGCAGGAAAAATAAGAAATAATCAGAAAATAAACAGAAAACTTCATTTATGTGTTTTGAAATTGATTTTATTTATTTATTTTTCTATTATTATTATTTATTTTATTTTTTTTGCTCCAAATTCTTGAGAATAATAATCAGAGCAACGACCTCCGCGACCACCAGGGGGAGGCCAAGACACAAAATTGAATAATCTCCAAAATGTCATTTTTTTTCCAGGAACTAAATAAAATGAAATACAATTTAAAAAATAAAAAAAATTAATTAACTTAAATTAAATTAAATTAAATTAAATTAACGTTATTGTTGTAGTATTTATTTGATTAAAAAATGTGTGTGCTTTCCATCTGAAAGATCTCTCTCACCTTTGAATCCTTATTTTGATTAAGCAATCTGGAAATCCATCGGTAAAGAAAAAAATATATATATTTTTCTTCCTCTACAATGTAAATTGTAGAATCTGTCTTGAGAGATTATTGATTAAGAGACACCAAAATGTGTACAGCTTTTGCTAAATATAATTAAGATGTTTGGCACCTCTATGTCTGTAAGTCATATTGTTTCTTGATAATTAGTTTGTTTTAATTAGCCCCAGTTAAGCCAAGTTGTTTTGCCCTGGTTTTTACTTTGTATTGACACCAAAAACATATAAAGTTCAAGGCCGAAATGGGGCTAATTCATATTTCTTTTCCATTACTATCCAAAGTTTTGAGATTATTTTGTTGCCTAAAAGAGCTGGAGAAATGTCTCAACCAAAAGAGAATATGGCAAATCTTACAAATTATTTAAAGTGTAAAGATCCTAAAAACTGTCAGGAATAAGAAGGCATCCATCTGAAATAAAAAGCTACACAAAGAGAATTCTGCTCTTTTTTTCCAGTAGCTATCATAAAGAATGGGTGTGTAATGGGTGTGCAAACAGCTGCCCTTGGGTCAACAGGCTACATCTTACACAACCCTCTCTAGAATATACTGTGAAATTTTGGGGACTTTTAAAATAGGCCTATATATTTTATTCACACTCACAGCCTCAGCAGAGTGATGATATATATTTTATTTTTTGCACTCTCTATTTTTTACTTTTAATGTACATTTTCATTTTTATTTCATTGCCTTATATTTATAAACTTCTATTTCATACTTCTATTTTTACTTCTTACACTTCTCTATTCTTTAAACTGGAGCGACTGCAACGAATCACAATTCCCCCTCAAGGATTAATAAAGTATTTGTGATTCAGATTTTTTTTAATAATAATATTTACACCTTTACATTTCAAATTTCAAATCACCGTTTTCAACATTTCACAGACGGTAGATTTTAAATCATTATTTGCTTGCTGTTGTTAAATCTTTCAAAAAAGGTGATAACATACAATGTGAATTGAAACAATGCATATTTCGCATAAAAATAAAATAAAATATGAATAACATATGGCGCAATGTTGTCTGAATTTAGGAGTAGCTATTGTACTTTGATGGTTATTCCTGAGTAACAGAATAAAAAGCAGTTTACAAAACAGAAATCAACCTCTGACAGGTTGAACCTGACGCTGCTATTATGGTTTTTGTCCACAGGTGGCGCACGTTGCTCAGGTAGAAACTATTTCGTGTTTTTTTCCCCCCTAATTTGTCCTTACAGGCGAAGACTATCAGCTACTGCAAAACTGCCATTTCACTCACCTCAACCATGCCAATAACCGCGACTTTTAGCATTTATTGCTGCTATAACTCAAAAACGCACGTAACAATGCAACAGGCGGAGAATGTCGGAGGCGCACCTGGCAGGAACAACCTGACAGTCAAACTCCAGGGTAATTGACCCTCACAATACTCTGACACGCCATTGGTCAAATTCCTGATTGCGTGGACGAACACACGGAAGTTAAACGTCTCTGTCAGATTGGATGTGATGTGAGCAAAATGATCGGAGATCTGTTGATATTCGGGTAATTTGTCCGGTTTCTGCCATATTTCACACACGGATACGAATTTATTTTACCCAAATGTTCTTCATGTGTGTTGTTGTGCATTGTGTTGCCGGTGAGATAGTGGTTTATGAAGCTAACTGACAAGCTAGCTTGGCGCTAATGCCAGCTCACCAGCTAACGTCAGCTGGGCAGGTAGATATCACTATCACCTGTCAACAAACAGTTTGTCTCTCTGTGCTCTGTAGGACCTTACTGGTGAATGCAGGGGCTGTGCTGAACTTCAAGCTGTGAGTATTAAATTGTTTAACACCTCACAACAGAGCTACAAAACAAAACAAACATGAAGTTTGTTAACAAAATGAGCAAATCAGTCAGTTGGAGATTAACTATGGATGTTTTGCAGGAAAAGGAAGGAGTCCCAAGGGTTTGGAGATGAGTCCAGATCACCCACAACAGGTGTGTATGTGTGTTAAAGAGAGACTGGGGGGAAAAAACATGGTAAAGTGTGTATAACATGTCAATGCAGAATGTAACATTAGTTGTCAAAGCTCTGCTAAAATAATCTGTCTTCCAGGCGACAACATCAGAGAGTTTCTGCTCAGCCTGCGATACTTTCGGATCTTCATCGCTCTGTGGAACATCTTCATGATGTTCTGCATGATCCTGTGAGTAATCAACTTAAATGGATGCTGGTCATGTAGCTGTAGACATGTCAGAAGTGATGGTGAACAGGCTGTGAGGAAATACTTGAAGGTTCAGTATGTAGGATTTATGAGCATCCTTTGGCCAAAATGGTATACAGTATTCATATTTTTTTTATATTACTCTATAATTAATTGAGTAGATGTGCTTTCGTTACCTTAAAACAAGCGGTTTAAGTCTACACATGGAGCAGGTCCTCTTCCATAGAGTCTGCCACGTTGTTATACAGTAGCCCAGAAGGGACACACCAATCACTGGCTCTAGACAGGGCCATTCCTGTTTATTTTATCCAGTCGGCTGCTGTAGCTCTCCTACAAGCTTGACACATGGGAGAAGTTTTAGTTTTGTAACCTCACTGCTCGATACCATTCATTCCTACACACTGGACCTTTAAATTGTAAAAATAGGGTAATTTAAACTAAGGATAAGTCTGACAATGTTTTTATCCCCTTAACTCTCAACAAATCCCATTAAAATACCAAAATCAACAAGTATTCATCCTAACATGTACTACTAAAGAAATATAAATCCTTTTGCCATAGAGCTCCATTGTTGCACATGACACAACTGAACACATCCATGTCAGAAGCCATACTGTCGCTTTGACTAGCTGACATGTTTATACATTACGAAGAACCTTGTGTTTTATTTTGTGTTATTCTCTCTATCCTGTCTTACTGTTTTGAGTACTTACTACTAGAGCACCAAATGTTTATTTATCCACATCTGAAAATAGTCCCCAATATATACACAGTTTAGTCCTGTTTGAGTAACAATGCCTTAGTGTTTTAGGAAATTACTGAGCCGTTTTACAGAGGATTCTATGTATTTGTGACCTGTCTCTGGAGATTGGCGCCTTCAGTGAGAACCAGTGGGCTTGAGGGCCACAGACAGGGAAGGAAAGTTAGAAAATACTTGGAGACGGACCAATGCTGTGTTGATTCTTGTGGGGTTTGTTGGCAGTATAAATCAAAATCCAAACATCAGCCTCATCCTTCAAAGAATAATCTTTGGGTTGACTTTATGTCACAGTTGAGTGAAAACATTTTCCATGGTACAGAAATGAACATTGTGTTAACAGTTTCATTTGACACAATTTCAGACCACAGCAGCACATTAAATTATCCTTGGTTAGAGTAGCCACAATCCAAATGCAAACAAAAAGGGACCTACAATAAACAACAACTAAGTTAAAAAGACTCCTGCAAATGGGCTGTGAAGTTGTTGCTTTGCTTTGCTAACTGGCTGAATTTCTTCAATCCTCACAGATTGTTTGGGTCATGATCAACATTTTTGGGGACTGGACTTCCACCAGGATGCTGATTTCCCAGGGTAGATGCTACAAACTTCTCCTTTATGGGAGCTTGCTGTTCCTTTGGCCCTTTTAACTGTAATTATGCTTAATTTTCTTTACAACTTCAAATCATAAATCTGCTTCTGGCTGTACAGGAATTTATGAATCGCTGTATTTATTTTGTCTCACAGAGGTTGTTACATTTTTCCCCCTTTTTGTTTAAGCTGTAAATGCATCAGCACCTTTGCCTGGGCTGGATATGTGTTGTCTTGTACCCCTGTGCTTCATTATAGAACATGATTTTTTTTTTTCCAGCATGACGGTTTTCTTATTAAAGAAACACTGTTTTGTAAATGGAGAGCCTTCACCAATAGGATAGAAAATGTTTTTCTGGGACGTGTTACCTGTGATTCATCATTTATGGTTCCTGCAGTGATTAAAGCTGGTGGATGACCTTTTCCCCAACCAAGATCATCTTGCTGAGACGTCCTTTTATCCCTTTTACTTGCACAGTCATCATAGCCCAGCTGGATTCAACAGACAAGTCAAAATGATAACTGTCACTTAGTGAACTGTACGTCCCCACTGTACAAACATCGCAAAATTGTATGTCACTACAGAATATTTTAATGCAGATTTAAAAAGAAAAATGCCATGGGGTACATGTGCTATAAGAAAATCTCTGTATGTCCTACAATGTAAATGTGTCCTTATTCTTAACAATAAATATACACAGTTTTCTTATGCAGTGTCTTTTAATTGAATGGTTGTGACTGCCTGTTGGCACGAGGGATGCAAGATTCAATTCTGAACTCATTCAGTGAAATGCATATTCGCCATGAGATGACTGATACACATTAAATACATTTTTTTTCCAGTCATGAGATAATGGCTTTATACTTCCCTGTAATACTTCCTACAGCTATACTACATCCGTGCTGTATACTCATTGTAGATTGACACTGTACACTCATTCCACTATAACAGTTTTTTGCAGATACTACACGAGAAATTAAAACACTATATTTTTGAATTTTAAAATTAAAACTGTTTTCAATTGAACTCCTACCTAAGAATGCCACTGATTGTCTGTTGATAGGAAAATGGTCCTGGGTTTGAATGCACCGCCAGGTGAAAAATTAAGCTTCTCTGCTTGAAGTCAGAGGAGATTTATTTCTGCTTTCGCTCTTTAACAGTTGTGCCTTTTATTGCAGTGTATGATACAAACACAGTACAGTCTATCTTATTGCTTCCTGCTTCATTGCAGCAAGGCAACAGTGCCATCAAGTGGGATTACCTACTGTACATGATAAGAAATAGAACAAAGAAAAATATTTTAGTAATGTATTTAAAAAACGTGGGAAGCAGGGTAATCCTGGGTAAAATAAATGAATAAATATTACAAATGAGGTTTTGACAGAATTTCTTATTTACTGAGGGGGAGATAGTGGCAATATAGTGCTAAGCTGCATTCATGATATGACATTTTTATTTCAATTTGTATTTTTGCATTTGTAGATGAGGAATTTTGCGATAATATGAGTTGCATAAAAGGGGGAAGTATGTTTATAGATGTATGAATAGCAACCAAATATCTTTAAAGGAAAGGTTTTGCATTTTTTTAACTGCACAATATTTTCTGTATTAATGAAGTATTTCCAAAGCCTCTCTGCACGTCCAAAATAAAGGTGTGAAATATATGGATCCATCTAAATTTAAATATGAAGAGCCTGTGCTGTGCAGACATCACTGTCTGATTTAAGGCCACTTCTTCCAGAGAACAATATCGCGGATATGAACAATTGGTTACGTAAAGTTTCCCATCATGCCTTGCGCGAGCGCTTCACAAAAAGCCCGATGACAAGACCGAGGAGGAGGAGGCTACCAGCCGAGGGGGGTAGCCGATTCCCGGAGAGGATTTTCAGCTCTCGTCGTCCGAATTATTGAGTCGTGGCGGCGGCGGATGAAAACAAAAATAAAAGCATCATAAAACATGGTGCTCAGTCCGAGAGAAGAGCTTCCGTCGGGCCTGTGAGTGTCGGCCGGTTCCCAACCGCCGCCTCTTCGGGGGATTCTGCTGTCTGAGTCCGTCCTGACCCGCGACACCGCCAGGCGATGACAGCGGCTACAGCCACTCCGCAGGTGATGAGAGACCGGCTGCTACAGGCCATCGACGGTCAGAGCAATGTGAGTATCACCGCTAGTTTCCAGAGGACGAGCTGGAGGCAGAAAGGCAGACAACAAGGCCAGGCCGACCCCGGGTTGACAAAGTGGGGGCAGTCAATGTATGGCGAGTTATTATTTACTTGCTAATTAGCTGGCTAACATCTCTACTTAGCTAAAGTAACTAATGCCAGGCATTCCTGCGCCTAGCTAACTGACTTCAGCTGGCTAATGTTCATGTAGCCAAGTTAGCTCATTTGTGTTCACTAAAATGCCTCTGGACTGGAGACTTGCTAAACTGAGCTATCAGGTAGAAAGTGTAAATCTGGAGGTAAGAGTCCTTTAGTGGCAGAGATGGTGATTAATGAGGGTTTCAGTAAGATCAAGGCTTCACATAGATTTAATTATCACCTCTGTGATTACCTTTATAAAGCTGATGAGATTACAGTGCTTTTCTGGCAAGATCCATGTACAGACAGTCTGGACTGCATCTGATAAAAGTTTAACAAATTTTGGCAGAATGCAGGTATTGCCAGTCACTAAAAAGTACTTCAAAATACCATTAAAATCTCATAAGCTTCGCTACAGCTGTTATTTACTAACTTGGAGAAATGTAAGTATAACTTTTGCAGTATAATGTGTACTGGACCACTGTGTTCAAAGATTTAAGCACATAACTTAATGAGCTGATGTGTTTCCTTCTAGATATCCTTTGTTTAATTTAAATCAGACACTCAGACATTTTCATTTAAACACCTGTCTAATCTAGGTACTTCATTCATTGATGCAAAAATCCAAATAACAAAGTCCAGTATTGTCACAAAGCAGTCCCTATTGATTTGCAACATTGCGTGCATTGGTCCTTCCCCACCAGACGTATTAAAGTGGTTGCTACCACTGTCGAATCTTTGATGGAGGACAAATCTACATCATGTTGTCATGGTATAAATACCACTATATCACCCATCCTTAGCAAGCTAAAGCTTTTGTTTACTGACTTGGAGAAATGTAAGTATGACCTTTTGTGTAAATGGACCACTGTGTTTAAAAGTTTTGAACACATAATTTAATGAGCTGATGTGTTTCCTTCTAGATAGTCTTTGTATAATTTAAATCACACATGCACTCTCAGCTAGTGTTATAGTTGGCTGTACGAAATCCTTTATCATGATAGTTATTAAGAACCTCATATAAATGTCCCTTTTGGGGCTAATCCAGCGAATTAAACACCTGTCAAATCAAGGTACTCCATTGCATTGATGCAGAAACCCTAATAAAGAAAGTCCAGTCATAAAGCAGTCCCCATTGATTTGCAACATTGCGTGCATTGGTCCTTCTCCACCAGACGTATTGAAGGGGTTACTACCACAGTTGAATCTCTGTTGGTGGACAAATCTACATCATGTTGTCATGTTGTAAATACCACAACAGCATCCAACCTTAGCAAGCTTAAGCTGCTGTTTACTAACTTGGAGAAATGTAAGAATGACGTTTTGTAGTATAATGTATACTGGACTGCTGTGTTCAATGACTTAAGCACATAACTTAATGAGCTGATGTGTTTTCTTTATAGATATCCTTTATCCTTTATCATAATATTTATTAAGAACCTTTTATAAATGTCCCTTTTGGGGCTAATCCAGCAAATTAAACACCTGTCAAATCGAGGAACTCCATGGCATTGATGCAGAAACCCGAATAAAAAAGTCCAGTATTGTCATAAAGCAGTCCCCATTGATTTGCAACATTGCGTGCATTGGTCCTTCCCCACCAGACGTATTAAAAAGGTTGCTACCACAGGCGAATCGCTGTTGGTGGACAAATCTACATCATGTTGTCATGGTATAAATACCACTACATCACCCAACCTTAGCAAGAGTTGTGCAGGCCCATATTAAAGTGAACAGGCCGCTATGGATAGTACTTCTGTGTCATTTGCAGATCTGAGTTCTTGTAGGATAGAATAGTGCATTTGCATGCATTCTCAGTTTGACATATTGAGCCTGAAACCAGTTGGAGTGCATCATGTCTTGACACACAGGTGCACATTTGAAAGTCTATTCAAATTATGTCCTGACCTTATAACAGCCATTCTTTCTCTCTAGGGACTGGTGTATATCGGGCCTGTAAGGTTCTGAATTACAAATTACAACATCTACATACAGCAACTGCACTTTGATTCTGTTGTAATGCTGACAAAATCATGATGTGTCAGGATTGTGAGTAATAAACCCATGTGTCTTTCAGCAGATATGCAACATGGTGGTAGTTATGGAGGTGATCTCCTTTTTGGAGAAATATCCTATCACCAAAGAGGCACTGGAGGTGGGTGACATTCAGATCTACATTATGTGCATTTACAATAAAACGCAATTGTAACCAGTAGAATCATAGCTGCTGTTTAACATAGATCTTATCTCCTTAAAGGAAACCCGCCTTGGCAAGCTCATCAATGATATCCGGAAGAAAACTAAGAATGAGGACCTTGCAAAAAGGGCCAAGAAGCTCCTGCGGAACTGGCAGAAGCTAATTGAGCCTGGGAAGGGTGAGGTGTTGTCCAAAGGACACACTGGTGCATCATGGTCTTCCAATGGTGGTGCTCACCCTTGTATCTCCACTCCAGCTGCCACCACACCATCAGGTAAAACAGGTCCAGAGCTGAAGAACAGAAATGACTTCAACAACTGCTTCTCCCCGAAGGTGGAGAAACCGAGCAACAGGAAACGTAAGGGTGACCAGAAGGAAGGACAGCTCTTAACAGCCAAGATATCCAAAACGACTCTTAATGACAAAATACAAAATTCCAAACAGCTGCCAACCAATGGAATTGGTGGTAGCTCTGAATTTTTTGCAGATAATCGTGCACATCAGCCTTCAGACAAGGAGATTCCTGAGCCTTTGGACAATGACAGGCTGAATAAAATCCCAGTCAATGCTGTAAAACCTCATCCAAGTGCCCCAGGATACAGCAAGCCTCTTAGCACTTCATCTTTGCTAAAAGCGTCAGTTCTGCAGCAGCAAGCTAGACAGGAGCAAGCTGTCTGTGGGGGGCAGAATCGACCCAGAAGCCCACGCTGTTCCTTGCACAGTCCTCAAACTCCAAAGCAGGAAGCTGGTGTCAAACAAACTACATCACAAGCACAGGGTCTTTCTAGCCCCTCCGTGAGGCCTGTGGACACCTCTGGCCTGGGGCCTTCCACTCAGCCTTTCAATGGTTGTGTTCAGGGTTTGCACACAGACACTTCAGATTTGGATTCTCATAGCAGGCCTCCAAGTACGTCTCTTTACAACTCATATGCCTCCTCCCACAGCGATGTGGTCAGTTTGGAAGATGGTGCTGTAAGCAATACAGAGAAAAGGAAACGACAGAAATACAGGCCTAAGGACCATGTGATAAATTTAGATGGACAGACTGTAGAAGACGGCACAAAACCAGTCAGGTTAAAAGACAGAAGACTGACATTTGACCCCGTAACAGGACAGATCAAATCCTCATTTCAAAAGGAGCCATGCCAGGAGACAGAGGTCAGATTGAGCCACAGACCTGAATCTCAGCGGTCTGAACAGCCGAAGCAGAACCCACCAGTTCCTCCCAGTCCCTTCCAGCAGACAGACTGGAAAGAGCTGTCTAGGAGTGAAATCATCCAGTCGTACCTTAGCCAGCAAAGCAACGTGCTGACGTCGTCAGGTGCTCACACTCCTGGTGCACACTTTTTCATGACAGAGTTCTTGAAAAAAGAGGAACACCGAAGTACAGATGTCAAGGCAACTCACGTGTTGGCACCAGAACCCCCATCCAGTGATTTACCAGGGATTAGCAGAGAGGTCATCGATGAAGACCTGAACAGATTACACACACAGCACTGGTCTGGGGTTAACGGCTGCTATGACACAAAGGGTTCTTGGTATGACTGGACTGACTGCATCTCCTTAGACCCGCATGGAGACGAGAGTAGGTTGAACATACTGCCGTACGTCTGTCTGGACTGAAACTGACTTTGGGCTTCTGAATTGGAAGTTAAAAGCTGCCTTCACTGTAAAGCAGAGCAACTCTGCGCATATGAAGGCACTTTATTTAAGTGTAAGCTGCTGTTTTGCACCGTTGATGAAAGTGGAGTCAATGTGCTGCCTGCTTGGGTGTGTGTGTGTGTGGAGCACACGGGGAGTGTAATCAGTGTTTCTATGAGTTTTTGAACATCATGGGAGGACAGCGCGAAGGAAAGAGGCTATGCATTATCTGAAATTGTTGGTGTTCATTAATTGTACAGATGAGTTCTCACTACCTGCCATTCGTTGTGTGGGAAAGGACACCACATTAAACTGCACAGCTAGGCTATGTTTTATTCGTCTTATGTTATCCACATGCCTTGTGGAATGTGACTTTTATGCATCCACTCACATTTAGTCCACAGTACAGTATTTTTTCATTTGAAGTTTAGTTTTTAAAAATGTGATTCAGTCAGCTTTCAGTAGACAGAAGTGAGCTACATAAATGGAGCAGATATCCAACAGATGCATCTGTCACTAAAGTTTTTGAATCATCTTGAACAAGGCTGTTAAGCTGTTAAATTACCGCCATTTTCAAATAACTATCATCATTACCGTTTGTATTAACATCTTTAAACTGTTGTGAAAAAAGATTTGTCATTGCACCTTTAGAGCCGCTGTCCCCCCATTTCTCAACTGTCTCACGCAGGTACTTTTCGCAGAAATAACAACTGACAAATCAGCTTTAAAACATTTGAATATTTTTCTTGTGTTGTGAGGTTTGACTGCTGTTAATAAAGTGACATGAAACTGCCAGATGTGACTGAGCAGTTTGGGGTGAGAGAAGAAAAGGCTTGTGTGGGGGTTGAACAATGCACGCTGATAAAGAAATGTGGCTGTCATGTATGATATTTATTAACATTTACATATTTGTTTAAAGACTTATATACAGTACATGCTCAGACCACACTAAATCATTTTTGTTACATTTCTTTATTCAGAATTGGTTCAGCGATGCAACAGTCCAACCTTTCTCCTGCTGAGACACCAGCCTACCTTTTATAAAAAAAAACCTCCAAAATGACACATTTTGATAATGTGAACTAATTTTATTTTATACTTGCCTTTTCCCTTTACTGTATATTTAGGCTGTAAAATATGAATTAAAATGGCAGAGCAGATTATGCTTCTAGCTTGCATCTTTGTACTGTCAGGAAGACCTGAGATATAAATTGACATGCTGGATAAAGTACTTAATATCATTCCTTTAGATATTGTTTGCCTTATGGAAACCTGTGTTTTCCCTAAAGACGGAGCCTTAGTGAATGTACAGAAATTAGCCTTTTGTGTTCAGTCGAATGCAGAAGAGAACATATTTGCTACTTTGTCCTTTAAGTGGACATGTTGATATGTGTTAATAAAAAAAAATGAAGGAACTGTGACTGTCTTCTCTTTTAAGTGTTTATCACAGGTTCTTGCCATCACTCACATTAACCAACAAATTGATTCCCACAGTGCAGGATCTGCGTTGGCTTTGCATACGCTTCACTTTCAGATGAATTTTGATTAATTGTCTGGATACTCTGAACTTCCCGTTTGTTATAAATTTAAACTGTTTTTGATGCACGATGCACATGCTATTGGATAGATTCCATTTTGCGAGTAATTCAAAAGAAAAATAAGAGGCAACTTTTGATTTCGACTGGTTATTTTTCAAGTAAAAATACTGCTTGCCAAGCATTCCACAGTCCCCACATCTCAATGATGAATATTTTCTGCTTTTCTTTGTACAACCAATAGACTTACTTGACAAGAAACTGAGTATCTGCAGGATTTTAGAGCATTTATCAGACAAATACAGCAATTTTACATTGTAATTAAATTGTTTTGGGCATAATTTTTATACTATTTGCTGACATTTTATTGGCCAAACATTTAACTTCAGGGCATATTAGTATGGGGATTTTATGTCTTCTTAAATACAGAAAATATACCAGACATTATTGGGATGATTTTGTGCTTCAGGTGTTGCATCAGTCAGCCACAGTGCCAGATGTTTTGTAGGATCTCTTCATCGGCATCCTGGTGGAGCTTATGATACAGCATTGTGGGTGATGAGAGGAGATGTCTTCTGTCAAGTGTCTTGTAAAAACACAGCTCATATAAAACAGTAAGATAATCACTTAAGGTGCATGCAGCCCCCAAACTTCTTCTAATTTATATTTATTTGTAATGTTAATCCACCTCACTGTGGGGGTTTAGGTATTTAAAACACATGCTGTTAAATTGATTTCCTTTTTATGTTTGTAGTTACTTATGTAAGAATGAGAGGAAACAGTCAAAATACATTACAGTCTAAATGTTTAGAATTGCCTGTCATGAAAGCTAAATTGGGAGAGGACCACTCTATATTCTTGTGTTAATTTCACACTTTGAGGTTGCAGAACATCCTCTTTACAAACGTTATTTTGTATGAAGAGTTTTCTTTCTACATGGAGAACAAACTGCACAGTGGTTCAACCAGACTGACTGAAAGGGCGGAAAGAGACAAAGACACCCCTGAGCAACAGTTCTATAGAGTATAAGAAATCACCATTCACTGGTAAAAACAACTGGAGGCTTGGCAACAAAATGTGTGCAGAGTTAAATGGGAAGGGCACAATAATTTCTATCCTCCGGAGACCCTGTGTCCTCATATGAGGACATTATATTTTGGGTTTACTGGACCTTATATGTCATTCTGCTAAGCTTAGACTCTAGTCCCCATGTGGACACTTTTTTTGAAACAAGATGGCAGCCATCTCTGCCAAGTCAGTCTGCAGCTGATCCTGACACGTAAGTGAACAAGGTACAAACCTGATCACATTATGGTCGAAACTTGTTTATGATCAATAACGTTTGTAGTTTGATATGACAATAAATTTGACCAATTTTATCAACAATAACATGCTAAGACACTGTTAATTAGAAAGTACTCGTTTGCAGACAATTTTTCATTAGCTCTTTGAAGGACACAATAACTTTATTGTCATCTCATTTGAGGGTATTGGGACTTTATTAAATTATCACTGACAGTGTTTAGTTTTTTTATTCTTATCAGGTCCTACTGATCTCAAATAGCCAAGAAAAATTGAAAATGCAAACCAAACAAAGGTTCGGGTCTCAGGAGGCTGTAACTGTCTACAACTAGCAGAGAGTAATAATAAACCATATGTATAAAGCCCTTTTAAAAACTATGTTACCAACTGTTTTACATGGTTGAACAAAAATTCAAAACATTTTAGGACTTATGCAAATGAAATCAGGCAATTTAAGAAAGGGCAAATTAAATTAGGCAAAGAACAATGGAAAAAGAAAAAACAAAAGAGAACCCCAACAAGAAAGATAAATAGGCTGCCATCCATGAACAGATAAGCCTTATCGGCAATTGAACGACCTGAAGAATGATGTCAAACAATTAAGATAATACAAAATCAAAAGAACAATGTACCCAGTGACAATGTAAGATAAAAACAATAACAAAACTCTTAAAACTGTACCTTAAAATAAATTAAAAATGTTTTCTTTAAAAAAAAAAAAAGGTACATTTGAAGAAGTTAAAAGACATCAATTATTCTGAATCCTCATCATTATGAAACTAAGGAAAAAGGACATTTTAAAATAAAAAATGCTGGAACTTAAATGAAAATGCAACAATTTTATGTGATATATTTTGTCCAATCTGGAAATCCATTGATAAAAATAAATAAATAAAAATTCAGAATCTGTCTTGAGAGATTATATTATGTCTGATTTCTCATATTAGTAATTTCACAATGTAATTCTATTTATTTATTTCTGAACACTTTGGTGTCTATATGTGGGACACAGCTTTTCATGCACCTCTTGCTGTAGTTTGTGGTGTGTTTCTAGACAAGACAAGGACAGTTTATTTATAGGGCACATTTCAGCAACAAAGCAATTCAAAGTGCTCTACATTAAGTGCAAAGAAATACATTATAAAAGGACAGTAAAAGCAATTAACCTAAGAACTAGAGAATAGAAAATAAAAAATTAAAACGTACTAAGACAGGTATAAAATACAGGTGTGAGGCTTACAGTGCAGTTACAATCAATGTAAAATGTTTGAATAATAAAGGCTACAGTGTAGTGTAAAAAAAATTAATAAGTGCTTTAAGGAAAGGAAATTCTTTCTACGTTTGAAATGTATTAATTTGCTTTAATTAGTGTTTTTAAGGTCGGAGTTTAATATTCAAATTCTAAAATCAACCATTTTAAATGTAGTTCACAGCACTTCCATTTTATAAACGCTTTTTCTAATAATAAAAGCTTTTATTGTGAAAGCCGTAACCGGAAAGTGAGCACTTCCTGTGTTGTCGGCAGTCTGACGGTGGAGCAGCGCTGCCCTCCCCCGATGAGCCAGACACACACACACACACACACACACACCGCCGGTGACTCGTCACTCCGCGCTGGAAGATGGCTGCGGCGGACCGGCCCCCTGTTAGGGAAGGGATCCGGATAGTTTTTCTGTGTGTGGGCTGGTACACGGTCAGCTCGGGGGGAAACATCGTCAACAAAATCATCCTCAATGGATTCCCGTACCCGGTCACTGTCTCTCTGTTTCATATCATCTCTATCGTCGTCTTCCTCCCGCCGTTGCTGCGGGCATGGGGAGTCCCCAAAACAGAACTGCCGAGCAGGTACTACCGGTGGTACATTCTGCCTTTAGCTTTCGGAAAATACTTTGCATCTGTGTCGGCGCACTTCAGCATATGGAAAGTACCTGTTTCATATGCGCACACCGGTGAGTACAGCGGGTCTGGGCTGATGTGGGTACTAACATGAGGCCACCTGGGTAACTTGATGATGTGTCTGTACCGTCAGCTGATGTTAGCTCCGCGGCTAACGATGGACAACTCGGCGACACGGACATTTAACTAGCTTGTGGGCCCCGGGTTTGTGTGGCGTTGTGAAGGTCGTGACCACGCGGGGTTTAATGAATTATTTAAGTTACCGAGAGTCCGCTGACTACAAATTAGTCAGCTGCAGACTCCATTTAACGCTAACCAACCGGCGGCTGTTAGCTAGGTAGCCAACTTAATTAAGCCTGATAGCCTACGTCAGGGGGGAGGGTCCATTACTGAACCGACTCTGTGTTGCAGTGTGCTTCTCTAACTTTGATCTCACGCTGCCTGTTAAAATCACATCACAGCTCCTCATGTAATTGAGTTTTCTCATAAGAAACCCTGTGTTGAACATAAGAAGGTTACCAGCTGTGGAGTGTGCATTATATAAGTTTCACTCAGTTGCCACTTTATTAGGTACACCTACCTAAAACCGTGCAGCCCATGGCTAAAACAGTCTCTTAAAAGTTCCCCTTTTATGGATATCATGTTCAATTTTGTGTGAAACTGAGATTTTAGATTTCTCCAAACTTTTGTCCACACTACATTATTCATTAGGCGTCATCAGTCAAGGTAGACTTGTTAAAATAAAGAGCTATCAGTGCAATCATTCTTTTAAAATTGGGGCTAAACCTTACATTTGTTTCCATTAGGCTGAAGATATATATTTAAAAGATCTGACAGAGATGTCAAAAAGTTGTGTATTGAGTAACCATTTTCTTTTTCAGTGTTGCTGAGACTTCTCTTAATGCTGATTAAAATACTCGTACCATAATTCTTATGTAGTTGTGATTTAGACAGGCTTTGGAGTTGACATGTTATGGTTGAGACACATTCAATAGCAATATTTTTTCATGAATTCGTCAAAGAATAGGAAGCATACTAGTACTTGAGTAGCATTCCTGCTTTTTTGAAACCAGGAAATGAGACAGGAGTCCTTGTGATAAAGCTGACTCCTTTCATGACTGATTGTAATAATGTTTTTGTTGAAGTCTGTCAGAGGAGACAGATATCTAGGACACATCTTTAAAGGGCCAAAAATGTTTTTTAAAACAAAGATGATTATAGTAGTACCTTTTTTTGATTGATGATATCAGTACGTACTGTTTGTTTTAGGTTTTGAAGGCTTTTAACACTTTTTTAAAATGGTTTAAAATTGTGAATTCTTGTCTGGGACAAGGGTAATAAATCCTATTTATATTATACATTTGAATTCTTTAAGAATAATGATACACCTCAGAAATTAAATTAGTGTATTGATAAGTAATCATTTTAAGAGTTTCGTTTGTTTGTTTTGTAGCCTCCAAAATTACCTTAACATTAGTATGAAAAACTGAACAGCGTTCATGACAGAACATATTTTTGCAGAGCTTCGTTTAACTCCTTTAAAGTGGCATCTGACTGAAACTGTGGCCTCCTGACATCTAATCTCTTCTTACCTTGAAACACAAGGAAGTAAACTTGAAATATAAGATTTTTTGCAGGTTACGACTTCCTTTAAACCACTCGGCTTTCTTGTGGTGTTTGCACTAGGCAGGATTTATTACAGGGTTGTTCTAGATAAAATAAACTGGCAATTTAATGTGAAGTGACACCTGTGAAAATCAGGTGAGTAATCTTAAAATGGCACCTCCTCTATACCACTTTCAAGACCCCCTGTGGACTTTGCACCTAATTTGGGAACCATTGCTGCCATAGTATTAATATTTAAATCCTTCTGTCATTGTGGATGTCAGTTTTCATTAAACATCCTTAACTGGTTTTACCAGCTAAAACCTGTCGGTACTGTCCCCCAGTTTCCACTAGAATTTGTGTATCCAGTTACAGCTAGGTTGCTTTGACCACAAAAATGTACTCTCATTTGGCAGTCTAATTCAACAATCCTGCAATACATCCTGCTTACATGAAGGTTTTATTGTTCAGTTTTAGTAGAAACTATTTTACAGAGAAACTTATTCAACTTTATGATCCTTTTGGAAGCTGCAATTTGTGGAGCCGTTGAGCTGTATTGTGTTATTAGTGTATTTGTGAGAGATGTTTCTCATTTGAAGTGTGCCCTCGTTGATATAAATTGGGTGGAGAAGATATGAGACGCCTCCCGGTGTAATGCAATAAAGCACCACGAGCTATCAGCAGCCTCTAGAATGTCCATAAAGTTGAATCAACACCTCTTGTGTTTACTGCATTAGTTTGAGCTAGATGGACCGAATACAGAGGCAACTGATTGTATTGTAAAACCTATGAATAAAATAGTCCTCATAACTTGTAATTGTTTGTCCTAACTTAAACGTCAAATGAAATGAACTATTTCAAAGAACCTTGGGGGTCCTTGGACACATTTTTAGAGCAACAGCTGTCATGTCAATAAAATCTCTCTACTTGTAAGTTGCTTTACTTTCACCTTTAGCTTCTGTCTTTGTGGATGGTAATTTTGTAACAGTGCTGAATCTAGTTCTGATGATTTTACAGTCTGAAAATACCTGTTGATAAGTTATGCACCTGTTTTAAATTGTCAGGGTGCCACAGCTCCTGAGTAAAACTATCTCTTATTGTTGGTAACACACACCAGGAAAAACCTAATGGTACACCAGCAAGTGATGCACTGCAATAGAGGTGTGTTTGGCGAAGGCTGTGTTCTGGCTGCTGACGTAGTAGCACCTTATAGTCCAAACTCTTGTGCTCTCTACCTGCTGCTGTTGAACAGCAAGGAAATGATTGTTACACTTCACGAGCTGACATTGTTCCCTTTATCGTTTCTTTCTTTCACAGTCAAAGCTACAATGCCAATATGGGTTGTGCTGTTATCAAGGATTATCATGAGGGAGAAGCAAACCACAAAGGTGAGTAAGTTTTGACACAGCAAACACAGCACAAGGCCCGCTCTGTTTGAGACTCAGCAGTGGTGATGTGGCACAGTACTGCGCCCGTACTGCATCTCATATTACGGCCATCTGCAGGGGCTTTTGTCCCTGAAGTTAATCAGATGTTCTTTGGGAGGTGGGGTGAAGGTCACGGAGGGGAAACTAACTTTTTATTTTCACCAGCTAGCCACACTCACCTGTTAATCACCAAATTCACTCACGACTTTTCATATTCAAGGACCCAGCTGGGTTTGTGTTCATGCATGACTCTCAAAGGTTGTTACAGTTGATGCAGAGTATTATGGTGTGCAGGTGTGGAAAGGCTTCAGGTGGTTGAATATTTCTAGAGCAGGGGGCAGAGTTATATTAGCGCTAAAAGAAGCCCGGTCTCCAATTTTCTGGCTCAGTGGCGTAATGTACTTCGAGGACAAAACACCTGTTGAGTGCACACACTGTTTGTTTGTTACAGTCCATTAGCATAGGAAAACACTTAAGGGATTTATTTACACTCGACGGACTGTTAGATCAACTTGAGCTGATGTATTTACATTTATTTATCCTCGATTCACAAATTGATTAACAGTAACCAAATAAAATCTCGGTTGAGTGAAATTCTTCCTAGTCTTCAACCAGTCGTTTGGTTGATGGGGAAAAATATTTGCATGTTATTATCATGCTCTTTACTTGGTAGCGCTGTGTGTCTACCCAAACAATTTTTTTCTGTCACAAAGTTCGACATTAACACTTGCCCAGGGCAAGTTAACTCTGTGGTCAGGCAAGTGGAATGCCTCAAGTGAAAAATAAAGGCGATCTCTGGTGTAATATTATCAGAAAGTGTGCACTGTAACGCTTTTCTACCTGAGCTGCGTTCACATGGCCATCATACCACTAAACGTTGGAAAGCACTATAGAAGTTAACTAGTTGACGATGTCATATACAACATAATGTAACTAACATTAAATTATTCTGTAATGCCACATGCAAGAGAGACTTGCTATTTTTAGCCCAGAAGCTAACATTAGCCATCCTGCCACTCCAACAAGGTCTCCGTAGTGATGGTATCCCTCTCAGAAGCTTTATAATTCAGCCTTGAACTGCGGTGTCTTTTTGGACACTTGGTAAAAATAAATCCATAATGATTACTCTGACACTGAATGGGTTCTGTGATTATGTATCCATTTTCGATAAAAAAAATAAATAAATTGAAAAATGTTTGGGCGAAAAATTGCACTTATCACTGTCACCAGCTGTCCAATCACAGTGGAGAAGGAGCCGGACAAATACCACAAAGACCAACCATCACAGACGACAAATACAAGTGCTGAACAACTGTTGTTGTCAGCTGGGAAAAGAAACACTTTGGTGGACACATGGCCTTATTTAAGAAATGCCTATGATCGTCTGACCAATGAGAAAGTAGTTGGAAAACAGCATATTGACCAACCAACCAGAGGGAGACAGCCCCCTAATTAACATATGAATTGTTTAAGCTCTACAATAACTACCCCACTACAAACACCCCGGCTCATCTTGGCCAAATGCTGACTGACAGTGACAAAATCTAAATTAGACTCGACACTCCTCCCTCCACAGATGTTATACAAAACACCATAAAGCGCCATATGAAATGCTGGAACCACTGAACAGAAAATATGATGTATGTTCTGCACGCACAGCTTGTGTGCTCAGCTGTCAAACTGTTAAATCTTATTGGCTTTACAAGCTATAATGTAATTCTACCTTAGCAGTCTGCACTGTGCAGCTGTGTGTTGTAAGACAAACAAAATCTCAATGAAGAGAAAAAGAAAAAGAACCTCAATATCTGCCTCTGCTTGGTGGCAAAGAATCAGGATTAGAGGCCAAAAAGCTTGGTTGGGGCGAAGTTTACAGCATATGATCTCTGTGGAATAATGTGTAATCATAATCCATCCTGATAGTGGGATATTTTACAGCCATGGTTTGCTGAACGTGAATAAGGAGACCTCTGAGTCTAACATTAGCTCGTCATGTTTACCTTTACAGTCGGCAGTTCAGTAGTCAGACAGGCTGGGTCCACGTGGAACGTAGGTGTTGATGACGTGTGTTTGTGTTTGTGTGTGTGTGTGTGTGTGTGTGTGTGTGTGTGTGTGTGTGTGTGTGTGTGTGTGTGTGTGTGTGTGTGTGTGTGTGTGTGTGTGTGTGTGTGTGTGTAGAGATCCTGTTTGAGGAGCAGCAGGATACACTGAACTGTACTGAAGAACCCTAGAAAGTGCTTTGTCAAAATGATCAAATTCAGTATGTATACTTGACTTAGCTTTGTTCAAATATTACAATAAGTCCAGAATTTCAAACATAATGGACTGTACAAAATATACTCAGTGGTCACTTAATTAACATTTTATGGTGGAACAGTTGTATTGGATTGCACTGGATTACACAAGTGTACCTAATAAAGTGGACACTGTAGATTTAAAAGGACTTAAGTACATCTAACTGAGCAGTATAGTCTCATATCGTCTTGAAGTTTTCCGTTTGAGTGCAGACAGCCTTCAGGATGAATTTCCAGATTAAATCCTGAAACCTGAAATGGGACACAAATCTAGGGCTCTGCCAAAATAGACGAGGCCTCGCTTAATATTCACGGTTACAAAAAAAAGAATACCAGCCACTCTACAATTTAGTGCTTGTGTTAAAAGCACTTACCTGGATGCATCAGCAGGTTCAGTGTGTTTGCAGAGGGTAATTTTGTTAACTTTTCATCCTCATTGTGTTGAACAAGTTGTTGCCTGAAGCTGCTCTGCTCGCTCGTGGTGCATCCTGTTGAAAATGTTTAATCATCACAAACACAATAATGCAGGCAGCTAATTCCCACAGTGTACAGTTTGGGTGCAGAGCCAGTCATATTCACACTGTCTACCTGCTTTGGCAGCAAATTCTGGCTGAAAGTTGCCAACCTGCCTTTTTTTGTTTGCTTTTCTTTGCCAGCCTCTTCCTCTGACTACTCTTCTTTGAGTTACTCACTCTTGTTGCCAGTGTCACTCACTTATTTACGTACAATAACCGAGGGCTGGTGAACTGGAATCGGACAATAAACGCTTCTCAGTTTCACTCTGTGTGTTTGGTTTGAGGAGAGGAGAGTGGGTGACTGAGTGGGTGCACAAGTGGGTTTCATAACAACTGCGTGTCTGTATCATTTTTCACGGTCCAGCATACTCAACATGCAAATAAATGGATAGTTTCAGCCCATGAGGTGTTGTCCCCAAGTGTGTGGTCTCAGGTAGGACGGTTAGTATGTCCAGCTGCAGCCTCTGGAGGTGCGACATTTTTTCCTCGTTATTTTCTTTGTGCAGTATTGGAAAGTTCACTGCAGAAGTTTTGCAAAGCTATTTGGGTTTTGTTAGGCGGTTAAATTGTGGGTGCACTGGATTCAAGGCTTTGAAGAATGTTGGAAATATCACTTAACATTTTCTACACTTTTATTAGCCTATCAAAGTTAATGTAATAATGATTTGTTGATGTTACAGCAAGGCATTACCTGATTATGATTGGTATTTTGATATCTTTGATATGATTCATATTCTTACGTCTCAGGGATGCAACTAAAGATTAATCTGTGATTATTTCCTTTATTGCTTGGTCTAAAAATAGGGAAATGGCCCACCACAATTCCCTAAAGCCCGCAGTGGCATCTTCATATCACTTGTTCTGTCTGACACCAGTCCACAGCCCTGAGATTTAAATTACCCGGGAAACACTCCCTGATGCAGCAGCTGTACCGTCCTGGATATAAACCCCTTAAGTGTTGTTTGTTTTGGTTCCTGCTGACTCTGCCTTCTGTGTGGTCCTCGTCGTAGGTGTACGTATCGCTCATCCCCATCATTGGAGGAGTGCTGCTGGCCACGGTGACTGAGCTGTCCTTTGATGTTTCAGGACTAATCAGCGCTCTGGCTGCGACGCTCTGCTTCTCTCTGCAGAACATCTTCTCCAAAAAGGTAACTCATTCTCATGCAGCCACACGATGAGCAGGGTGGGAGAGGGGGGGTTGTAAAAATGCGGTCAGAAAAGAGAAGTGGTTCTGTGTTGAAAAATCAGGAAGAGCGACTGAATTTCACAAGTCACCCCAAATAACTGTAATCTGAAGTGTGTTTTTCCTTTCAACTTTGACCTTGTGTGCCGGATTGTTGCCATCATGATTCATTACTGTGTATGTAAATACAGATGTAGTTGTATGTGGGGTTTTTGTAACCATGTTTGTTTTGGCTTAAATTGAATTTTTAGCTTCACTTACTGTTTTTAGCTTGTGTTGACGCTGTTGTAGAGCCCAGAGAAATCCCACTTGTCTTATTGGTGCCACTAATATATTAATTTGAGGAACTAATCCAAGTTTAAAGTTCAGATTTATATGACGGACAGGAGATTTCAAATGGCAGTAATGTGGTAAATTCCTTGCATGGTAAAAGGAATGCATTTGTATAATGCCTTTCTACCTTAACAAACAAAGGTGGTTGTTAGGTTATTTGTACACACTTGGTGGCAGTGCTGGCCTGCCCATTAGGAGCAACTTCGGGTTCAGTATATTGCCCAAGTACACATCAACATGTGGACAGGCGGAGCTGGGGATCACACCACAAGACACATACTACAAGCAGCATGGTCGTCACGATGGTACGTCTAATATCGCCATGAATGCAAGTATTAGGTAGTGGGTTATTAGAACACAGACTTGGATGTTTAATAAGGTTTATTAGTGTAGTATAGATTCCTTTAATGTTCTCTAAAGTTTTACTGCCGTTTACAGTATAACAAGCTAGTTTTATGAGTAATTGGAGAAGTCAGTGAACACACAAGGGAGGGAAAGGAGGACTGAAAGCATTTATAGTCATATAATGATTGAATAGTTTTGTTCCTTGAACTTAAAATGTGTGTTGATACTTTAAAATGCATAACATCTCAAGTATGCTCAAATTTGTAACTTTTGGAAACCTGCAATCAAACAGCAAAACTTGGCGGAAAAAACTTGAAATATTTCCATCTCTGACTGTTTCGTGCAAATCATATCCAGAGTTTCTCATCTTTGTTCCCTGTCATTTTGCACGAGCCCAGCTTCTGGCAACTCTACAACAGTCAGTGATCAGGTTTTGAACACAATCGTCAGGGTTGAAAACAAATTAGGAAAATAATGCCAACATTTAAAATGACTCTGCATGCACTCAACAGGCTTTTTTTTAAAGATTCAAAGGGAAGGTTTGTTGTTTTAAAGACGTCTTTACCAGCCAAAGTAGAATCAGATTATGTGATATCATTTCAAAATTGCTCTCTGTTTGATTTGATATGGTTGTGTTCAGTAAGTGTGCAGTGGACAACAAAGTATTGTAACAAGGAAAGACCAAAGATTTTACACCACCATCTCCTTGGCTTGTCACTCTTTTCTTTTTGTAATTGATCTTTTTTTCCCCTTTTTAAGGTGTTGCGTGACACAAGGGTCCACCACCTGAGGCTCCTCAACATTCTGGGCTTTAATGCTGTAATCTTCATGCTGCCCACCTGGGTTCTGGTGGATCTGTCTGTTTTTCTTGTCAATGGAGATCTGGTGAGTGGCAATGACAGCTAATTAATTGGTGATAGTGTCAAGCAGCATCTGTCTTGCTTTATGATCCCCAAACGCAGCCTAACCACACTGTTCTCCTCACAGTCGGACATCTCAGGATGGACGAGCACCTTCATCCTCCTGCTCATCAGCGGCTTCTGCAACTTCGCACAGAACGTCATTGCCTTCAGCGTGCTGAACCTCGTCAGCCCGCTCAGCTATGCCGTTGCCAATGCCACCAAGAGGATCATGGTCATTAGCATCTCGTTGCTAATGCTGCGCAACCCAGTCACCCTTACAAATGTCCTGGGTATGATGACGGCCATAGTTGGGGTCTTCCTCTACAACAAGGTAAGTCACCCCGACCTCTTGGACGAAGGAGAGGAGAGAGGAGAAGATGAATTATTTCATGTGACAAGCTAATGTCAGCAGCTAATATCGGTCCAATTTATGTTTCCAAACACTAAGTCATCCTGCAGTTTACATTTTTTAATGCGGCTTTCTTTCCATTTGTATGTGCCTTTATATAAATGTAGTCAATATATGCAGAACCAGCACTTTGCTCCATTTAGTTTTTCTTTCCTAAACAGTAAACTGCTTGGTACTCTGCCTAAAAGCAGCTTTCCATTTCTGTCACTCTCCGTCCAACTTGTGGCTCTATGTAATGTAAATAATAAACTTTACACTTTACTTATCCTCATTTGGAAACGTTTGGCCCACCCAAACTATTTAGGATCAGTGGGCAGCCACAGTGCAGTGCCAGGGAACCAACTCCAAAGACACCCAGTCATTTAAAATCCATTTGCCCTTCTCCTCTGCCAACAGGCCAAGTATGACGCTAACAAGGAGAAGAAGCTGCTGCCAAGCACCAAGCAGGACCTGATGTCCTTTGACAACCCGGCGCTGGAGAAGATCCAGGCCAACGGGTCAGTGCCTTTCTCCCATGGCTCAGAGCAGCAGCACAACTGGAACAACGTGCTGACCGACCACTTCCAGTACAGCCGGCAGGCCTACACGACGAACTACAACAGCAACCACCAGTACGTGGTGTAAAGGAGGAGTCTGTCTCCGCTCTGGGTGGCTGTCATAGACATAACTGTGTGTAGCCGCCCCCCCCCCCAGCAGCAGGACACAGCCCCACTCCAAACACGAGACTGAAGGCAAGTGCTGTTTGTTCTGGATAGGAAGAATGAGATGGCCAGTGACGTGACCTCTCCCACGCTCCCCCCTGTCTGAACTTCACTTTCTGACGGCTTCGCTGTATCTCATTTATTTATTTGTTTGGTACCGACTGTATGGGATAGTCTGAGAGGAAACGAAACTTAAATCACCTGTTGTCAGAAATTTTGGTGACGGATTCAGTGATGTTGTCCAGACACAGAAATGTGCACAGCAGGTGGACATGTAAAAGGTAGTTCATGAATGATTGCACCTTACTATCTGGAAATGTCTTCTTTTTTTTCCACAACCAGCCATAATTTGTTTTGGATTATATTTGTTCACTTTCATCGGAAAGAATGTCAGCTGTAATTATTTAATATGAGCACTAACTTGCACCGAAACAGCAGTCATCTTACATATTGTAACAAACACATCTCAGTGGGAGGCCTTAAAGGTATACTATGCAGGATTATCCTACAAAACAAGACTTGTACAGAAGTAATCCCTCTCAGTCATCACTTATGACCCAGTAAAGAGAGAGTCCGCCCTCTGCATGTATTTCTTTGGACTTAATAAAAAGGAAGCTGCGAAAATCCTGGACACAGCGCCTAAAAAAACAAATGGATTGAGACGAAACATCAAGTGGACAAAGCTTGCTCCGAAATAAGAGTGAATCTGGGGCTGGCTTCCACTTTCCCTGGCAGTGTTTCCAAACATTAACAGACATTTCCTGCATAGTATACCTTTAACATTTTGGTTTTAGGCAGATCATATTTAGGAGTGACATTTTTCTTCATGAGGCACCTGTAATGATGTGAGGAGACACAATCTGTTTGTTTTCCTCAGTGAATTAAAACGCATTCCACTTTACAAAAGCTGAAGGCGGATGAGACCTTGGGAAGTTGTGGTTTTGTAGATTTTATGTGACAGTAAAATAATCTGATCAGACTCCCGTAGGCTTTTGCACCATGCTAGCGGCAAATACTCTATTCATGGTCCCCAGAGGAGGAACCTTGTTAACTTTGGTGGTCTCATGACTTTTCATTTTACCTTTTATAGTGATTGTCATGAAATTTGGATCATTAATTTCCCCCTGAGGATAAACTATAATCAGATTTGGTGATCGTCTGACGTTATATCCAGCGCCATCATTAGGTCAGAATTTCCATTTGTCCACTATCTTGGTTGATAACTAAATTCCTTCAGATCTAATTCCCATCAGCCTTAGCTTTACTTGTGTTTGGTGCTATGTTTAGTGCTATAATGTTAGCATACTAGCTATACCAACACAGTGGTGATCGTCAGCATGTTAGCATGGTAACAGTCGTGTTCTGACTGCACTCGCGAACAATGTGGCTCAGAATTACAAGTGCCTGATGAAGAAAAAAATGCCCTAATTTCAAAATGAAGTTTAAAAAAAAAGTCAGTTCATTGTGTCTGCAACAAAGTGATGCTTGTAAACTTGTTGGACACATTCAGTCACACTATCATAGGCCATTTCAACACAAACATACACACACACAGCCTGTTTGTCTTTGAACTAAGGTAAACTTTCAGAGTGAGACTAGTTCTGTCACACAGAACAGTCAATGACCTCCGTCAGATCTGTCCTTTCCCCTAAGATAACAAATAAGTTTGTTTATCATGGAGCGTAAATGTAAAAAGTAAAAATTAGATTTACCAAAACAAGGCATCCTGTCAGTATACGTACTGTAAGGATGCCCATGTTTCATTGTTCTTAGGGAGTCTAACCATGTTAAATGTAATAGAGATGCTAAAATCATTTTGCTGTCATAGTTTGAAGTTAAAGAATCGATTTAAAACGATCCCTAGTTTTTTTCTCGATGATGTTTGTATTTATTGATCTGCAAAGCTTCTCAGGCAGAGAGAGATCTTCTCTCCTGTCAGGCGTTTTTTTCAGCCTGAACCAAAGCTGCTCTGTCATGTCTCTGTTTTTTAAACAGAGGTGCGGTTCGAGTTTGCACATCATGAAACAACTATATGTGTCATGCAGATTGTGGCTGTCTGTCAGGTGACTTTAAAGTCCCGGTGTTTTAATATAAAGCGTTTCTGCAACATTGCTGTCAGATGGTCACTGGACAGATTCAAAATGAGACATGCATGCAATCACAGGTTTGGTTTGTGCATTTAAAGATTCAACTGTAACTTTAGCGGGGGGAGAGTTTTGATTGGCATTATTGATTAGTCTGCAACTAATCATTTATTAATGAAAAGCCTTTTTCTACTGCTTGAAGAATTTGATTTAGTAAAAATCAGTCACTTGCTTCTCTCACTGCAGCAATATAAAGTTTTTATGTTCTTTTTGTTTTTTAGCGATGCAAATGTCTCCGCATCTGAAATCAACGTTGTGTTTCTGCTCATATATTTTGTTGGAACAACGCACGTTAATTGAATTTTTGTAAAAGTGCCAGTTGTAGCCTGTGAGCTTGTTTTTTCAGCTGTAGTCCCCGGTAGATGTGGATAAGGGGATAATGTGGTTATATTCTTATAATATGGCTTTTTTTAGTGTGCCGTGTTTGTCGTCTTTGACAAATTTAAAACACTGTCACAGTATTTAGTCTGGAGGAAAACCCCCAAAGAGCTCTGCGGGGTTGGTGTGCTCCGGGCTTCCCACAGACAAACTGATAACAATAATTGTTCTATTTTTATTTATAGAGAGAACTAGCTCTTAGCGCTGAGATAGTTTGTAGCTGACATAGTTTGTAGGATCTTGGGAACATGTAGCTGATCTGTTTTTCTCCAGCGGGGAGGGAAATCACCTCCGCCTGTTTTACAGTAATTGACTAGAAAACACCTGATGTCATGAAGTGGATTTCAACGGCCTGGGGATTATTACTACCTTATTCAAATGTCTTTTTTTTTTAACTACTGCTGTAGTTGTATGTGTGTTTACTGTTGTACACTTTGAGGCTGTAATTTGTGGTGTCGGACTGCGTTAGATTAAGAAATAAAAGCAGAAATATCAGAAACTTGTTAAAATGTAACAAAGGGCACGATGACGCCACAAACTGCAGCCTTAAAAATTATAAAGAAATCAAAACCCTCTAAATGTCAGCATTGATTAAAATAATACATTTCATAAATTTAGCTTTTATGTTTTGTTTTCAGTCAACCTCAAAACTTCATCACCGACTTTTCCTATATTAAAATTGAGTTACATTGTAATATTAAAGTGTCATGATGCCCTAGCTGCAGAGAGTTAACACCCATCTCTGCAGCTCTATGATTGTCTGGATTTATAGCCACACAGATCCTGTATAGTTAAATATTAATGTTCTCATCAGCTCTCCGCAAGCAGCCTTTTAAAGCGCCTGAGATAAACTACACGTGTTACCTCCCCAACATCAAACGTCAGACAGATTTACAGAGTGGCTGCAGAACAAAGTGAAGCATTTAACAGTTAAAGCATCAGATATTTAAAAGAAGTAGGTGGAGACCAAAATTGAGTTCAAAGAAGAGTGGGTATCATTCGTCAGGCGGCCAGAAACATTAAGACGTTTATTTCACTCTAAGATTTTAGTTTCTACTACTGTTAATCGATAGATTACTAAACACTAAGCAATCATGACTTGACCTGTAATTCATTTATATGCACAGAACAGCTTTGTTCTTGAACTTTTGACTCCAGCAGGTGGATCCTTGATAACTTAGAAAGCTGATAGTTGCCTCATGTAAATATCAAAGTGAAAAGCTGCTCTCTTAAATCATTGTAAATGCTTTTAGAAACAATCGAAGTTGGCTTGTTGTTGACATATTTTAATACAGATAACATTTTATGGCTAAAATAAAATGGACACTTCACCTGCATATTGGGTTGGTGCAATAAATCAGGTGAATTGCGACATATCCTGCACCCCTGCATGATTAGATATGTGAAGAACAGGAAAATCCGTCGTCCATGTGAGGGGTGAGTATATTCTAGAAATCAAAACTTAGCAACAGCTGAGAAATGTGTTTACATGTTAAACAGCAGTGACGACAAAACAAAAGTACTTGATAAGAAACGACACAATCCTTTTGATAGTTTAAGAATGTAATACTTACGTGCAGCCTGCAGAGAGATAACAGATCACGTCACATCGGAACCTCCTGTCTCACTGTCCACTGCCGCAGCTACATTTTGACACTCTGATTTCTTCATGTTGCCAAAAGCAGTTTGCAATAAGTGTAATCTTTTCAATGCTGATACACGACAAGATGGAGGCCGTGTTTACAGGTGGGCAAGATGTAAAAATTCCTAAACTACAACATATTGTAGTTTAGGAATTTCTCTCATGATTATGTTTTCCTGTGTCATGCTGGCTGTTTGTTTCTGCACAGTGAGCAAACTGGGAGAAAACTGTTAATTTGGATGCATTTAACTGGGACGCAAATGTTAATGAACGCAGAAAGGGGGGACTTACTTTGTAAAACTTATTATTTTTGTGCGTTTGATGCATCTCGAGGCAGACTTTTTACTTAAATGATGTTTATAGATTTTTATTTATGGTGTCAAGGTACAAAAATGTGCAGAGGTGCTGCAGTGCACAGTCTTGTCTGCTTATAGGTTTAGTAAATGCTATTTTTAAATGTTGGGGATTTTGGGGGTGGGGGAATAAATGCATTATGGGATACTGAACATATTGTATGTCTTTATTAATGTGTATGTATTCATGCTTTTAATTAACCCTTGAATGCCGAAAGGACGGAAATGTGACCACTGAAGGAGTATTTTCAGCCACACTTGAATGATAATATTTTTAGATATTGCACTGGCATCATATTTTGTGTGAAATTTAAAGACAGCAGGTGTAATGTGAGGCATCAAGGTTCAACAAGAGACAAACTCCTACCTGGCATCGAGAAAACAAAGCACCATGTTTCAGTTTAAACTGGTTAATCTCAGCTTAAAACATCACTGTTGTCGGGATGTGAAAGTATAATGTGGAGGCAAATGTCTACACCAGGAGTATAAATTCAGTTAATTAACATTTGTAGTCAAGCATCTTAAAGCTTATGGAGTTTAAGGAGGCAAACCCAGATTTAAAAAGCCATGTTAATTATAAACTTAAGGTATATTCATGTTGTTCTTGGAAACCAGACTGCTTCTTTGTTTGTATTTGGAGCCCCCTGGTGTCCAAAAATCATTTCACGCAGCATCAAATTCAGCTTCCTTTGACAGTGAGGCTTTTTCGAGGGTCATAAAAGATTTCATACGTACTTGTTTATGTTTGTTTTACACATAATCCTGAGGAAATCATGTATCACCTTTATAGTCTTTTATAAACAAGCTGTTGGTGCTTTGCATCAGCCTTGAACAGACATTTTTCATGGCAGACGTCATAGAAGAGAAGCACAGGTGTATTTAATAACATTAATGATGGTTGCATTCCACTCAGGGGAGCCCTGATATTGTGCATGCTGGCTCATTGGAATAGCCCACTGGGACACTTAATGGAACCGAGCCATTGTTAATGTCAGTTTCACCTGTGCTTTTCCTACCATGACAAGTCAAAATGTCTGCTGTGATAAAGCTCCACTATTCAGGGCAAAAAAGTAATCTGCAGAAGGTCCTGGGAGGACATCCTGGAAAGAACGTCCTCCAGATGGAGCTCAGTCACCTACTCTCGCTGAAACTCTGCAGACTCTTCCCTGTTTATAATGTGAACAGGTAAGTTCAGAAGCGATACGGATGAAGTCTAATGATTGGACACTAAATGAGTGTGTGACTGACTGCTTACACACTGCTTTTTTATGTTCTTCAACAGAAACACACCTGAAAACTGAAGGCTGCTGACTCCATGTGCTCTGGGGATAAGGTACAGAGATGAGTCTTTTCACACACTGGACCTTAGACGTGAAATATATCTCTAAAGCTGTGACTGGGGTTAAAGTCAACATTTCACCAACTGAGACGCCAGCAATATTCAAGTTTCATTCAAGACTTAAAGAGTCAAACAGAAAAGACAAAAGACACCAAGACACAAACTAGGATCTTTAATACAAACATGAATCAGTAGTCAGTGCTTCATCGAGCTCATGTCAGTGTTTTAAATGTCTCTCCTGATGCCAACTCCTGAGAGGTTTCCCATGGGCATAGCTGTAACAGAGGGAGGACGGGGGGCCTGAAACCCACCAGTAGCCTATAAACCACGGAAAAAACATCTCAGACAAATACTTTTGATGTGTCCTCACCCAGCGACTCTTCTGATGTTCATGCACTTTTATTTCTGTTAAAGGAAATAATTACTTGTGACCCTGGATCTTCCAAGATGATATGAGCTATCTGAAGGAGCTGTGTATTATTGCTGTAGCTTAATTCACATGAACTGGAGGACTGACTGGTGGAGGGAGGAGCTGCGGGTGAGGTGATGTGAGAAGGGAGCGGATGAGGAACTTTATATGGGCGTGATGGTAAAGAAGCAGCCAGATTGGCAGACAGTGAAAGACACAAAATAAAGGCTCTGCCGTCTCTTATTGTTGCATTTCGGCAACAACACCCAAGTTCTTTTTTCTCATCTGTCCTGTGTCTCTGCCGGAGACTCCTACATACTAGATGCAGAGCAGCCGTCCACTTTTATTTAATAAATAATCCTGCAGGAGCTCAGAGGGTCCTGTGATTGTCCAGCTGTGGGCCCACACACTCGTCACAGTCCCGGCGACAACAGCTCTGAGACAATCTCCCTTCGTTGAGCTGCTTGGTGCTTCAGAGAGCAGCAAACATTCATAGATGTCAAACTCGTCTTCAGTCTGTTTTAAGTCTGGCAGACGCTCTCTGTGTCATACGCAGTAAATGTGATGGTGGCAGGCAGTTGAGTCATGATGTTTGTGTTGCACATGAGCTGGGTGAGCACGTGATTGTCCCTCATGAGTTCAGGATAAAACAGATTCATTTGCGGTGTAGGAGGTGAACTACTGTTACTGCGAGTGCTGCCGCCTCGCCTGGATAAACTCAGTAACCGCCGAAACAGAGACCTTCTGAGGAGGATGTAGATCCAGGGGTCGAGGATGGGGTTGACAGATGCTATCCGGATAGCAGCCAGGTCAGCTTTGCGGTCATTCTCCAGCATGAACCTGTTTGCAAACACACGGACCTTAAAGAGAAAGATAAGACATGGCTCAGATCTTCATACTGTAAATAAGAGTTAGTAGTGTCTGCAGATATATACCTAAACATGTTTCATTATTAAGAATATCATTCCTTAATTCATATGAAAAGTGAACAAGAACTTTATTAGCACGGACAGAATGTAGTCCACATCACTGGTTCCCAACCTGTTTGGCTAACGTGCCCTTATGACTAACTAGTTTCTATAGGTGATCCCTTGTTGGAGGTTTAAAGGAGGAACTACGGCAATTTCAAAATTCATACTATTATTCTTATGGTGTAATATGGTACAAAAATACTGGTCAAAATAAATGTCCCAAATCCAAAAAACTAGAGTGCTAAAACTCAAATTTGTGATGTCTTAGTATTTATTTTTGTTTATTTTATTTGTTTATTTAACAGGGACAGTGCACAGCTCTCAGCCATACCAGAGTTAGCTGCTAGCTAATTTTCATCTGTAGTCCCTGAGCAGGAACAGAAAACATATAGTGTTAAGACAGAAATCTAACACTATAGTATAAAACAAACAAGCAAAGTCTGAAGCTGCTCCACTGACAATTTGGAAAGATGTTAGAGAGAGCAACCCAGGAAATGTTCTGAGTATATGGGCACACTTTTTGTTTCAAAACTGAAAACACAATAAAAATGTCTATGAATTGTGTGCAGTTGAAAGATTTAGATTCTTTCTTCTTTTTTGATGTCTGGAAGGACAAAACTATCAAATATTTTATCAAATGTCTATCAAATGTTTTAATTATCTTCCATCCAGTTAATCATCTTGAGACCAACAGACTATATTAAATGTCTTCTTTATCATAACAGCAGGGAGAGCATATTAGATGAGTGGTGGTTACACACTTACTGTAGGCTTGTCACAATTTTGAGTTACTTCTACTGCACTTGAGTTTTTCCATTTAATGCCACTTTATACTACTGTTCCACCTCATTTATCCCACAGATACTTTAATTAGTTACTCTGCAGATTATGATTTTGCTTGCAAAACATCTAATCGTTATACATGATGCACCCTGGATACAAAAAATAAATTAGCTCCACCTTGACCAGCAACAACATTAAAATGCTGCTTAATGCATCAGTAATAATAATAATACAGTCATACTTTTATATATAGTACATTTTGCTGTACTTCCACGTGTTTGAATGCAGGAGCTTTACTTGTGTTTGAGTATTTTTACAGGGAGGTGCTGCTACTTTCACTGATAAAATGATCTGAATACTTCTTCCATCACTAAATAATTTATCATAATGTTAAGAAACCTCAGAATATAACACAATCTACATGCTGTTTAATTTCTTGAAGGTAAAACTAAAGCTTCTCTTCAGGTTTTGCTGCTCCATATGCAAAGAAGATTGTGCAACATCAATCACCAGTCCCTGCTTAATTACAATCCCACACTGACTCACCACCAACGGGGCTGAACAAGCCAGAACCACCGCGGAGGTCATCACCAGCACCGCGATCATCTGCGTCTCTGCGGCCGAGGACAGAGCCCTCCACCTCTCCCGGACGCTGGCTCTGGTGACGGGCCGCTGCACGGTCCTCTGCCGCATCAGCAGCAGCGCGCCGCACACCGCCAGATTCAGCATGATGGTGCCCAGGATGAGCAGCAGGCTGATGGTGCCGTACAGGACGGAGTACGCGTTGGCCACGGGCTCGTGTGTCCTCCAGTCGATGAAGCACCAGGTGCCGGACGACTGCAGCTCGCTCCTGGCCATGCCCATCATCGGGAGGCAGCAGAAGAAGATGTGACTGATGTAAATGAAGAGAAGGAACTTCTGCGCAAAGCGTCGGTCCACCCCCCAGCGCTGGTAGGTGTACGGGCAGCATATAGCCAAGTACCGCTCCGCTGCCATTGCGCATATGATGCTCAGTCCTGTTAACCCGAAAAACAGCAACAAAAAGGCGTGAAACTCGCACACGTGATGGTCCTTCAGCACATTCTGGTCCAGGTAGTTGGCTATGGTGAGCGGACTGGCCAGGCAGGTGCCCAGCAGGTCCGTCACCGCCAGACCGCACACCAGCGTGTAGAAGGCTGAAGATTTCCTCTCCTCTCTCGATACTGAGAGGACGATTATTGCAATTAAATTCCCAATGGCGCCTCCAGCAAACATAAATATCGGTAAAGCCATCGCTGTCTCGACCCTGGGTACTTTCGACTGCTGAACCAGCGTCTCGTTTATGGAAGCAGATCCGTGCGTAAAGTTTGGGCTCTCCATCGCCAAATACACCCACAGGCTGCTGTTTGTTATTGATATTTCCTTTGGTCTGTTGGGGATTTGGGATAGCGTGTCCCTTTTAACCCCCTGCAGCAGAAAATGAGGAGTCAGCAGGGGTATTTTCTCTGGTAGTACCATCCCCTCGGCTTTCCAGTAATCAGTAATCCAGATGCGGTCAACCAAATGATGCGCACAGCTGTGAAGTGAGAGGCGGGCTGTCTCCAACATAGTGAAACACCCAGCAGCCTGACAGGATGGATGGATGGGCTCATGCTCTGAGAGGTGAAGATCCACGCTTTTTTTCTTTCTCCACTCCGTGTCTCATTTGCTGATGTTTGCGTCATCACAGCCCTGCGTAATGGCTGTGTCAGCCCGTCAGGAGGGCAACTTGACTGACCTGTGAGTAAAGAGAGAGCGATGATGTATAGATCCAGAAGACTTTTCTCACCCAGTATAGACATGAGTCATATTTAAATGCAGAAACTGTGCAACAGTCTGAACTTGAAGCTTTGTTGGTGACTCTTGAAATGATAGGAAACAATCAAATCACAAATAATAAACACACATAATGGACACAAAATTATGTTCATGATAAAAAGTTTGGAGTTTTCAACTGTTTTTTTTTTCTACTGTTATGTCCAAACAGCTCATTCTCCGGTTCACCAAGACTAAAAATAGAGAAATAAAAACATTTATAATTCTAGCCACAAAGTTTTATTTGCTCATGTATCATCTCAAAGTGCTGTAAGCGGTGTTGAATGATGCAAGTTGCATTACAGCTTTGAAAAATTACTTTTAAAACAACCTCCCTCCAGAAAGTTTCCCCCTTACTTTGGATCCACAAAAGTTGCTATGAGCAGTTGTCATCAAAACAAATTCATACCTATGAATTACTGTTTACAGTGGATTCTGTGCATTATTTATAGTGAGGAGATGCTTTATTTACAGACGCTTTTTGTTTAATGATTTGTTTTCAATGCTGAAAATAAGCTGAGCAGAGAAATAAAGTTACATGGTTAAATACCAGTGAAAGAAAATATATTTTTGGGAACTCAGCCTTTAATCGCCCTCTTCCAGCATGCTGTTAAAAGATGTTGCTGGTCTTGTTTTTCTGTCTTCTGTGTATCTCAAACAGGAAGTTATAATCTGATTTGTATTCACATCTGAACATTTGATGTTTGAAATTACTGAATTTCTGTTTGTAAAATAAACGAGCAGTAATTTTTCATCATTATCATCTTCATATCTCAACTGCAGGAGAACTTATGTGCCACACTGGACAAGATATTGCTTTCTAGATCAGCTTAAGTTCTACATTTTTTGTTAACCACCAGTTATTTGCGTAAACATGTTACCAATTTATCCATGCACTGTTTAAACACAAGGTAGACTTTGTGTTTGAAATGTTGCATTACATTGTTGCAAGTCAGTCAGCAGTGACATGCTGTTGATTATCGCTGAAACTGGTTTTGCAAATGGTTTACAAATGTGCAATATTTTCCTTTGAAATGTGAGTGAATAAAATGTTGAATAAAACATTTACATAAAATCAGTAAACAGGCTTCAGATCCAGTCCAGATTTTAAGCCCACGTTTTTAAAGTCATGATTACAAATGCATTAGAATTTTTCTGTGTGTGTCTTTTCATCACATGTTTAAATTGTGAACACGGGGTGGAGTGACTTCTTGTTTTTTGCCCAAACACACTTCAGTGTTGTGAATTGCTGCTTTCAAAGGCCTTAAAGTAGTCTTGTACTCATCATATATTTACTAATCTTTACCTCCTTCTGCGGCGTTTGTGCTGTTGTTAGTCAAATTTTATTTACTGAAGATCATTTTGGGGCAGTTTTTGACTTTATTACCAGGACAGCTAAGAGAGACAGGAGAGCAGGGGTCCGCAGGTCAGTATCGAATCAGGACACAGCTTATATGGGGTGCACAATCTACCAGGGAAGCTAGAGGGCGCTCCATCTGTTAGTCACAAAGTTTGTGACCCATTATTATTATTTGCACTGATACACAAAACCCAATTAATGCTGTAAACTTCTCGAATAAATCACTGATTTGTTTTAAGCTCTTGACTGTATACAAACCAAAATCACAGACTTAACAAGGCTGTTAAAAGTAGACCTGAGACAAGCTAACTGGCCACTGTAAGAAACACTTCCATCAAATTGAGCTATGTGCTTATGAACTGACGAAGTAAATCAAATCAAGAACTGAAGTCTTGGACTCTCTAGAGGGTTTCCTTTTCTTGTGCTGCTTTTTCTGCCTGTGTTTGAAACCTCTGCCCTTGATTGTGGAGAACACGTCATCTAAGGGCAGAGCAATTTACCAGAAAAGTCAGGAGCAGACTTCCTATGTAGCATTTCCTAATTAATTCTGTGTGTGAGATGTGGGGAATAGGGAATGTGGCAACGATGTGGACACTCCCACCCCTCATACTGTCATGAATAGACATCAACACATACAAATGAGTTATAGTCATATCTGCGTCACTCCTCATAATGTTGGTCTCTTTCTAGGAACTTTTTTGTGCAATTTTTACCAATGACATTTGAGTTTCCGGATGTTGGTTTTTGGTCATGTCTTTAATGGTCGGGAGCTAGAAACTATCTGACAAACAATATTTAGCTACAACAACTGGGAAATCTTTTTTTAGCCGATCAAAGGTTTGGTGTCAGTGGAAATGATCCAGAATATTTAATTAAACACATAAATATACGGTTGGAAAAAAGTGTTCCAGCTTTGTCCCAAACAGAGATGACTGTAAATGGTTGTGAGGAACAACAGAGGGCTGATGGACATCGAGAACACACACGGGACGTCAGTGCACTTAGCCTGCTCCGACTCTCCAGCCGTCGCACATTCATTACAGCGTGACTTATGTTTACAGTGAGGAGCAGCAGCGAGGGTCTCTGTCTGCAGCCGACCTTAAAAGACAAAACACAACACCTCTCTGAGAGGTAAACCACGGCTGCTCATCTCTGCTGCAGACAAAGGGGAGCTGGCAGACTCTAAAAACAACAAACCACTTAAGTGATGCCAAGGCTCGGAAACTCCAACGCCGACTGGAATGTCCTTCAGTTCGCAGTGAATCATGGGACGCACCAGTCGTCCCTGTACGGTTTATAGTTCTTGAATGTTGTAGAGGTAATTAATTCATTGCAAATGCATTATCTCAGTCTGTGGTCTCCACAGTGGGCTGGAGCTATAAAAGTGTACGTAGATTTTAGTGTATGACTAACATAGGACATATCACTAGATACCCCTAAATGGTCATTATACAGGATTTATTTTTGTCTGCAAACTCACCTCTACACTCATCTTAACACATGAATCAGCACTTAAAGTCACATGCAAATGGAAAGGACCTTTTGCCCACTATTCTCAGAACAATAAATGCTAAAACATCGACAACATTCTTATTTGATCAGACTGCAACAATCTCATTATCATTAGTGCAGCTCTAAAAACAGGTGTCAGTGTAACCAAATATGTGCTGAGGATGGATGGACTGCGACCAATTGCTAAACACAACCAATAATTATTGTCATTATCACTCCGTCATTTGGTGTCTAAACTGTCAGATAGTGATGAATGCCCAGTCCTCAAGTACTCTACTTAAGTACAGTTTTGAATACACTACTCAAAGAATTAAGGGAACACTTACGTCACACATCAGTCCTTGATGAACAAATTATTCAAAAATTATTAATTTACTGATGTACACTGTATAATTTGTTTAAAAGAAAATGAACCAAAATTTTATCACGGCAACTCATAATGTGACTCAGTAGTGTGTGTGGCACCTGCGTGTCTGTATGCACTCCTGGATGGTGTCCTGGGGGAACTCCTCCCAGACCTGGATCAGTGAGCTCCTGGACGGTCTGCTGCGGTAGCCTACTTGGTGGCGCTGGATGTACTGATACATAACGTCCCATAGGTGCTCAGTTGGATTTAGGGCAGGGGAATGAGAGGGCCAGTCAATGGCATCAATGTCTTCATCATCCAGGAACTGCCTGCACACTCTGGCCACATGAGGCAAGGCATTGTCCTGCACCAGGAGGAACCCAGGGCCCACTGCACCAGCATAAGGTCTGACAATCACTCTGAGGATTTCATCCTGGTACCTAAAAGCAACATGGCTACAACATGGAGGTCTGTGTGACCCTCCAAGGATATGCCTCCCCACACCATCACTGACCCAACACCAAGCCGGCCATGCAAGCCAACGTTTCAGGCAGCATAACGTTCCCCACAGCGTCTCCAGAATCTTTCTCGCCTGTCACATGCGCTCAGTGTGAACCTGCTCTCATCTGTGAAGAGAACAGGGTGCCAGTGGCCGACCTGCCAACTCTGGTGCTCTCTGGCAAATGCCAATTGAGCTGCCCGGTTCTGGGCTGTGAGCACAGGTCTTCTAAAATTCAACACATCCTTATTCTGACCTTGTCACACGTTTTGCTCGTGGACTTTCCACATCCACATATGACGTGCAAGGTCCCCTGGTTACGTTGGCTGTTGATGTTCTGGGATGTTGTGTCAAGTTCTGCCTGTTACATCTATTGTCTTCTTTCAAGATATACTTCTGTTTTCACAGGAAACTTAATGTTTGCATACATTCTTTTGTCATTCTTCTGTTTTTTTCTTCAACAACAAACACACATGGTTGGGTTTAGGAAAAAAGAGCAGGATTTGGCTTTATAATCTAACGGGACACAAACACAGCTCGATTGTAGAGTCATGGATCGGGTATCGCGAGACTAGCAATCGGTTGACTGGCTTTAACAGTTTGCATCTCAAAAGCAACGCGAGAGCCGGCGGCATGCTCCGTAGCAGGCATTACTGACAACGATAATAATTTTATTTTATTTATTTATTTTATTTCGATCCCCCTATGTTAATCACTTATTGATGCTGTTTTTGAAGTATGAATAAGTCAATAAGTAATTTATTCCTTTGAAATATCATTGATTTATTATAGAAAAGTGATTTATCTTTTTATAAATGACAAACACAGAGTGTAGCAAACACAGAGAAATAGTCTGACATGCTGTCACTGATAAGCTGCTAGTCATCACAGTCCATGATATCAGCTAATAACAGGAGATGTCAGATTCTGCCCCTACATTGCGTTATTATTTTATTCTGCTTTATGTTTATATTGTACAGCGTTATGATAAACTTTATTCCAGACTCAAATCCATATAAGATACATATAAAAACACAGACAAAACAACACAACAAGTAGGTTTAAAACACTTAAATTTTATTTAAAGTTCACTTCACTTAAAGTTTAAAACGTCTTCTCATTTTTACATCGATCCCATCCAACAAAATGATGTTCATTCAGCAAGTCATTTTTTGGTCCATGTCTAAAAATAAATACATTTGACATGTGATTTTGATGTTGTTTGTCTTTTTATTTTAATTTTTGCCAGTGCCATACAGCAACAATGCTTGGGGATGTGGTCTTTTACAAATTTGAAAATACTGTAAGAATGTCACTTTTATAGAATTCTTTATTTTAAAATGTATGATTAATGTCTACATCAATAAATGTTAACCATAGAATCGTATCAAAAATATATCGTTTTTGAATCGTATCATAACCCGTGTATCTAGATACATATCGAATTGTCTATCACAGAGAGATTCCCAACCCTAATGGCAACTGCCTGTGAATCATGCCTAAGTTAAAGGACGGCTTTTATCGTTGGTTTCTGAATCCGCAAGTCACTGCCCAAGCGGCAGATAGCGACAACTTCAGAGTGAGACTGTGCTCTAACATTGGCTTTTTACTTCTGCTGATTGCATTTATACTTCAAAAATCCTAAAAGTGGTGATCATTGAAGAAGATGCTCAACAAAACATGTAAATATCATAAACGTTTGTTTGCGACTGAACTTATTTTCTGCAATAATCTAAAATTAACTGGAAGCCACAGAGCGACGCCAGCTTCCGGGTTGGCCTTCAAGAGACTGGCCTTCCTCACAGCATTGTATTTGCCAAATACAAACCGCTTTCCATGGAATCTGACTCTTGCCAATAAAGCCTCTTAGGAGACTCCTGTACGGAGTGCCAAAACAAACAGATAAACAAAAGATGTTAAAGCCCTGCAGTGCAAGAGCTGATTTTTTTTTTTTTTTTTTAAATGAAGGAAGCCAGTAATTACTTCTGCTGAATACCTCCTCAACCGTCCCACTTTTGAGAATTCTCACGGCACTTTTGTCAAGACTTGACTTTTGTCATGCATGACGGTATTCTTGGATGTACATGCTAAGATAAGGATAAGGATAAGGATAAGCGTAGCAGCTTAATCCCAAACAGTAAATTTAATGCAACCTGTTTCTGTGTGTAGCAGGCACACTGCTTCTTACTGACTTACTGTATGTCACATTCCTGCACATACAAGGAGGAAAGTGACACAGTTCATGGTAAAGACAATCAAGCAACGTCATCCCCGTCTAATTTCCAGTAACTCTAGTATCCCTGGCTTTAAAAAATATTTCACTGATGGGATTCATATGTGAAGACCAGAAAGGTGGTGATCTGTCAAAGTCTTGAACTATTTTTGTTTATTGTTTCTCGTCATCCATATTGTTAAGATGATTTGTGTGCCCTTCCTGAAGATAAGCTCTCAGATAACCCATCATTAAACTTAAAAAGGGTCATACTGGGATTTACTTTCCAGTGAAGTTCTGTTGAAGCAGTTTGAGCTACTTTAAACTTTGGCAGGCACCATGTCCTTCTGGGGTTTTATTCTTCCCTCCCACACATTTTCAGGTGCTCACAGCAGAGGAGCCAAAGCAAAATAATTTACCCTCTCACATGTGTTTCTTCATTGTGATATTGCTGATGAATTTTATGTGTAATTGCCCGTAGAGCTCAACTTGGCTGCAAAAGATCTGTCATAAACTGCAATGAACTTTTTTTATTATATAGTATTTTAAGCGATACTTTGTTTAACATGTTGGCATGCTAACATGCTCACAGTGTCAATGCTAACACTCTGATGTGTAGCAGGTGGAATGTTTACCATGTTCACCACCGTAGTTTTGTGTGTTTGCATGCTAGCAATAGCAGCTGAGGTTGCTGGGAGTGTCATTAGTTTTGTAGGTATTTGACTCTAAACCAAAGTGCTGGACACATTTAAACTTTGACCTGTTTGACGCTTGATAAAAAAGTGAAGGGCTCGCCAAGGTCATTGGGATTCATCCTCAGGGGGATATAAATGTATGTACAAAAGTCTTAGGCGATCCATTCAGTAGTTGTTCAGTCACCAGATTATTTTGAATCTGATAAAAGGTTTACTACGTGATAACACTGAAAGGGACACAGCGTCCTCTGTTCTGTTGAGGTTTGCTACTGTAGTGTGAATGTAAACTGTTAATAAAGTTAAATAAACACATCTACCGTGTGTGTAAATTGTATCCAGGAGTTCAGTGACAGTACACGGCTGAAAGTAGCACTTAAACTGTGGAGTACATATACTGTGTTATGGTTGATAATTTAATCCATGTCAGAGGGGGAAAAAAGAGCTGACGGGTCAGGAATTGATGCATGCAGGTGCTACGACTCTGACTTTCCTAAATATTGATGAAATGTCAAGGCTAAACTTTTATTTAATTGTTCATCACACAGAATATTGTAGCTGCCGTAAATCATGTGAGAATGGTGTGTCCCATTGCTTCATTTTCGTATTTTTAAACTTTAAAAAAATTGTTGTTTTTTTAAAGATGTTGTTCAGGACATTATGACATACTGATACATTAAATATGTTAACACCAGCAACCTAACAAAAATCTCCTCTTTTTTTAATAAAACCTCTAATCAATAAAAGCTGTGCCTTGCTGGTTAGTTTAAACATTAGGAGTTTATCCAGTGAGGTTTTGAATCTTTTTCATCTGCTTAAGAGGTCACACAGTTTCCACAACACACAGAGGAGCGTGTAATCCTTCATTTTAAGTGTTTGACAAAATGTAAATCCCCCAAGACTGGGGTCAGGAGGTTTTCACGCAACAGAGGACATGCTGTCCTTCATGATGTTGGATGTGGGAAACATTTGATCGCATTCATCAGAATAAACTAACTCAAATCAGAATTTTGGAGAGCTGCACATGCGTATCATGAAGCCATGAATGTGTGTGTGTGTGTATGTGTGTGTGTCCATGAGTCGGGAAATGATAAATTAATTAATTAATTGTAAATATGATGATGATCCTCTTAACTGAATAAATAGCCTTTAATATAAAAAATAATTTAATTTGTTTAAAAAATAGGTCAAACTTTTTGTTTCAGTGATTCAGAGATCTAAAGCAAAGGGTTTATTTTCCTACTGTACAGTGTTGATATCAAGCTAAGTGGCTTTAAAGAGTCATGGAGGAAATCAGCTCTAAATCAGCCAGCTTGATGACGAACCAACACACAAATCCGGGTCACATCAAAGGGTGGTGGATCCTTCCAGCTCAGCCTGTGTGACACATGTCCTCTGATTTCTTCACTGTCACTGTTGGGAAATGTGTCTGTTTATCCCACACTTTCTCTTTTAAAAAGGAAACTTGAACCCCCCTCAGCGCAGTGATGATAGTAATCTACACGACCCTTTCCTGTCTTTGGTAGTTTTTCAAAAGGGATTGAATCTGGTATTTCATGTCCCCAGGTTACCAAAATCTCTGCCAGTTGACCCATATAGTCTGCGTTTGCATGTTAGTTTGACTTTAAGAGAAGCCCTCTCATTTAGAGGAGATTTTAGGGAAAGCCGTTCCTAATCTGACATGAAACTCTTCCTGTTTCTGGGGGTTTTCGACAAATTAGCTTTGCTTTCCTGAGAAAATGTTTCTACGTGCAGAGAAGCCTCTTTGCTTACCTAAATATCATGTCACAAGTGATCTAGGACACAAATATTTGTCTGAGAAAGTGCACCGCTTGCAGTTTGATCCCTCTTAAGTGGAAACCCTGATGACTAGAGAGAGACAGCATCATGACTGAGGCTTTCTCTGTATCCTCTTACACTGTTTATAGCCTTCTCTGTAACATTCCTGACGACACATCGCTGGAAAATGTTGGTGGAAGACGTATTTAGATCAGTTACTTACAGGAATATTTTTTTGTAAATGTAATTATTTGTTTACCTGCTAAGAGTTAGATGAGAACATGGACACAATCCTCATATATATTGTAAATATGAAGGTAAAGCCAGCAGCTGATTTGCTTAGCTTAACGACTGGAAAAAATAGAAACAGCTAGCCTCACTTCCAAAGTTTAAAATGCACCAATCAGCATATTTAAAGCTTGTTAAACTCTTGTTTGTGTAATTCAGGATCATAATTACTTTAGTCGACAAATGTAAAATGTACAAAGGCATTTGATTTGCTGATACAGTGCAGTGAAACAAGACAGTTCAAAGATAATGTTAAAGAAAGTTAGATACAATAGTAAAAGAGTTAAGAAAAAAACTGCTGTTACAGTGTTAAGAATAATAAATATGCTGCAAAGTAAAGCTCCATAGAGGGGGGGTTATACTGCCCCAGTTTGTGGAAAAAACAGAGTGTAAAAGCAACAATTAAGAAAGAAGAAGAAGAAGAAGACAACAACAAGAGCACAGCTAAAGCAAAAGCGGCAGCCAAACACCACTGCCTCCTCTGCTTTCGTCAGTATTCTGCTTGTTGAAGACTGTTTCTTCCCCTGCTTCAAAAAACAAGGAGGAGTCCATACAATAACGGGACTTCACGGGCGGCTAACATCTCGTTGTTGTTGTTATTGCAGCGCACAGGATACGACATTGTAATCTGCTGCTGGAAATGTTTGCAGAAGAAGAAGAGGAGGATGTGAGGTCAGTGGGACGGAGCATGATCGAATAGCAAACGGATCTGATGCCAGGTGTAAAGGGGGTAACAGTAAACCTGCAGGCAGTATTCCAGGCTGGTTTCTGGGTATCTGTGCAAAATATAATGATGCTGATGTAGGTGGTATGCTTTGCATCCTGTGAGGACAAAAAGACAACAAATACAGACATGATGCACCAAGAGTTGGAGGGACGGGGTGTTCAAAAGGGGCCCATAAATCAAATTTGCCCCGGGACCTTCCACCAGATCAATCCGGCCCTGATGTTAGCTCGTGTTATGTCCAATGTAAGATGTTAATCTGTAAAGTAACAAGTAATTAAAGCAGTCAGATAAATCTAGTAGACTAAGAAGTAAATATATCCCACTGACATGTAATTAAGTAAAATTATAAAGTTAGATATTTATTAGTCCTTTCGGAAACTCATTGTGTTCTTTAGATGGTGCCAACAACAACACCAAAAACAAAGTTTCATTAAATGTACCTCACAATTCCACAGTACCCAAGCACTTGGTGTATTTATTTTCTTCTTCAGTGTTTTACTCTATTAAAACCTCATCGGCCATAGCACCACAGGGATTTGGAGTAGAACATAAAAGAAAAACATTATGAATATTGTTATTCCACTTGATCCAATGTGATATATACACACTGTCTATTCTATACTACCTGGAGAGAGTGAGATCAGAGACCAGAGACATTAGAGAAATACTTCCTGCATACTTTACCTGGTTATTAAAAAACATATGATGATTACATAACTGGATTTAGTGCCAAAATTAATTCAGAGCACTCAAAGGTCAACTGTAAATGACGATGGAGGCTTTTTTATAAAGGTGAACTCCAGTGTTAGTGTACCTGAGGCTGAGTAAAAGGACATAAACTGTGGTTTATTTTGTTTTTCTACTGGCTGAATAAAGGGACTCATTAAAATGAGACACGTGCAGTCATTCCTGAGAGACTGAGCAGTCAGAGGAGCTTTAAGGGAGCACTTTACGGATTTGATGCATGCTGTTCAGTTTACTCATCTCGAGGAGTTCCACTCAGCCTGTGAAAACAGCCGTAGAACCTCTTGTGTTAGTCTGGAGGGAGATTTGTCAAGTCTGAGAAAATAACCATGATGATGTCACAGTCATGTCATCAGGACTATCTTGGCTTCAGTTTACATTTTTTAACCTGCGTTACAAAGTGGAGTTTGAGAGAAGAGGGTATTCAGTGACCGGGAAGTTGGGGAGGGCCTAACAAAAGACGTCATTGAGTTGCAGTATGGGAAGTGTAGAATTCAGTGTTCTTATCTACACTAGGGACAAAAATGTCCTCAAGATGAACTGTCATAATTATCCCCTGACTTTTTATCTGTTTTATCTGGCGCCATCATCCGGTCAAAATTGCAATGTGTCTGATACTATGATTTATGACCATGACATTTGGTGCTAATCAGCAAATGTGAGCATGCCAACACAATAAACTAAGATGGTGAACATGGTAAAAGCATCTGTTGGCTCCAATAATCATACTACCATATTATTTATTATGCCAAAAGAGATTAAGTATGTCCCAAATGCAGTATGCCAAAAATACCAGGATGTTCAACCACATCCGGCTGGACTTTGCAGTATGCAAGCCAGCTTGCTTTTCTGGCTATTCTGACCCACAATCCTCTGTGCAGCTGTCAGAAGCCGCAATGATGGATGAAAGCACACTCAAGTGACTGATGCACAGTCGAATAGTAACAATAAGAATAGGCACACAAAATAAGCATAAAGATTACCAACAATAGAATTAAATGAACAGAGAAATGTTGATTGTACCACACTCAAGGTGCGATCTAGACACATCATCAGAGATGTAACCTGGGGTCATTGGGTGTTTCAGGTCTTTCAACATCATACACCCTCAGCCAGGTGTCCCAGCCAGGGTTGCTCAGACCCCAGTCTGTGTCTAGTGTGGTCCATGAATCACCCCTTTTGATCCACAGCCATCTTGATGCCCTCTCAGCAGCATCAGTGGTCTTCCTGTTGGCTCTCTTAGCTTGCAGTCCTCTGATCCCCAGCAACTTGAGGGCCCTGTAGAGTGGCCTGCAAATCCTCAGCAGTCGACCTCGATGGGGTAGCATCGGGTCTTCTGTCCATTGCTTCGGCATTCGCCTGCAAGCTCCTCATACTTGGCCTCAAATGCCTCTCCCATCCAGTCTTCCCAGAGCACAGTCAATTCCAGCAGGACCATTTGCCTTGATGATTCTGACACGAGAACCACATCAGGTCTGATTGGCCATAGCCATGGCGTCTGGGAATTTGAGCTTCAGCTGCCAGTCCCGGGCTGTTGCCAGAAGTGCCCCGGGTTGTGTGCTGTTGTGGCGTCTCCGGCTTTAACAAAAGCAATAGAGTGCTTCACTGGTTGTTGTTGCCTACTGAGAGAAAGATCCCTGCATTGATGTTCTCTGTGATAACCCTCAGCACCTGGTTGGTCCAAGGCCTTTTGGGCAACAGCTTGAGATGTGTTCCAGGAAATCTCTAGTCTGGCACAGCAGGCATGCAGTAGCTTCTGCCAGGGGGACATTGTAGACTGACAGGTTGTAATTTTACTGTTGTGAATGTAATATGTTAGAATCTACGATGCATGCAGTTGTTACTTAAGAATTAAAACCACATACATCGTAACACCAGCAGAGCTTTCCAGGTTGACCTCCTTCTCTGGCAAACTCTCCCTGCTCTCATATTCCGATTTCATATTGTCCTTCAATGGCATTTTCCATCTATCTCCCAGTTTCCTCTGACTTTCCCTCCTTTTCTCACCACTTGACTGCCCCACTCATCTCCTCACCTGCATCCTGATCCCTCATCGGCCACTCACTACATTCACCGGCCCAACTCCACCACAGATGTTCCTCTGCCAGACTGCCAAAGTTGCCATGAGCTTTTTTTCCCAGCCTCTGTTTCCTGCAAAATCCGTTATCTGAGATCTTATCCACAGAATCTATTTTGAATTTGTTGCCAGCCCCTCTGGATTTGTTTGCGTGTTTGGACTGCCTTCCAGGTTTTGACCCTTGGCTGCCTCTTTCCTCTGTAAGCATTTGTGCCTCCAGTCTTTCAAGGAATCCCTGAACCTGTATCACTCTACATCTGTTGTCTGCATTTCGATCCTTCCCTTGTTCCCTGCATTCACCTGTCATGACAAGCATTACTGTTATAAGCAAGTACACTTTCACAGGGCCGCTAGCATGCCTGTAGGCTTCTGTTTTAGTCTCTCCCCCAATTTTATGGAAATGCAAATATTAAATGATGCATGCCTATTGAAGTGTGAAATACTATAATTTACTGCAAAGCAACTCACATTCCTTTATGAAGTGGTATACTTGTGGTATATATGATATACTTGTGGTATACTTAGTAAAAATCGATATGGAGGTTAGGCCTAGATAAGAAATTAGCTCTCTAGCGCCCCCATTTTGTTTGATGGGGTCAATAATGGAGGGGTCCCCTCAGATTATTCATTTGCATCCTCCCATGACCCTCTGCCACTGTGCCAAATTTCACATGGATTGACCAAGTCAGTGAGGAGAAAAACGTGGAACAGACACACACACAGAGTTTTCGTCATTATGTAGTAAGATTGAAACTTGTAACCATTTTGTCTCCCCTTAGAAAATAACATTAAAGGGGGGGAGTCAACATCCAGTTGCATTTTTTTTATTATTATTATTATCATAGATAAGCAAATGTACGTGGTATGAGAACCGTCAGCTTATACATCACAGTATACTTTGCAACCAGTATACTGCTGCAACCCTAATGCATAGGTGTAGATTTCGGGGGCGATGCAGGGGAAACGTCCCCCCTTAATATCTGGAACATGCATTTTCCCCCTTAACAAATACATAAAAGTAGCAGCACTTTTATTTTGACAAAATTTAAGACAACAAACCATAAATTGATTAAGAAAAAGTACAAATTGGTGCTCAATTTTTTTTGGCTGAAGGCCCCCGAAAAACCCCTGTTTGATATGTGTGTCCCCCTTATGTTGAAACAAAACCTATTCCTTTGTATACGAGACATTACATAACATCATCGTACGCAATCATTTCTGGCACAAGATGTTCCTTTTCTCTGAACTGTTGCCTATTAAATTCTTTCAAGTGCTACCTAAAGATTTAAAAATTGTTTAAACAGTCCTTTATTAGCATTTACTGTTTTCTGGTCCCTTTCAACCATCATTCCCACTGAGGTTTTCGGCTAGCTCGATTTTTTGGGGGGGCAGCAAGACTCATTTAGTTCAACTGTTATTTTAAGAAATACCACCCAAGCCTATCCTTGAGGGAAATACATGACCTCACCACTCGTCCCCGCAGAGGAACAGCACCACGAACTGACTATCATCCCCATTAGAGCCTCCTCAGTCAGAGTTCCCATGTATTTGGGACTCCCGGCGGATGTTAATATATCACCAGTGAATCTGCAGCTTGACCTTTGACTCTTAGAAGTTTCGGCTCTGAGACGAGCTGAGCTGCAGGGTCAGAGCAGAGACAAGCTCCCAGCAGGTGAGGTGGATCAAACAGTTTCTCTTCTGCTTTTTGGAAAACAAAAATACAGATTCAGATGGGTTTTTTTCTTTGCACTTTGTTTTAAATGTCTGACATTTTTTAAGTTTCTCTGCATTGACCGTGATGTCTTTCCCTCAAGTTGCTGAACTGATGTGGACCACTCTCTTGCAGAAAACAAGTGACAGCTACATTACTCTCACTGCATCCTGAAGCCCCCCAGCCTTGAATTTCCAAACAGACCTTGTCATGATGGAGATGGAACAAACGGCTGCAAGTTGTCATGAGCCGAGCCAAACTTCTGTCAGGAACTGGCGGTCCTCCAGCACAAGAGGTACGAGTGCTCGACTGCTGTTAACTGTCAGGTTTGGGTCTCAGAAAAAAATTAAGCTTCGAGATTTATCTTTTGGTTGTATCCTATGGCTATGACCTAAAAAAAACCTGCTGAATGCACAGTCTTACCTTTATTTCAGACGGCTTGGCAGGCTACTTAAATTCTTTCAATTTCAGTAGTTACACCATAGTCAAAATGTATTCTGTGTTTTCTTGTGTGGCCTTATGCTTTGTTAAAAGAGAACAACTTTGCTATCAGAGATTTCTAATCCACCCAGATATAAACTTAACATCAATATTTTCAACATCTCTAAGGACACAATGCAGACGCAGAGCAGCTACTTGCTCTCAGTAACAACTCTTTCCATAAGAAATTTATTAGGTTTTCACAACTACAATATCATTATAGAAACTGTTATGGTGATTATTTAATCCCACTGACTGTAAAGACACTTGATTTATAGCCTAATGTTTATTTGTGAGAGTTCCTTCCGAAATGGAGCCAAATCCACAAGTAGGAAACAAAAAAAAAATGTTGGATCGACTATTCAAGGACCTCAACTCCCACGAGAGATAAAGTGTCTTCAGACAGAAAACGAAGCAAATTTTTACCCAGAATAACTCCCATTAATTTGACCACTGAAATGCTTCTGCCGTATGGGGCAAGTTTAAAATACTTCAACTTGAGCAACATAATTCTTATCTCTGAACTAGTCTAATATTTTCCACTGACTTTGTACCAATGACTGTATATGAAAATGGACACCACGTCTCCACTTCCTTCCACTGTACAACATGAAGCCCAAACAACCTGGATACAGCTGCTGCCATCTTGTGCTTGTGACATCATTTGAATTCTGAATCTGTGCACTAATGATTTCTGATGGTATCTAGCTCCCGCCCAAACACATGTCAGACCAACCCAGTCTAACTCCAAAATCGTCGAAATCCGGCGCTTGGGCAGTGATTTGCGGACCCTATTCTTTTTTCCTAAACCTGACCATGTGTTTTTTTTGCCTAAACCCAACCATGTGTGTTTGTTGTTGGAGGAAAAAACACATCAGTTGTACTGATGTAGTGTGTTTATTTTGAAAGAGACTGTACGTAAACATTAAATTTACTGTGAAAACGGAAGTGTATCTTGAAAGAAGACAATGCATGTAACAGGCAGAACTTCACATGGTGTCCCCGAACATCAACAAGTTTTCCCATCATGTCTGGACATAGAAGGTGCATGACCAAACTCCACACACATCAGTATAATGACTTTAAAAAAAAAAATACTTAAAATTACAGAAACCATCTTTTTTTAAAAATGAATTTAAGATGAACTTTGAGATGAGTTTTCAGTTTGGCCCATGTCCCATCAGCTATCATAAAGGGGGCGGGGTTTATGATCTATACTGCAGCCAGCTAGTAGAGGGCAAGTGCGACAAGTTGACTTCACTTTTTAGGGTGCTGTCAGTCGTCCATCTTTATAAACAGTCTATGCTCTGTACGCATGTTTATCTTTTACATTTTTTTACTAATACTATAACTACTATTATTTTGATGATCCAGCTTTTTCAGTTTTGATACAGATCCCCAATGCTGTGGCTTTGAGTATCAGCAGATACCGGATACCGATCCGATACCATGGTTGACCTAAAAAGCTATAAACCTTTACATGTAGGACAGAAAAGACTGGAGGCATCAGGCACTGATGACTACACAGTTCTTTCCTAAGATAAAATGAAACAAGATGAAACAGATTAATGCAATGATCGACTGTTTATTTTTAACAAAAATAAACAGTTGTGCAACAGCAGTTGAAATATTGTGGAATTCCGCCACAGCAGATTCTCTCCTTCGCTCCATGACGTATGATGCAGCTCACATCACAATAGCTTTAAAGAGAAAGGATCGCCTCAGGTATAGGTTGCATTGTCCGCATCCCAATTTGAAATATTACATAAGGCCACAACAACATAACATCAACACAGTCTACTAAATAATAGAGAGGCCTTTTTTCTGGGTTAGTTATCCAACGTCACATAAACCCGGAAACACACTGTATCGTTATAATTTCAAAACATCAAAAGTTCTCTGGTGCCCACAGAGCAACCACTACACCACTGGGAGGAGGGTATGTGGAAAGACAGAAAATGAAAAAAAGAGTTTGTGTTGAAATCAGCAGGAGGAGAGCTTGTTATTGCTACTTCTAAGCAGCCGGTGGCCACAACGAACAGCCTGGAGGTTGCATGTATTTACAGTGTCAAGTGTTCAAGCTCTGTTCAGTAAAAATTAAGCTTGCCTAGGGCACCAAATGTGCTAGGGCCGCCACTGGCTCAGACCTCTACCTTCTCACATTGTGAACAAAAGTGAAAAATAAGCTGTGTATCAGCCCTGGGATTCGGATTGGCCCATGCTACACCCTTTCAACAAGTTTCATGACCATTGGGCCACTGGTTTTTCGTAATCCTGTTGACAAACAAACAAACAAACTGAACCGAACACATAACCTCCTTGGTGAAGGTAAGCAGAGGCAAAAATAAAGATAAATCAGCACTGATTTGGCTTTGATTTGATTTTGACCCTTCTTTTGAGAAAATGTGTCTATTATGAGTTCCCTCAGCTTGTGGAAGTTTAGTACTTAATCACTGGAATACCCCTTTAATTCACATTAATCTGTAGAAGGGAATTCTTTTTGTTTTAGTTTGGTGACACAACTTTGTGTGAAGAAATCACTAACATGGGGCTATTGGATATACAACTTTGAAATTAAACAGTACACTGTTAGAACTACTGTACTGTCCAGTACAGTCCAGTCCAGTATACAGTACAGTACAGTACAGTACAGCGTGTCGTCTGGTCTGATGACTGAGTTTGTTCATATCTGATGGGAAACGGGAACATTTTCAGGTGTTTGTTTTGTTCTTCCTTGTTCCTCCTTCATGCACCGCTGGAGGGTGTCCAGCTGTTCCAGCTGTTTGAGGAGCACACTGTTGATGTCATTTGTTGAGTTCTAACATTGGTATCTTACTGGAAATCCTTTCCCACATCTCCAGTTTCATGTCAAACCAGATAAACATTGATGTGGTGTGAATTACAGCTTGTGAATCTCCTCAGGTTTCTTCATTTTCAAACAGCTGCTTTGTCGTCGAAGCTGTTTGTTCTCGTCTCTGTACGCTTCAGGAATTTAAATCTTACACAATCCACTTTACACACTTCTCAGACACATTAACCACCAGCCACTGTGAGCAATGATGATTTTAGGAGAATATGATCACTCTGAGAGACTATATTCCAATTCTGTTCCTATAAAACCAGCAGTAAACCTGCTCAGTCACACTGTTATGATGAAATACCGGTGCGAGGATTGTAAAAGCTGGTGATGCCTCTGAAATCAGATGCTGTGTTCTAGACATACCTCAGTTGCTCTTTGGTGTTTAGAGTAGAAAGTCATTTGTTTGTCGTGTAGCCTGCACCAACTTTCTGGACCTGACGTCACACAGTAGTGTACAGTAGAAGAAATGTAACAGACTGCAAATAAAGAGCATAAAACCCAACAATGGCCAGCAGCAAATACATCCACTCTCAGCTCGACCAGTGATTTAGAGATGTTGTAGTTCACTAATGTATGAGAGCCTGAACATGCAGAGCTTTAAAAGTGACCACAAGCATCTTGAACTGGATTCAGAATTTGATGAGAGGCATGGAAGCTTTTAAGAGACTTGATCAAAAGACTTTCAGCGGCACCATGGAGCACTGCTGACTTGCTTTGGTTTAGTTTGGTTTGGTTTATTCGCAGCATTTGGGTGTATTTATAAAATCCAACATATCAGACATTGTGTGCAATAGAGTAATAAAGTCCTCGACTTAAAATACCTCTCAGACTTCACCTGTCAAGGAACAGACTAGCCCAGCTGTTTCCTGAATTTGATCCAATCTTTTCCACTCATTTTGGGCATGCCCAAGGATGGGACAAGTTTGGGACAAGATTTCTGAGACATTTTTGTGCATGTATAATAAACCCATAGACCCAGAGCCACAGTTGGCAATATTTGGTGTGGCCCAAACAGATCTATCTCTCTCCCGAGCCCAGACCCGTGCTTTAGCCTTTTCATCATTGCTAAAAAGACGTCTCAATTCTGTACAACTGGAAGTCTAATCCGCCCCTTTGTTTGGACGCTGGGTCAATGATGTCATGGCTCACTTAGAGTTGGAAAAGTTCAGATATACTACTCAAGGATCAGTCACTGAAATCCATAAAGTATGGCAACAATGTCTGGACTATTATAATAATGTCTATGCTTCAAGACATGTGATTTATTGCCTATGGAAATGTAATAGTCTTGGGGAGGGGTGGGTTTGGATGTTGTGGGTTCAGAGCACATATGCTCCATGTTTCTTGTTTCTTGTTTTTTCTAAAAAACAATAATAAACTTATTAATATTGTTTATCATGTCGTTGCCAAAGACCCACCAACTTTTAGTAAGCAGGAGACCAAAGAATAATAATAAAAACAAAAAATGGGAAAACTTTACCCATAACAGCAGAAAATACATAAAAATCCAGGCTGGTAAGAACGTATCCCAGATGCCGCAAATTCACATTATAAAACAGAATTTGCATGACCGATGATTTCTTTCACTGAAGACGAAGTCCATCTGGATTTGATAAGAGTGTTGCAAGTTTTTGGGAGGCAGAAATCACTTTATTTATTATGCGAACATCAGTGAGTGCAAGAGTAAAACATGCAGTGAGATATCAGTGTTACGCGATCCTGCAGCCATCATCTGTTCTATATCACGTATCCTTCAGGCTTTTATTGCAAAATATTTTTCAAAGGCCTTCAGTCAGTTCTCTCTAACACTCCTCCTTGTAATGGGACAGAGATTTGCTCGCCAGTTGTCTGTCACAGAGGGACATGCCCTACTAAAGTTCACCGTCGTCAGCAGAATATTTATAACCCACTCACAAAAAAACGCACACACTCAACACAGCAGTGACAAGTGGGCATAACAGGCAATTCAAAGCCTGAGTGAAAATACAAATTATCTGTCATCACACCAGCAGCCTGTGCTCCAAAAATGAGCTTCTTATGGGTTAATTTTAAAAGTGATTTAGCTTTTGATGATCACTAGCTCAGGTCACTGACTTGTCTTTTTGTTGGACTGTGAAACGCAGACGTGTATTTGTGCTGAACATTAAACTAAACGGTGACTAAAACGTCTGTAAACTCTTACACCACGTGAATGAAGCTGTTTAAGAGCCGACCTTTGTTACAGCGGCGCATACTGGCATTTCCATAATCGCTGAATTACGGTTTTCATTCCAGGAAACGAGATGAAACATTGACCAAAGGATCAGTCAAACGCTCGCTCAGCAATTTGCCTACACACACAGAAAACACAAACACTCATATACTTGTGCTGATTATCCATTTGCTCACACAAACATTATTGACACAGAGAACACAAGTACTACTCTCTGTGCTAACACTTTGGCATTACAGTAAAAGACAGAAGTGTAAACATGTTAAAAACATAAATATACATGTAATTAAGTCAGATCATGACACACAAACATAACTGAGACACAACTAACACAAATATACACAGACAAGCATGTCCCTCCTCTTACGCAGATTAATCCTCACAGTTTGACCCCTTTATCACTCCTCTTTGTGTTTCCCAGGAGGAACCAGGACACCCAGTGACACCACATCCCGTTTCCATGGAGATGGGGTTCGCTACAAAGCCAAGCTGATAGGCATGGATCCCGTACCCGACGCCCACGGGGAGAAGATGTGCTGGGACTCTATGATGAAGCTAAAGGTAGTCAATCTGTCTCTTCAAGGCCAAAACAAATGTACTGTCCGACTGCTCTTAATCAGAGCTGGTTAAAAGTCAGTGACATGATCCTCTCGTCCTCCACAACCTCATTCATTTTAGCGGGACAGATAATTAAAGGTAAACATATCACTGATAACATATGACCAGTGAGATTAAAGTTGCCTACACTGAGATCATTATGGAAATAGATAATGTCCCATTTCATACCAGTTGAATTAAAAAATTCCAGACACTTAACTAATTAAGGCTGCATTAAACAATCAGTCCATATGTTTAATATCAACATATTCTATCCAAAGACAGTACCTATAAAAGTATTTCAACCCAAAGTCAATGAAAGCAGATTTGATGTGGCTTTTTAGATGCTGATCAACAGAAAAGTAGCCTTTCATATGTAAGTGAGAATAGGTCTTCATAAGATGTAGGATGGAGTGGACCAGTCCAGGGTATAGATCTTGGTCCAGTTGAGCATTTGTGACTGGACTGAGAATCTACCTTAATCACTTAGAGAGATGTGATGTTGTGGCACGGTGAAGCAGTGGTTAGCATTGTCGCCTCACAGCAAGAGGGTTCCTGGTTCAAATCCAGGGTGTTTGGTTCGAACCCCAGGGTTGGAGTTTGCATGTTCTCCCCATGTCAGCGTGGGTTTCCTCCAGATTATTCAGCTTCCTCCCAGAGTCCAAAGACATGCAGGTTAATTGGTGACTCTAAATTGGCCATAGGTGTGAATGTGAGTGTGAATGGTTGTCTGTCTCTATGTGTCAGCCCTGCGATAGTCTGGTGACCTGTCCAGGATGTACCCTACCTCTCGACCAATGTCAGCTGGGATAGGCTCAGGCTCCTGGGACCCCCCAAAAGGATAGGTGGTTATGGACAATAAATAAACATAAAAACATAATTTTCCATCGTCTGAAATTGCCTGACCAAATCACAAACTCGTAGCACAATCACATGTTCCAGTTAGAGCAATGGAACATGTGACATAGTAATAAATAACGGAAAACAGTGAACAAACTGCATCATTGTACAAAACAAGAAAAACATGTTGGCCGACTCTGTTCAATAAGTTGGTTAGTTAGTCTTAGTTAGCTAATATGACATACCGATATTATCAGTATGTTGGCCGATTCTCTTATTTTAAATTTTAAAGCCTATATCGGGCAATACCGTTGACGTGCCAATATTATTTTGCATCCCTGCTCAGTAAGTCTCAACCAAACTAGACTATAACTAAACTATCAACATAAAAATAGTTCTAAATGAGCATTCACAAATATGTTTTAGCACAAGATGGCTCCTCTGCAGCAGGCTATTTATGATTATTTGGTACTAAAATATTGCAGCGTTGGCAGTGAAAGCAAACAAATCCATCCAAGCACTGTTAAATTCTGCATTTTCCTCTGAGACTTTTAGTTTAATGAATTTGGAATACAGGAAAGGCCAAAACTGTTTTTGATCGACTTGTTGATCTTTGAAAATGCCTCAGCGACTCTCTTTATGGTCATCATCTCAAACCTGCCTCACAGTAGACAAACAGTTGTGAATGACAGGTCACGTCTCAAGTTGCTGTAAATCTGTCCAAAGCAGAGAAGGACCAGACACATCTGCCAGAGCAAATAAAACACAAGTTTTCAGAGTCGTCTGGTTCCCAGGCTACTTTTTTGGTAGATCCATGTCAAAAAAGCCTCATGAAGTCTACTGTGATTGAATGTAAAACAATGAAATACGATCATTCCATAGGCACACCAGTAAGATTTTTTTTACCTCAGTCTCAGGTACTTTTCTTGGGGTATAAACTACAGCAAATAAATTGGGTTCCTCAAATTGAAAATGAGTTATGGGAAAATTCTTGCCGTGGAAAGGGAGACTTCATGTGTGACATCCTGCTCACTGCTGACCTGTTCAAGCCCTATAATCTCACAGGACTTTACGCAATCCAGAGGGAATGCATGTCTAGTAATATGCAACAGCTTTCAAAAAAGACAAAAAATAAAAATAAAATGATAAAACAGACGTGGTCCACAGGGGCTGAAGACATGTCCAAAGAATGCTCCTAAAATCCAGATAATACCGGAATATCTCATGTCTAACGCGGAATTAATACTTCTGTGTTGAATCAACGCTGTACCTTCGGTTCAGGCTCTGCGTCAATGTAGAGCCTATGCCATACCTTACGCTGTAGCCTGACGTGCACCTCCCGAGAAATGTAACTACGCTTTGCTGCGACAAAGACCTCCTGTCTATTTTTGTAAGCTGAAACCATTTCCTTCAGTGGAAACTAAGCTTTTTCTTTCACAGACAAGAAACAATAAATTTCGTAGACAATAAAGCCTCCACAAAATTGCATTTTATGTCTTTAGTGTGATGTATCCTTCGGGAATTTATACTGTGGGATTTATCCTGGTTTTGTATGAGCAGAGGAAATCTCCGCTATTCGATAGGCTAATTTATACAATGTAAAATACCATAGGCTTGTGCTAACAATGTTAACAATGTTAGCATGTTATATTTGTTTGGAAAATGTGTTTAGTATAAGGCAGTTGTTTTGTCAGTGAACCTTGTGAGCTGTAATGGAGCCCACATTTGTAATATTACCTTTGTTAAATGTTGCTGTTGTCCCTGGCCTCACATGAGTAGAGAGAAGTTCGCTACCCACTAGGCTAATTTATACAATGTAAAATGCCATAGGCTTGTGCTAAAAACATTAGCATGTTGTATTTGTGGAGAAAATGTGTCCAGATAAAGACACGTGTTTGTCTGTGAATGCTGCGAGTTATAGTGAAGCTGATTTCTGTACTTGTGTTAGAAATTGTCGCTATTAAACCACGTTTAATGTGTGTTTTGAATCAACTAAACTTTACAGCACCTCACAGAGACCCCACCGCCAACTAGTGTTTTGGAGGTGTAACTGCAGAGTGACACAGACACCACCACGCAAGTAAAAATGCTCACAATGCATAGGCCACGTGCATAGGCTAGGGTCTGCCGCACAAGTATGAATCCCCCTTTAATCGTAAGATGATTAACTTGGAAAAGGGCCTATGTCATTCTAAATACATAACCTGTATCAAATTTAGAATACTGTCATATTCAGAATAATTGTGGAATATTAGTGTGCATGTAAACATAGTCACTGTCATCAAACTAAGCCTTAGTCAGAAGTTTTGGTGCGCCCCTGGTGATGGTATCAAAAGAGGACGCTGACAACTAAAGGTTACGAAACACTTCAGTATTAAAATTACAAGTTCAGATATAATGAGACGATCAAGAGGGGGACTTAAGTGTTCAGTCAGTTACAGAAAAGAAAATCTCAATATAAATCATCACCAGTCTAAACATCAGTTTCACTTTTGGATGTGTCTGCCACCACGCTATGAACTCCTCTGACTGTGCTCCTGCTTTAAACCACTTAAATCTATTTTTTTTCTTTTGTCTTTGTGTGTGTTAGGGCTTTCAGGCAGCAGCAAGGAAACAGGGGAAACACAAGCAGAGAGTTTGGCTGAAAGTTTCCTCCAGCGGCCTGAGAATCCTGGACGAAAGGACCGGGGTGAGTCACACTCACTCTCCCATAGCTCTCTTTCTTCTCATCGCGTTGTCCTGTCGCTGGAGCGCCCCCCTCAGGCTGATGGTTGATCTTGAAAAGTTTGTGCAACCACAACAACCATTGTGGTTTTCCAGTGGACAAAAATATTTAACTAATGCCAGTTCAGTTCTCAGGATTCCTTTGAGAGGAAAAGCAGAATATTTAAACAACTGATATCAGGATCAGAGACATAAAACTGGACCCCCAGTATTGCAGTGCTTTCAAGCTTCCTGACAAGAGTCTAATAACTGAACAGTTTTGTATATTTCTGCCACATTCAACAAACTAAACTTGAACAGATGCTTTTCTGCTCCTGCAAACTAACATCTAGAAAACTCCAAAGCCAAATGTCCTCTTACAAAATACAGTAAACTGTTTGAGATCAGAATCCAGACAAAATAACTTAAATCTGGCTACATATTATGGTTCTGATATCTTAATTTCCCCCTTTTTCTTGCAGTAATTGTAGTTTTCTGTTCCTCCATCAGTTTGTATTTATTGCTGAATATTGGTCAGGTAAAAAGTCTAAATCCTCATTATAATCTGTGTTTCAGGCTGTGCTTCAAGACCACGACAGGAGCAGGATCAGCTCCGTAAGGAAAGATGAGTCTGACCCCAGAGCTCTGGCCTACGTCTACCAACACCAAGACACCTACTGCCTCTTCTACATCAAGATGGCCAACCTGGTGACAACACAGAGTGCTACATGTCGTTTTTGTGCTGTAAACGTTGTTTGTCACCCTGCTGTGAATGTGTTTGGTGCCAGGTGTGATGTTTTGTCCATGTTCATCAGGCAGATCCGGTCCTGGCTGACATTGAGGAGGTTTGTCACATTGTGGATGAGGAGATGCTGCAAGAACCTGCAGAGGCACCGACACAAGTCATAGAAAATGTGTGTTTATCAATGGGACTTTTTTTTAGTGCAAGGGTTCTAAAGTAGACTGCGTTTAATTCTATTTGTTTTTTCCAGACCAGCTCTTTACTGCCTCTAAATGACATCTCAGCCCCTCCAGCTGAGGTAAATGAAAGAATAACAAGATGTTTAACTGCCCCCAAATCTTTTGATGAGGTTCATCACTGAACATCTCTTTTGAGTGTAAAGAATGTGCTGTTATTTTCAGGGACCAGCTTTTGAGGAAGTGTTCAGTCCACGTCCAGATTCTTCATCAGGACCATCAAACCAGGTCAAATCAACAAAACGCAAAATCACACATATGAATGTTTTTGAACATTTTTATCACCAACAGAAACAATAATCAGTTGGCGTGTCTGTGTTTTTTGATCAAATAAATTTGCCTGAATTTGACCCTGACAATAAAACAAACAAAAAAGAAAGCAACATTATTCTGTAGAGATAAGAGAGCAGGGTTAACACAGTAGAGCAGAGATACTTCTTCTTCCCAAGGGCCGCTTCTGCAAAATGACAGGAGGCCGGAAGCCAGTTTAGCAAACAATGATAATATTTATCAAATAAAATGCTTAAACAAGGCAAACCCAGTCACAGCAGCCCCAAACTGGTCCGGTGTATACAAGTACAAAAGTTTAAATCAATTTATTTTTCACTGTGAATTAGACAGTGGTTGGCGGGCTACCCAGCACCCTATCATGGGCCGAATCTGGCTCACAGGCCCAGTTTATTGGCGAGTAACCTGAGTTAGTTATCCAGCTGCTCATCAACACTGTGAATAAACCAGAGGAGTCGACGCAGCATTTCTATTTTAGTTCCATTTTTTGTCATTCATGTCCATTAACCGTAGTCAGCTATAAATGTGGCTCTTAACAGTGAGAACACAGTAACTTATCTACAGCTTAAAAAATAGTCAGCCAGCCTGACTGGTTGAAATATAGGTGAGTGGTCAATTCAAATGTATTTTACTGTTATTAAATACACACTGCAATGTCTCTCTGTTTCTCTTTCTACAGGCCTCCTCCAGGAATGAGCTGATGGAAGTCTTCTCCGTCCAGATGGAGGAGCCTCTGATGCCCAGTCAGAGCCTATGCACCGCTCAGCCAGGTGAGTTTCAACATGAGATCAGGAACCAGTTGCAAAAAAAACACCTTTAAGTATGAACCTTAAGGCTTAATTTATCCTCAGCTGAGGGAGTCACACAGTTGCAGAGACTACCTTAAAAGGTTGCCTTTATTAAGGAAAAACTCAACTGTTTTGAAAGAGATTTTACAGAGGTACAAGTTTCCATGGGGATTGTTTGTTTGCTTAGACTAACATGTGTGATCCCTGTTACCATCTCACAAAGTTGTCTTGTAGTTAGATAGTGGAAAAAGTAGCAGAGGAAAAAAAGACAAGAAACCCATATTGGTCAAAGGAGAAAAATATACTAAAAAGATAGATACTTCTGGAGGAGTACGATCATAGAAAGCACAAACTTCAAAGTAAATTTGATCCCCTGCACTGAGGCTGCGCTTTCACCATGTATGATGTGAAACATCTTGTTTGTAGAGTTAGTTGGGGGCGGCACATAGCCTGGGTGGAGGTGCTACCTGAGAGGCCTGAATCAGGGCAAAATAATCTCTCTTTGTCTTGCTTGGTCTCTCCCAACTTTCTTCCATATTTCACTACATTTTTTAAAAATGTATAATGGATATTTACATTATTTTTTCTTCACGTAGTTCCAGCAGTATAGTATAGTAGTATTCACAGGTAACTATGAAAAGCCAACAAAGTACAGTACACAATAAATGGAGCCATTAATCTTAAGATTTTTTTCTTTGTAATTATTGTGGCAAACATTACAGAATTGTGAGGTGTTTTGTTTTTTGTTTTTTTTTTCAATTTTGATGTAATTTGCAATGAATTGCGATAAACTGGACTCAGGTTAACAAGTGCACTTCCTATTTCTCCCCTTTTTTTCTGTCATGGTCAAAACATTATAAACAGAGAGGAAGGAAGTTATTTCAAGTCACATTTGTGAAACATCTACTTTACTTGATTCATTTGTAAAGGTAACTGGTTTGAGAGTTTGTTTGTAGGCTAACAAGATCAGACACACATGAAGGACCTAAATATGTTGTTAGTACAGTCCTTTTTTCCATCACATCAGAGGGAGGATTCCTACAGCGATCTGACTCAGAGGTTGTCAGCTTAATACCGTCATCATGCAAATAAGTATCATTAAAAACACCAGGCTGTTCCATCATAAAACTACAGGAACATCAGCCCAACACTGACCACTTCCCTTCTCTAGATCTTGAGTTGACCCACTGTTGGCATCTCCCTTGTGTTTTTCTGAATCAGAGCACTAACACTAACCTTTGCAGTGTGTCAACACATACACACACAGATGTCACACTGTGGTATAGAAAATGTGGTTAAGATGATTGAAGAGCTGTGGGGCCGAAAGCGTTGTTTACATCTTCACTGAACATTAAATGACAGTATTTCAGGCTGCGGCAGATACGAACTTATTTAACTATAATATACTGCACATTATATATCATAAGATGAGATCAGACAGTAAATAAGAGAGTATAATTGAAGTTGGAGCCATACACTGATGCTGTGCCCTACAACTCTCCAGCTGCTGTTCCTCAACTGACCTTTGACTTTTGACCTAGCGGTACAAGAGAAATACACACAGTTTCCTTTAATGTACACAGTGTTTTCCCATGATCTCCCTGTTCATGTTTAATATCTGCTCTGGTAGGGAATAGCATAGTTCCCATGGTCGGTGCTGATAAAGAGCTGCTCTTTAATATGACAAAAGAATGTGTGTTGTGTGTGTTTACTGTCTGATTGAATAAATAATCTCACAGATTTACTCTCAGCACATGCCCAGTTCCCACACTGACAGATTCAATTATCTGTCTCAACCTCCTCAAGAGGCAGAATGATAAAATCACCATGTGTGGAATTACAGAAATAAGCAAGAATATAAACATTTTTGTCTCCATAATGAGTTAAAGTGTGAGCAGGTGGCAGTTTGATGTTCATATAAAGCAACAAAGGTTTGTGATGACATAATGTACGCCTTCGACATCTGAGGCCCAAGTTTACATCTACATCACATTTACATCTACATCCTGTCTGTTTTGGTCCTTTATTATGACGGTGACCTCTCCCTGACCTTAAAGAAGTAGTTTTACTTACAGATATGAACCACACATTGACATAAACCATAGTTGGGATGCATGGATATTGGAAGAATAATCCGATACTTAACTTACTCCTCTTCATCCCCTGTGGGACATATGGCTTCAGTGAGCTCTTTCCATTGCATTTGATCCTTGGCAGCATGTTGAGCCTCTCCCCATGACAAGTTCATCAATTCCAACTTCAGTGTCACAGTTCTGCGACAGTTGGTTTTGGGGTGTGAGGTCATCGTTTTGGGTTTTCATTCGCCTGGTGGTGTCCCGGCCCTGTTTCATTCTTAGCACACAGCCTAGCCATCTCAAACGTTTCTTTGGTGATGCTCTGGCTGCCTGTTTCCTTGTACAGTTGAAGGTTGGAGATTGTGTTTGGCCAGAAGATGTGGCACACCTGTCTGAGGCAACCATTGTGAAAGGCTCCCACTCTCATCATGTCTGTTTTGACCACTCGCCAAGATAATAATCAAATCAAAGGCATTGCCATTTAGGAATTCCAGGATTGCAACTAGGGTTGCAACTTATGTTTATTCTCTAAAATATAACATAGAAAACAGAAAAGTTACAAATAAATGTCCATCACAGTGTCAAAATGCCAAAGGTGTCTGCTTTAAATTGCTTATTTTTGACCAATGGACAAAACCAGTTCCAGAGCTGGAACTAATGTTTGGCATGTCTGCACGATAAATGCAGTTTGACCTTTTGGAAAATTTGTTTCTTTAGTTAGACTGAAGAAAAGCATTCCCATATCTGTTCATTAGCCAGAGCTTGATTAGCCTAGCTTAGCATAAAGACTGGATACAGGTGGAAACAGCTAGCCTAGCTCTGTCTGTAGAAAAAAAAATTCTACCAACTAGCGTGTTAAAAGTTCAGCAATGAAACAGTGTATGTTTAATCTGTGCATAAACTAAAAGTGTTTGAACAACCAGTGTTTTTACAGGGTGCTACGAGCTTGAACTATTTCTTGACACAGACTTCCTGAAGTTTTGTCATCAGACAAGCCAAGTAGACAAGCCAAGACAATATTTTGTCAGGAGCGCGACCAAACGTTTAACTAAAATGGAGGAAGTCCCTGTCTCTTTGTCTGTCTGTAATGTTTTCGACAACAGTTAATTCAATTGACTTCATACTTGGCTGGTGTTTTGCTGAAGACTCAAGGAAATGCAATGTTGAGCGTGAGCTCTTGAGAGCCGCAGGTAATATTTACTAGTAATTTTTGTTGTACACTGTATGTAGTGTACCAAGAGGGGACTCCTAATAACTGTTACACCCCTGAACAGCATGCTGGGTACAGCTCGCTCTACGTTGCTAACTATGCACTCAAGAACAGATGAAGAAAGAGAGGTCTGAGATATTACATTGTAGCAAACTCAAATATTTCAGGCATCAGTTAGTGTAACTTTTAAAGTGAAACCTTTTGTTCCAGGAAATAGCTTTGACCCAAATAGCTACCTGTAAGTATACTCTATGTAATGACAAGTGTACTGCTCAGGAGCCAAGGAAGTGCTGTGTTGAACGTGAAGTTGTTTAGTTAAACTGTTCTCGCTAAAACTTCAAGCAGCTGTACCAGAGGCCAAGCGATCAGCCCATTCTAATTGAGCCCGGTCTCCATCTGAAGTTGTTGAAATCCAGTGCTTGGGCAGTGACTTGCGGCTTCAGAAACCAACGAAAAAAGGCATCCTTTAATGTCGGCATGATGCGTAGCAGATTGCTGTTATAGTTTAACAGTGTCCGGCAGCATCAGGGGAAATGCAGCGACTGTCAGAGTGGGGCAGGCATCAGGGGGAAATGCAGTGGGACCAAGACAAAAGTTAAGGCAGCAAATGTCCGACTGCAGCGGGCAGGAGGGGTGGTTCAATTTCATTCAATTTCTTGTAAAAATGGAAGAATATTTTGAAAGAAGACAATGCATGTAACAGGCAGAACTTGACACGGTGTCCCAGAACATCGACAACCAACACAGACAGGGTACCTTGCATGTCGTATGTGGACGTGGAAAGTCCATGACCAAAACATCATATGTGACGCGGTCAGAGTGACAATGTGTTGTCCAAATAGGCACTTACATGAACGTGCACAGTCCTATTTATGTGTAATTGTACAACCGGAGCAAAAGTTTTAAAAATCTTCTAAATTTATGTTCTTCCTTTCTCAGAGTCTCCACCTCCACAGCCAATGCTCTCCGCCTCTCAGATCCTCTCCATGTTCCCCACACAGCCAGTAGGGGGCTCGCCATACTCCTCACCCCCATACTCTCCCACCGCCATGCCCTGGGGCCAGCAGGGGCCTCTGGGAAATCAGTGGGCAGGTCCAGCTGCGGCGCCTTGGCCCACAATGCCAGGCAGTATGGCAGCGTGGGCACCAGCAGGCATGGCAGTGCCCCCTGCAGGCAGCCAGATTCAGGCTAACGGCCCTAAGCCAGGAGTCATGGGGCGAGGAAATGCACCAGCTTCACCAACTGCTGTCACCGGGTACCCTGCCCCTTTGAACTCCTTCTCCGCCCCTGCTGGAGCAACAGCACCACTGCAGTCAGTGATGCCCATCTTGGACTTGGATCCCCTCCTGTGATGAACTGGTTATAACTGACAAAAATGAATTGCTGCTCACAGAGAACCACTCAAAAATTATTTCAATTTAATTTGTGGATGTTTGCTTTTGTCTTTATTTACACATTTAATCAAATAATTTTGTTGCTTCTATTCAAGAAAAGTAGAAGATGAAACAATCCAACATGTCAGAGTTTAAAGTATAACATGTCTGTTTCAACTGGAAAATACAGAAGTTTTGCTGCTCTTCAAAGTAATTGATGAAATCATCTAGTAACTATAATATAGATATCAGCAATTGATACTGGTCATGATCTATTTCTGCTCATTTACAGCCTTATAAATTGTATCTGATACCTGAAATGACTTGTCCTTTATTTTGTGTCTACATTACTTTGCTTTTTCTTTAATAAATTAACTACAATTTGCTGTTTTATTGAAAAGTTTTGCTCATCTCTTGCACATGCAGAATAAAATGAAATACAGACCATATATAAAAGCTTGCTTACCTTTACGTCGTTGCTTTCTTTTTCTTTAAACTATTTGTCATTTGTCTTGTGCTTTTAACTAAAACTGTCATTATACTTTTTTCCTAACATCTTTATTTTTTAAATACAAATGAGGAAAAAGTCTAAAACATATTGCCATAAAGACAAAAATATCTTCGCTTCACTTAAAATGTCCTCACAGTTCCCTCACACTGTACATTTTGATAAGCATGATTAAAAAAACCTAACCCTTTAAGAAGAAGTGAAACATACTGGCTGACATCATGTTAATATATCTCTACTGCTCATCCCATGCTGCTGCGCTGTCAGTCCCCCAGTTGCCCACACTGAATTACTGAGCATTTCCTCATTTGCAGTAAGTTTAGTGTCACAGGTCTGTACAGTAGCATCAGGCTGGATACTGAATCACTGCTGGACATGAAGCACTTTATCCATCAGTAAACCATCACTAAAGGCAAATATGGTAAGAAACTGTTATTTACTATGTTATTTAAGAAGTGCTGTTGTTGTTTTTAGCATATAAACCAAATGAGGGTTTGAAATACCTCCACACCACCTCTCACACTTTAATTCTGGCCATTTCCTCCTAACCATCAAAGCGTCTATGAATAACCTGACTGTTGTAGAAAGACCATCAAGTGATGTTTCAGTGGGGGTAAAACCTCAGTTTTCTCCTGTCATTCAACTACCTACTCATTAAATCAAATTTTAAAACTTTTAACCTGCTTTAAAATCCTGTGAAGGCGACGATCTGACCGACTGGCTGCTGTTGTTCTTGATAGCAATCACATCATTTTCACAAGAGAAGAGGAAGTTAGATTTTGAAAAAAAAAGAAAAGAAAGATATGTTCACACTGCTGCTGATGAAAGAAAGCTTTATTACACACAGCTATCACTGGTTAATGATTTACAGTGTGCTCAGTGCTGCTTTACTTCTACTTTTCTGTCTTCCTTCTCTTAAATTACACGTTAACTGCATTTTAAGACTTCTTTAAATTAAAAAGAAGGCAAAAATGGTTGATATTTAGTCTTTAAATTGTTAAAAAAAATCCAGGTTTTCTCCATGTTGGGGCCATTAGATCATCATGACGCTGCTGAAACCAGAAAAATTATTGTAAATTTGACTGTTCTTAAATGTTCCAGCAATTAAGTAAATGAATCAACTACATTAAATGTCTGGTTTCTGTTACAGAGACTGGCTGGTGCGTAATATGTGACAAAAGATTAGTATCACCTGAATATATTCAGTCAAACTTAATCTGTATAGCAGCATTCACACAGGTTAGGGCAGTTCAAAGTGCTTTACAGAGTGTTAAGCTCATGATAAGACAAATGGTCACAACAGGTTTCACTTTTTTGCCCTAATAGAGATCAATAGAGTTTATTGATATTTCAGAAAATGTTGGCTTTCACACAACAAAAAATATACAAAAGTACAAAATGAGATTTGACTGTGAATAAGTAATTTTATGTGAATTGACTTTGTCTTTATTTTGTCACTTAGTCATAAATAAAATGCTTTCTCTCAGTGTTATCAGGTTTTCTCTGCAGCGCACCTGCACAGCTACGATCTGTGGTGGCACCGTTTTAAAAACATCTGCGATAATGTGTCAGCGCCAAATGACACACTCGTACAGATGAACACACACTCCTACAGACGCTCGCTTACTCAAAGTGGAACCCCATGTATGCGTGTCATCGGTTTTGTGGTGTAGAGAGAAAGGTTTTTGTCTGTTTCCTCTGTTCCCCGCATTGAGAGAGACGACTGTGAGCAGAGCTCGCAGCTTATTGGAGCAGGGGTGACAGTGCGGAAGGGCATCTCTATGGTAACCAGCGCAGGATGCTGGCTGAGGTACAGAGGTGTGTGGTTGTAAGCACTTCCTGCTCTTCTTCACACTCTCTGTTTGGCTTTGTCACAATTTTAGGTGTTCAGACATTAGATGGTGTCACTTCTTTATCGTCATCATGTTTGTGTTTTCTCAGCATTACAGAGAGTGAGGTGCGTTCATTCATGACAAAACTTGCTTGTATTTCCACCATGTTTCCCTCGTATCTCCTCCATATATGTGAGTCAGCTAACCAGCGCTCTATTAAAACAGTTTTCTGACTCCGCTTGCTGAAGTTGAACTCAGTCTGTCTGTGGATGACTGTAGCTCCTTTATTTTAAACTCTCCTTCCTTCTTTTATTTCAGTTCATTTGTGTAGGTGAGAATGACAGCATTCAAACCCCAGATAACGTAACAGGGATGCCTAAACATGAAAACCTCAGTTCTTACATGTTGACTGAGACTCATGTCAAATTTTCGGTCTGTCTCAATTTTCATCTACCACAGATACATTTTAAAAACACACCAAGGTGAATAAATGTACACTCCACACACATCATCTTTGTAAAGGTAGAATTCACAGCTGAGATATTGTATTGGATTGCATCAGATTGTACAGGTGTACCTAATAAAGTGGCCGCTGAGCATAAAAACTCCCCTCACTAACACAGACAGCAGTGTTTCACTTTGCAGCAGCGTGGTGGCAGTGTGAGTGTGAGGAACCAGACAGGAAGTGGCTTCTAAACATCAAATTCAATAACCAGAGCCAGAGTGTTCAAACATAGACAAAAAAATCTACATGAAATCATTGCGGTAAATATTAGATATCCACCTTGGCAGGATGCCAAACTCCATCCTATAAAAATGTTTGCCTGGAAGTCATGTGACTGTTTTTATGAGCTTCAGTTTTTGCATGTTGTATGTTGTATGCTCTACATACAAAGACAGATCTCTAGAGGTGTAACTACCCTTTAAAAGTCTGCCATGAAATCTCAGATAAACATTAAAACCAGGGACGCCCATCCATGACTGCTCCAAGCATTGGAACAACATCAAACTTTGGGCCCAATCCCAATTATTATTTTTACTCCACCCCTTATCTTTTGAGTGGCACCTTGCCCCTCAAAACAAAAGTTACAAGGGGTAGTGGTTTTAATCTTCCTCTAAGAAATAGGACAACCCTTCAAGACCCTGACAGGCCCACATCATCAGTAGCCATCGATGCTGGCATTTACATAAACAGACACAGGTAATGAATAGCCGTTTTCTGCTGTGGTGATTTCCTTTCCGTGGGCTATAGGCAACCTCTTGCGGTTGCCAGGACGCTAGCAATTTGTTCACAGCTTACTTTTGCGTAAGCTGTGAACACAAAAGTAAGGTGTGTCTGTGTGTGTGTGTGTGTGTGTGTGTGTGTGTGTGTGTGTGTGTGTGTGTGTGTGTGTGTGTGTGTGTGGTGTTGGTGGTCAAGTGGGGCATTAAACATGTCAAAATGTAGCACTGTCATGCACAAATCTGCAATAACAATATAATTCTGGCTAGCTAACATTAGCTTGTTAACAACTACTGTACCAAGACATCGACATACTAGTAATTTCTTCTGTTACGCACTTTGTTTAGAAAAGGGAATTGATACGACAGAAAAACTAACATGATTGTAATCATACATTTTAAACCTTTATCAACAAAGAAAATACCTTTGTGGGTTTGTTTTGTTGCTCGTACTGCCATCTTGCCAATGATTTCTCATAAAACTTATCGGAAGTGTGTCTCTGAAAAACTTTAGCTTGGAGGGCCATGTAGCCCTAACACTTGGCCCTACCCCTCTATTACAACAAGAATTGCGACACCTTACCCCTAGACATGAATACGCGAAGGGGTAAGGTTTGTGGTAGGCACAACGAGTCTATTGGGATTGGGCCTTACAACGGTCCGATTTTCTTTCAGGAATGCACAGATCTGATATGTCGTGTATCAGCCGAAATGTGGCCACTTCAGTTTCTTTGTCAGTGTCACTATGTTTTTCACTGCCATTCATTAAATCAGCTGCAGTTGTTAGTGTCTCTGACCTCATGCTAGAGTTGAAATTCATAATTTGTAGTGTGGTTAACTTACTCTAAATTTGGAGTGGAGCAGATACCGAGTTTAAGTATCATATCGTCTACATAACCTCATCTCTACTATTGTTTCCATAAAAATTGTTGATAAAACAGAAATTCTAACCACCTGTTTTAATTGAAACAAGATTTTATTGTATTGTTAATGATAATCTAATTTGTTCATGAAGACCACAATCTCTGAGAGGATTCATTTTCTTTCTGTTCCTGTAAAAGTTTTCTCTGCTGCACAGAGTTGGAGATTTCTCAGCTCTGTGAAGATCAAAACAACCAGGAAACTGTGTTGTTGCACGGTGCATTCTCACTTTGTAAAGATAGCATAGGGGTTTGACAAGTGTGTGTTTGTGAGCGTGGGGGGCATGCCGTGCTGTGTGCTGTGCTGCTAACTTCCTGCTTTAGAAACAGAGCAGCTGCAGTTGAGTTTGTACTCCTGTGTTGTTTTCAGGGGGAGACCGTCGACGTCAAGGCTCTGAGGGCCCGGTTCAACAACAGCGCCAGCACCTCGGACACCAGCAGCCGAGACAGTGGCTCCCCAAAATCTCCACGACCTGGGTTTGGAAAACTGATCCTGCCACTGATTGATAACGATCTGGCGCACCACAGACTGTCTCCTATGGTTCCCCCTCCTCCGATGGCCAGCCCAGGCCTGGTGAGGTTTCCAAGGGCGGAACCGATGGCAGCCTCCATCCCCTCCAGACCTCCCTTCCCTCGACCACCTCCCAATCCAGGAGTCAGAGCATCCACCCAGCCTGGAGACCCCGGAAAGGTCAAGCAAAAGGGGGAGATGCTACAGAACATGATGATGAGGCACCAGAAGCCTCCAGCCCCCAAACTCACCCCGGGTCCAGCTCCGGCTGCAGCCTCTGCACCAGCTCCCACCTCCACCCCTCTACCGCTCCGACAGCAGCCTCGACAGAGGAGCGCTGGGGACGTGACCCCACTGAGGAGGCCTCTACCTCCTGAAGGACCCCAACCTTTGAAACCAAAACGGCCTCCCAACGTCAACCTGGAGCCTTTTCTGAGGTCCAACCGAGGACCTGCCCTCCCTGGTCCGAGAAAGAATGACGGTGAGTCTCTCGGGCTTTTTCACATCCATAGATTTCTAATTATGTTGAACTAATAAATGAAAGATGCTTTGGGTGTTGCTGGTGTTCACTGGAATTTATATCTCTCTGGCTCATTTTACTCATTTCTGCATAAAAACAAACACTTGAGGTTCATTCTTTTAAACAATAATTGACAAAATCATGACAGTGATGGGTGGATTTGGAGGATCAGTCAACAGGCTTTGCCACAAAGACAAACTAGTTTATTTCCTGCCCTGCTGTCATTTTGTTTTTCACAGAAGACATTTTGACATGTCACAGTAGGAAAAGCTCAGGTGTTAACAATATTTTAATGATGGCTGAACTCAAACCTGCTTCAATTTCAGGGTCCTGGTATTGTGTCTGTGGGCTCACTGTAACGTTGTCATGGTTTACGGGGACACTTGAACAGAACAAAAGTATCGTTAATATTTTTAGTAACTCCTGTGCTCTTCTTACTGTGACAAGTCAAAATGTCTGCGCTTAAGAAAATAGACGATAGGGTGTTAAACTTTTCTATTATTTTATCTCTCAATTTTAACTTCTGATCGAAAATTAAGCCGAAATTTGCCGATGGAGCCTCAAATACCAGAAGAAGAAAAAGAGCCTTTTATAAAAGTATTGAACTAATATAAAGTGTATAAGGTTTTTTTTTTTTTTTAAATCCTGTCATAAATGTTTCATGTTGAAATGTGCCAATTAACAAAGCTCAGTATCAAGAAAAAAAAAAACAAGAACATTTCAGTATATTTGTCGTGAATTTTTGCCTTTTTGTTGACTGTCCATTCGTCGCTGGTTCTCTGTCTCATGTAGCCGTGAATTTTTTTTTTTTGCATTAACAACCACCTCTCTGGTTCTCCCAGGAGGTTCCCCGGGCCCAGCAGGCAGAAAGATGCCTTTACCTGCCGTCGTCAGTCCTCCAAAGCTGCCACAGCGATTCACCAAACCCAGCAGGCTGCCGCACCAAATTGCCTCCATGTGAGTATTAAACTACTTCACATGATACTTGTGTTTTCTAAGAACCTGCAAAGATGTACATACTGACACATAAGTGTCTTTCTTTTTCATTTCATGTTATTTATTTTACATCTTTGAATACACAATTACTGCAATAAAATCAGTGAGAATGCCACAGTAAAATCTTAGTCATATTTCCATCTCATCATGTCTTCATGATGTAAAGGTAGCCAGCGGGAAATTGTGTGAAACTTAATCTGAAGCTTATATCAACGTAACTCACTTAAAGGAGAATAAATCATACCAGAGACTCTAATTTTAAATCTAAAAAAAGTATAAAATGAGAAATATGTGGGCACATTTTTGTAAATCGTTGCAGCATCCAGGTGTCAGTTGGTCTAAGATACATGTCACATAATTAAATGCTTACTGATAAGTAGCCAAACTTGCTTGTTTATTGATTACAGGGACATTGAGGATAACGAGGACTTCTATGATGACATCGATAGGAACGGTAATAATCGCAGCGTGTTTACTGGGGCAACATTCCTCTTGTTCCTCTGACACATTTTAAGTTTTTAAAATTTCCCTATAATATAATTAATTAAGAGAATTTGCTTTCATGTCATAATATTGTGTTACTTTACAGAGTCCTGTAGCGACAACAGTTCACACTGTATGGACGGGGTAAGGACAAAAAACTGAAACTGAAATTTTAACTTACTGTAGATTGAGAATGCTTCCCATTTTAAGAGTTTAAAACCAGGTGGTTCCTCCTTTGAGAACATGTTGTTTTCTTCCCTGAAACTAGAAACTACAATTCCAGTTTACACTTGTTTGTATTGCTGGAATATTAATGTTCTATATATTGGTGAGACAAGTGACGATTAAACTTAATCTATTGTCGGTGGAGCAGAGACTGATTTTCTTACAATGGGTGGTGTTCTCCTTAAATCTAATTATCCTTGTTAATGATTTGAATTTGCTATTCAAACAAGTAAATAAAATATTTTCTCTTGCAGGACGATGATGAAGTGTATGAGCTTATTGACGAGTAAGTACTAACTTTCTGCCTTTACTGTTAAAACACTGTCTGTACTCGTAAGGCATGTTATAAGCTAAAAGCGTCTGCAGGTCTTTAAACATGAAGCGGGACAGTGTTTCTATGTATTTCTGTTACTGCTGCTGTTATTTTTGCATCTATTGTAAGTCCTGCTAAAGCAGCTACTTGTGCAACAACCACAACTGCAACCACTATTACTAAAAAGACTTTTGCAATTATGGCGTTTTTGCAGCTGACACAACTTTAAATTATCCAAACTGACAACAACAATCTCTGCTAAATGAGATTTAAAGTCACAAAGAAACAGCATTTTGATTTAATGTGTCAACACTGAATGTGCCACAGCGGTACGATGATACTTCTGCCACTTCTCTATGGTTATAAGTTGTTTCTGTGATTCAACTTATTTCCTGTAAAAGAGGGATAGTGTCAAAACCAGGGGTGGGAGCATGCTGAAATGTGGGTAGACTAAAACAAACTGAAAGTGAAGTTTGTGGGATATTGCAGTTCAGAAAACAGTTTAATGTGAAGTTCTCAGGAAATAAACATGTTGATTGTTGTCAGTAATTTAACATATAACTTTATTGTTCAGGTAAGCACATGTTTTTTCATGTAACCACAATATACACCCTTTTCCAAAGAGTTAAAATAATGGTACTACCACGGCAAAGCACAGTTTCTTACTGCATACACAGCATCAAAGAGTCAGTAGCACAACTGCAGATTCCCTTTAGTGGCTTGTCATTCATATTGTACGAGTATACTGTGATGTGAACTGTCTAAAAAACGTCACATTTCTCATTTCGCGTTTGAATTCTTCCTTCACAGGGACCAGGTGGAGCAAAATCGAGTACATGCAGAGAAGCAAAATAAAAAAGATGCAAAGAGGCAACGGGAGCAGGAGAAGAGAGAACAGATGGAGCGTCAGAAAAAAGAAAATGAGTTGAGGAAGAAATTTCAGGTACCAGCAAAGATGTCCTCAGTGAAACTCTGAAGCCCTGTTTCTATGACAGAAGATCAGATAGTATCACTTTTGAATTTAGGTGACATGGATGACAGTTTAGAGGGAAAATTTGCCGCCTCTTACGTGAATGTCCAATTAGTATTGAGCATTGACCACTGCATTTCTTTAGCCATATTCCGGTTCAAACAAATACCTGCAGTTATATTTGGGATACAAGCAAAAAGAATGATATCGAGAGCCAACACATTCTCATCCCGACTCATCAAATACAGCTGCTTTGTCAGTGGACCTACACGTCAAAATATGACACACTAGTTAGCCTCCTACATTGCTTCTGGATGTTCAGGAAAGGCATGTCAATTTACGATTGTTACATGAATTGTGTCTTTTCAAGATAAATTTACAACATTAGTAAAACGCCACTGACTTTTGGTTTCACACAAGAAGCAAACAGCAGGCTCCCAGGTGAAAGTCCGGAGTTGTTTGACCCATCCAGCTCCCCACGCATCTGTCCTGTATGGACTTTCTTGCTCTTTACACTACAATTGATGTCTGTTGCATAAGAAAAAGTTGTGGCCTGGTGCATATTAATTAATTAATTCATTCATTCAGACTTTCATTTAAGACTCGGGAAATCAATTGAGGGAGACCCCTATTTTCAATAATGCCGAGCATGAGCGAAGACATTAAAACAATCAATAAGCAAGCAAAGAACCACCATTCATATCAATTAAAACAGAAATGAAATCTTTCAAAACAACAAACAATTATAGCAATATATGATAGTTAAAAGCAGAAATACAGGATGATCAACATATTATGGTGTAGATGAATAGTTAAAAATGTTTCTAATTAATTAAAACATGATCTGAAATAAGGCATTTAAACAGCCATAATGGTGGCAGAGTGTCCAACTTAAGGGTCTTTTGTAGATCTTTCCATGTATAAGATGCACTGTAAGAGAATTTTCCTAGTTCAGTTCTGATTAAGGGAGTGTGCAACAACCTATTCTGTGAGCGAGTACTGAGATTATGTGAGGTTACAAAGGGTGCCTCTGTGGGTTTCTGACACTAAGGTCCACTGACAAAGTGGCGGCATCTGACGATTGGGAGTGAGAACGGGCTGCTAGAGAACGCCCCCTAGAAACTAAAGCTGAAGTTGCCTGTAGTGCTTTGCCTCCAACTAATTGTCAAGGGACCAATTGTGGCCTGTGGCTTGTATGTCAGAATATACTATATGTGGCTCGCCACATAATGTCAGTTAATTTAGCAAGTTCACTTGGCTTTTTTTTCTCCGTTTACCTAATAGTGGCGGGACTGTCACACAGTTTGCTGACATTCACCAAGTGGGAACTACACGGGTGGAACTAAAGTGTTTTTATAAACAGACGGTACACAAGCAAAGGAATGATTACCTCACAGCAGACATTTCCTGCTAGGTAGCAGAATATGGCCACAGCAAAGAAATATAACGTTGTCGCTTGTAGGAGCGGTAGAAAGTTGAATACTTTTTAACTGAAAGATGAAAGTTATGTTTGTCTCATTTGTACGACATGAAGCAGCTGCCTCCCTGATACTTTCACATTATCTATTCTGGCACCCATTCAAAAAAAGTTAGGACAATCCTGTCTTACAACCTGCAGCACTGACGTTCTTTGAATCCACCCACTCCATCCACATCTAAACCTCATTAATTTCTCTTAATTTATGACTTTCAAAGTTTTGTTTCTTTCTTTCTGTAGTTGGAAGGGGAGGTGGAGGTTATTCATACAGCCAAGGTCCGGCATGACTGGTACGGAGGAGGAAAACTGGACCTCAGCGTACGACAAGGAGAGAGCGTGGAGATTCTCAGAGTGAAGAATAACCCTGGAGGCAAATGGTTGGCTCGCTCTCTGAACGGAACCTGTGAGTTTCACTTAAATTTTTTATCAGGCATGTTTAGAAAAGCAGGTTCACCTCCCTACATTAATCTTCAGTGACATGTTGATATGGAGGCTAAACAACTGAAAGTTTATATCTTAAATGATGGCTGTTGTGACAATATTTTGTCTTTTAAATGTATAAACTGAGATATTAATATTTTTAAAAGCGACAGGCAAGTTTGTAGATCCTTTGTAGCCCAGTTTTATGTATTCAGCAGTAGTTCATGTGTGTGCGTGTGCGTTTGTGTGGTAGGTACAGGGTAATCATCACAGTACTGCAAGTCTCCACCCACCTGTGTGTTTTTTCAACGTGTTTTCAATTTACATGGAAATACCTGAAACTCAAAAAGAAACCTGAAATGTTGCATTTGTTACACTTGGGTTTGGTGGAAAAGTTGTTATTAGTAATAGCAGATTATTTCAAATCTTCCATGATGTTATAGTGTCTTCTGCAATTATTGCACTTCAGCAGGCAAGGTGTGTGTGCGATGACTGATCTGAGTTAAGATCTTCAGTTTAAAACATTTTGTCTGGGCCTCGCTTCCTCAAAGGACCGTGGTCCTGCCATGGCTCTAACTGTATTATGCATATAAAAATATGATGTATCATGTTATGCAGATTATATTTAAATCTCTTTGGGAGCCTATCCTAGCTGTCATCAGGCGAGAGGTGGAGTACACTCTACACAGGTCGCCAGACTAGCGCAGGGCTGACACATAGAGACAGACAACCATTCACACTCACATTCACACCTACAGCCAATTTAGAGTCACCAGTTAACCTGCATGTCTTTGGACTGTGGGAGGAAGCCGGAGAAAGCGGAGAAAACCCACACTGACATGGGGAGAACATGAAACCCCGCACAGAAGGGCTCCCCCACCCTGAGTTCGGACCCCCCACACTGGGTTTGAACCAAGAGGCGACAATGTCAATCACTGCACCACCATGCCGCCCACAACAACTACAAACAACAAAGAATGTCGTGAATCAAAGCAGAGAAGCTCACACTGAATCATCGTTATGTAACCAAAGTACATCATCTCCATGTTGTGTTGCCTTGCAGATGGATACATCAGTAATACATGTGTGGATGTTGACTATGAAGCAGTGAAGCGCAAAGTGCTCCAGTCCAGAAAAATAGACACATCAACATTGCCTCCACCACCTCCAGACCCCCCGATGATGTTGAATATGGAGTTGAATAGTAGCAACAGGTAGAGTAGATCATGTTGATCCTGCCATATTTACTGCTCTCTCTCATGATGTTGTGAGAAAAAATATTTTAACAACCAACCGATTTTAAGCCAACATTTCCCAAAGCTTTTAAAGTATTTTTTAGCAGCAATAACCTACTCTGAAATTGACCTACAGTAACTGTTTGGTTCTCAGTTTCACTTACATCTCTTCCAACTAACATGCTGTGTTTCCTCTAATCTGCAGCATGCTTCAAGATGATGGTAAGTGACATCACACCCTACGTAAACATTATTGACTGACTAGGATTAAGATTTATTTTAACTTCATCATTGCTCAATAGAAACTACATAGAAGTGTACACACTATATAGAAATTAAAAACACAACTTAGCTCATTAATACAAACACCAGCTTTTTTTTTCTTCTTCTTTTTTTTTAATCAAATGTTTAATTGGAATTCACAAGTGATTCATAGAATACATTGGTGAAAAATCTTTAAAAGTCTACTCTTATTAAAATATTGTTCAAAATTAACATCTTTAGCTGAACTTGAAAGAATTGTACAACTCTCCACACAGTTTGCTGACGCTCTGTAGGGTATTTGAAAACTTGAAAAATGAGAACAATGACCAACTTGATTACTTGAATATTTCTGTGAAATAAGCTATTTAACCTGCTTTCTTTATTTCATTCTTTTCACAAGTGTCAATGATACATGTTTTTGATTGTTATTGTTTGTTTGTGTCAACAGATTCGTGACAGTTCATGATTTGTATTTATTTACAGGAAGACAAGATAGTTTGGCTTTATTGTACTTTTTTGTTTTGTCCTCAGATGACTATGATGACGTTCAACCAATGACGGAGGATTTCCCCCCACCACCGCTTGAAATCAGGTATCTTTTTACATCAGTTCCACTGAAACAGAGCAGGAAATGAGAGTTTGAGCTAGTGACACCGTAATACACCTCCAGTATCCTTATAATGTAAAGCTTTATTTGTGTAGATATAATATAATGCGAAACTACTTGAGGTAATGTTCAAAGACAGGAATTAAAACAGAATTAGTCTGCCACTAATTTAATTTTTATCAATCTGTTGGACCAAATTTGAGAAAATGTGTGTTGTTTATTGATGTATTTAAATGCTTCTTAATAAATCATTCATCTGTTTCCAGCATTGATCCTAAAGTGGAGAAGGAGCTGAAAAAGAAATTTAAGGTAAAAATGTCTTGACACTTTCACACCAGATTATTTGGTTAAGTGAAGGATAAAACAGAGTGTCATCAGCATAGAGACAAAAGGAAATTGTGATATTGTTTACTGTGTGTTTCTCAATTATTTGTCTAAAGGGAAATATCTATAGAATGAAAAGAACAGGGCCCAGGGTGGATCCTTGAGGAACTCCACATACACCCCACAATTATGAGAAGCATAATTTCCACATGATGCATATAAAATAAAGATGTTGCAATGCCCTCATTTATAAAATCACTGAAATGCAAAAAAAAAAAAATGCTAAAAATGGTTCCCTTTTACTGTTGTTACCCAGTATGACGGACCTCTCAGGGTGCTGCACACCATGATGGTGGATCCTAATAGCGTTATAAAGAAGCCAGGAGGGAAAGATCTGCCTGTGGTTCAAGGAGAAGTCGTGGACATCATCCAGCTCACCAGTAGCAAGAAAGCTCTGTGTCGCAACCGGTTTGGTAAATGTATGTAAACCCTCACATCCCTCTTTGATAACATGTTATTTAAATCTTCAGCATGTGATCCATTAGCAGTTTGTCAAGGTGTCCGGCTTTAACAAAGAAAGAGTAAGAGTTGATCTTTATTGTTGTGGCTGTGTCATTAACAAAACAACAGTCATGTCAGCAGTTCTGTGAGGGTTCACTGAGATAAAGCTGTGCCTTGAGCTAATGCTAACAACAGCATGCTAATATGCTCACAATAAAACTGCTAACATGCTGATGTTAATGTATATCATGCTCAACATCTTGGTTTACCATTTCATCATGTAGGGATGGGAATTGATAAGATTTCATTGATACCAATGCCATCATTTAGTTTGCTTATCAGTCCAATCCTTTATCAATTCCCTTACTGATTCCTGAAGAACCCTCTGTGTGAAAGAGAGATAGGCCTACACGGGTTCAGCATCAACACAACTGGACAACTGGATCTCTGAGTCCCACCCCTATCAGCATGATAACATTTGCTTATTAGCATTAAACACAAAGAAAAGTATAGCTAAGGTGAATGTAATTGATTTTGCAAATATTTCAACCAAACTGTTGGACAAATGAAAATATTGTACTGATAATGGCGCTAGATGAATAGTCAGGAGATTAAAGTTATTACAATTCATCCTTAGGGGACCATGAATGTGTGTAACCGGACCCTAGCCTAAATGTCACAGGAAGTCAATTTAGCATTGAAATCTCAGGGAGATTTATTTTTTGTTTCCTTTGTTATTTCCTTGTGAATCTGGAGCACATTAATTGTGTTTGATTACTATCACATCCAAGTAAGACTTATTCTATTGTTTTTCTTTTATTCTGATGTTTATTGAAAGTTGCCACAGCCTTTACTTGGCGTGACTGGCATCTGCTGTAAGGGGGGGTCATATATTGCTTCATAAGCTTTAATGTGAGATTCCTTCATGCTTCCAAAAATGTCATGGGAGTTTATGTTTCTCAGATGATAATAGTTCAGTACAATAAATAAAATACAGATCATTGTGTAATAAATATACTGACAGTTGTATTTTACTAATTCAGTGCGACTGTTTTAACATAGAAGTCTGTTTTGTCTCACCACTCACAGATGGTTATGTGTCCAGATCTCTTCTTCTTCCAATGTAAGTGAAGTTGTACATGTCAAAAATTCTATTTTACAAATCTAAAATAGTATGAATCTTTTCCTTTAATCTGCAATTAATTTTGTCTTCATCCACAATTACAGCAAACAAAGTCAATTTTGACTTAATGTTAACAAGTTTAAGTCCTTATATCAACAGAAAACATTTTCTGCAGTTAGTTGAACATCAATCTTTCTTTACAGGGAAGGAGACATTTATGACGATGTTGACTATGCAGGCGGTGAGTTATCTTTAAGTCTTCATGTTCTGTCATAAAAGCCATGTAAACTGTATCACTGTAATTTACAGTGTAATCTGAAATATTCACCTTTGAAAACCTATACATTTGTCTGACTTTTAAATCTGTGTTTTATGGATATTTTGTCTTTCTTTTTCATTTCAGACGTCTACGACAACGACTCTCTACACACTGATTATTAAAACATGTCAAACTAAACACACACTCACAGAAAAATATAGACAGACTAAATGAACAAATTATATAACACCATTATTAACAAACTGTATAAAAGTTAAAAACTAAAACTTAGGCTACGTCCACACTATAACCTTTTCATTTTAAAACACACAACTATTTCTACGTTCATGCCTAGTGTCCACACTGATGCGGCATTTTGGACCCGCTAAAACGGAGACCGTTGAAAACGCTGCTGACCCCGCTTTAGTTTGAAAACTCCAGGGATGGGTTTTAGTCGAGGTGGACAGAAAAGTTTACCTTTGACAAATGATAAGGACGCAGATATCAACATTTGTTTCCTGATTGGCTCTTAGTCACAACAAGCCAGAAAAATTATAGCAAGATCAACATACCTTATATGATTTCAACTTTCTTGTGTGGGTTCCCCTTTTCCATCATCATAGCTTCCTCAAGCGATGGACAGTGGTCCCGGGGCCCTCAATATGTCACCAAAATTGCTTTGCAGAGACTTGCAGAGAGATATTTTCTGCCTTGACCATCTTACTTGTGTTACTTTCAATAACAAATTCACCTCTTTGTCAGTCCAAGTAAAGAAATCCCAGGTCTTACTTTTTGCCATCTCTGCAGTGTTTTGCCGAATTAAACAACACACAAAGTACACAATCTCCTTCCTGTTTACACCTGCACTTACAGTACATGCCTAGTGTACGTGAATGTTCATGTGATATGCGGGATTATTTCTGGAACAGTGCTAAAACGCTTGTGTGTACAGAGACTGTTTTCATTTTAAAATGCTGTTCTAAAATTTAAATGTATTAGTCTGGATGTGGCCTCAAACTATGTGAAAGAGGATTCAAACACAGCCCGAGCTGTCGGGATCACAAACCCACAAACTATCTAGCTATAAAAACTATATAAAACTAAAACTGTGTACTATATAACTAAAACTATACAAACTATATAAAACTGAGGGATAAAAACAGATAATAGAGTGAAGACACACACACACACACACACACACACACACACACACACACACACACACACACACACACACACACACACACACACACACACACACACTGTGCTGAGAATAACAAACTTATCATCTTTGCATTGTTTGTCAAACTGCTTGTATAGAAAGTGAATACACTATTACTGTAGCTTTGTGTATTGCTTTACGTCTGGGATAATTTAAAATAAATGATGTTTTTACTGGTAAGTGTGTCCTTTTTTTTTAATTGACTCTTTTCTCACATTTTTTATTAAAAAAGAAAAGTGCTTAACCACTCAATGTGATGTTTAGTGAAGTGAAAGTGGAGTTAAATTAAGAAATAAGGCAGATGAGGGCACCCAGTGGCTTAGTGGGTATAGCAGGTGTCCTATATCCAAAGGCAATGTCGTTGCTGCAGTGGCTGAGGGTTGTGGGTTCAGTTCAAGCCTGCTGCAGACCTTTTGCTGGTGCAGTGGCCCTGGGTTCCTCCTGGTACAGGACAATGCTCGGCCTCTTGTGGCCAGAGTGTGTGGGCAGTTCCTTGATGACAAAGGCAATGATGCCATTGACCGGTCCTCTCGTTCTGCTGACCTAAATCCAGCTGAGCACCTATGAGACGTTATGTTTTGGTGCATCTGATGCCACCAGGACCGCCACAGACTGTTCAGGAGCTCACTGATGCCCTGATCCAGGTCTGGGAAGAGATCTGCCCCACAACACAATCCACTGACTCATCAGGAGCATGCCCAGAAGTTATTGGGAGTGCATATAGGCACGTGGGGGCCATACATATTACTGAGTCACATTATGAGTTGCCGTGATGAAATTCACGTGAGTAGGATCATCCTGTGATTTAAATTTTTTACTTTGATTTTTGGTATGTGGGCTCAGTGTTACTATAATTTTTAGCAGTATTTAAAAAAACAAAACAAAACAAAACATAATAACATTAATAATAACAAGTGTCACATCACAAAGATTTGTACCTCAGAAATGTTATTTATGTGTTGTTTTATAATGTCCCTTGTCCTCGACATTAAGTTAATTTTTTCCACAAAAAAGCAGATTACCCACTACATTTACATTAATATGATTAAATTCACCTTCATGACACATAATATAAAAGGAAGGTGTAATGTGCATGTTGTTAAAGGGAAAACTTCACCCCCATATGGTTTGTATGTCAATTACTCATCCCATGTTACAGTGACTTTGGGAAGAAAACTTAGTTTAACTTGCACGTTTCCATGTTGAATGAAAAAGGTGAACAGTCTTGATTAATTAAACACGAGCAAAACTAGCATCAAAACATCTGTTTACTAACTCCCACACAACTCGTGCAGTGTTGTAATCTAAGTCTCATTCATTTTTTCCCCTCATTATTTATTGATTTTTACCCCTAAACCATACCAGTGCTGTTTCTAATGACAAAGTGATCTACTCTTGTTCATTTTATTTATTTATTTTTCATTTATTTTAATTTTACTTGTGATAGTTTTTCTTTTCTTTTCTTTTTTAATGCAGGACTTTTACTTGTAACAGAATGTTTTTACAGTGTGGTATTGCTATTTTTATTTCAATAAAAGATCTAAATACATCTTCCACCTCTGTGTTATAGGCTGCCTAAGCCTCTGGGAGAAAAACACCACAGCAAAGAAACCCAAGAATGTATAAAGATCTTTCACAGCCTGAGGAAACAGATTTTATTTGCACTTAATGCTAATTCGTAAACTAAAACTTTAATGTAAAGATGCAGAAAACCTTATGTTCTATAATATTTTTATTGTATTCACTGAAATAGATACATAGCTTATGATTGTTGAAGCAGAAACTCAGTTGCCCGAACAGAGGAGGGCAGCAACACACCGTCCTGACAGGCTGTTTGAATCGGTGATCGATTAGTTGAGTCTATCTGTTCACTTCCTGTTTCAAAGTCCAGCTGATAACTGCAGAGGAGATGTTGTGCAGGAGCTTCACATTTAAGTGTTTATTTATCGTGTCGTGTCTTTGTGAGAGTGTTTGAGCAGCAGACAGACAGACAGACAGACAGACAGAGTGAGAGACATGCAGCCGTCTGTGGAGTCTCTGGTCAGACTGCTGGAGTCTTACAGAGGAAGAGATAAAGTTGTAAGTAACTCGTGTTGTCTTATATTGAAATGACACATCAGCGGTGTCCTCTCTAGTAGGTGATAGTTCACTGGTTTTATATTAACCTCTGTTTTCTATTCCATCCATTCAACCTCAGGGTGTTTGACACGAAAGCAGAATCTAACTACGAGTAGCCTGCACATTAGGAGTGCTTTTTGCAGCCTGCTCTTTTGTGTGTCATTTTGCTGTGTGACATATGTTAAGATAAAATAAGCCTTAATTAATAGAAATTCGGTTGTTGCAGCAGCACAAGTACAGAAATCAAATGAATAGATAAAGTAAAAAAAAAAAAGAAATAATAATATGTGATTAAAAAACAATAACAACTGAGGGAAAAACTGAAACGAGCAAAATTGACAGATGTGTGATTAACAGCAGCAGAGCCAACAAGTCTATGTCAACAGTGTACACCAGACTAATATATGATATGGTTAGGTAATGATACTTAGTGTTTGTCCATACAAAAATAGAACCATAATAAAGCAGTGTAAAATGTAATAAAACAGTACAACATATTAACGGATCTGAGACGTAGTATAAGGTGAAATGTGGTAGTGTTATGTTAAATAGTATAGTTAATAATGTTATATAATGTTATACAATCAATAATAAATTTGATATAATTTATAACAAGATATACTTCCAAGATAATATTGTATATTAGATATATTGATATCAGTTATCAGTCAAGTGAGTTGTTAGATATCGGCGTGTCGGTTATCTGCAAAAAATCCAATATCGTGCATCCCTATCAGAAATGTTGAAATACTACGTTAACACCCTTAATAGTCCATTAATCACTAGATATTCAAGAGGATATTAATCTGCATCTGCTCTAATAATCAATCAGTCATTTGGGTCATTTTTCATTCTCTGGTTTCAGCTTTTCATTAATCCTAGGGTCTGGGAAGTTGTGGCCATTTTCCATCAGGCCTGCAACGTTTAGTCGACTTATCGATGACTAATCGACTATTAAAATAATCAGTGACTATGTTTGTAGTCGACTAATCGGTTTGAGTCATTTCTCATAGAAAAGTACTATAAAAGTACCCCAAAATACTCTTTCTACAGCTTCATACGTTCAAATATTGGCAGCTTTACACACTCTTCCATGATGGTGAGTTAAAACCCTTTGGCGTGAGTACGAAACAAGACATTAGATGACATAATTTGGGGGTTTGGGAGAGACAGACCGAGATTTTTCAACATTTTAACACATGATTAGTCGACTAATCATTTTATCAAAAAATGTATTATTGACCAAACAAGTGGCTGAGAAAATGATCAGCAGATTGATCATTACTCAAATTAAAATAACATTGCACCCATTGTACGTAGTTGTTGATAAGTGCTTTATGGTCCAGATGCTCTACAGCTGTTCCTGGGGTTCTTGTTGGTAAAGGCGTTTTTCAAAGCCCAACAGCTTAAACTGTTGTCATTAGTGGCTTATATCTGATCTATAAAGGTTTAGTAAATGTTCTATTAACTTTATTAAAGCCATTAGTCATATAACATATAAACCATTCATAAAGGGTGGAGTATTAGACAGTTGTTCTTTTTAAATCAAAGCCTAAAAATAAGTCAAAATTGTCTTACAAAATAAATAAAGAAGAGATCAGCTGTCACAACATCCTTGGCAATAAAGCTTCCTATTTAAACACTCTTGTCATTAAAAAGTGACTCTGACATTACCCAGAGTTTTCCTCCTCTGTTTGTCCCTTCAGATCCGTACGTGCTGTTATGGCTCGCAGCTGGTCGGAGGAGTTCTCTCCCGGAAGGCAGAGACAGACGTGTCATCCCAGCGGCTAGGGAAACGTCTGCTGCTGTTTTCTGCTCAGCTCAGTCACTGCAGGACGGTGCTGAGGCTGTTTGATGATCTGTCCATGCTGGCTTACTCCCACAGCTACGGGTTTGGAGGCGGGGTGAGCAACACAACAACACTCTGCTCTGTCCTATTTTCATTCTTTATTATTTAGCCAGGGAGGGAGGGATTAGCTTCCATTACACTAGATGGTTAATTTCATTGTCTTTTTGGAAAGTTTAAAGAATATAAAAGGGTTCTCTGTTCGTGTTCTGCACAAAATGGGCATCTGCTATTGTACAGTAGGTAAGTAAGTGAATTTTATTTATAAAACACTTTTCAAAACCAGAGTTACAAGGTGCTGTGCAGTGCAAACAATACACAGAAGTCAAACACACAAATTATAACAACAATAAAAACTATACAGAAAACAAACAGCCATAACTGTTTCAAAATAAAAGACTGACTATTTTGTTCCCATGAAGCTTTGACAGTGGTTGTGTTTGCTAAGACTCAGGATACACTGTTGATTATTTTATTTTTATTAAATTATTTTATTATTTATTATTATTATTATTATTTAATTATTTTATTTTGATTATTTTAACAAACCTAAAGTTGTTTAATCTTTGTTAAAATGCCACAGTGCTCACAGTTTACCCATCAGCACTGCAGTAGATGTTAATTTATGAGTACAACATGGACATTTAAAAAAAAAAAAACATAAATCTTTAAATGCATCATTAGTTACCTGCTCTGCGAAAACATTTCTGATCTTGCAAACAATGATGTGATACATAAACATACATCTTAATGCAAATGGAATCGTGTCTCCCAAAGGAGGAGGACACAGCCGTGCGCTGGATTTCGGTGCTGACCAACATGGCCGACCAGCTGTACTACCCCTGTGAACACATCGCCTGGGCTGCTGACACCGAGCTCATCAAAGTCAAGTCTGACAAGTGGTGGCTGTTCAGCACGGTGCTGTGGGGGACTTCACTGCTGCTGGGAATACTGAGGTCGTCTGTACACACACGTTAAATCAAATCTGACAGAAAAAAATGATTTAAAATTAAAATGCCAGACAGACAAGTGTCACTTACATGCTGATTCAAATTAATACTTAATTACTACACTGAATATAAGGATAAGGCTGGAAAAAGTCCACCATGTTGTTCTACAGTAGCCCAGAAGGGACAATCCATACACTGGACATTTGCGTTCATCCAAGCATTTAGACGCTTGTCTCATGGGAGAAGTTTTTGTTCTGCAACCTCACTGCTAGATGCCGATAAATCTTGTACACTGGATCTTGACTTGCAAAATGCTGATCATGTTAACAGAGTAATTTGTAAGATTGAGCCTTGACTTAGTCACCTGCTTTACTTGCTGAATTTGGAGCAAATGGCCTTGAAACACAGTCAGTCTGAGCTGAAGTGTGATGTGAATCTTTTGCTCCTCAGATCGCTCCGAGTTCTGCTGCTACTGAAGAAGAAGCTGAGGAAATGTGAAAGGGACGGAGAAGGTGAAAGGGACGGAGAAGGCAACAGGTGTTGTATCTACAGTTTCCTTTCAAGTGTTTACTCTCTTCTCTTCTCTCCGTCAGTGTAGAGGAAGACAAAATGTTCTGATGGACTGCTGTGTTTTTCTCCCGCAGTCGCTCTCAGCTCCGCAGACAGATGCGAGGAGAGGCCCTCTCCATCCTCAGCAGCATGGCTGACCTCAGTAACGCCATTCACTGGATGCCGCCCGGCTTCCTGTGGGCGGGACGATTCCCTAACTGGCTGGTGGGGCTGATGGGCACCATCTCATCTCTGATTGGTTTGATTCAGATGAACGGCGGAGATAGTGATGAGACAGACAGCACATAGTCTTCACCTCACAGTGAGGAGTAGCTCAGGTGAATGAATGATGTGCACTGGTAGAAAATGCTGAATGAGAGGATGAGCGGCAGAAATTTACTGTGATCAGACTTCAGTCGGACTGTCGGTGGAGTTTAATGTCTATTTTGAACTGATGTCTGAAAAAGATAAAATCATCTTGAACCTAATACTAGTAGAGTTGTAGCTGATCATCCAAGTGCTTCATCAGATGTGACTGGAAGCCTCTTGATCTTCAGTTCAGTCAGTCATCGAACAGTTTGCGGAGAGACTTGATGATGAGATTAATCAATCAAATGTACCTTTACTAAACTCGTCTTTCTCAGCAGCATCACAATCACACAAATTGAATTTATTTTCAACTCGTGTTGTTACATGCAGATAAAAGTATTCACATAGCATTTTACCATGGTGTAGTGTTTCTTCAGAAAGCAGTATTCGGTCAGCATCACAACTAAGTCCTAATGACATTGTAGTTAACTGGGGGCAGCTCGTGGATAAATCAACTTATTAAGCACATTAAGCACCTCCTACTTATACTACAGGGACGGTAGTGGTTGCGTTTAGAAATTAAAGCTGTGTGGATACAATGAGATTGTGGGAAGAGTGGTAAATTGTTGCCTTATGTGCATACACACTCCATACACCTGATGTTCAATCATACATTCTTTCTTCTACAGTGCAGATTCATAAACAGTGGAATAGTCATTTCACTTTTTTTGTGATTTTTACAAGTGGGTTAGTTGGATCACTTAAGTAAGAATTAGATTTCTGTCACATCATGTCTTAAAGGACCAACTTAAATGTTGTAATATCCTCAAGCTACGGCACAGTAACTGTAGTCATTAATAAACTCCTCTGGTGTTGAAATAAGTTTATTTGTGTTTGAGCATCAGTAGAAAACAGCCCACAGGCAACACTAATAAGGTTTTATATGGAAACAGTCTGTGTCACTGGTGAAACGAGACGGAAGCTGCCTGGAGTCAAATGTTATTTCAATTATGTAAACGATTTTTTTTTTTAAATAAATTGAGTTGTGTGTGCTCTGCTGGGTCGTTTTGTGTGTGTTTGATTGAGCAGGTCTGAAAGGCTCAACATGACGTGTGCAACCGTTGCCTTCACGTGCTGACGGACGGTTCGGAATTGAGAAAACGGGTACAGCAAATTATACATTGAGTGGTTGCATTTGTGTTAAAATAAATAAACATGCTCCATGTTTGTATTTTCGATCAAATACGAGTATTTTAGTAACTCTGTATATGATAAAGAGCTGTAAATACAGTTTGCAGTAAAGTCATGCGCTTAGGTGCACAGAAGAGAAAGTGGAAACCCAGATACTGAAGAGAAGCTACAACCGTACTGAACGCAGCTTAGCAACAGAGTCAGTGAATAAATAAAAGCTGTCGACTCGACAGCAGCAGCAGCAATGACAAGAAAACTCTATTTTCTATCGTGACTGGTTTTCACTCTTGACTCATGTGAGCCTGCAACATTCACCGAGGCTGCCGTTGTTAGTATGACGAATAAAACAAAGCCAAAGTTTTGGAAAAGACTCAAATCTCAAACCACGTCAACTCATCTGTCGTGGCTCCCAGAGGAGTCTGTGTGTGTGTGTGTGTGTGTGTGTGGGCACAAAGGAACCGAGAAAGACCTCAAATATCAGGTGAGAGCTCATTTATTAGCCTTTTAGACCACAGTATTTTAACACACAAATGACATATCTTGCAAGTTAGCCCCTGTTGGGATGCTGCGGTTTGTAATGAGCTAACTAGTTAGCATTGAGCTACTTTGATGGCTAAGTTTAGAAAGCAAAACTGAGCTGTAATGTTATCTGATTCACATATTAAAATTGAAACGCCATTCAAGTTCCTGCCGTTTTATTATTTCACAGATACCGTTACTTTTCTAAACAGCCAGCCCCCATTACTTTGCCCCACTATGCTTTGCCTTACAGCTATGAGCAAATTCCAGTTCCCATTCACATTTCCTCTATTTTAAGTTTTGCTGTTATTTTCAAGCACGTGATTAAGACAATTTTTCTGAATAACAGGCAACTCTTTAAACCGCTAAAGCAACATCCACTTCATCGTAACAAGCAGTGATCTTATTTGTACTATGTGTCTGTTATTTCGGGCTCTCGTGATTTTTCGTCTCTGAAACAACATGACTGCTTATTTGTGAGCTTGTATGGTTTTTAGAATTAAATGTGGATCATATATATATGCCGAATTTACCCAAAAACCTGCCTGATTAATAAGATGACGTTTAAATGTTGTTGGAAGATATTCTTATATTTGCAAATTCGGAATACATTGTAAAATTGCAGATTTTTGAATTAGGTTTCGTTTGCTCTGTCTCATGCACGGGCAAGATACGTCACCTTTTCCTCCAGGTAGTTTATTTTACAGTGTATTAATATATAACTGAATTACCTGCATTGAAATCTTTCATAGATAAAAGGGGTCTGAAGTTGTGTGTTAGCAACGGGTCTATTTGATGGTTACACGTATTGTACACACTGTCCTTGTACTTTGAGCTCCTGGCTGCTTTCTCTATCTTGATGGTCATGGTGTAACATGATTGTACTTAAGATAGTGCTGGCTTAACTCATGGCATCTACTAGCACTAAAGACATTAGTGAAACAATTACAATTGCAGTTTGGTTCACATCAATTGCTTTTTTTTATGTTTTATGACAATGCCATGCATGTAGTTGGAGACTAAGTGAACCCATTTCCAGATGACTTCTTAAATCAAACTTTTCCTCTGACAGGCTTTCTTTCAAAATGAACTCAGACGTCTGCCCCGCTGATCAGTCTGACTCCTTGTGCCCTGCAACTGTTCCTGTTGTTGGAGCCTCTGAGGTTAGCAGACAGACTGTGGCAGCTCCGCCAGGTTCAGAGGTGGAGGATGTGGACTCCTTCAACCTGATCGAGCCTCCTCCATTAGACTGGAGGTCTGACTCCTCCAGTGAGGTGGGCTCAGCGGATGATCTGGATGACCCCAGCTTCCCTGCCTCCGTTGACAGTCTGGACAAGAGCAGTCCAAGCGTGAGTGACACTGTGGCTCCACTTGACATGAACCAGCAGGAACTTGTGGGAAGTATTGCAGAGCCAGTCCACAATATTGAAGTGGAATTGGAAGGAGAGGATGAAGCAGTTGAGGAAGAGCAAGAGGTGAGGGGTGAGGACTTGAAGGATGTTGGGGAATACCAGGAGCAGGAGGAGGTTACCTTAAGTGATGTGGATAATAGGGTCGGTGAGGAGGAGGTTGCCAACAGGAGAGCAGGTGATGAAGACCACAGCCGCATCCACACGCTGCTCAGCCAGCTGCAGCTCATGGGGGAAGAGCCTCATCCCAACCGCCAGACACCACCTCACCTTGCCCAGCATCAGTACCCCAGCCTGTCTGAGCTGGAAGCGTGTGCTCCCTCCCTAATAGCAGACGACAGCACTGAAACCACGGGGCTGCTGTTCTCTGAAAGCCACCAGAGAGACCTGCTGGGGCTGCTGCAGTTCACAGAGATCACAGCACCCAGTCCCCCCTGTCTGCCCCGCAGAGGGGACATGGACGCTGTAGTGTCAGTTTCCTACAGCCAGGAGGACGCTCAAAGGTTCTGGGGGCATTATGGGAATGGTCAACAGCAGAGGCACAGAGAGGACTCCCTTGCCTCGCTGCCTGATGATGAGTATCCTGAGCCAGTGTGGATGAAGATGGGCGAGGAGCCTCCGGAGGTAGAGGAGGCTGCTGCGGACAGCGAGCAAGTTGAGGTACTATTATTATATCCACCTTAAGAAATATAAATAAATTCCAAGTTAGTTATGTTAAGACTGAATTATTAATTTTCCCAATTCCTCATGTAACTTACAGACATTTCAAACTACTTGTTGTGATGTATGCTTATTTGTCTGTGTGATTTCAGCTTAAAGGAGCACCACAAAAATTTAAATCAAAGTAGATTTATTGCATTTGTAGAGGTTTAATCAATGATGACATTTTATTGTCAGCTGTAATTTCTGTTTTGACTGAAGCTGATGAGACTCTGTGACCCAGTACCAAACTCCCTTAAAAGATTGTTGCGTTTTGTGAGTTGTTGAGTGGTTAGGATTAAGACTTAGGGGCTGGGTCATGGATTCATGCACCATGCACTTCAGTCTTGACAGTTCATTAATTTCTGTTTTTGCTGTTGTTGCAGAGTGATCATCCTTCATATAAAGATGGTGAGACGCTCCAGCTCTCTTCTTTGGTTTTATAAAGATTAGCTGGATTTTGTTTTTGTTTCACATGATATTTAAAAGAAATGAGGCCAAGTCTTTGTGTATACTGATGTATTTTTGTCTTTCAGTGCCTGGTCCGTGTGACCCTGAAGACCTGTTGGATGGAGTGATATTTGGTGCGAAGTATCTGGGCTCCACTCAGATCAAATCAGAGAAGAACCCGTCTACAAACGCCCGTATGACGCAGGCCCAGGAGGCTGTTGACCGCATCAAGGTGAACTCAAATGAGAGATACTCACAGTGGACACTGAAACACGGCAGTTGTGCTACATTGCTTGATCAGGGTTCCAGTGGATCCTAGAAAAGTCTTTAAAGGCATTCATTGATTAATCTGAAAATAAGGCCTTAATTGGTATTAAAATGTATTAAATCAATCTTCAAAAGTCTGAAAAAATGCTAATACATGGGAAATAGGATCATTTTTCCTGACATCACTTTGTAGAATATCAAAATAAGTATTGACATCTGTTTGTTTGTTTTTTTTAAATAATTTGGTCTTAAATATCATGCCAAGTGCCATTGCAGGGGTCTTAAAAAGTTTTAAATCAACTTTGCCTTAAGCTATAAAAACCAAGGTTTGTTCGAGTGAAGGATTTTTGTCATACTAAACATACTGGTTTTGAAATCCAAGTTTTTCTTTCATGACATTACCTGGGTTGTTTTAATGTTGTCATCAGGTTATCAGTGAGACTGTGTTTGTTTCAGGCTCCAGAGGGAGAGTCCCAGCCAATGACAGAGGTGGATCTGTTCATCTCCACGCAGCGAATCAAAGTTCTCACTGCTGACACACAGGTGTGTTTTTCTAAACTCTCAGAAAAAGTCGTGTGAATGAAATTTACCTCACACCACATTTTTGTCTTCATTGTAAGGACCTGAAGTGTTTGCTTTCAGCTGGAAAATGTTTTCAGTATTAGTCTCTACTAACACTTGGAGTTCGGCTTGTGGGATGAATTTCAGTTGCTCAGATAACATGATTATAATAGTGTGAACAGTTAGGTTACAGCTGTGGACAGCTTTGGAATTAAAATCTTTTAATGTCAAATGAAATTTGTTTTAGTTCATCCAGGAATTCGTGTGGGTGTTTTCACTGGGGTTTCTTTGTCAAAATCGTGCAATTGGAGGAGTTATAGAATTAATATGCCAAGATATGTCAGAACCAAGCCCTACTTAGTTATCTGCAGCTGCCCAAAATAAACAATGGACACACATTGTTTTTCCCAACTTGGTGTTCTACCTGCTCCCTCATCACGTCCATGAGTTAAATAACTAAAATGTAATTCATTAAGGATCTTATAAAAGCATGCATTAGTGAACTTCTCTTTTATGAGGCAGCAAGTTTCACCGTCAAGCCGAGCTCTGGCAGCAGGAATCCTTAATATAGAACTGAATGGTGATTTAATACGAGAGCTCTGCAGTAATGTTGCAGTTATAGTAGAGTCTATTTTCTCCTCCACTATGTGGTTGAATTGTCAGGGGAGTCAAAGTGGGTCATCTACTGTCAGCTTTCACTTTGTGTGGGAGGTCACTGCACTGGATGTTTAAACCCCTTTTTTTTTTTTTTTCATTTTTCAACACTTGTTTCAGTTTTATATTACAAATAATATTATTGACTATTTGAGCCACTTAGTTTTGATACTTTATTTTTTAAATGTTGTACTATGACCTTGACTTTTGCCGTTACAACTTGTATTCAGACGGAGAGTTGCCTGAATTTTGGTGAAGTTATTTGTCAGTTTGTTTGCAGAAGTCTTTCTTTAATTATTCTCCTTGTTCTTGCATTAAAGAAAACTTCTCAGAATTAATAGATTAATGAAATATAATGGCCGCTCAACAGCAACATTTCCAGTAAAAGAAAATCACATAATCATTCTCGCACAGTGTTTTTTTTTCATCAGTGCAGTTCCTTTTGTCATTTTTGGGAAATTAAATTGTCATTGAATGCCTCACCAAGGAGAAAATTTTAAGTGGCTTGCAAGTAGCTTGCCAGGCAATTAAAACTTAACACAAAAAGAGAACACAATAAGGTGGAGCAGAGTTCTTTGTTCTGGATTTCTGAAACAAGTTTCAAGTCTCTACAAGTGCAAACCAGACCTTCCTGTCTTGTCTGTGTTTCTAATATTATACAATTATATAACGCCCTCATGTCTCGTTTCCTCTCAGGAAGCCATGATGGATCACGCTCTGCAGATGATCTCTTACATCGCAGACATTGGTGACATCGTGGTCCTGATGGCACGCAGGAAACGTAAAGGACAGGATGGCGACCCAGCCGCTAACGCTTCCTCTTCATCCTCCACTGGGTCTCAGAAGAAGTGCTTAATGATCTGTCATGTCTTCTCCTCTGACGATGTAAGTAAGAGTCATTTTATTAGATTTTTTAAAAAGTGTTTCCTGCTCTTCCATTATGATCTACTTTGTGGCCCCAGCTTCATCATATCCATTCCCACATTACCCACAAACAGGCCGACCAGTCAAGACATTGTCTCGGTCCACTGGGGTGTCTTTTTATCCCCTCAGTTCTGCATCTCAGATCAAATGTGCTGTTTTCGGCTGGACAACAGTTTCAGCTTCAGCTTGGCCTGGTTTACTTCCCCCAGACAGCCAGCGAGTTCTCCTGAATGTAAAAACACTCTGGCTGTCGTCCCAGTTTCCCACTGTTGGCAAGACTGAATAGGGGGAGGAAGGGTTTCTTTTTAGAAACGAATTAGCTGTGGGATACTGAAGGCCATGAGGCCACTGCGTCTACTGCTATAGTATTCCCAACTTAACTCTTTTCATATGAACAGCTTTATTTGAAATGAGATTTACACTGGGCGGAGGGGCAGGGGAACGGCTGAATAAGACAAATAACAGATGAAGGAGTAAAAAATAGATCACCTTTTATAGGACAGTAGGAAACCTTTCCAGACTTGAGGATCTATTTTTTTTGTTGCTTTAGTCTCAGGGTGTGACATATGATTTGGATGCACTGTTTAGTGTTTTGCAAATGAACTCATTTGCTTTCATGTATTCATGTGACAGTGGAGGGTAAAAGAGTGAAGGAACAAATTTATTTAACAAATTGAAACCTGAGTCTCTTTCCTCCGTCCTGTCTCTCCATCCAGGCTCAGGTCATCGCCCAGGCTATCGGTCAGGCGTTCGGAGTGGCCTACCAGCAGTTTCTTCAGGCCAGCGGGATCAAGGCCAGCGACCTGAGGCCTGGCGAGTACAGTGACTACCTGGAAAGTCAGGAGCTCTACAACGGAGACCTGGCGCACTTCTCTGACTCTCAGAACATCCGAGACGTAAGCAGAGTGATTGGGGTTGAGCACAAATAACAGTTGTTCTGTAATCTTAACATGATTCATATATAGCTATCGCTTGTAGAAGGTGGCCATTAATATACGTATATCATTGAAATTATATTAAGAATTGTACAGTGCACATTTAAGAAGAGTCATATGAGGTGTATTGGTTGAATGTATCATTTCAATCATTAATCACTGATGCGGAACTGATGCTACTCCTGCCCTAACTTTAATCTCTCGCCTTCATTTCATCTCACCTAATCTTGTTTCTTATCTGTTAACTATTCTGAGGATGCACAGCATACACTGTGGTGATTATAAATGTCCTTGGTTCAATTCTGGCCAGAGACCTTTGTTGCTTTGTTGTTTGTGTTTTCCTTCTCTGTCTTCTGTCTACTCTAAAATGAAGACATAAAAATGCTACCCAAAAAACAAGAAAATGTAGTTTCTTCTTCATGTAGGGCAGCTGCTGAAGTCAGATTGGATTTATATACTACAATGTTTTTCCACTTGTTACCGTGAACATGTGTAGAATATAGATAATTGTAGGGGAATAACTGGTTAACCACATGAAAACATTGTCATCGCTGTGATTCTGTGGTTCAGGTAACCATCACCAAGGCTGCTGGAGAGATCTTGGGTCTGGCGGTGGTGGAGTCCGGCTGGGGCTCCATCCTGCCCACAGTGGTGGTGGCCAACCTCCTTCACGGAGGTCCTGCCGAGCGCAGCGGCGAGCTCAGCATCGGGGACCGCATCATGTCCGTCAACAGCACCAGCCTGGTGGGTCTGCCCATTGCCACCTGCCAGAACATCATCCGGGTAAGAGGGACACACAGGGCACAAACTTACAGTCGTAGTATTTGTATTTTTATATCAACAATAATAAAAGTGTTGTTATTATATCAGAATTTTACACTTGCAGCCTTCTTCACAGCAATTGTGCTGTCCTTAGCATTCACTAGGTGGCACTGTGTTTCCATGCAGTGTGGGTTTACATATACCAACATTCATATGATAGTGGATTCAAATATTAATTTGGGTTTGAAGGGCCAGTATCAGTGGTCATCCAGTTGTGTATAGCCAGTATGTTTGCACTTATATTCAATATCTCTAGACTTTAAAGAGTTTTCATAATGTTAAGGTAGAGTGAAGTTGAATATTTATCTGTCATGGACCTGTATGATGCCAACAGCCCTGCGCTGAATTGTGATATTGTGAGGCGTGTAATGTTCAGTATTTTGAGACTTTGTGAGCTCAATGTTTATTCAGTGATAGCATTTAATCTTGGGGCATTATATTGCATGAGTGCATAAACAAGATTTCACATGATGGAAAACATCAAAAGCAGATTTTGAGGAACAGAATTCATGCAAACGTTTTTACAGACTGCTCAAGACTAGAGAAGACAAGTGTTTGCAGACCTTTTAAGTTACGAATGCAGCACACATAACTTGGATAAAGACTGAACTAACAGTAAACACATAATTGGTCAGTTTCATGAATAAAAATGTTTGCAATGAAAATAGTATTTCCAGTTAGGTTTACCAAAGTTCTTTTATTAAGCTGTGGTCAGACATGAGCATTCAGAAAATTTTGTAATTTACATTTTGTTTCTATTTCAGGACTTAAAAAGCCAAAAGCATGTGAAGCTCAGCATTGTCCACTGCCCGCCCGTCACCATGGCGATCATCAGGAGGCCAGATCCCAAGTTTCAGCTGGGCTTCAGTGTGGAGGATGGCATTGTAAGTTCATATTCATGTATTCTGTGTGTCAGTATAAAGTCCAGATTGGATTCAGGCTTGTCTCGCCTTCAGTTCTTTGACAAAATAAACTTCCCTCTGTCTTCCTGGATGTAGATTTGCAGTCTGATGCGGGGCGGTATCGCAGAGAGAGGAGGCATTCGTGTTGGTCATCGTATTATTGAAATCAATGGGCAGAGTGTCGTCGCCACACCGCACGACAAGATCATCCAGATCCTGACCAATGCTGTCGGAGAGGTGAGAAATGATGAAATACTTTGATCTTCAATAACATAGATATTCCACTCAGTTTATTGTGAAGTGACTATAGCATATTCTCTCAGTTTACATTTTGATTGTTCTCCCTCTATGCAGATTCACTTGAAGACTATGCCAGCCTCAACATATCGACTTCTAACAGGACAAGAGCAGCCAGTGTTCCTTTGAGCACTTCCTGCTGCATCAAGGACAAAAAATACTGCACAGTGTTCAAGCTACATGAACTTTTGCCAAACCAAGAAAATATTATGCAATTGATCACACAGCACATCACGGCTGTTGTCACATCACTGAATACAACAAACTAGTCTAGATATATATTTTAAAGATGTAAAGCAAGTTGGAGTATTGTGAAAGCATATTTTAAAGTGACAGGGATAGATGGTAGTGCTCAATTTATATTTATCTATTTAACAATACAGGCAGTAGCTAAGATGCAATAATCGATAAACGAAATATATTTTGACTGGACTAACTTTTACATGGTGGTGAATGGTGTTGAGAATATTTTAGAGTGTTTGGTCTTCCAGCCCGGTGTGTTGCCAGTGTGCCTGAGCCTAACGCGCTTTGCAAGGGAAACCTTATTGAATCAGGATGAAGAGTATGCGTATTTCATTGTGACGTACTTCCAGTCCCTCACGTACACATGCATATCAACAAGTGTCTGCCACGCGCTTCAGTGTATACTATTTAGTCCAGTTCATTCAAACTTGCTTCCCTAACTGTGCCTGACAGGAAGCAGATCATGCACAATTAAAGGTAACTGCCTTATTTCACAGAGAGATGCATATATTTTTAAGAATTTGCTGTTTTGGATGTTCATTAAAATGATCTGTAAGATATCTTCTTGATGTTATTTATTGAGAGTCAGTGGTCGATGAATAAGTTTCAGATGCAAGGTTTTTTGTTTCTCATTTTAAAACATTTACATGCCTTTGAACACCTGAGTTAGAGCTACTGTATAATTAAATTTGAACTTTTTTTTGCAATATATGTAGTTGAAAAAATATATCAAATTGATAATATCACAGGTCTTATAAGAGAATCTATGTAATGATTGCAAATGTAATGCTATTAATTAATATCCTTACTGCTTTTTTTAAATTAGTTTTAATTAAGGATTCAATGTCATCACATGCTGCTTGTGCTAATAAAGTAATGCCTTTTATTTATCTGATTATCATTATTATTATTATTATTATTATAAGATACAGCTCTTGTTATCTGAGGCTCTGTGAACATGACAGATTTTAATAACATGCACATAACACAGCTCTGTCAGTGCCTGGCCAATCAGCTGTCTTCTGTTGCCAAAATATAGACAAGAGCCAATCAGATTCTTTACCGGCTTCCGAGACTCCACCCATATACCATTCTTCGGCCAATCAGCGTCGCCTGTGGGCGGGACTTTTCTTGAGCTCACACTGTTGTTACAAACATTGGGGAAATGGAGAGTCAATGACAAGCTGCCGGGGGTTGGTGTGTCCGAAACACGGAAAGGAGGTTTTTATCATCTTTTGTACAGAAAGGTATTTATCAAGAACAGTTTAAGGAGTCTTGGGAGCTCATTACGTTTTAGTTATTGTTTTCTGAAAGGTAATTTATCGCTGTGAAACCTGGCAGGAAGCTGTATCCGAATAACGTTAGCTAAGAGTTTTCATCTTCTCCTTAGCTTAGTGTTAGCTAGGTTATTTCTTTAGCTAACTTAGTAGCAATGGACGAGTTTAACTGTGAAGTAAAATGGTATAAGTAGTAACTAGTCAAAGCATTTTACTTGTGTTTTTTGTACTTTACATTTTTTATGAATAGGTTGCTCCCCAAATGAAACGCTGACATGCCTAGCGTTAGTTTGTACCGGTGGTTAAGTTCATTTTATATTATGACATGAAATTATTTAAGATGTAGTGTCACCATACAGCTTTGAAAAGGGAAGAACTTAAATGACATGATCAAAACAGGAAGAGAAAGGGTTATGTTGTTAAAGAAAATACAGTGGCTACAATACCTGCATTATACACCTGTACTGACACCTGCAATTCCTTGAAATATAATTAAAATATTTTTTTCAAAAAACTTTAAGGTTGCAGAATGTCTTCTGTAGAGTAGCAAAGGAAATGAGCTTGGCCATTGCTTTCTAACCTGGCCCAAATCACGAGCCAGATCTCCAGATTATTCACTAACCACAGCACAAACATGAAGAGACCACACTCTGGAGGCATTCACAGAGAGAAGGCAAATGTTAAAGTCTCCGTGTGAAGCAGGTAAGCTGTCAGGATCAGGAGGATTTCGAGATAAAGCAGGGGATTGTCCATCTTGAGCAGATCACAGCAGGCACAGAAGACAACCTTCATTCACAACAAAATATAAAAATAACCTTTTGGATCCATCTCATGCAGGATGTTTTAACTTTCTTCTCTATGTGTATGTCTCAGGTGACAGCATGAAATACAAAAATATTTTAAAAAGAGTTGTTTTCTGCCGAGGATTAACTCAGCTATCCTCGGCCACAGTTGTGTCCTCTGCAGGGGAAAGGTCAGCTACAGTTTATCACGATGGTCCTCACTAATGAAGGCTTATTCACAGTCAGAATCAGAAGTCAGATTAGCACATTTTAATTAACAGCACACAAAGCCTTGGCAAGTATTTTAAAACACTTGCACTCACTTTACATGAAAAGGAAAAGTGCATAAAACTACAGCAGTTAATGACCTCTGGATACATTTATTTTGGTCTGTGAATAATTACACAAGCAGTTTGTAGTGTTACAGCACCCCTCTGTATTCAAGTTAAAATGTTTCAAACACTCTCCTCTTGCCACGTGAGAGCTGCCCATGAGCAAAGCTACCATTACCTCAAACGTGTACCAGACCCTGATCCACTGCTCAACCTTTCTTTTACAATATGACAGTTTGCCCACATTTGATATGTGACATTAGGGAGGGACAGGGGATACAGAGGACGATGAAAGGTGGTAAATGTCCCCCGCTGTAATAAAAGTGGGGACACAGCAGCCACATGACGTGTGTCCCTGACAACTTGACAACTAGGGCACCCTGCAGATGTGCCTCTTTCTCACCACATTTTGTGTTTTCCAGCTTTGCATCATGGCCAGGTAGCTGCTGTGAGCGATGGGGTTTTTCCGACAGCTTGGCCTCCTGCTCTGGAAGAACATCACGTACCGCAGGAGGAACAAGGTGAAAAACGAAAAAAGAAAGAAATATTATAGTCGGTTAATTCTGTAAAGAAAAATATGAAACACAGCTTGGACATTAAATAAGTTATTTTTACAACTGCATAGCAGAAATAAACTATAACAAATCAAACGTTTGAAGTTTTATGAAAGAAAAACACAATTATCAGTATCAGTTCCAGTGTAGGCCACACTAGATGATGGTCACTGACAGAGGTCAATAAAAGTCATTGATTATTTATAATAGCTTTCATATTTTCCTCTTATTTAGATCCAGCTGATCATCGAGCTCCTCTGGCCGCTCTTCCTCTTCGTCATCCTCATCTCCGTTCGCCATTCACACCCTCCCTACAAACAGAGCCAATGTGAGTGATATTATGTAATACGTGTCTTTTCAGACACACACACACACACACACACACACACACACACACACACACACACACTTACAGGCCTGACACATGGCTTCATGCCAACCAGTTAAAGAGGATTAACTCAGTAAGAGTGAGTCTTGTGCCACGCACATTTGTTTCCCTAACCTGTTGTGTAGTTCACCTTCTTTGAGAAGTCTGCCATTAGTATAAGGTGAGATAACATGACATGGTAACATAATTTAACGCAACATTACATGACACAATATAGGCCCATTGGTTAAGGCCTCACATTTTACCTGATCCCTTAAAGCTACATCTTGGTATTGTCTAATAACAAATTAGGGGAAAAAAAACACAAAACAGAACCTTGCAGATTACCAGCATTAATTATTCAGTGCTAATTTGAGAGGTGTAAATCTCCTGTATGTTGCTGTTTGTGTGTATTTCCCCAGTCGTTTACATAAAGAAGAAGTGAGAACATGCCTCTTCCTTCCTGTTTTTGTCTTATGTAGATCAGTCTTGCATGTAAAGACAGCTCACATCAATTTAAAGATAATAACAATATGATTAGATATCACATGAAAAGTAAAAACACAATATTTGTTCACTTAACAGCCATATGGGTTATGTTGGGATTATTGTTCAGACCACTGCCCGTAGAGTGCATTTCAGGTCACCATCACAGTATTTTCATTGTTTTGTATCTCTGGCTAATCTCCCGGTGCTGAACTTGTTTGTCTTTGTTTTTCTTTTCCTTCCCTTGTAGGTCACTTTCCAAACAAAGCCTTGCCATCAGCAGGCACCTTGCCCTGGATTCAGGGCATTATCTGCAACATCAACAACCCCTGCTTCCACAGCCCGACACCAGGAGAGACAACGGGCCAAGTTGGCAACTTTGACAAGTCCATGTAGGTAAACTGGAGGTAAAAGCATGGACAGCTGTCTGGAGTGGTGGAGTAGTAACCTAACAGATAAACAGACAAACTGCAGTCAGACAAAATTTATGTCAGAATAAAAAATGTTTTGGGGCATTGGTGGCTTAGTGGTAGAGCAGGCGCCCCACGTACAAGGCTGTTGCCATAGCGGCCCGGGTTCAACTCTAGCCTGTGGCCCTTTGCTGCATGTCTCTACCTCTCTCTCTCCCCCTTTCACACTTCACTATCCTATCAATTAAAGCCAAAAAATGCCCATAAGAATATCTTTTTAAAAAAAAGAATTAAAAATGTTTTGATTAAAAAAAAGATGACAGCCTGTTGTTACTGACTTTGAATTCTGTTTGTTAGATCAAGAGATTGTGTTGGCAAATACACATACTGATAATTACTTTCTTGTAGAGAATTAGATCAGAAACCAGATACCACTCTTGTGTCTGTATGCTAAATACACTGGAAACGGGGGAAAAAATCTGCCCACCATTGCACAAAGGTTCACAAATTAACACGCTGTGTCTGTTTAATCTGTACAAGTCTGGTCTGTTTTTACTATGAGCTTGCCAGAAAATCAGCAGAGGCTTCCCAACTCTCCAGGCAGCAGCTGATTTAGGAATGAAAAGCAATGACTGTCCCAGCTTACTCAGTATAGAGGTCCATGGTGTGTGCTGGCAGTCTAAAACATCTTTCGAGGCACTCTCATTATGGTTAAAAAATCCTCTATTCTGTGGTGTGAAAATCAACATAAAACCTAGGAGAACCCACCACAGGCAGTGTTTATTAATTCATTACTTCCCCAATTTCTTTCTTTCTTTCTTTGTGTAAAGGGTAATTAGATGCATTTACATCGCACTTTAATTTGCTTTACAAGTTGCTACTCCCACACTGAAGGCAGCCAGCTACTGGGGCATCGGTAGCGCAGTGGATAGTGCCGGTGCCCCATGCACAATGGCGATGCCTCGCCACAGCGGTCTCAGACTCGACTCCGGCTTGCGACCATTTGCTGCATATCACCCCCCGCTCTCTCTCTCTCTCTCCCCCATTTCACTCTATCCTGAACATTAAAGGCAAAAAGCCAGAAAAAAATAATCTTTAAAAAAAAAAAAAAAAGCAGGTCTGACCATCAGGAGCACTTTGGGGTTCAGTGCCTTGCCCATGGACACTTTTTTCATATAGACAGGAGGAGCTGGGGATCAAACAGCCAACCCTGAGAGTCAAAATATTTTATTTCATGCAAGAAACAAGTTAAGTTCATAGTCAGCTGAGCACTTCATTAAACACAGTTTGTAATGTTTGCAGTTGGTGATTACTGATAAATGAAAAAGTACACCATCCTTAAACCTGCATGTGTTTGTCCCAGTTAAGACTCCGCTTGTCGTCATTCTCCTCCAGACTCTCTCGTCTCTTCGTGGACGCCCAGACTGTTCTGTCCTACAGTGGAAACCGGAGCCTTGCTGGCTTTCAGGACCTGATGGAGAGTGTCCGAAGGCTGGGAGAGAGACCTGGAGCTTGGCCAAGTACTTCAGCTTGTTTGAATCTCCTCTAGCACTGACCTGAAGGGATACCTTGACATTCTGACACCGTGACAATTTCTTTACTAGTATTTCTCATTAAAAACCATGGGTGGGCATTGCTAGCCAGAAAGTTGATTAGATTTTATTACACTACCAATAATAATAGTCTTTTTTTTTAGGCCAAACACACACAAAGTGGACATGAGTATATAATGTCAAGGTATATCTTTAAGGTTGCTTTCCAAGAATCAGAATAAATTATGTATATGGAGAAACCCAATAGAGCCTCGGCTTCTGTTGGTGAGGCTGTAGTGCAGCTAAAACAAGGTCCTAATGCAGTAAAGTCCAGGAAGACAAGATGACTGCAATGTTTTAATCTCTAAATGCAACAGAAGGAACTCGTTACTTGTCAAAATCAGGGCACTAATGAAAAAGATTGCTAAGCAAATGTTGATTTTTGAATCACTTATACAGCCTTTTGTCTTTATTACACCCAAAACATTCAAAAACACAAATGTCATCAATAGCAGGATTAAGTCTCTGCGAGCCATCAAATACAATTAATTCTTGAATTCATTTAGATTCTTTGAGCCAGCTCTGTTCCCACACTAATCTGAGCAGGACTGAGAGCTCACAGTGGCAGCCAGTAGCTCGTCTGTATGAATGGCTTTAAAGAGGTGTCGAGTGACCGGATGAATGTAGCCATTTAGTGCTGTTGTGAAGCACCACAGAGTGGATGTTTTGCCTCTCCTTGCTGTGGGCAGATTAAATTACTTGACCAGAAAAACAATTGGGTGAATGAAAGCAGGTTCTTCAGTGGGGTTTTTTTCTGCAACAAATCCCACATCACTGACCTGACAGACATGTACTGACTCCTCACCCACTGATACTGTAAAGACTATATTATAAAGCATCTTTTTTTAACCTCAAAGCTGCAGCTATGTTTCTCTTGGTTACAGCTTTTCAGGGAACAAAATAACTTAAATGGTATAGTTAAACCTCACAGTGAAAAGTGTGCCTTGTCTAATTGACCTTCCAAGTTCAATCCAGCCATATAAGCGTTGACTGTAGGTAAGCTAGTGCTGGATAAGAGTAATAATCATGAATGATGAAAATGCAGATGTCAGTTAACCTGAATATTTCTGCCTCCAGAGCTGAGTACGATTTATTTTTATGAGTTTTGAATTATAGCATGTTATGGGCACTGAAGACAGACTTTTACATATGATGGTTTGGTACCTGCCTAAGGCCTGATAAAGCAGGGTATTTTCAGGTAGAGATGTGACATATGAAATAAGCAAAGTAAGTGAGAAGTGAAGTGATAAATGCCATGTATTATCTGAAAAACAAAACAATTATTTTTCTCGCTGAATAATCATCTTTTGTTAGCACCTCACAGTTCATGACCTAACCTGCAAACAGCCTTTGTTTTGAATGAAGGTTAATGTTTGTGTTTCTGCCGTAGATCTCCCAGTGGAAGAATACCTGAGAGCCAATGAAACGTTCTCCACCTTCCTCCTGACCAATGGCAGCCTGTCGCATGTGACTGTGGACCAGCTGATGAAGGCTCGCCTCAATTTTCAGGTGAGCTATCGGCTGCAAATTCTTGGAAAAAAGCCATCAGTGTTTGGGTTTTGTTAAATTGGTTAATCTGTTCTGGGACTCAACCCAAGTGATTTTTACCAAATCCATTCAATTTAAAATTCGACACAAAAATAAAATCTACAATCTACAAATACGATTTTTACAGCCCCATTCACAAATAAAATAGGACTTATGAAATGTTGAACTGGCTGTGTTATATAAAAGTTAGATAAAACAGTAAATGGACTGGATCAATATCAGGCTTTGATAAATAAGTAGCATAATTACACCTAAGAACAAGTTGTATGTATTTTTTTATCTCATAGAATAAATGTGTGGCATCAACTTTGTCCTATCCAGGTTTCTGTGGCTGGGGCTCAGATGCAGCTGAAGGACTTGGTCTGCAATGCAAGCATGTTGGGACAGTTTCTGACAGTCGACGGAGGAGAAGCCACCATGAATGATCTTCAGACTCAGTTGTGTAACCTCCCAGCCGATGTTCTGCAGGAGGCTGAACGCCTTTTCCTCTCTCAGCTCGACTTTACCAAGTTCTTCACGGTAGGAATCAGCTACGTTTTTCAAACATTGCTTGCTCACATTTTAAAAAATCGCTGACTTGAAACAGTTTTTTTTGTTTATCTGATGTAAGTATGTAGGTCAGTACCATCAGTAAACCTGTCTGTCTGTCCGTCCTATCAGAGAGAGCGTCTGATGGCTAACGCAGGAGACCTCAGGGTCATCAGTCAGGCCGTCACATCAGTCTCACAGGAGCTGGGGGTCCTCATCGATGATGTAAGAACACACCTGATTTTTCATTTCTGTCCGTATTTTGTTTGACAATCTGTCGATTGGATGGAAATTTTGGGAGGTGCTACATATTTGCATTTATGATTAATAACTCAGTGTAAACAAATCAGGCCATCATTAAATTAAAGTTATTTGACAGTAATATTAAGAATTTTTGATATTATGGTTTGTAATCAACTTTGCAGTGGCTGCCAGTAGAACTTTCAGCTTTTGTTGTTTTTGAATACTTCATCATTATCATTTGTTTTGCCTTTGCTACTGTTGTGTAATATTCTCTTCCTGTTTTTACATGATGTGCTTTTTTACTTTTGTGGCTGAATAGAATTAACCAAACGTTCTCAGAGGAATTTAAAAAACAACAACATCTTTTTCCACCTGTTAGCTCCCTGTATTTCTACTCTTTTTGGTGTTTCTTTTCTCTGTCTCCTCCAAACCTTTCACTCGTACTCCTCTGTCTTCCTTCAGTTCTCCTCTCTGTCCAGCTTTGCGGACATGAACGCAGCTCTTCGTCTTCTGTCTCCTGAGAATCGCTCCGCAATGCCCAGGGAGAGTTTCCGTGCTTTTTCAAGGATCATGTGCGGTCACCCTGAGGTTGGCGGTGAGCGCATCCCATCACTCAACTGGTACGAGGACAATGACATCAAGTCCTTCCTGGGAAAGAACGGCACTGAGGACACAGACCTGGACCGTGACAACAACACCAGTAAGAAGCTGTGATGTGATTGGAAACATGCACTGATATTTTAAGGAGGATTTTATTTGTATAACAGTTTCTGTTAAAGGTATAATATGCAGGATTGTTGGTCACTGTTTTTAAACATGCTCGCTAGCAAAAATGAAAATCAAGCCAAACCCAGATTCATTCTCGTTTGGCATTTCGCCAAACCATTATTCTACTGTTTCGCTGTGTCTCTTGGATGCATGCTGTTTACAGTCTGGCACCTGGTTGCTACCTTTTTTATAAATTCACGACATCACCTGCCTGCTGTGTCCAGAAACGTCCCCTAGCAGAAAATAAGAAAATACAGAGTGTCTGCAGATAAATACACTACCACACACTAGTAGTGGGTCATAAGTGATTACTTTTGTGCAAGTCTATACATTGGTTTTTGGAAAATCCTGCTTAGTGTATCTTTGATTATTTGCTTTATAATGTAGCAAGTGCTTCTCTTTTCAGTTGGTTGTCATATTGTAATTTGTTCTACATAAGTAGAAAAAAAGATTTCCCACAGTCTGATACTGAGGTGATAATGTAAGATCAATAATGCACCGAAAATCAACATAACACTACTGAGCATCAAGTTCTAGCTGTATCCTGAGTGTTCTATGTTTAACCAGGTGTTCCTCTCTCCACACAGCCCCATTCTGTAAAAGTTTGATCCAAGGAATGGAGTCCAACCCTCTGTCTCGCATTGTGTGGCGAGGAATAAAACCTCTGTTTATTGGAAAACTGCTGTACACGCCAGACACTCCTGCAGTGCAACAAGTCATGAAAGAGGTACAGAGAGTCCAACCCTGACTAATGATATCTTGTCCACCAGGGACAAGTCATCGTCAGGATTAATCACCAACTTTTTAGGAACTATTGTGAGAATATAACTGATGGCTGTTTGTCTGCTAAACTGGTTGTCACCAGCACATCCTCTAGGAGTTTTCTGAACATTTTAATGTGTTTCTAAGCTAACTACAAGTGTTTTCTGAAGGTGAACAAGACTTTCGAGGACCTGCAGATCCTCCAGGAGCTGAATGAAGCCTGGATAGAGGTCGGACCACGAATCAAGAATTACATGGAGAGCAGTGTGGAGATTCAGATGCTGCAGGTCTGACTCACCAGCTGCTATATCACCACAGGAGGAATGACTGTGTTAGGACACTATGTTGGTAAAAAATCTTTTTATATATAAGGTGTTTGTGTTTGTGTGTATCAGGGTTTGCTGAAGCGGCCAGAGGTCGCAGTACTGGTCAACATGCGTCTGGAGAACACGTCCTGGACGGCCTCACGGATCGCTCGATTCCTGTCCACACCCTCGCCGGACACCCCACGGAAGCCCGGAGCACCGCCTACCTGGCTGGACGTCTACAACGACCTCAACCACACCATCACCACCCTCGCACAAGTCACTGAGGTACTTCCCTTTGGCTTTCATGTTTCCTCTTCATGCTGCTCTCCAAACATGAGAATAAAAACAGAGGAGATAAAAGAATTTGGAGTAGGAAATAAAATTTCAAATTCCAGTAATTTAACTGCAATTGACCCCTCTAATAATAATAATATGCTTACTAAGGAGGTAATGCAGCCAAATATCATTGTCTGAATATTTACATGGTGCATAGCGAACAGAATTTCACAAAACAGCTAAAGGGTGTCTATACTGTATGACTTTTTTTGTTTGTTTTTAGACTTGAAAATTGTTACATAGGAAAAAAGTAAAGCTGTAAACAGTGTAAAGTATACTGTAGGTAAATTTATCACATATGTCTTCTGCATCTCCTGTTATCCCCTGCAGTGTTTCTCTCTCAACAAGCTGGAGGGATTGGAGACTGAGGGCCAGTTGATTGACAGAGCTTTGGAGTTACTGGAGGACAGACAGTTCTGGGCAGGTGTGGTTTTCCTGCTGCCTAACTCTTCATCCCCAGACCTGCCACCCCACGTCACCTACAAAATCCGAATGGACATTGATGATGTGACTCGGACCAACAAGATCAAGGACAGGTACTGACACAACATTTTGCTTTTACCCTGCTGTTTCTACATGAGTATGTGAAACCTTTTCATTGAAATTGAAGACAGCTTTGATTTCATGCTGGTGCTGCTGAGATTAAGACATATTTAATAGCATTTAATTTTCATTTTCATTTTTGAATAATTAATATACAGAGCAAGCGTATTGATTATGCATGTAGAAGCAGGGGTGAGTGCTATTTGTTTAAGTACCACAGCGCAATACACGACTCCTTGGTTTAAGAAATTCCATGAACTCCTTATCAATGATGATATTAAGCTAGAAATATGTTTTTAGTTTTACAGCTTTTTTCTTGGTGCTTACTTTCTCCAGTGCTTGGATATCACAAAAACATAATTGTGGCGGGTTTTTTAAAATTTTGTTTGTTTGTTTTTCATCAGGTTTTGGGATCCTGGTCCAGCAGCCGACCCATTTAGTGACATGCGCTACATTTGGGGCGGCTTTGTGTACGTTCAGGACCTGGTGGAGAGAGCTGTGACCCGCATCCTGACCGGAGTTCAACAGACAACGGGCATCTACATCCAGCAGATGCCCTACCCCTGCTATGTGGACGATGTGTGAGTCATTTGTTGTAAATTGATATTTTTAGAAACTTGACAATACATACGGTTCTCTGGACACCTTAATGGTAGCTGTTTGGGCAGTCACCATTCCCAAATTTTCTTCATGTGTGGTATCATAACAGGAATCAAGGAGTCAGTGGTATGAATTCACTAAAATTTCAAAAGTATTAAATTAAAAAATGATTCTGTATTTTTTGGGACAGTATTTTGGATAACCTTCAACATCCGTCTACATTAAACTTCAGCTACAATGTAGCTTTACTTCAACACATGAATTTAATTTTTTCTTCTCTTTTATGACAGTTTCCTCCGAGTGCTGAACCGCTCTCTGCCGCTCTTCATGACACTGGCATGGATATACTCGGTCGCGATGATCATCAAAGGCGTGGTGTACGAGAAGGAGGCGAGGCTAAAGGAAACCATGAGGATTATGGGTCTGGGAACGGGAACGCTGTGGCTCAGCTGGTTCATTAGCAGCATTGTTCCTTTCCTGGTCTCTGCAGGGCTCCTCATCGCTCTGCTCAAGGCAAGATGACCACTCACTCAGCATGAAACATATCAAAGGAAAAATATACACTAAATACACAAAAAATTGCCCAGGTGTTTGTGTGATGTTGAATGTATATCTTTCCTTGGTGTGTAACGTTTGTCTCCTGTAGTTACTGTTTAACCGTCTTACTTTTTCTGTGTCTTCTCTCCAGTGGGGGGACATCCTGCCATACAGCGACCCAGCTGTTGTGTTTTTCTTCCTGACAGCGTTTGCCACCGCCACCATCATGCAGTGTTTCCTGATCAGCACTTTCTTCTCCAAAGCCAACCTGGCTGCAGCATGTGGAGGGCTCATCTACTTCGGACTCTACCTGCCCTACGTACTGTGTGTAGCCTGGAGAGATCGCCTCAACACCACTTACAGAGTCCTTGCCGTGAGTGACACATTTTTCTGTAGTGTGACAAACTCAAAACACCTATTCATTTTAGTTTTACCTGGACTTTAATCTCAATGTATGTATGTAAATCTCATGGGCTTCAACACCCAAATGTTCTTTTTTACTGGCCATTTGATTAAACATCCTTGTGCCAAGATGGAAAATAGTTTGTTCCTCTTTCTTCAGAGTTTCCTGTCCCCCGTGGCCTTTGGCTTTGGCTGTGAGTATTTCTCTCAGTATGAAGAGCAAGGCGTGGGCATCCAGTGGTACAACCTCCACTCCAGTCCTGTGGAAGGAGACTCATACAACTTCACTACCTCTATATGCATGCTTTATTTGGATGCCTTCATCTATGCCACAGCAGCCTGGTACATCGAAGCAGTGTTTCCTGGTATGACGATCACAACTTCATCTTAACTTTATTAGTGTAGAGTGTAATTTATTTTGTGTTAAGTTACAGTTAGTTACTGATGTGAGTGCAGGATGACCACTGCCTCCTGTCTCTGACAAACAAGTAGTTTTAGTGTCACTTTGAAAACTGTATCAGACTTGGATTTTAGTTTTCAGAGACAGCACTCAAGACAGTAGAAATAAAATCTAATTTAAATTGGAAAGCTGCAACTAAAAGTTAGTTTACACACACACACACTCACTGGCTGGTGACTGAGGCTACCATAGAAGGAGTCAGATGTTTTGCACCAACCTTTCCATTTGTAGACAACCACTCTACCTGTAACTAAATCTGTAGGATAGCGTAACATTGTGCTAACTATTTTAGTGTGTTGCCAAACAAACGCTGGTTATACTGGTTCTTTCATCGAAGACACAAAAACTTTATGTGCTTGATTTGGACTCTGTTATAAAGCTTTGTCTTGACTGAATGTGTGAATATGTGTGTGTGTTTTTACACCAGGTGAATATGGGATCCCCCGGCCCTGGTACTTCATCTTCCAGATCAACTACTGGGGTGGAGCTCCCCTGGAGGCGGGCATGCCGATTCCCCTTGCACCTACAGACCAGGATGAAGGTACAGAAGTCTTGACACAGCTGCACTTTCTTAGTTAAACTTTTTTTTTCTGTCATGATCCTCTAAAGGTTTGATTGTGGCTACAGTTGGCTTTCTTCTTCTGAACCATGCTTGAAAAGCTAATTTACAAGGGATCTTCACTTTGTAAACCGCAGTCACATCACTGGCAAGAGTCTTGTTTATTGGACAGAGTTTTAGTAGGCTCATTTTGGCAGCCATCTGCACTCTTCTTCTCTGGTCTTAATACCAGTTAGAGGACTGCACTGGTAGTTTTGTGTGGTTAAGCCATTTAACTACAATCATGTTAATGAGCTGAGACAATAAGCCCATTTATCTACAAGGTTTAAGAGCACAAGGAGACTGAAGCTGAGGATGAGCAACAGTCCAGACCACACATTGTTGTTTCTGACTTTTGCTTCTCATAATCCCTTTCACTGCTTGACTTATGACTTCTGCTCACATACGACACTTTTATTATCACAGTGAGAGATGAATTAGCACTTTGTAATTAGCCATTGTAACCCCCCAACATTTACATAGATTTAATGTTATATTGTCCCTTCTTAATATATACAATGCATTTCTGTCATCAGATCACATTGAACCAGAACCCACTAATATGACTTTGGGTGTGAACATCAGAAACCTGGTGAAGATCTACAAAAAGGGCGCCAAACTGGCCGTCAATCACCTCAACCTGAAGTTCTACGAGGGGCAGATCACCTCTTTCCTCGGCCACAACGGAGCCGGCAAAACCACCACCATGTAAGGAACAGACCTGATGCGTTGTATCATTGAATGTTAGGGCAGTTTAGAGTTTTATCAAAGAATTTAATGCAGAATCACATTGATTGATTACATCTCAGGAAATGTGATGTCTTGGTGTTTACATTTTTTTACTTAATTTTTCGTAATGCTTTGGGCTTGTAAAGGATTATAACAGAGAGAAAACATAGTTACTACGCCAGCATCAGCACACGTATGATCACAAACAGGTGTGCCTCAACTAAGTATTTATTCTGATGTGCGTAATGTTTGTCAGATCTGTCCTGACTGGCCTGTTCCCACCGACCTCGGGCACTGTATACATCAAGGGGATGGACATCCGCCATGACATGGACATCATCCGGAGAACGCTGGGAGTTTGTCCACAACACAATGTCCTGTTTGACATGTAAGGCTTGTCTTTGCGACATTTGCTGTGTTCTGTTGCAAAACACTGATAACAAGCTGCCATTGCATTTGACTTAACAGTCAGCCACACCATGAACCATAAATATAACAATAACTGAAAAAAAACTAGACTATCTGGTAGACCTGGATTTCACCGGAAAACACTGAAATGCTTTCAAACAGATGTTCATATTTCCTGTCTGTGTCCCTCTCTCTCTCTGTCAGACTAACAGTGGAGGAGCATGTGTGGTTTTATGGGTGTCTGAAGGGGTTATCTGAAGCAGAGGTGAAAGCTGAGCTGGACACTCTGCTGGAAGACGTTGGCCTGCTGCACAAACGACATGAACAGACCAAAAACCTCTCTGGTAAACTATTTTTTAACCTCTGTATAAAAACATGACCTGAACCTCACTTTTATTTGTTTGTAGAACCATTGTACATGTTAATGGAGGGGTGCGTCAGCTTTGCCCTGAAAAATAAACATGTTTGTGTTCTAAAATTGTGCTGCTTCTCTGTCAGGTGGCATGCAGAGGAAGCTGTCTGTGGCGATCGCATTTGTTGGCGGCTCTAAGGTGGTTGTTCTGGATGAACCCACAGCAGGGGTTGATCCTTACTCACGCAGAGGGATCTGGGATCTGCTACTAAAATACCGCAAAGGTGCAGTATGGGTGGGAGTGCTGTGGATCTGTGGATCTAGTTGTTATTTCTGAGTAGGGGCCAAAAATATATGAACCATACTTAAGATGAGGCACTGCTAATGGAAAATGCCAAACCAAAAATGCTGTTCTGGAGTGACAACCTTATAGCTTTATATGCAGTAGTTTCCATGACCCAGTCTTTTTATTGTAATGTTGCTGTAAAACCTTTTTGGGTTTTACTTTTAGGAGATGCTCGCTGTTATCTAAAGACTTGTAAGGGAGAACACCACCTGAACCTGGAAAAACCCCCAAGATGACAAGCAAACTGCAAGACCCACTTAATTAAGAGCTATAGTCAGTATGTGTCTGTGCTGTCTTTGCCCATCAGACCGGACCATCATCCTGTCCACCCACTACATGGACGAGGCGGAGCTGCTAGGTGACCGGATCGCCATCATCTCCCAGGGGAAGCTGTGTTGCTGTGGCTCACCGCTCTTCCTGAAATCCCGCCTTGGATCTGGCTACTACCTCACTGTGGTGAAGAGGGAGGGACTGGACACCAGCACTCCCAGCAGTACCAGTATCTGCACCAGCATCAGCACCAACAAGCTGCCTCCTCTCAAGGTCTGATTTTTTTTTCTTTTCAATTTTAATTATCCTGGAGGAGTCACATGTGCACTTTGGGCTTCACATCTACACTGTTACCTGCACATTCCACGTCTTCTCTTTAACGGAAGAACAGTAGTTGTTGGTGATCTGCATCTTGGAAAAATCAGGTTCAGTAACTTAGATGGTGTGAAGTAAAGTAGAACTCATCTTTGTGTTTCAGGACAGTGAGTCATCCATGAGTGAAGACACCGGCCTGGGAAGTGAGGAGAGCAGCTCATGTGAGTGTTAAACTGCTGTATTTTCTTGTATTTGCTGCTCTACAACCACAAGTTTGGTATTAATGATCAGATATCTTAAACTGATGCCTTTCTCATTGCATGATCTCTCTCCTATTCATCATCTTCACGGCAGACCTGGCGGCATTGCTCTCCTTGGCACAGCAACACATCCCGGGTGCGAGGCTGGTGGAGGAGTCGGGGCGCGAGGCGGTGGTCAACTTGCCGCAGAAGGCTGCCAAGGACAGCAGCCTGGGCGTCTTCCTGGCAGAACTGGATCAGAGGCTGACAGAGCTGGGCATCAGCAGCTATGGCCTGTCGGACAGCGCACTAGAGGAGGTGTGATATTTACATTGTGACAGCTACTGAAGGCTGAAGACAAGTTTCCTCCTTGTGAACACACAGTTCTTGTAACACAACTGTTTTTAAAACCAAGCTACCATGTTTACATTGTAAATTTAGTTTATACATTTGATGTTTGTACATATGTGCACAATAAAGTGTTTTGTTGTCTTTTTAGACATAATTGTAATAGTTTTAAAAATATATCCAGACATATACAATAGCTGCACTTGCAGATTAGCATATTATAGAAGACTGGCATTGGCCTTGACATAGCTTTGGCCTTGGCAGAGGTCTGTGCTTTCCGAGTGCCCTTCTAGTTTTATGTGTGTTAAGCGTAGGTGTGGTCATGACAGACATCTATAGGAGCTCAGCCAGGTGTAATCAGGAAGGCAGGATATTTGTGGAGCAGCCATGGTCTTAATGGGTTTAACGTTTGCATCAGATTAGCTCTGATAGTGGAGCCTGAGAAGTTCACTCAGTCAGAATAAACCACTCACTCTCTGCTCCTCTGACCTCTGTGCGAAACTACAGGATGCTTTTATACTGCCACCTGCTGTCTGCGCCTTCAGCTGTCACGGCCTTAAGATGATTTTCGGGGCAGTTCTTTAGTGAAAACTTAAAATCTTGTGTTCCCAGACCTGGCAAGAAAAATATTAGAAGCTTAAACATGGAGAACATAGAATGAATGCCTTTAGTTTCAACTTAAAGCTGCATTACATGAGAGTTTAATTAAAATTCAGCCATCTTGGGCTCACCACATACAGGAGGTCACTTGTTCACACTAGATATCCCTTTAAAGATGGACTTGTTGTGTTTGTAAGCAAGACTTTAATCTTTTTACCATGGCCACTCTGTACATTTCCAGATCTTTCTGCGAGTGGCGGAGGAAACTGGCGTGGATGCTGAACCAGAGCTGCAGGCTGAATCTCCCCAGCAGCCCTCAGCTGGGCAGAGGGCTCAGAGGCAAAATACTGAAGAACCAGAGACAGGTATTCAGAAACGCTTGCACACATGGATTTGTGTACATACCACACAGTGTTTCCATGCACAGTCAGTCTGCTGTTTCGTCTTCAACTGTGACTGTTTGTTTCCATAACGCTGCCAGCAAGGAAAAGGCTTCGTAAACAAGGTACCCTCAGATCATCTCTCACTTAAAATCATCACTAGATAGAAATAGAAAGTGTTTTTATTTTCCCCCAGAGTAGATGCACAGCATGTATCTTTATCTGTTAGAGCAGACAAATAAGAGGTATTTAACTGAATATGGGTTCATAAAAGCTAACACACACACACACACCAAACCTTTTTTTTTTTTACAGTGCTTCCCCCTAGAACTTAATGATAAAGGCTCTGAACATGATTAAGACCATAATGGGACATAAGCTCTCAACTTAAACCAGATGGACAAAGATCTGTAAGTTTAGCAATCTGTTCAAGCCTGATCGAGCCAACAGACTTATTCAGTAATAGTAGGCAAACTGTGCTACATGACTGCCTTTAAATAAAGAAGTATTACACAGAGACACAACAACACCATGCGTAAGACTGTTGTCATGTCATGTCATGTCATGCCTCTAGTTTTCTGTGGCTCTCTTTTGTGGGTCCGTTGTATCAAACGTGGACAGCTCTGACAGAAATCTATGCATCTCTCAGCCCAGTATGCTGGCGTAAGCTCTAACTCTGTGTTCTTCCCGCTTGCAGAACCTCAGGAGACAGACTTGCTGAGTGGAGATGGCCGAGGTGGGGTCCCTCTGACCGGCTGGTGGCTGACGTGGCAGCAGCTGAGAGCTCTCTTCGTCAAACGCTGGCTTTATGCCCGAAGGAGCCGCAGAGGCTTCTTTGCTCAGGTGATGATAAGTAACAGCCACAGCTGTGAGAGAGCTAGATCCAAAGGCCATCCATCGTCATTGGGTTTATGGGTTTTATAATGAAAACGCAGACTGTGTCCTCTCCATCTGTTTGACTAATCAGTCATTAGGGGTTTTGTTAATAAAAATATAGTCAGTTACTTATTTCATGGTGTCTCTGTGGCTGTTATTTTAGCTGAAGTTTGATTTTTGCTGTAGATTGTCCTGCCTGCTGTGTTCGTGTTGGTCGCTCTGCTCTTCAGCCTCATCGTTCCTCCATTTGGGAAGTATCCCGCCCTGCAGCTGCAGCCCTGGATGTACGGAGAACAGTACACCTTCTTCAGGTAGACCTCCATCCAAACATTCAACTTTCATCAGCATAGAAAATATGTTTTATCAGTTATTTCTGCCATGAATTAGTTTGGTCTACTCTACCTCTGTGACATAACTGGTCGTGTTTTTCACTTGATGCCTTATTATTGTTATTGTCCCCTGGATCCATATTTACAGCAATGACGCACCTGGGAACCCGGCCATGGAAAACCTGCTGGAAGCTCTGATGGACAAACCAGGGTTTGGTACCAAGTGCATGGACAAAGAGGAGGAAGGCAACAGCACGTAAGACAACCCCTATGAATACATTGATTTGAAGGTAGTGGGACATGTGGTTCTGAAGCATCAGTATTGTAAACATGATAGACAGCAAAAAATCTACAAGTGGAAGATAAAACAGAGACTTCCATACCTTCCTCATATGAATATTACTGTGTGGGGTAAAAGTAAAAATGATGCTTCTGTTCCTGAGGATCACAAATTGCAGTCTTTTGATTGGTAGCATGAAGTAATCAATGATCTTTATTGGCCTATAGTAGAAATTTTAACATTATCTCTGCAAACAAAATTTACTGGCTTTGGGGAAATCTGTATACCTTTAAATATTTTTGTAGTAGTTTAATGCTCTTTATTTTTAATTAAATGATATTCAGGCAACACTTCAGTGCTTAAACAACAAACCTAACTCCCTGTTCTCCCTGCAGGAGTCCTCAGTGTGAAGGCGAGCGGGGTGGCCTGTTCATGCGACCACAGGTCTCCTACTCCACCTGGCAGATGTTTAGCAGAGGCAACTGGAGCAGAGACACACCGTCTCCTGACTGTCTGTGTAGCACAGAGGACATCCGCAGGATGCTCCCTGACTGCCCACAGGGTGCCGGTGGACTGCCGCCTCCACAGGTTGGTATGGTATTAGGTCATGACTGACTTATGTGCAGAATGCAGTGCTGATTATCTGACTTCTGCACCAGGGACTGCAGATTGGACTGAAAGTATCGTCAGTGCACTTTCACATGCTAAAATGAAATTATCTTGATCACTGTTTCATTTAAAATGGAGCCAATTAAAAGCACATTCAAGGACAGATGTGATATTTAAGTTAATTAGAAATGTATCTAAAGCCAAACCACAGCTAATATTTCCTGGAACATTGTAACGTTTTTCATTTGGTTGCTTTTGCATGGTATCATATGGTGAAATATTCTGCAATTGTGTCTGTATCTGGCTCTTCGTATATTTTTAATTTATTTTTTATCTTTTAGATTAAGAGGCTGACTGGAGACATCCTCCAAAATCTGACAAGTTATAACATCTCTGATTACCTGGTGAAAACCTACTCTCAGATCCTCAAGAAAAGGTACAGCATTAAGCATAATAGCATGTATTACTCTTTGGTATTTCATTTAATTTTGTTACTTTTGTTCATTAGTTTAGGTTTTGTTTTTGATGTAGATTACTAAGGATAATAGCAAGGTCTTAAACAATTAATTTCCCCTGTTGTGGTGTTTGAAAATTGAGCTTTAAAATTGCAGCATCTTTGATGTCAGTGACCCAGTTTTATTTGGTCAAGTATATTATTTTTCCCTGAATTTATTTAAGTGCCTACATACCATGTGACGCTCAACCCTGTTGTTTTACACTGAAACTGCCAATAGCTGATTTATTTCAAGGAGGGTGACATACAATATATTTGTACTTTGGGGAAAAATGTGTCATTTTATAGTGAATGCAGGCATATTTTTGATATAAAAAGACGGATAGCTGTAGTTAGAACACTGATGTTAATGTAGACAATTAAGGCCTGTATTTCCCTGTATGTTTCTTTTAAAAGTATTCCAAACATTCACTGTCTTTCCTGTTTGTCATTAACAGCCTAAAAACCAAGAAGTGGGTGAATGAATTCAGGTGAGCTGCTGCTATAAAACATCATTTTAGAAGCAAAATATCTGCAGTATCTGAAGCCAGTGTATCGGCTGTTTAAGGTTTGTAGACTGACAAGAAACAAACTGTTTTACTGTTTTGTCATGCAGATATGGAGGTTTCTCCCTCGGGGGCAGCGCCACCCGGACTTTATCTCAGGTCCACCATGTCGAAGACTCGATCACGGCGATCAGGACTCGTTATCGAGTTGCACAGGTATAAATGAGGTTTCAGACATGTTTAACTGAAACTAATGTTCTTCCTGAATGTTCTTAATGTTTTCTGATGTTCTCTGATTCATCACAGAACAGTTCACTGGATCACCTGCTAAACAGACTGCCAGATTTTCTGGGAGGACTGAACAGTCAACACAATGTCAAGGTAGATGTGTGTCTGTTTATCTGTCTTCTGCTCATTTTCTGCAGCTTGTCTTTAAAGGACACCCTTAGTGATGGCTACATTGTCTGTACAGCAGGGAAAACCTGCTGTAGTGTTTCCACAGAACTACCGAACTTCAGTTAAACAATGTTGGCATACATTTTGACACAAATCATTGTCCATTGAGCTTGACTAACCCACCTAACCAGGCTAGAGTTAATATACATGCTACAGGCGATAGACGGTAACTGGTGCGCTGCAAGAACTTAGCAGGTAAAAACTCATGTACGTTGTAGACTTAAATAGACTTTTTTGACAGTAATCGTTTGTGTCACAGGGTGTGTTAAACTGAGGATGTTGCTTACTGAACCAAATGTCATGTACAGAACAGTTCAGGACGAATACATTTACTGTTACATCCCTAAAAGACATATATTACATGTGTTTTTTTTGTGTCTTTCTTTCTCTCAACATTTTGCCAAACAAAAATGATGAGACATTTCCCAGTAGCGACAGTCAAGTTTCATAGTGAAACATGTTTCTTTCTTTGACGTTCTCAGGTGTGGTTTAATAACAAAGGATGGCATGCCATGGTGTCATTTGTCAATGTGATGAACAACGGCCTGCTCAGAGCGAGTCTGCCACCAGGTCCAGAGAGGAGAAAACACGGCATCACCGCCTACAACCACCCGCTCAACCTCACCAAGGAGCAGCTCACAGAAATGGCTATGTAAGTTCACTGCTGTGGAGTTCTGAGGTTGATGTCGGCGGATTCGATTTCTTGTGTTTGTACCCCCATTAGACACAAGAGGTAAATTCAGCTTAGTCAGAACACTTTAAGTCTGATGGCTTACTATCTAAGGGGGGGTTTAAAGTCTCTGCTTGGACTTTGACATTAATAGGCTGCAATAAAAAGTCACTTTTATGCCAAAATGAGTGGAAACTGACAGCTGTCTGGAAGGTAGGATGCCTTCAAAAATGCATACAGTATTATTGTACAACATAATGATATGACTTAAATATTGTTCAGCAGTTAGTTGTTAAAGTTACAGAGAAAATGTATTTACTGATTGAATATCAGAAATAAAACAGAACGACCAAGTGTGTGTTGTATCATACTTAGGTCTATAATGTATATATTGTTCATGTAGACTTGTTTTTCTGTACCCGACCTGTGCTTTTTCCTGCTTCCTCTGTCAGGATGACCACATCAGTGGATGTTCTGGTTTCCATCTGCGTGATCTTTGCCATGTCCTTTGTGCCGGCCAGCTTTGTCCTTTTTCTGATTGAGGAGAGAGTCAGCAAAGCTAAACACCTTCAGTTTGTCAGCGGGGTCAAACCGATCCTCTACTGGCTGGCCAACTTCACATGGGACATGGTCAGTACTCAAAGAGGAAGGAAAAGATGCATTTTCTTTACTCTTATCAGCCACAAGCTTATCACTTGTTATATTGTGAGGTGTTCCCAGATTGAAATTATTCAAAATATCCACTAACTCTGCAAATATATGAAGTAATTTCCAGTCATATTTGGTGAGATTTCTTCATTAGAGGGGATTAGGTACATTTTCAATGTTGCATGCAGTATTTAATTACTACTATTTGCCAGTTGAGGTTGACGAGCTAAAGAGTTACTCCTTCCCCCAGATTAAGATATATAGGCTATATATGTACTTCAAAAATAAGTATAGGCGTAGTAATGAAAACAAAATCCATAGATCTAATAATCTGTCATTCCGTTCATGTATTAAAGCCCCCGAAAACTATATGATATTGATTAAAAATCCAAGTTCTGGGTCTTCTGTGTCATTCAAGCCGCACATTTGGTGTGACTGCGTGTGCATGTGCGAGAGAGAGAGCACGCTCCAGTAAACCTGTGAAGCATTAAACAAAAACCATAATGTCACAGTGGAGAGACACACAGACAGACGGACTGCAGTAGATGATGAAGAAATGAACAGTGCACCCCCTGATCCTCCTACAGAAGTCCAGGCTAAGCCCCCAATGTCCTCAAATCCTAGAAACACCCCATCTGTATGAGATGAGTCTCAGTAGAAAATAATATTTACTGGATCAAAGAAGACTTCCTCTTTTTCTAAAATGTTTTATCTTTGTCATCTTTTCAGTTGAACTACACCGTCCCAGCCACCATGGTGGTGCTGATCTTCATCTGTTTCCAGCAGCAGTCATATGTCTCGGAGACCAACCTGCCTGCTCTCGTCCTGCTCCTCCTGTTCTACGGGTGCGTCCATGCTCAGAATCCACTTATTTCTGTCCTTACTGTTCCACTTCTAAAATCATACATCACTGGCTGAACAATCAGAGCGACTCATGTCTGTTTCCATACTCGAGGATAATCAGTTTTCTTTTTATCTGTGTGTTTCAGTCCTGCGTACTTGAGACATTAAGCCTGAATCTTGATTTTGACTTTTCTCTTTTGACTCTGTATCTTTTGTACATAACTACAAAGGCAAACATATTGACAGCAGTGATCTTATAATTATCTCATCAGCTACAGGATGATTTATATTATGGAACTCAACAAACCCCCATATCAAAAGAAGAAATGTTTAAATTACATATGTTTTACTTCAGTTTACTAGCTATGATACATAATTTCCTCATGTCTCTTTATGAACAAGGTCTCTATTGTTTCATATGGTTTGTAATAACAGTATTGTATCTGTCTTTATTAATTTCTTCACCTGATGATCCTCTGTAGGTGGTCCATCACCCCTCTGATGTACCCAGCGTCCTTTGTGTTCACCGTCCCCAGCACAGCCTATGTGGTCCTGACTTCCATCAACCTTTTCATTGGAATCAACGGCAGCATCGCCACCTTCGTCCTGGAGCTGTTTGTTGATGAGGTACAAACACTGAAAGAAATCCTTATTTATTGGCTACATCTGAAAATATAAAAAAAAATGTCAAAGATATAACAGCAGCTTCACAGTTGTAGCAGCAACAGGCATAAGATCTTGATTTTATTCACATGGAGGTCTTAATTTGAAAGGGTTTTTTTTTTTTTTACTTTTAAAAATGTAATATAAAAGTGAGGTGGGAAAGCAGTAATCATTCAGTCATTTTGTGCATTGCAGCAAAAAACACATTTTATTTCGAGGCTCTTTAGCTAGTCCACGATCTCTCTCCCCGATTTTTTTTTCTTCCCAGCATCTGAACGAGGTGAACAGGATACTGAAGAAGGTGTTTCTCATCTTCCCTCATTTCTGCCTGGGACGAGGACTCATCGACATGGCCAAAAATCAGGCCATGGTAGACGCTTTCCAGAGACTGGGTACTTATATATCCACCTCTAAATTGATATCTAAAAATATGTTCAGTATTTTAGAGCTAAAAATGATTTTACCCCAGAAACTGTGAACATCTCCCCTCCACCTCCCTCTCATCCTAGTGGTGCTTGTGCACTACTGTTTTAATATATAATATACAGTATAATATGTATTGTGTTGTTAGACCTTTTAATGTATGAGGGAGATTTTCTTTACCTTCTGTGGGGGCATTATTGCGTGCATACGTACACTTAATCTGCAGCAAACAGACAGGACTTATATAAAGATATATGCACGAGAAGATTGAGTGTGGTTCTTCCTCCTCCAGGCACGAAGCAGACTCTGGACCCTCTTCATTGGGACTTTGTGGGGAAGAACCTGTTTGCGATGGCAGCTGAAGGTGTTGTCTTCTTTATCTTCACCATACTGCTGCAGTACAAGTTCTTCATAAACTTCAGGTATGTTTAAAACAACTCTTTTAATATTTTAATATTGAAGCCGCAGTTTGAATATATCAGATATTTGAGATTTGTCACAGGAGATGAGGAATTTTAGTTTGGAATTTGATGAAGTAGCACAGGATATGGCATGTCATGTTTGAAGCCACAAGAGCTTACAACAGATGGGCAAAAACAGGAAGTCTACCCGGGTGCAAGCAGTTTCTCCCTTCAACACCTCTTCATCCCCAACAGTAGTAAAACTAACTGATACAGCCATCTTTTATCTCTCCATTCAGGCCGTGGTGGTCCGAGCCTCAGATGCCTCCTCTTGGTCCAGAGGATGAGGACGTCGCCAGGGAGAGAGAGAGGGTCATAAGTGGCAAAGCCCAATCAGACATCCTCACCCTGATCGACCTCAGCAAGGCACAGCCGTTAACCTTATTCATTAATGCTCCTGTGGCTGAATAATAGCAAATCTCTGCCTTTAGTTGACATCAAGCTTTTATGAGAAAAAATAATCATTAAAACATTCAAACTTCTTATTTGAGTCCTGTTTGTAAGAGCTACATTTGTGAATTTTTGTTTGCCGTCATGCATAATTTTTTTTGCTATGACTGTATCACTTCCTGGTTGCTGGTTAAACAAAGGACTTTTTGTGTTGCAGGTTTATAAAGCAGGCAGGAAGCCAGCGGTGGATCGTCTCTGCCTTGGGATTCCCCGTGGCGAGGTGAGGGATACACACCAAAATCAATTAATCAAAATCAATAAACACACATGTACACAGCCGTTATCTGACTTTGGTTCTAATCAGCACTGTGTTTGTCAGACATGTATATCTGCTGTAGATACAGTCATTATCTCCCAAAATAGGTAATTTTGGACAATTTACCACTGATTATTATATCACCACTACTACTACTACTACTGCTGGTCCTGTTACTACAGCTGCTCCTGCTCCTGCTTCAATTACTGAAACCATTAAATAGTAATACTCCCACAACCGAAACTACTGCTTCTAAAAATACTGCTGCTGCTTCCCCTACTAATGTTGCCACTGCTGGACCTACAATTACTGTTATAAATATTGTTCCGCTGCAGCTGCTTCTACGCCTACAACCACAACTGTTAGTGCTACTACTGCAGTAGTTTTTGCCGCAGCTGTAGAGTGAAACATCTGTTACAATTTAGCTAAGTTTTATAACTTAACATAGTCTCAAGGGAATGGTACTAGCTGCTGACTACAGTTGCTGAACATATAGATCTATTAATAACTTGATGTTGTGTATGTGTGCTCCAGTGTTTCGGCCTGCTGGGGGTGAACGGAGCAGGGAAGACCTCTACCTTTCGCATGCTGACCGGAGACACAGACGTCACCTATGGAGAGGCTTTCCTTAACCACCACAGGTACAAACCATCTCTACCACCCAGTTTTTCAAGTTTTACAAAGGCATTAAAAATTCCAAAGTGAATGACATCAAACAGTAAATGATTTTTTTGGGAAGGATCCTTTCCCAGAGAGGAGGAAAGGAATATGGATGTGGATTTTGTGAGCACTTAAAGACATGAAAAATATAACAGTAAATGCTTAATAAATTATTTGCATATTTTAGTCATTTGGCAGTTAAATCCTCAAAATCTCTAAACCTTGAGATAAGCTACAAGAGCAGTAGTTGTAGTCATAACAGTGGTAGTGGTATCAGTAGGAGTGGGAAATGTCTTGTAGAAAGAGTGCCAATTGAAGAGCTTGTGTTAGTAGCAGAAGCACCAGTAACTGTAGTAGTTGCATAAATACTAATGGTGGAAGCAATAGTAGAAGTATTGTTAGTATTAGCAGTAGTTTATTATCAACAGTAGTATTAGTAGTCGCAGCAGTAGAAGATGTTGCAGTAGTAGTAGTGGAATTATCAAAGGTGACTAGTATGAGCAGCAGCAGTCATACCATTAGTAGTCCTAGTAGTAATAGAGACAGCTGTGGCAGTAGTACCACTAATAGCAGCAATATAAGTATTTGTAGTACTGTGAAACTGTGTCTCTGTGGTTCTCAGTGTGCTGACGGAGATGGAGCGGGTCCACCAGCTGATGGGTTACTGTCCACAGTTTGATGCCATCAGCGACCTGCTGACGGGCCGGGAACATCTGGAGCTCTACGCCCGCCTGCGGGGAGTGCAAGAGGAGTCTGTTGCCAAGGTAACGTGAAGGAGCAGCTCACGTCAAAACTAAAATTGAGACATTAAGACATTGAGTCATGGGATTTCTGAGCTTGAATTGATGTGGAGTGATTACAGCGTAAGGTACCCTCTCTGCTGTCCTGTAGGTGGCGCAGTGGGGGGTGAAGAAGCTGGGACTGACCCAGTACGCTGAGCGGGAGGCTGGAGGCTACAGTGGAGGCAACAAGAGAAAACTCTCCACTGCCATCTCCCTCATCGGGGCTCCACCTGTCATATTCCTGGTGAGAAATGAACTTATTCACCAAACAGCTGAAGGGCAACTGCTTAGATCAACACGAGATGAAACTTAATGTCGCCTGATAAATTCTGTATTAGTTGGATACACATGATAAAATGCCTCAGAATTTACTTTTATATTTGAATAAATAACGTTTTAAACAATGAAACCATAGACAAATTGCGACATAATGCTCATAAGAATCCTTGCATGAAAAACATACAAGATATTGCTTCTAAAACTTAGTAACTTAATGTTGGTGCCACTACAGTTTATCTGCTTTAATTCTTTCTTAAAGTGTGTTTAGTAACATTACTATAATGTACTAGTATTTGACTCACATATTGTTTCCTTTATTGCATGACTCTTTTGATTGTTGTCAGGATGAGCCCACCACTGGCATGGACCCAAAAGCCAAAAGGTTTCTGTGGAACTGCATCCTCAGCGTCACCAAAGAGGGAAGAGCTGTAGTTCTCACTTCCCACAGGTAGGAGGAGCTGTACACTAAATTATTCTTCATATACTTATTGTAATTACAGATACACAACTGAAATCTAGCAGGCTGACCCCCAACTATCTGAAGATCTGCTGCATCACTTCTGTATTTACAGCTGTAAGTTTCCTCACAGCATACATGTTAAAGGATTTTTATTGTGTGTCTATGTGGTCAGTATGGAGGAATGCGAGGCTCTCTGCACCAGAATGGCCATCATGGTCAACGGCAGATTCCAGTGTCTGGGATCTGTACAACACCTGAAGAACAGGTAAGCAAGTAAACACGTAAACCACAAGTAAACTCCACACAGTTTATCAGTCAGTGAATGAATTTGTGCTGATTCAAATGCATTACATCCCCACACACTGTCTAACTTTACCTCTTCCTCAGTTCTATCCATTACTTAACTATGTGCTTTTTAGACACTCTGAAGCCAAAGTGTGCTTCCTGTTTTGATCATTGTCCTCATGACAGAGAAGCGATCTGCGAAGGACCCTCTCTGAGCTGATATTTGTGTCACATAAAGCAGCTGAGTCACTCGATGAGGTTTACTGTCATGAGTCACTGCCACAAATTAGTGAATTCACCAAAGAGGGTGTACAGGGACGCATGTACTGTTAATATCAACTGAGTTTGGTTCAGTTCATGCACAGTGAAATGATCATTAAAGCCATTGAAACTATATTAATTAATACACAAAATGATGCCTCATTTAGAGTTTGGCAATATGACAGTATATATCATGTGAGATGATATAAATTATTCAGCTGTCAGGTTTTTTGTATGTTGTCCATTTATATATTGTAGTATTCAACAATTAAATAAGAAGAAGCAGGACTGCTTTATGGTAATACTGAGGAAGTACTACTAATTATAGCTGCTGCACAGCGATGGGTTGGGTCCAGGCATTTTTAGGCAATTCTGAGCAACAAGTAGAAGATCTTTTTCTCAGAACTCTTGATAGCAGTAATTACTTGTTGTAAGTCTTGTATAGTGACTTTGGTTTAACTGTTAAACAAAAAGTATTACCAAATGGACTTAAATAAAATGAAATAAAATCACTGCAAGGATAATTTGAGCTGTAGAGTTTTTGCTTTTTATATATTTTTGCTGCATGTGTTACTCAACAGTGCATTTTCAGGAACAACACGTCATGAAGCTGATTGGCTTCTAAATGTAGATGCTGATTTATTTCCACTTCAGAGCAAACATGCAATTTAAATGTAATGGCATCTCATAGATCCTTGTGAGATGAACTTTTTCTGTCTTGTGTGTTTTGCTACATATTCTTGTTTGATAGAGCAGCTCTGAATCACGTTGATTTGAGCTGTATTGACAGTATATTAAAAAAAACTTTGACTACTGTTTCTTCTGTGCTTTCATCTCTCAGGTTTGGTGATGGCTACACCATCATCCTCCGTCTGGCAGACGCTAAATCGGACCCGGACTCATGCCCCATCGGCACCTACATGAAGAGCTCTTTCCCCAGCATTGAGCTGAAGGAACGCCACCAGAGCGTGCTGCAGTACCAGCTGCCCTCACACGCCTGCTGCCTGGCTCGTGTCTTCGATGTGCTGGCCAACAACTACGAGGAGCTGGGCATCATCGACTTCTCTGTTTCACAGACCACCCTGGACCAGGTGAGGACAATTCAAATCTCCCGTGTTTCTGAAAAAGTGTTGTGTATTGGGCCTGATCTAAGCGCTTCTGTAAATAGAGCTTCACATCTCAAATGTCCTTTATTGAGGCAGTGTGTCAGCCACTAAAAGTATGCTGTCTCCCATCAGGCTTTGCTCTCTGGCTGGTTCTTTGAGGAAAAAACATGAATAATAAATAATATTTAACAAGCATTTGTAAATTAACAACTAATAAAAAAGGGGCAGAAAAAGTCAGAAAATGGCAACAAAGAGTGTCAATAAACTTACCACATCAGCTATACTTGCCTAAATATATAGTATATCATCACTCTCTCACATGGTTTCACATTTTCTATGATACCGTGAAACAACAAATGTGTAAAATGTAGATTGTTGCATTTAATTTCAAGTTACACGGTATTGAATGATGGGTTGCCAAATGTTATCAAATCGAAAAGGGATTTATTAATTTTCCAGACAGATTTTATCAATGGTTGGGGCAGCAAATTCTTCCAGTATGTGAGAAATGTTATTTATGTATTTATTCATGAAGGAATAGGATCAAAAGGTAAATCTTAACTATTGAACAACATTTGAGTTATAATATGGAGACTAGTCCACACTCAGTTAATATCTAAGTTGCCCTTAATACAAAATACATTAGATAATTAGTTAAGAGATGTTAGCCACATTAACATAATGAACAGCTGACTGTCATTAGCTTAATATCTGACCAGGATCATTCAAATGAATTAAAGGATGACACTAAAGCCAGTTCATTTTTGTAGGTGTTTGTCAACTTTGCCAAAGAGCAGACGGATGATGACCTCCTCACAGATGTGGTTGTCAGCAATACAACAGTACAGACCAACCTGACTGCACTGCCCACCAGGAATAACCCTCCCACTATCCAACCACAGCCACCAGTCACACCTCCTCAGACAAGCAAGACTCCACAGAAGCAGGGGAAACCATCTGACAGCAAACCCAAAGAGGGTAAATCAAAAAAGCCAAAAGCTGGCAAGGTCAAATCCAAAGAAGGCAAAGCTAATGGAGAGAAAAGCAGCGGTATGGCGATGACCAGAATACCTCAGAGGGAGGAGAAGGCTCAGAGGAAGAGCCGAAGGGGCAGCAGTGGATCGGACAGCAGTAATGGTGGAGTTCAGGGAGAATCCAGTAAATCCAGTGGGTCTAAACACAAAGCAGAGAGCACCAGTAAAAGTCCCTCTGCACTCTTTATAGTCGACAGCAACACACAGGACAGTGCACTGTGAAGTGGACTGGTGCAACACAAGCAAAGGTTCAAAGGACCAACTAAAGTCAAAAGCTTTTTATTACTCGCCCTTGTTCATTTAAATGTTTTTTAGTGATGACAGCGACCTCAATATGCAACATGGAACGACACGGCTCATTGGAGTAAGAAGCAGAAAAGATGGAATTTGAAAGTTACTGTTAGAGGTAAATTTATCCCCTTGGCCTCTTCTGAAGAAAGACAGGTGAGTACCTCCTAATGTGGTTTGGTGCCTTGTTCCCCTTGTTCACATATCTGTAGCTTTATACCCTTTATTTGGATCCATAAATCTTACACTGTGTCTTTGCTTTCTGTATCAAGTCTGAAGTTATTTATCCTTAAAAATATTATGCAAGGCTTAATGTAAAAACAAGGGGTGGCATTCCTCAGGGTTCAATCATTGGACTTCTCACAATCTCATCTATTTTTTTGCTGAAAGCACTTTAAATAAGAAAATGCTGCAAAATCTCAAACTGTTACTGAAGTATATGTATTACATGTAATTATTAAGACATTTTTATGTGTCAGAAAGCATCTGAGAGGTTGTTTCAGAACATTATATAGTATCTCTCATGTGGAGAGAATTCTTACTGCAAGTTTATTGTGAAATAACTCTGAAATATTAAATTATGAACTTTCCAGGTGGTATTGTTTTGTAAATCAAGAATTTATTTTGTCTTTTATCTGTCAAACTTTTATTTATTTTTTTATTTTTATTTTGTGTGACTGGGTAACAGTGTCACTGTACAAACAGGGGGTATTATATATGACAGGAGTGCGGGTGGTTCTTTACTTCTGCCTGTTATTTACTGTCATTTTAGTTATTTAATAATTAGATCATGTTCAATACCTTTATACATGTTACATGTATGTGACATACTTCCTGCTCACATGACATCTCATATAATTAACACAAGATATTAAAGTATTTTCAAACTATAAAACTATTGGAAAAAGTCCAGCACGCAGGTATGACTCCGCTGTTTTAGCTGCAATGTTGTTACAAATTCTTCTACATAATGCCAAACTACAGCACTCCAAATCAAATCAAAGAAATTATGATAGCTCACAGAATTAAAAGTAGTATTCACCAGATGCAACAGCATTGCCTTTGGTCAACAGTTGTTTATTTTTTATTATTCTTTATTAAGTTTATTTTAATAAACAGTTTGTTTGTTTTTCTATAAAAAAAAAAGTGACACAGCTGACTGAATGTCATTAGCAGGTTATTACTGCACCGTAATGCACTGTTACGTATTCAAAAGATTGTTACAATGGTAACTATAGGCATGAGACAAAGAATCAGAAGGGTTTCATTCCAAAATGCAAACTGTTACAGTGTGTGTTGTGTTTAATACAGTTAAATGTGTTAAAAGAAGGCTGAAATGATGCAGACCTTAAACATCTTAAACATTACGATGGATCAAAATGGTGGATGTGTCATTTTGGAATGAAAGTCTGTACTACTGAATGTACTTTTACGGTATTATGCTTGAAAAATTGTACTTGAACATAAATTTATCTATGCATCTACTATAAGATGTACATTATATACTGAAGATATGCTAGCATAGAGAAGAAAAACAGGTACATGTCTGTTGTGAATGTTTTGTCCCGAAGGAAAATAAAACTGTGGTTTCCTGGATATTTTTTCAAATACTGTTCTGTATCTTATGAGTCCACTTTGTTGTTTTTGATGAATTACTGCAGCAGGAGGTTTTTCTTCGTCATAGTGTGGATGAGCGTTGGTTTTGGGGCAGATGAAAGTGGTGGGAGGCTCCGCTGTGAGTTTACACTGCACCCACCCACTGATGTCTCTGTCACTGCTTCACTGTTCAGAGAAAAAAGACAGAAACCAAATTGACGGAGTGGTTTTCTTCACACTGAAGTGACTTATCTAATGTTGTTTAGATAAATAATATACATTTACACATGAATGCAAAAACTCTACATGTATCAGATTTTAACATACAGTAAAAACAACCTGTTTAAAGATATTATTATCTACTGGTTTGCAATATTAAGGGTTCAATAATGACCAATATTTTAAACATAAACTTAGACTTCCTATATTCCCTTCAGTGTTTTAACTACCGTACAATGAACAGTAACATTCTGCAAAACTGTACTCATAACTCCAAAACATACATGTTGGCCAGGTTTCTGTTCTCCGTGCCGCTCCTCTCCCTCAAACGTCGCTCACTAACAGCTGCGAGGAGCTGATCAGAATGGACACGTGTCCACCGTCCTTCATCACGACCTCTCCTCTTCCTCCCCAGTTTCTGTGTGACCGTCTGCAGCAGAGCATCCAGACTGGACAAGGAGATGTCAGGGAGACGAAACTCAGGAGATCTCTGCAGAGAGAACAAGAGAGGAGAGTCAGACGGGTGTGATGGCAGTTGTGTTCAGAAGAGGAAGACATCTTGTTTTCCTGTCATGTTTTAGTTTGTGAGTGTTCTTGTATCCGTGTCTGACAGTGCTGGAAAAGTACCTGTACCACAATGTAAGTATTAACAATCAAGTGTATTTAAAGTACCAAAAGTAAAAGTACTTTGCAGGAAAATGTCCCTGGTGACTGATATTGTCACACAACATAATAAGAATGCTGATGTATCACTGTATAAGCAGAATATCACTATTTTAGCTGCTCTAGGTGAAGCAAGTTTTAACTTCTTTATTTACAGTACAGTTAGTTTGGTCCATTGGTTCTTGGGTCCTCTACCAGAGGCCTGGGAGTTTAAGGGTTCTGCGCAGCTGTTCCTAGGACTGCACTCTTTTGGACAGAGACCTCAGATGTACCTGAAATCTGCTGGAGCCACTCTCCCAGTATGGGGGTCACAGCCCTGAGTGCTTCGACTACCACTGGCACCACTGTTGCCTGTACTCCCCACATCTTTTCTAGCTCCCCTTTCAGCCCTTGGTATTTTTCGAGCCTCTCGTGTTCCTTCTACCTGATGTTGCTGTCACTCGGGATTGCTACATCTATCACAATTGCCGTCTTCTGTTGTTTGTCAATGAACATGATGTCCGGTTGGTTATCTATCACCAGTTTGTCCATATCTGGAAGTCTCACAGGATCTTAGTTCGGTTATTCTCAACCACTGTAGGAGGTGTCTTCCTTTCTGACGTTGGGACCTCCAGCCCATACTCAGTGCAGATATTCCTTGTACACTATGCCAGCCACTTGGTCATGGCGTCCCATGTACGCTCTTCCCGCCTGCACCTCTCCCTCCTATTATGCGCTGAACTGTCTCAGGAGCATCTGAGATGCATGTATACATCTCATGAACCTCAGACAGTTGTTGTGTTACTATGTTACCATGTGAGAATTTGAGTGTAAATATCTCTTGTTCGGTTGGTTTGCATTTTTAATTTCTCCTAGCTATTTGGGATTAGTAGGACCTGATAAGTATAAAAAAAACCATTGTCAATGATTCCCTATATCCTCAAACGAGATGATAATAAAATGGGGTTGGCTGCAGACCGTCTTAGCAGAGATGGCTGTCATCTTGTTTTTACATGGATTAGTGAATTGTGCTCTTATTACCACTAGATGGCACAAAAAAGTGTCCACGAATGAGGACAACAGGTAAAAATTAAGCAGAATGAAGTATATGGTCAAGAAGAACCAAAGTGTGATGTCCTCATATGAGGAGACAGGATCTCAGGAGGATAAAAGACTGGGAACTAATAGTTAATGTTTAACAGTGTGCTACATTTAATAATCTTATGATATGTTTTTTTATGTGAAACTATAATCTGCAAAGTGACTTTAGCTGTCAGATAGATGTAGTGAAGTAAAAGCACAATATTTCCCTGTGAAATTTAGTTGGGTAGATGTATACTGTAGCTAATAGGGAAATACTCAAAGTACAAGCACTTAGTAACTTTCCATCACTGTTGTATCTTGAATGACTAAATTAATTTTGGAACTATAGTTTTGAAGTTACGTTTCCTTTTCTAAAAGTTTGTCAAATAATTTACCATTCAAACTTTTAATTTCAGACCTCGCTTTGGCAGTAATTTAAGCCATCAAAATATTTGCACTCTTTAATATTAGAAGAGTGAAAAATGTTTTTCATGCCCCTAGCTTTTGTTTTAACACTGATGTGTGTATCAACGCCAGTGACTCAATCAGAAAGATGCTGCTGTTTCTGACTTTTAAAACTCTTGTTATTGCCCAAAGCCTTGTTGATTTCTACTCTACTTGGCTAATGTGTTCTTCCCCTTGTGCAAAATTGTGACTTAATAACTTCCTCTCAATCACAGCCCAAGTTGTGCCAGACCAGTTTATGATGATGCAAGTCCTCCTGGTTTCCAGTAAAGGTAGAGATTTAACTTCCTTAATGTCCTTTTCACTGAACTACTTTTACATGAGAGCTTAAGTTGTCTCTCCCTATCTCGGGATTTTAAGGAGGAGATGTAATCGGTCTTTAATGATGAAGAAAAATGAACATTATTCGTCAGCTGGTTTTGTAGTTTACTCACACTTTTGGAGAACAGGGGATTGTCCATCCAGGGCCTGCTGTCTGCAACATGTCCTGTAACTAACCCGTCGCCTCTGCAGCCTCTTATAGCAGCATTTGAAGAGATGGTCCTTGTTTGCTCAGATGGACTGATGGGAGGTAGAGGAGTGTGGTGCCACCTCTGACGGTCACAACACTCAGGAGCTGGTTTAGGTTGAGTTATAGGTGGTAGCACAAGCCAAGGACTTTGTGCTTGTTTGGTGTCAGCTTCTAGATTTAATCCTGTGAAAGAACTGAGTGTTTGTTCCTCAGATTTAGTGACAGATGGATCATTTTTGCAGCTGGTTTCAGGTTTCTTTTTACTTGTGCATCTGTTGTCCTCCTTTCTCCCTTCCCCTTCCTCTTCCTCCACTGGCTCCTTGGCTGCAGCCAGAACAGGCATCAGATTGACACAAAGCTTCATTATGTTCCCTGATGTCTCACATGTAGTAGTCTTCCTGGATGAGGTGGATTTGCTCTTAGATGTGGCAGCTTTAATCCTCTCCTTTGACTTCACGGGTCTCATCTTGGGAATTGATTTCTCCACTTTACACACGATCATCGGACAAGTGTCTGCCTCATGTTTTTCCAGTTTTACTGAGCTTGTCTTCTTCTCTTTCTTCATTCCAAAATTTGTATAAAAACACCTTTAAAAATCTTCTCTGATATTGTCCAAACATCTCTAAAAAAAAGCGTATTAAGATTAAAAATTGTCCAAATTTTACTGACTTTTTTGTTTTGTCAAAAAACAGAACAGCTTCTCTTTCTCTCGGCAGCAGAGAAAAGAAAAGCTCAGAACAATTAGATGACTGAGGCAGGCCTATTAAACTGGCTGTTATGGTAACATGCACACAAACTCCAGTCACTCTTAATGAGCCAGGAGGAAGTCATTGGTATTCAAACTCATATCAAAGGATGGATTATGTTTGAACCCACTCAAGGATGCTGGATCATAGAAATGATGGAGGCGGCAGAGGCTTTATTTTGCAAATTATGACAGGAATGTGTTTCATTAGGTGTGCCAAAGATTGTCTATTGACTGGATGACTCACTCATGACTTGAAAAAGGTTTTAACTGTGTTAAATATACAAAAGGCAACCATATGTTGTCGTGTGAAATACTCAATCACAAATGAAATTTAGAAAAATTATTGTCACCACTGGTTCTTATGCTACAGTGTATCTCAGTTCTGCATGTGGTTTGTTGAAGTGGTGTTTCTGTAGTCCTTGCTTGAATGCTGTGGGTAGGTATCAGTATCAAGCACTGTCCTGTCTCTACTTCATTACATTCAAATGAATTATAAAGTGGTACACTAGAAGGCAATATAAGTGTTATTTAGGCCAGTGCTTCCCAACTGGTTCAGTCACAGATTCCAGATTTCTCCTAAATCACTGGTTCAAGGTCCACACAGTTTAATTTGTTCAGCGTCATACTTGTGTTTGGCCATGTTGTTGAGCTAATTTGCTCTCTGTTAGTCAGTCACTCTACAGCAGGACAAGGCAACACAAAATGAAAGTTCTGTGCCACAAATTCACTGTACACCAAAATAAAGTGTTTTTTACAAACTTCACATTACGTCACTCTGGGTCCATTCAAAATGGACCAGCGACCCACTTTTGGACCACGACCCACCCGTTGGGAACCACTGATTTAGGCTTTAGCACTTCTGATTGTTATAATATTTGTAAAGTGTTAGTATGTTCATTCATATATAGTAAAGTAAGTCTTTACAAAAAGTCACTAAACTTGTCACATGAGGTCATTATGTGTGCACTTTTCCTTTGCGGCATCATTTATGTGCTGTCTCGCTAAAATGGCTATTGGTCATTAAAACATTGGGATCTAAGTTTTTTTGTTTGCTTTTTATCTAAATCTTAGATTAGATTAGCTGGTAAATTTCTGATTTTCCAAGGGGAAATTCTCCCTCATTTGCTGGATTAAAGTTTGACAGGACACCAACTAAAGAATGTCTAAAGATAAAATACTTGTATAAAGATTGAATATTAAAGTTCCAGACAGCCTATTATTGTTACTTTAGATTTTGTTGTAGAATTTTTGTATCAGTGTGTTTATATATCTGTGAAAACTCAATAAAAACTTCAGTGGAAAAAAAAAACCCCATCATGTTGAACAGCCTTACAACATGTAGCAGCGTACAGTAGAGGCAGAGTGAGACCTCTCACTGTTTCTCCTCTCTTTGTTTGTAGTAGGAGGACAAACAGCTATAACTGTTCACTGTCCGGCTAGCAGCCGCTGAGCTAGCTGCCTTTAAACTGCCGAGCAAACACCTCCGTCTAACTTCATTTTTTCGTCCCGACTGTATTTATTTTTTTCCTGTACCGCAAGGATACAGAGCGTGGCTTATTTCCGCTTGTTTTGCTTCAATAAAATGGTCGTTTTGACAAATAACAATGAAGAACAGGATTATATGTGAGTGAAAATTACGATCCGTTGGTTAGCTAGTTAGCGTTAGCCCGAATCACAACTTCAGTAAAATGGAGATTTAAACGGTTTTAGCTCAGCTGTAATCGTGTCAGCTCTCTTGCTAATCATGCTTATTTGGTTGACATCAATAATAAGGTTTAAACAGGCTTTTAACATGTTTTAATTATCTATCTTAGTTAGCCTTTTAACAGCTGGCAGCTAACTAGCTAACTGACCTGGATACGTTGGGTTGTGCTGGGGTGTTTAAAGTCCTAGTTAAATCACGTCTGGGTGTTTCTGCTAACACATTAGCTAATAAGCCTTTCACTTATCACCTCTTACAATACATCTAAATCAGATTATGTTAAGGTTTCCTTGTTAAAAGCATGCAAAGATTAAGATACATGATTGAGGAAAATAATGCTTGTGTTTATAAATGTTTTATAAATTATGTCAGTGCCACTGTATGGCCAAAACTTGCTAAGGGTTACATGTCAAATGGAAATCATATAATGATATGTTGAAGGCAAACCATATGTTATCTTATCCAGGCAGAGGTTACATTATGTTGGTGTGGTGTTGCTCACAACCTGCAGGGCTCAGGCTAAAAATGGCAACTCACAGGCAGAAAGCCCACTCACTCACCACCCACTGACCTACATCTGCAGCTCCTGCAGGAGTCTCTTCCCTCTGTGAGCCATTTAAAAACACTGCAGAGACAAAACAGAGGCAGCACAGCACAGTACAGTGAAGGTGAACTGTTAACTCTAAGGCTCTTAATAATGATTTTTTTAAGCTGTTAAAGCAGCTTGGTGGCCACCTTCACCTATCACAGTCACTTAGCTGTTGGGTGTTTTCGTCTTTTCTTGGATAAAATAAGATTATGTTGTTATGATATTCATGCCTGACATTCAGCAATTACAGAGGGACCACTTCATAGCTGAAACCCTGCATCTCAAAGACTTTAAATGCTGCAAGTTTATGATAATGTCAAGTTCAAAGAGCATTTTCAGACCACAAATCAAGAGCAGTGAAAGTCCATTGAAGTGGGTCAAAATTAGCTCACACCAAACCTTTTATAATACCTTGCATTCTCAAAAAAGCGTGCCCTCTGCATGTCACTATCACTGTCTACCCATACATGTAACCTACAGCTGAATGATTAGACTTTCAGTGTATATTCTCACTTGATATTTTTAAAGACACTCAAGAACGTGTTAAATAATCATGGGCTGAAGTAGCATATTTGGAGCTTGAGGAAGTTAAAAAGTTAGGACAAGTTAACTGCATCACTTGAACATGAAATAACTTAAATTAAGGAGCTTCAGGATTTTTGTGACTAAACTGGCTAAACTGACATCTTGTCCTCTGTTTTCCCAGCCTGATCGAGGAGCGTAAATGCACCTCCCTGCCCAACTCTCCAGCCAAGCGAGTGTCTCCCACCAAAAAGAAGCAGTTCTTCATCAACCAGGCTATCCGCAACTCTGACCTCACTCCTCGAGCCAAAGGCAAGAAGAGCCTCCGCCGACAGGAGAACTGTAAGATCTTCTTCACATGATCAGATTATAAGATGTGGTCATCCATTGCAGGCTGAGCACTGCCTATCAATCCTCAAAGTCTGTGAGCTAATTTTACAACAGAAGTAGTTTTTAATCTCAAGAATTAACATTTGAAAATCATAAATCATTGGATACTTTGCTAATCACACTACTCTCCACTGTCAGCACGCTTTCTCGCCAATCTTCTTGAGAGAGATGAGTGCTCCAAAGATGATCTGGAAGTTTGCAGTAACCCGGCGATCCCATCGATCTTCACCGAAGCCTGTACCAACGGAAACTACGTAGAGGTAAAACTATGTAATAAATTTTGCTGCTCTTTAATGCTACAAGAGTGCCATTAGGTCTGACTTGGTTTTAGCTTTACTCTTTTTCTTACACGTTTTGGAGAAAGTTTTACCTTTTCAACTTCTTACAAAAGCCAGAGCTTGTCTTGCATCACTGATCACAGCGTAATCAAATCTAAAAGCACTGAATAAAACAGGAATTGATCGCAAAATGGACTCCTCATCCTTTTGTTCTTTTAGCCATGGAATGATTTCATGAATTGCTCCGGCGAGGAGCAGGAGAGGCTGCTGTCTCTGCTGGAGCAGGAGGAGGCCAAGAAGAAAATTACCAATCGGCCCCTCAAAGACGAGAGGAATGGTGGGCGTCTCAGTCTCTGCTTGTTTTCCGGCTGGTTGTTGACACGTGGCTGCTTGGCTGACCGTTGCTCATCTCTTTGCAGTAAATCCTGCCTTCACTCCTCAGGACTGCTTCCAGAGAATCGATCGCAGGCTGCGAGCGACTCTCAAACGGAAACAAATCCCCATGGTGAGTGTCATCTCTTCTACGTACATGGAAGGGGTCCATGTATGCACAGAAGCTACGAGCTTAAAGTCAAAGTTTAATCATGAAGCCCCAGCTTCTCATCAGTTCTCTGTCATCATCATGATCCGATAATTGGTGGAAGACATGTTAACCTCAGTGGATTTTGCCACACTTTGATTTGTCTTTCCTGCTTGTCTGCTATGCAGCAAACTCTAAGGTTTCACCAGCTTGTTGTGTCGTAGTCATTGACGCAGAAGTCAGTTTATCCCCCTCCTTTACGTCATTAGTTATTTTTGGCTGCTTACAAGACAATGACATGCCATTCCAGATGTTTGCAAATGGCAAACAGGTTTGACCAAACCATGACTCAGCGGGGAATCCTACAGAAGTTCAGCATTTGACTCAAGCACAAATCATGTTTCAGGACACATGATTGTTGTGGAGATCAAACCGTTTGGCTGCTGCCCACAATTTTTTCTTCTCCTCACAGGGAACTCTGGAAGTACTTGAGGAAAACCTTCTGAGCTTCTTCATGGCTCAACCTCGCTCAGTTTACACAACCAACCTCGCCAGCAGGTAGACACCATTTTTGTATATTCAGTGTACCTGCAGGACTTACAGTCATTAAAAGCTCTGAACTCAATTTGCTCAAAGAAGAGACCTCAGAAAATGTTTTTAAATTCATAAGCAGAAGTCTTGAATAGTTTCTCTCTTCTGCCATAGGCTGTAATGTTAGTTATAAAAAGTTTTCCAATTTGATCGCAGGCTGTCAGGAGACGTTAAACACCTATAAATTTAAAGTGGGAGTGTCACCCAGCACCATCGGCTGTGCTGTAAACACTCACTTCAGTTATGGGAAATGGGAAAAAGGTGTAGTGTCAGTTTTAGCCAAAGCTTTGAATGAATGAATCATTTTTCACTAGTTAATCCATCTATCAAGTTTATGCAGCCTTTCTGGGTCCAGGTTACATTAATATAATTAATTATATATATTTGTAGATCAGCACTGTGCTGTGTTTGACGTCTGATAAGCCCTTATAGATGTGTTACTCTTACTTCCTGGTTTATATTTCCTGTCTCACTGGTGCCTGAAACAAGACAACCACACCAACGTGGCCCCTTTGCGTTGTTTTAAAACACGTCTTCATCTAACCACCTCGCTAACATATAGTTTGCTGTCTCTGCCTAATGGATCCTGATCATGTTCCCCACCTGGAAAACCAGTATATTTTAGCTTACATGAAACCTCTGTGATCCAAACAAAGAAGTGGAGTCGGTGCAGTAGCAGGAAATACAAAGCAACAAACAGGATGTGAAAGCATGAAAACCACAGAGTAACTTTATTGATTCATGCTGAGTTGATTGTTTCTGTAAGTGGTCTATAGGAGAACACTGAGGAGTGGAAAGTAATTCTCTGTTGTTTGTGTTTGTGAATCAGCTTTGAGAGGCTGCTGCTACACGCCGTCTGCCAGTATATGGACCTCGTCTCTGCAAGTGAGTGGAAACACATATTAGACATACTGGACATCAGAGCAGTCAGTGCTTTTCCACATTAAATATGATGGAGAGTGTTTTTTTAACACTGATCTGCTATTTGTTAAAGTATGTTTTTTCCATCTGCGTACAGCCTGCATCACAGTCTGTGCTCTTAAATACAAATTTTGTTTGGTACCATATCCAGTGAATTAATTCTCATTTTTAAGGCCGTAATGTTAACCCACTATTAAATATCTGTGGTGGGTTATTCTGAACTGTTTTCTCCACACTGATGATTACTAAACTTACTAGACTGAGGAAAACAATCAACACATACATCTTTGCATATAAAGAGGCCACGTACAGCAGTCAGACAGGAGTCATGTTACAAACCAACCAATATCTTTCCCTTGCTCTGTAAATATACAGTTAGTGCAGGGCTACCCAGAGCTTTACATCCGTCCCACAGACAATAGGCCTACACACTTATAAACAGCGCATGAAAGAAGATCAGCTCTGCACTCAGGTAAATAGGCTATATGATGCTTGTTAAGGTTGCTTAGCAACCTCAGATGCTACCTGCCACCGCACTGTTGAAAGCTGGCACAAAAAAGGCACAAGAGTATCGCCCAGTGCTTGACATTGCGTTTTCCAGGCAGTTAAAGACACAGCATGTGTACGGCCCCTAATTTACAGGGCTGGTACCTGCGGTTATAGCACAGGTTAGTTAATAACAGGTCAGATTATTTTGAGAAGGTGAAGGACGAACCCAAGGTGATATTTAAACTCTGCAGGCAAACATTTGCCTATTATTCATCAAGTACAAACATGACGCATCATCTAAATCATGTAAGTAGCTACATGCCCATTAGCCACTTAGCACAATCATTACTGCCAACAGCGTCATTAACAGGCGGCTCGCTCAGTGTGTGACGTGCACTTTTAGATAAAATATAGGCCTATATTAATGAAGGTTCATTAGTACGGTTTTGTATTTTTCTGTATTGTAGCACAGTGTCAACAATGTTACTGATACTATTCTTTCTCACACTTTCAACTCAAACCATTGTGTTGCCCCACCCAAAATATAAACTTTAATAATGAAATTTTGAATTCAAGTTGAGTAATTGATATTCAAATATCCAAATGATAATTTTGTGGGTGAAGTTTTCCTTTAAGTTGTTTGGACAATTTTTAAAAGCTTATAGCAAAGACATTTTTGTAGAAATTACAGCTTTTTCTCTATTTACATAATCCTATTTACACAGCCTGGTAGGTCACACAAAGCCAGCTTAATGTTCTCCAGTCACATGAGAGTGATCAAAGTCTGTTTGTTTGTTCGACTTTCAGGCACCGACCACAACGGATCACGTCAGACTGAAGTGGTGAATAAACAAGAGAAGTTTCTGCCTCCTATACTTCTGCTATCTGCCCACTTAGAGCAGATGAGCTGAGATCAGGACAACGCCATGTTTCCTTGTTTCCTCTGCATGGCTCTGCTGCAGGCAGGAGCTGTGGGATATGTAGATAAGGTGCGCCGTCTGTATGTGATGTCTGTGTAATGTCGGCAAAGCTCAGAAAACTTTTTCTGTCTTCTTGGTCTCTGGTTTCTTTGGGGAATTTCCATTAATATAGCCATAAACATGTCAGAGTTCATCAGTATGTAAACAGGGGTGTACATGCTAAAAGTTACATGGTAAACATTAGAATTTAGGTATGTTAGTACGCTGCGGTTAGCCTTTAGCTCAAAGCACAGCTAAACCCGAGTTAATGAGGTTGACACACACAGCTGGGGTTGAGTAGTACAACTGCCTTCACTGTGCAGAGAACAACCCTTTTGATTTAGGTCGCATGACCTCTCTTGCACCATCCTCAGGCCAAATTTTACATATTTTGCCCGGCTAGTAAAGATCTAACAGTTTGGTTTCCTGGTGTATAATAATAGTAAGTACAGCATCATGAAGCTGTGCGGGCTGAATTTACTGCTGTTTCCATAATTGGGGGTGATATGAATTCCCTTCCCCAACTTTTAAGTGTACTCATTCATATCTAATATAATGGGGATTACTGATTCTTAACTTTGGGAGTATCAAGTTATCTTATGACCTAATTTGTGATGTGGAATTAATTCTGATGAATTTACGATGCAAGCAAGTTACATTTCATACTGTTAAATGAAAAGATATGGCAACCATTGTCACCAGCATTGTGACACCGTTATGGCACAATTAATTTATGAGCTGTAATCCATGATTCTTGCTGTCTCTTTCGTGGTGCAAATCATAGAATTGAACAAATTTATGAAGTTACGACAGTCATTTCAGTGTAACAAGGTGTTACTCACTTATCATGAGTTGTTCTATCCTGGTGAATTCTTCTATTCTTAAATGCATCATGTTATATCTCACAGTATAGCCAACTCCTCAACATTGCTCAACCATGATGCGACTCACAACAACACGTGAATTTGGACACTGGAGTGTTTCCGTTGTAACGGCAACATTCCCACCCTCAACTGATTGTTGAAAACTTGACTACACTTTATATTTATTCCAATATAGCACAAATTAATAAGCAAAGGATAATGTACAGCGAGCGAGTAATTGCAATCAGGGTCCTGCATCACCCCGTCAGGGTTTATTTTGCAATAATGACCCACTTGCTGTTCCCGCTTATTACAGGGCTGCTTAAGGGAGAATTCAACAAAGCAGAATATAGTAATGATATCAACCTAAAAAATAATGTAAAATTAACTTGAAACACATTCAGTCTCTGTTCAGGCTGCGAGGACTCTTGTGTTGCTCATGATGAATGACATGTTGCAAAGGTGCTAAGACGAAGGAGGCATGCATCAGGAAACACATCACTGCCTGAAAGATTAGCCTGTAGGATCTGCATAAGCGTCGAGGTGTGAAGCATGAATATTAATAATCTCTCTGAATGATATGCACAGACACATCACTCATCACTGTAGGTAAAGAAACACAAAGATGTGAACAAACAGCTTCTGTTGTGCTCGGGGAGCCTTTGATCACATTCTCTGTATCATGTGAGAAGGAAACTCCCTCTGTAGGTGCAGTTTCTTTCTGTGTATCTTCCTCTTTAGTCTCATCAGCTTGTCTTGTCATCATCTGAAGGACACGCTCATATTGTAACCAAACTGTGTGTAGATGGAGAAAGGACTGAGTCTTTTCTTTCACTTGTAAGCTTAAAAGTGCATGATTGTATGGCAGCACTCTGACTGAACAGGTCCAGCGTGGTGTAGATGAGGTGTACGTGTTATATTAGTCATAGTTAATAATCAAAGACAAGATAAGGAACTATACGATAGTTAAGAACTGCTAATATGCCTGTACTTCAAGATTTATGATTTATTCATGGATTACTTGCTACATGCACAACTTCAATGTCAAAAGCCTCTTTTTTACACGTGTATGTAATCTGGTATGAAGGTATACTGTGTGTGTGCAATAGATGTGTTACATTGGTAAAAAAAAAAAAATAACCACATTCAAGGTGTTTTGGTGGTAAAAAACCTGCTGAGCTCTGACTCTCAGATGTGTTTCATCTCAATATGAACGTATGGAAAAGCACTTCTGCCTTACGAATACAGGTTTCTATGTTTTTCTTTTCTGTACATATATTTCTACATTTGTACTTGACTGGAATTTTGGAAACAAAAAGAAAATCTTAGCCCCGATTTTCTTTCTACGCTGTCGTCGGCAGTAAAAACAAAACTTGACCTGTTGGTGCATTTTGTCAACAACCAAAGTTTGTGTGTTTGTTTGCGTGGAAATCCAATTTCTCAGGCTCTCGACTTCTCGCTCTGAATGTCACGTAGTTTATCGCACATGGTGTCGTTTTCTGTGTACTGTATACTTTCTTCGAGAGGAACTTGTTTTGATCGTGTTCACACCCAGCACTGTGGGGCGCTGCCAACTTTTTAAACACACATCGAAGTAGTTGTGCTGTAAAATATGAACTCAGATGATTGACTCGTGCCAACATTTGGATTTAGGAGCCTGAGATAGTCTGAAAGCTTTATACACTAGACTAAAACATCTTTGTGTATTTAATATGTGTGTACTGCAGTACCTATTTATAATTATCACTGCATCCATTAAAGGATTTACGATATTTCTTCTCATTTCATTGTGTCTGAGCGTGTCTTTTTTTTACCTTCGTGATGAACTCAGTCTTCAAGTTTCTGACTTAACTTTATATAAAAGTTACTTTAGCACATCACTGTATAGTTAATTTAATGATGTATGGTCTTCTGCAGACTGAAGGTGAGCATGCAAGTTTAGAAACATGAAACTATAAAAGTGTCAGAATCACTGTGAAAAAAAACATTAAGGGAGCAGATCCTGAAAATCAGATGCAACAAAATGCTCTGATGAAAACCATAAACTTAAATGTTTTATGATCATTTTAACAATTTAACAGTATCCAATGAGGCTAAACTACAATAATAAAGTCTAAAACATGTAGACTGACAAACTGAAAAGTAGCTGTTTTTGTTAAGTAAGATGCGAACACATGATTCACTATACAAATATTTAATGAAAGTACCATGACCACACATTAGATAGAGTTTAAGCTGATAGAATGAAGGAAAGAAAACTGGGTCATTTATTTTTAGGGAAATTGTTGAGTGATTATTAGCATATAGTCCTCTAAAACAATTTAAGATCAGTTTAAATGTCACTTTGTGGACTCACAGTGGTGCAGTAGCATGACAGGAATGCCCTGTTGAGTTTGCTCCAACTCTTTCCACTAGATGGCGTACTCCTACAAAAAACTACAGACCACTGGTTGAAGAACCATTCAGTACAAGTACTGGTACTACTGAAAAAATACTTAATGGCAAGGAAAAGTCCTGCACTGAAAATGTTATGTGAGTAATAATATGTTATTGTTATCAAGACATTGTACTTAACATATGAAAAGTTAAAGTGCTCCTAGCTGAAGGACGTCCTCTGACTGATCACTCATACATTTTACTGTTGTTGTTGATTGAAGCTAAGCTTATTTTTGTATTGAGCTACAACTAATGATTATTTTCATTATGGATTAATCTGCTGAGTATTCTCTCCATTACTCAATGATTATTTAGTTTGTAAAAACTGAGATGCCCATCAGGGCCTGCAAAGACACCTTCATATTTGCTTTGTCAAAACCTCAAAATAAATAGATAAAAAAGGAATTAATCAAAAGGATAAGCAACAAATTGTCCTGTCTGAGAACCTGAAACCATTTAGTGTTTTATGCGTGAAAAATAACCTAAACAATTTTCAGATAGTCACCAATGAATTGATTTCCTGTCAATGGATCACTTGTCCAATCATTTCAGATGTATTTATACATTATCATACTTTTTGCGAGCACAAATCTTGACTAGTAAAGCAACTACAGCTGTCAAACAGTAATGTAAAAAGTATAATCATTTCTTCTGTAGAAACCTCAAGTTTTTACGCTTGAGTAAATGTACTTAGTTACTTTCCACCACTGACGTTAGTGACCACAGGGTCCAGAATTCATCCAGATACAGAGAATTCCTCTGTTATTATTTAATGCACTCTATGGGCCATTTAAACACATAGCTTATAGTTTTAAAATTTCTATATATTAGTTTTAACAGCTTTAAAATGTATTCCCGCCAAACCAGCATTGAAAACTGGTGCACTGCAGGAGGCGGACAAGATAATGGACACACTCAATGGAGGAGTGATGCAGCTGTTAACATGAATGACAATTAGCGACATTTGTCAACGACAATAAAACTTCAATTAAAAGCCTAGTCCCAATTTAACATCCAGTCCCTTTTACTGGTCCAGTGTTGCTACATATTTTGACAAATAAACGCTTGTCTCAATTAGACGCCTGGGGTCTCATTTAAAAAACAGTGCGTACAGCCCATACTAGAAATGTATGTAGGCCTACAGACAAAAGCCAAAAATGGTGTGCACCAAAAAAATATTTTTCTACAATCAGGCTTCCACCTCACCAAAGTTTCTCCCATCAAGTCTACTTTTATAGATCACAACTGTTGCATAGAAAATGGCAGACACCGCCTACTGTATTGTCAGATTTTTGTTGAGCAACAGTTTTGTGCGAAAGGAATTAAAGGCCTGTCCCACATAGACGCCTGTCACAGATATAGGCCTGTTGATTTCAGTAATTTAAGCAAATAATAGCCCGGGCTATTAATTGAAGTTTTACGCTATTAATTAACTGTGGACATCTGTGCTGTGATACAGGTGTTTTTCAAAACAGAAGACAGCTAACGGAGCCCAATAGTGGCATAAAACTGTAAAATTTCATGTCAAAAATCATGTTATCATATGAAAATACAAACTGTGTTGATGAAGCGGAGCAGCAGGAACAAACTGAAAGCAGCCAACATGGATCTAATGACCGTACACAGTAATACAGGGCTGACACATGCTGCTAATTAATACTGAACCCACCTTTACAGCATTAAACTTCATTTTCAGTCTGTCTTATGATGTTTTTATTTTGTCTACACCCTTAAAACATATTTTTAAAGTATTAATTTCAAACTAAATAAGTTGAATTGGGCTCCATCTGTTACATTTATCTAGTACTGTTTATTCTAAGAGCTCAAATTAATCAGATTAACTGGGACCATTAGGAAAGGCTTAATACTTTAAATATACAGCCCAAACTAGATTATTTTCACATTTGCATTTTAAACACAAAGTCAAACACTGAGTATTTGCATGAAAACAGGAAAACTCAAAATGCAGTGATGTGTGAGTTTTCTGTTTATGTAAGAAAACTAAAGTGATACTAACAACACTAACAGCTTTATCTTTGTCTGGACGATTGTGCATTTCTAAAAGCTCATTTATTGTTTGTACTTTCGTTGTGCTCTCATTAACATTTTTATCACCTATTTTTTTCTTTTATGTGCTGCATCATTGTGGGTATAAAACTAGTCATTTCCTGTGACTTCAGCCCAGCCGAAACACGCCAGTTAGCATTTAATTATTTTGATATCAAGTGTGAAATTATAGTTGTCATCGGCACAGAGAGCCCGGGGCCAGTTTGATTTTAATTTCCTCACAGTGTCAGGGCAATGAGCACACTTCTCTCCTGGATCCTGTTTCATCTGATGAGGCAGAGGGAGGATCAGTTTTCTGTTTTAAATATCTCAGGCTCTTTATTTTAGTAAGCAGCTGCAACCAGCTACCGACCAGTCAGCACTCTGACTGTAAAATCATTTTTGGAAATAGATGACATGGCCGCTGCTGTCAACAATTGTGGGGGCGAAGACTGCAGTTTCCAGCAGTAAATTTATTTAAATGTGGCTGAATGGTGTTTTTTGTGTGTGTGAATCAAGTAGTCCTCTCTTTACACTGTGGTTTATCATTTTTCCACTGTAAAATAGATAACCAGTCCATTTGTTTCACATATAAGCGACACCTAAACATAGATTTAACTTGATTTGGCTGAAAAGCTATGTTGAATTACAGGCCGTCTGAACATGTATTTCCTGCTACACAGTATCTGAGGGTCCAGTTTTAACAGCTTGTTTTTAATATAATGTATAAAATGTGCTGGGACCAGACAGTGAGATATTTTTGACATTCTGTCATGTTATTTATGGTCAAGTCTCTAGCTCAGCGTCAAATAAGAGCAGGATTGTTTCCCTGATTGTGGTGATACCTAACTGTCTTACATATATATATATATTTTTTATTGATTTTAATTTTCAAAATGCAAAGGGAAACAGAAAAACAAAACAGGACAGGAGAAAGAAAAAGAAACATACAAACAAACAAACAAGCAAGCCTGACAGCACCTGAATCACAAATCATAGCAAAATGGCAGCATCGACAGTATACATCACAGGACAAGCATAGCACAAAAGAAAATGTACTCCATTCCTGTGTTAGGTCACAAGTTTTCAAGTAAAAGGGGGTTGATGAGAAGATACATTCTTAAAATAAAATTACAAAATCAATTGGAATTCATTCTGAGAGTTAATCCACCCCTATGTAGTAAGTCTGAAATTTCATATGGCAGATGCTCTAAAATTGGTTGCCAGATTTAAAAAAAATAATAAAAAAAAGCATTGTTCCCCCCTAAGGTAGCAGAGAGACTTTCCTAACTGTCTTATGATCAGTATTAATAATCAGTTAATCTTGGTTTAAGTCATTCATTCAGTTAGCCGTTAGCTCCACGTGTTCTGAAAGTAAAAATTAATTTTAGTGACTTTAGGTGAGTTCCCCCTTTTCAACAAAATAAACCACTTCACCACCTTCATATTTTCAAAATGAGTTAAACTGTGAAATTAAATGAAACTGTATGAATTATTTCAATAAAAGCAAAATCAAGCGCGACACTATGAGTCAGTCGTATTAAAGACCAAATAAAGTTGACAGTTGCGCTTCACTTTACAGTATTTATTGCTGTTTTCATACCAAACACAGAATTAATTCTCCCATCAGCCTCCCAGCTTGACAGGGTCTCTCCGCCAAGGGACCGTCACCTAAAATCAACACTGAGAGAAAATGTAAACACAACACACTATTTACCACAAGTTCCATGACAAATACGGTAACTTACACTGTACAGGATACGTTCATTTTTATTTAGGATTTTTAGTAGCCTGAAGAGGTGAAAGTATCACATACTTCTTAGGAAAAAAATAGACAAATATTTCTTAGGGCTGCAACTCCACACTAGTTTCATTGTCAATCCATCGATCATTTTCTTGATTAACTGATGAATGCTTTGGTCTAAAATATGTAAGAAAATAATGAAAAATGCCCATTCATCTTTGTCTGACCAGACCCTAGGCTACAATTAAGAGACTGGAAATACAAAATATTTGACTTTTTTTGCTTGAAAAACTACCAAAATGATTGATCAGTTACTAAATTTTTTGCAGATTGTTTCTGACTTTTATATGACCCAGTCATTTCAGCTCTGATCAACTGTGTAACTATTATTTTTCTTATTTACTCCCTTAACAAGCTTTTGACCACCCAAATTTACGTGGGGAGACACTCATTGAGAGCCATATTTTATATATTTCTAATGAAAATCTGTACAAAGAACCACTCTAAAAAAAATAAAAGATAATAATAAATAAATTAAGATAACATTTTGCATACATCTTTTTAAGTTTTCCCAACTCTGGCATTATTGAGTAAATCCCATCAGACTTTGATAATTTGACATACTCAGTTAGTTAAGTACAACCAACATGATTTGCTTTGATCTCAAAAAATTTAATTAGGTTGGTCCAACTTAATATTTAGCTAAACCTAATGGTGCTATCTAGTGGTCAAACTATTTTATTTAAGATATTCTAACTTATTTATTTTAATTCTATCATACTCAAAATGTCAAAAGTGTTTATGATTTTGACCAAATTCTTAAACAAGCTGGTCAAATAAACTAACTAAAACACTTAAATGAAACAAACGTAATTTTTTAATGCTGAAAAATGTCTTTATTTTAAGCATTATCCACAAACCCCATGAATCATCTCTTAGAGTGTAGTTTTCGTTAGAACATTTTCGTTAGGACATTGTACCAATTTGCGCCTTTTTTTTCTGATTACAGTTCAAACTGATTTCAGAAAACTTTTAAGGGGTATTAGTGGTATGGGTACTTCAGTATATGTGGTATGTCTATTGTAGTAAATGTATTGTAGGATATATTGTGATGTTTGTATTGTGATGTTTGTACTGTGTTATATATACTGTGGTATGTGTACTGTGGTAGCCTATGTGTATTGTAGTGTGTGGTTTATGTATTTTATTGTGCCCTCTGTGTTTATAGTGTACTGTGGTTGTATGATGTTTTAAACTGAATATTTTAAATAAAAAAGTTTAGGTCTACATGTAAAAGTCCAAGTAGGGACAGAGTTGAAAATAAGCAATAGCTATAAACTGTCTGTGCAACACATCAGTCCCATACTCTGTATTGGAACTATGTTAAATGACATTGTCCCTATCAAATAAAAACTAAATAAATAAAATAGAAATATTAAGGAGGGGCAAATCTTATAAATATTGAGGGAGATGTAAAGGCTATCTTGCATCCCCTCCAGGAACCTGCACCCATGCAGACAGGTGTGTGTTTTGGGCTTGTCTGTGGAAAAACTGCAGGTAGATCAACTGTAGTCTGTCTGAGCGTGTGCATCATCCGTGGTCAGCCTCTCACAGCACACCTCCACCTTCCTGCTCCACTCCCTGCCCACTTTATAAATTTACACCCTTGCATTTATAGACAGCCCCTGCACCGGGGGGGTGGGGGGTGTAATGGGGGGGTGGCCCCTGCTGATTCAGAGGTTAGGAATTTGCATCTGATTACTGTTTGTCAACCAATGATGTGACTGTGCAGGCCGGAGAGTCTCTCCACGCCTCTCCCCGGCTGTCTGACTGACTGACTGACTGACTGAACGCTACGGAGCTCTCACACCGACACCCAAACTCTGAAAACACAATTACACGCAAAAGCAGAATGTGTGGATATCATGCAGTCACATGAAACCACTTTATTTCTAGCTGATAAACACACGAACCACATCTGCTCTTCCTGTTCTTGGTGTGTTTTTCTGTGTGTGTGATCGGAGGGGGACACTGGATTCAGAAACGGGGAAAAGCAGGAATGTTTCTTCCGGTTCCAACGAGTGTAAAAACCGAACGGAAGCCGATGTGGTAAGTTTGGGTTTATCTTCATTTTTTGTTTGCCTTATTTACGCCTATACTGTCTTACAAACAACTCACATGTGTGTGTCGTCCTTCTTTTTCTGCTGCTTCTGTTTCACTCGTCGCTTACAGGACGCAGTTTTTCTGTTATTTTTCGATGCGACGTTATCAAGTCGCTAATCGATAGTGTAACATTATTGCTAAGGTAGCGGATGGACTCACCTGCCACCCAACGAAGGTAATATAACCTACGCCGAGCGTAACGGCACTATTTCTTGTAATACAATCTAACGGAAGAGCCGGTGTCTGACTGTGTTAGGTATTTCAGCACTTACATCGAGTTTTTACCGAATATAGAGATTAAAACATAAAAATGTTTACGTTATAAGACATATTTCGACCGTTAACGTTAGCTCTATCACAAACATGTAACCATAACTTGGCTAGCGTCAGTTAATATAGCAAGCTGATAATTGACTATTATCCTAGAGGCCAGTAACGGACACACCAACTGCTCACATGTTTGCCAGTAAACCACTAACATATATATTCATAATAATGTCAATTAGTGGCAGCACGTCGACGTCCTGTACATTTTCAACCCACCATTTTCGAGTTTAACAACGCCATTAAACATTCACTAACGTCAGTACGTCCATATTGCCCTGCGAGTTGAATATAAAAGCCAGTGCATGTGACAGCATCTGCAGCAGGGCCTTGAAACAAAGTTTGGTCTGATGAAATGTCATGTTGGGGGTCAGAGCAGAGACAGTGGGATTATTCAGAGCTATAGGTGGCTTTATGAAAGGATTTGAAGCTGCTTTCTTGGCCTTTGGCTACTCACATTATCAATAATAGCCTACTAAAATCAGAGCAGTGGTGGATAGTGAAGTACATGCAGGGTTCCCACGGCCATGGAAAACCTGAGATAGTCAGGCAGTTTCACAGCCAAGTTTTCCAAGCCTGGAAAAGTCATGGAGTTGGTAAAAATCATTGAAAGTTATGAAAAAGTTGCATAACATAACCAATTATTCAATTGGAAAACAAAGCTGTTTAGTTTTCATACAGTAATTAACAACTGGAGTAAAGTATACCATACAGTTCTGTTCTGGTTGTTTTGTGAATGCTCAGTAAATTTTAGTATGGGTCCTTGAAAAGTCATGGAAAAGTTTGAAATTTTGTTCATGATAACATGTAGGAACCCTGTACCTTTACTCAAGTCCTTGAGGACAATTTTGAGCTTGTACTTTTACTACGTTTCCGAGGGGAAATATTGTACTTTTTACAACACTACATTTATTTGACAGCTGTAGTCACTTGACAGAACCAGATTAGTAATACAAATTCAAACAACAAAATAACACAACATATGAATTATGATGCATAATTATAGATTAAGCAATTTAAAATGAGCTCCACCTTCAGGATTATTGGGGCTGTAACAATCAGTCTCGATCAATGTATCGATTCAGTTATCAACGATCCAGTATTATCGATGCAAAGCCATCGTCATCTTAAAGATGTAGTTTGAAATTCCCACCTGTGTCACCGTTTCTGTCCAAGCACACCTCCTTCCTAAACATTCAAACAGTGCTAGCAGTCTAGCGCTGGGCAGATAAGCAAACAAGAAAAAGACTATAAAGATATACTGATATTGGGTCATATTGACCACTGGCCCCTTAACTGAACTTAAAATCCCATGGTGGCAGACTTTGTGATGTCAGCAAATATCGTATAGTTGTCATGTATCATGATGAAACTTGTGATTTAGAATATAGAAACAAATATAATGCAATTTAGATACATATTATACCAAAATGGGCCAATCTGCATAATGAGTACTTTTACTTTTGCTACTTTAAGTGTATTCTGATTCTAATTCTTGACTTTTATGTGCATGACTTTGACTTATTACATTGTATTTCTGCACTGTTTTATTGCTATTTCTATTGAGTAACAGATCTGAGAACTTCTTCCACCACTGCAGAGCGGTAATGATGTTGTAATGTTACGGTAATATTGGTTTTGGCAGGGCTGCATTGTCCGAGTAAGAGGACTATGCAAATGTCAGCCCTGTTCAAGAGCTAAAAATGCATCGACTGCTTACATGTATTTAAAGATGCACAAAAATGTGTGTCAATGTCTCATTGTACTACCAAACTGATGCAACTTCACAACGGTGTTGAGGCTATGTCAGTCTCTCTCAGGTGAAACCCCTCAGTATTTCTGTGGAAGTGCATAACAAAGGTGGAGTAGGTGGATAAATGAGTCTGTCAGCATCTGTTAGTGGCTGAGATCGAGAAAAGTCCAGCATGTCAGGGGAGTGATATGGACACAATGAGCTGCCTTCAGTGCTACTGAACGGTTGTGGGAAGATTTACTGTATTTCACCAGCAGCATATCGCTCTGTGTGACGTCAGCGGGCATGAGAAGGGTGCAGCAAGCCCGTCATCACATGTGGATTCAAAAAGAGCACAAGAGGTCTTACTGTGTTTTTCAAGGGAATCTGTTTGGCTATACCAAGCTGACTAACTTCGCAGCCACAACCAAAACTGACTTTAGTGGTTGGTGTTAGAGTTTCTCACCAAGCAGTGGGGGTGGGGGAGTGCAAGCACAGGAAGCTGGTTTGGCTTTAAAGCCTCGTATAGCACTTTGTCTGAATGACCTTAAACATATATGTTCTGAGAACAAAAAGTCTGGTTTCAGTGGAAAGTGTCATTGTCCTAGTCTGATTTAAATGCGGTTTCAGAGGCTTGTCGAGAATACTAACATGTTGTAGTGTAAAAACAACTGTTTTATTATAAGGTTACATGTCATTGGCCCATACATGTATGATTAATTTTGCTGTGAAACTGACGTGACAGGAATACAGTTGTGAAATGTCCTTGGCATGATTAAAGTCTCTGACATGTCTTCTGTTAACTGTGCAGCCAGGACTTACTGAGTCGATGAGATTACGAAACCTTAAAACCTGCACTAGAAATTTGACCAACAGGAGCAGGATGAAGAGGAAGTTTAATTCTAGTTTTCCGTGGAGAAAAGAGGATTTTCACACCAGCTATTATTCAAATACAGGTCAGGTTTTACTGCACCTTGTTTCTCATGTTACCCACCACTTTGGCAGGGAACTAGTCATAATTTTTTGGTGTGAATCCAGTTCAAACATGCCTTAAAATAACAATTTCAGCAGGCACATTGCTGTCCTACATCAAATGTTCACCACATGACTTCTTTAAGTTGTGGTTGACAAACAAAAAGGTGATAAACAGCGGCACCTGTGGCTTCCCAATGTGACTATTAAGCACTGAAATTCTTAAGAGAGATTTCCAGGCCCTTATCGCATCCTGCACCCCACCATCCTCCAATCACCTTAGAGGCTTGCCCAGAAATTGTCACACTAATCTGTTTGGCCCAGTCTGGCATATGGTATCCTGCAGCCGCCACTGGCCAACTGCACCAGCTCATACTGCTGCAGCCAGCGGGTGGAGGGAGGGTTTTTACGTTGTGATTGGCCCATTGTGGATAAGAAACGTATGGCCGGTGATCAAGTTCAGGATTTAAAAGGCCTCCCTTTGCTTTTGCATAATGCAGCCTGTCCCTAATAACACTCCTTGTTATGAAACTAGGTTTACATAAAGACGCCTGTTGTTGGTCTTGATTTGAAGATCTCACGGATGTGCTGGAGTTTTTCAGGAACTCTGTACTTTCACATCAAAGAGAGATGTTGAAATAGTTTCAGGCCTTGACCTGGTGATTTATCAAGAAAATACTGATATTGTGGTTTCTCAAATAGTAGGATGACATTATACAATGCATGTCTCTAAAGTTATTAGTGTGTTACAGAGAATGGAAATGAACATCTACCTACCATTTGGTCATCCTGCAAACATTTAAGATTGTCAGTATTAATAGTTTTGGACTGTTGTAGCTATGTCAATATCTAAAGTTTTGCCACAAGAAAAATGTTCTTGTCATGCAGGAAAAGCCTTTGTAACAGTCAACACAGTACCAGACAGAAACCTGTACAATGAAGCGCTGTAATAAAATTAAATCATTTAAAAAGTTAATGCAATGCTGAAACGATTGGTCATCAGAAAACGATGAAAAACAACTTAAATAATTGATCATCATTAATCATTTATCAAGAAAAAAATGACACCCTCTGGCTGGCTCCTTCTCTAGTGTTTCTGCTTTTTCAAAGTTTTATAAACTTGTTAATTGAATATATTTGGCTTTTTGACGATTGGTCAGATGGAACAAGTAATCTAAAGTTCTTACTAAGATTTTTTTGAGTGATTTGCACTGGATTGTTTGAAAAATTAATCAAAAGATAAATCAATAATGAAAAATCTGAGTCTCATTTGTTGCTTTCCAAAATGTTTTTCTCATCAGTGAGAGGCTTCTCTTATATCAGCAGTGCGCTTTCAATGAAAGCCCAATATCAGCCTGATGCTGGTCTTGCCATAGCTGTCATGTGTCACTACTTGGCCATCAGCCATGTTTGTCTTCCCCTGGCTTTGGTTTGTGGTTTGTGGCGGTGTTTGTACTTTTTGCACATGTTGTTTTGATGCTGTATTCTCCTGGGTCCCAGGAGTGTTGTGACTCTTGACATATAAACTGGTCCTATGTGGCCCCTTCTCTTATCAAGTGCTTGATGCGAACTGTATTGAAAGCAACTCACAAATGTCTGCGTATAAGTCCTCATAATTTCATCTAGAGTTGCACTGCGGCGTGTTTATGTTTGTTCAGTGTACATATCAGCATGCAAACCTGGGCCGCATTGTTATTCAAACGTTAACAAGCAGAAATCCACAAGACTTCCTGTCGGCACACATGCTTGATCTCAGCCCGAGGGTATTTGAAGAGCGTTTGGAAGGGTTATATAGCCTGCTCAGTTAGCCTCCGAGCATCATGGCTGAGAGAGCGGCAGTCGCTGGCAGTTGGCCACTAAACTGGCTAGTGGCTGTGAATTAATGACAAACAGGCACAGACAAGACAAACAGGTCTTGCGTCTGTTTGTTGTCTTATTATCAAACTATAATCCCTCACAGGGTTGTAAAGGCTGGGTTTTATGTTGTCACTGTGTTCAAATCTCCCTTCGAGGCTTAAGGGTGTGGGCTTTGCCTTAAGGCCTACATTGTGGCACTTGAATGTCTCAGTAATAACCCACCTGTAAATATCAGCCTGAATTGTATCACAGAGAATGTCTGCTGTCTGCACACCACAAGTTTCCCTGCCATAAAGAAGTGGGAAGCAGCGTGGCTTGGCTGGCTTTCAGCTGTTCCTGTGCCAAAAGCTACATTTCTGAAGGGCCTGTGCGGCACGTGGGGCTTTAACTCTGTTATCCTGCCAAAAAATGCAGGAAAAAAAACCCTCACAAGTTACTTCACTGTTTGGGCCGGAGCCATAGGGGAATCCCAGCAGGGCTGACGGTGACGCAGGCAGAGAGCAGACTAAAATGAAGGGTCTGAGCTTTCGGGATGCCCTGCAGTTCCTGAACCAAGCTGCTAGTACAGTTGAAGGCTGTGTGTTTTCAGTCAGTGGCTGACCGTGATCTATCCTGGTACTTGTCTGCCTGGATACCAGCACGCAGCTGCAACACGCTGACATGTCCATCAAACCTGAAGCATTTCATATTTGCGTCCGCTTGCTCCGCTAGCGCTGGCAGCCTGCCCAAGCAATCAAAAGCTAATTTAATCAGATCCATGCCAAATGATACACGTCCCTCATGAGCAGACATAGCTGCCAGTTTTTATTAGGCAGAGCGCCGGCACATGAAACTGTAATCCACATTTAGCACAGAAGTGACCGTTTCTGTTCTGGATGTGTCCATGTACAATGCACAGAGCTCTTTATCTAAGATTTCCACTCATCCATCGCCCCTCTGCAGACAAAAGACTTGATTGTTAAAGATCACAATGCAGTGACGTGACTGCACAGTCACCATATAAACCAACACGTTAATCCAGTTTGGGACGCTCATGCCATTCAATGAAAATGCCCCCCCCCCCCTCCTCACTCCACCCCGCCGACACCCACAACCCCCGCACCAGAGGAACTATCATCATACCGTCAGTGTAGAGTTACAATAGCATTGCGTTGCTGCTCTGCGAGCAGCGACATGCAGCCTGTCTCCTGAATCTCAGCTTTTATGGCAAAGTAAGTGTGCTCACATGAGGAACCTGACTTGGAGGGTTTGTTTCTGCAGCTCTTAGTAAGAAAGAAAACAGCACATTTAAAAGATGGGTAATTTATGTAAGTTGTAGTAATATTAGAGGTGTATTAAAGCAGTGTTTATTCCAGGAAATGGTTCCCCCTATGCAGTCATCACATGGTTTTCTGACGAAACTCAATGATTACACTAATAGGAAGCTATAAGATTGTGTAAAAAAGGAATTAATTAAAATTTACAGTCCAGCACAGCCCTGCACTCAACTCTATTGTTGTCAAGCTTTGTCTTTTTCAAATTCTGTCAAGATTGTGTTGCAAGAAACAAAAAGAATAAGATATGACATTTCAGCTGGAACTGAGTCAGACACAAGAAACACCGACATATAGGAAGATGTTGTTTGCCTTCTTAAGAATGGCCTGTGTTTCTCCACCGGAGCTGTCATCACATGAGATACATGTTTGCTCTCATAATACCACAGTCTCCACGTGAAGCTGTAACATGGGGAGGTCAATATCCACCAGCGAGGCGGAGGACATAAATGCCAGCAGACGTTTCAGCTGAATCAGCAGAGACCTCTCTTATTTTTTTCATCTTGACTATTCGTCTGATGACTTTTCCTGTGTTTAGAGGAAGTCCTTCCATGTAGCACAGTTCAAAGTTTTTCTATACATTTTCCCTGTAGGCTGTCCTTTCTAAGTCGTCTAACACATTTATATATATTTGATGTTTTGGACTCACGCAGGAATGTTTCGTATGTGTATCAAATATTCAAATATTCCTTTACCTCCGCACACATCGCTGATATCTTGTGCTAATATTAGATTTTAGTTTTTAATACCGCAAGTGTTTCTTCCAGTGTCCTATTTTCAGAGTGGAAAAGCCAGTGTGACATCAAACATTAATGCTTGCCAGGAATTGAAACTGACCTTTATTTAATATCGCACTCTGTGGAAATTGTTTTTAAGAGGAGCAACAAATTTGAATTTCCCTGCATGTTATGTAGTATGCGTAGCAGCACACAGAGAGGCATGTTTCTTTCACTTCCGTCCCTTAGTCCTAAGTGTAAAAACACTCGAGTCCAGACATTTTACATTTATGTATCATACATGCTGTAACATCAGTTGCTACAAATCACTTTGACCCTCACTGGCTCCTCGCACAGCTGAATCCTGTCGCTTGATAGATAGCCACAGATTTCACTACTAAGGAGTGGATCACCAGATTATTTTTGCTATATGCCCATTTAATTTATGGCATAGCTGGAGCTAATCAGATTTGGCTCGCTGCGTTGCCTTGGCTCGCTGGAAGAGGTCAGTGGAAAGTGCGTGACGAGCCAGCGCGACACTTCCTCAATGATCTTGTTGTTGGTGCAGTGGGGCTCAATGGAGCCTGTGTTATTGCCTTGCGAGGTAATACTGCAAGGAATGTGAGAGAGGGATACATAATCAAGACCAGCACCACTGACCGACTTCTTGTTTTTATGCTTTTTACTTTTTTTTTTTTTTTCAATGTAGAGAGGGTCATGAATGGCTACTGCTTGGCTCCCTGCGCAGTCACACTTAAACTCCTGTCATTTTGAATGTTAACCACTGTTTACATGAAGGGTTAATGCTAGAAATAAAAGTATTTTAAAATGAGTAACATTGCGCTCTACATAAATAATTAGCAAAAAAGATAGATTTGATGCACAATATTGAAACGTGAAAATTGAATAATTATAATCGTAATATGTTTTTAAGGAAATGTACTGTTACTACTTGTATGTTGCAACTGGACTTATGTTAATATTTATTTGTTTTCCACCTCTATGTATTCACCTCCATCTAAATTGAAGAAGAAATTGAATCTAGCTTTTTTGTTTTCATGTCGATCACTGTTTAGCCCCCTCAGTGAGGTCTTGACTGCATGTGCACTGAGTGTTTTTACCAGGTGCACAACACGGCATTGGACAGGTGGCACTAATTTCTTTTATAATATTTCCTCCTTGTGCGCTTTTAGAGTTATTAGTAGCCTCTCTTTTGGAAAAAAACTCACCTCCCCAGCTTGATTTTAGCCGAGAGGAAGAGCTTAAAGCTGTTAATTAAAGCAAATTATTTCTTTGTATAAAGCAAACAAATTGAAAGTAAGTTGCTGCCCGGCTGTGTTTCGGTTAGAGATCAGAGCTGAGTCATTTGCATGTTTACATACGTCTATTTCCCCGGTATGTAAAAAAAGTACATATGTAAACACGCATGTAAACAGAACTTAAAAAAGGTTGAAGGAAGGGAGGTGTGGTTGTGTCTTTTTCCCCTGAGGTATGCTCTTGTTATGCTGTCACTCAACACGTAGGGAGTTAAGTACAAAACAAAGAAGAAAATCTATTGAAATAAACCGCTCTGAAGTCCGTTGTGGAATATTCAGTAGGTAAACAGTAGTTCAACTAACTTTGTAGGTCTGATCATTGTGCAGTTGTTTCGGAGTGTGTTGTGCTGCAAACTGCATTGTGATATGTTCAGGCGTCAGGATTGGGTGACATTAAAAAACACAGTATTTAATATACATATATAAATATATGCTTTCTGGCGCCACAGGGGTCAGAAACAGACGGAGAAGTATCATATTTGTCCAGGAGCATATGTGTTGATAACATCAGTACAAAGCCTGTTTCACTACTAACATTGCGGTATAGCATACAGTGACAAACGGTGCATGACAAGTGCTGAGTGATAATATGATAAAACCTGACAACAGACTTCACTCCTTGCATTTACTGTACACTGAAGCTGTTTGCGATAGAAATCAAATGTAGACAACAAGTCAGGCCGGAGTCTTTCTTTCAAAACGGGTGTAGCATGATCACGATAGCTAATTTGATAAAGACAGCACAGTACAGCAAGTACGTCGACAGAAATTCCAAGGAAGACATTATAGTGCCACCCACACAGAATTACATGTGATCTTTAGGAAGCGAAGAGGAGCAGGAAATACCAGCGATAGAGCACTTAAAGCAGCAGAGATGAAGACCAAACAACATGTGGATTACCACTTTAAGAATGTGGGTCCCTCTGATTTTCCAGTCAAGCAGAACAGACAGACGTTAATTTTAATACCAAAGTTTTAAGTCTCACACCCAGTTCATTTCAACCACACGGCTTTAAAAGGCAAGAAAAAAAAGGTTTCTTCTTTCAGTACATAAAAGGAAATGAGAGACTTTTATTCCAAAATGTTGAAATGCAGGATGTGCATCTGCACTGATGTTGACACATGAAAACAAAATAACCCTTCTGAGGAAAAAACACTGGTGTTAATGTCTGTGCTGCTTTACGAGAACTTGAAAACTAGCTTGTAGCACACATGTCGAAGCACCATGTGCAAATTACACTGACACAAAGATGAATTCCTGCACATTCACTGTCTTAAGGATTGTGGCATTACAAGGCTTTGATGCTCTCTCTGGAGAACATTTGACAGACTACATGTCTGTGCAGGCAGCCATCTTATATGTAAATATGAGCGTATACATGTGCATGTATGTGAGGCGGCATGTGGGTCTCTTTATCTCGTTGGAATTAGACCCTTCGCTCTCGTTCTTATCACTATGTCCTGTTTGCGCAGACTTTGCAATCTTCCACCTCTCGAATGTGGGTTTAGAAAAAAAAGAGGATTAACCCATTAGCTCTCATTGTTTCTACTTTATCCTTCATTTAGCCAACTGTTAAAGTTTCTGTCCCAATGGCTCCACCCTGCCCCCACATGGAGTCCTCTGCCTCTAATAGCAGCAGGCAGGCCTCCCCTTAGCCACTTAAGGTGTTAAATTAGCCTAAGGGTCTTATAGTCAGCTGTCCTTTATTGCAATGCTTTCTATTGCAATGTGGGATCATTTCTATATCGCCTGAGGTTGAATGGTCTATTCTCTTGCCCCCCTTTGCCCTCTCCAAGAGGTGTTCAGTGTATTCCTCAAAGACATGGGGTGTAAGCAGGGCGTCTAAATCTCCCAGTTCAAGTTCACCTTTCTGACCTGCCCCCCCAGCGCCAAAGTCTGTTGTAAAATGCAAATTTAAGCCATTAAAATATAAATTACAGGGTAAGAAAACATGACCACAACAGACGAGCAGGCTGCATTGAGGTGGAGCAGTTAACGGCAATCAGATAGGGGACACATTTAAAGAAACACGTCTTTTTGCCATGTTATTATTTTGCACATAAAGTGGTCTTCACACTCACTATAGCTGCCTTAAAAACTCCCCCATATGTCAGCCATCGCTGCAGGATTTAAATTTGTCCTTTGCTCTTTGGTAAACACGGGATGCCAAGAAGTCGTATTGATTTGGAGGCAGGCTATTGCATTTAAAGCCTTCATTATGGTCTGGCAATAAAAGTGTGGAGGAAATCCTCTATTAGTCTGCAAAGTATTTCTTTAGCTGGCAAGTGACCTTTAGCACAGGCACTCAGATATGGTAGATGTTACAGAATGATGCAGCAAAAAAACACAAAGCAAGTAGGTGGCTGTAATTTAGCACCCTGGTCGTAGAACTAGCAGCTCAAAATTCATCTTTTATTGAACAGTTTTCGAACCAAGTGGGTTTTCCAAATAATAGCTGGTTATTGTCCCAAGGGGTTGATTAGGTGAAGAAATCACCCAAAGCACAGAGGTGATTTCCCTCCTTGGCTACAGTATAAAAGAGACACAGCAGGGGCTTTTAAGGGGATTCATCCCTGGACCACTGCTTAGTTTTTGCGCTGAGCTGTGGTTTAGATATTAAATGCCTTATCACTCTAGCCAAGGTCTGGTTATTCATAATGTGTGAGAAAGAGACACCAAGGGCAACCTCCAGACATTTTGCACCGCAAAGTTGCCCCCAGAAAGTGCTAGCGTGGCTACTACAGCCCCTAAATCTGTGTGCATGTCAGTATCTTGTGGATTCAGGTAGCAAACATTTGACTTTTCTATCCTTTGCTCATAGTCTTCTTTAAGGTTCACTGAGTTAATTTGCTTTCATATAGAAACGGTTTTATTAAGCATTGCCTGCCTGCTCATTTGGGGAAGTGGGGGGTCGATGACATGTATAGTGGTGCAATGTAATTTGCACCATCTAGCATGTAGGAAATCGTGATGCCTGTGATGAACAGTGGCATGAAACAGAGCGACCACTTCTGCTTCCCTCTGCACAGGAAGAGTCAAGAGAACAGCTTTGTTGTAATCACTTCTGTCTTTGAAATAACATATATGACACATACTGAGAGAGAGACAGACGGCATTGGAGGCAGAAATGTTCCTGGGCTCAAACATGGAGTGAAATTTGCGCTTATTTGCACACACATTCAGTGTGCCAACTTCACATGTTCGGTAGGTAATGAGTATTGTCATATAGTGTGCACATACGGACAGTGTATGTATGGGAAGTGAATTTGCCTATGTCACTAAATGCAAAAATGAAGGGATAGTCCTTCTCTGAGTCCTCTTTAATGTGTCAGTGAGTAGCGCAGAGACAAGTTGCCTCCGTCAAACCAGATCCAGTTAGGTAAGATGTTTAAATCCTGCTTATACTGGTGCTATTCTCCATCTGACAACTGCAGGCGTTCAGTTGTGCCTCTTTCGCCCTGAAAGAATGTAATGAATCAATATTGAATATCTGTCGGCTGCCTGGCTACATCTGCTCCGTCAGTTGTCACTTCCTTCACCCGCTGAAGAAACACAAGTTTCACAGCTCTTGTTTCCTTGCGCAACATTTCTGTAACATACAGCTATAGTATTTGGTGACTGAAGTAATTCTTCCTGTGCATGCTGTGGTTCACGATTTGCTGCTGACATAAGATTTTGTCAGTGTGTTGCAGTCTATTGAAAAACATTTAAGAGTTTTTGCTGTGGCAAAGTGCGTTTTGTGGTTTAGGCATTTGAGCCGTTGAACTAATGTAAGGAGCTGTAGGGTGTCAACTGTATGTCGAATGCTTGTTTAGGTGGGAGTGAAAAGATTTGTCATTTGTCTTGTTTTCCTTAAAACTTGCTATTGTGGTTTAGCCAGTTCAGCACATTGTTACATGTTTTAAGAGGCCAGTCAACTTTTCTGTAATGCTTCCTGTAAAATAATGTGTTGTTAAGATGTGGAGACAACAGCTGGATGAAAATGTACCATGTTCTCACTTTCTTCTATGGGAAAACACATCTGACGCACAATTCCTTATGCATTTACAGATACTGTGTAATTGTATATTGTGCTGATCTCCCAGGTGAGTCAGACCTGTAGGTGTCAGGTTGTTGCACTTGCTGACAAGGAAACACATGTCGAGGTTGAAATGTCTTCTCTTAAACAGTGATAACCAGGATGTTTGTGGGTGTCGTCTCTCTTCTCAGCATGTATTCATGGCTCTGTAAATATAAGATAAATGCGGATGGAAAAAGAACTTAATTTCACTCATGAGCCACTGGAAAGACCTTGAACCTTGCGTATAACCACAGTATACACTGTTTGTCCTTTGCTTGAGTTCAGAATGTGCTTACATTACACATTACACTGCCATACCCATGAAATGCAGTCGTGATTTTCTGTGTAATTCCAGTGAGCCACTTGAGCTGCATGCAGGAGAAAAACAAACCTCTTTGCCTGTAGCCTTCCAAGAAAAGATGATGTCCTCTATATAATCATAGCAGTGTGACGATGAGGTGTAATATGGGTGAGGATTGCTGTAGTGGTCACATTTGAGACAGGTTAGTCTGGGTGTGTGTCGTAGTGACTGGTGTCCCAGATGGGGCTTATTGCTTGGCAGAGTCAAACAATGTTGATCTGCGTTTCCATAAGCAGTGTAAATGTTCCGAGTTGTGCCCCACCCAAGATGGATCATATCCAGAGTGGAGCCAAGGCGCACCCGACTACCTCCAAGCAGGTTGCAGCGATATCAGATGGGCTTTGTCATCATTAGTCAGCATCAACATTCGGTGACAATTCAGGGACGTTTTTGAATAAAATGCATTGCAAATAAAGGAACCATCAGCAGAGTGATACATATTTCATATACAGTACTCTAGCTTTAGTGTGAGAGAAAATAATTAAATTCACTGTGCTGCCCAAAGGCCCCTGGGAGCTCCTGGCGACTTTAAAGGTGGAATTTTCTTGTGTGTTACTCAATGCATGAGATGACATAAATCAATCAACACCTTAAATGTCAACTTAAACTTTTCCATTTGTTTTTATTGTCCCTCATGTGTGACACACGCTGTAGTGATGATTGAATCTTCAAGTGCTGAATAACTGTTAATGAATTTCAACCAGATAATGCAAACTGCAAATAATCTATTTCCTCAACGGTGCTTTTAGACACAAAGGGTAGCGCTGCTTTCCGGCATTGGATTCTCTATGGGCGGGCCAGTAGGGATGTGAGCTTTCAGTTCCTGGATTTCAAACATGGCGGCTTGTTTGGCAACTTTTTCTTTCTCACTTTACCGAAATGTGCTTCTGAAACCATTTGAGGCAAGAAAGAAGCATGTAGTTGCCAAATCTGTCTTCATTTTAGATCGATGATGGTTAGTTTTATATCGTAGCCTAGAATTAACTTAATGCAAATAAGGAGCTGATGCACTGTTGCTCACAGCACAAGGGGGCTCAATCAGAATGCTTTGCACAGCTGCTTACATAGACAATGAATGTGAAGCATTGAAATGATGGATCCCGTGGATACACTCCTTCATTTAGAGGAAAAAACTGGCAAAGCGTTGTTCTGGAGCTACCCAGACATAGCAAGCTGGAGGAGATGGGCATCTGGTGTACGTTCATGCCGTGCCAAGACATACTTAAACACGTTTAGAAAGTTGTTAAGCACAATAAAATTAGCAGGACGGACTGAAAATTATTCTTGGTTCACAAGCACAAGTGTGTCATCAGTTAAAGGCATACCTTCAAGTGGGTAGCCCTGTTGCATAGAGATGCAAATCCCCGCCGCGCCTGGCTGACATGCCAAGTCAAACAGAGTCAAGCCAAGCCAGCGCATGTGTGTGGAAAAATGCTAAGAGTTTCCCCATGTGGTGTGGTCTTGATCTTGCCTCAAGGTGCTGCTGATTAAAAAAGACTTTGTGAAACCTTGGTCTGCTGGAGGGAAGTTTTATTGGGTTTCATGATTCTGATGCTGCTGCTTCAGAGGCTCTTTGCACTCGGACATTAATAAAATATTTTTTGCCTTTTTTTTTTTTTTTTAATGTTTAGTTGTTGTAATATTGGCAAATATCAGCTGTCAGTGTATGAGTAAAAGAGAAGATGTATAGATTAAAGACGTGATAGGGGGAACAAAGGTAGAAGGAAGTCTTCTGACAATATACATTTACAGTATTTCAGTTTTTAGGTGTTACTGAATATCGGCACAACCTAAAACCACAATATCAGCACAGGGCAGCTGAGTCGCTCGTAATAGTGATTCACATTTAACTGTATCGATCCGGAGTGTTAACAGTGTTAAAGTGCAGAACAAACGTTTCTGAAAGTACAAGATCGGGGCAGGTGGTAGATACTGAGGTCTGCCTGTTGGTGTATTAGTCAGCGTGGCTGAGATGAGTGGTGGTGTACAGTCAGCGCTGCCTCCTGTCATGACTGGCACTTAAGCATGTCCAGCACCTGCACTAGAACTTAATTTCCCCACATGCTGTTGACTTGGTGTTCAGCTCTTATCTCTGCCTGACTGATCTGAGCCACAGACCCAGACTTCTTAACATTTCGAACATATTCTGAGTAAACAGAGAGTGCACAGGACAGACAGTTCTGCTCTCTCTCCTGGGCTATAGGTAGGATTGCTGATGTTTTGTAACAGTTGACTGAGCTGTTTATTAAAGACACCCCTTTGCATACTCAAGCACTTTTGGGAACAGGTATGTAGAAGAAGCAGCACTGCCTACAGAAGTTTCAGAAAAAACTCCCCACTGAGTCTCCACACTTGATATAAAACATTTTAATGAGGGGGAAAAACACACCAGTCATACCTGAGCATAGTCACCTCTGGATATTAATTCTGTGTGTTTAATTGAGACAATAAAGACGAGACAATGTTGACTGACACTCTACTTTGCTGGTGGGCTGAAATTCATCTTGGCTTCGAACCAACCAGGTGAAGAAAGTGACGGTTCTTCCTGTGATTTCACTTCCTCTTGTTGACGAGGCTAAACACTCTGTCCTGTGCGTGTGGCTTGTCTGGCCTGTTTGTGTGAGTAATCCTGCACATGTTGCACAACTGTCGACACAGGGACTGCATCTTTATGCTTCACATGGATTTCAGACTGAAATTAGCATTTATGTGTGTGACATTGGGTAGTTTCTTCTCTGCTACATTTTCTTGAGTCATGATTTGAGTTGACAGGGTGGCCCTGTAGTCATCACTGTACTTTTCTGCTTTTCTGCAACTCCCAAAAGTTTTAACAAAATTTCAGCCAAGCTCTTGATAGTCATGAATCTAAAAGTGACTGATCAAGTTCCTCAAATAATGCGCTGGGCTTTTTCTTGCTGCATCATCCAGTAACTTGGATTATCTCTGTCTATAATGTGGGGGTTTGCAAAACTGACAGAATGAAGCCAACGCAATAGCAAAAACAAAACAACATAAACAAATTAATCTTATTTGCTTAATCTTAGCAGTATAAATCAGTAAAACGAGAGTTTAAGATGTCCACAAAGTTTAAATATAGAGACATATTATCTGTGGCTTTGGGGAAAGTTGTTAAACAGTTTTGACACTGCCATAACTGAAGGTACTGAATGTTAACAGACAGTGGGGAAGTAGCAGTCTGAGACTCTGTTATTCTTTCTCTCCCGCAGGTCTTTGTAGTCTGTCAGCCTACTCTTGTCCTCCTACCTTCGCTTCCGTTACCCCTGCCTCAGTGAACGCTGTGCGACTCAGCTCTGCTGCCGGCTTCAGTTTCCCCCCAACTGCAGGAAAAACCATTGAGACAGGAGAGAGGCCTCTTTCTCCAGGACTGCAGCCGGCCTTTCTCAGAGCTCTGTCCAACCCCCCTTCTCCTCCTCCTCCTCCTTCCACTTCATAACCATAACTTCCAAACCTCAGGCCAGTTGGTCGCTGCTTCACCACAGACACACTTGGCATTCATTCTTACTGGGCAGAAGGATCATCGTCCATTGTCCCCCGACTGACTCCGGAGTGGTGCACCTTCAGTGGGGGAGGGAGGGGAAGGAAGGCAGCTGATCGCCGTGCCGCTTTCCCCGGAGATGAAGCTGCAGGCTGTCATGGAGAACCTGCACAGGCAGCAGAGGGCCAAGCTGCTGATGGAGCAGCAGCTACAGCAGCAGGCCGCCGCCCAACAAACTCAGGTCCGCACAATTGTTGGAGGAGGGGATGAGCCGATGGGGAGCCCAGCCCCTGAGGCGGAGCAGGCCCAGATGGCAGCGCTGGCGGCCATGCGTGCCGCTGCAGCCGGGCTGCAGAGGGTATCAGACAGCCCCATGTCAGATCGCAGCAGTGGTGGCGAGGACGAAGGTGATGACGATGACAATGAAGATGGCGAGGAGCATTACAAGGACATGATGGGGTCAGATGAGGAGGAGCAGATGTGAGTACTGAATTTCTAAAATCTGTGCCAGTGATGTTCTTCATCAGTGCATGTATTTTTTAACAATATTCTGTTTTTAATACACACAGCAAACAGAAATGGGACGAGGAAGACTTTGAAGGCGAGATGGAAGAAGACTTTGATGACGACCTGGCGGAAGAGGGTCTGCCGACGGGCCATGATGCGGTGGCTCCTGGGAAAGGCATCCTTCTGCTGCCCCACCGCCAACTCCACCCTCATTCCCAGCTGCTAAAGGCCCGTCCCAGTGTTGAGCAGGAGGCCCGCGTAGCAATCCTGCCTCCCCACGCCACGCACAGCCATCTGGGCGGCCAGGACCACGGAGAATGGACCTACGAGGAGCAGTTCAGACAGGTAGGATGTTTTCGTATTCTTCGTATACCGCCTGCTCCACTGCTTGGTATGCTTGTCTGTTGCACTCTTTTTAAGGTACTATCACATGCAACTGGATGTTTCTGCGGGAGATTCAGTCCTATAAAGGTCTGCAACTTTGACTCTTGCAGTCATATTGTCACTGTGGAGAATCAGCTTAATCCTAGAGTATATCCTACAGTCAGCTGCTGTAGCACACGGAGTATCGACATAAATCTAAAATGTTAGTTGTTGACCGGTGGGCCACATCTGGCCTTCACACCCGTCACATCATGTCACTTTCCCAGCTGAAGTAATACGACCAGGGTGGGAAATTAACACCAGCCACCGGCCAAATGTTGATAAAGCCTGAGCTGAGGCTTTTAAGTTTGTCTTTGCCACCTGACATTCTGGCAGGGTACATCTGTCAAAGGTTCTTGTTTAAAACAATCTGTTTTTCTGGCAGAGCAGCTTAGTGCCTGGTGAGACTTGACATTTACTAACTACTGTGACCTGAGAGGGAAATGAATAGTACTGCGAGCAGAGGCAGAGAGGCTGAGGGCAGTGTAAGGGGAGGGTGGTGGTTTAGGGTGCATTTTAACAGCTTTACCATGCGGCCGTTTACTGTAAACATGCTAGTGGGCTGGATATTATGAGGGAGGCCCCGGTGGAATAAGAGCGGCTGTTTACATGAAGAGACTTGAGTCTGTCAACGGCTTAGTTTATATGGAGGGCTGCTGCTGAAAAGACTGAGAGACGCGGGAACGATGTAGAATCTTGTTGTAGAAAACTGCCAAACAAATTGATGCCAATTGTAGTGTCGATGGACAATTCTACAATTCTGGTTGCTATCTACCATTAGTACAGTATGTAGTATGAAATGAGATGAAAATACTTAATTTTGGAGAAAATGGATCACTACAGTAAACATTTCTGTGGTGATCCATAAGAGGAATGACTTTCTCTGACAATAAAAGTAACAATTAGTATCCATTTAATCAGTTCATCAATGAAATCTTTTAGACTTGCTTCTGCTTTTGTTTAAAAACTAAAAACTAAAGCCCATTTCCCACAGTACACAACACCTACTAACATCTGGCTTTTGTATTTAATGGGGAAGGTTACAAAAGCCTTTCGGTCCTGGGTCAAATAAGTCAGCAGTAATCATGTGTATATATCGCCTCCAGTTCCGATCGGCTTTGATGGAAACATGACACCTGGTTGGACACGCCAATTTTATGCTGGGTTTCATTTACCTTGTGAGTCGGAGGCAGCAGCTAAGAATGACGTCACGCCATCTTGCATTCTACATTTTGCGCGTACAAACACTGTACCAACATGTGCACAGGTAGAATTTGGATAGCACTCTCTGTACATGTGTTTTAATGAGATACAAATAAGACAGAGGTGATATTAAACAGTATAATTCTTCAGTTTTCCCTACTGTTGGTGCATGGAGCAGCCATCTTGGATTTTGAGGTCAGGGTTGGTGAGGGTCCTCCAACTGAAATCTGACTTCAAGGGGTGGTCCAGTTGAAATTAGCTACATAGAAAAAAAGAAGTTACCACCGTGGCATTTCAACTGGCCCCCATGCTGCTTTCTACTGTTTACACACTGTTTTCTGGCCTGTCTGAGATGTCAAATGTGACACACCAAAAAAACCCAGAAAGGCATACTCGTCTGCAGAGCCCTGTCCATGGCTCCTGTTTTCTGGCCCTGTGAAAGCAGTTTATCACCCATTTTTAACAGGTTTTCCCATGTTTAAAAAAACCTGCTTACACGTGCTAATTTTGGTGGGAAAACAGTATAAGGAGGGCAGGGTATAAGCCTGCTGTACTGGAATTCAAGTATGGAATATTACTGAACCACCATTTTATGCAAAGGCAGCTTATATGACATAATTTAAGCCACTGTTGAAACTCAAACACACGTATGGCCTGTAGCAATATTTCCAGCCATTTAACATGTCTGGCAGTGTGAGCAGCAGCTCATCTTTTATCCAGACAGAGATTAACGAACGCTTTAAGAAGAAACCGGTTTGGGAATTGTTAGGAGGAGATTTTTATACTGATGCCTTCAGTATGTTGGAGGTAAACAAATTTTAACCCGACCGTGTGCTTCATTTTTACTTACTTACTGTATATTCTGTAATTTAAGGCTTATATCTTGTAATTACAGAGCGTATGGAATATAACTCCTCTAAAACCTCCACTCTGCTTCTCTAAATAGTCCACCCTTCCCTCCGTAAAGCCCCATGTGAATGACTTGAATTGATACTCTCACAGTTGGTGGTTTTCATATGTCAGGTAGGAAAAGCAGAACATTTTTATCATGACATGTCAGTCAGTCCCGGACGGTTATATAATCAAGACAGCCAGTATATTGCCTGTAAAGATAGTGTTACCCAATCCATTGTTGATTAAACGCCTACACAATGTCAAACTCCTCCTACTATAGGGGGACAGAGCAGAGGGGAAGACCAAACTGTGTGCTGTTATTTAAAACCGTCTGCAACTTAAAGTGATAAAGGAAATAAAGTAACAACGGTTACATCTGTTTGCAGGGAGTTGTTGCTCTCAATCTCCGCAGTGCTGATAGTTTAACATTGTGAATCCAGGATTTTGGTCATGCACGTTATCTACACAGGGCTAACTTGGCGAATTGGATGATTACTGTGATTAGTAATAATTGCAGCTTTAGCCTGTGGTTATGATGCTGTGTGCTGTGTAAAGCAAAAGTGACCAACCTGTTATGACGAAGGCAGTCTGTCCCTTGATAATTCTAGCCCCATGCAAATCAGACTCGGTGATTTCAGCCTTAATTTATATTTAGTGGGCACCATTTTCCTTCTGCTTCTTCTTTTTTTGTCTGAAACTGTCATTTGTGGTTTCTTCTCGTCACGTGAAAAGGAGACAGCACTGAAATCTGCAGGCCACAGTTTTTAAATACATTCTCAGTCCAAACTGTGTTCAGGAGGTTAAGAAATGTCACGTGTTGAAATTACAGTATATTGTAATATATGTAACAGTGGTGAGTTGTAAGCCCTAAGCAAAATGACATGACTTGGGCTGCACACAAGCAAATGTGAAGCTGCCTGAAAAATCTCCGAAAGAAATCAAATGAAGCAGCTATCAAGGCATCTTCACCTTGAGAGCTTGTCACCCACCCTCATAAACATCCATAAGTGGAGCTTCATACAGTTCGTTTTGATACCTAACAATCTCTTGTCGGCAGAAAGAAAAGATTTGACTTTAAGGGCATCTATTGTGCTCATTTTCAGGTTCATACTACTACTACTTCAGGCTCCTACTAGAACTTGTTTTCACGCTTTAATTTCTTTGAAAACACTTAATTTTCCTGTAACTATAACTGCTGTAACACCTGTATCCACCCTCTGTCTTAGAAGGCTTTGCTTTGGCTTTGCTTTAAGCCCCCCTCCCGAGAAAGCCTAGTCTGCTCTGAATGGTCAGCACTTGCAGGTCGGAATATATTGTCACTTTCTACCTTAAAAAATTGCCGATAAAAGCTTCTAATTCACATTCACAACCAGGCATGTTCCAGTAGGAATGTGATCCAGAAATTAACAAGAAATTAACATTTGCAGTAGGGTTTGGCTGATGGACCGCCAGTGGCTGTCAGTCACTGTCCACTGAGCCTGACATCATGTAAGTTATTAATACCTGAGTAAGTTATTAATACTGCATGAAACCGTCCACCTTACACCTTCTCTTCCCGTCTCTCTGTTTAACTCTCTCACACTCACACACACACACACAGACACACACACACAAACACATCTTCGAGAGCACTGTCCTGTTCGTCTCAGTCCTGACAGTTGTGCTACTGTAATGCATTAAGTTGGCACTTTGCAAGTCGGGTCCAATTCGAGTGGTTGATTAATGCCCCTCCCAAACAACGTCATCGTCCATCAGGATGTTTCATGTTGGTCTTCGTCATATGTCAGTTTTGTAGACATCCCCTGCACTATTCAGCAACCAAGATTACATGGTTTCCTGACATTAGCATGTAGCTACATGTAGCAGCATAAGCTATGTTATGTAAAAGGTTGCAGTAACGTGCCTGGTTACAAATTGGTCACCAGCTGACGTCAGCTTGTCACAAAAGTAGGAAAACAATGCCAGAAAGAGAGTGAGTTTTTACTCACAGTGATTACGTGATTATTTAAAATCGTCATACAGTCCGACCTTATATATATGACATAAAATAAGGAAAAACATAATAGGTCTCTGTCTATAAGTTAAAGCCAAAGTCATGGCCTTTCTCCTGACTGTGCAAAACAAGGGATTGATTCTATGCTAGACAAACACTGCTAAAGGTTGTACCACAACTATTCTTTACTATGTCTTGCTATCTGAATTAATCTTACACATTGGCGTTGAGTGTCCAGCAGCTGCAGCTGAGGCAGAACTGTGACAGCAGATGACAAATAAAGCCAAACTATGAAATCATACATGAGCCTGACGGTCAATTTTTATCACAAAAATCATTTTAAAAGTTGTAAAAGCAGCATCTCTTAATAACTGGATAAGGCCCCAGTGTTTTGGGCACAGGCTACATCTGGCTTTAGGTGAGATATGCATTTCCATCATAATTATGTATCATTTTTTTCGCACATACACACACAGTAATGTAGCGTTCCTTGTAGTTCTGTGTAGCTGTGTATCCTTTAAGCAGTAAGGATCATATTGTCATAAGACAAGATGGTATAGATGCAGTAAAGTGCTCATGGCAGTCATGATCTCAAGTCTGAGTTAAAAAAAATCATCATCTATCATTTTGAAACCCTATAACTAACACATACATGTGTTCTGGAGTCACATCGTGTGTAGGTTGAGTATTTTTTTAGGGCACACAGGGTGGGGAGGAAGGGGTTAATGCTGTACAGTTTATTTTGGGCAGGTGGGTGGAGGCTGTTGGAATGTGCCTGAGGGAGGGTGATAATGTGGCCACTGGGAACCCCAGATCCTCGGCAGAAACCCTGCGTGCCTCTATCAGTCCGCAGCAGTTGGAGCTCTTCCAAACGGAGAACTGTCCGCTTCTCTGTTGTTTTTAAGTCACGTCACTGCAAAGTCCCAGTATCACGCACAGTGTCACTATGGGCATCACAACAGCAAGGATTCATTAACCAGTCCAGGGTAAACATCTCTATTAAAAGATATAACTTACCTTATGGAAAGACTTTAGGAGAGGAAATTCAAAAGAGAAACCCCTTACTCATGTGGGAGGGGATTCAATAATTTAGATGGGAAAATGTCAATTAGAAAAGTAAACAGGAAGTTTTAACAGTTGGTAGAGGTGCAAACCACACCAGGCTTATAACTCATGAATCCGGTTTAATCAGATCAGTGAAATAAGTCTGATAAATGAGGTTCAGTGAAAGTCCTTGAATATCAGTTCTTCACACCTGTCCTGTTTCAAGTTGCCATGTAGGTGATGAAGCATGCACACAAACCCCACTTTTAGGTGAGGTTTTGCCCCCAGGCTGTGTGTGTGTGGCTAAGATATATCAGCCAAGACCCGACCTGCATTCCTGGTGGATCAGCCGGCCACCTTCCTCTCTCTCCCCGCTCTCGAACTGAAAGGTCATACTAAATCAAGCCAGGAGGCGCTGCAGGTTTTAAGTGAATTAATTGAAATATTCAAGGCACTTTGGCCGGGGTGTCATAAATGGCTGTCGCAGGGTGCGGCTGCAATAAAAGAAGGATTCATGCAGATATCAAATTATGCCAGCATTGTTGGATATGTTTATTTTGAAATCAAAACTTATTTGCGTTGCTGGTGGAGTGCCATTTCAGAGGAGTTATTTCAGTTGCTGCAACCCTTGAGCTCTCCCTCATACATCTGCCCCATTAAATATCCATATCAGTATCACTCTTGTACTTTTAATTCCCAGGAAACATTAATACTCCTTTTAAAATTAAAGGAATACTTCCCTCACAAAATGACCATATGTATATCAGTTACTCTGCACATGTTACATTGAATTTGTAAAGAAAACTTTTTGTCGCATGCCTCAAGTGAGCAAAGAATCCAAAAATGGAGAACATTTTTGATCAATTGAAGTGAAGGGGGCTGCGTCTAACAACAGCAAAACATCCATTTGCAAACTCACTCTCTCTCTCTCTCTCTCTCTCTCTCTCTCTCTCTCTCTCTCTCTCTCTCTCTCTCTCTCTCTCTCTCTCTCTCTCAGCACTTCCTAAACCTGTTCATTTTTGCTAAAACTAAACAATTCTAACTAAACACTCCTGCATAAACAGTGTCACGCAAGCACAAGTAGTGTGCCTGGGCAAGAGCATGCGATTGAAGTCATCTCAGTGGAATGCACGAGCAGAGATCAATCACACGCTTACGAAAATGCACGTGTTGTGAGAAGTTCTGCGCATGAACTATGGTAGCAATGTTTGCTAGTCAGCCTTACCTTCGAAGAGCGAGGAGCTATAAATGTGTTGGCTAGCTGCTGGACTCCCAACATTATGAATGTAAGCGAAAAAGAAATGAGAACATTAGAATTTATATTGTCATGTTTCATGTAGAGACGCATTTCCACCAAACACTTTCGGTAGGCTGTATGGACATCTACTGAAACCGTAGATCTGTTTAGCGTGTCCACCACAGCAGTAGTCTTGTTAATTAGGCTGGGTTGTTAGCCATGTTGATGCTCCATCCCGAATGGAGAGAAACATCTGCACCTTGCTGATTGTCCATGGATGGGGTTGCGTGACATTTTCAGCACAAAAAAAGAAGCAGGCTGGAGTGTTTGGTGCAGAGCAGGGAAGCAGTGCTGCCAGAGTGCACATGAACAATGCTACGCCACATTTTTTCTCCAAGTGAGGAAATAGAATAGTCACAGTTCACGTAATCTGGTCGAAATTCATGCACATTTTTTAAGCGCCTGAACATCCAATCAGTCACTAAAGCATATGTCATGCATAAGAGCCAATAAAAACTAATGGAATCGTCAGTTATTATGTTGACATTTAAGGTGTGTTGATTAATTCATGACGTCAATATGCAGGAAATCACTCCACCTTGAAAGTTGCCCAGTGAATTAATTATTTTTCTTCTCAGTGTGTAGCTGCTTACTGCTAGTAAAGATGAAAAGGCAACAAGACATTGTTTTATTTTATAATTATAGTTGACTAATGTATGCAAACTTGCTACCACAGGAACATTGGTTACAGTCTAGTCCGAGCAAGAGTGTCGATTCTCTATTGACCAGTCGACGGACTGTTTCTAGCTCCACCATTGGATCAGTGTGCAAGGTACCCCAATAGAGGATTGACAAAAAAAACGTTGTATTGGTACCATCCACAAGTTTTGACAATGGAAACACAGAAATAACCTTTATAATGTGAGCTGAGCTAAACTGGACCGGACTGCTTGGTGGAAACAAGGCTATGGTCAGTTAGCTAATGTGTTCCCAGAGACACTGTAGTTCTTTGGCTCCTGAGAAGCTCCACAAAATATCTGCAGATGTACGATTACAATCTGGTTTCATTAATGTGTCGTCAATGCTACGGTTCACGTAACTCCCCTACTCCCCTGCCCCCTTAATAAACAATATCCTCCTCAGGCCAGAATTCGTCCAAAGGCCACGTAGAGCCTTTGAAGTCTCCTCTCCTGTGTCTCTGTCTGCTTTAAACACCAGCAGCTGGGCAGATGGAGCCCAGATGGACAGTAAAGTAGGGATGTCTTTAAAAATTCATGGCACTCACCATGATCAGGGCGAATGGAGGGGAGTTGGCATTAAACATTAAATTGCTCACACACACACACACACACACACACACACACACACACACACACACACACACACACACACACACACACACACACACATTTGGAGTGGGGGAAGGGGGCTGTTAGTGACTACAGGAAGTGTGTAGCTCGAATGAGAGCCAATTGGGAGCGACACTTATTGGGATTGCCCGTCAGGTTTCTGCTGATACAGCTGTCTGATAAGTGCTTGTCGGGTTTATATTCCTGCGTAGTCTCGTACAGGCCTTTTGATCCCCCCCTCGGGTTGTATGAATAGGACGGATCATGTTGTTTTTGCATTTTTATATGAACGTAATGAATGTAGAGAGAGAAAGAGCTGCCTTTAATTAACAAATATGAGCTTTCCGAACACGTCTCACATCTAACATTACCGTTTCTCTACAATATGGTGTTGACAGGTTGTCACAATCACACAATTAATACATTGTTTTCCATTTAATTGACAGCTTGTTGTACTTCATCCCTTGATCCACTGGCCTTTTTTGCTGTTATTGAATAGCTAACTAAAGCTGTGTCTTTGCACAACTTGGTAGTTACTCATGCAACATTTTATTCACTACACTTTGTTTTTTCTCCAATCCAACTTGGATTTAACTTGTTATTTCAGAGTACGTAACTCCAGAACAACAAACTATTTGATCAGCTGGAACCGCTTTTTTCCAGTGGAGTCTGCAGGGGTTTAATTAATCAGCACAAGGGAGTTTTCATTTAATGTATTATGTTGTGCCTGTGGCGAAACCTCTGCGTGCAGCGATCTGTGTTTAACAAAAAGAAAACAAGAGGTTAATGGGCCCTGTTCATGTCAGGAGAACAAAAGGCCCAAAACAAAGGTTGCTGCAGCATGGTAAGACCTCTAAAAGTCTTCCTGTTGAGTGGTGGAGGAGCAGCATGGGAGGGGAAAGAGTAGGTGTGACTGAGGGAGCAGAGAGAAAAATCAGTTGGCGTTGGGCTTTGAACCACTGCCAAGTAGAGTGTGTCGTACATGCTCGTTTTGACTGTGAGGCTCTGCAGAGCATTATAATCGTGTCCAACGCGCAGCACGGAGCTGATGTCAGAAACTGTACAGCCATGGGGATTCTGGAAATTGGCAGGCGCTCAATACGGAGGAGGAGAGGGGGGTTGGAGCAGGAATGTAAACAAAGATTGCATAAAGGCTGAGGCTAGCGCCTTCGTCCTGTCTTTTTCTCTGGCTGTTGTGTTATACAATATAGATTTTATTTTGGCCGCTGGATCACTCGTGTGTTTGCTCCCTCAAGCTTCCTTCTGACTTCAGTGTGGTCATATGAGGAAATGATTTTTTTTAAGCCTTGCATAAATGCTTCATTGTCTTTGCCACTGTTGTGTGTGAATCTTATTTTTAATCTCGCTCTTCTTCCTTTCTAAAGAAAATATGTGAGTGCTGGTTTATCTTTTTCTTTCCCCTTTTCATCCCTGTATAAGGAACTCTGTACTGTATCCTTGTGTCTTAGTGTGAGCTTAGAAATAGAGCTGCACTGGATGGTTGGAGTTGTCAGCAAACAAAACCCTTAAGAGACATCTTTTCATGAACGCCAGTGGATGGCATACATTTGAACAAAAGCGATGCATGTGTGTGGTCGCCTTCAGAAGCTTCTAAAAGGCAGCGTGCTTTGAAAGCATTCAGCCTTGAAAGAATCAATTAAGAAATAGGTCAGACATTTTGCTGTACGTTCTCAAGGTCTGAAGGCCGTCTCTGTGGTCAATAGCTCAAACATTATGCAGAGCAGCTGCCCCCTTTTGTGACACTGTATCATAAAAGACCCTGCGAGCACGTTGATCCATAATCACATCTGACCCCTGTGACAACACTCGCTGCCCTGTCTGTATGATAATAGCTGAAATTCCTCAGTTGTGTGGGCATGGTGTTGTTCACAATACAGATGCAGATAGTGATTCTTCACACCAGTATGAAGTGATAATAGACCCCTTCCACTGCATTTACTTGACGTGTCACAGCAAGAAAGCCACAGGCCTAACTAATAACATTGATAATGGCTCGTACCATTTACATGAATGCCAATTCCAGGATCCTGCAAATATGAATGCTTGCTCATTGACAGTACTTAGTCTGAAATGATTACCTGCTAAAATGAGTCAAGATGTCTTCTGTAAAAAGAGATGTATTTTCTCAGAAAGACATGAAACGTATCAAGACAGTTTTGTTTGCTGCACGTTGTTTCCATATGAGAACTGGAAGTTGGACCTAAAGGGGTGCTTCCTAGATTTTTAACCATCTTTGTGTCACAAAAAATGTGGGTAGTATGTGTAAATAACCTGTGGTAAACTTCCCTCCATCTTACCAGTGTCAAGATCTCCTTGCTCATCTCTCAGCTCAAATTGTTGGCTCTAGGCCTGTTGCTCAAACCACAGATTGTACTTCTGCATTTTCTTAGGCGGAGACCATGGACACAAAGAGTTTAGAAGTGGATTAAGAGAGATAGAGCTGCCCCTGTTGAAAACAGACAAGCTTGCCTTCTGTGATCCACCAGCGGGAGCATTTATTGGTCTGGTGTGGCACAGTGGATTCTAATAGTTGAAGGTTTTCTACCTCTTGGACAAAAGCAGATTCCACAGTCCTTTTTCTCTGGTCATGTATCACCAATTTCAAAAGTACAGGCATCTTCCTGCTGCATAGACAGCCCAGTTTTATGAAAAGACCATCTTTCCAGCAGTGAAACACTTATTTGCTAATTTGATCTTAGAACTGACGTATTTCAAGTTTAACAGTGTCTTGTCACATTTTTGAGTTCTGACTTGTGGGCCCTCATTTTGTTACTGTGTCTCTTGCTCGTGCACAATCACAATCACCATGTAAGCATCTACACTCTTTGCATGCATGTTTGTAAGCAGGCAGTCATGGGTATAAACTGTGCGTTCAACTCAGAAACAGCATTCAACACGTTTATTAGGCCTGAAGAATAAACACACTTTGATGGGAAACAGTGAGCTGTAGGGTAGATAAATAGTTTTCGGCATTGGCTTGTCCACGAGCGTCCACTTTGGTCCACATGACATAATATTGTCACCCACCTATGTCTACAAGGGTCCACACTGACCCGTATGCTGACATCTGCATGCAGCTCATTCTTTGCTGTCACATGAATTTCACCATAGTAAGCGCACCAACTGCACGCTTCAGTCTCTTGTTTCAAACCCCAGTCCAATCCAAAACACTGCAATCAGGCCAGCCGCAGCCACCTTACCACAGTGAAGTTAGTTTTAAGCTCACCTCCCAGCCCCCCTGTTCGCTGCTGGGGACTGACGTGGACCCTCAATTGTGCTATGAATAGAACCGCATTTGCATCCGCGTGACTACAGCTGTCTGCAGACATTCAATGCAGAAAGTATGTGAGAGCCTTTAAACTTAACTCTTTAACTTACATATAAGTTGTTTTTCTGAGGGTTTGTGCTGCCAGAAGTCCCACATCAAAATTTAAAGACTGCAAGTAGAGGACAAATCCAGGAGGTAGCTTGAGGTCAAACTGCAGCCCACTCACTTATTGATTAGGGCGGGCTTTGCCACGTGGCCACGACATCTCAATCCTTGATGAGCCACACGGACAGATATCTGCCCTCCATGGGGCCAGATATGTTTTTAAGGCCAGCGTCGTCGACCATTAAACTCATCGCTCTGCACATCCATCACTCTGATTGACGGTGCAAGCACCCAGCCACGTGTCATCCCCTCTGCACAGCGAGGTGCTTCATACTGGGAGGCCTCAGCATAGCACAGTGGCCCTTTTTAGTCTTACCTGGACAGATTAAATTTCTCTTAGGCTACGTTCACATTACAAGGCTTAATGCTCAATTCAGATTATTGCACCAGATCTGATCTTACTTCCCAGACTGTCCATGACCATGTTTGAGGTGCCCCACATCTGACATCATCAGTATGCATGGATCCCCTCCCTGAAACACCTCACATATAACCAATAATGTCGCACACACACACACACACACACACACACACACACACACACACACACACACACACACACATACACGTAATATAATAATATCATCTGATGTTGTTTGTGTTCAGGATACAGGGCTGTCCTTACTGTTTAGGCTTCAGGATTATGAAATTGACTCAGACCTGTCTGGAAAAAATAGTATTTCTGTGTCCACACAACTCTAAAAAGAATCCGATCTGTGTCACATGAGAGCAAAAATAATCAGACCTGGGCCACGTTTGCTTGTAACATGAACGTAGCCTGAACGTATCCTGTTTGTATACAAGCACTGCAGCAGACCTTCTCCTGAACTTTTAGCTACCTTTCTATCTCTGTCTCCATCTTTCTGCTTTCAGACACAAACGTTATCACTGCATCTGTGCTGGCGCTGAATAAATACCTTCAGCTTTTACGCAAATGCTCATTAGATGTGTATCTAGGTCATAGCTTTCAACAATTTTGAGAGGAAGTTTCATTTACAGATACACATCTTATGTAAAGATATTTGTAAAGGAAAATTATATTGAACCAGACGATGCTGAGTGCAGCATCAGTTATTTGGTAGCTCTCTTTCAACACGCTGGTTTATAATTGTAAATTGCTGTTACACCCACTTCCCCTCCTTCAGTCTGTTTAGCCCTGCCCTGCCCAGTTTGGGTATCCATCATCGTGATACTACTCATTAGCAGTGCGGTTACAAGAGATTGCTCACAGCTACATACATCAGACTCTCCAGGGCCCTGAGAAAGCTGGCTGCTATTTCTGATTCTTATCCAAATCTGCAAGCCATGGCAGCTGATGGTAGCTGGCAGGAATGGCGTGCAGTATGTTAGCGTGGGATAGTGCTCATTCTGGTTTCATGTCCTGTCTCTGTCAACTGGTTTTACACCTTTGTCTCGTGTCAGCAGGGGATACTGTTCATCCAGTTATATCCAGCAGAAGCCGAGCATAAAAATCCTTTGGCAAAGCCCTGTAGACTGACTTACAACTTCTCACACCATAAAGAAACCATTTCCACAAAGATAATTTCATTTCTATGGCATCATTGAATTTCCAGAGGGGTATTTCAGCATCAGGAAAATCATAGTGTTGGGAAATAAAAAGGAATTGTACACAAAAGTCATTTTATAGCAAAATATATTTAGAGCCTCATGCTTTGTTCTATCACTCCAATTAAAAGTACTAATTTATCGGGCTGTTGGTGGCTTAGTGGTGGAGCAGGCGCCCCATGTACAAGGCTGTTGCTGCAGCGGCCCGGGTTCGAATCCAGCCTGTGGCCCTTCGCTGCATTTCACCCTGGAAAAAGTACTCGATACCACTGCTTGGAAGGTAGCCAATGTTTGCTCCTGCCATCACATGCCAGTATGCCCCAAGCATAGCATTAGCCAAACTGTGTGCTATAACTACCTGCGGCATGTAATGTTCATATATCTATTTAAACACCAATTATTTGACATTATGTACAAATCAAAAAGGTCTATTTGAATTACATTAATTAAACCTTTATTTGACAGTTGGTTTAATGACATCAAGGTCTCTGTCTACTTTTGTGTTGAAAGACGAAGATGTGTTAATTTGAAATGACCGGAAACTAAAGGATACCAGGACAAAAGGATGATAAATAAACTTTCAATGACAAATGTCGATTGTACTCAGGATTAAAGTTGCAGTTTGTATGAAAGAAAAATACATATTTTCCCTTTAAACAGTATTTAAATTTACTATAACTTTCCTTAATATATAGTAATACTATAGTAATAATAATCATTTGGGTTCTTTTTTTGTCAGACGACATTAATCACAAAACCAACCGATATGTTGGCAGAACGGGGGTTAAAACCTAATGTTTTCTGTCCAACTCAGAGTCGAAACCAAACTGAGAAACTTCATGAGCAAACCAGGATAGGGTTAATCTCACAGCTCATAGACATCCTGTGTTTTCTGTCACAGTTGACCCATTAAGATATGTGGTTTTATTCAGCAGTTATGAAAACGGCCTGTGTATATTCTACCCGCGCTTTTCACTTTATTTCATTTTCAGGGTAAATGTGACTGCGGTAGATAAGGTGACGTTAGATTCAGCCAGCCACAGCAGTGTTGTTTGTCACAGCAGGCCGTTAGCTCCTCATCCTCAGTCAATGGAGGTGATTTTACGAGGTCATCCGGTCAGTTAGGATTATGATGTGTTTGATCCTGTCAGTCAATAAAACAGCGTTCAATGCCTCTGCAATTGGACGGCTCTATTGTTGCTGTTAATTGTGTGCATGTGGGGGGGATGGGCAGGGCGGAGAGCAGAGGAGACAAAGACATACATTTTAATGTCAGTATATGCAGACGGTACAGTTTCTGTCACTCTGCTGTCAGCTCTGTCAACTGACTGGATTAAGTTATTTTCCAGATGAACACTGAGAAGCACAAGGAAGAATTTGCATACTGACATTGAGTGTTGGCTAATTTGGCCCTTATAGTATATCTTTGATCGTTTTTACGTTGTTAGATCTCAGCTGTCAGCCATGCTGAACAAGTTCCAGGAGTTACTTTGTGATGAAGTGTTTTTTGATCTTAGCCATGTGTCCTTGTCTGTTTCAGTTTGCAATTTTTCTGACATTTCCTGGATTGGTTCTTGGCAGCCTTTAGGAAAAGCGGTGTGAAATATGCTGCTTTCAATCAAAGAAGGCTCAGAAGGCAAAGATGGTTTACTTTCTCCCTGAAAAATCAATGGAGGCTAAATATCATTCCCAGAAAGAAGCCCATTCTCTTGAATTACCTCCCTAAACTGGTTTCTCTGGGTAACCTTTTTACTTCAGTGCATGTAAACTAGGGCTGAATATCAGTCAAGTCATTACCTTTAAAGGTACTGACTGAAATTATACATTACCAAGTTACCTGCATTTAGTACTTTCTGTATCTAAAAAAATATGACTTTTTGTATGGTTTTGCTCGCAGCCAGACAGTGCAAACATTCTTCAGTTGAATGTGTGCTCACTACCGCAGCAGCTACAACCCATTCAGTGTGCGGTGTGGCGAGATCATAGACTGTTAAAGTAATGGACGTAGCTGCTGTGACATCACCCATTTGTGTGTGGAATACCGTTTTAAGGTCTCGAGTTTGGCATTTTGGCTGTTATCATCTTGGTTTTTTGGAGCCTGAAGAGGCCATATTTGGGTGAGAGGTTGGCACTGTGGAGGAGGGAGTGGTGGATCTAAATGAGAAGCCGAGGACACTATCAGTAGACAGTCTGTCACTCAAAGCAGCCCGTCCTTAATTATGCGCAACTTTAAACCTTAATAAAATGTAAAAAGGTGGGTTATTGAGAAATTTACCCCCCGTAAAGTTGTCATGAAGAGGGAAGTTGACTACAAAGACCTATCTCATCTTTGTTCCATCTTTGTGTAAACATGTTTATTTCTGCTTTTAAGGCATTTTAACATGGGGGTCTATGGTGATTAACTGGCATTTGGAGCCAGCCCCACGTGGCCGTTCAAAGAACTGCAGTTATTGGCACTTCTGTGTTGGTTTCACTTTTCAGCCCTGGAGGATGCCGCCCGGATGAAGTCGATCAAGGTTTATTTGAGAGGGTATAGCATGCCAAAATGCCCCCAAAACATTCAAAATCATGGCTATACTACACACCTGTGGCATCTGGTGGCAGTTTACGCAACTCAATGCTTCCATTTGCATGATGGGTATCAAATGAAGGTGAAAAAAAAAAGTATCAAATTAAGCACTCTTGTTATCAGTATCACTTTTGAGTGTGTACTGGTAATGGCACTGGTACCATCATTTTTAAAAGATACCCGGCCCTAATCTAAAGGCACTTTGATTCGTAGGAACAAGTGCCAAAAAGTGAAATGCAAAGCACACAACCAGAAGCTATTTTCAAAGGCGCTATAAAGTTTTAAGCACTAACAATCACTACCTAGTGATGAGTAGAGATGACCAACATGACTCGACAAAGAAAAGGCACAAATAACAAATGTAACTCCTTCCATGTCCGAACAAAGAAAGGGGACGTCAGAGCTCTGCTTTGTTTGACTGAACAGATGATCTCTAACAGGTGTCGTGCAAACAGCAGCTAAACAATCCTGAGCAACAAAGGAAAAAGCAAAACAAGAACACGGGCTTGTCACTTCTTGAATCTGATTCTTTTTTTGTTTAGTTGTCAAGCAGAACAGACAGATGAAGAAATCAGTGAAGTTGTAATATCTGGTTTCCAGTTAGAAGCCGGCTCTGTCTCTAAGTATTCACTGCAGCAGGAAATTAAGACTTACTGTACATCCGTGTTTTGACGTCTTTTCTAGAAAATGTTCCCGTTTGCAGAAGCACTCGAATGTTGTCACAATGGATTTCAGTTCTCCTGCTTTGTCAGGCTTTTCATGCTCAGCAAAACCTGCTAGTTGGTTATCTTGAAGAGTCCAATCTCCAAACAGTGATCAGATAAAAACAAAATCCAAGCTCTCCACCTCTGTCCCGCTGCAGTACACTATGTCGTGTGTTTCGTAAATTGGGTGTTAATGCATCTCGTGACTTTGGCCTGCATCTTTTGATGGAAAAAAAGAAATGTGACTACTGTGTCTCCTGCCGAAAATAGTGCTGCCCGCTCTGTTTATGACCACTGTGAAGAAGGTAATCAGATAAAAGCTTCAATAGTCAAAGTATTGCCTTCATTGCAGTAAAATTGAATTATAGGCTGACCCCACTCCCTGAAATACACAGAAGGAACTGTGTTTTTACTGAGGCCAAACTAAGCGCAAAGCTGAGGAACCACTTTCAATAGATTCACGTCACTTGGTATCCAGTGGAGATCTCCGTTAGCTTTGTTTCACCCACAGCACATTTTCATAAACATTAAACAGAGAAATTTATCAGTGTCCAACACGATTGTCTGTCACCTTAGGAAAAAAGGCGGGGCATTGCATTGTGGGAATAAAGAATATGCTATGATTTGTGGGAGTCCTTAAGCAAAGCTGTGCTGGTGGTTGTGTTTGCTTTGGTTCATTAACGACACTCATAAAAGTCGTTTGACCTGGAACAATGCTGTGTTTGAATATGGCTGATCATGTGTTCATGAGCTGTATCAAGACCCCAGCCCCTCTCCCTGCTAGCCATACATTCCCTTCCCCCACTGCCATATATACATATGTGTGTGTGTGTGTGTGTGTGTGTGTGTTTACATTTAACGTTCTCTTCAGCTCATGTTTACAGATCAGCTCTGTGAGAGGCCACCACTCATCGTCGTAGCAGGGTTAATTTGATATTGTGCTTAAAGTGTAACACGCAGCAACCCTGCATAAAAGAGACACCAGCGTTTTTTCCGTTGAAATCAGGCAACACACCATGTAGAAAACAAGTTCATACTAATCTCCTTCATGGAAAGAAACAACTCAAGTACTTGGAATAATATAAAGTTGTGAAACTGGTCCACAGCTATTGGGTTTAAAGGATTTGGTCTCAGTGAATACTTGGTTTCTGCTGTGTACAACCACAGACACACACACAGAGGCGCCCATTAAATAAAACATGTAGTGTGCAAAGGGGAGGATTAAGCACACCTCAGGGTTATCACTCTCCACCTTGATAAAAGACGAATTGAATTGAATTAAATTGTATTTTCAATCACAGTTTTTTCCCACGATTATGAAACAAGATAATCGAGATAAAACGGTGGTTGTGCTACATTCCATTTCACAATAATGCTCTTGTTTTGTCTTGTGCTATAAATCCAGCGCACTTCTTTCCATAGCAGTGGTGCTCTGTTGCCCCTCCCTAAAAGCCCAGAGTCAGCCTCAGACAGGCTGTGGCAAGTTTAGTTCACCTACAGCCTGTATTTTAGTTGAATTATATATTTTTTAATTATAGTTTTGTTTTTTTCTAAATGCATGATGTCTCCACAGTCTATTGAGTCATCATCATCTCAATATTCACCAAATAATCCTGTGTATGATTTTTGCTGCACTCAAGCAGGCCTAAATAAAACTAGCATCTTGAGTCTGTTCTGTAGCTACCTGCAACCAAACAGAGCCACTTATTTCTGTATTGACAATTTAAAAAAAATAAATAGGCATTATTAACTATATAAAAGAAGGAGTTGAGCCCTCATATTATCTCAGACGTCTGCACAGGCACCCACTGTATTGGAACTGATCCAAAGAAATTAAAATGCAGCTGATGCTCGTGATATCGAAATTATATATTATTGCTGATACTCGCGTAAAGGGTTTAGTTTGCATAAACACGATCGCTGTAGTTTTCTGGTTTGCTCTGTAACAGTGCTGTGTGGTTCTGAGAATTCACACATCTCTTTATTTGGATGTTTTAAGGTTAACATGTTGAAATTCGTGATTGCAGCCTTTACTGCTCACTCTCTCAGTCTGTATGACGATCAACGTGTAACCGACTGCATGTATGTGCGTTAGCGTGCTCTGTGCGCATCGCACTTCCTCTGAGAAGCCTGTCTTACCAGAAAAATTACTTTCAAAGCAACAGAATTTTGGTCAAACATTTAAAAGAATAAGTAAATGAGAAGAGGAAGCTGAGTTTCTATCATAACCTTTCTCTGTAAACTTTGACCCTGAGTGTGTTTGCGTGTACATGTTTGTGTGTGTCAGCCCTCACCTCAAGGTGATTGGCAGGTGTAAAGGAGCATGTAGACGATACCCCGCTCTCCTCTCAGTTTTGGTTTTCAGTTGCAAAGCATCTATTATGTGCTATGTGACACTTGTGTGCTGCTGGCTCGCTAACTCCCATTTGCATTAAAGGCGAAGTGAATCCCTTCCCCCCTCACACACACATTGGACCCCCCCCCCCCCCCTCTTTTACAGTATCATCTACCACCACCCCTATGATGGCTGCAGAGCTGTAGCAACAGGCTGCTCTTTGGTTACTGATTATTTGCAGTATAAAACCACTTTGTTTTCTGGTCTGTTTATAATTTATCTGCAGGGAGGCTGTCGCTGACCTACATACGCAGCCCGGATGGTAAACTATCAGAAAACAGTCAAACACTAAACACTTGTTCAAATGTGGCTGTGAAGTCTGACGTCTTGTCACTTCAGCAGCTCATCAAACAGCATTTGGTTCACTGTCACCATTTGTTTATCACTGTTAAGTTTGCTACAACACATGATCTGTAGAATCTGTAATCATGGCCCCATTAGTGGTTTTAAAGTGTGGAGAAAGTTACTGAAAAAATTCTGCAACCTGTTAAATGATCTGAATTTTTGAAGTCTTCTTGTCAGCTCTGTTGTTTTAATGGGATTTTTTTTTTTTGTTGCGGTGGATTTAGTGAAGGGGCGTTAACTGGCTCCCAGCGTTACCAGTTGGCCCAGTTTCTAGTCGTTTATCTTGTTTCTTTCGTTTATCTGAATAGCAGAGCTTTATTCCTGCAGGGGCCCCTGCCCCTGTGCACATACTATAGACATGAAAACCTATAAGCATACAGCACCCACACCCACCTCAGCATGATAAAGGTTGTGTGTGTGTGTGTGTGTGTGTGTGTGTGTGTGTGTGTGTGTGTGTGTGTGTGTGTGTGTGTGTGTGTGTGTGTGTGTGTGTGTGTGTGTGTGTGGTGGCAGCAGGGGAGCTATAACGTACATCAGGGTTAGATACATGGAACTCAGAGAGTGAAGAGACGAACAGAAGCTGATTGAATTTGAGGGACAGATGATGAGATTGGGAAAACAGTCGAAGAGTTTTTAAAGACAGAAAGTAAAAACACGCAGAGGAGACAGATCCACAGAGGAAAAAAAGACACACAGACAGAAAAGATTTAATGAGGGGTGGCAGTGGTCGTGCCGGTTGGACAGGATCCTGATTGGCTGGCTTCAGTCGACCAGGTATCCCACTCTGATGATGTCACCTGTGCAGCCTCCAACCCCCCTGACTCATAGCAGCAACTGTATAGCTCTCCATAAAGCAGCTAGTCCATTAGCAGCTTCTGTCTGAGCCACAGGTTAACATGTTTTATAGTGAATGTACTGTAGGAAGAGTGATGTGTACATTTGCGGCGACTGGACAAACCCTGCTTTTTTCTTTTTTCTTTTAATTTTCCTTCCTTTGAAAGCACAACTGTTATTTCCCACCTGTTCTTTTACATAGTGGAGTTTCATCAAGATGTCAGTTTGTGTCAGTGTTTATGTTGCATGTACCTCCACTCTAAATGAAACAATACTGGGATGAAACTGGTTTCACTACAGAGCACACTTGAGCCTCTAAAGCATGTTACAGCATCAGTTTACTTCCACATACCCAACCAGTCTGTCGTGGTGCTTACATGGTTACCTTCTGGCAGATGTTGTCACAATTACTTTGCTTCAAGCTGTCGTCATTACACATGTAGACATGAGCAGATTGCGATGCCAGAGCATGCGACATTCAGCAGTTTAATTGCGGTATGTGTGAAATTGCAAATCAGTCGTGGATCGATACAGGTGTGTAAATTAGGGAAGGTGATTAGAAAATGATAATTAAGAGGCAATTTCCCATTTCAGGTGTTACTAGATAACACTGTGTTAACTAGATGACACTCTACTTGTGGTGCTAAAAGTGCCTTGTTGTGAGCAATTTCAGGTAGCAGCAGATGCACACTTCCCTCTGAATAGTGAATCGGTTGGCAGCTGTAGTTCGGTAGAAAAAAAATTGTTCCTACGTGAAGCCGCTCACAACAATGTGTATGGATTATGGATTTCTGGAAAAAGACATTGCTGTCGAGTTTTTCAAATGTATTTTTGGGGTGCTTTGAGCACCACAAGCCGAATGCCATCCTGTTTCATTATTTTATCTCCAACACTCCCTTTAAAGATGATTGCAGTACATGTAAACATCATATAGATTGGGAAAACCTGGGCAAAATATAAAAATGCATCTATGTGCTGAAGTGAGGTGTATATCACCAGGGAATGGCATCTCTGTATCCCAAATACCGACATTTATAGCGGTTTTTGGAGGTGAACCTTGAAACGTAAAATTAAATATTAGAAACAGGATACCATGTCCACGTCCGTGTTAACAGCAAATACTGAATGAGACTTGAAACTGGATACGCATCAGTGAGAGGGATACTGTGAGCGTGTTAACACTGTTCACACTTCACTGTCCTCACCGGCTCCATCAGTTGGCTGGGAAACAGTGAAACCAGACGACACATTTCAGCACTGTTAGTTGCAGTTACGTGTTTTCAAACGAGCAAACATAACATGAAAATCTCCAGCTTTAATAATTCATTCAGAGGTGCGTAGTGTTGCTGTTGTTGTGGTCGGAAAAGTAGTTGAACTGCATTTTTTTTTCTTCATGCCGTGGTGCAACATCTGGAACGAAGCCTGGGATCTGACCGTTAGCTGCTTGTTTCCATGTGACAGTGCTCCCACTATGCCACGAGGGAAATATTTGTTTGTGTGATCAGGACAGAGAGAGAGAGAGAGAGAGAGAGAGAGAGAGAATGAAAGGGGGTGGAGAACAATTAAAGGAACATGGGGGGATGGGAGTTGGGGGGTAATTTCCAAGATTTATGGTGCCGCACTTCACAAAATGCATGCATCCTGTAATTAAAACTCCCCCTTGCCTCCAGCAGGCCCGTACATTAGCCGGCATCCCCCACCTCAACCCTCTTCAGTCCCCACCCCTCTGTTCCCCCTGCCCGCTAGATTATAAGATCTCATGGGCAGCTTGGTGTCACTAATGAGGGCTGAATGCCACAATGAGGGGCAGTCTGTTAGTGGTAAGGGGCCTCTACTGTCACCAATCATACAAGCCTTTCATTTTCACTTTCTCTGGCCGGGTGCTTTAAAGCAAACGCAGAAATCCTTTAGTGATTGGCTGCAGTTTGGTGTTTTATTCACCTTCATGTGATGATGTGGTGGCAGAGTAGTTCACTGGTAAGCAAGCTAGTTGGAATTCGTTTTCACTCAAATGAGCATGCAGTAGACTCCGTGTTTGAGTTTTAGCAGATGTCTGATTTTAGTCCTTTTTTAACAGAAATGTCAAATGTTCTTCAGTTCCACATTCTCTTGTGTGAAGATTTTCTGCTTCTCTCTGTATTTGTATGATAGTACATTGAATATTTTTCTGTTGTGGAATGTTGGTCTGACAAAACAAACTATTTGAAGATGTTACTTAAGGCAATTGTAATGGCCATTTTTTTCACTTTTTGTGTAGAGGGATTAAATAAATAGAGGAAATAATCAGCCTCTGGGGGTAACAGCCAATATTACAGGCTGATCCGGTGTAGCAAGTGAATATCCGGCTTACATCTCCTCCTCCTCCCTGCACTGGTCATTTCAGCTTATCTCTGTAAACAGATATTTGCATATGCAAGCAGATAAATAAAAACAAAACGACATCATCATCAGACGATAGCCGACAGGTTCCGAGATTGCATTTTGTCCACACAGACTATTTACCTGCAGCTCAAACGTGATAAGTGAAACTACTTGGACTACATATGGAATCCAGAACACTGTTGATACCAAAATCTTGTCCTATTGCCAACAGATTCTGCACAGAAAATATTTAAAATTGTCTTGTTTGTATCCTGAGCTGCACATACTAACAGCCCTCTAGTGCTGGTCATTGGTATATAGGACTTTCATCAGAGAACAGTGAAAAATGTCCATCTCATTTTCTCTGCTTAAGGCCAAAGTGACATCTTTGAGTTGCTTGTTTCGTCCGACCAACAATCCAAAACCCCAAAATGTTCAACTTATTGTCACAAGACAAAACAAAGCAGAAAACTCTCACAATATTGAGAGGCAGGGACCAGAGAATGTTCAGCATTAAGGGAATCAGCTGTAGTATGTGATGGTTACGTGTGTTAGTTACGTACTGTGACGTTAATGCTTTCTTGTGATGATATATGACAAGGCTCTGCCTTCTCGCTGCGGGCTGTTGTCTGTGTAGTAACAATACGCTGCCTGTGTTTCACGACATGCCCTTTTCAATAACAGATTATGAAACTCCATGACCTCACATAGATACTGCGTGATATGTGGTTGTAGATTTAACTGTGAACCCCTGGAGTGTGATACTGAAGCTGCTTCCTCATCTATGAATAGGTAACAGTCAGCATCAAGTGTGTGACACATACACAGGGAGACCCCCAACAAGATATTTCACTGTCAAACTGTCAAACTGGAAAAACAACCACAGGCTTCAATGGCCTCACTGTACTCCCCCGAGTCGGTGCCCCACTTTTACTGCTAACTTTCACCGAACTTTTCCAGAGCCCAGGGCCCCGCCAGCAGCTGGGCCCACATCAGGTTCTCATCAAGCCAGACTTTAAGTTTCTCATTCTGTCATTTCTTCTTATGATCAGAGGGCAACTGGCTGGTTTCTGTAAAAGTGATGAGACTGTCATATACATATTCAGCTGAACACCCTGCTCTTCTTCTTTGGTATTGTTATGTTGGATGTCAAACATTTGTTGTATCTCTTATAAAATCATAAGTTGTTGCTTCATGTACCTCCTTTCTTCCTCTCTACAGCTGTATGAACTGGATAGAGACCCAAAGAGGAAAGAGTTTCTGGATGACCTCTTCAGCTTCATGCAAAAAAGAGGTATGTCCCTGTCTGTGTTTGTGCACTGCACCGCTCATTAAAGTACACCTACATCCATTCAGTCGCTTATCTGTCCATATTATATCTCCTGGCTTTATCTCCAGCCAGCGTCACACAGAGACTCTTAATAGTTGACTCTGTGACATATGACACAGCACCATCTACTCATCTTTCACTCACATGGGTGGGGTCTTTATTCAGTTCAGAGATGATTGCTTTATGGTTGCGCAGCCCCTCGTCGTTCCCAGGCTATAAGGAGAAGGAACACATCGTATCAATGCCTGGGAGTGGATTGGTTTACCTTCCCATGCTGCTGCTTATCCACATGGCCCTGCACACACACACTGACTCATCCATCATGCAGGATCTTCATACCGGTGACACACGCAGCATGCAAACAGAGCCAAATAAAAAAAAATCCATTTCTCTTCATCTGAAGAACTCATCTTAGAAGCATTTAGGATTGTGCAATATTGTATTTGCATGTATCCGGTGCACAAATGCCCAGCGGCTTATTTCAGATCTTTTTCAGCAGTCTTGTTAATTTGACAAGATGATTCATGGCTGACATAATCAGATCAGCGGGCTGACGATTGACACGAGAGACATCTGACATGTGCTCACAACTGAAAAACCAGTACTAAATGTTTACAGTGTCAGAGCCACTGGCTACGGGCGGATCTGCCGAGCCCCGTCTGAGAATGTGAGAGTGCCATCTGCAGGGCGTAACGACAACTGAGGCATCACTTCTTAATATGTAGATCTAGGATTGATCATATTTAATGTGAAGCGTGGGCCTGATGATTCTGTTTGGGATCACTCTGTGTTTAAATGAGTATAATTTGATAAGATTATTGAAGGCTTTGCCTTTTTTTTGCTGGGGAAAGGACTTTTGACACCGATAAATACAGAATTGAAGGTAATTGATTAGGGCTTGTCCCAAGGCATTTTGTCTTATGCTTGTTTTGTCATTAACTCTTGTGTCATTAGAAGACAGGAAAACAGCTTTGTCAGGTTGAGTAATGTTAATCAGACAAATGTCAACTGAAAACCAAATTATCAGAATCAAAAGATCCATCACAATTCTTATGTGACGTTATATAAATCTTTTCCTAAACGTCATGCTTTATATTCCCAAATGTTTTCAGGTATGTCACCTTCACAAGGGTGGTGTCTAAGCTAGTTGCCAGCATCCTTAAAAAATCCATCAATTAGTCACATTTTGACAAATTTTACGGACTTGCATTGAAGCTCACACCGATCTTCTCCTTGCTGTGTGCGTTTTCAAAGTAAAAAAAAAAGAAAATCCAAACATCCTCAAGTCTAATTGTGCGTTGAAGGATAAAAATAGGTGAAGCAAATGTCAAACATTTAGGGTGCAGGGTGGTGAGTAAACAATCATCATACCTCAACACCTTCATTCAAACTCCTGAACAGCTTTAAGCTCTTTTCAAACATGTGTCAGACCCCAGCAAGCATGTCTCTGTCGACATGAAAGGAAGCCTCCTGCCATGACAGTGTTTTTTATCTCTGTGTTGACCTTTCCCCTCTGTGTGTGTGTGTGTGTGTGTGTGTGTGTGTGTGTGTGTGTATGTGTGTGTGTGTGTGTGTGTGTGTGTTATTACAGGAACCCCAGTCAATCGTATTCCCATCATGGCCAAGCAGGTCCTGGATCTGTACATGCTCTACAGGCTGGTGACAGAGAAGGGCGGCCTCGTGGAGGTCATCAACAAGAAACTGTGGAGGGAGATCACCAAGGGACTCAACCTGCCTACCTCAATCACCAGTGCAGCCTTCACCCTCCGCACACAGTCAGTACACACACACACATACACACACACACACATATGTGTGATCACACTTCCTGTTGTTTTTCCTTTGGTTTGTCACTCAGTTACATGTGTGTTTGGTTTGTTTGAATTCTCACTGTAAGCTACAAGCCACAGGGGCCTGTCAACCAAACTGGCAAGTAGCTATTTTAGTGGACAGTTCGGATTACTGTTATTAGTCCGAATAGAAATCAATAACACAACTGATTTGAATTTCTTTAACTTAAGTCGGCTGCAGCCCCCATACCCATAAATCCGTTTGTTCTGCTCAGCAGGATCAAGCATGTAGAGCTGCTGGCTATCAGATGTCAACAACCATTTCGTTTGACCAATTAACCCTTGTGTTTGAAGTCACTTCCTGTAGTTGGTTCAGATTGCAGCATGTTCTCGCTCCTTATTAGCTGCACTGTAGATCCTTTTTGGGAAAATGAGACCTGAATTTTCAAGAATTTTGTGCCATTATTCAATTTTCCTATTGCTTCAAGTTTTTGTCCATCACTTAAACTCTTGTATGATCGAGAGCCGGCATGTTTGCTAAGTAGGTGTTAAAGGGGAACTCCAGCAATTTAGTATTGCACTTTCATAAAGTTTGAAAGCTTGTGTGAGGCAGAGGCCATGATATCTGGACTTCTTGTCCCTAGCATGAGTGAAACTCAAAAACAACAGCTCCTACACTTCCCACAATGCATCACGATAGCATCTTCATTAGGTCCTCCCTGCCTGGTGAATGTTAAAGTCTGTCAAACTCTGTTACAACTCTGATCTCTGTTAAAGAAATGTGTCATCTTTAAGCACAGTCTGAGATAATCTTGATGACAATGCACTACATTATTCAGCATACGCTTCTATCTTCTTCGAGGCGACCCACAAAAAGTGCACTGAACCATGTGGGTACAACAACTAACATTTACTAATTTTGTTGTGTAAAATCTGCAGAATACTCCTTTTACTAAGTTGATTAATGGTTTAATGATAAGTTTTTGTATTGAAGTTTTAGGAACTAATTGGCATTTCAGCAGGGTGCTCAAGCTCAAAACATCCCTGTGCCAACAGGCCATTAATAAAACCTAAATACATTGTAATCCTCTCAGATACATGAAGTACTTGTACCCATACGAATGTGATAAGAGGGCACTGAGCAACCCTAATGAGCTCCAGGCAGCCATCGACAGCAATCGGCGGGAGGGCCGACGACAGAGCTTTGGCAGCTCCCTCTTCACCTACTCGCCCAATGGGACGCCCACCATGCTCTCCTCGCCGAAGCTCCCCTCAGCCAGCATGGGCCTGACAGTGGGCACCAACGGGGCCTCGCTGACCACCATCCAGAAGATCAAGAAAGGTGATATTTGTGTATCATGCTGCGCGCACATCACATAGAGTCGATGTTAGAAGACATGGAAGCATCAAAGCGGTCATTTTGAGTGGTCAGAACATTGAATAACTGACTCTAGATTTTGAGTTTGTCCTCCCTTTTTTTACATTGCCAAAAATTGTGATTAAAAAATGTGCTTTAAATCATAACAACCTGCCTGTATCATTAACAAATGAATGTATCAGTCCTTTACATGACTGGAGATAGTTTGTCTGTGAAGTCAGAAGTGTGAAGTCACCAAACTTTGAGTTTTAAAACAGTGTATTTATTCCCAGAGAGCAGAGATGGCGATTAGTATTTTTGCGTAGGATGCTCAAATCTTTATCCTGTATGTTTAATAGAAATTCATTTGCTGTCGTCTCTGTTGTCGCTATAGTTAGGGAGGAACATAATTCTTGCTTGTATAACAGATCTTAATCAGCTGTATTTGAGCTAACTGTCTTCCTCTTTCTGGCCAGAAGAGGAGGGAGGCCAGACGCTGCCGGGGCTCGGTGTGGCTCGTCTGCCTGCGGGAGCTCTGGCTGGGCACTCGGTGGCTGCTGTGCAGGCAGCAGCAGCTCAGGCAGCCATGGCGGCTCAGGTGGCGGCTCTGGAGCAGCTGAGGGACAAACTGGAGGCGGGCGAGCCACCAGAGAAGAAGATGGCGTTGCCGGCCGAGGAGCACCAACGACTGCTGCAGAGAGCGCTGCAACACAACCTGCTGGCCATGACCGCTCAGATACCCATGAACATCCGCATCAATAACCAAGGTAGTGAACGCACAGCGGTGTTTCTGATATATGTGAAACTCAACAACCAGTCAGACATGATTTCTCACACCAGATCAAGAAGCCTGTGTTTCCTGTGAGCTGAGGAAATTCTTCCACAAAAAAGTCTGTCACTGACTCAAAAGATTATAACAATCTCCACAAATAAAAAAGTGCATATCAATATTACCACATCACATCTGCTGTCGGCATCACTTTGAATTTTATATTTCATTGTCTTACCCCAGAATTTACACAAGCTGGATTTCACACACTCTCCCTCTTCCTGACAGCGTCTCAAGACATTCCTGTCATCTCACCTCAAACCACAGCACCCAACAGTGAGGAAGTAACCCACAGCAGGTCTATAGGTTGACCTGTTTAGATTATAGATGCAGCGTGCAAACATACAGTACATGTGTGTGTGTGTGTGTGTGTTTGTCTGAGCGGGGGATTCCCTTCTGCTACTTTCCCTTGTGACTCTTTGATCTTATAGCAAAGTATATCTTGGTTGCTATCTGTCTGATTCAACACGCAAACTGTTTCTCAGTACTGATAATACAGGTGATTTCAGAGAAATGTGCATTTAGAGGTTTTCTGCAAATTCAAGCCCTTGAGTTGCCCTTTTGGTTCAATGTCACATTGTAGTCTGTATACTGAATAAAACCACAGTTTTGTTAACAGAGCTCTCCTTTGTGGTTTGTCTTCCTCACAGAGGGCAGGCAGGACTCGGCCCTGAACCTCACAACCAACGGCACAAGCAGCATCAGCATGTCAGTGGAGCTCAACGGAGTAATGTATACTGGTGAGTATCACTGTCACGCAGCACAGGAAGTCCAGCTTACCACTTCCTTTATTCTCAGTAAATATGTATTCAACTAAATATAATAGGAACTCTCGGTTACTCTCACATCATTTTATCACTATTTCATGTCTTTCCGAGACTGAGTGAGAAGATCGACACTTGTGTCTGTGTTAAACATGGAGCAACAGTTGAACCTGGATTAGTTTAGCTCACCATTAAGACTGGTGATGGGGGGTGCAGCCAGCCTTGTTTCTTTTTAGCCTTGAAGAGAACAGTTTGTGGTTTCAGGGGGAGAGAGGTGATGTGACTACTTCTTGTTGTACAACAGCCAGGTGCATCTCTAGAGTCTGCCCGGTTTTGTGCCAGCAAGGAAGTAATCTCAATTTGGGATCACTTTTAAACTCCTATTCTTGTCTCACTCACTTTTATAGTTTCAGGTTGATTTTTGCACTTAAATATCTCTGAACATCGTTCTCTTACTGCCCAGACATTGTAGTCAAGATAGGAGAAGAGAAGAGCTAACAAAATGTCCTCAGTGATTAACATGTGCTCAGAGCAATAAATTTAACAAGCAGCAGCAACCGTTTTGTCCTTATCGAACTGAAAGAAAGCAAATTAAAGATATTTCCCAAAATTTTGAACAGTTGCCTTAAATATTAAATAACTATGGGAAAAGGCAAGGTAGCTGTTTCCTCCTCTTCCAGCCTTTATCACGAGCTAGGCTAACCTCCTCCTCTAGCTCTAGCTAACACAATGGTCTTGTCATTTAACTCTTAGAAAGAAAGCACATTTTTAACTCCTCCTTTAAAGGGGACCTTTTATGCTCACAGTGTCAGATGTTTATATAAAACATGGTTAAAGTTTCAAACAGAGACAGGCTACAGATCGTTTTTATCTCCTCACTTGCTTATTGACACAAGGACAGTAAAGTTGTGTTTCCACTTTTGTGACAAGCTCACATCAGCTCATGACATATTTCTATATGGTCATCTGCTCCAGGCAGATTGCTCTGAGACAACAAGGGAGGCTGAACTTCCCCTAAAATTTCATAGAAGAAATGGTCAAATATGCACCATTTACATTAAGATAAGGTTCAAACGTCAGCTGTTTATCACCTGTTTTCAAACGCGACCTCCCCGTCATACATCCTCGTGTCAGCACGGTGGACGCGGAGCCTCCAAGCATTCCTATGAGACAGCGCTGAGCAGGTGTTTTTCATGCAGCAAAGCGAGACGGTCATCGGATAAATGCGACAAAATCGTCACCTCCAGAGAGGCTCAGCTTCCCTGGGACCTAATGGAGCAGTAGGCGTGAGAGGATGCTCGCATTTCGAGTTCAGTCCTATGCGGGTATTTGCGAGTGGAGTCTTCTGACATAGTGCCGTGCAAATTTTATGATGTAAACTTAAAGTGAGCTTCCCCTGTTCGAAAGACCAGCTGCTGCCACTGATTGCTACATGTAGCGACATGCTAGCATCAGGGAAACATGTAATTTTGGTTGGGAATATTTTGGTTTAAAAGCTTTTACTATAGTGATTTTTCCCAGTAGAAAGGTCAAGCCAAACTCTGAGCTTTTTTCAGAGGGAGAAAAATGCCAACAGGGGTCAATACTTTTGCAAGGCACTGTAATAGGTCCTCTTTATGTTTCATTTTAAAACTGAGATGAAGCTTAACAGGCATACTCTGTATTCTAACCTGAACTTTTTGGTTCTTGTCGTGTCTAGGCGTGCTTTTTGCTCAGGCAGCAGGAGGGTCGGCCCTGTCCGGTGCACCTGGATCGTCCGTCTCCAACAAGACGGTCAGCAGTCATGTCGCTCCACAGCAGCAGCAGCAGCAGAACACACCTACCTCAACCTCAACTTCCAGCAACCCGTTGTCTTAACAAACCTCCAGCCTTTCCCCTTTTATTTTTTTTTAATTACCACGCTAAGTAAAGCCAAAAATCAACCTCATTTTCTACATAATCTATGCCAAAAAGAGAAGAACCATAAACTGTACAGAACGACACAAACTGAAACTCAGATCACTTGAAGTACACTATCTCAGGTTTTCTCTCACCAACTCACCTCTTTTGTTCTTCATAGCCAAAATGATTTCGGAAAAAAAAAGAAAGTATATCTCAACTGAGAGCCAGTATATGCTAAACAAATATGTATGCACAACCTGTGAATTATTTATTTCTGCATAAATGTACAGATTATCGGAGAACAAAAGAGAAGGTAATAACTAGGAAGGGTAATGCACTGTTTACACACACAAACACAGCTACTGATAGACAGCAATGTTTTATCCTCTAGGGGAGAGATTTTTTTTATTATTATTTTACCTTTTCGTTGTCATTAGTGTCATTATTGTTATTCTCTTTACTGTGTTTTATCATTTAAATCTTTAACAATCCTCTCACTGCAGGAAAAAAATTATATATTTAGAATTCTATTAAAAAAAAAGAAAATATGAATATCCTCTATTTTTAATCAGAAAAGCTTTAAAGGTATATGTTGTTTCGTCAGGGCATATAACAATTTACCGTTGTGACCTCATTTTGTGTAAAACCTTATTCACATGGCAGCCATTTTGGATCTCTGTTTGGTCCGGTGCAGGTGTGCGCTCCTGTTTTAATACACATCATATCAAAGCCACAGATTCTCCAGTGAAACACAAATTTAAAACAAGTGGATCTCAAGAATCTGAGTGAATACTGGTTCACTTTTCCACACATTTGATCCATTATTGATCGCTACCATCTTGGTAGTAGCTACTCAGCTACAATGCTTGGTAGCGGATGAATTCAAGGAGTTGTTGTGGTTCTTCTTCCTGAGAACAGCTCGCTCTTTTCCATCTCCTCACCTGCTTGTTGACCTAAGGCCAGTTCAATGCAGTTCTGCGCCGATCTCATTTGTCAAGCTTAGTGTTCAAAATGGCTGTTTTGTCAGAGTAAGGTCAGTTGTGCAGGTGGGAAAATGAACTAAAGCCTTTCTTGAGGGTTTTTCTTCCCCTTTGCTGCACCTCAACACGCTGGACTTTCCAAGCCTCAGCGGCATCCACACCAACTGTTGCTGGTTCAGATTGTATGTGAATAACACACGATTGTTCTCAGGTGTCCAATCTGCTCATCGCTTTGTACAACATCTTGACAGAGCAACGCTTTTCAACATCTTTCTCTGTGGAAAGATCAGCTTTTTTTTTTTTTTCTAACCTAACTTGGCCTTCTAGTGGAGTGATTGTCTTAAGGTCAGATGCATGCCTGTATTTGTAGATAAAGCCCTTCAGCGATCAGGAGTGAGGCAGGAAAACTATGGCTTCCTGTCTTAAAGTCACAAGAACCGTGTATTCACTAAATCCTTGTCATTGTGGAGACACTCACATGGACAATCAGGTGTCAGGAAATGCTATGTGAGCTTCAGAAGAAGTTATCTCAGCTCACATCTGACAATTTGTTTTGTATTATAGATTACAGATGCTTTTATTTTTTGTTTCAGCTTTATGTTTTGCATGACTTTGTGCTTCTTTGGATCCAAGCGCTTCTTATCCTGAGCTGCGACAAGGACCGGGTCTCCTTGACACGGGCAAGGATATTACAGAGAATGTCCTGGGATCCTCTCACTGTTTTTAGATGTTGCTTAATTGCGGCTTTTGACAATGTGATCTCAGAGGTAATCATAGCTGCGGCTTAGCGCTCACCGTGTCTGTGTTTGTACGAACACACACGCTGCAGTTTTATAAGAGGTTAAATCGACCACAGTGGAGATACCATATCATTCATGTGTAGCCGTGTTGCTGCAAGTAGATCATTCATTTAGCTTTTTGAACTTTAACCTGTGTTACCTCTCTGGACTGTTAAAGATTGTTACTCTCCTCCCACCGACCCCGACCCCTATGCAAAGCAGCCTCATTCCTACTGACGCTAGGAAGAAAATCAGGCTTTGTATGTGGGTTCTGTTCTGAGGCCTTAACACAGCATGAGATGACCAGAGAGCGAGCAGTACCTCCGTCTAATCAGTTTTTACTGTTGCAGTCAAATATCACCAGATGGCTGTTGCCGCTTTGATTCTGGACTCGCCTCTTGGTAGGAAATCACCACCAGCTGCTACATAAACACCGGTCAGTTTTGAAAGTAGTCTTTATACTCGGACAGCCAACAACTCTTAGTCAAAGACGCGTACAATCATTAAATGCTCTCCACTCTCCAGCCTCACTTGTTTTAGTACTTACAGGGAAAGAATTTTAAAAGTTCATCAGAAGCAGAACTAGAAGTAGAGACAGAATATCATTGGTTGACTTATGTGTCAGTATAACAGAAAACCGGTGTGTTTCAGTAGTAACGAAAAAGGAATTCTGGTCAAAATATTAACAGAACTTGAAACAGAAATACCAATGTATTTTAGGTGAGAAGCAGTAAATTAAACCAGTTTGTAACTAGCGCTGCACGAGTTAGTCGATTAACCAATCAACAGAAAAATAATCGGCAACTAATCGATAAAACGTTGGTGAGAAATGGCAGAAAATGCTGTTTTTCAGCCTCGCAACTCTGGACCTTACTTGCTTTCTCTGTTGGACGTCGTTAAATTCAATATCTTTGGGTTGTGGAATGACAAAACAAGACATTTAAAAACATCGCCTTGAACATTTAGAAATTGGAATGGACATTTTTCACGATTTTCTGACATTTAATAGACCAAACTATTAATCAATGAATCGAGAACATAATCTGCATATTATATGATAATGAAAGTAATCCTTAGTTGCAGCCCTATTTTTAACTCACTCTTAAACTCATCGATGTGTTGATGTCGCCACCTACAGGCAGGGAGTGCTACTGCTGCACTTAGTTGCTTTCGTAATTGCTGTTCTCTTTGTGTGTTTGAGGATTTACAGTTTTACATGTTCGTACCAACCCAAAATAGGAAAACTGGCCAGATGTCTCTAATGGCACCTCAGCTTCGCCCAGCTGCGGCCCTGCGACATACACAGCTACGCGCGCACACACTACACAGGACCAAGGCAGAGTTCAGAGGCTGTCAAATAATAATGGAGAATCATTGCGTCTCACTAACCTTTAGTGCTCTTTTAATACTCAGACAGAAACTCACCTAGTGGCTGCAACACCAACTGTAATATTTTTTAATTAATCTTGAGCCTTCTGGGGCATTTGTTGTTATTTCAATGGGACCTAAGTTTATAGCTCAACTGCTTAACACCAAACACAGAACTTAGTGAGGTGTGTTAAGGAAGCTTGTTTTGGCGGTTTAAAATAATAGATGGAAAAACCTCAAACACTCATGGAGAGTGGTTATTAAAGAGAAAAACCTGCAGTTGGCACAAGTGCAACAAACTGACCGAAGGGTGGCACAGGTTTGCCGCTGGTGCACCTGAAACAGCTGCTGCTGTTGTGGCTCTATTACAAGACAAAGTCTGAACCACATCGAGGCAAAGCAGCAAATCAACAAAACATTGTAGGACTAGCTTTCTTCTATTTCTTCATTTTCTAAAGCTCCACAGTAACAGCAGATCTCAGGCTCTGACCACCAATGTTTAACTCAACCAATGAAATCGCTTTTATGTCTGAGAAACATTTGCTGAAGTCGTTTTACAGATGGAGAAGAGATGCAGTTAGTCGCAGTCATGTGTCCCCACAGTGAATTTAGCTATTTGGGGAAGAGATAGTTTGTTTTGCAGATGTCGCTTCAGTCCGGCAGACCAATCAACTATTTTGCCTTTTATAATCTAAATAGCATTCATTCTGTTTTGATGCAGTCTAATTTCCACACTCACAACGCCATTCGATCATTGATCAGGCTCACAGTACAGATGCGTTACAGAGGAATGTATATAGCCTATGCAGTGAAACCTGTAGGGAACATGTTAAACAGGCAGTGCCTTCTGGCTGCGTCCTTGCTGTGGACATACGAGTTGTGTTGAGAGTCGTGTACACATGCGCACTAATGATAGACACCTTTGTCTATATTTATACCTGACTACATGTGTTAAGCAAGAATTTTAATTCCAAGAAACAGGGAAAGTGGTTAAATTAGCTTTTGCTACGGCTCTGTCTCCAGCTAGCTGCAGAATTTTAACTCTTTTGTAGTTCTTATGAATTTTCAATGCTGTTTTTTGTTTAAAAAATATGCATTTGATAGTGTTATAATTTCTCTGGTTAAGTACAATCAAAACGTCAGGTTCTGGTCTTAACTAAATTTTGACCAAATGTGTAGTCACTGTGTTTTGCCTTCGTAGGGCAGAACAGTCTCTACAGTGATATTGATGTATGCATGCTATGCTAATTTATAGGTTTATTGGCCATAGATAGAAAGACCCAGTATGAAAAAAAGATTTGTGGATCCCTCTACGTAAGGAGCAGTAAATTTTATCAGTTGCAATGTAAACATTTTTTCCTACTCAGTCAGTTTGAGGACACAGAGAAAGCCCATCATGCCTCTCTCATCATGAGTAGCAGATGTCACAGTTGCTGGTAGTGGCTGACAATCAAATAGAGACATGCTGTGACTGAAAGCATTAGTTTGGGGGGAGGGCGGCTGTAGAAAGCAAAATTCAATCAATACTGATCTAAAGGATCAACATTGCTTCTTTAGATTTGACCCCGTGACCTTTTGGCCCCTGAGGCAACATTCAAGCACCTGCCCCCTTCAGTGGATCCATGTTTATCAAATATATCTATTGACCGTCTCCGTGAGATATTTGCATTTGAACAGCGGAGGTACTGCAGCTCTCTCGGTTGCTGGCTCCTTTTCAGTACACGCACGGCAGCATCTTCAGGGAAGGTTTTTAATTGCATGGCAGCGACAATCAGGAGATGTTTTGACAACACGGTATACCTCCAAACATCCCTTCAATCACAATCAAGCCCCTGTTTCTACCTCAAGAACCAATAACGCTTTGGCAGATTGTCTAAGCTTCAGCCGCAGCAGACTGCTGGAGGTTGCGTTCATGCAGGAAACTCTCATCAAAAATGTTGTTGATGACTTTTATGTGAAAGAGATTGTAATACCACAGACAATCAGATATCAACCTAAGTTATGCAAGGGGAACAAGAGACATCGGTGTAGCGGAGGGTTCAAAGCCTGTGCCAATAGCTCCTCTCAGTGGAAGGTTTTTGTTATGACGCACAATCAGTTTCTAAATGGAAATGCAAAAAGGGTCTGAGCTTAGACTGCAACGATTCAGCGTACTGCAGTCTGAACATTAACTGCAAAACAAATGCATTTCAGTGTTCATATCTTCATTTCCTTCCAGTGTTTCCTCAGTATTTTCCTGGTTGAGCCGATGAAGCCTCTTTAGATCATCTCGGGACACTAAATGCTCCACTGAAACCAGACTCAAATAATCAAACACTCTCTCTTGCTTGTTTCTCTGTAGCTATAGTCCGGCATGTTCCGCCATATAATCAAAAACATAAGAGCACTGTAGCTGTGGAATCCGTATCAGTCTTAACTCTGCCATGAGAGAAAAGACTCTCTAGCAGGTTGTGGTTCGGACTGGCGTTTTTATTTCTGAATGCTACCAGCTGCTTTTTATGTGTCTGTGTTTCTGTAGCCGCTTTGTTTTTATCATGCTCACACAGGACTTTGCATCTGCAGTTCTTGGCCTTTTTTTTATTCGTCAGAGTTACATTATAGTTGTGTGGTACTGCAGTTCCTGCTTTAGTCCTTACATCATCAGTCAGTTTTTCCATGGAGTATATTTCCCTTACATTGTCAGCCACTGTCCTGCCTTTTTACATGCAAGTATCAGGATTTTGCAGCGATAGATATCCATTTAAATTTTGTCAACGTTTAAAAATCCCAGCTAAACAATCCATCTTGTTGCATTAAATCTCCTCAAGAACCTGAACAACCCTGTCCCAGAATGTTTGTATTTTTATACATGTGCTTGGCACTCGTCTGCTCACACTGTCTCCAGCGTTGCTGCTGTTTACCCAATTTTTTTTTTTTTTAACCCTCGGAGTCTCCTGTGGTCGGCTTGCTCGCTCTATGTCATAACTTTCAAGCGTTTTTCATTGAAATATTGCTGCTTTGATTCCCACGAAGACCTGTAGCTAAAGGACCTCCTAAAACCTTATAGATCCCAGAGTGTCTTGCATGGAAAATAGTCTCCTGCCTACATGCTGCCGACATGGAAATCCTGCTGGAACATTTACGGGTTAAGGTGCATGTGGGGTTTAGGGGCTTTTGACTGAACTTCACCACTGACGTTACCTCCATCAGGGTTACTGTGGGCAAGGAAAATGAGTAATGACGGTATGCCTTCTGCTGTGACAATTGTTGTATGAATTAACCTGTATTACTAAGATTCATTTAATAGAGTATCTCTGGAATATGGCTTTTTAGGGCTATGAATTGTACCTTATTTTATTTCTTTGATATGCTGTAGCAACCCGGGCACACAGAGATTACATTCAGAGCAGATTTATTAATATAGTGACAATAATGATGACGATGATTAATAATGTGATTATTTTAGGGAAGCATATGATGTGTGCGTGGGCTTCACGTGTCTTCGAGTTAACATCACATTTAAAACAAGGCTCTTGCTCTTACAACTTCTCAGGAAAATCTACCTCTACCTCCAGTTTGATGCATTTAATCCAGTTCAAGTTACAGTTTAGTGGGTACAAAAAGAGGGCATGGAAGTGGGCACCAGTGTCTGAAATGAACTCCAACATACCGGTGTAGTACTTCAGATTAGTTATGACTTCCACAAGTACTGTGGTGTATTTATATAATTATATTGGCTGGAGACAAATAAGAAGCAGATGTGTATTTATCACCATGGTCGGTGAGTGAGAGATTTATTTTGGACTCTGGGGTGTCTTTCTCTGTCTCTCTGTTTCTCTCTCCGTGTTACAGGTTCGTAACACATCTGCTGTTTAGTTTATTTGCGCATCAACAGGGAACCTCCAGCTCAACATTTAAGTATTACAACAAGTAGTTGTTGTACCACTTCTAGTACCACTGTCAGTACTGCGAGTCGTTTTTCACTCTGTTCTGTTAATGTGTGCTTATTCCTCCTTTTTCTATAAATGATTACCTTTTTTTTGATGAGTGGGATGTTTCCCGGTAACCACGGTAACAGTGAAGTGGAGGTGGGCAATGCAACTGGTTTTTTTTATCCTTTTTGTTTTTCTTTTCTTTTTTTTTTGAAGGGTGAAGAGCTGTTCTTGCCTATTTACTCAATATGTGTTTGTGTGAATACTTTTATTTTGAATCTGAAATTAATAAAATATCATCTTTCTTAAATGTCACCAGAGTTTTGGTTGTTTTTTTAATGTATCCTAAGATATGTTAGCAAATAATATAACATAAATTCCTTTCTTTTTTAAGAAGAAAAGATGCAGTGTTTTATGTTTTATGTGATAAGTTAATGTGTTTCTATACAACAACCATGTCTACATTTCAATGATTCCTCACCAATAGACAGATACACAAAATAATATAGAAGTCATGACACAGATTTGTGATTTTTTTTTTTTTTTTTTTTTTTTTTTAATTTTGTGCCGAATTAGGTTCAATTCAATTAATTTGCCGAATTAGGTTCAATTCAATTAATTTGCAGAATTAGGTTCAATTCGATTCAATCGAATTCATAAAACTAATTATACAAATTATAATTTGCCTCAGTGGGCTTTACAACACACAACATCTCTCTGTCCTTTGACCCTCACATCGGATGAGGAAAACTCCCAAAAAAATCCCCTTTAACGGGGAGAGAAATGGAAGAAACCTCAGGAAGAGCAACTGAGGAGGGATCCCTCTTTCAGGACGGACAGACGTGCAATAGATGTCATATGTAGATGTCCTATGTAGATGTCCTATAGGACAAAATACCTACAGGGAGAGAGAGAAATACACAGCAATTACAATACAGTAGTTAAGTTAACAATAATAATAATAATAGTATATGATAGTATATACACTCATCGGCCAAAACATTAAAACCACTGACAGGTAAAGTGAATTACTTTTATGTGGTTTTAGTGTTTTGGCAGATCAGTGTGTTTTACATGTATATATTAACATATAATAGTATCTGTATGTGACATTAATAATAATCATACAACTCCTGACAGCTGACATCACTTTCACACAGATGTGTCAATAGTGTGTATGCATGTGAAAACACACCTTCATAGGGTATTTCTAAGACTCCACAACATCCACACTGCTGCGGCTGCCGAATGTCTCCTTGGTCCATGCCCAGAGTCGTTTGAACCAGTTCTTCCTCTTTTTCCTCTTCTGGGGCACTATGATGATGGAAATCAAAAGGACATTAATGACTCAGCTCTCCTTGGTAGAATCAACAATGAAGACGTTAACAATTGGAGGTGAGCATTCCCTACCAGGCGTGATGTCGGTGAATTCTGTGTCCTCCTGTTGCATGTCAGAGCCCTCAGCTGAATGGGAAGGGAGCTCCACTGAACTATTTTCAGATAGTTCCTCCAGCAAATCCGATGGACTACACAAATACACAAACACAGAGTTAATATTTTATCACTAATCTGCTCTAATGATGGCCTAACTCCATATCTGATGAATGACATGTCCAGAGGAAATTATCTCACCTTGATGTTTCACTCAGCCTGCTGTCCTCCACCAACGCCAGGCAGCATACAGGTGGTGCAGGCTGCATCAAGATGACACCTGGAGGTATTTGTGCTGAATCAGATTCATGACACTCACTGTCAGAACCCAACCTGTTGAATTAAGGCACATGCAGTTCAACAAAGAGCTGACTGAGAACGTATCCATCATTTAATGTTTTTTTTTTTGTTTTGTTTTTAAAATAGACATGGCTGAAATGAGGAGAAGAACAGTCTTACCAGTGTTTACACTCCAACGATGTGCTGACGGAGGGTATTTGTGGAGGTGGAGCTGAGGCTTCACATATGCTGTTGAATGAAGACAGGCAGCAGTTACTAAAAGGCACAATAAATTTAAAAGCTCACCAGAGATAATAAATGCAACTAATAGTACTAATCTGTGTTGGATTTTGATAATGATCATAACTAGTTTAAAAAGCTACAGTGTGTGTGTGTGTGTGTGTGTGTGTGTGTGTGTGTGTGTGTGTGTGTGTGTGTGTGTGTGTGTGTGTGTGTGTGTGTGTGTGTGTGTGTGTGTGTGTGTGTGTGTGTGTGTGTGTGTGTGCACACTCTTAATGCAGATTCCACTGAGGCTACTGCAGATATTAAGATAGTTGGCAAGACATTTAAACTTTACGGGCTCCTGTTAGAGCAGATAAACACTGTCTGATCCATTCTTTACACTTTTGCTTCTGTGTTTTGGGTTTTGGAAAGTCAAAAAAATACATAAATACTTTTTTTTGTTTTAGCTGCAACACTTTCCAAACCCATTGTTTGTATACTACTCTGGCCCTTTTCATGCTTCTTCTGCCATCTACAAAGTCCTTTTAGGATATCCATAGCTCGTCTGTGGTTAGATATCTTAAACAGAACTTGTTAATTTCTTATAACTTCAGTTTCCAATTTTTGCAGTTGTAAATAATATATGTAATTTTAAAAAATCCAGAACTAAAATATTTCAAAATTTAAAGTAAAATTCTGGCAAAACAGAAATCTTACATTTGAGTCTCAACTCATCCTAATTTAATTTGAGATATCTGAAACAAATTCAAAAAGTACTGGAGTGTCTTGACATAAATCCTCCAGCCTATTTCTGGGTTCATTTGTATCAGTCACAATTTGATTAAGACGATTCTCAAATTTGAATTGAAATGTAATTAGATGTATTTCAAAGAAATGTTTTGACTACGCATTAATAGACTGCAGATCATGTGAACCCTGTCACTCTGATGATAAATCAGTTTGCCATATGGGCTACACACAGTTAATATCTTCTAATGATGGCCTAACTCCATATCTGATGAATGACATGTCCAGAGAAAATTCTCTTACCAAGATGTTTCACTCTGCCTGTTGTCCTCGTCTAACGTCAGGCAGCACTCAGGTGGTGCAGGCTGCACCAAGATAACACCTGGAGGTATTTGTGCTGCAGCAGGTGAATGACACTCACTGTCAGAACCCAACCTGTTGAATTAAGGCACATGCAGGTCAACAAACAGCTGACGGAAAACCTATCCATCATTTATTGTTTTTCCCCCCTAAAAAATACATATGGGCTTTGCACAGTTAATATTTTCTTCCGTATTCTGCTCTATAGCCTAACTCCATATCTGATGAATGACATGTCCAGAGAAAATTCTCTTACCAAGATGTTTCACTCTGCCCGTTGTCCCCGTCTAACGCCAGGCAGCACTCAGGTGGTGCAGGCTGCACCAAGATGACACCTGGAGGTATTTGTGCTGAATCAGATTCATGACACTCACTGTCAGAACCCAACCTGTTGAATTAAGGCACATGCAGTTCAACAAACAGCTGACTGAGAACGTATCCATCATTAAATGTTTTAAAAAAAGACATTGCTGAAATGAGGAGAGGATTAGTCTTACCAGTGTTTACACTCCAACGATGTGCTGACGGAGGGTGTTTGTGGAGATGGAGCTGAGGCTTCATGTATGCTGCTGAAAGAAGATGAGCAGCAGTTATTAAAAGGCACAATTAATTTAAAATAAAGAGCTTGCAAGAGATAATAAATGCAATTAATAGTACTAATCTGTGTTGGATTTTGATCACGATCATCCTAATTTAATTTGAGATATCTGAAACAAATTCAAAAAGTACTGGAGTCTTGACGTAAATCCTCCAGCCTATTTCTAGGTTCATTTGTACCAGTCACAATCTAATTAAGAAGAATCTGAAATTTGAATTAACACGTAAAGGGATTTCAAATAAATGCTTTGACTACGCATTCATAGACTGCAGATCATGTGAACCCTGTCAGTCTGATGATAAATCAGTTTGCCAGATGGGCTACACACAGTTAATATCTTCTAATGATGGCCTAACTCCATATCTGATGAATGACATGTCCACAGAAAATTGTCTTACCAAGATTCTTCACTCTGGCTGCTGTCCTCCACCAACGCCAGGCGGCACTCAGGTGGTGCAGGCTGCACCAAGATGACACCTGGAGGTATTTGTGCTGCAGCAGGTTTATGACACTCACTGTCAGAACCCACCCTGTTGAATTAAGGCACATGGAGTTAAACAAACAGCTGACTGAGAACGTATCCATCATTTAATGTTTAAGAAGTAGACATGTCTGAAATGAGGAGAAGAACAGTCTTACCAGTTTTTATACTCCATTGACGCGCTGTAGAGTGTTTGTGGAGGTTGAGCCGAGGCTTCAGGTATGCTGCTGAATGAAGATGAGCAGCAGTTATTAAAAAGGCACAATTCAATTAAAATAAAGAGCTCACTAGAGATAACAAATGCAATTAATATCACTGATCCATGTTGAATTTTGATAATGATCATAACTAGTTTAAAAAGCTACAACGTGTGTGGTTTCTGGAGATAGTAAGCTACTTAGCCAGGCATGTTAATTCCACTGGCTCCTGTTAGAGCAGGTAAACACTGTTTCAGCAGCATCACCTTCTAAACTCATTGCTTGTATACTGAATATAGCTCTTACTCTGGCACTTCTTTGTCTACAAACTCCTTTCAGGATATAGCTCCTCTGTATTTAGATATCTTAAATCCAACTCATATTAATTTATTATAACCTCAGCTTCAGATATCTACAATTGTTAATACTATGTGTAATATAAAAAATATCTGGGTTCATTTGTAGCAGTCACAATATAATTAAGAAGTATCTCAAATTTGAATTGTAATGTAGCTCCCATTAAAGCTCACTTGCAAACACAGACACTTACTCAGAGCTAGGTTGAAGGGTGCCTCTCCTGATGAATGGATGTGCGAGGACTTGACTGGGGTTAATCCTCTCGTTGGAATCCATCCGAAGCATTGCCTTCAGCAGATCTATGCATTCTTTCTTCTCAGCCGCCTCCACCACGTACAGTTGCTCCATTGGCCACTAATGTGGGGAACAAAGGGCAAATCCAGTAAAGTAAACTTTATGATTCATGAAAAGAGAATCTATTAAAGTCCATCTTCAGCAGCTACAGCACAATCTACATAGCTTCCTACCGTTTCCAGACTGTCCGGATTGTTGATTCTGTCAACACTGCCGTTGTCAGGGGCCAGCCAAGGACCCCAAAACTCCTCATATGTCTAAAATAAGGAAAAGAATATGTCAGGAACATTCTTCATCACATTATCCGATTAAGTTGTGGAAAATGTTAGAAAGTATTATCTTAACTAGATAAGAGAGTGTTGTGGATGAAAAGACTCTTAGTCTTGTCGTACCTTCAGTCTCCATTTGCTGGAATGTCCTTTCACAAAGTATCTGTTTGAGTGCATCCCAGCAGTGAGAAGATGGTCCGAGGGAACACCCAGGAGCTCCACTATGTGCTGCAGCTGGAAACACAGCACAAAATCACATCAAGATTTGCAACAGGATGCTTCTTATCTCAGTCAAAGTAGTATTTGTAATAAACTCTGTATGTTGTTTAACAAAGCCTTATATATTTTGGTACAGAAATGCGTCCGTCGCAACTGTCACACAGCAAAAACTCGTATTGAATGTGTGGATAATTTTGCCAATTTTAGACTGTATCTCATTTAGGAAAAGTTTGTGTTTATATTTCCTTAGAGTTTGGCTAGGTGTTGCCAGGCCAGATGAGACATGTAATCCCTCCAGCGTGTCCTGGGTCTGCCCAGGGGCCTCCTACCAGTGGGACGTGCATCTGTTCAGTATGCCCAGGAGGCATACTGAACAGATGCCCCAACCACTTCAACTGACTCCTTTCATCGCAAAGGAGCAGAGGGTCTACTCCGCTGGAGGTCATGGTCATAGCTCCAAGAAAACTTCACGGGGCACCTTTAAGATCTAGAGCCAATCATTGTTTAGATCACAAAGTGATGAGTGCAGCGGTACTAGATCTTTAAGGAGGACAGAAAAAAGAAAGCAGCTAGTGACTTACCACATTATATTCAATATGTCCAGGGAAGATCAAACGACCAAGCAGAATTCTTGCCATCACAACTCCCAGAGACCACATGTCGATGGACTCTGAAAATGGCAGTCCCAAAAATATTTCCGGAGCCCTGAATATGAAACAAATGTGGACACAAAATTAGGCACACTGTCATATTTGTGCAGATGGCAGAAATTTCCTACAAACTAGTAGAATTGTGATTCGTGTAGCTCACCTGTAGTTCGGTGTTTGGCAATGTTGTCCCTGCTTCACCGAACTGGATGGACGAGCCCTCCCAAAGTCAATAAGCTTCACCCTGAGTGGTTGCGCATTACGATCCACCAGCATGATGTTATCCAACTTTATATCTGAGTGGATCACTTTGATGCTCTCCAGGGCGTTTAATGCTGAGGCCAGCTGCGAGTGCAAAGATCAGCGATGACAGTCAGACAATGGAGCAAAACTGACAGCTCTTTGACTTTAGTGTTGTGTCTGATAGTACTGTAACCTTACCTGTTGGACCACACTCCTGACGTCATGTACATTCAGTCCGGTGTTGGTGTTGATGTAGTGGTTTAGAGTCACGTCCAGTGACTCATAGGCCAGAGCAGTGCGGTTGTCGGTTAATGTAACGGGGCGAATGAACCTGACAATGTTCAACTTGTCCAGGTTATTCCGTTTAAAGAAAGTCATGAGAGCCAACTGGAGACAACAAAATACATGACAAGTTTGACAATGAGTTGTGATGCACAGCTGACATGTTTACATGCACTAAAGGCAGGAAACCATTTTGGTATTTAGATAAAAGCCATATAACCATGCTAATGATTAAAGGGACCTACTTCATTGGCGAGGCTGCCCCTGTGTGGGATCTTTAACGCTACAATCTCTTTGGTGTCCTTCTTCATGCATTTGACCACCACACCAAAGCTTCCTGCTCCCAAACGTTCCAGCTTTTTGTAGTTTCTGGGGACCAAGCGGTTCAATGAAGACTGTCCCATCATGAACCAGTTATCTTACGGAGAGAAAGAAAAACAGATTGTTAGCTCATGTTGAACAGCTCAGTGTTAAATCTACTAACTTTTATGAAAATAACTTGGTGTCATATTTGCTGAAACTATCACTATATTCTGAAAGAAGTACAGATAATCTGTGGGGGAAAAAAATCACGTCCCTCTTCTACCTACTGCCTCTAGTGGCGTTTGCTAGAATCTGACCGTGGCGCCCCGTAACAGCCAATCAGTGCCAAGGACTCTCTAACGCAGCTGTCAATCATGTTAGTCGCCTGTGAATTGCAGTCCAACTGTCAATCTAAGCAGTGCTGATAAAATGCCTGAATATGCCTGAAGATTCTGTCTCTGTACTGTTTATTTCTCACCTCAAATGTTTTCAAAAACATATTTTAGGGTGTTTTCAGACCTAGACTTGGCCTGCTTTGGTCCGAATCAGGGACTAATTTTGTTACAAAGCTGCATAATTGCCTTGAGTTGGTTTGTGCGCTCACGGCAGCATTTACAAGCAAACCAGATCAAATGCCTTGCGCGAGAAAGCTGCTCTTGTTTGGACAGAATGGTTGTTTTGGTGTCCACCCTAGTGCGCTTGCTGTGTTCACACCTGTGAACCGGACTTAGGGGGAAAACAAACTCAAGCTTGACTGAACCGAACCAAACAGGGTAGGTGTGAAAACACCCATAGTGTACTGTTGAGCTGTTAAAGGGGAAAGTTTGCTGGCTGGTGGGCACTGCTTGGTAATCATTTTAGCTGTATCCAACATGGTGGCCAGGTCAAAAAAACTCTCTCATTTTACAGCCTAACACTGAACTTAAATATGTTTCTGAAAACATTTGAGGAGAGACATAGGCAATGCAGTAACAGAATCATGATTCAGATTTGATAAGAGCTGCCTTGTCTGTCAGTTTGACCCCAGTTCGTGGAGCGATTGACATGATTGACAGCTGTGTTACAGACTCCTCGGCGCTGATTGGTTGTGTGTGCTACAAGGCAATAAAGTGGGCAGAGGAGTATGATTTTCTTTTTCATAGATAATCTGTCTCATCTACTGCTGTGTGAATACACAAGAAACCATCGTCTCATGAATTTTCAGTATAAATAACATCTCAAAAAAGTAACAGCTCATGCTTCTTGTTCATGTAAGCACGACTTATATTGTACATCGCATCTTTGACTCACCAAGTTGTCTACACAGTGCTGGGAGTAACTAGCTAAATGTAATTAGTTATGGACATTTTTCTGGTTTATTGACCAGTTTAAAACATTTGTTAGAAAAGTAATCAAATGTACTAAATTACTTTACACTGATGAAGTCATTAAAACAGTCACAATACTCATTACATTTTTAACAGTAACTAGTAATATGTAGTCAAAAACAGTGACTTACCTGTGTCGCCTAAGATTCGCCGAGTGAGTCTGTTGTGTGGATCAGATCTGACTCCTATTTACTGTGTCTGTGAGCTCACCGTGTTCTAGAAACCATGTTCTAGAGTTCCGCTGCTCACATGCATTCCGATTAACATGGTTCCAAATATGCTAATGAGTTACTATGAGTTACTGAAGGTGTCCAGCTGACAGTGAAACCAAAAGCTAATCTTCATCACTACGAGGACTTTTGCGCTTAGCATGTTCAGTTACTAAAGCAAAGGGGTTCGATCAGCGAATTAACTAACACAATAACACATTAAAGCTACAGTTGGTCACTTTCAGAGAAATACCATGTAGTCATTTTGAGTCTCTAGTGATTTTGTGTCTTTTTTTGTTGCTTTGTGTCTCTGTGGTCATTTTTTGTCCATTTATAGTCATTTTGAGTTTCTTTATAGTCATTTTGTGTGTGTTTGTAGTCATTATGGTCTCTTTGTGATCCTTTTGTGTCTCTGTAGTCATTTTGTGTTTCTTTGTAGTACATTTGAGTCTCCTTGTAGTCATTTTATGTCTTTTTGTAGTGATTTTGAATTTCTTTGTCGTCATTTTGAGTGTCTTTGTACACATTTTGAGTTTTTTCTAGTCATTTTGTGTCTCTTTGTAGTCATTGTGTGTGTTTGTATAAATTTGTGTCTCGTTAAAGTCATTTTGTGCCTCTTGTGTAGTCATGTTCTGTCTCCTTGCAATAACTTTGTGTGTTTTTGTGGTAATTTCTAATCTATTTGTAGTTGCTTTTTGTCTCTGTAGTCATTATGGTCTCTTCGCGATCGTTTTGTGTCTTTGTTTCTTTGTAGTACATGTGAGTCTCCTCGTAATCGTTTTAAGTCTTTTTGTAGTGATTTTAACTTTCTTTGTAGTTGTTTTGTGTCTCTCTGTTCTTTTTGTGTCTCTTTTTGGTAAAATAAATCTTGGGAAAAAGAAAAGAAAGAAATGCCACTGATTTTTGCATTTTAGTGGGACTACAGGTTCTCAGACAGTATTTTTTCTACATTAGATTTCAACACAAAGTAACTATTAAAGACAAAATGTACAAGGTTTCTACATGTCGCTCCATGTCTGATGGATGTAAAAACAGGCATCTGTTTTCTAAGACATAAATTGACTTTGAAGGATGTTTATGTAAGTTTGCATGTTTGATCTTGGAGTGTGATTCAGCCAACCCACCTAGTTGCAAAGTAGTTTTCATTTGCCTTATCAAATGTTTTGAGGTGCATCACCTCATTGATTCCAGTCCAGATGCTTGTGAAACGTGTCCAGTGGATGCAGCTGCTGGCAGTGACCACAACACTAGCTCGTGAATGCAAATGGTCCAACAGGAAAAAAGTTTTGTTGGCTTTTTGGTCCAGGTAGGAGTTTTCAAGCAGTGAAGGGTAGGGGAAAGAAGAAGGGGAGCAGGAGGCCTAACGTCAGGTCTCACTCATACCATGGAAAACAATCTGAGCAGGGACACAGAGACACTGGATCCAACATTAACTGAGTGATATCCACAGAGTGAATGTCGGTGCTGAGAAAACTTGGATATTCTTGAGATTAGTAATTGAGGTTGGTTGGAAGCACAGTTAAACATACAGTACCTGCATTAAAATCATGGAGCAGTGTTTTTACATGTTCCCTGATTGAATAATTTAGATTTTAGATGCTGGAATTTTTTGCATGATTTGTTTGACACAAGAGTGGTGATAATAAAGAGATGTTTGGCTTCATGTCTGTGCTACCCTAGTGGAAAGACTCAGTGCTGTAGTTCCTTATGTACACTAACCCGTTATTTCTTTGAATCCTACCATCTGTACACTGCTCTCCTGATATACCTTGATCTCTAGCCTCTGACAACTGCCCACACACAGTGTTCACTTCGTAAGCAATACACTCAGCTAAGAAGGAGAAGAAGATATAGAGAAGATATACTTTATTAATCCCAGAGGGGAAATCCATTTTTTCACTTTGTTGTAACCAATATAGGCGGCACAGTGATGCAGTGGTTACACACAATATATCCACATCTATGTCCCAACCCTCACCTATGGTCATGAGCTCTGGGTAGTAACTGAAAAAATGAGATTGTGGATACAAGTGGCCGAAATGAGTTTCCTCTGTGGGGTGGCTGGGCTCAGCCTTACAAATAGGGTAAGGAGCTCGGACATCCGGAGGGAGCTCGGAGTAGAGCCACAGCTCCTTTGCGTCAAAAGGGGCCGATTGAGGTGGTTCAGGCATCTGATCAGGATGCCCCCTTGGCTCCTCCTGGGAAAGTTTTTCCAAGCACGTCCAAATAGAAGGCCTCAGGGCAGACCCAGAACACGCTGGAGGGATTATATATCTCATCTGGCCTGGGAACCCCTCAGGATCTTTCAGGAGGACCTGGAAAGCATTGCTGGGGAGAGGGATGTCTGGAGTACCTTGCTCAGGCTGCTGTTCCTGCGACCTGGCCCCCTATAAGTGGATGAAAATGGATGGATGGATGGTTAGTTTGGTCTATAAAATGTCAGAAAATGGTGAAAAATGTCGATCAGTGTTTCCCAAAGCCCAAGATGACTTTCTCAAATGTCTTGTGTTGTACTCAGCCCCAGGATAATCAGTTTACTGCTGTACAGGAGTAAAGAAACGACAAAATATTTGCATTTAAAAAGCTGGAATCAGATTTTTTATTATCACGATACAAAGGTCATGACACGATATTACTGCAATATTGTGAAATGCTGAGTATTGCGATAAAGTTTTTTTTTTTTTACCTTTTATCTGACTGCAAATTATTTCCCCAAAGGAAAACTTTCTAAACATGAGTTTTACAGCATCAGATAAAGTTTTCAGTGTGTTCATCTGACTTTAATCATTTTAATGCAGCAAAATGTGATGCAAAGCAGACAGACTGTCCAACACTGTTATAAAGCCTGTCAGAAATGTTGCATACACCTGAAAAACTGAACTGTTGGCAGATGTATTGCCCTCTGTGAGACCAGATTAAACACGTGAGAGAAACACTTCACATGCAGGTATCCCACTATCTGAATGGCAACACCCATGTTGGAAGTGTTGTCTGTTACTACGACAAGGTTTTGGTCGGCAATTGTCCATTCTTGTGCTGCATTTTGCAGGAGGTCTGCCTTGTTTGTTCCAGCGTGACTTTCATGTACTGCTTGAGTTTAGAAAACGTGAGACAGCAGTCACCAGTTGTCTGTGAGATAATATGCAGTTATAGTCACATATGAATCCACTGACCTTGGAGTCCAGGGGTCACAAGTTAATGCCACCCTTCCTGCTGCACTCAAAGATTCCTCAGCATTATGCTTCACTTCTTTGTAGAGCTGTGTCGGTGAAAATGCATCGGGACAGAGTCACATACCTGGGTTCCAGTGTCTTTAGCATGTAACAAAAGCCTTCATTTTCAACAACGCTGTATGGACACAGATCTGCTCATGAAGTAGATGATGGACTGAGTTGTTTTTTTCACTAACTCAGAGTTGGGTGGTAGTGTTGTCACGCTGTGTTTCCAGTGTTGGTTGACTTTTCACTGAAGCAGGTTTGATGTTAGTGGCTAATGCTATCTCTAGATGGTTGAGTGTTAGGTGAGCTGTCATGTTCGTGTTATTCCCAGAGTATTTTAATCTCATATGACAACGCTTGCAAATCTCATGTGTCATATCCAAGACCTTCTTTTCTTCAGTGTTAAAAAATCCAAATTAAATCCAGATGTTTGATTTAAACACCAATGGTGCATTTCTAATTATCTTTTCCCGGTGCCTCCATCTTTTTATTTTCTGCCAAATGCCACTGACTGAGACCTCTGCTGACCTTGCCAGGAAAAATAACATCAGCACCATCTTGTGGACCATAAAAGCACTTGATTGTATTACTATAGCACCAAAAGTTGTATTAAAATGAGTATTTGTAGAAATTAATAATATATATGTAACCCACTGCCTCTGCACGCCTGTCGCCAGACTCCCTCTACATCTCCCCCATCGTGATTTTTCTATAGGTAGGTTACTGATGAGGAAGTGGGCATACTCTCCTATGTATTACAATGGCTTTTTAGCTGATAAGTGGGTATGCTGTAACTGGATAAAAGAAGTGGGTATACCCCGTATACCTGAGTATACCCTCCACTACACCACTGATGTAAGGCAAGGCAAGGCAAGGCAAGGCAAGTTTATTTGTATAGCACAATTCAACACAAGGTAATTCAAAGTGCTTTACAGAGACATTAAAAGCAACAAGACACAATTTAAAACAATAGAAACAGTTGATTAAAAAGGGAAATAGAAATTGAGAATAATAGTGATAATAATAAAATACAATAACATAAAATAAAAACAGGCTCAATACATTGAACAGTCAGGATAAGAAAAGAAGTAGAATAATAAAAGGCATAAATCAACAGTGTGTAGTTAAAAAGTACGGGCAGTAGAATACAGCAGGTAAGTATTTAATCTAAGAGTATGCTTCAGTAAACAACAGTGTTTTTAGCCCTGATTTAAAGGAGCTGACAGTTTGAGCAGACCTCAGATCTACGGGAAGTTTGTTCCACAGGTGAGGAGCATAATAACTGAATGCTGCCTCACCTTGCTTGGTTCTTGTTCTTGGAACACACAACAAACCTGTTCCAGATGACCTAAGGGGTCTGGATGCTTCGTAGGGAACCAGTAGGTCAAGCATGTATTTTGGTCCGAGACCATTCAGGGCTTTGTAGACCAGCAGTAAGATTTTAAAATCTATTCTTTGACTCACAGGAAGCCAGTGTAGCGATTTAATGACCGGTGTAATATGGTCCAGTTTCCTGGTGTTTGTAAGGACTCTGGCGACAGCGTTCTGAATCAGCTGCAGCTGTCTGATTGATTTTTTGTTAAGGCCTGTAAATAAGCCATTGCAATAATCCAACCTACTAAAAATGAATGCATGAATAAGTTTTTCCATGTCTTGTTTAGACAGAAACCCCTTAATTCTAGCTATATTTTTCAGGTGGTAATAGGCAGATTTAGTAATAAACTTTAAATGGCTGTTGAAGTTCAGGTCTGAGTCAATAATAACACCAAGATTTCTGGCTTGATTTGTAGCTGTCAATGACATAGAGCCAAGGTGGGTGCTGATCTTTGCCCTTTCATTTCTAGGGCCAAAAATTAATACCTCTGTCTTTTCTGGATTTAGCTGGAGAAAATTCTGGCACATCCAGTCATTGATTTGATGAATACAGTTACTCAGTGAGAGTAAGGGACTATAGTCATGTGATGACACTGAGATATAGAGTTGTGTGTCGTCGGCATACGTATGATAGGAGATGTTGTGATGTTCCATAATCTGGGCTAGGGGTAGCATATAGATGTTGAATAGAAGTGGTCCGAGAATGGACCCTTGAGGAACCCCACATGTGATCGTAGTTCGCTCAGATTCATGGTTACCAACTGACACAAAAAAGTCCCTATCTTGTAAGTAAGATTTGAACCATTGTAGTACAGTGCCGGTGAGTCCCACCCACTTTTCCAATCTACTAAGTAGTATATTATGATCAACTGTATCAAATGCAGCACTGAGATCTAGTAATACCAGGACAGAGGATTTGCATGCATCATTATTCTGATGAATATCATTTAAGACTTTGATAATCACAGTCTCAGTGCTGTGATGTGGCCGAAATCCAGACTGAAATGTGTTAAAAAGATTGTTTTGCATCATAAATGTATGGATTTGCTGAAAGACAACCCTTTCAATGATTTTCCCCAAAAATGGCAGATTTGATATTGGCCTGTAATTACTAATTGTTGTGGCGTCCAGATTTGATTTTTTTAGGAGAGGTTTTATTACTGCAGTTTTCAAGGCCTGGGGAAACTGGCCTGCTATAAGAGAAGTATTTATTATCTGCAGTACATCTGGAGCTATGCAGTTAAAAATGGTTTTAAAAAAGTTTGAAGGCAGAATATCAAGGCAGCATGTTGTGGGCTTTAATTTTGAAACCGTTTCTGTTAGAGTTGTGTAATCTAGGAGGCTAAAATGTCCTAGATTAACCGGAGGACAGGAAGGCACAAGTGTTATCATTCCGGAGCTGGAGCTGCACACTGCCTGTCTTATCTGTAATATTTTGTTTGTGAAGAAGGCTGCAAAGTCATTACATGACTTGTTAGACAGTAGTTCAGGAGGGAGTGATGCTGTGGGGTTTGTCAGTCTGTCCACTACAGAAAAAAGTGTGCGGGCATTATTACTGTTTCTATTGATAATCTCTGAAAAATATGATTGCCTTGCATTCTTCAGTTCCTGGTTATAGTTGTGAAGACTCTCTTTATAAATGTCATAATATACCTGGAGTTTGTTTTTACGCCTCCTGCGTTCAGCTTGTCTACATACTCTTTTGTATTCTTTAACCAGTGTGGCGTTTCTCCAGGGTGCCTTTTTCCTACCTGACATAACTTTGGTCTTAATTGGGGCGATAGAATCAATAACATTCATAACATTGGAACTAAAACTGCTTACAAGGTCATCAACTAGAGCTGAGGGCAGGGTTTGTGATGGTGTAAAACGCTGGGTGAATAATAATGCACAGGTGTTATCATTTATATAACGCTTTCTGATCACCTCTGCTTCACTTTTCATAGGATTAGCAAGGGTGGTCATTTTGAATGAAACCCAGTAATGGTCAGATAAAGCGACATCGTTCACCACAACCTCAGAGATATTAAGACCTTTGGAAATAATTAGATCTAATATGTGTCCTCTGTTATGTGTCGGTTCTGTGACATGCTGCGAAAGCCCAAAGTTATCCAGAATATTTAACAGTTCCTTAGCACTTCCATCTGTAAGATTATCAACATGAATGTTAAAATCTCCCACTAAAACAACACAGTCAAAGTCCATGCACACAATAGACAGCAATTTGGCAAACTCATCAAAAAACCTTGTATCATATTTGGGGGGTCTATAGATGGTCACTAAAATTGCTCGACAGGGGGATTTTGACTGAGTGGCAACATATTCAAAGGAGTCAAATTGACCATAAAACATTTGCTTACACTGGAAGCTGTCCTTGAACAGAGTGGCAACTCCGCCTCCTCTCTTATGTGTTCTTGCTTCACTAAAGAAACTAAAATTTGGAGGGGCTGTCTCAATTAAAACTGCTGCACTATTTTCCTGACTTAGCCAAGTTTCAGTTAAAAACATAAAATCAAGTTTGTGCTTGTTAATAAAATCATTGATTAAGAAGGATTTGCCAGCCAGAGACCTGATATTTAGAAGTGCTAGTTGTGAAACGTTATCTGGCATAAGTTTAGAGACAGACTGTGTTTGACATGAGATACATATCAGATTTGATGGGTTGACTGTCCTTGATTTTCTGCAGTTGTTTTTATTTTCGCCATGCCGCCGGCTGAATGAAATTGCCGGCATAAGGGGGAAAGCGGCATGGTGACTGTCCTACCTCTTCTTTTCTTGACATTCTTGCTGGGACAGAGACAATCTCTGCAGGTTTCTTGTAATGTGGAGGACAGAGCCACAGACCGTGACGTTATCATCATGGGAGGCGGTTGTTGTTTTTGGAGCAGTAACTGTCTGTCTGTCTGCTCCCTGTGTGCTGACCTTCCTGCTTATCAGTGCATATATGTTCTGATAAGATGACTCGATGGTGTGACGTATGTTGCAGCCAAGATGTCTGGAGCCAAGGTTGTTTGGGTGAATCCCGTCTGACATGAAGCGGCTTTTTATGTTCCAAAAAATATTAAAATTGTCAATAAATCCAACCTGTTGCTCGAGGCAGGCTGATGACAGCCAGGTGCTTAAGCCAAGGAGTCTGCTGAAGGACTCGCAACCTCTGCCGAGTGTTGGGATAGGTCCAGAGATGAAAGACACTCCTGAGTGAAGATGTAGAGAGAAGGAGGCACCAGAAGCAGGATTCAGGATTGTGGTTGAGACCTTGACTGTGGTTTTATTTCACACTTGGTAACATCTCTGCTGCTGGCATCAAATTCTCAACAAAATTATCAACCTTGCAGGGCAAAAGAAATTAAACGTTTTATAGGAAATTAATCTCGTACTCAAACAATAAACATTAAACAAACATTAAAAAATAACACATCAAAACAAAAAAACATAACTGTCAAGCCGAACTAAATACAACTCTCTGAATGGAATAAATTACCAACTTAAAACATACATTCTTCATTAAACTTAACAATCAACAGAAAAGGGGCGGCACGGTGGTGTGGTGGTTATCACCGTCGCCTCACAGCAAGAGGGTTGCCTGTTCGATCCTGGGTGTGGGAGCCCTTATGTGTGGAGTTTGCATGTTCTCCCCGTGTCAGCGTGGGTTCTCTCCAGGTACTCTGGCTTCCTCCTACAGTCCAAAGACATGCAATTTGGGGACTAGGTTAATTGATTACTCTAACTTACTGTCCGTAGGTGTGAATGTGAGCGTGAATGGTTGTCTGTCTCTATGTGTCAGACCTATGATGGTCTGGCGACCTGTCCAGGGTGTACCCTGCCTTTTGCCCTATGTCAGCTGGGATAGGCTCCAGCCCCCCCGCGAGGGTGAAGCGGTTAGAAGATGAATGACTGAATCAACAGAAAAGCTAATGCTCCATCCTGCCAGGCTTACACAGTATCAGTCGTCAACTCCTTTACAGCACACTAGCCTCAATAACATCATCAAAAAGTAAAAAAAAACCTCATTTAACTTTTATCTCTTTGCAGACTGTAGGCTGAAATGTAAATAAACAGCAATTATATATATACACATAGTACAGGCCAAAAGTTTGGACACACCTTCTGATTCAATGCGTTTTCTTTATTTTCATGACTATTTATAGAGAGATTCTCACTGAAGGCATCAAAACTATGAATGAACACATGTGGAGTTATGTACTTAACAAAAAAAGGTGAAATAACTGAAAACATGTTTTATATTCTAGTTTCTTCAAAATAGCCACCCTTTGCTCTGATTACTGCTTTGCACACTCTTGGCATTCTCTCGATGAGCTTCAAGAGGTAGTCACCTGAAATGGTTTCCACTTCACAGGTGTGCCTTATCAGGGTTAATTAGTGGAATTTCTTGCTTTATCAATGGGGTTGGGACCATCAGTTGTGTTGTGCAGAAGTCAGGTTAATACACAGCCGACAGCCCTATTGGACAACTGTTAAAATTCATATTATGGCAAGAACCAATCAGCTAACTAAAGAAAAACGAGTGGCCATCATTACTTTAAGAAATGAAGGTCAGTCAGTCCGGAAAATTGCAAAAACTTTAAATGCGTCCCCAAGTGGAGTCGCAAAAACCATCAAGCGCTACAACGAAACTGGCACACATGAGGACCGACCCAGGAAAGGAAGACCAAGAGTCACCTCTGCTTCTGAGGATAAGTTCATCCAAGTCACCAGCCTCAGAAATCGCAAGTTAACAGCAGCTCAGATCAGAGACCAGATGAATACCACACAGAGTTCTAGCAGCAGACCCATCTCTAGAACAACTGTTAAGAGGAGACTGCGCAAATCAGGCCTTCATGGTCAAATAGCTGCTAGGAAACCACTGCTAAGGAGAGGCAACAAGCAGAAGAGATTTGTTTGGGCCAAGAAACACAAGGAATGGACATTAGACCAGTGGAAATCTGTGCTTTGGTCTGATGAGTCCAAATTTGAGATCTTGGGTTCCAACCGCCGTGTCTTTGTGAGACGCAGAAAAGGTGAACGGATGGATTCCACATGCCTGGTTCCCACTGTGAAGCATGGAGGAGGAGGTGTGATGGTGTGGGGGTGTTTTGCTGGTGACACTGTTGGGGATTTATTCAAAACTGAAGGCACACTGAACCAGCATGGCTACCACAGCATCCTGCAGCGACATGCAATCCCATCCGGTTTGCGTTTAGTTGGACGATCATTTATTTTTCAACAGGACAATGACCCCAAACACACCTCCAGGCTGTGTAAGGGCTATTTGACCAAGAAGGAGAGTGATGGAGTGCTGCGGCAGATGACCTGGCCTCCACAGTCACCGGACCTGAACCCAATCGAGATGGTTTGGGGTGAGCTGGACCGCAGAGTGAAGGCAAAGGGGCCAACAAGTGTTAAACACCTCTGGGAACTCCTTCAAGACTGTTGGAAAACCATTTCAGGTGACTACCTCTTGAAGCTCATCGAGAGAATGCCAAGAGTGTGCAAAGCAGTAATCAGAGCAAAGGGTGGCTATTTTGAAGAAACTAGAATATAAAACATGTTTTCAGTTATTTCACCTTTTTTTGTTAAGTACATAACTCCACATGTGTTCATTCATAGTTTTGATGCCTTCAGTGAGAATCTACAATGTAAATAGTCATGAAAATAAAGAAAACGCATTGAATGAGAAGGTGTGTCCAAACTTTTGGCCTGTACTGTATATATATATATATATATATATATATATATATACATATATATACATAATAAAAGATTGATACTTTGCATCCGTGTATCAATACAATATGGCAATGCAAAGTATCACCATAATATGTTGTCTTGACATCTTCCCCACGCCTTAACCTACACTGTAGCCTGACGTGCACCTCCCTAGAAATGTAATGTGGAATTTATACTTCTGCATTGAATCGATGCCGTAGCTGCAGCGTAGGCTCTGCTTCAACATGGAGCCTACACCGTAACCTACACTGTAGCCTGATGGGCACTTCCCTAAAAATGTAACTACACGCTGCGGCAACACAGACCTCCTGTCTGTTTCTGTAAGCTGGAACCATTTCACTCAGTGAAAACGAAGCTTTTGTTCACTTTATCTATCAAAGATAAAATTTAAAAAAAACCTCTTGAAAACAATACAGCCTCCAAAAAATATCATTTTAAGTCGTATGTGTAATTTAACCTTCAAGATTTATACTTTGGGATTTATCCTGGCTTCATGAGCAGAGGAAATCTCCACTCATCGCTAGGCTAATTTATACAATGTAAAATGCCATAGGCTTGTGCTAATACCGTTAGCATGTTGTATTTGCTTAAAGAATGTGTTTAGTATAAGACAGTTGTTTTGTCAGTGAACCTTGTGAGTTGTAACAGAGCCACTTTATGTATCATTGCCTTTGTGAAATGTTGCTGTTGTCCCTGTTTTATATGAGAAGAGGAAAAGATCGCTAGATGCAAGGCTAATTTATACAATGTAAAATGCCATAGGCTTGTGCTATTAACGTTAGCCTGGTATATATTTTTGGAAAACGTGTTTAGCGTAAGATAGTTGTTTTGTTGGTGAACCTTGTGAGTTGTAACGGAGCCAAATTATATACCGTTAGCTTTGTTAAATGTAGCTGTTGTCACTGGTTTTATACGAGAAGAGAAAAAGATCGCTAGCTGCTAGGCTAATTTATACAATGTAAAATGCCATAGGCCTGTGCTAATAACATTAGCATGTTGTATTTGTTTGGAAAACGTGTTTAGTATAAGACAGTTGTTTTGTCAGTGAACCTTGTGAGTTGTAACAGAACAAAATTATGTACCGTTCCCTTTGGTAAATGTTGCTGTTGTCCCTGGTTTTATATGTGAAGAAGAAAAGACCGCTAGCTGCTAGGCTAATTTATACAATGTAAAATGCCATAGGGTTGTGCTAATAAAGTTAGCATGTTGTATTTGTGGGGAAAATGTGTCAACATAAAGACAAGTGTTTGTGAATCCTGCGAGTTATAGTGAAGCCAATTTGTGCGCTTGCGTTCAAAATTGTCTCTGTTAAGTCGTGTTTCATGTGTGTTTCATGTGTGTTTAATGTGTGTTTTGAATCAACTTAACAGCACTCCACAGAAACTCCGCCGCCCTCTGGTGTTCTGGAAGTGCAACTGCAGAGTGACACAGCCACACCAGCACAAGTATAAATGCTCACAACAGCATGTGCATAGGGTCTGCTGCAGGAGTCTAAATCCCGCTTAAGAGGACATCACATTTTTGGTTAACTGGACCTTATTCTGCTTAACTTAGACCAGTTGTCCTCATTCGTGGACACTTTTTTGTGCCATCTAATGACCCCAATGCACTTGTCCATGTAAAAACAAGATGGCAGCCATCTCTGCCAAGTCATTCTGCAGCTGATCCCAACACAAAAGTGGACAAGGCCCAAAACATGATCACATTTTTGCCATTGAAACGTGTTTATTTACAATTAATAACGTTTGAAGTTGGATGTGCCAATAAATTTACCAATTTTAGCAACAGTAACAAGCTAAGACGCTGTTAATTACAAAGTACTCCTTTGAAGACTTTATCGTTGCTCATTTGAGAACATTGGGACTTTATTATTGTTGCAATGCTTAGGTTTTTTATACTAATCGGGTCCTACTAATCCCAAATACCTGGGAGAAATTAAAAACACATACCAAACATCTGGGTCTCAGGAGGATAGTGCAGTACAAAGTTCTGTTTCTAATAGGCCTACTTACTTTAAATACTTTCCTTTTGTTTCAATAACTAACATTTTATCTTGCATATTTAGTAGTATTTCTACTTACAGGTCAACATTTTATGTATTTTAAATAAAAGAGATTTTGAGGGCAAACTGTCTTTAAGACGAGGTTTCTGTGTTGGTCTGGGTTGATCTACATGGTGGTCCTTCCCTCTCCGGCCCTGCAACGTGACTCCCGTCTCACGTTAGAGCTGGAGCTTTCTGAAGCACCGCCCAAAATGGGTGTCCGCGGAGGTGAACCTATCGCACCCCGGCAGATTTAAACACACTGAGTGATTCGAGAAGACACAGCGATGAGCGGGGCGGAGCTACACCGACCCTCTGCCAGCAAACCCTGGGAAAGAAGAAGAGCAAAGCATCGGACTCACAGCGGAGTTTTTGCGTGGATGACAACAAGTATCATTTGAAGAAGAAAAATGAGACTTAGGTCTCAAAGAACCGTCGCTTCTTGCCCGGAGACGCCGAGGAGCAGCCGCCAGAGGCCCAACAAAGCGACGCCGAGACCTAACGTTAGCCGCGTTACGTTACCTGCTGGGACCGAAAGCCCTCCTCAAACCAAGGTAACATTACCTGCTGCCACGATCATTTCCCCAGTTAGTGACGTTTTAATAGCTACTAAATGTTAGCCGCACTAATAAACATCGTGTGAGTTAACGTAAAGGTACCGGATACAGTGATCACGCCTGTGTTCTGATGCTAAGTAGTTAGCTAGCTATGCTAGCCAGTGTTCTCATAACAAAACTATAGACGGCGATGCTAACGTTAGCTAGCCGTTGATGTGTTGAAGCAAAATATGGACGATAGGTGGCTTTTCGTTCCTGTTTAACGTTACTTCCGTGAACTATTCTCACATCCTGGGTCAGTTAAATAAATTATTGGTTTACGGGCACCCGAACCTGCTAACGTTACGTTAGCTAACGTTAACGCTAAATTTTGTGAGAAGGGGTGATAAACATGGTTTACAATGTGTTGAGTACACAAGCTAAATGCTAGCGCAGCTTAGGAAAAGCGCTGCAGTAAATCCTACCTCTTTGAAGGTTTTGATGATTAGTTTTTGTCAGTGTTAGAGCTCTTGATTCAATGTGATTTGGGATGCTGTTGAACTGTGTTGCATTAGGAGATTATATGTAAAATCTAACGACATTAACGCACCAAACTATAATGGATTCAGTCTCATCACCACTTTATCTTGTGTTGCCACTCTCTATTACTCAAATTTAACACATTGGGAACACTGAGATAAAGGTGTAAACACGCCGCTGGGTCCTGTTAATAGTCACAATCAAGTGCTCTGTGGATACTTCAGGTCCACTGTGTTTATCCCATCTTGTGAAGGGTTCATTGCATGAGTGAAATATACAATCGATCAAAAAACACAAAATGCAAGTCTTCTCCAAAAACAATCCATAGCACCCTGTAGGGTTTGTGCAAAAATTTAATGTACATTTTTGAAGGAGACTTGTATTTTATAGTGTCTGACTGAGTGTATACTTCACTGCAACAAGCCCTTCACAAGATGGAATAAACATAGTGTACACTGAGTATGCAGTGTCTGTGATTTGAAATGCCACTTCAATTTAAGTGTGATTCCATCCGCACAAAACAAACATTGCACACATACTCTCCTTATGTTGTAAAAGCAGATTGCGGTGGACAAAGCAATCCAGTCGTTTTCTACACTAGGTTGCAAATCCCTCAATGGATGCTTTAAGTCTACAAAAGCATATGTTGAGGAATGTCCATTGAGACATCCCTTGTTGTAGACACTGCAACATATAGACATCACCAGACCTTAGTGTTTTCCCTTGTGGTGCTTTTACATAAAGCTCAGACATGCAGCTCCATGACATGGTGTCTGACAGAGGACTGATGCTGCTGCTGCAGAGGATTTAACAGCCTAGTTGCGTGAGAGGGTCTCAGTAAAAGTAGGTCACCAGGACACATACATACAGTATGTTTACGTGCAGGACTCCAGAGATGTATGCTTGCTGTCTTGAGTCATTTTGTGTATGGCTCACATGTGGGCATTTTCTTTGTAGTGACTGTGGGGGACTTAATGAAAAAGCAAGCCAAATATAATTCACCATGTAGTGCAGGATAGTGTCTGTGACTTCATAAAGCAATGGAAGGTCCCTGTTCCTGATGTGGTCATGAGCAAAACATCAAGAAATGGTCATGCATAATCTTGCATTTCACAGGTACTATTGTTATTATTTTTCTATACATCTGTGATACACAATTCCAGTACCTTATTGGCAACAGACACTACTGGGTGCAGCTTTTCTTTACTGCTGACATTTTAACTCTGAAACTGTTCTGCTTTGTCGTAGTTAAGCTTTTTATCTTTTTTAGTCTGTTTTGCATTTGAATAATAGTGCAGCCAGGTAGTATTGAGGCTGGTGTTTGTCTCTTTCAACAGCTTAGGTTTTATGCAGACTGTGCACAAAGCCCATGCAACTTACACTTATTGAAGTAGTGAGTAACTGTAGCGTTCCTTTAGTTACACAGATAGTTGGATGTATTTTAAATTCACACATTACATTATTGTGAACTGTGAGTTACTCTTATTATTCCACAGCTGTAGGGAAACAGTGCAATGTCATGGGGCATTGGTCTGAACACAACTAGACAATCACACTTTAAAGTTCTTAATTAATGACTTTTTAATATTTACCGTGCAGGTTGAAGAGACTGTTGATAGTGACCATCACCACTCAGATGACGAAATTCCCACAATGAAGAGGCGACCACTGCCTCGAGGCCGGGCAAGGAAGAGAGCCATTGCTGTTGATGACAGAGAAACTGGTATGTTTAGAATAGGATCAAATAAAATAGATCTTTATTGTCCACCAGGAGTGGAAATTTGTCTTGGGCTCACCAAACACAAAAGGCAGCATTGTAAAAAGCAGACAGTCAGTAAGACAAATGCATAAAGTCATTACCAAACACTTAAACACATTAGATCAGCTCATTGTCTGTCTGTGGTTTAAAACTCATCATCCACTTTGTTGAGTTAAGGATACTGCTGGCACTCAGGATGAAGGACTTGTGAAAGACATTTCTGGTTATCAGAGGGACTCTAGCGCCTCCCAGAGCCCAAGAGCTCAAACTGAAGAGAAAAAGAGAGCTATCTGCTAAGATTCACCTTCTTTTCTTTCTCATCCTTTCTGTAGAGAGTTGGGTCAAGGGCTTTTGCAGCCTGCCAACTATTTTACTTGCCATTGTCACAATCCTAGAGAATTTATTCTTGGACGTACAGTCAAGGTGATAACACTAGACAGGAAGATGAAAAGTTAAAACACTCTCAACCATAGTTTGGCACACTAATTCCAAAATCTGCCGACTAACACCAAGGCCACTGAGTTTCCTAAGAAGATAAAGTCCCTGTGAGCATTTCTCGAAAATACACTCAGTATTTCCAGAGAAGCTCACGTGGGAGTCCAGAATTGAACCAAGGTATTTAAGATTTTCCACAGTGTCAACATGCTGGCCATCAAGTGAAACTGACTCTGTCTTCAGATCTTGTTTTGTGCAAAAAATAAATTCTTTGGTCGTTAGTATTTTCTAACTTGTTGATGTGGCACCATGTTTGAATGGCCGTAGTGTTTGGCAGCTTCCAGTTATTCTGAAGGATGCTTTTTCATATATATTAACATGTTTTTCCCCAGATGTGAATTCCCCACATTGTTCCCCCCTCTCGTGTTTTCTAACTGATCATCATCTCTTGGTCTAGATTTGGCCTTCAAGACTCCGATCAGGCCCATCATGCGCCATCATGAGCGTGTCCTGTCAGAAATCGACCCAGTGTCTCCTCGCAATACAACAGCCAGGAACATCTACTCGCCCATCGTGCGTTTCCTCACACCCACCAAAGAGAGTGAGTACAGCCTTACTATCGCAGCATTTCTCTGTTTTATATACACTGGCCTGAAATAGACTCATACATCCAGATATTTTATTTAATTATGTGCTGTGGGCCAGTAAAAATGCACTCCACGCTTTAATGTTGGGAGATATCAAGTCATCCTTTTGAAGATTGTTTTCTTTTCTCATGACGAAAGTGCCTGGTTGGATAAACTTATGTACCAGCTTCTTTCTGGTGGCTTGTGGTAAAGTCCCACCCTGGGTGCATTAAATAGAAAAAACATTGTGAGCCCATTGAATTGCTCAGTAGCCATTAATGTGGTGAGCTGACAGTTGGTATTTATTTTACTGGTAGAGGACTCAGTGTCCTGTTGTAATTCAGATCAAGTATGAGTCATCGCTTTTCCTTTCTGAAAACGTCAGAAACTGTTGACTCTGTAAACAGCTTTGGAGAAGGAGTCACGCTGTTGTGCTGTGTGCATTACGTGAGTCTAAAATTGCATCCATGCTGTGGTCAGGTGCAGCTAAAAATTTTAGGAAAAGAAACCGCATGTAAACTTTGCATTGATTTTTTTTTTTCCTGCTTTAGTGTTACGTTTTAAAGCTTATTATAAAGCGTCCATTGACATTGACTGTAGACAGTAAACAATAAGTAGTTTGAAATGTCGAAGTATTGAGTTTCTCAGGTTGCTCAAAAATGAACAGGCCCAACTTGTTTACAGCTTGTTTACTTGTTTTTCCTGTCCAGATGTAAAGCGTGCAGGCACTGGAAGCAGCGTATTGATGAGCCCAGAACAAGGTGTATTTGGTTTTGGCTCCATTGACCTTCTGGCTGGAGAGGAGGAGGATGACATCTTCAATCCGTACGTATGACGCCTCTTTCAGAGACGCTCTCCTTTGCATTAATTTGATGGCAATTTAAAAACCGACACCCCCACCAGATATCTTATTTATACTCCAGCATATCCCAGAGGTTAACAGAGAGTGGTACTTAAAATAAATAATACAGTATTCTTCTGTGACTGTTGCTTTATGAATTGATTTCTACAGCGCTAGAGCTTATCGCCATGTTCCTGTTTCATGTCCATGTGTACATAACTCTCCTGTCGTTGGTGATAAGAGCATTTTTTATCTTTCTCCAGCTCCACATTCATCAAGAACATACCGTCCCAGTCTCAGCATTCCCGACCCCAAATCAGAGACATTCCCCCCAAGACCAGGAGCACTCCGGAGGCCACGCTGGTGGTCGACCTGGTGAGTTTAATCCTCTGGAGCTTCGTGCTCATACACATGGGGACAACAGTTCAGACACAGCCAACATGGAACCTGGACTTTGACAAACTAATCTTAATTTTAATCCCCTCGCATTTTTTCTGAGCTTCTCTCAAAACAGAGATACATATTATGAGTGGTATCCTTTGGTTGGTGCAATTTAGTTGAATGATGCAGTGGTTTAGTTGCTGGTACAAATGATTATGAGTCTACTGCGACTAAAATCCTGCACCAACTGGGCAGAGCAGGTCAACATCCAGCAAGCCACAGTCCAAATGGCCAGGAGGTGTTCTTGCTGTGCCTGTTTCCAAAGATATAGTTTGGGAGCTGAGTTGTGCAGCTGCTATTATGTTGCGTATTAAATTAAATTAGGTTTTGATTATGTGGCAGATGTTTCCAAATAATTCCTGTTTGGAAATTTGTGTGGACATATTGGCAGCTTGCAGCCCAGCTGTAAATTAAAAATGAACAGAGGATGTGGCATCAATATTAAATTATGTTGTGATTTCCATTACAGACTGCATAACAGTTGTGTCTTGTGACTGCATCTCACTGTCAATTAGGTCTTGGTTTCTTTCGTAAAAGTCTGTTAGTGGACAGTTCAGTTGAGATTATTTTGTCGCAGCACAGTAAAATAGTTTTGCTGAAGTGTAATTACCAGAGCCAAACTGGAGGTGTCAGCGAGAACGCTGCTGTCCCAATTTCAAACTGACTGTGCTGCGTCTCTGGAGTCTGGATGTAATATGACATAAACTTGTTGCCTCACAATAGCTGGATGTTGTTTTCTTGAGCTAGACTCAAGCACTGTGGTTGTTTTTTCCCCCATCTGTCTCAAATCTTGCCTTTTTTGGTTCAGTTGTGCTTATTTGCTGTTGCTTAACTCGGAATGATCTCTTATGGAGACCATATTAACTCTGTCACACTGAAGGAGACAGGCGTGTGAGTTCATAAAGAGCTTTTGTTTTAGGCTGAGCTGATGCCAGAGTTCAGTTGCCAAAAATGTTGCACACCTGGTTTGTTTGGTGAGATAATTTGTGCTGGATGTAAGTAGGAGTTGATGATGGCTAGTCAATGTGGCAGTTTATTCCTCCATGAGGCAAGGTAAAACAGATACTGCACGGTCACCATTGCACCCATAATCAGAAGAGTCTTGATTTTTAATTAGGGCTGCCAGACTGTTAATTTTTTTAAATCGTGATTAATCCATAAAAAATTTAACAGTTAATCACAATTAATCACATTTTTAATTGCATGTTTAAAATCCCATTATTTTGCATTTCAAAACAGTTTTGAAGTCCATATTAACAAGATTAAGCAATTCTTACCAATGTCTTGATTGGGAACCAAATGATTGCAAAGAAATTTACTTAATGCTTGTTACCATGATGTAGAGGTAAGAGACAACTCTCAAGTTCAGTTGAAAACTGAGGATTGTGAGGTTAACAAAAGAAAAAACAATGAATCAGTCATCTCTGCTTACTCTGAGAAACTAACTAAAAAAATCCCTCTCCTGAAATCCCTTAGACCTGAGTCTTCCCCAGTGTTGACAGGTCTGTAGCCAGTTCCAACCCATTTAGCAAGCACTGCAGTAAACTTCCTCAACATAGTTTCATTGGCGATTCCCACACTCCAAAATAATGCTTTGCAGGCTTTTCCAGTGCGGTAATCTGCTGACATCAGTCTGATTAGCTGCACCTGTATGCTTAGTTTGTAGGTTCGTAGGTAGCTCAAAGTTGAAGGATTTTGGTGATATTTGCCATGATGTACATATTACCTCTGACTTGTCAACTGAGCTGTCAGAAGAGTAGTGCTGACGTTATTTTCCATCACTGTGGCAGCAGGAAGTCGCTGCAGCAGCTTGACCAGGGTGCGTGGAAGAGACAAAATAGCAGCACATGATTAAAGAAAACAGTAACGCTTTATACTTGCACCTTAATCGCGTTGCCGTTAACGCCGACAACCCTTGTTTTAAAACTGAAATAAACTAAGTTACATTTATTTATGTCCTTACAGGAGGAGACCCTGATGTTCAGCTCTCTGAATGTGATTGAGGAAGCAGAATACACCTTCAACACAGCCTTCCAGGACCATCAGTACAAGGTAACCACTCACTGCATGTTTTTGAATCTGAAGCAGATGATCCCACATTGTGACGAGGGTGAAAGCATCATGGATGATTCACTTGAGTGTGTTTGTCCTCTTCAGTGAGGGATGACAGGGAGCAGGAGATGTGAGGAAGTCTAGTCTTAATGTGGGGAAATACCTGAACTAACAATAACACACCGGTGGCACATTGTGGCTAGCAGTCATGTCTACCATCTCTTATTTCATTCACTTATCAGTGATTCAAGTCACTGACAAAAAAAGGTTTATGGTGTTTATGTTTCAGTGCTGCAGAAACGTATCTGTTTGACAGTTTTAGATAAGAAATAGAAACTAAATATGTATAAATTTGTTAATTTATTCTGTCTGCTTTTATCAACAGGTGTACATGATCTTACGACCACATGTGAAAGAGTTTCTGCAGTCCATGGCAAAAATCTATGAGGTATGTGTTAATCAGTGTGTTAACCTGATATAGAATGAATTGTCTGGTTGTTTATTGGCACAGTTGGCTCTGGACGAGTGCCGTCTACGGTCTCAGTTTGTTTTTAGTGAATCAGGTAATGTTTTAATCTGCAAAACTGAAACTTTAAATATTTTAGGCTTCTCTGATGAACTGATTTGCCCCATATTTTCAGAACCTATACACTCTCCATCTCTGAACAGATACTTCATTCATACCTTCCCCCTTTTTTTAGTTGAGTTCATCTGAGCCACCTTATTTCCATCTTTTATCTTATTTTTCTTTGTTCATGAAAATAAATTGAAAGTAAATGTAGTTTTCATGATGTCCTGATGCCTGCTCAGTCCTGGTTTCTGTGGAATCGGTCCCAGCTGCTGTTTGTACTCTGTTCCAGCTGTTTGTTTACACATGTGCAAAGAAGGAATACGCCGAGAAGATACTGGACATCCTGGACCCGCAGAGAAAACTGTTTCGGTATGTCTCCTTAAGATCTGCTTACACTTGTGTTTTATAAACTCTTCGCATGACCACAGAGACGTGCACTCTGTCAGGTTTATTAGACTCAGCCTGCGAGTGTTAGCCCGCAGCTGACCTGTCTGTGACCGTCACGCTGACCTCTGGATGCTGCTTGGAAATGTTACGCGGTCTGTCTGTGGTTAGACCATTTGTCAGTCACTCTGCGATTTTCTCACTTAATAGTGTAAAGGATTTAGCTGACTGATGCCCAGATGGAAGATCTATGAGTGCAGATGTGATTGTGTCATATTGTGAGGGCAGCAGAGATTAGCTTTTCCTTTTGGCTTCAAGTGGTTAATGTCAGTAGAAGAAGATATGTAGAGATTAAGAGATAATTGACAGAAAACTAGAATAAGAGTAAAATCAGGTGTGACTAAAATTCTACATGTAATTCAGACTACTGTGTACGTTGCTGCCTGTATCATAAGACATTCCTTAACCTCTCTACTTATTTAAAGTTGCTGTATTACATATTATTTGTAATAACAACGTATAAAATAATGTGAAAACAATGCAAAAGAGGTCACTTGCAGATAAACCCACAGATAATTATCAGTGAGTGAGTCTTAGCTCATTGTTTATCTCTCTGACTCACAGCTTTCATAGCGTAGCGCTGTGTTGGCCGCAGTAGGCAGCTGTTTTCACTGAAAAAGTCAGCTAGTCACTAACTGTCTCTGCTGTTTGGTGCAGCGCAGGTCATGTACGGTGGATCTTTAGAGCCATTTGACTGAAAACAGCTGTCTGCGGCAGCCAAAATCAAAGCTGAACGAGCGGTGAGAGTGAGCGAAAGCAGTAAAGTTGTGGACCGGACAGCTAAACAATGCACTCAAGTTCACTATAAAGCCACCACAGGAAGCTGTTCTCAGAGAAAAAGCCCTTAAAACTCAGTGTGTACTACCTGCTTGGCACCAAACAGCAGACACTGTGTAAGGCATGCATTGTGGTGCATTTAGCAGCTTAAGAGACAGTTATTTCTCTCAGGAGATAACTTACAACTTGTTGCCCCCAAGTATCCCAAAAATCAGTTATTGCAGGTTAAAGAAGGCGGTGTGTACACTGACAGTAAAGTGACAGTGCAAAGAGAGTTGGTGAAGTCATGCACTACTTTATTTACAGGAACATGTGCCCATATGTTGTTAATGAAAATAGTAAATTCAGAAGGATGATGGTGGCCCACTGGTATATATACAAAACCCAGTCAGCAAAATGTAAAAATGTGTGCCAGAGTTTTACTGTCTATGGTCACTGTTTGTATGGTTACAAAATATACTGACACATTTACAGAAAGAGGTGTAACTGTTTTTAACATGTTGATATTTTCTCTTGTAGACACCGTCTTTATCAGGACGACTGTGCCTGTGTTCTCGGCCACTACATCAAAGATCTCAGCCTTCTCGGGAGGGATCTCGCCAAGACGGTTGTTCTGGACAACGCACCCCACACATACCCGTACCATGTGAGAACTGTGCTTCTAAATGCAATTTTAAAATCTAACGCTATGTCATTTTCATTGCTTTTAATGGTCAGGGCTGGTGGTTAGTTATTGTATTAACAAGGTATCAGTTCGGGACTAGCCTAGCCACCTAGCTCACCTGCTAGAGTATATAAGCCCCGTATAAGCTGAGTCTTCAGCAGCGGCTCTGGTTTGATTTCCACCTGTGGCTCTTTGCTGCATTCTCTCTCAACCTTCTTTCCTGTCACTTTACTGCAGTTGTATAATAAAGGCAAAAGCCCTAAAATGTGTGTTGTGTTTTTGCAGCTGATGAACACTATTCCCATCAAGAGCTGGTCTGGGGAGCTGGAGGACAGAGAACTCCAGAAACTCATCCCCTACATGGAGAAGATGTCTGCAGCGGTACGTCTGTCATGTTATTAGCTTCGTTGTTAGGTGATCGCTTTGTGGCATAAATAAGTAGCAGTGTTCCCCAATAATCAATGTATGGACAGACTAAAATGTCCAGCTGATTAAACAATTAGTTGACAAAAAGAAAATGAATTGCCAGCTCGATTGTTAAATAATAAATTGTTGTAGTCAGTTTTCAGGCCAAGATGTCACCTTGTGATGGTTCCTGCTTCTAAATTTTGTGAGAATCTGTTGCTCCTCTTGGTCTCACTTCACAGCAATCTGAACATTTTGGACTGTTAGTCATTAAAAAAGGCATTTACTGACGTCATCTCGTGCTGGAGGGTATTGTAATGGACATCTTTTGATGGATGGACAGAGACAGTTGGTGATTCATTTTCTGTCTGTTGACCAATACATTAATAAACTGATTGTAGCAGCTCCAACAAAAGAAAATAATTCATCACTAAAAATGTGCTTAAGTATCACATATAAAGCAGAATTCATCCGTATGAAGAAGTGTTTTACTGTCAGACTTGTTTCAGCGCTGTGTGAGGACGAGTGTTTGAAGTGTGAAAAACACTGTTTCTGTCTATCAGTTTTATTATGCCTGCACGCCAGCCATAGCATGACTGAAGGCAGTATGTTCTCATGTTGTCTGTTCATCCCATTCTCACAAAGGCGATATTTCAAGAAGGGATTTTTTTTAATTTGGCACATGTCCTATGGGACTAAAAGATGAACTGAATTGTTTTTGGTGATCACAGGTCAAAGGTCAGGGTCACCGTGACCTTGTCTGTCTCATTCTTGTGAACACAAAATCAAGAATGCCTTTAGGGGATTGTTTTTTTTTTTTCAAATTTATTATAATTACTGATTACTAACTGATTAAATTTTGGTGGCCAAAGGTCAAGGTCACTGTGACCTCACAAAACTTGTTTTTGGCTATAACTCAAACATTGATTCACAAATTACAATACAATTTCACACAGATGTCTAATAGGATAAAACAATGATCTGATAATGGTTTATATCCAAAAGACCAAAGGTCAACTTCACTGTGACACCATAATGATCTGCACAAACACTTTTCTGGTCATCACTCAGCATCATAACTGACATTTGGTCAGATACTGACTTGGTGACACTAATCTTTGGTGTTTACCTCGAAGCTGTGCTGATTGTATAGATCGTCTGTGCTGCCCGGGAGGAAAATGTGTGTGAAGCGTCCATGTTGTCACAGACATTTATGTAAACTGTAAGAGGAACCTGATTGGTGCACAGAGGCATACAACCGCAGGGCGATAATTCCGGTTCTTCCAGTGGTGGTCCATGCAAGCCAGTAAACCTTTGAGTCAGTGGTGAATAAAACAGCTGGTTATCTGCTGCAGCAGCAGATCCGCTGTCCTTCCTCCCCTGGTTTCATCATTCAGTCTAAATATCTCCTGTCATGTTTTTTCAGGAGGATTTTCGGGAGGTGCTGAAGAAGAGGAAGGATCACTTCCACAGGCTGCTGTCGGAGGACTAACAGGACTCTCCAACCCTCCCCCCTCCCACACTTTAACTACTTTATGTGACTTTCACAGCTCATGTTTGCTTTCTTTATGCTTTGGCTAAAAGCAGAATCCAGTTGGAACTAGCTAACCTTTGTGGTGGACCCGCTCCCTCTCCCCTCTCCCCCCCTGATGACTTTTAAGGACGGCAGATCGGTATTTCAAACATGCTGCTGGTCGTTCGTCACCAGACCCCATTTCTCAAAGACTCACTCCACAGGGCAATAAACGGTTGCCCGCTGTTTGTGTACATATACAAGACAAAACTTGAAATATGATGTTTATAGTGGTGATTTTATTTATTGATTATATTGCTAATCAACTGCTGTTATCTCTGTATATTTTAGATATCCTTTTTTATGCATTCAAATTGCCCTGACAATAAATGGAAATTAAAGCACTTCAGTTATATTGGCTTTACTTTCAGCACGGTGTGTATAATCTGTGTCAGGTCAGTGAAACATTTGATTTAGATGCACGTCTCTTGTCCTGTGAGGTGAGCGGTTTGCAATTAAAGCTGCTTCAGAATGATGCAAAGGAGGAGGTAATTCTCAGTGAGGTAATAGTGAAGGAGCAGAATATAATCTCATTTTAGTCTCATCCTTTCACTAAAATGTCAAATGACAAAATAACATTTTCAACAGGCCTGCAGCCTGAACCTGGTCAACATCCTCTGGTGTGTTTCAACAAAGTCAGAAACTGCAGGCAGGTATTATGGTCTTGTCTTTTAGACCTCTTCTCTGGCTTTTCAGCTGAGTTTCTTTGGTGTTACAACAGTATTGTTATAGTTATTTAAAAAAAAAAAGTGTTCCTGCTGCTGAACAAATAAAACTCATCACTTCCTGTGCAGCAGGAAAGAGCCACGAGCAAGTGGAAAAGATGTGTGATGAATAGGTGGGCTCACTTTCAGAGGTAGGTTAGAGCTTAACAGTGTATTAAAAGAAGACTCACATTAAACAGCTTCCATTTGGGTGAGTTTAATAAGAACAACTTAAAAAAAACAGGTTTCATTTAAGGGGAAAAAAAATCTTTGATTATAAAAACAAACCACTCTGTAAAACAGAAACACCAAAACAAAACTGCTTTACTATACTTAATGTTTTAATGTATCAGTATTATAGTGACACCAAAAAATATGAGATGCAATGAAACAGATGAGGGCCAAAATGGACAACTATTTTCAGTAGAGATTAATCTGGGTTTTCTTTTAGTTGGTGAATCATTTATACCAAGGGTGTCAAACATATGACCCGCGGGCCAGAACCAGCCCACCACAGGGTCCCAACCGGCCCACCAGATGACTTTGCACACCTAATGTTGATGCACTTGTGAAGGCTGAGAGGTTTCAGGAGCATGTTAAACATGCAAAATGCTGCCTCTGAGGCTTTCCACCCTGCCCAGAAAACAGTTCTCTGAAATAAGGATATTGAACATTGTGCAAAATATTGTCAACCAAAAGAATCTGTGTCAGACTTCTATCTTAAAACGATATTAGTGGAACCCTGCTGCTGACGCACTGACAAAACTTCACATTATAAATGGTTTATAAGGCAGGGGGTGACTTCTTCAATAGCTTCTACATAAGTGGAAAATTATGGAAAAGATGCACATGTAATGACAGTGGGTAATAGACTGAACGAGAACAAACTAAAATGTACTGTTGACATTTCACATATTTTCTCTTTCCTCTTTGTTTGATAAATGGATGAACGTTTTCAGAATGAAAGAAAAAATTGAAGGGGTTGATATGTGTGGGTTTTTATGCAGTGGTTTCAGTGGTCTGGCCCACTGGAGATCAAATTGGGCTGTATGTGGCCTAAAATGAGTTTGACACCAATGAGGTTTTTTTTAGTTCAAAACATAAATATTATTGAAGACGAGCAGCAGATCTTCACATTTAAGAAAATAGAACAAGTAAATGTTTTTGGCTTTTATGCTTTATTAATTACTTTAATCATCAGAATAGTTGGGCAGTAATAGCCTGCTGCTCATTTTACACCTAAAACATGACACAAAATAATTGTAGAAACATTTATAGAAAAAAAGCAAAGCCCAATACAGTCAATATAAACTGTTTTAACACACAATTAATCATTAAAGGAATATACTGTAGGTGTGATTTTAAGATATCATCTTAAATTTTGGATATAAGTGTTGTCTTTTCTTGGTTTTAAAGGCTGGATTACAGTAAAGCGGTGTAATTATCTGAACACATCACACTGTTATGTGTTATTTACCTTTAACCGCTTAGTCATTATATCCAAATTACTGTGAATTATTACTCAAGAATCTCTGTGTCAATATTTTGTGAAAGCACCAGCAGTCCTATAATATCTTTGCAATAACAGATATGGTAGTATTCAGTCAAAAATATTCCCCATATCTCCCAGCCCTAATTTTGCTTATAATTATCTGACTTTCTATGAGTTAATGATACTAAATCATATAAAGAAAACGTGATAATGTATTTACAGTGAGTAAAAACACAGTAAGTATGTTGTAGTTCATTGTAGTTCAATGCAGTAAAGTCATCACACAGTAGGACACACTGTCATCCTGTGTATGAATATTAAAGTGCTGAGCTTCAGTCTGAATGTAAATGTTTACCGCCCTGTTTAGTCAAACTCGTGTGTGTGATGGATGTGATTGTTAATGTTGAATTTGGAGGTAAACTGGGAGAAAGTGCCTCCTCCTCCTCCTCCTCCTCCTCTCCCTCCTCCTCACCCTCCACCTCCTCCCCCTCGGGCTTTATTTGCTCCATATGGTGTTGGACATGGTACCCAGGAAAGAAAAAACGCGTTTGTGGGCGGAGGAAAATCCTAGTATTTGTCCGTCCTGAAATTTGATTCAGAAGTTCGGGATCCTGGAAGACAAAAAGCAAACGTAGGGGGAGGGAAGAAAGGCAGAGAAGGACGGAGAGAGGTTTTTTTTTTACTGCGAGAAGAGTAAACTCACCAAATACTCTGCAACCTCCGACTAAAGTAAGTGCGTTTATACGCGGCATGCTTCTTAATGAATAAAGCGCTTAGTCAGGGAATTCATGGAGCTACTTCACTTTACATTTATGTGTGAGATCTGACTGTTAAGTGCTCTAATTGCTGCTGAATGGCCACATAATATAAGGTTTCAGCGCTGCTATTTGAGCATGACTTGTGTGTCCTTTACGCGCACATTCACGCGGGCGCGTTTGATTTATTTATCACCAAATGAGGCATTTCCTGCAGCCCTGATCCTAAAACCACACAACACCGCACTTTACATGCTTTGTATTAAAGAAGTTGTGGCTCAGCAGCGTGAGCAAAGTCATTTTTCAGCGGGGCAGTAAAAGCACATTGCTCCCCTACGCGCGTTTCCACATCCACGCCAGCTCTGATAAGCAGCGAGATTTATTCCCCCCCTCCGACCCTAAAGGCACTGAGTCCTAATTTGCGCTCTATACATGGTAAAGTCTTCATTTGTTTGGAGAAAGATCCCCACCGCAGGTTTTACGTGCCGATTCTGCGCCACAGTTGGATGTGCGCCAAAAACATCCAGGAGAAAATGCTCCAAATTCAATCTGCAGATGGTAATCAAGACCTCCAAAATTCACCATGCAGTGGAAATAACGGCGGAGCAACAAAGGCGCGTGATGGGTGTTATTTTACAGTCATTTGTGTCATGCTTTTGTCCAATCGTCGTGGGCTACTATGAGTACCCTATATTTTGCGCTTTTTTTATATATAGACGTGACCAAAATAGTATCCAACAGTGGTAAAAGAAGTATCCAGATCATTTTCACAAGTAAAAGTACCATGAGAATACTCCATTACAAGTAATCTAATAGTCCTGCATTGACATTTTGCAACAAAATAAGTAAAAAAGTAAAAGTAAGCCTGCAAAATTTCAATTATAATCATTATATTATTAGATCAATGTCACTAAGTCATCTACATAAACTGTACTTTTATGTTTAATCTCTAACAATGCCTCATATTTTTTAAACTGGTCACACGTTTTATATTTAACATCTTAATCTGATACATGAGCTCATAAATACATTAGGTGGAGTAAGAAATACAACATGTAGTGCAGCAGAAGAACAAAGCAGCATAAAACTGAAACAGTCAAGTAATCCAAGTGCCTCAAAACTGGACACAAGTACAGTGTTAAAGTGAATGTACTCTGTACTTTTCACTACAGCTAAGCAGCTGATTCAGTCCTGAGTTATTGTCTTGAGTAAAGCCAATTCTAGGTATTTAAGAAAAAAAGGATATCATTTTTTATGGTACATTAACTTTCAGTCCTGCCTCATGTTATTTCTGATCATCCTATCCACAATATGCTGTTACAGTCAGGTTCAGGACCCCCCACAGGGTCCCAAGATGAATCTTTGGGGTCACCATATGATAGAAAGTTATTTATTTTATCTCACTTTTTTCTAAGTTTGCTATTTTCTTGTCAAATACGACATACTTGCCCTTCCTTAGGTCCATAGGCATCCTTGAAATTAGTTAAATATTGGTTACATTCACCACTAACGCCTTTAGAAATAATCAAATAATTGTTATACTGGATACTTTGACTTCTTAAGGCCCCTAAAAGTCCTAGAGGACAAGGATCACTGTTCACAACCCATGATCACACTGAAGTCATAACCTGAGCGAACCACTGTGCTAGAATAACGCTCCATCATGTCGCTGCGTGCAGTTGACAGCAGGGTTTTAGAAATACTGAGGTCATTAATTTTAGGAATTAAATTCTGGTAGGGAAATATTACTTTTAAAGATGCGGGTACTGAACCTCAACAGGAATCAAACCAAAAACAATGTGCCAGCAGCACCTCAAACTTTGTCAGTCTTGGCTTTTAAGCAGGAAATATTAACCTATATTGAACATAGGCAAAGCTCTTCATTTAACGCTGGTTCATTAGCAGTTTGATACAAGGCATTGTTTTGGGCATTATGCTTATTACATTAAATATGAAGCTGGAGCCAGGAGACTGCTTAGCCTAGCTTAGCATAAAGACTGGAAGCCTGGCTCTGCCCACAATGATCAGAATCAGACACTTCTAAATCACTGATAAACACAATATCAATAACATTTGTTTAATACGTGCAACAATCGAAAAGTTTAAAAGCAGTTCTTATCACCTTTGGAATCAGCCTAGCTGTTTCCCCATGTTTATAGTCTTAAAGCTTTGAGTTTACAGTTTAAGCTAGTGGGCTGTCTACTGTAACTTCACAATTAGCAGACAAATATGAGACTTAGTATATGTGAGTCTGTGTGTATCCCGCTGGCTAGCTAATCGCTGCCACTCTGCACTTTGCTCTTATGATGGTTACCGCCGATAACGCCTTTTCGACCCATAGTGACGACATTGACAATGCCGACACATAGCGCCCACCCTCTGCTTTCTCCCCTGGTTAACACTTTTAGCTTTGTTAGCACTTTTGCCATTGTTAGGGCTGTTGGTGCCGTTAGTAACATTAGCAGGGCACCTACAGGCCCTTAAAAAGTCTTAAAATGTCTCAAATTAAGTTTTCTTAATGTACGGCCTTAAAATGTCTTAAATTGTCTTAAATTCAGATTCAGTAGGTCTTAAATATTTTCGGTCACATTAGAAAATTTCTCCGGCTTGACAGACCCAGTGACTGTTTCCAATCATTGGACAGGCCGAAGAATTGCAATAATATATAGCATTTATGAAAGCGAACAGATTTTGTTTTCTTTTTAACTTAATATAAACTTAACATTTAAACTTAAACTCACCCAATTGTTGTCATTTTTCCTTACTGTTCATCTTGAACTGACACATGCACACACACATTTCTACATATAATGTATATTTCCATTACAGGCTTGGTCTTAAATTTAATATAAGATGGTATTAAAAAGGTCTTAAATTTAACTTGGTCCACTGACACCCTGATTAGCCACCACCATGTTGAGAGCCATGTGCAGGCAATACTGGCTCTGACCTCAACTCATAGATATGCACTCACTGTCCTATACAGCTCCTGTTAGTATTTTACAGACACTCATATTAATATCTCACCTTTGTTCTTCCAATACTACGTCAAATGTGAGTATAATGAGTCCAACCACGCTGGAATAAGCCTCCAAAATACCTTCCGTTAATAAGTTATTAATTGTCAATTATGAATTCTCTCCAGGTGGCTGAAACCTCCAGATTCTTAGACAGAGATACAGAGGACATGACCTCTGTGTCACTGCTGCACGATCAAATGATGCAGTCTTTTATGTGCAGAATCTGTTGGACACAGAAGTAGAAATATGTATACAATGTAGTTTGTGCCACTCTATTCTTATTTGGATCTGTCCTAATCAGTGTCGTCAAAATTATATCAGATTATAATTTTTGTTCATTTTTGTGACAGAAGATAAAAAAAAACCCTACCTTGCAGAGGAAGATAAACTCTAACTTCCTGTCAGTGCTGATTATTGCACAACAACATGATAACTTTGACATCAATCCAAATGAAGTCCCAGTAAAGCTCAGTTTTTAAGGGTTTGTACCTGTCAGATTTTGCAGGTAAATGGGGATACAAGAAACACAAAAGACAAAATATACAAACAAGAAAAATTATGTGTACGACTCACAACTGTTCTTAAGTTGTCAGTCTGGTTGGAAACATTTTCCAGATCTTTTTTAGTGACCTTAAATATTGTGACGTGGCCTCTTTCTGCACAAATGCCACCAGATGCTTGAAGAAAGAAAACAGTCGACTTTCTTTGAAAGAAAGTTCAGATGAATCGTGCACTGATTTGGCTGCTCTGGTACTTGGAGGAGAAAGGAGGTGGTTTTACTGCCCTGTGTGTCCCTGGTTTGGTGTTTATAACTGGTTTTTGGTCTGTTTTTTGTCTGGACCTCTTCCTGCTGCTTCAGGCTGTGTGACTATGAGCACCTCGGGGCTTCAGGCCACTAACCGGCAGAATGTGAAGGAGCTCGACAGCATGAAGGAGTCCATCAGCGACATCATCAACCAGCTCCAGGACATCGACCCCACCAGGCTCTCCTTCTCCCCCTTCCTGGACTTGGACACTCAGATCTCCTTGGCGCCGGTGTCAGACAGTCCCGAGTCATCGGTGGAGGAGCTGCACTCGTCCTCCCACTCCGTCTCGGGCTCCCAGCGCTCCCTTGAACCGCCACCAGCAACCAATCAGCCGAGGAGTGAGTTATTACTGCTGCTTTTTACTGTCTGCAGGATTTGAGTGGAGGCCAGAGCAAATTAGCAAAGGCTGACGTTGAGTTTGAGACCAGACTGGATCCAAAGAGGGTTGAGACAGAGACAGGGCTGATTAAAGCGGAGCGACAGTTAATGAGCAGTGTGTAATAAAAGGAGGGTTTTTATTAGGTTTAGCAGACATGTAGATCTACCTGCAAGAGCTCTGGACTAAATCAACATCCATGCCTTGAATAGATGTTTGGTTTAACAGGTTGAAATATGTAAGTTGTTGAACAAAAAAAAACAACAATGAAATACAGACACATACAGGAACATCTTTACCATTAGCCTCACATACAGGCAGGTTTAATTGTCTCCCTGAAGAGAAAGGGCTTTAATTTGTCACATAAATTAGGTGCAATTCAAAACTTCATGTTTTATTGCACATTATATGACGATTTACGGACTGAACTTTGTAGCATAATGTCATGCGTGAGTTCTTCTGGATAGAATATTATAATAACTTCAAGTTGGAGCCCTTTGCCTGCGGCAGATTTTATTTGTTGAGCTCTGGAGAGAGGACAAAGCTTTTTGTTATGTTATATGTAAAAAGTTATGTTCTTGTCCGACAAACATTTGACCACTGCAAAAGCAGTTGTGGTGTCTTATAAAGTCCATGTGGACCGGGCACATGCATGTGCATGACACAGTAAATAACATGAAGAACTAACTGACCTAGAAAAAAAAGTTTTGGGGTTTTTGGTCTTAAGTCAAAACAGACACGAGACAAAATTATTCAAAGTCTGAAGTGCTGCAGTCCTGCAGGAGGGAGACCTCATGCCTAATGTGAAGTGGGTGAACATTTGCAACCAGGAAATCATACAGATGTTTAATGGATGTTGATACGACAGCCCGCAGCGACGGTGAAAACACAGACTGTAACATCTGCAGATGACTACAAGTCCTCTGTCTGCATGTTGCCTCAAGATGCCTGCTATAAAATGAATAATTTATTCTATATAATGTAATTATATTTATTCAAAAGTAAAGATGAAACTGTATCAGTTTAATAAGACATTTATAGCTGGATCATGAAGCAGCCAGGGCTCCGGATCCTCAGAGATTCAGTTGTTTTTGGTCATTTCAGTAATGGCAAATTTCACACACTAGGTTGGGTTCTGCATCATGCACTTATTTTGTGATCCTGTATTGTAGAGGGTTTAGTTTCATAGCTGTAGTGTGTCCATGTGATGCATATTCCTAAATTGCTTAATCGAATTATCGCAAGCTAATCGACAGGAAGAAAACGTGTGGTCATGCTGTAGTTTTCCTGCACAGGAGACCTGGTTGGTTTCTGTGTCTCTGTGTACACTGTAACGATGGGATTGTGGAGGATTTAACAGAGTACAAACACACAGAGGGTTGGAGGTGCGGTCAGTAGGGGCCCAGCAGTAGTCTTTGGCCCCAGGGCCTCCTAATAAGTTAATCCAGCCATGTGCCCACCCTTTCATAATGTTACATGAGGCCCAGGCCTGACTTGCAGTTAGGGAATGATTGATTGGTGTGAGTCCGCAGCTGATTGCTTTCAGTATCTGGTTTTGGATTGTGTACTGAAATGTGCTCTGGTTTGCACAGGCTCTGCTCCCTGCCACCAGCAGCCCGGTGACGACCTCCCAGAGGAGCCACGAGCAGATCAGACAGAGGAGGGGGAGCTGGATCAAACTCTTTCCAGTCCGATCATCACAGCACACAATTTGGACGCTGCAACGGAAAACCGCATCAGCTTTCCAACCCCAGCCTCTCAGGGAGACATTCCCAATGGCACAGACACACCGAGATGGAGTCCAGAATCCACCAATCTGGACTGCACTGTGGACGAGGGTCGGCCTCTGATAGGCCCGCCGCCAGAGAGCGTGGAGCTGACTGTGTGGAGCCCAGAGGGGCGGGGAGAGACTTGCGAGGCCGCAGAGGAGGCTTCAGATCGGGGACGATGCTGCTGCCGCTGCTGCCAGTGTAAATGCTGTCAGAGCGGCCGAGTTCCTGCTTTCTTCTCAGTCCTGGCCTCTCTTCTGTGTGCAGCCGGAATCCTCTATGCACTCTATTTCTATGTCCCCATTAAACCTCCCGACTGTCCCGACACAGCCAGCCGCATCGTCTTCACCTTCTGCTGCTGCGTGGTGGCAGCCGTCCCCATCTTGCTCGGTACACTTCAAACACCTGCACACTGACATTAAAAAACAGCCGTGTGAGCGCCACAAATGAAAGATAAAGATTAAGAGAGGATTTGGTTTGTCTGGCCGCCTCGTCTTGGAATGTTTCAGTGTCTCCTGTCCCCTTTAATTTCATGCGCTTTCAACCTCAGTGCAGCAGACGTCTCCCCGGGCCTCTGGAGAGAAGCATAATTTCCTTCTCCTGCACATAGCTTTAAATGGAAACTACAATAAGAGGTTGGCTGCGTCTCTCATCTCCCAGGCTGTGGCCTAATTGTTTCAGAATATTTTAATCACTTTCCAACCTGGGCGACCAAAAACCGAGAGGGCAGGTGGCAAAAACATCCAAACCAAAGCCTGTCCAGACCATTTTCCTCTCACCTATTTGTCAAGCTGATGACAGTGAGGAGTATTTGCATGTGGGCCATTCTGCCGGCAGTTGCTATATTCAAATGAAGATATTATAATGACAAAGTGTGCTGTCAGACGAGATCAAGTGCAGCTAGGAGTTGTTTGTGGAAAGATGGCGAAGGTTCAAGATGCTGACTGACTTATTGCTCTTTTGTCCCTCGCAGCGATGCTCATGGGCGCAGCGTGCCAGTTCTGCACAGGCTCCTTCGGTTTGCAGGAGTCGTTTCCCAGAAGACGGGCGGTGCAGCAGCTGTTTGTCACGGCGTCCTTGGAGCAGTTACTCCTCTACGTCCTCAACCTCGTCGTGATGGCTGCTTTACTGCCTCAAGACCAGCTGAAGTTGGTGCCTATACTGGTCGCCGTGTTCATCTTTGGAAGGTGAGGCGAAGAACAGTAAAGACATGTTAAAACAAAAGTGACCAGAGATCAGCAAATTGACCTTTGAACTATGAAGAACAAAATCATACAGCAACAACAAAGTCATTAGAACACCTTCACAGTGACATTGTAACATGCTGATGTTAGCAGGTGATGGTGACCATTTAGATTTAGAGGTATTGTCCATGAGAGATATTCGTTGTCACAACCAAAGTGGAGATAAACACACAGCAATACACAGAAAAAGACAGTACACAAAATCTCCATAAATGCATTCATTAACCCCGCTCACAACTGTCTCAACGAGTCCTGTGTCTCCGACCAGATGGGAGCAATGTCAAGTGTTGATTGAGGGGATGATCAGTGTCATTGGCTCGTCTAAGTGCTAGGCGTGTGATGTCTCTGAGGTTTATATCTGTGGCACTGGGTGTGGGAAGGCAGATGATTTTAGAGGCAGTGTGCTTGATGATGGTAAGTTTATTTTTGCTGGAGATGGTACATCAAGATTGTGTGTTTGTAAAGCAACAGCAGGAGGTGGGGCCAACAGACAGTGCTCTGTAGTAATGGATGGCTTTGCCTGGATTGTTGATGAAAGTCTACGATGTGTTGATCGAAATCGAGTTTATTATCAATGATAAGTCCGAGATATTTGAAGATGCTGACCTGTTGTACTGTCTCTCTGTGGATGGAGGTGAGGTGTGTTAAAATGTCACCATGCTCAGTGTTGGGAAGGTTGCTGTTTAAATGTAATAAGTTACATATTACTAGTTACCCTGTTGAAATTGTAAACAATTTAGTTATGTTGATTACTTCATTGTTTTAAGGTAACTTATTACATTTGGATATGTTTTGATTGCTTTTCTAACAGATGTTTTAAATTAGGCAATAAAGCTAAAAAAAATGTCAGGAAATAGACTGTGCCAAAAGAAGTCATTCCTGCACGGGGAAAAGATGCAAAGCAACAGAATTAATATTTTATTCTACATAAAAGCTTCTTACCAAAAAGAATACATTTAAATGTCACTTTTTGTAATCTCCAACATTTTGGTTACTAACTGTAAAATTAAATTACATGTTGTTTCAGTAACTCTAACTGATTAAAGTTACATTTGTTTTGTAATTTAATTACTGTAACTACTGTAGTTACTCCCCAACACTGAGCATGGTCACCATCAGTTTTGGAGAGTAAAACTAGTAATTAAAATACAATTTTAATTAGATTAATTAGTTAAATGTAATTCAAACACAAAATAAATGTTATTGTAAACAGTTGGTTACTGAGAAAAAAAAGTAAATAAATTGCAGTTACTAATCAAAATGTTTGGGATTACAAAGGGGTTACATCCAAATGTATTCCTTTTGGTAAAAAGCTTATATGTAAAATAAAACATTAATTCATTTGCTTTGCATCTTTTTGCTGTGAAGGGTTGCCAGATGTGACACCGAATTCTGTGACCCAAGCCTAGAATCGTTGAGTTTTGTGGCTTGTTGAGTTAAACTGATGAAGTATGTGAAACACCCACATTGCATATTACATTTCTTACAAGGTAACTAGTAATCTGTAACCTATTACATTTCAAAAGCAACTTTCCCAGCACTGGTCACCATAGTTTACTGTGTTATCATGCTAACATTTGCTAATTAATGCTAAACACAAAGAGAAGCTGAGGCTGATTTTTGTTTTTAAAACAGAGATGAAAAAAGTTAGAGGACCAATAGAAATTATTTTAGTTTATCCTAAGAGTGACACGACTGTTGACATGTTTCACTCAAAACTTCAAAAGTAGCTTTTACTTGTAATGGATTATTTTACATTGTTGTATTGGTACTTTTACACAGGATGGCTGTGGACTCTTTAAAATGCCTCAAATCTGTTACATACAGATTCACTAATAAAATGCCTTGAACTGCTCTGGCCTGCCTACTGTTACTGCTTCCTCTGCAAGCTGCTTTGCAAGCTGCCTCCACCCCAGCTCCTCCTTTTCATGTTGTGTCTGACAATGTCATCTCTGTTTGTCATTGATGCTGCTCTATCCTGTTCCTGGGGGGTCTTTGCTGCTGCTCTCCCTGCCTTAGGCTTTCTATGTAGGCGCATGGAAGGGCAGGGAGGTTTGCCTCTCTGCTTCAGGCTTTCCTCATTTGCACGTGGAAGGGCAGGGAGGTGTGCTCTCTCTGCCTCCGGTTTTCCTTGTTTGCACATGGAAGGGCAGAGAGGTGTGCTCTGTCTGTCTTAAGGCTCTCTCCATGCTGCTTTCCACGTAGACGCTTGGAAGAGGCCTGAGGAAAGGCAGAGGGGCCCCAGAATAGAGCCATATCACCAAATATAAGTGTTCCTGACTGAAATAAATACAATTCTCTATTCTTAAAGGCACGTTTTTCTGAATGTACAGTTTTCCTCAAAGCATGCAAAGCATAGAACTTTAGGCTTCTGAGTGTGTTTTCCTCCCCTGCAGGCAACCACTGATTTCAGTTAAAAGGTATAAATAGTCTTAAATTCAGATTGAATGGGTCTTCAGTGCTTTTTAGTCATGTCACCATGAGAATTTCTGGTATTGGTATTATGGAAAACTTTGTTATAACAGGAGAGAGACATTATTTGACAGAGAAACAGACTTTAACACAACACCTGTACGCTCGCTATGCCCTCGTTTTTGCTCCCTCTTTGCATTTAAATCAAGCCACAAGTCGCTGAACTAAGATCTTACAAGCCAGCCTGCTTGTTAGTTAATTTTTTTCTGTGCAGTAAACACAATGAGAATCATCAGTGTCAATTTACCTTACCTTTTATTTTGGGCTGACATCAATGTGTTTGCTTGAAAATGTTACATTTTCAATTTTGTTGTGTATTTCCATTGCAAGTTTATTTTAAGTTTCATTTAAAGTGCCTTTAAAAGTCTCAAATTTAACTTGTGTATACCTGCAGACACTCTGTTACATTACCACTGTCAACACTGCTAAAGAAGTGAAACTGGCTCCGTAAGAGACTGTCTGGGAGGTTGTGAGTGTTTATCAGTGAAGTTTGAACTTGATCTGATTTCCTGTTTAATCCTCTCCAGGCTTGTTTACTGGGTCAGCCTGAACGCATGCAGCTCCTGGCGAGGCTTCGGCTCCGGCCTGACCGTCTTCCCGCTCTTGGCCATGGTGGCTTTCAATCTGTTCCTCATGTACACCCTGAATCTCAAGGACCCACTTTTTGGCTCTCAGGACATCCTCTATAATCAGGTCACCCCCTCTTCCTGGTCAGGGGAGACATCACAGAGCCCGAGTGGCAAACCAGACATCCTACCCACAGACATCCTGGACGCTCAGTGAGGAGGCGAGCTGCGCTTTCTTCTTTCAGAGGAGGAGATCTTTTCCCAAAATAGGCCATTCCTGTGGTCTGCAGTTCAGCACAGCAACACACGCTGCCACTATAACCTCCAAGTCTGTGACGGCTTAACTTGTATTTTTGCTCCTCCTATACAGGACTGTTTTTTTTTTAATGTGGATTCATGCTTATTATCTGAAATGCAAGAGCTCTTTCCCTGCTAGTGGCGGAGGACGCCTTTGGACAATGCTGTAGTCTTAAAACATTTGTCCTTTTAAGCTATTCCAGTGCCTATATTTAATGTTTTGAACTCTAAGTACTTTAAAGCTCTGCTATGTATGGCTGAATTTGGTTTGACCTAAAATACCACAAGCAAAGTAACTGCAGTTGTCAGACTTTATTATTACTTCAACTAGTCCAGAAAGTTTGTACATGATGAAGACAGAATAAAAGACATTTGTAAAAACGTCTTTTCATCTTTCCCAGTTTTCACTTCCATCTCTGACTTTGAGCGGTTCGACTGAGCAGCTATTCCTGGAGGAACTGCAGTGTGTGTTTTATGTGCTGGGACTGTCATTATGTGATAACATGCTCTCGATGTTCTCTGGTTGCTCTCCATCTCCACCCTGCTGGCGTCCTCGCTGCTGCTGCCGCTGCTGCTGCTGGTGCTCTGCTGGGTTTGTGGCACAAAATGAGGCCAAAACAAAAACAGGATGCTGAAGACTGCTGCACTGACTTTATTCTCACCACTTAGTCAACGAGAAATTAAAGAGCTTTCTAAATTACCGTAATTAAAAGCAATTCATTTGACATGTGTCAGCCTCCTAAAGATTTACTCGCTTTAACCAGTTTAATGAAAGAAAAGGTTTAAGCCCTGCCCGCCTGACGATGACGAGTCTCTGATAAACTCAGTGCTGACAGTGTCTTTCTTTCTTGTGGAATTTTTTATTTTCCAGCACACTAAGCGCCAATTTAAAAAAATTGACTGCAGGTCAGAATATGTCATCAAGTTTGAAGTCTCGGCTCATCCATGTGGGCAACACATCATATTTGACATTTTCCACACCAGCGGTATCAAACTGCCCACCTGGGTAGCAGAACTGGGCCCACACTTTCTCCCCATTTTATTTTTTATTTTTTGCCAAATTATTTAATATTTTATTAAGAGCATAAAAAGCATTCATTTCAAATTCAACATTTAGGAAGCTGTGCCTAAATGTGCAACTTGTTACAGTGACTTTTAAGCCAGTGATAGTGACACAGAGTGAATAAATATAAAATTGATAAATTGATTCACACTATTTTTTTTTGTGTTGACTGTAAATAAGGTTCCAGAGTGCACAAAAACCATCAAAATACAGCTTGTTTGTCACCCTGACAGTTGTCCAGGCTAATAACTTAAATAAATAATAAATATTTGTTTATGAACTGGCCCCTGACCTCCTGTCATTTTGCAGAAGTGGCCCCCAAGGCAAGCTGAGTATCCCTGACTGAAGCCATCGCCAGCAGCACTCAAATCTACATACTAAATTGGATTTAAATGTATTATACAAAAGACATAATACATTTGGTCAGAGGTGCACTACAGTGTGAAAACAGTACGATAATTTAACACAACAGAAAGGTTTAATGAGAAGGCAATTCAAAAACCCAAACTCAGTAAAACTGTGTAAGTATGTCCTATTTGATCATTACAGGGGTCCAAAGTCCTTAATACACATATCCCTTCAGATTCTGACCACATACCACAAATTATTGGTTAAGATATTGTTTTTATATTTACTTTTTTCATATCTATCTTATCTATTCAATATTTAATTTATGTTATGTATGATTTTCTGACCTTTTTCCACATGTTATACTCTCTGTAAATTGTATTTTGTACATGATGGTTTAAATGCTCTTTCAAAAATGTCTCAACATCCATCTATCCATCCATCCATCCATTTTCTAACCGCTTATCCTCTTGAGGGTCGCGGGGGGGCTGGAGCCTATCCCAGCTGACATTGGGTGAGAGGCAGGGTACACCCTGGACAGGTCACCAGTCTATCGCAGGGCTGACACAGAGACAAACAACCATTCACACTCACATTCACACCTACGGACAATTTAGAGTCACCAATTAATCTGCATGTCTTTGGACTGTGGGAGGAAGCTGGAGTACCTGGAGAAAAACCATGCTGTCATGGGGAGAACATGCAAACTCCGCAAAGAAGGGCTCCCCCCTCAAATCAGGAACCCTGTTGCTGGGAGGCAACAATGCTAACCACTGCATCACCTTGCCACCTGATTTTGAGCATTAAACACTTGATTTCGTGCATTCTGTTGAATTTCATGCACCAATTTGTGCCTTCTTTCATCAGTTTAACTTTTAAATATCTTTAATTTTGCAAAAAATAAAAGTCCTCTGCTACTTCCATGATATTATTGGTGGGGGGACGTGTCCCCTGCATCCCACCCAAAATCTACATCTATGCACATAGCGTTGCATACTGCAGAGTTCGGCAGGTATGATATAGAGGTTTGTGTTCTTGATCCTGTTACACACTCTTCCTTAGGATGAGTTGACCTTAAACTCAGAAAAACACGTTTGATTGTTTTGTCAACTTCTCTTTCCAGCGTTAAGCATGAACTTTCTGTCTCTGGAGTTTTCTTTTTTTCCAGCGAGTGTTCAGTCTGGCCAGTGGCCCCTTAGGTAATTTGATCTTGAGACTCCTGTTATAGACTAAATGATTCATCAAAAAATAATGGACTGATTAATTGGTGCTCCAGTGCCAGGCCGCTCTGCTCTGTGCCTGTGTGTGATGCTGTTTTGCCACAGCCTCGTGGGATTCAGGATATATTCTTTTAAATCCATGGAAAAACAGCTGAACTTCACTTCACATTCATCAGCTCTCACTCTGCTGGAAGCCACCCAGTAAAACCACAGTCTGCTGCTGTCAGCCGCTGAACAGCTCCAGTCAGTGCCTTGCTCAAGAGCGCCAAAACCCAGTCACAACAGGTAGAGGGTTTATAAATCTTACGCAGGTAGCTCTGTCTGACATAAGAGGTTTACTGTGACACTGATAAGTGTGATTAAATAAATGTGTCTGTTATGAGAGCACACATCTTGAATGCAGCTCAACCAGTAGAGCCGGGCTGCTGCTCCAAATTTAATTATCTGGGTCAGACAAGTCCTAACCTCTGAAGTGAAAGTACAAAACCAGTTCTTTTAAACACTACAGTGAGCAACTTGTGCAGATTGTGCTCCAAAGTTGAGATCATGTTTGAATGGTTCCTCACAGATTACCCTTTAAAACAGCTCCTTCTTAAATAAAAGTCCAGTTTAGTCAGAGAACTCTGTGATGTATCCTGATGCTTGATTTTAGTGGCAGTGATTGTTAACTTTGTGTTTTTAAGTTAGTCAGTTAAATGTGTTGCATGCTTTGAGGAAGTAATACGGACCCTAAAATAAATCATATAAAATGAAAACAGACTGTTTCAGTTTCTACAGTCATTAATCCTGATCACCAGCTGCAGCTAGTGGACCTCTGCACACACACGTATCAACATAAAGTCCATAAAAATGATTCATATGCATCAGTGAGAGTATCACCTATTTGTGTGTGCCACTCTGGCCAGTTTTGCTTAGTTTAAATTTGAATATAATCATCATAGAGGTGCTTTTCTTACACATCTAGATGGAAATCTGCATTCAGAAATAAGCAGTAGAAAGTCTGTCACATTACACCAAGTCACCCCACCGGAGGGAGCTAAACAGCTATAATAAAGACTTTATGGTGATAAGCAATATCCAGACTATATATTTACCAATATATATATATGCAGGTGTTGTCTGCCCCCCACCCCAACAACTGCCCTTATTAAGTTTGATTTTATTTTCCTGGCTTTGTTGAGACATTTTTAATAGAGCATTTAAACCTTCGTGAACAAAACACAACTTACAGAAATTATATCTTAACAGTTAAACTGATATTTAAAAAAAAGTTTAAAAAAAAATCAAGATCATAAATAATTGCCTCAATAAATAAGATAAATATGAAAAAAAGCCAATATAAAAAGAATATTTTGACCAGTTATTTGTGGTGTCTGGTCAGAATTTGAAGGGATATGTGTATTAGGGGACTTTGGACCTCAGTAAATGGGACATGCTTGCATACAGTTTTATTTGGTCTGAACTTAAATTTTTGGATTCTTTAATTTCCTAGATATTACCTTACCCTGATCCACCTGGATTTCAGTGATTTTCCAGACTATATTAACCAAATATATAACATGGGGTAAATATTATCAGCTATCATAATGACAAGCTTTCAAACGCGATATAAACCTCTATATTGTGAGTAAAGATGCTTCACAGTTTGACCTTCTGTGGTCTAAATAAATACTGTCATCATTACAGCAGCGCCCTCATCAGCTCGAGCTCATACTCGCACCGGAACCACTGTGACGTAACTACAATCCCAAAGATGGCGGCGTTAACTGGTAAGTGATGTTTTGATGAAACCAACACGCTTTTAATAAACATTTGAGTGTTTTTGGACGTAGTTTATTCTGTGTATTACAGACATTAAGCAAGTAAAAGTGCATTATTCAGTGGTGTGAGTCTGTCAGTGGTCAGATATGTAGCTTAAAGTCAATGCGCACACTGACCTTGCTCTGTCTGCGTTAGCATGGCGGCTAACCAGGTTAGCGCTTACATGAGCTCCAGCTGCAGACAAGCTAACATTAGCTAACATACCTAACGACTTGTGTCACTTTTAAACTAGCCAGGGTGTCTGTTATCGAAGTACATCTTTAAATACATTATAGATGGACTATCGCGCCAGCTACGTCGTTAGACCTAGTGTTTGACATACGCTTGTCAAACCAAACTCCTTTTGAAAACTCTGCAAGCTTGGGGTTCTCAGGTGTATGTGAGAAGACAATGCTGTGTTATGTATCCCCTCGGTGTTTTTACAAATCGCCAGGGGCTGCTTTCCAATTCGGCTTGCAGTAAACACACCAAGCAGCACTAAATACAGCCAAAAATAGCCTTAAAACATTTGACTGTACCTTACAAAATACGTGGCACCTTGCAGCATTCAGTTTTAAATATGTGGCGTTTTTTGTACTGAGGCCAGCACAGTTAGCTGTAGGTGAGGCTACAATGTCAGGGCTCTCCAAAAGTGTTTGGTTTCAGGTAACTCACAGGGTTGAAGCTTTTGTGTTCATAACTAAATCTGTGATGCTTGTCAGCAAAGTAACAGTTTGTGTCACAACTGAATGCACTGTTTAAGCAGGCTCACCCTGTGGTTAGTTATTTTACAGTACTGCTGTTAAAACATCTGAAATGCCTACAATATATCACTATTATTATATAATGTCTTCAATTTGTTTCACACGTTTATTTTGCAGCGCCTCGCCTGGCCATGTTTGGCTGCTTTTCAACAAGGTAAGAGCCCGCTAATCCTGATCCTACTAGTTTCAAAACTTGTTTTAATTCGGCTCCGTCCAGCTGGTGGCACAGCTGCCCGAGTATTACACCCTTCACAGGATTGATTTGATCCTCTTGTAACGTATTTATTACATGGCTATCGTTAAGGACCAACTACTTCAGTTCAACCTCAGTAATCAGTAAATGCAAGGTGGAATAACCCCCAAAAGTATTATTATTTACTACACCACAAAAGTTCATGTGACACTGTTATGTACAGTCCTTACTGAATCTCACAACTCACCTCCAACTTACACAGTTTTTATATGAAGACAAAGGAGCAGAAGCGCTGCTGGGTCTCAGTAGTAGTCACATACAGGTGCTTTTGGGATACCTCAGGTGCACTGTGTTTCATTTTTGCACAAACCCCACAGTGTGCCTTGGATCAATTTTCAAGGAGACTTGCATTTTATATTTTTTGATTGAACATATACTTAACTCATGCAATGAGCCCTTCACAAGATGGAATTTACCCATCTTTTATTTTGTTGATATTTGTCAGTTTTGGAGGAAAGACCATCAGCCTTTTGAATATTATAGTAAGCTGAACCAGTCCTCACTGAAAAGAAAACGCTGAAACATTTGCTGTGCTCGACAGGTTGTGCAGTCTTGCTTTTGGCAGCAGGAGTGCTCAGCCTGTGTGTTGTGCAGAGGGACAGTCAAGATAATCCTTTAAAGCATCATCAAGTTTAGGAAGCTCAAACAAAACCATCATCACACAATAAGATTTGCCCATCTGTCCCTCACACGCGGTGTATTGAAATGAATACATTTCACACTGTTGTGTTGTTATTGAGCTTTCCTATTTTTTCATTGACTGATTTAACTTACACGTTATGTTAAAAATATTTATATATTAAATTTTCACCATTCCCTCCCGGTTCATTCCGTTCATTGACTTAAAGTTATTGTTGTCACAGGCCCATTTCAGTGTTTGCTGTTCATCAGAGAAGTCTGCACAACAGTGCAAAAAGCGAGAACACCACCACGAGGTGAGTTTACCAGAAATACTCCGGTGTAAATATCAGAATGAAGAACAGACACTCAGTAAATACTCTGCACATGGTAAAGATCTCCTCCATCCTTCTGTTGCAGTGTGGTTCCGGTCAGAGAGAAGAGCACGGCAGTGGCGGCAGCCAAACCAGCAGCTGTAGCCAGCAGCAAGGGGGAGTATGTTGTCGCCAGGCTGGACGACTTGATTAACTGGGCACGCAGGGTGAGTTGACAAGAGGATGTTGGCTGTGTTAAAACCCACATGTGGAGTGAATTGATAAAAATCTACAGTGTTTTTCTGTCCCGAGGTGTGCCATGTGACTCTATGCAGTGTGTGACTGTTTGGTTTAAAGTGTCACAAGTTTGGTGCTGTTGCTCTCTGTAAATGGATTTCTTTGTCTTTTACTTAAATTTCCACCGCTCCATCTGTTAGTCATCAGAAATTGTGAAGTATCTGAGCCTTGTAACTGTTCAGATGCCCTGATCTTGCAGTGTTCACCACCAATTGTAGGAAAAGTATTTGTTATACAAGTTGCTTTATGGGTCATATATGTACACATCTGCAATTAAGGCAATAATTACAAAGGCAGCTACACATGTCAAGTCAATTAATCGATTACAGTATGTGTCAGCTGCATCAGAGGTCTGACAGTCACAGTCTTAACGTTTTAAAGGCATCAAAACGGTCCTAACAAGCCAGAGAGTTGTTGCCTGCAAATACAGCACAGCTATGCAAAGTAGCAAGAAGAGAAATCTAGTCAACATGCCAGAAGCAGGTGTCTTAGTCGACCTTCCCAAACATTGACTGACGGGCAGTCAGGGGTTATCAGTTTAACAAAAACAGACAATTTTTTTTATCAGTAATCACATTAGTTGGTGATTAATTTAAGAGTTGACAACTTTTTTTAATTCAGTTAATTGTTGCAGCTCTTTTTATGTGTCTGCTTTGTTGACTCATCACTGCTGTGCGACCCCCTCAGAGCTCTCTCTGGCCCATGACCTTTGGCCTGGCGTGCTGCGCGGTGGAGATGATGCACATGGCGGCGCCTCGCTACGACATGGACCGCTTCGGAGTGGTGTTCAGAGCAAGTCCCCGACAGGCTGACGTCATGATTGTGGCAGGGACATTGACCAACAAGATGGCTCCAGCTCTGCGGAAGGTAAGGGAGGGAAAGGGTGAGATGTAACAGCAACAGTGCTACAATCAGCAGCGTACATTTAGGTATAATTCAGGTAGTGACGCTCCGACCACACACTCCAGCCAGTGTGTAAAATGAGAAAAGCATACACATTGTCAGCTGCCTTTTCTGTCTGCAGGATGGCAGCGCTGAGAACAGTACAGCTGTCTAAATGCTGGCTGGATTACGACCAGCCTGTTGCTGGATTGGTAGACTGGCATGAAGCTTTCCTCCAGCTGAAAGGACAGATTAGTTCTTAGTCAGACGTTATATAACCGTGACTGAACTGAGGCTTCTTTCCAACAGGTGTACGACCAGATGCCTGAGCCCAGATACGTCATTTCCATGGGAAGGTAAGTTAACAGCAGTGTGCCCTCCTCTTCCTCAGCAAATCAAAGATATTATCATTTTATGCTCTTTTATAGCTGTCTAAGTCGGGCTGTATGAATTTATGTTTAGGGTCTAAACCTTTTTATCTTTTCAACTAACAGTTTTCATAATTTCCCTCTTCCAGCTGTGCTAACGGAGGAGGCTACTACCACTACTCCTACGCTGTCGTCAGAGGTTGTGACCGAATCGTACCGGTGGACATTTATGTTCCAGGTAAACTTTACTGCACAACATGGAAATGATCAAATCTACTGATTTGTTTTGTGATAAATGGCAATGAGAAGTACTGTCCATTAAAATTGGGACGTTTGAAACATACACTTTATGGCCAAAAGTATGTGGACAACAATCAAAAATCAAATCAAATTTTATTTACATAGCACATTTCCTACAAAGTAATCTCAATGCACTTTTACATCCAGCATGTATGAATAAAACCCACCCATCCACACAGACATACCCAATCACACATCCCCAAAAGAGAACACCAGAGAGGAGAGGAAGGGCTCTTAGGGCTCAACATGAAAATGCCCCTGTGCACAAAGCAGTGTCTATAAAGAAACAGTGTGCAGAGTCTGGTGTGGAAGAACTTGACAGAGCTCTGACTTCTGTCCCATCTGACATCTGTGGGATGGAATGAAATGCTGATTGCAAGTTGACCTCATTGCCTGTGGCTTAATTGGGGCGGTGAAGTCACTGCAGCCAGGTTCCAAAATCTTGTGAAAAGCAACAGTGGAGACTCTTCCAGTAGCAGATTTAAGCCAATGGGGAAAGATATGTAACAGTTGACTTTCGCTAAGCCCTGCCCCTTTGTGATGGTGCACTGTATCTAACTAACAGTGATTCCAGAGAGAAGCAGACAGAGGGGTCTACAGTCTGTGTTTGAAGGATATATCCAGGATGTCAAACAGACTCAGCAGCAACAACAGGTTAAAAAGACAAAGATAGTTAGAAGCTAAAGCCGAACTATAGGCTACAGATCACAGTGTAAAAGTGAACCACCACATCACTGCTGATCGCCACAGAAGACAATAATTATAAAGGGAAACTTCACCGATACTAAACCAGCTGTGTGTCAATGCAGTGTGCGCAGATGAACGGTGTTTGGCTTCGCCCCGGTGCCACTGCCAGCGCTGCTGGACAGGCAGGGATCTCCAGGGGAAGTCAAACAACGTTCATCTGCGCACACTGCAATGACACACAGCTGGTTGAATATGTGCAAAGCTTCCCTGCTACCCTTCACTGGTTCCTGTACAGCAGGGTCGGTCTTTTTTTCACTGTTATAATCATTAAAAAGCAAAAGCAGCATGTGTATGCATTCAGTAGGCTATATCTTCAGTAGCTAGCTAGCTAACCCTACACTTTTCAGGGTCTGAGTTTGGTTTGGGAACAGGGAAGAAGTGTATATCTTTTTCCAACCTCTCCAGGTAACGAGTATCATTCATACACGACGTGCCCCAGGCACAACATTTAGCTCCAAATCCACAAAATGACGATGCTATGTTATGATTGGCGAGTCTTCTGGGGGTGGGACTTAGGGAAGAGTCCATTACATAGAGGTGTAATTTGTAGGTGCTCACATACTTTTGGGAATGTAGGTTGAGTCCAGAAAAGTTACTGCCCCAAATAAGATTTAGGAAAAGAAGAAGAAGTTGTACAGCTAACAGTAGCAGTTTATAAGTATCAGCGCTACAAGCAGTTTTATTGGTAGCAGCTGTAATTTAGGAGTAGTATATTTATTACCAAATAATTGGATTGTAAATGAGGCTTTGTGATAGTAGGGCTGGTAGTGCTTGTCTTATTGTAGTAAATAGTGTAAGTACATAATGACTGCATGATATTGTCTTGCTGTCAGTACGACACATTAGCCTTCATATTGTGTTTGGCACTTACCCAAATCTTGTTTTTATTTAGAGTTGTCTTGCAGACTGATCAATATGCAACATGAGTAGCCAAGTCTGAATTACCATATAATTAATTAACAGATGCCGCTCATCAGTCAAACTGAATTTCAGTGGCTCTGTGATGTGACATTTCCAACAAACAACAGTAAGAGTTGCTCTGATTCTGTCCCTCCTGTCCCCAGGTTGTCCCCCCACCGCAGAGGCTCTCCTCTACGGGACTTTACAGCTGCAGAAGAAAATCAAACGAGAGAAGAAGGTTAAGATCTGGTATCGGAAGTGATAGCGTTATATGTGTGTTTGTATCTGGTATGTAAATGTTGTATTTCTGGCTTCATTTGGAGCGCCGCTCCTCCTCCATGTAGAGCTGCAGGAACTAACCTCAATAAAGTCATTGCTGTAATTTACACACAGTGCACTGCTGCTTATTTTCAACCAACCACAGCAGTGGTCACTCAGTTCAGTTCGTCTGCTTCTTTAGTTCAGTATTAATATCTGGGGACTTTCTGTAAAGGTTTGCGCTTGTGTCAGAATTTAAATTATAATTCATCTTTATTCAGGTAGTCACGTTTAAGTTTTCAGTCATGATCACAAGATGAGATAAGTCATCCTGTTTTATCTTAAATATTATTTTAAATAAACTGGGCTCACATGAAACTACAATATTTAAACATCTGATGTGTCTTTATTTCCACTGCGACCACTAAAGCAGGGTTTAAACCACTAGGTGGCTCCTGTGATCACCAGCTCTGACCTTCACTGCTTTGTGTCCACGCTGGAGGCCAAATGCATTTTTATTGTGCGTTAACTACACAAACCCACAGAGTGAAACACCAGAGCACCAATGAAGGAGGTTTCCCGCTAACAGAGCTGCAATATTTTATACATTCAGCTCAACTGTAAACCAGCTGCTTTCATCACGTATGCAGAGACGGAGAGCAGAGTTGCTTTTAAGCATCTTCAGTGTGAATAAACGGACTCGTATATTCAGTCCTCTGCAGCTGAAGGGTTCTCGAGCGAGACACTTAATTCCTTCCCGCCTGTTTGTCTCAAGTTGCTCTGAATAACAGCTTTTGTGCTGCGATGGAGAGTGAAGCAATGTCACATTGACCATTACCATATGCTGGTTAAAGTTTTAGTTTTCTTGTGAATCTTCTACACATTAAAGAGGCGTCAGGAGGCAGCAGTCACGTACTGTGTTTACAGTTTAGAAAACATTTCAGTCTCATTGACTGATGCTGGATGTTTGAGACCATTCTTGATTTTTTTTAGAGTATGAACAATCTGTTATTCAAGTCTCTTTTTCTTATTAAGAAAATAGATCATTTGAATAAGGATCCTTAAATGGAAAAAAAAAATGTGACTAAGATGTGGATACAGATACGATAGTGGTACAGTTTGGCTGTCTCTGTTGTTTCATGTTACCCAAAGTATCACATAACATGTCAGAGTCCTGTCGAGCAGTCTTAAACACAAATTACCCTAAAGACCAGGGGCAGAGCCAGATGTTGTGAGGCTCAGACGACGAGACCCTGCGGAGATTGTTTTCCCATTTACTGCAGCTATGTGCAATATTTTTCAGCCATAGGATGGTCTTACATTATTTGGGGAAGTCTTGATAGTTCTCAAAGGACAAAAATCATCCTGTAGAATCCTGCTTTATATCTCATTGTTCTCAAACTGTCTTCATCATTCTGAAACCACAACACAACAGATGTTGAGCATGAGTCTTTTTCACTCCTGTTACCTAAAACCTAAAATTTGACGTCACATTACATAGGTAGGGTAGGAATTTGGTGTAAACAGCATTACTAATCTTGAAGCCTATTTTTTGTTATGCTGCTGGAGTGAAGTTCACAGAATTAGCTGATAAATCTGCTTGTTGCAACACAGTGCATTACAGAGCAATTCAATCTTCCCCTGGGTGTCCATAACTTTACCTCAACCTCCAAACATCAGGCTTAAATGTCAAATGCTTCGGCTCTGGAATAGACTTGTGAAGATGTCGGATCAGAGACTCACAAAAAAGATTTTTAATTGGGACACCTCCCCCTGTCATCCCTGGGCTAATGAGTTGAAATCATTATTTTATTGTCATTTATGTTGTTGTCTTCAGGAGATCAGGAGTGAAATGTTCTGCATGTTTAGAAAAAAATGGTCTGTTGACATATGGTAGAAACCAAAACTATGAACTTATTGTCTCACAAAGAAAAGCTACAGCATGGAACCCTATACAAAGTATAATCTGAACAAGAGACAGAGATCCCTGTGTGCACAGTTGCACCCGGGAACGTTACCATCAGCTTAACGTCAGTTTAACGCCACACCAGAGGAGGACAGAATTTGCTTGTTGTGTAATTGAGGTGAAGCTGAGAAGTGGGTTCATTTCTTGTTTTACTGTCCTGTATATGAAGAGACAAGGGATGCAATTTTCAATAAGATGACTTTTATCTATGTTGATTCCTTTGGCTGGATGATCATGAAAAATTTGAGTTTTGTTTCAGGAAGGGAACCTCTTTTTTGTGGCTGTATGTCTTTGCCAGGCCTCGGATGGAGGGAAGAGTATTCTGTTTCTGGACTGAGAAGTTAAACAACATGTATTTTTCACACAAAATAAAAATCAATCAATTAAATTTGGTACATTTAAATCCACGCCAGAATAGTGTAGGTTGCTCAAGCAATATCAGGATTCCCAACAGTGCCGCGTAAATGTGGTCTTCAATAATCGAAACGAAATATCAGGCCACCAGAAGAACATGTACTCAGATTTATTAGACTTCTCTGAGGAATAGCACAGATTTGGGGCTTTTGAGAAAACATCCCAGACGCCACCTGTCCACTCCACCCCCTGGTGAAGAAAGAATCACATGAGCTTCACTACACACACAGCAACAGAACATATCAAGATATTGGTGTTTGTGCAGTAACCACATACCTCAAACAGTATATTAAAAAAATCAATTAGTTTTTCCATCGCTACGGTTCCTATGTAAATAGAAAAACTGTAGGATGTCAGTCTACTTCAATAAATGTTGGTGACATCTAGGCCGGCGGCTGACTATTATTTTCATGATCAATTAATTGTTTTGCTCGCTATAATTTCCCAATCCCATGAATGCATCTTCACATCCCTCTTCTCATCTGACCAACAGTATAAAACCTCAAATATATTCAGTTCACTCTCCTACAGAACAAAGAAGCAAACTTTCACACTTGAGAAGCTGAAACCAGACAATATTTCCATATTCTGCTTGAAAAATGACTGATTGACTAGTCGTTCCAGTTTCAACTTCTTGCTCTCATAGCGGTAAGATCCATTTTCCCTCCTCATATTTCTCTATGTGCGACTGTTTTCTGAACTTCTTAAAATATAAGAGTCATGTGCTCCTGATTCAGATCTGAGATCTGCCAGCTGCTGTAGTTTCCCACCTGACTGCAGCCTTGTGTTGCATCATCCATCCATCTAATGATTAATGCGTCCCAGCCAGGTGGCAACTCAGTCCCACGTGTTCAGATAACATACAGCGTTATCTGCGACCATAGATTAAAACATAGTGTGTGCTGCATTCTGGGTCCATCTCAGTGGAATATTTAACAGCTAACTTATTGATGCAGTAAAGGCTTTTCACCATGTAGAACATCAGACACTTAATAAAGGTGCTTGACAAAAGTATATTATGCACTAATGCATATTTTCAGTTGTTTAATTTAGAGATTCATGTTCGTCAACCTGCTCAGTTTTTTAGGAGGCCACTCTAAATATGTTTTACCTTTTCATGCTCATAAGCTCACTTATGGTCAGTGGTGGTCTGTGACTACACACATTTACTCTGTGCTTATTAGTACAGTTTTGACACACTTGTACTTGAGTATTTCTATTTTATGCTACTTATACATCGACTCCACTTCATTTCAGATGGAAATAATGTTGTACATTTGACAAATATTGTATGATATGATACAGTTTTACCAGAGGTGTGGACTCAAAGCACTTGACCAGGACTCTAGTCGAGCTCCGACACAAATTTCATGACTTGAGACTAAACTTTTTTTAACAAAATAAAATTTAAAAAAATTGCAACTCAAATTGGTCTTTTACATCACTGACTCCTGACTTCACTTGGACTTGAGCCTTTTGACTCGAAAACACTTGATACCTTCCCCCAGGCCCAAAGATTGAAAGTATGTTATTTAAATAGTGTGCCCCAAATTAATTTAGTTCCCTTCATTTCCTGAATCAACTAACATTAACGCTGTTTATTTTCAGCAAGTCAGCACTTAATTCCCAGATCCACTTTGTCTGAACCAGTCAGACAGCATCCAGTCAAGTTGCAGAAGAGAACTAACATAAAGTTGCAGAGCGCTAGTTAGAAAAAAGTATATCAAAGATAATATTAGTCACGTACAGAAACTACATGATGGTAAACAAAAAAAAAAAAATACAAAATTTAAAAGCCGTCTTTTTAAATTTAATATATCTCTGCTGTAAAATGGCATTACAGATGGTGACGAGAGCATTATGACTTGTTCAGGACTTTAACATCAAAGTTCAGAACTTGAGACTTACCTGTCTTGACTCTGGACTTGAGTGCAAAGACTTGAGACTTACTTGTAACTTGCAAAACAATGACTCTGTTCCACCTCTGAGTATTACACCACTCTGCCCTGTAATATACAAAGAATCTAAAATGATCTGCATAATAAATATTTTTTCCTTTGATGCGTAAATTATATTTTGCTGATAATACTTCTGTACTTTTATTTAAGTAACATTTTCAATTGAACTTTTACTTGTAAGAGCACTTCTTCCACTGCTGCTCCTGACACACATGCTGCTGAGCAATTATGCACTGGTTTGGCATTTCATAGACAAATTCCCAGAGGACTAACAGGACTCTGCAGTGGAGGAGAGAGGACTTTCTGAACTTCATGACAAACTAAGCATTTAACATGCAGTGATATATTTACTGCTCCATCTAGAATTGGGACATGCGTGGCGAGAACAGATACTGGGTGGTTTAAGCCCTGAAACAGATGAGGCTCAGTGGGGTGTAAATGCATTTTTGGTGGTTTCATGTGGTTTCTGTCTGCTGTTGTGTCACATATTTGCTGCTGTGAAGAATAAAATGTATCAGTGGACTGATAGAGCACAGTCTGCTGGGAGAGAGCGGCTACATGAACAAAACTTCACCTCAAATAAAGTAGTCTGTAAACAGCCCAACAGGTAAAATAATGATACAATAAATGTATAATAAATATGAGCACTGTAATTTGAGTGGGGATGTAAACTGGTTTATTGAAATATGTGACAGTGAAACAAGCAGTAAGGAGGTCAGGGGGTTCAGGTGTGAAGGCACATCACGGTAAAAAAAACAAAGGTTGCAGCAGCGTCTTCGGACTTTACTCCTTGACGATGGTGGGTGTGATCATCTTATTGAAGGAATAGTATTTGCATTCGGTGGGTGGTGCAATGTCCATGGTGGTGGTGCTAATCTTCTCCTTCTTGAAGCCGGCCTGGACCAGATGCGGCACCTGGGTCTCCTGAAAATCATTAACAGACAGAGCTGGTCAGTGTAACCGAGCTCGCCGCCTTATCGCTCACTTTAGCCTGAGTGTGTTTATCATAAACCTTGAAATTATCACGGCGTGTAATTCAGGTTGCACTCGGCTCAACCCTGGCGTAGACGTTTACTCAGCACTGTGCGACAATATCAAACAAGTCTAAACAATCCTGTAGAAATACACGTCACAGGCCAACAAGGCCAATCACACTCTGTTGAGCCGCACGTGCTGATGTGTATTATGACTGTCAGTCCTCAGTAACTTCAGCCCTTTCCCAAAATAACCTGCAAGATACTGTATTTACTGCAACATGATAAAAAAACTCTCCACTAAAATCAAACTTAGGACATTTTCAGCGTTTATATATTAGCATTTAAAGATCAGACACCTCAAACTTACTTTTTTTTTTTTTCAATTAAAACCCATACTGCACATCCTGCTCTGTCTTATTTTACACTACAGACTTATTTTAAGCACTCTTTCAGTATGTTATGCATTTATAGTAAAAAAGTGAATCCATTTTGTGTGTTTGTGTTTGACAGACACTATTTTCCCGCAAAGCACTGCACAAAGAAAATGTAGGAGCTACTCACAGCTGCATTATGATACAATAGATTACAGCTCCGAAGTTCTTAGAAAACAAAAAACAGTATTAAATCTTTGGAAAGGATATTGAAAAGACGGAGATCTTCTAAAGTCGCAGTTTAATTGATGTCTAACAATGCACGCATCGTATCAATTCCTGTTAGTGTGGTAAAATATGCTGATTTCTTTCATGCTTAATGCAAAAATTCAGTACATTATGACGAATAGTATTAAGTTCATATTGTATATAATTAGTATGAAGTGCAGAATAGAGACAGAGTTGCAACTGAGTCCCTCCTACACTGACGCACCGACTTTGTATTATGTGAAGAAGCCTCCTTGTCTCTTATGTCTGCTAGCAACAACATCAAAATGCCTAAAAGCTGCCGTGTGTTGGGACGCACTACCAACAGGGTAAAAAACCCAGAACTAAGTTTTTATAATCTGCCGAACTGAAACACACTGAAACAGCACTGCATACTATTATTTACACAGCACTTATTTGCAAACATACATGTCTTTTAATCTTAAAATCAAATTCACACTGAGCCAGGTCCCACAACTATTTGGTTCTAATAAATCATCATGTTAGTACTGAGACTAGGGAACTGGCTTTTAAATACTGTGCACCACACAAGTGGAAAAATCTGCAGAAGCTTTTAAATGAGTGAAGCTAATCCCTTTAAATGAATTCCATTATGACTGACTTAGAGCAGTGTGAGTGCATGTGCTATCTGTTAACTGATGTTGTCCCTTATGCTGATGTGCTTGTCCTGTTTCTTGTATGGTTTTTGACACATACTGAAACCTTTGGGTCCTAATAATCACAATGATAAAGAATTTGGTCAGACAAACTGCAGAAGTTGAAGCTAACTTAGCTGTGGTGCCTGGTTTTGATCTTCAATCTCTGGTTTTAGCTGCTGATTCAATGAAATAGTTGTAAATATCAATGTATTTCCATTCTGTTCGTTCCGGTCAGTGCAATAATTTCTCCAAGGTAATCCAGATAAGGAGAGGGACACTGAGATCGACCAACATTATTGGGTATTTCAATAAAACGTTTCCTCTCTGGGAGACATTGGGTGCTAAGATAATCCTTTGACATGCTGAAATCTAATGTTTTAGCTAGCAACAGGCATTTTGTTTGGGCCCCAGCCCTTGGTTGCATATTGTGGCCCAACAGTTAAGGTGGCATCATACATCCTACTCCACTTCTCTTCTATTAATTGTACTACCACAAAATGTCTGCTGCATATGCAAAGTATGGATGGTAACTAAAGAAGACTTAGCACAGTGCAGTAAAACAGAAATAATACAATATGAGAGGAGTTAAATGAATTTAAATATCTTGTCCTTGGCTGTGTTATGAAGGTGACCAACCTCAAACATCTTCTCGATGTTGTTGTATTTAGTCTTGAGCAGCTCTCCCCAGGAGGTCAGGTTGCAGTAGGTGAGGACGCCACCAGACTTCAGCATCCTGTGAGCGTGACCCTGCAGAAACACACAGATCCAATCACTCGGTCATTTAGCCCCGTCGAGATGGGACCCAAAGACAACTACAGTATGTGCACCACACATTAACCACACACTAGACTCATTAATATTGTTTATTGATACATGTTTGTGCAGTTACTCAGTATCTTTAATCCACTTTTAATGCACACAATCCCATGTAAGCAGCGATTATCCTCCTCCAGAGTTTTAATCTTTTCCAGACTTTGGGTGTTTCATGTGGATTTTAACTACTCACCTTAATGAAGTCAAACTGGTGAGTGTGCCATGTGTCCTCTGACAGAGGGTATGTGTCATACAGGATACCTGCGGGAGGAGGGACAGTGTCAGCAGAGTGCATACAACAAGTAAATCATTCATTTTTCTGTGTGCTTTTTATCACTTTCCATCCTTCAAGTTGTTCATAAGCGTGAGGCCCGATGACACCAGTGGCCCTGAGGACCCTTATATGGATTATGTATCCTCACGCAGCTTTTCAGCAATCAATAACTTGAACCGAGAGGCCGAAATGTGAGCAGAAGATCTCCACGTATGATGAAAGTTCCCCCACGTCTGGTTTGATTTCTTACCATCAAAGTGGTTATCTGGCAGGGTGGGAACAACTTCCTCCCACAGGCCCTTCAGAGGGACGATCTGCAGCAACATACACACCAGTTACACTCAGCTTTAAGGACTGTAGCATTTAATTACACGTGCAACAACTGTATCAGTAATAAACCAACACAGGCAGATAAAGTTGGCAGTCAGGTTTATTGACCTTGTGTGGCTGGGACTTAGCCCAGTTCTCCAGTCTGGCGAAGACACCGTCGTTGCACTCGATGATCCAGTGCTCCTGGATGGGGAAGGACTCAATCTTGGTGGCGGCGATGGCCATGCCAAAACCGATCTCCAGAACCCGACCGCCTATCAGACAGAACACAAGAAAACAGCACAGTCAGGGAAATGTAAATCTGATGAAGCTCTCCAGCAGCTCAGAGCGAGGATGATTGCTAAATTTACCAAACATTTGATATCTAAATGCCGACGATATTGCAGGGTTGAGTATTGGTGCGTTCAAAAATTATTTAACAGATAAGATTTTTGATAAATAACCATCTGTAATGTGAATATAATGATTGAGTGGGTAAAGAACAGCTACAACAGTCTGGTGAGCCCAGAACATGACATCACTTTACTGTAATGCGGCTTTTAAAACCAGAAAAATCACTTACAACATAAAAATATCCAAAATCTGAGACGATACCTAGTCTCATATCACAATGTTGATACAATATCAAAATATTGCTGAGCCCAAACATTCCCCAAACTTTGTGACAAATTAGTACAACCACAAAATAATAATATTGTCATGATACTGGGATTTTAAACTTTAATACAATGCCAGCATAAAGAAATACTAGACACCTTCTGGGGGCCTGATTTTTATTTTGTTTTGCCCTGCCTATTTTTGTAATTATTCCTTTAAAATATATATATATATATATATATATATATATATATATATATATATATATATATATATATATATATATATATATACATATATATATATATACCATTCATTTTAATGTGTTTATTTACTCAAATTTAATTTAGTCATTTTGATCGTTTTTGGCAGACTGGGACTGGTGCTGTACCCCCTCTTGTATATATATAGTACATATATATATATATATATATATATATATATATATAAAATATTAGACACCTCTCATGATACTACGACAATAATTTCTCTGCACACAAAATAGGACTTTTTTTTTTTTTTAATTTTTTAAAAATTGCAACAGCCTGCAAGAAAAAGTCGCTGAACACATACCAACAAATTTGTAAAAATGTTAATAATTATTACAACTTTGGTTGAAAATCTGATAGTGGATCTATTTTTTTTAAATATCTTCTGTACTTTTGATGCTGTCAAATGTATAATTGACAGCGACTGTAACATTTAAACACATGGTATCAAGAAAAGTATTGATATTTTCACACTTTCGACAACCTTACACCTTAATATTTATAAAAAACATTGTGACATTCACGTTGTATTGAACATTGTCCTATGTGCATAGCTTATCATAGGGCTTAGGAGGTTATTCACTGAGTGCGGATCCTTTCTCTAGAGCACAAACGTCTTGTATTTATTTGAACATCGTCCTATGTGCATACAATATACAACATCTTGGTTTCAGTTACAGCCAAACATGTACCTGTCTCTTGACAATGTTACTAATAAAACTAATAAACTACTAATAAAACACCAAAATGCTCATCAACAATACCAAAATCTTTTGGCTTACACGTGTAGAACCCACCTAGAACAATGCAGGCTTTGATAGCTCAGTGATTCGTCAGACCATACCTTCTGATTTTTTGTCATTTAAGGTTAAGCTTTCCCTCTGTTTGGTGCAGCCTGAAGGGAAAACCAGTTGGTTGTAACGTGTGGCTGGACAGAAAGGTTAAAGGGTTTCATTTCCCTTCAGAGAAGCTTATAAATAGACAGGGGGCAGAGGCTATTTGTTGTTGCTTGACCCATTCATGATGATTTACTGCGCCATTAATCAGCCACTCAGTTGCTATTCACACTTTGATTTAATTCATTGTGTTTGTACACACTTAAAAAAAAAGTGACAGCAAACTGCATGGAGCTGAAATTAGTTCAAATGGGACAGTGAAATGGGACACCTTTACACATCCTGTGCATGCAAACCAAAATGTCCACATTTAAAGGTGGTGCATGTAATGGCAGTAGTTTTATTTATCTTGTGAACTTGCAATAAAGAATTAACGCAAATATATTGTGACTGGCCCAAATATATTGCACAAATAATGCAGATTAGAGGACAGCATCATGCTGACAACATGCATGTGTTTTAAAACAACGCTGTAGACTGTGTAAGTAGTTAAGTGCAAGAGAAATGTGTGTTTGGACGGTGTTGTGCAGACAGATTCAGTGCACATGCTAGTCCCTTCCCATATGTCTTGCGAGGGTGTGTGGATCAGTCTATTTTCACATAAAGCAGATGAGCTGCTCCCCTCCCCTGCAGACTTCTTGGCCGGTTCCCCTGAGTGGAGAAACAGCTGCTGTAGTACTCACAGAGCGCTGAGCACCATGCTGCTCACACTCTCACATGTGTCCTCAAAAAGTGAAGAAACAGGCTGAAATGTGTGTGTAAAAAAAAAAAAAAAAAAAACCCTCCCAAAATGACTCTGGTACAAAATACACCATGGCACATTTTAAAATAGTAGTGACACTGTTAAAAATTAAATCACTTCTGCGCAAACTTTTATAATTTTATTATGTGATTCATTTATTTTTCACTGCAAAAAAATACATGATGATAGTCAAAATGTATGATTCTAATTTTTTTAATTTTAAGCACAATCTTTTAATTTTTTTTGCAATTCAATTAACATTTTTGGGCAACCTGTGCACTCTTGCAACAGCTTGGGGTTAAAGAATGCTGCTTTAGGACATACATGCTGGCTTTGTGTGACTTGAGGTCAGATTATGTAATAGCAAATTAATTAATTAATTAATTTGTTGTCATATGTGTAAACCTCCCTGAATGAACTGCTATCTTTGGGGCAGGATTCCATTATCGGACGCAGCACATCCAAAGACTACAGTGTCCGAGAGTGGACACACCGCTATTCTGCAACTACGACTTTTACCTTTTGAGGCTGCAACGGTGGACAGAGAGTGCATGTACGGGGTCTCCCAGCGCTCCATCACGGGTTTGCCCATGATCTCCAGGTGTGTGTCGGTGTCATCGTAGCCGGCGCTCGCGTCGTGCCAGGAGGCCTTGCAGTCCTCTCCCTTGGAGAAAATGGGCTGAGCGGCGGTGCTCATTTTGTTTTTGGTGATGGAGGAGGCAGTGGTGGTGCCGCTGAACGGTCTGACAGACTGTGTCTCCACACAGAAGAGGGTGACGGACAGGAGGCGGCGGTTTATATCGGGCTCAGGAGTGCTGACACTGCTGGAGTTTCACTACAGGTCAAAGGCTCACACACACACACACACACACACACATTCCCGGAGAAGGGACGGAGGCGTCCAAGATCCTCTGGAGAGAGGATGATTCACTCTGTGGTAAATAACTGACTCACTTTAGCTCTGCAGCATTTAGACCTATGACTGAATCAGCTTTGTGTGCACAGTTGTAGGCCTATATAAACAATGCAGTGACGTTTGTTCAGGGTGCAAATGGTACAAGAATAAATACAGAATGAATGATTAATGTGTGTAACTATGTAAGTAACTGTAGCGACGGCGGCTGACAAAAAAAAGCAAATGGCCTTACAGTAGAACAACATGGCAGACTCAGTGAGAGAGGACTGGCTCCCTATGAAGATATAAACAGCTCATTCTAAGAAAACAAAAACACAGTTTTTATTTTCAGGTGATTATAAACTAATGAAAACATGGTTATGAATATTATATACCATTTCTGCCAATAGATGGCTCTGAATTATACACACTGGACCTTTAACTAATTTATATATATGACACTTAAGTTAACTCATTTATATTTCTGGTGCTATGGTTGTTGTTGTTTTACCTTGATTGATAATCTCTATTGTTCATATTTTGTTTATTTAAAGCCTATATATTTGCACTCTTTCATACTTTTGTACTACAACTGTTGGATTTTCCTCAAGACAGATAAAGTTCTGTCTTATCTTAAACATGCACCTCAAAAGTGCATGTCCATAGCACCACATGCATTTCTGATCCGTGTATTTTTAAGACTTTTTGGGCAACAGTGGAGCTCTGTGGCATGGAGGCATAACATATACCATTATTGTTAAAGCTGAGATAAGTAATTTTAACCACTAGGGGACGTGAGGAATCAGGTATGTATGCTAAGCTAGGCTAACGTGTTATTTAGCTCTACCTGCATATTGGATGGACTGGTATCGATCTTATCATCTAAGATGGTTAATAAACTGAAAATGACAAATTATTCCTCTAAAAGAGAAAATATATTTGTTTATTAAATTAAGTAATCGTTCACAAATCAAATGCTCCAGGTTTGCTTTTTAACTGAATTGAATCACACCTCATTTCCTGTCTTTTAGATGTTGTTTCTTGTTTTCAGTACACTGTATTAGCAGCAGAGTGAGAGCTCTTCGTTTTTTCCGGCTCTCTGAGCATGGACAGCTGAAGCCAACCATTACACTGGAGCTGATTCACACATGTACATTTGCTCCTATTGCATAACATCATTTTGCAGCTTGATGAACCACATATATATCATAAGAACAGCCTTGATTATGTTTAATAAAAGCTGTTAAATGAAAAATATTGGCTATCTGCTGTGAATGTTTTTAACATATTGTTCACTTATAGTTCAAACTGTCCTGTAAATACACCTGTTTCAAGTCCACAGCTGTTTTGACTGCCACTCCTCCTCCTGTGCAAAAATATTTGATCCTCTTTTAACAAAAACAGCTGATGCTGTATTCATCCTATAACTGTACTGAGGTGATCATGTGCAAACACAAGGTCCCGATCGCTTTATATAAAATTAGAATTAGGTGTGATATATTTTACTATAAATTTACAAATGAATTAATGGCAGTTAAAGCTGATGCTGATTGGTGGATAATGATAAATTAAACAGCAGCTGCTTTGATAATTGATTGATCCTTTGATTACTTTCCAGCTTAGCTTTAAATGTGAATATTTTCTGTTTGACATGCAGAAATGGTTGCAAGCCAGAGTCGAACCTGTGACCGCTGCACCGAGGCATTGCCTTTGTACATGGGGCGCTTGCACTATCCACTACGCTACTGATGCCCCACTCTTTCCATTTAGAAATTAATTGATAGATTCATCAGAGCCATAACAGCATTGGATTTTAGGTTCTCATAGATTCTCTGAGGAAAACAGACACTGTAATTCTCTGTGGGAATAGTATTAGGATCACATTTCATCTCATTTTTCATTCAGGGTGTCAAACATTTTATTTAAAAATTATAATAGAACTAAAAACTGTGCCCCCAAACTCCTAATAAATCACTATTTTTCAATGTCACTTAGCCTTCCATATGTGTTGTATGACTCACTGCACGATGAGACACAACGGCAGTCAAAAATGGATCATCTGATCATCTTCACAGCCCCTCTGCCCTGGTTACCCATCATCCACTTGAGCCCCATTAGGTGAAGCTGAGTGGGACCGGCTCCTCAATGAGGGTCCTCATCAGATTGCAGGTTTTCATCCACCTACCGCTCTTACACGAGCCTCTTCATCCGCACTGCCTTTGAATAATGCTTATTTCCACAGAGGCTCACATTCATACAGCAACGACAGCACTCTGAAACGGGAAACAATAAACCGTTCCCCTTTTGTCTTGCACTTCTCAAATGTTGTCATGTCACAGACTCCGAAAAGCCCGTCAGAAACCTTTTGATGAGATTTAGCTCCAGGAAATGTCCCACTTTGGTAAATGTTGGTATTGAATTGCAGAACCACTTGGGGGTGAAACCGAACTGAATCGTTCCTGGTGATTTCAGGGTATCCGTTATATCAATGCCTAATGTGAGTTATAAAGCATTACACAGTTGGTAACCCTTCACACCACTGTAGAGACGCTCAGCTGGGATTGTTCACTGGCTAAAGGTGAACATGCCTTTGCTACTTTGGATTAGCATTTCTCAAAGCCACATGATGTTTAAATCACTGCCAAATATTTAAAATATCCCCACAGATGCCCGTTGTTGTGCATGTATCTTTCACAAGCAAGGACCACGGCACAACAATATGTCATTTACATGTTTAATTCTAATTCAGGAGGTGTTAGATGTTGAGGACTGGTGAATGGATGTAAGTGGGAGTGAAGCGAGCTTTGTCTGGGAGGATGTACTGGAGATCGGGCAGAGGGAGACTCAGTGTTGGGGCTCCGTCTCAGGCATTTTCCCACCTGAACTAATTGCAGTATAAGCATCAAAATATACTTAAAATACAAAAAGTTAAAGTACTCAGAATGGCCCTATTCAGAATTATAAATCACTGTAATCACTATAATTAGTGATGTTAATGTGCTCATTAGTTAATGTCTGTAATCCATAATACTGCATTATGATAAATTAATTGAGATATATTTCGTATTAATAATCTGAATATGAAAAGTAAAAAAAAAAAAAAATTAATGTCAGATAAACACAGTGAAGTACTATACTGGCTTCAAAAAAGGTGGTGGTGAAGTAGAAGTATACAGTCAAGCAGCCTTAAAACGGAAATACTAGTAATATAAGTATCTCAGAATTCTATTAGATATGATGCTTGTGTAAAGGTACTTGAGGAACTGCTAGTGCAGCCATAACAGCTTTGGATTTGCAGTTCTCATAAAACCCTGAGGATTACAGACACAGTAATTCTCTGTGGGAATTGTAGGATCATATTTCATTTCATTTTTCATTCAGGGCAGGAGAAGGTAACCTGTGGCTCCAGAGCCACATGCAGCTCTTTTCTCCAGTGGCTCCTTGTGGCTCTGACAAAATATTATGTTGAATGAATAATGGTAATTTTTTAAAAACATTTTAATTTTCAGTTACCGATGTTGTAGGCCTAGAGTGGTTCTTACATTCTGCAATTGTAAAAATGTGTTGCCCACACACTGAATAAAATAATGTTTAAACATTTCCTAAACTAAAATGTGAGTGGTATGTCTTTGGCCTGGAACCTTTACTTTAATTTTTAGTTTTAGTTTTTTGCCATTACTGGCTATTTTGATAGTAAAGGTTGCCAAACTCTGATTCAGGGTATCAAACATTTTACTTAAAATGAAACCTCCTTTCCAATGTGTTGTATGAGTCACTGCACGATGAGACACAACAACAGTTAAAAATGAATCATCTCAATGTAGTGAAGTAAAAAATACAATATTGGCTTCCAAAATGTAGTGAAGTGGAAGTGAACAGTAGAGCAGCATAAAATGGAAATACTCTAGTAAATACATGTACCTCAACATTGTACTTAAATATGGTTCTTGAGTAAAGATACTTGGTTACACTCACAGCTGTTTATCCACAATAGTTTATCCTATTCAGCCAACACTGGTCACCTAAAACATAGACAATGATTAGATACAACATAAAACCATTGATTAAACACAACTCAAAACTATATTTTACATTAAAACTTATAAAAACAATTAAAAAACAACAACATTCAAACAGCCAGGCATAAAATTAAAATACTCATGTTTGAATTCTTATGTGCCATTATTTATTTCATTAAAAAAAATGCATTCAAAAACCACTAAGCAACTCTTAAAACTTACATGATGTTAATCTCTTTTGCTGTCCCAGTATTACGTTAATTTCTGTGTAATGATATTATACACTGAACAAGAATTTAAATGCAACACTTTTTTTTGCTCCCATTTTTACAGGTGTAAAAGATTCAAGACTTTGTTTATGCACTCAGTAGATTTTGTTAAAATCCGTGTTAGTGAGCTCTTCTTTTCCAAGATAATCCATCCAGCTGACAGGTGTGACATATCAAGATGCTGATTAAACAGCATCATTACTACACAGGTGTGCCTTGGGAAGGTCACAATAAAAGGCCACGATAAAATGTGCAGTTTGATCACACATCACAATGCCACAGATGTCACAAGGTTTCAGGGAGTGTCATTGGCCTGCTGATTGCAAGAATGTCCAACAGAGCTGTTGCCTGCTAACTGAATGTTAATTTCACCACTATAAGACATATCTAGTGTCGTTTTTTCTGAATTTGGCAGTACATACAACCAGCCTCACAATTGCACAAGTCGGTTCCAATCACAAACTGCTGTCAGGTCAAGACCCGAGTGAGGACACTGAGCATGCAGATGAGCTTCCCTGAGACAGTGTCTGACAGTTTGTGCAGAAATTCTTTGTTTGTGCTAATCATTTGTTGCGTCAGCTGTCAGGGTGGATGATCTCAGGTCCTGACTGAGCCTGTTTGGCTATACGTGGTCTGCAGTTGTGAGGCCAGTTGGATGTACTGCCAAATTCAGGGAAACAACATTGGAGACAGTTTGTGGCAGTGAAGCAAACATTCAGTTCAGGACATTTCAGCAGTCAGCATGAGAAATGGCACACTTCCTTAGCACTTACATCTGTGACATTTTAGAGTGACCATCCCAGGGTACACCTGTGTAGTAATGATGCTGTTGAATCAGCATCTTCATATGCCACACCTGTCCGGTGGATGGATTATCTCGGAAAATGGGAAGTGCTCACTAACACAGATTTTAACAAATTTGTGACTATAACTTGGGAGACATATAGCTAGTGAGAACAGAAAAATATCCCAGATCTTCAACTTAAAAATGTGAAAAGTGAAGACAAAAAAAGGGGGTTCATTTAAATTTTTGTTGAGTATAATATTTCAGTAATATTTATCACATATTCTCATGGACCAGATTCTTTCCTGTTCAAGTATCTCTCTAATCTTTTTCAGAAGGGCACAAAGAACATGCACTTTATTTTATGGCGTCTTTGTTTGACGCTTCCACTTATTTATCTCAGCGTTAGACAGGTTACTTTATCGCGTGACCTGTTTCACCACAGATGCTCTTTCACTGTTTCCCCCTTCCCCATCTAACATACTGCTCCCCTCAGCATTTCTCCACCAGGCTCAGACTAAAGGTAACGTCCGGCTATCGAGAGTCAAAGAGCAGAAGAAGTTTGAGTGTTTGTTTAAATAAGACCCCCATTAGCTTTTGCATTGCAACAGCTGTTCTTCCTACACAGTTACATGGTGACTACACACAAAATATGCACTTGACACAACACAATACACTAAAATGACACACCATAATGCACATCTACTGTAAACAATAACTGTTGACACAGTTTATGTATCACAATGAAAATAGGCCTGTCCTCCACAGGTCAACCAGATAAAATCAGCTCATTTCATCATCAGGTGGTTCAGAGTCCCTCTGTGTTTATCAGCTCACATGCCGACAGATTTTATTGACAGAAGTCTTCCAGAAGGTGATATAACTTTGGTTATCATTTGAAAATAAATCATTAAGTCAAAGTTACGGAAGATTGTGATGAATAATTAGATTGTGTACGTCTTTGAGGAAAATTGTGTCACACATGGATTAAGGTGAACAGTCCATCAGGTTTATGACACATTGTTTTAGGTTTGATAACATGTTACACTTTGTTTTTACGAAAAAAATGTTTTTCAACTGGTACAAACCATGGAAAACCTGCCCCCTTGTGGTTACTATTAATATAACAGCTAATAAACAGGCATGAATGATTGCTGCAAGTCTTAACAAAATTAAAATGATCTATGGTATGGACTGCTTTAGTTTAGTTATGCTTGATTATAAACATGAAAATACAAATAATTTTGGGTCTACATGTTTGACATTACACATTGTGGTAAGTTGTACCAATGATATGTCACACCAATGTTCTTTCTGTGACTTGACGCGACACATCGTACACCAATCCTTTCAGCTGAAGTTATTTGCCTACAATTAAAGGCACTAAAGCTTTTGAATCAGTCAGCTAGTATCTCGTCATGATGTCACGAGGTTAACTATAAAGAACAATCCAAACAAGTTGTCAGTCACAGACGTACAGTTTAAACTCTCTGTCTTCTTTACTCGGAGGTAAACTCCACCCAACTCCAAACAGGTTAAAACAAACACCCAGAATATCATTTACAAATCCCATGTGAACACCAGATAGCTCACACTATGGCTCCTGGATTACAGGATGTTATACTGTGTGCTGCTGCAGTGAAAAAGGAAGAAGTCAGTCCATCAGTTTTAATCTGTAGATGATTTTGTGACAACAGAATCATTTCAGAGATTGTTGCCAGAGTGGAAACTATTAAAAATGTGTTGATTGAATTATCCAGAATACTAGTCTTTTTTTTCTTAAAAGAGATGTTTCTGTTCAATTTTTTAAACCACTGATAAAATGTTATTTACCTCCACTGTATTTGGATGGTGGCATACATCTCACAGATGGCTAGACAATACCACTGTTTGAGTGTGTATGTTTTGGGTGAACTGACCCTTTAATGCACCATGCCATACTGCACACATTGCTCAGGAATGGCCCAAGGAATGTGACAAAGACTTTAAAGTGTCAACCTGGCCTCCAAATTCCCCAGATCCCAATCTGAATGAACATCTGTGGCACGTGCCATTAACCCACCTCACAACCCACTGGACTACAGTGTAAATGGATCTGCCTTTACTTTACTTGAGTATTTACATTTTGTGCTTCACTACATCTCAGAGGAAAATGTCCTTTTTACCTTCACTACATTTTTTTGACAGATACAGGTATTTATTACTTTTTACATCATGAGTACTTTTACTTTAAATTTATTTTGCCGATAATACTTTAACATTGTAACTTCAGGACTGTTACTTATGGTGGTTTTAGACAAAGGTATTTTATATTCAAGTAAAAGATCAAGTACTTCTTCCCCCACTGGCTGTATGACGCTTGTCTCAGATGGGTGATTTAAGATTAAATTTTATTGCAGTCTCTCCATACAGATGCTAAGAACAGATGTTAAGAAGTTGACTGTTGGTCAAATGCCATGGATTTAAACTGCAGTAGATTATAAAAAAAAAAATACTGTATGACCCACTGATTAGAAAACATTGTGTCTATGTTATGTGTTTCATCTTCACTACCAGACGACATAAGTTGCAGCTCTACCAGCCTACTAAGAGGTTCTCAACTCATAACCACAGACTCTGGATTTTATTTGCTTTGCTTTGTATGCAAATATCTTAATTTGTCTAACACACATACCTGCTCCTGACGTGGTATGTAATGCACTACTGTGTGTGTAATTACTTATTATGTGTCCTGTCCTGTTTGTCCAGTTTGTTTTGTGGTTGTTCTGTCATTGGCACACATTGATTTTATTTGTGACCTCCCAAGAGACTGCAGATTAAAACTAACTATAAGCTAACTCTGGTCGCATATCTGAAATGTTCACATTTCTGCTCATTATTGTGCATGGCTCCTTACAATTACAATAAATAAATACAATAATCAGAGTTTACAAACCACTACAAGAGTAAATAGTTGCTAACAGACCCAGAGAACGTCACGCCTTCTCCTCCTCCTGCTCTGTTTGAACTCTTTATTAACAATAAAGAACCCATTTAGGCGAGCCGATCTCTGAGAGACGTGATCAAGCTTTTTTTCCCTCGCACATATTATAATTTGAAAAACCTTGTTTTGATGGATTCTAGTCCCAGTGGAGAGTCTGTTATAAATCTTGACACACTGATGTGTGACCTCATTTTGTCCTCCAAAAATGAAATTAAAGAGATAAAGAGAAACAGGAACACTGAATGAGAGGGTGAATCTCATTCTGACATGTAGAGTACCCACTGGGAGCTGCGTTAAAGCCTGGGGAATACTCTAAAATGGATACCTGTGTACTTCTATTTTTTTTAATTAGTTCTACAATTATTACATGAAGTAAGCTACATATTTGTCTTTGCATGTGCCTTATATGACACAGAAAGTGTTGACAGGTAGACAGCATGAATGTGATGGTCTAGTTTTCACAATGAAGTAGTGTACAAGGTATATAAAGATATCTACTCACAGACCTTGCAAGTAAAAGAAGCCAACTTGGGTAAATTTGCTGCCATAATTGCTGATCTATGAGTTTGTGAGAAATGTCCCACCTCTTAGCACCAGAGGAGGCTGATGTGAATGGTTTCTCCCATCTGGCCGGACACTTCTTCACTAAACCTGACATGAACTGAATGCAGGTATTGTTGAACCATCAGGAAGTGTTGCAGCGTTGATTCAATAAAACATCTATAATAGGATGTAAAACTATTCAAAAACCGAAAAATGCTGCTCTCTAATACACAAAATGAGTTTTCCTCTGAAGGAAAACAAAATTTTCTCTGAGAATGAAAGCCTTCCTGTTCATGTGCACATTTTTGTACTTAAGTTTAAATGTCACAAAACAGCTCAGTCCTGTGTTTTGGTACATTTTTGTAAGAGTGGGCTCCTTTGTTAACTGGTGATAAAACTTTAATGACGGAAAAACTGCTTTATTGAAAAAAGCGAATAATAACTACAACTCGGAAAAAAAGAGAGAAAGAATAAAGTACTTTAATAGTTTACTGAAGTAAAAGTCGTAGCAGTACCAAACTATAAAGGTACTCCATTACAAGTCAAAGTCCTGCATCCAAAATGTTAAGTTACAACACAAAAACATTGGCAAAACTTGACAAATGTGTCAAATGTGTGAGTACTTATTATGTTGAGTGGTTCACTATCAGTGCTGTTGTATTGTTGGATCATTTTCACTCATGCATTAACATATAAGCAGGACTTTGATTGTGTTGGTCAAGGTGAAGTTAATTTTAATTGCTGTATATAGTTTAATCTATAGCAATGTATCATATTTTATGAGCTGAACTAGTGGAATAAAAAAAAAAGTACAAGTATAAGTACAAGTACCCCAAAATTGCACTTAAAGGTCCAGGATGTAGAATTTAGGGGCATCTATTGGCAGACATGGTAGAAAACATCCATAGGTATGTTTTCTGAAGTGTATAGTCACCCAAAAATAAGAATTGCTGTGTTTTTGTTACTTTAGAATTAACTGTTTATGTCCTTATCAGGCCACCAGAAGGTGCACCAGACTTTGAAGGCAGTTTGACATAGTGGCTTAACTGTGGTTCGGGTCTGTCACATGATGCCAATGGGGCCCAAGAGACTTTTTTCCATAGACTTACATTGCGAAAGAGATGTCTGTGAATCAGTGGGTACTTTTTTTCGAGCGTCACTACCCCCGCAAAGTGACTTGTTATACTATCAACGTTTGATTTAGCCGGTCTAAGAACATTTTGAGAGTTACGAAGAGCTGTGTGATTATTCATTTTTCCCCCCATTAATGTTAGTGGAGGACTAAACTGGAAGTAGCGAGCTGGAATGGTGGAAAGTAGATACTCGATTGGCGAAGTCGCTATGGCCAAATGACCTGGAAGAACTGGGTAATTTTGTATCGATGAAGTCGAACTTTTTCAACCGAGCAACTTCCATTGGAATGAACACCCCCAGAAAAGGCAAAGGCCAGGAAAGACAAATCAAACACTGGCTCTGAACAGGGCCATTAGCATTTTAGCATTTTCTCTTCAGCCATCATAGTTCCACATGGGAGAAGGTTCAGTTCTGCATCTTTACCACTATATGCCACTAAATCCCACACTCTGGACCTTTAAGTAAAGTAGCCTTTAGTACATGCACTTAGTTACTTTACATGACTGTTATTTTCCTGTTTTTTAATTGGTAAATACACATTAATAGAGTAAATTGGGTGTTGTCAGTAATGTATAAATGTGACAGTGAGTGAAAATGTGATTGTTACTGTAATTGTTTCTATATTTATTATAATTCCTCAGATCTCTCTCTGATAAATACAGTATAGTATGTGAACACTACTGTGCATCTGTGGCTTGTTAACATGCGCACAATTTACTCTCAGACTTCAGTAGCTGAAGTCGTCACAGTCTATTTTTAAAATGAAATGAACAGGCATTGTGCCTGAAAGGTGTTATTTAATCACACCACATTATGTGTCACCTCTGTCACTTAAATTTGCATTTCATGATTTAAATGTTAGCGTTTAATGCTTGTCACTTCACTTGTGTGGTGTTTTATTAAGTCAGCCAGAGTGGATGTCATGTGGTCATCTCAGCAGAAATGTAATGGGTGGATGTGCAGGAATTTGTTGTGCATATTTGTTCCATTTTTACTACCTCATTAAAGGGTTTTTGGGGGGAGTTTTTCCCTTAGCCACTGTGAAGACATTGGGATGTTGTCTGCTTTAAAGCCTTCTGAGGCAAATTGTGATTTGTGATACTGGGTTTTATGAATAAAGCTGAATTGAATTCATGCCAATAGGACATCCTTTGATTTTAGATGCTGGGATGCATAAAAAAAAACATGCATCTTTAAAAAGATTAGCACTTTGCTAAATCTCATCCAGGAAATTTGATAATGAATGTAACTTTTTTGTAACTCAGCTTGGAAAAAATATTTTAAATACTATGCTCCCTATAGGTGGAGTAAGTAGCAAAAAATTCCTTATACTATTTTACTTCAAAACATTACATATATAGGTTTAACTTGTCTGTTGATATAGTGTTCTTGCTTTTATACTGTATGTTTTTGTCTCTATTGAAAGGAAACTGTTATTTTATTAGACTAATTGTTTAAATAAAGGAGGAACATAACATAGTATAATGTGACATCTCCTAACCTACAGACCAGGTGTGTCAAACATACGGCCCATGGGTCTCCACCTGAACAGAGCCAAAACCAAGGAGATGGTGGTGGATATCAGAAGAAAGAGGCCACCCACAGAGGGGGAGGACATTGAGGTGGTGCATACCTACAAATATCTGGGGTCCTTTTGGATGAGAAGCTGGACTGGTCCTCCAACACTGACGCCCTCTATAGGAGGGGGCAGAGCCGGCTGTTCTTCCTGTGGACACTGAGGTCCCTTGATGTGTGTGTGGAGATATTGACCATGTTCTGTCACATGGTGGTGGCCAGTGCAGAGATAAAAGCTCTGGAGAGCTCCTTCAGCGATAGACTGATACACCCAGTGTGTGTGAAGGAACGCTATCGCAGGTCCTTCCTGCCTGCTGCTGTCAGACACAACCAACACTGCTCGCAATAAACTGCACCATGGACACTTTACATAGCAAAATTCATTAACATTTTTTTTACACTGCATTACTGCAAGAACAGTAACACACTGGTTGTTGTCTTTTTGCACATATAGTCATTACACTAAATATGCTCTCTTTTATAGTAGGCCACTGCTTATGCTTATTATTATTTATTACTGTTTCTTGTATTTTTTTTAATCTTTTACATGCCTAGTTTTTTTTTAATTCTTAATCTGACTCTTTCTCTTCTCGACTGCTGCAACATTGATTTCTCAGTTCTGGGATTAATAAAGGTGTATCTTATCTTCAGGAGATCCTTCGTCTCAACAGCATTAAGACCATTTAACACCTCCTGAATCCAGTCACACGCACACTTACACCTTAGCCACAGCTGGACTGGACTGTGAAATGGGCGATTTTAATTTCATTTTAATTTCATTTATAATTTCTATTCATGCACTTATTTTAACTTATTTTAGTTTATGCTTGTTTTAATACCACTCAATTATTGTTGATGAGGGGAAGTGTGGTGGTTGTTTTTATAAGCTACTGGACAGTTGAATTTTCCTTGGATGGGGGATGAATGAAGTTCTTTCTATCTATCTGTCTTTTATGTAATGACAGTGAGAAGAAGACTGACTGAATGTGGAAAAACTGAGACATACAGTTGAAATTGCACTTATTTTTCTTAAGACATCTCAAGCCGTTTATCTGTTTTATAAAAGAATGAAGGTCTACAGATTCCACTGAGAGAGCTGATGGTACTTCTAGGTTATTGTGAAATAGCTTAATTGGTCCAGATTATATGAGTTCAAATTTGGCTGTATGTAGCTCATGGACTAAAATGAGTTTAACACCCCTGCTGTAAACAGTGTGCTTCCAAAAGGAGGAAAACTAATGATTTTGGTTAACACATTAATTTATTCATTCCACCATGAGCCTAATAATTTTTATATTCTTGTCATCAAATCCATTATTTCCTTTGAGGGCTTTCTGCTTTTTATTATTTTCCTCATTATTAATTGTTATTAGGGCTGTTTTATTACCAGGTTTTCATTGTAGCAGCAGTTTCCTGATAGGAATACTTAATGAGCTAATAAAAGGACCCCCGGGTGTACAGCATTTAGCCATCCTTGTGGGGTGGTTAAAAATAGTAAAAGGAGTGACTGCGGATTATAAAAAAAATAGTAAAGAGAGTGAGTCCACGCCATGGGTGCAGTAATAATACACGTATAACACATGCATGGTGCGGACTGGTTGGGTGTAATGTTCCTTTAAAGGCCGCTGCCCCCTGCAGCGTCGTCATTGCGCAGAACAGTTTGAACCAAAAAGCGGAGTGACCTTCCTCCGCTCTCAGTCTGAGAGGGGCAGCACTGAAGCAATAAGCCGGTCACAGCTCCTACAGTCCCCCGCTATAGCCTCAGAAATGAACAACAACTTAGTCGGAGATGAAGTCGGGTAAGAGCCATTTAACGAAGCCTTCCGCTGCGGACGCGTCAAACTGTAAACTGCATCGTAACTTATAATTAGCGTGCTCTCTTGTCAAGCTGTCATCTGTCAGCTAACGTTAGCTAGCAGGCTAAGCTAGCTGTAGTAACTTAGCGAGATCGCTAGCCCGAGGAAAGACGGCCAAAAAGTGAAAGTAGTCTTCAAAGTAGCGCAGTTGTTGGTGTTACTGCTTACAGGGAAATACACTTTGTTTATCCGGAGTGCTGCCACTCGGCATGTCAAGGGAATATGGTGAAGTGTAGTTACTTATTTCAGTGTTGTTTCCAGTTAGCTCGAAGCACCTGAGCTAGCCTAGCTAACGCTTGCCAGCGAAGCGAAAGTCTCCTCTTCTTGACTTCGCCGATGCGAGGACATTTAGCGGACACTGCTGGAGGATGGAGCATCCTCGTCTGCAGCAACCCTCCAATTTGATCGCAGCCGCCACATTCATCACGATTGTGTTTCAGCGGTGATCTTAATCATAATGAACTCGCTAACTTGGCTAGTTTGATATTAGTGCCGCTTAAACAGCCGTTAAACTTCCAGTGCTGCAGCCAGCACCGGAGTTCACCGGTCCGCATGCGGGGAACCGAGCAGCCGCTGTCCCGTCCTCCGCTCCGCTCCGGCTGGAGCACACTGGGTGTTTCAGTGGTGGAGGCTGGAGCCGGAGGTAGTCAGTGCCTGCTGGAGCTCCTGGAGCCAGTTTGTCAGCTGAGTGCTGTGTTAGCTTGCTAAACGCTACGGCTCTGTCCCGGGGTAACTTACGTGGCAGGAGGTTCATAAAAAGACCGTTATTGTCGAGGCCATTGCAGTCAGTGTTGGAGGACCACGGTGACATCTACGACTAGGACTGGACCTCAACATGAGTCACACTGAATACATTTTAACTGAACCTATGTGTGTGTCTCCCTCCTTTGCACCAGCTTTGGTGGCAGCGTTGCCTCATGTTGTGTAATATCTGTGTACTTAGCTGTTCAGGCGGCTGTAGCGTTGTTATGGCTCTGAAACTGTGCTGTCAATCTTCTCTGTCTGTGTTTTCAGTCCTGTAGGGCCCTCTAGACAAGCAGAAATGTCCCCATGCTTTTTGTCATGCTTTTTGTAAAAGAGTTTATCATATACTCTGTCTCAAAGTGATCTTTAATTGCTGACTTACCTGTCATTTATCTCCTCTTTGCAGGAAACTTTTTGTGGGTGGATTGGACTGGAGTACCACACAAGGTAAGTCATGCTGTTTAACCTGTGAAGGCTCAGTCTCTTCATGCAAACAGAGCTGTTAATGAACTGACAGGAATTTGTCAAGGTGACACTGATGCAGCTGTGTGGATTTGTTGTCAGGCTGGAGGATCTGGTTGTGTATGTTGAGACTTTAGAGTTTGAATGGAAGTTGAATAAACTCTTTATGGATTATCAGGTGATGTTAAGCTATGACATACAGAGTAGAGCTGGGCAATACCATTGAAATGTCCTATTGTCAAAATTGTTGTCAGTGTGTGATACTTTGCATATGACAGTTGGTGTTTTCATAACTTTAATAAAATAAGGGTGCATGATATGGTGTCTGACACAATCATTACTAAGATGCCATGATGGTGTTGCAGGTAGAGATAGTCTTGCATATTTGTTCTTTGATCAGACGTTGCCTTATTTAAATAATTCTTTTGCTCACATTATATTTATGCTAATGTCACATTGTTACAGCAGTTATAATTCTAGATGATATCAAGTGTTGCATGATGATACTGATGTGCTTATATGACATGGTTTGGACGATATAACACCAATGACTGATGCATTGTAATATGTATAAAATATCAAGTCACAGTACTGACATTATATTAACCTCTTCCACTCTGTCTCTCCCTACCAAAGACCCATTTTTGTCTTTAAGAACATATAGCAGGTCAACAGTATATTCCACATAGAAGTGATACATCATCTAAAAGCAGGAATGCTGAATAATAATTTAAATGCAGCTCAGCACTGTGTTTCAAGTTTTTCTAGTCATACATATGTAATAAACATGTTTTGGTAAGGCACCCATTCAAACTTTAAGGTGTGCAGAGGCTTAGAACATTATGACGAAAGTATCTGATGGCCATTCCCATGCTCATTATTTCTCATAAGTTGTTCCCACAATTTGATACCATATGTTACACAGATTTAGCTTGAAAACTTCAAAATTACAGCCTCTGAAAGACAGTAATGTCGGCCAAGGACGCTACTGTCCCCGCAGAGTGGAAGAGGTTAATGTCTTGATATTAAGTAGAAACATATTGCAATGCAGCGCTGTAGCCCTGCAGAAAACACCACAGTGGTGCAGCTGTATGGTTTATTTTTGTGTCTGTAGACTGCAGTGTATTCATGCAAATATTCCAAGAAGTGTCCTCCACACACTTTTGGTGAAGTCTACTTGTGGCCGCTGCTGCTCTTTATTTCAGTTTTCCTGTGTTTGGATTGTCATTGGGATTTTTGATATTTTCTCTTTTTTCATATTGCATAATTACCAATGATGAGTTGCCAGCACTGGTAGTGGAGTTGATACCCCCTCTACATTCCCCTCCCCGGACCTACCCAGAGATGGTCTAGATTGTCCAAAGCCCTTTACTGGCTCATGCTTGGTTGGCCATTGTATAACTTTGAACAAGGGCTTGCCTGTGTTAACAGCACTGTTAGCATTAGGATCTAAACTACAGCGCTCTGAGCTTGTTTCCCTAGCTGATGCCCCAGGGCTTCGCAGCAATGAGAGAAGCTATTACGATAACTCTCCAAAGTGGCTCCTCATTTGTTCAAACTTGCATGCCTTGCTACTGTGGGTGTGTGCGGGCGCAACAGTGGTTGGGTTTACGTTTGGTGCTCTTTAACATGACAGTGGGTCAGTGCTTTGTCTGGTCTTTGTGAGTGTCAATGTGTGACTTGAATCTGGCTGTGCTTTGTTTTTGTGTATTTACATAAAAAACAAAGGTAAAATTCCCAATATTCTAGCATAAGAAAAAAATCAAGGTCACTGAATGACTTGTAGTGTTCCCTGTGTAATTTCATAGAGTGGTGCTTGTGTTTTCCCCCCACATCTGTTTTGGTTTGTGCAGGTTGAAGTGCTGAAGATATTTTCATAGCGTCATGTATCATAATGAAAGCATGAGTTCTATAACTCATGACTACCCTTATTTGTGTTGAGGAGGCAAACTGCGCTGAGTTGTGTCTTCTATTATAATTCCACATTTGCTGTATTGTATGCTTCTGTGCTTGTTTTAATGAAGCACCACTGTTACGTAATTACTTTCTTTCTTTTTCTCAGAGACACTTAGAAACTACTTCTCACAGTATGGGGAAGTAGTAGATTGTGTCATCATGAAGGACAAAACTACAAATCAGTCGCGAGGCTTCGGCTTTGTCAAATTCAAAGACCCCAATTGTGTACGGACAGTGCTGGAGACAAAGCCGCATAATCTTGATGGGAGAAATGTGAGTATTTTAAATCAAAGGAGCAGATAGTCAAATCATCCCCAGTAATCTGCCTGCGCTTTGTGTGAGCAATGTGGGAAAAAAAAACCTCATACTGTATTTCACCATTCAGAATAGTTAGAAGTTATTCAAGGAGAAGCACAGTTATGCTTTGGGTTGTACTTGCCTGCAGACATTAGTACAGATGATGCACTTTGCAAAATTGTGACATTTGTTTGCCCAACAAGACTTACCTGTTTAAAGTCAAATTAGCAAAACTGGCAGTTGAACCTGGATTTCTGTGAGACGGCTGAAAGAAGCAGCAGTTGTTAATCTTCCTTCTGCATTAATGCTTCCATACAGCTCATAATGGATTACATTTTACCACCTTTGTTCTGCTGAAGGAGGCGGAGAAGGGCATAAAATTTTATTGGCCACATATTTAAATTAATGTCAGTAAACGTATTTCACAGTTATGTTAGGCGAGTCAATACACTGTAATGGTTTCAGTGAAAAAGAACATTTGAAGGTGCCTTTTTATTTGGGGCTAATGTCAAACGTTTTCTCTCCCCCTGCTGTCAGATTGACCCGAAGCCATGCACTCCCAGAGGAATGCAACCTGAAAAGTCTCGAACCAAGGAGGGCTGGGTAAGAGGAATCTGATTTCTACTGGGAAGGCTAGGCTAGGTGTTTCTGCTGGAATAAGACTCAGGCCGTCAGTCTCTCCATCCCCTCCTCCTGAGGTTGAACTCTTTTCATGGGCCTTGAGGAGACCTCGAGCTTCATTTATAAAAGCTGTCTGACTTTGACCTACATTTTGTTTCTTCAAAGAGTGCAATGAAAACAATCACTGTGTACAGCCTTTTTAACTTTGCGAATGCTTGAAATTCGTTTTGGGCTTTGATAAATCAAGGAAGCATTATCAAATTTATAACTTATAACAACCCCATAATGACTATTTGTGATGAAAGGACTGCATCACTATCAGCAGATATTTGGTACAGATTACTCTGGCTGGGAATGGACACATGATGAGGTCACATTTTCCCAGATTTCACAAGGGTGACTCGTAAAGAGGTCATAGGCTCGTGTCACCATGCTAAATATTGGAGTTATAATAACTCTTTCACATTACATGTTTTGAATCTGGAACATCATTTTGTAAAAATTAAATTTTCTCACCATCTTAAGCTGAAACATGTTCTTGTAACCACCCTCACTCATTGAATTAAACACAAGTAGGGCATTGCCCTCTGGTTCCCTTGACAAAAAGCCAATAGGATTTTTCCTGTAGATTTTGGGTAATTGCAGATAATAAGCTCTTTGGCAAACAAAAGTTTGGCACTAACATTTTGTTCAGGAAAATAATCTTTATAAGTTAAAACCCCTTAATGATTTTTGAAGTGTAAATGCGATCGCGGAAAGTGAAAAACGGATGTTAGGCTGTATATGAACTACGCCATGGTCGCATGAGTTCAGTGTTGCCACAGCTAAGTTTCCAACTTGTAAATTTGATTTTTCACCCTTGCCACTTTTACAAAAGCCTTTCCGTTAGTGCAGGGAAAGGCAGCCTGCAGCTCCAGGGACACATGTGGCCCTTCTAAAGTGGCTCCATGTGACTCAGATGAAAAAAATCACATGGAAATAATTAACATTTTTTCAACATTTTAATTTTCAGTAATCAGTGTTGTAAGCCTTAAGAAATTCACAAGTTTTCCAGTTGTAAACATGTGTAGCCTATACACTGAAAAGGAAAAAAATGTTTAATATTTTGTCATATGAAATATGTGTCCTGCATCTAAGGCCTGTCGCCTTATCTTTAAAATTTGCTGAAGCTCAAAAGCAGTGGCTAGGCTTGAGTCTTCCTCGCTAGGCTAGTAATGGAAATTTAAAAGAAAAAAGAAAAGTCTCAGAGAGATTTGAGTTAGAATACTTTACAACAGTAAAGTGTACAGTGTAAACACAATGAGGCTATAAAGGTGGACTAATGAGTAGATAAGTTTTGTGTTCGGCTCGATGATGTTTAATGCCCTGGACAACCTCTGTAGTCTCATATTAGACACCTTAAGGCTTAGAAATTCATGAATGGGTTATTTACTGATGTATTTCATGTCATAGAACAAAAATGGGAAAATCTCTTATTATCTTCTCTTATTTCAGCCATCAAACTAAAAACCCATAGACTTTGAGACAAGGTAACTGGAAGTGCAAACGTGTTAACTCATTTCCAGGTTTTAGGACTCATTCCTGCAGCACTCTATTGCTCTCAGCAGGGAAATGTTTGAAATCTCTGCAGCGACTTGAGTAATTTGTGGGTCGATCAACAACCCACTGCAGATCTTTTATGGCCATTTTGTCCCTTTGGGCAGTGAAGGTTGTAGTTATTGCACCTTTGCAGTCAATACAAGATTTTTACATGTCAAATAATTGGCTGTAAGCATAAAGTGTGAGTCAGAAGCTTTTATAAATGAGGGCTGCTACTGGAACACTTGCACTGACTTTAAGTAGCTGCTGCTGAATGTTTTCCTAACAAAGCAGAAGATTTAATTGTTAAAAAAATCTTTGTTGTAAGCAGCCTCTAGCCTTTGCAGCATGAGTGCAGCGCACAGCAATGGTGAAATGCTTAGTGGTTGAGAGTAAGTGGAGGAAGCCGTGCTCTCTGATCTGTGGAGACTAGTGTTTGCATTGACATGACATGTTAAGAATTATACCCCAGGGCAAGAGGAGAACCTAATTTCTTCTGCACTGTCTGAATAGATGATGGCTAACTGGCCCCTTCCCAGAGTGATCCTTTAACAGATATTGAAATCCATACACTCCCTGTTTTCTTTCAGAAGGGCAGCAAAGCTGATAGCAATAAATCAAAGAAGATATTTGTAGGTGGAATCCCCCATAACTGCGGCGAGCCTGAACTCAGGGACTATTTCAATAGATTCGGAGTGGTGAGTATTGCCAAGTGCATAATGCCGTTTATATCGTCATTAAGACTGCTTGAATGGATGTGACATTGAACAGGGTCGATACTATACTATTAAAAAAAATAGGGAATTTAGTGGGATGGGATTGGACAATTAATTTTTTCATTCAATTTAAGGCTGAATATTTAATTTGTTTAAGAACAGACCCTGTCTGGTTTTCTAAATGGAGCCACTGTTTCCCTTTGTCCCATTCAAGGTCACAGAGGTGGTAATGATCTATGATGCGGAGAAGCAGAGGCCCCGAGGTAAAAGCTGATCCCGTTTTTTCTCTCCCCTCTCCATACCTTACCATCTTAAATCTCATGACAAACTATTCTGGCCCAAAGAGAAAAAGCCCATTCAGCCCCAGATATTCAATTCAATTCAAACACTGTAACCCATAACAGGAGTTTTTTGTGTGGGGAAGACACACACTAAAACACAAAGGCATGTTGGATAAAACCCCGCACAAAGTCACCACAGCGTACAATCAAATGGAAAATCTGACTTGACATTTCAAGAGGTGGAATGAAAAGCTCAGTGTAAAACCAAATGCACCGCTCTCCTGTGAAATACATGAAATTCTTAAACATTATAATTAAATCAGTACCTTCAGTTCATGTAATGGTTTTACATTTTACCGTGTTACATGCATGTAATATGCCCATGTGACAGGATAGTTAAAGGCACCTTAAAAACCTTGTCTCTGCCTTTGTCACATGCTCAAATCTGCAAAGTGTTTTCAGAAATTACAGGCTGTTTTATTTGGACTGATGCAGTGTCCTTCATGACCTTGTGTGACAACATGAATCTGTTCTATGGACACATTTCTACTCTGTTAAATAGACAGCACATGGAAACACAGATCGGTGTGACCTCACAGGGTCTTCATCTGAGCTGAAATAGTGAAAACGGTCATCCTCAAGAGCACCTCAAGGTTCCCCTGCACTTTGGTGATAATAATCACTACATCAAACACTACATTCATAGGCACAGCTAATTGTGCACATAGGGCTCTCATACATGTTATAAAACCTCTGAGGAAGACTTTTCTGATTCAAACAGCTCAGTGACACGTCAGATTTTATATGAGAATGTATCGAGAATTACGACGATTAAGTCCACTCGTGTTACAGGATAGATTCTGTCTTAAAACAATAGTCAGGGGGTTATATGAGCATTTAATGAGCATTTACTTTGTGTAATTATTCCTCCTGTTCACACTGGCTGTTAAACAACACCTTCCTAACATGTTCCCAGTGTGATGGGGAGAAACAATTCACAGTCCACATTCATGTCAATGTAATCAAGTGTTTACTTGAAGCTGATAAATGCTGCCTCAGCAGTGTAACTCTTGCAAAGTAAAGGTCCTTTAATGACTAACCGGAGCCATATTCGGAATGGATCTTGTAAAGGCCAGTATGAACAGGAAGAATGATTACAACAAGCAAAACCTGTTTTAATGTTCAATTGGGCACCTGACTATTGTTTCAGTACAGACTTGAAAACACATGAACATAACCTTTAAAGGACAAATCCACCCTAAAATAAATAGTGATATTAGCAGGTGATGTACTCAACACTTTTACTGCTTCGATGTCTTTATTTATTTATCCTTTATTTAGTTAGGAAGGTCCTATTAAGATATCAGATCTCTTCCTTCAGGGAGATCCGGTCAAGATGGCAGCACAGTTGGCATAGTCAGTTTCACATAAATGTTAAACCACATCCAAATAGCTGCTGCAATTAAAAGTTTAAGATTTTTTTTGTTGTTGTTTTTTTTTTTTGTTTAAATCTAACTAAAATAGAAGGAGTCTTTGTCTGTATGTCTGTCCTTAGGTGTCCTCGACAACAGTTCATTCAGTCAGCTTCACACTTGGTGTGTGTATTGTTGATGACCCAAGAAAGTGCAATGTCAAGTGCGAGCTCTTGAGATCTATGGGACATATTTACTAGTAGTGTGTTATGTACACACTGTGTAGTGTGTTGAGAGGGGACCACTATTAACTGTTACACTGCCAAACGGCATGCTGGGTACAGCTTGAGAACAGATGAAGAAAGAGAGACCAATTTAAACATTTCAAGCATCAGCAGCGTAACTTTTGGAATGACTGCTTTTGTTCTTGGACTCAAGGAAGAGCAGTGTTGAGTGTGAAGTTGTTTGGAGGAGCGGCTCTCAAGAAAGCTACAAGCAGCAAAACCAGAGGCCAAGCAATCGGCCCGCTCCGAAAGGGCGCGTTTTTATAGGGCAGTGCACTACAGTTAGAAAATAGCAAAAAATGTGTGTCATAATTTTCCTTAATCCTTAAAGTGCTTGTTTTGATCAACCAAATGTCCATCCTCTGTGATTTTTTGACATAATGCTTAAAAAGTGATGATTAATTGATCCGCAAGACTTGATTGATCAATATCTAAGATAAAGTTTGACTAAAGAAATTGTAAGCTATTTAAAACATCAATGATGAAAAGAAGAAAAGTCAATTCAGACATTTACATTTGTCCTTACAGTAGCCTTTGATAAAGCAGAATACAATACAGCTACCAGGTGTGTCATATTATAAGGAGTGTAAGCCTTGAAATAGGGCTGGGTGATAATGAGAAAAATAAATGTGATATTTTTGACTAAATACCTGGATATTCATATTACAACAATATTGTAGGGTTGACTACTGGGGCCTTCACACAGTATTTACAAATAGAGATTTTTGATTAAAAAGAACATCGGTGATGTGGATATGATGTAATGTTCAAGGGTATTTTTTGTCAAATGAACAATGACTACAAGAACAGTTGTTGCCATTGAAAACCCTGGGTCCCAGACTCCCTTCAACAGTGCAATTTAAGTATGTATAAAATAATGATACTAACAACACTTATGATATAACGATATCCAAAATCTAAGATGATATCTAATCAATATCATGATATTGATAAAATATTGATATATTCTCTGCCCTTCTTTGAAATATGAGAAAGTATCTTCACTAAAACGTATAAAATGCAAGATGTTCATGCATCTAATTGAAAGGTTTTTTAAAAAGTGGAAAGGAAATCACAAACTAAAGGAAAGAGGGTAAGTTGCAGGAAAGTAGGTGCTCCAAAAAATACAGTACTTTATCACAACATGCAACTGGCAGATTGAGACCAGTTTGAGTATCTGAAGGGGGGATTTGTCCTTCAAAGAGCCTGGTTTCAGCCCAGACACTGAAGGTGAATATTATATTGTTGTCACCAGAACAATGGGACCAATTTAAAAGGTTTTACTTTGCTATTCCAAAAGTATCTCTCTTACCTACAGTATTTCCTGACAGTAGAGCTGACAGACGTTTAAAGTCTCAGAGGAGTTTGTCCATTTAATCATAAATATATCATGAGTTTATGACATGTGCCGACACTTTTAGCATGGATGGCCTCACTGGGAATCAGACCCAGTGCCACTGGCAGTGTTGGTGTCAGACTCTGCCCGCTGAGTTACAGTCACAGCTGTTACATCTGCATTTGTCCTACATAGCAATGATGCAGCGGCCACTGACCCACAACATGTATTACTGCTCTCCCTTCAAAACCCCCATTCATTCTCTATTGGGAGAAACCCAGAATAGTTTGTCATTGGAATTTAACATGATGTATTGCACCAGTAACAACCATTACATAATCTTTAATAGTATAATCAGTTTCTTTTACTAAAACCATTAGACTTTCAACATTGAAATAAGTTTTCTTTGCCTTGATTTAGACGTAATTGATACATGTATCTTAAATGGCATAGTATGTGTTTTCCCATATGTAGAAAGTTAAGTATTTTTGTAAGTAAGCCCTTTCTATTTTTCTTTCTTCTGTCCCCCTTCTCCTTGTGAATGGTTTGAATGTGATTAACGGTGTCTCTTAAGATTTGTCTTTTCTCCTTTAGGTTACTGTGCATTGACTGGTAGCACAGAGGTACAGGCCAAATGTAAAAGCAACCAAATTTATTACTTGGTCAAAATGGGGTGTGTACAAAGGTGCATCAAATTGTGAAACTGGCTGAAGGCTTATCTGTTTTTTTTGTGGTTAGAGAGAAAGAGTTTGTTGAGGATTTGCCTCCATAGTTTAACAGGAAGTGAGGTAGTCGTTGTTAAATGAGTTTGTTTGGTGGAAAACAGGCACAAGTGTTGAATGGTTATTTCTTACATTTATGATTAAAATTGGAGGGAATTGGAGGGTGATGTGAACATTATCATAGTAAATAGTAGCTAAAAAAATCAAAACATTAAATTACATTTAATTTTCGAATCCATTTAAGTCAAATGCGAAGTTGGTATCTTAAGATGTGAAATACTTCAATCACATAATGTTGCAATAACACAATCATAGAAAGAATAAATAATTAGGGCTGTAACTAATGATCCTTTTCAGTAATTAAGCAACCATTTACCTTCAATATTAATAAATAAATTGAAGCAAGTAGTCGAATAAGAACAAAAACTTTATTACTTTATGTAGAAGTCCATGGTACTGTGTAGGCTGGCAGTCTGAGGAGCATCTAAGGCACTCTGACTGTAAGTTTAATCCTTTATTGATACATGGATGACAGTCTTCATCGGGTTAATTTGGTTTATAAATGTCAGCTAATATTTACAAATGTTTATTAAAAATAAATTTTTCAGAGCGCCCATGATGATGTTTTAAAATGTCTGGTTTTGTCTGATCAACAGTCCAAAACCCACTGATATTCCGACTACAATCGTAAAAATGTTAAAAAAAAAATAAATAAAAATGAATGAATTAATTAAAAAACAGTAAAATATTAATTTCCAAAAAGCTGAAACTAGTAAAGTTTTTTAGTCTTTTTTAATGCAGAAAAGCTTTTAAGAATAATTTAAAAAATCAAAGTAGTTGTTGTGGCTCTATAAATGATAATATTTAATTATTTTCCAGTTCTACGTCTGAGCCATAGTTCATTGACTTCAAATTTTGTCTCCCTGTCATAAAACATTTTTTAGGAACACATCGTTTTCATCAGTAGTTGAAATCTGATTTGAGTAGTAAGTCTTTACAATTTCAACTTGAGTGTAACCATTTCGCTGTAATGGAGATATGTCAGACTCTTTAATGTGTCAGCTTGGTATAAATTTAGATTAAGGACGGGTCATTGACAGATGTTATTAATAGCAATAGATCATAAGGCTTGGGAACACTTGGCATGGTACTAGAGGTCTCTAAAATCTCACTCGTCTCGTAGGACGTTTAATTGGATTCAGGTTAGGTCCCCAAGTAGTGCCGTGCACACAACCCAATTCTGCCATAGTGGAAAGTTAATCAAGTTGAAAGTAGATCACTGCAGTGCGCCGCGGCCTGATAACGCTCTGAAAAGTCCTGTTTTAGACGAGCTAACTGAGCCGAATTGTTGGGCCAAAAAGTTCGCATTCTAGTTGATGAACTTTGTATGTTCCCCATGAAAACTCCTGATCAGAATCAGCAACTCGTCACTTTGGGAAACCAGTTGTGGCCTATATCTTTGTGTTACCGTTGTGAGCAATATTTTAATTGTCCATTGTAGGCTTATCCTGGCTGACTCAAAAGTAAAATACTGAATTTGGGAAAGCTTGGAGAAAGCTTTAGGCATTCTACAGTTTGTGTTTCTCCATGTTTTTGTGATGCATTAACAATGGCTGCTGCGAGTGTGTGCTCCACAGCAATATACCAAGGGACAGATCAAGGTGGGGTTTGGATGAAACGGCATGAAGTAACAAAATGTAGTATTGGTTCAATTGGCATTTCTTAATGTGGAAGGGTGGAAGATCATTGACTTTTTTTATGTGACATTTCACATTAAATCAAATGCTGCACTCATCATTCTTCATGTTTAGCAATTAAGCAGTCCTGTATTGTTATCTTCACAAAACATTTCCCTGCACAGTAAAGAGAAAAGTTTCCTTCAATCCCCCAGGCTTTAGTCTTGGATTTGTGTTGCTCTGCAAGTCTGCGACATCATCCGAACCCCAGGAGCCTCTTGCTCAGTCTTGACGGATCCTCACTCTGCTGAAGCCCAATACTGTTCTTCATCTTGTGTTGTCACAACCCCCCCTGCTACCTTGATTCACTCTTGGTCGTTGGCTAGGTTTTGGATTTATTACTTTCGAGGCCGAACAATCAGTGGACCAGGCTGTCAACATGCATTTTCACGACATCATGGGCAAAAAAGTGTGTAGTTGTAGTTTTATTTTACCCTTAAGATCAAACAGAGGCTTGGGCGACAGAGTGAGAATGATACTGTGATGCTGTTTTATTTGTGCATTTCCCAGTGGCTTCATTGGTGACAGCATCATACAGCACAAAATTAGCCGTTAACATCTCAGAATGATCAGGCTTCTAATTCATTTACTCATTTTATTATCATTATTATTATTATACTTTGCTCTGAACACATACTACCTTCACTTATTGCTATGACTTAAAGCTTCCAGAAGCACAACGATCCTTTATTCATGCTGTTATATTACAGTTTCAATCGTCGCCTAAGGCTTTGTTTAAATCGACCACTCCTTTAGGATGTGTTAAGTACATTAGATTGTACTTAAAATATTAAAGTAACATAATTTTGAAATATGATAATGCAACAGAAAAGACAAAGCTTCAAAGCTGGGTTTCAGTGACTATAAAACACCTAAAGGATTGGTCCAATCAGTTCTGTTTCTTTTGTTTTCTGATATTTTGTTGGCAGGTCACTTACACGTCAACATGTTTTTCTTTCTGTTTCTTTTTGTTTCTCCTTTTGAAAAGTTAAAGAAAAAGCTCAACTCAGTGACCTCAGTTGAAGAATCTCCACACTGTGTCCTTTAGTTCTCGAAATAACAAATGACAGTTCTCCCCGAAACGCTGCTTAGGATGAGACACGAGTCGCACAATAATATTTGCATGTCACTTCTTAGTGTTTGTTTTAACTCAGTGGGTGCACCAGATGGATGGGGTTTACTGCACAAAGGCAATTCAGATAGTGTCAGGTAAGCTGTCCATCCGGGAGAAAACTATAAATGCATTACGGTGTTACATTTGAAACACACCTCCTAACCCTCTGGCATTTCATCTGTTGTTCTTTTGCATGAGGCAAACACCACCCACCTGGCATCTCGGCTGAGTAAAACAAACCATTAAAACAATAAAGTACAACATGGTACATATTGGGCTATAATTGGTCCTGACACTTGGGTTTTAAAGGCACTTTTAAAGCTCTCATTCATTAGTAGCCTGCCCTTTTCCCCAATAGACACATTTTGTAATTAGCAGATTTTAAACCACTCCACAGAGATACCAGAGGGGAGAGACAGTCCCCTCTCTGCCCTCAGTAATGATTTGTGGGCATAAGAAAATGATCAAAGTCAAACACAGTCATATCATATCCATCACATGTATCTTGTTTCTGTCCTTGATCTTTACATGGCTGCATTAGTGTTTTGAATATTTGAAGGACAGTCTGCGAAACTTGACACCCAGAAGATCTCTGTGCATGTTTGGCATTTGAGGTTTTTAACTCATATTGACAGCAGTAAAGCTGAGTTAATGATTGCTGAATAGTGTTAATCATTGTGGTATTTCTGCGTTGAATAATGGGGCCTTCAAATACTTTTATTTGAAAGTGGACAGTAGCTAGATGACAGGGAATAAGGGGAGAGAGAGATGGGGAATGATATGCAACCAGGCTCCCTAGCTGGAGGAAGTTGCGGTTTGTTGTCAGCACCTCAAACCACCTGACCCCCCAGGGTGCCCCTCCTGCGTTTATACTAAACAAACTACAAAATTAAATTGTTTTTTCTTGTGTGCCAATTCATTTATTCCCCCAGAAGAGAGCTACCAGACAGGTTGTTTTGTTTAGACAAGGGGATGTAATGGCTTTCCTGAGCTGGATTTAAGATGTTTTTTAGTATATTAATCAATTATATTGAGACAATACAAGACATTTTTATTGAAATGTCACTGATTATTACATTGAAAAGATGAACTGAATCCCATTTCCTTGGTAAATGGTTCAACCTGTATGCTCTCCAGTGGTACCTGCCCCCCTTGACTTTGCCCTGGTTTCCAGCAGGAATCAAGGCTCGACTTAATCCATTGTTCTTGACTTGACATTACCTTACGCTAGGACTTGAGGGAGGTGGGGAGATATGAGTTACAAAATTAGAAATTGGAGCACATCAAACTGTGGAACAAATCCCAGTTCTGCTGTTGGGGACTGTACAGAAGTCATGGTATCCATCACTCGTAGCTGTGATGCCCACGGGAGAAAGTGCTCAGGTAGCTGCCGGCGGCGGCGAGGCCACTGCCGGAAACATGTGCATGTAATTAGGTCGACAGAGAAGGAAGAGGGGAGGCTGGGGAAGGTGGCAACACCTTAAAGCGGGGAGGAATTTGTGATTCGTTTTCCTCCTGCAAGGTGACCCCAATAACTCAACCCCTCAGTCTATTTCTGGTCGCCCCCCCTAATCTCAGCCTGTTTCTTTGCTCTGGTTAACTGCTGGTAGCTTTGCCTAGTTACAGGAAGGACTTATTTCTGTTTTTTGGGGCAATAAATTTATGTTTGACCTATAGCATTTAACTATTACAGTAATGGATGACATTTAAAAGTACAATTTAAGTAGTGTGATGGATGGATGACATCAGTTTACAGAGTGTTAACAGCTGTCAGTGTGATTACTAAGTAAGTGTTCTTAATTGTTTTAACTGAATAATCCAAAAGAAAATAAGGTCAATATTCTTACATTTGAGATTTAGGCTGTATAAAGACGGTGTCCTCCAGCAGCAATTTGACATTATGTTGAGGTTGAAGTGTTTTGTCACTTGGACTCAATTTAAAAAAAAAAAAAATCTCACTTTTGACACAGTATGAAGATTCAATTTTAGACTGACTGAAAAGAATGTTTATTTGTACTATCTGCATGTTTACCTTATATATTCTGTTAGACCTGAGATACAAATTTCTCTCTACATCCATCCCCCCCCTAAAACTTATTCCAAATAAAATAAAAATGAGATTCTTTATAAGCGTTAGCTGGAGAAAGGTAAGTCATAACCTTCCATTAGATGTCTTTATCATTATATAGGGCAATTCATTTGAATAAAACAATAGATCTATGTTTCTCAGGTACATCTTAAGAGGCCGTGACCTGGAGATGATGGATTTAAAAAGAAAATTTGCATAATTTTCTGTCTTTCCATTATGATTTTGGCCACTGTGAAAATCTCACTTGATAATTAGTACCTGAGACACATAGCTGCACATGGCTACACACATGGCTACACAGTAATATTAACTAACATAGTTGGCCCACATTATTCCAATAGACGTAAAGTGAAAGATCTCAAACTGGCCCAAAATGTTGACATTAAATAATCAGCGGTAGGACAGGTCTGTCTAGGTGAGGGACTTGATGGGCTTCATACTGGTGTTGCCAATTGTGCCCTCCTTGTCCTTTGTCCAGGTGGAAGTGAAAAAGGCTGAACCTCGTGACAGCAAAGCTCCTGGCCAGCTTGGCCCGGGCCAGTGGGCACCCAGGGGCATCTTGAGTGCAGCTAATGGTTGGACAGCACAGCCTGCCCAGGGCTGGCAACAGCCTTACGGGCCACAGGGTGAGTGGGAGCAGAGCGAGTGAGGAAGACACTATAGTAACTGTTTAAATGTGTTAAACCTGCTACTCTAACATTAATTTTCTCACACTGTCAGTGTGAATGTGAAACTGGATTCTGTTAGCATTTTACATTCCAGTTATTGTCCCCAGTCTAAAATTATTTTTTCTCTTCCTGAAGGAGTGTGGGTGTCGACTACCGGCCAACCCATAGGTAGGTGTTTGATCTGCACTTGACAACACAGAAAATATCTTTCCTTACCGTTTTAGAGAATTAGTTGTTTTTCCGTATGTTGCATAACTGTGAATTGATCTGCAAATAGATTTTGTGTCTTTGCCATGTGATCATGTGCTTATCTTGAAACGCTTGTGTCACAGAGCTGGGCTTGCACTCTGTGTGGCCAATAAGCTGATGACAGTTAACAGCACGTGTTATCACTGATTCATAATGGCTGAGGCTGCTGATAATTTGCTGCTTGAGACAGATGGCAGCCTTGAATAGATTCCAGCCTCCCTCTGCTATTGGTCAGGCTCGGTTTCATATCACCACCTCCGGGTCAACCTGCAACGCTCACTGCAGCGTCAGCCTTGCGCTCTCTCAGAAGATACTTCAGTTTATTATTATTGCTGTTATTACTATTTATCAACATTATGTCTGTTTATTCAGCTCTGCATTAAGACAAATTCAGATTGATCTGTGCTGGGCAGGCTCTTCTTTTCATAATTGCTGTTATTGACTGTGTACTTTATTTAGGTCTTAATAATTTATATAAAACATATATTCATGTGAAAACATCTCTATATAATAGATCTGTTCTCTGTTGGAGCAGGCGGGTATGGACCCCCATTGACAGCAAGCCGTGGCACCCCCACACAACCTCCGTCACCTTTCAACGCATTCCTGGTCACGACCCCGGCGGGCAGCTTCGCTGCACCTCAGGGCTACCCTCAGCAGGGCTACAGCACAGCACCTCAGTTTGGTCAGTAATACTGACACACTCACTCGTTACACTTGAACGTCACCACAAAGTAGTTACAGGTAAAATAACATATGGAAAGTAACTCTGTGAATTAGAGAGTGAGTTCAAGAGTTTCTGAAAAGTATTTTTTCACTACGGTCACAGATGGTCGACTGTCCTGTGTGTTGAAACACTTCTTCTCTGCCACAAAGTGTTCTAATTCTTATCTCTAGTACTTTTCTCCCTCAGAGTGAAAAATTCCACAAAGTACATTTGGATTATTAACACTGAAATGGGTGTGTAAGATGTGTCAGTGGAATCTATGTCAGGTTTTCAGACAGCTTTGCTGCAGCTGTGGTCAGGGAGGAACCTCCACCTTATCAGAGATGGGCAGTTGGGCTGCAGAATATTGTTGTTGTTCTTTCATTGTGATGCCCAGTGGTCGAAATGAGGGGGGATACCATCCCCTTTGTTAGAAAAGGGGACACTTCCCGCATCTGTGCCCTCCGTCCCACGCACTTTTTACAGCCGTTACAACCGTTCAATTCGCTTTTACCATGTGGTAACATGTTTTTCCGATCTGTCTTTAAACGCACCGAGTAGGCAGCGCCAGGCAGCACACACACACTGTCCTGTTGTGATCAGAATCAATCGCACAGACGAGACGTGTGCTGCTAGGCGGTGCTGCTGAGTGTTAACTATGTTCAGCAAACCAGCCAGCAAGAAGCAAAAAACCTTGCACAGTTTCTTCCAAACAAACCGTGTACGTTGAGTAATGCTGTTGCATGTAGATAATGTTAGCTAAATGATGACTAATTAATAGACGCCAGTGTATCAAGTTAAGGTAGGTAACAAGAATACTAATGTTATTGTTACCTATGTTAAATACCTTGCTCGCTAGTTTCATGCTAGGAGTAAACCCACTCCTCCTTAATAAGAACTTGTGCTCACTATTGCTTTGCACATATTTTTTAATCTTTATTGCCACAATATAAAGAGCAGGGTCAGGGAGGAGACAGTGAACCAGAGACCAGCAAGGATGATCATGCAGGGTCGTCACAGGTGAGGAGAGATTATAACTGACTGAGAGAAAATATCTATAGCATAAAAGTGACTTTGAGGTTAATTTCCACATCTGTGTCACCACTACTATTCCTAATTCTATTTCTAAATTTTGCTTTGCACATTTATTATCTATATTATTGCAATAGAAGAGGGACAGGGAGAAACCAGGCAGGTATCAGGACAGGGACCTGACAGCATCGCCAATTATCAGCCAAAGGCTTCACAGGTAAGGAGAAATTATAACTGGCGAAGGAAATGTCTATAGGATAAAAGTGACTCTAAGATTAATTTTCACAGCTATTTCAGAACTACTCTTTTTTATACTCTAAAATGTTTTTTGTCTGTACTGCAATAACAATACTACTGCAATATTTGTGTTTTTAAAGGCAGCAGGTATAGGTCATGCCATTTTTCTTTATTTTGATTAATTTTGCACATCTGTGCTGTCATATTTGATGATGTGTGCACGCAAAAAAATCAAAGCAACATTGCATCCCCCTTGTTAAAAATTAACAGTTCAACCACTGGTGATGCCTGTGCCGATTTGTACAGTAAACACATTGCAAGAGAATGCAATATTGCACTTTGAATAATGTAACAACGTATTAGATTACATTTGGTCTACAGGCACTGTCCTTTCCGATACACATCAAGCTGTTAACTCTGGCCAATAAGACACAGCTTGCCATTAGAGAGGGTCAAACAATAATGATTGGATGAAGGCTAGGAAAGAGTTAGGTCGGGCCAGTGAGCAATATTTTTATGTGTGTTTTATATCACAATAAACATAATTTTGGCAAAATTGTCCCTAACCCTAAATAGTTGATGTTAGTTTGTGTTTTTCTTTAGTTTGTGTCATTGCAAAATTGGTCTTAAATTTCAATCTGAGTGGCTTTAAAAAAAGTCTTTAAGTCTAAATCTAATTTGCATTGCACTGTTGTAGCAGAGTGGTCCAAATTTCAACCGACCACTGATACTTATAAAAAGCATGGATGTAAAAATTTTATTCATTCTGGCTAAAATGAGGGAAAATGGTTGATGAATGATTCGTTGACTAGCAGCAGTTTTTGTACGTTGATGCGGTGTGGTCAACAAGGTTGACGAGACTAGATTACTTGTGAACGAGATTTAATGTTTTGCTCACCAACACTGGCATCGGTCATCTGATGTATGGGTTTTGTACTCATACGTAATAAAGCATCTGTCATAAACTAACAGTCATAGAAATAATCTTATTACTCTCCAACAGGTTACAGTTTCGGCACACCACAAGCAGACCAGTATGCTCCACAGGTTCCCCCTCCACCCACAACTCCGGGAACTGCACCTCTGGGCTTTGCCCCCGCCACCACACCAACTCAGGACTTGAGCAAAGCTCCCACTGGGCAGCCTGACTTCCCTTATAGCCAGTATGGTAAGAAAAGCATTGTGGATTAAGCAGTTTGCTGCCCCGTTTCTCTCCCATTTGATTTGTATTCACCCCTCGGCCCTGCCCATCTCCCTGGATATTTTATTGGGTGCAACTACAGCTCATTTAAGTACATATCTACAACCCTTAGACAAGCAGGAGCTTGCTCTTGGTACCATTTAGCTTGAACTGCTCCACATGCAAACATGCTTTTTGCATACATGAACCCCTCTGGCTCTGCCATGAAGATGCTGCTGAAGTTTAACCATATCCGGGAGTCTTCAGCAGCCATTTCTATCGAGTTTTTCCAGCTGGTCTGTGGATTGGTAAAAAGATTGGTAGGTCTTGGTAGGTTTGAATTAGATCATCCTGCCTTGCAATGTTTTTTTTTGTTTTTCATTTTTATTTTATTTTATTCTTTTCAAGGGAGTGCAACCTTCTCCTGACTGACTGTACTAAACATTTGACTTGGTTCAAATACTCCTACCTTTTAATTACTCCCTCCTACATCTCCTCCTCTTCCTCCCTGTTGATGACTTTGCTGGCTTCTTTTCCTGGTCTTGACATGATAGCCATAGAAGAGCACCAGCATGACAATATTTTGCCCGTGAAACCTTATATCTGGAATTAGGCATGTCCAACCTGCCAAGCTACCTATCAAAAATGTTCAACATGTTCATTAGTTTATCACACCGGAGCTTTGCATGCTTGTCTGCAGAATGTTAACTCTGACCCTCTGCCTTGTGGATACATGCAGATATCAGTAAGATTCCTGGGCAGATCAGTGTTTGACTAATGTGTCTGTAGGTTTCGTTTTCTGGTGGGTGTCTTTGTGGTCTTTGAGCTGGACTGCGTTCAGCCAGGATAATTATTCCTCCTGGATCTCTACTGAGCTGGTAAATTCTTGGCCAAATTTCAGTCAGCGTGTAGAAAAAAAAAAAAACATTTCATAAAGCCACTTGAAGAAAATGATGTGCCTTTTTAATTTCTGTGAGGAGGTAGCATCTCCAGTAACACTCTCTATACTCATGAAGACAGAGATACAGTGAAAGCTAACCAGCATCCATGGAAAAGGAATAAGCTTCATTCAACATCCACCCATTCAGTCACATAAGCACACAGATAAGAGTCAGATGTTCATTCGAAAGCTACATTCAGTTTTTTTGGCTGGCTGGTATTTTTCTTCTGACTTGGCTTACAGCTGCTTCACACTGCTGGATCTACATTTAAAGCAGCCATGTGATCGCTGTCAGTCAGGACAGGCGCCCATCTTGTTCAGTGTTTCCTGCTTGTGCTTATCTTCCATCCAGCTTTTTGCATTTTAGTGTGCGCTGCCCCGTTCAGGCACTTTAGTCCAGTAGTCAAAGTCAGCAGTAGCAACACAGTCTCACAAAGTTTTTGTGAAATGATCAGAAAATTAGAAACGCTGATGATTTTGTGGACACAAGTTACACAACTCAACCACGACAGTTTATGTGACGATATCAGGAACTGGATACGACACTATGGTTAGTAAATGGTTTAGGTTAGACAAATAAAGGAAGTCCGATTTTACGTTTGGCTTATGTGGAGTTAGGGAGTTAATCTGGATCATGTAAAGATTAAACCAGTGGTTCTGCATGTAATTATTCCTTGACATTTTTCAATGCATACAATGTATGTCAATGATTCCCACCTTCCAGGCAGGCACTAGCTATACGTTTTGTTATAGTGTACTGTGTCACAATAAACATTTTGTTGACGTCAAAACGCCTTGTTGGTGCATTCAAGAACACTGTGACATTGGAAATTTGACTACTGAAGAGCAACTTAACATGAGTTTCGGAACTCATTGCCTGTCGGTCTGAAAAAGATAGTAATAATAATAATAATGATAATAATAATAATGATTTTATTTATAAAGCACTTTTCAAGCCATGCACAAAGTGCTTTCCAAAATAAAACAAACAAACAAGCAAACACAAAAGACAATAAAAACCATAAAACATAATATGTGATTAACTGTAGGCCATAGTCTAGAAGTGGGTTTTGAGAAGGCTTTTGAAAGTTGTGATGGAATCTGTTGATCTTATGCTGAGGGGAAGACTGTTCCATAAGCGAGGGGCCATCACAGAGAAAGCACGGTCACCCTTTGTTTTTAATCTTGAGTGAGGAACCATTAATAAATTTTGCTCCTCAAATCTCAAAGGTCTGGCTGGTGAGTACCGCGTTAAAAGTTCTTTAATATATTCTGGGGCCAGATCATGAATTGCCTTATGGGTGATTAATAGAATTTTGAACTGAATTCTAAAATTAATGGGCAGCCAGTGCAAAGAGGCTAAGATTGGTGTGACATGACATGACCTTCTTGATTTGGTTAATAATCTAGCTGCTGAATTCTGAATAAGCTGTAGTTGTGGAACTGAATGAGAGTTTAAGCAGGTAAAGGGCGAGTTACATTAGTCCAGGCGTGATGATATAAAAGCATGAATAACTTTTTCTGTGTTGTTGTAGCTGAGCATGTGTCTGATTTTTGAAATATTTCTTAAATTTTGAGTTGTCTTTCTGATGTGGTGTTCAAAGGATAAGCCCCTGGGGGCAACGGCCATATATCCAGGGATCCAGTATAATCAGCAGACATTCAGGGTAGACTTCCTCCTCCATATGCTAGTCATTTGAGATAATCTTTATAAACAAATGTCTGTATATGAATGCAGATAGATTTTTTTAAAAAGCTAAATCGTTGTTAGAAGATAGCCGATGAGTTTTGAGATTGCATTTTGGCCACTGTGTTCCTGCTCTCCACACACACACACACACACACACACACACACACACACACACACACACACACACACACACACACACACACACACACACACACACACACACCACTTACTTGCCACCCAAACATGATTGGTCAATACTATTCTGACTATAAACAGAAACCAGAACACGTCCGATACCAAAGTCTTGTGCCGTTGTCTACAGATTCTGCATACATATGTAGTTACCTGTTTATAGAGATTATCTTAAAATTGTCCCTTCAATTACGCCCATGGTAGTGATATTTTTTCAACAGTAGGCTATAGCTTAACTTTGGGATGTAAAACGTCCTTGAATAACGCGCGAACTCCTTTGATTGCACGCTACTCAGAACAGGGGTTTCATCAATAACCTAAAGTTCTGAAAATGATCAGTGCTTGCAGCTCAAGTACACAAACAATATAGCACTGTGACACAAAGATAAAGATCACAAAGATCAAGTCAGTTTGAAGTCAATTGTCTCAGCGTTCTGAAAGTGAGGAACATAGGAAATCAATCTAGACACTTACAGCATTTGTTGTGACGTATATACAGGTTGTATTCAATGGACTACAACATGCAAAACCACTGGTACGGTTGATCTAGTGCCAGTTTCCAGTTGCTTCCCTCTGGTATTATTATCTTGGTGGGATTTTTTTTTTTTTTACGTTACTTGCATCTTAGCACATCATGCACATTTCACAAAATTTAATGAGACCAGGCTGGCATGATTTAAAAAGTCAGGCGTGTTGGCAGATAGCTCACACACTCACACTCCATTCTGTTTTGACTTCCAGATGAAGCTGAGCAGTGATGCCTCTCCAAGCATAGTGCAGACACAGTAACTGAGTACAAATGTGCAGCTCTGTTAGCTCAGCAAGGGGGGAACTATGATAAGTAGTCGGCCAGCAGTATCTGGGTTCAGTCAACCTGGTCTCCTCATCTCCCTGATAGGCTTGGGTAACTACCCTCAGGACCCCTCTGCCTACGGACCAACGCGTCCTTCTCACAGTTATGGTCAGGATGAGCAGGGAGGATATAGTGCAGGTAGGTGCCAGCATCGTCTTCTCCAACCACAAAGGTAGCATTTGTTCAGTACTGTAGTGTTTATAGAGCTGCAACCTGGTTCTTTTTCTCTTTTCTTTTGCTCAGTGTTTCGTATTTTGCATGTACATTTTGCATGTACATACAAATTACTGTGAATATTCTTGTATAGTAAGACACAGCCGTCGACTGTCAGCTGAGTGGTTTTGAAAGACATTTACATTTAAATTTGGCACTCGGAGCTCTAAGCAGTGATCTCCCTCAGTGGCTGTAGCTTTACTATACCAAGACTAACCATGTCCTCCTTTTTTGTCCACTCTCTCTGTCCGCATTGCTTTGCTGATTATAGAAGGATGATCTAATTGTCAGAAAATTTGTTCATGGTTCAGTTGTCTCTATGCATCAGCAGTCCATTCACCCGTTGTTTTTTCCCCCATGTACTGTCTCCACATTATAGCTAAAGGGATGAGAAAGGAAAGAAGATTTAAAGGAGGACACAATGGCAATAAATTTCCAATTCCTCTCAGATTCTTCTGTCAGGCGGCCCTGTCGGGACTGCTCCCTGTTCTTCAGATTTCTTATTTTTTGTTCCGTTCATGGAGCACTTTGAACACCCTAAAAGATATGTGTTGTATTTTCTAACTTTTCCTGCCTTTATTCTTTCTTTCTGTCTTTCTATCTCGTTTTTTCATACTAGTTATTTATAAGGTTCCCCCATTCCAGTATTTAGTAGTGATATTTCAAAATCAGTGCTAACCTGGGTGTTACCAGGGTAGGAAAATAGCTAACATGATGCTGGAAAGATTTGGCTGCAATCGGTTTTCATATTCTACCAGCCATTTGATATAAACCACTCAGTTTGTTTCACCGCTGATGTCCCTTTGGCTCAGACAGTGGCTGGTTAATTTTGGGTTGCCCCAGCCTCTCTTTTTTTCAGGCAGATTAGCTTCCTTCCCTGGGTGTCACTTTGTTTCCCTTGTCTGTTTGCAGGGACATGGTGCCATCCAGTGTCTGAGGAGAAGAACATTGTGCGTGTTGCACTGATTATAAAGATAATCTAGAGATTGTTTTCCCCAATGAAGCCCGGTTCAAGTGATTTTTTTTAATTCCCCTGAAATTGTCACGTTTGTCTTTATACATTTTAACACTGTTACAGAATCATTTTCAACATTAAAGGGCTCATTGAAGGAATACAGTATTTACAGTATGTAGAGGAAAAATCCATCATGAACCCTTAAGTCTTGCTATACAGAAACGCACCATTATTCCAATCTTGGTCCATTAAGCGGTTTGGTGTTTCACAGTTCAGTCATGTATAGAGCCCTTTATCACAGACACATCTCACAGCCCTTTGTAGCCTAACAATAGAAAGAAGTACATCTTTTAGATCCCAGTATATATGAAATATGTAGATCTAGTCAAAATTTGAATTACTGGACAAAGTAAAAAAAAAAAAAAAAAAAAGATATTAAATTGATCTAATCTACCAGTTATCAGGAAAAAAATCATGGGTATTAAATGTTGATTATAAAGTAGTATGCTGGGGCTAGGCTTGGGTGGTATCAATGTATCACGGTATATCAGAGTATTTAAAAATCCTGACGGTATTTTTTTCAGTACTGTCAAAAATACAGATGCTCCATTTTAACACTCAGATGGAGATGCTGTATCGAGGATGTATTGGATGTAGTGCACAGCACGCACCACCATTCTACTGGTGGAGCAGGCTGCTGAGCTGGGAAACATGGCGAGAGATGGGGATAACGTTACAGGTAGGGTCGGGCTGGGAACAAATTCGGCCGTGGTTTTCCTCTGGACTGGCCCTATAGACCTTTTTCACGGCAGACATTTTGACTCGTCATTGTAGGAAAAGCACAGGTGTATTAAATGACATCAATGATGGCTGCATTCCACTCATGACAGGCTTTGACATTGTGTATGCTGGCACACTGGAATAGCTTACTGGGACACTAATTGGATCTCAGTCACTGTTAATGTTATCAGTTTCACCTGTGCTTTTCCTCCGATGACTAGTCATAATGTCTGCTGTGAAAAAGGTCTATTGCTACCTGCTAAAACGGAACGGAACTGAATTGAATTAAATAGATTTACAAAGAGATTACAAAGTGCTTTGACAGACAAAGCAAAAGAAGGATACTTGGAAGACAATATAACAAGTAAAAACCAAATAGTGAGATCAAAAAAAGCAGGTGATATTGGTTATTAATACAAAACAAAAAGAGTGAAATGATGTTAAAAGGAAAAAAAAAAAAGACGACATCACATAAAAGTAGGTTTTGAGAAGTGATTTAAACAAAGTCACTGATTCTGCGATCCTTATCTCCTCAGGCAGGTTGTTCCAAAGCCAAGAGGACCTGATGGCAAAAGCAGAGTCACCATAAGCCTTGACTTTGGAACGGCCAGGAAGGCCCTACCTAAAGATCTGAGGCTGCAAACTGGTTCATACTGGGTCAACATTTTTGATGTATAGCTTGGGGCCAGACGCAGATGTGCTTTAAAGTGATCAACAAAATTTTAAAATCAATTCTAAAGCAAACAGGAAGCCAATGAAGTGAGGCAAGGATTTGGGTGATGTGATGTTATTTGTTAAAACCAGCAAGTAACTATGATAATAAACTTTTTTTGTGACTTACCAATACTTCCAATAGTTTGTTGTTCAAAAAAGATAACCAATAACAATTGGAATACACTGTATAGCGAAAGGGTAACGGGGTGGATTTTTCCTCAACATTAAAATAGTTTTTTTTAGTAGGCGATGTTTTAAAGGAGTAAGGCCTCTCCCTAAACACCATGTAGTGACCAGGACATTGACATCATATTCTCTCCCTCCTGCTCTCTCCTCTGTCACCCTCCACAGGGTACGGGCAAGACCTGACAGCCTTCAGCCACAGCTTCGCGGACCCCAGCCAGCCGACGGCTTCGTACGGGGCCCCGACAGCACAGCCCGCCGCCGCCCCCCAGCCTGCCGCCACTGCGTTCGGCAGAGGGCAGAACCACAACGTACAGGGCTTCCACCCGTATCGACGCTGACCACCACCTCTGGGCAGTGGCGCTGTGTAAAATTGAAAAACAAAAACAAACAAAAAAAAAGAAGTCAGGGAAATGTGTGTTTTCGCTAAAAAGCAAAACTGGAGTTCTGGATTGTTCTGTGGGAATGTTGAATGCACACAGTTTATGAAACAGAAACCTTTGTGAAAGCAGGGATTCCAGTAAATTCAAAATGGGGTCTAAAGAAACCCAGGGGTTTTTTTTTGTTGTTGTTTTTTTTGCATAACTTAACGAACGTTCAGCAGAAAGAAGCTTTTATCCCCCACCCCCATCCCCATGTTTTATAGTAGAACTAAACTACTTTGCAATAATTTTGATTGTCTGGTCAAACACTAGCACAGAGACTTTATGTAAAGAGACTTGCATATAAATATGTATATTTATGGTGGACACAAATGAAAACAGGGTCTCAAGTTTCCTCAGCTTTAAATTCTAGGGAAAAATGTTTTTATTTTTCATTTGGTGTATTTTGTTTACTTTCTGAGCCTTTAAAGTTTGTTTAAAATTGAGATTATGAATATATATATATTATACACAAACTGTGCAATTTTTTAAAAAGAGAATTTTGTACTATAAATGTACACTTTGCTTGTTTTTTTATTTAAAGATGTAGACTTCCCTCAGGTGGCTCTTTTGGGTGCATTTTTTGCACTTACGCAAAAAGAAAAAAAGGACAAATTATTACAAAAATAAATGTTTTAAGGAAACAGAGCTTGTCCCAGATGTTTGTATTTTGTTGTGGATGTATTTGGGTCAGTGGAAGATCTGCAAAGTAGAGCTGAAACAATTAGTTATTTCATTAGTAGATTGAAAGGAAAATAATTGGCATCTTTTGAATGATTGTTTCAGTTGTTTTTGTAGCACAAATGGCAATGCCAGTGTTCAGATTCACTTCCTTTCTTCTTTGATAATGTATACTAAATAAGAGTTTTGGACTGGCTAAAAGACTTCTGTGGATGGCATATTGGGCTCTCATAAACCTTGATGAACATTTCTTTCTTCATGTCATCAAAAAAATATTTAACACACTAAACGATTCAGTGGTTAAAAGAGAAAATAATCATTAGTTGTAGCCTTCAAGTCAAAAGATGAGTCAATGACACCGTTTTCTGTGATTAAGTTAATATTTAACAAGCTGAATACTATCAGTATTCAGACGATTTTATGGTGATGAACTATTAAAAAACCACCAAAGATTTCTATTTTTTTGCCGGTAATATTGTTTTATATTTCCACAAGGTAGCATAAGGGGTATTTCTGCTTTAAACTAAATTAGTTTAAAGAATAAATACAACCCATAAATTATCAGAATACGCAGTTAAAAACTTGATGGACAACATCCGGGTCACAGGTCATAATCCTGTAACGTTTGATTTCACAAGCTACTTCCGCGTTGTTAGCATATTAGCATTAAGCTACCTGCTATCTGAAAAGTAGTTGACTCCTGTCAGACACCGACCGGTGTTTCCACCAAGGACGTTTCTTCGACAACAGGAGAGAAGCTTTCAAGGTTTTGGGGCAGAAAGTGTAAGCACTGAATGAATGAGTGTTTACTGTTTTGACTAGCTTCCGTTTTGGTATGTTAGCTTACGTTAATGGGCGGCTAACTGCTTAGTTCCAAGCAACGCAGAGTACACAGTGGGTTTAATTAATGTATGGTTAGGATCTACTGGGTTTGATGAGGAGGGCACACTCAGACAGATGTTGTCTATGTAGTGTAAAGCTGTCGTTTACTATGTGGACTCCAGCGTCATCAGCTGATGAGTCGAAAACGAAACTATTTGTTGTCTGTTACATGAGCTTGATTGTTTGTCTGTGGATACTCGACAGCATACGTTACACATTGTGGCAACAGACTGAGGGGAAGATGCCCGAGGTGTTAAAAATAGTGCCGAAAATTACACAATGGCGTATGTACATTCATAGTTGATAACATATACAATGTCTTGTCAGTGAAGTTGTTGAAGCCACATATCAACAAAAAAAATAAATAGCTAGCTGATTATAAAACCAGTAACCGAAAGTAGACACAAACCTCATTGGGGGGCTTTTTCATCAGTGATTCAGCTTTCACGGGAGTTTATATTTGCTTTTGATTTAAACACTTTGTTTTGGGAAAAAAAAGTCTTCACAGGACTGTAAACTAAGCAGAGCTCTAATTTTCCATAGACATAATGTTTAAGAATACCTACTGCTGCATCTCACTACTTTTCCTTACGTAATATTTATTCATGGATTCATTTAGTCTGAAAAAAGTGATATATATTTTATTATTTGACCAATTTTTGTCCTTCTTTAGGGGGTATAGGAGATCTCTATGGAGAGATAGTAGGTCAAAGTGTATGCCACATAGAGGTGGTATACATCATCCGAAAATTGGAAGCGAGAAAATCAATTTGATATGCAGCTCTACAAAGTGTGTCAAGTTTTTCTAGTCATAAATCTGTTATATATATATATATATATTGTGTTTTGGTTAGGTGCCTAATCAAATTTTGAAACTTTAGGGCGCACGAGGGCTTAGAACATTATGATGGAAGTACATGATGGACATTCTCATGCTTTGTTACATCTATATAAGCTGGTGCAGCAATTTTTGGGTTGATACCAATTGCTACACGTTTTTTGCTATTGTTTTTTTTTAAACCACTCAAATTGCACTAAATACTGCTGCAACTGCATTCGGCTATTGATGCACTATTATGCACTTTAACATGCTGCTTAGATTTTTAACTGTGTTGTATTTATTATAGGCATTTAGGTTATAGATTATTAATGAGAGGTTTATCTTAAAATATTATTTATTCTGTATGCTGCTGAACCTGGGTAACAAATTTAGTTCTCATGTTTTTAACATGTATGAATGACAATAAACTGAACTTTGAACCTTGAACCTTGATTAAAAAAAAATGACTAAAAACCCTCTAAAATACCACATTAAGACACCAGGACCTTAAGGGACACCATAGAAAAATCCATGCTGTGATTTGGTATCAAAAATGTTTGACATTTGCAGATTTCTGTATAAATTGCCCTTTTTTTTCGGGGATTGGATGGTGAGCACTTCTGTTCTGAAAACTGCTGAGAAACCCCCTTATTGTCAATATACCTGTGAATGTCTGAGGTCACTATAGGTCATTTCATTCAGTGATCTGATACAATGAAATGGCTGCTGGTGTCATCACACATGATTACATTTGGGCTCACTGAATCCACAAGAATCTCTGTTTCCAGTCACACCTTGTTTACACAGTTCTAATACTGTTTTAGGGACCCCAGTATGCAGAACGATTCAAATACAATCAGCAAAAATAACATGCAAAAAACTGCATGTTTTTTGTCCAAAACTACATGGGACTAGCATAAAATGGGCATATCTGTAATGATAAGACTCGTGGGTATTCATAGAACCCATTTTCATGAAGATATCTTGAGATGAGAGTACAAGGGACCACTGTGAATTTGCCATGCTGTTTTTCCCTCGCCAAAATACAGCCTAACTTTGGAGTGTGATTTTGCTCTTTGGCTAAACAACAGTTTGTACCAGTGGATTCCTTAGGTCCTCTAGTTTTATATTATACTATTATCTTCAATCTAGCTTTATAACCTCGGCCTGCCACAGCCTCTTGAAGTCAGGAAGTCAGCTGGGATCACCAGTGGCCTGGCAGGTCTCAGAAGGTTAAGGGCAATTATCACTGTGAGGCTATGAAAATACATATCTGCATTTGTGTGTGTCTTTAGCCCTCACAAGCATAATGAAAATCAAACATGCTTTTCATACAACATTTAAATACATTCAAACATTAGATATAAGGCTGTTTATATCTTATAGAATGTAAATCAGACTTTTAGTCAGCAAATCCACTTAAGGATTTTAACGTTATCTCACTGCCTTAATCAGCGGATGGAGTTTGAGCAGTTGTTATCACCTGACCTGGAACTTAAGTCATGTGATAACAGGTTGTATCTCAGGGAGAATGAATGAAAAAAGTAACCTTCAGCCTTGCCTCCAAGTTTCCCTACACTGTAATTCACTCAAAATTACTAATGCTAAATTTCTGAGTACATTTGTTCGTCTGAGAGACGCTTGAATTGGCTGACCGGAGCTACTGTAGTGTTTTCTGGAAATGAACTTCTGTAGAATTAGCACTTTATATTGGCCCCAGGCAACACAACAGCCTACAGTATGCAGCCGACAGTAAAATGTAGAGTGACAGTGTAACATTTGCCACAGTTATGACACAGACATTGAAGTGTCAGAGTCATGCAGCTGAGTCACTCAGTGAGACTCCATATCAGGGACACAGCTGGAAGTGTGGCGGAGGTTGGCTGAAGAGCAGAAACACCTCGATGAAGCAGCACAGAGACATCTGCCCTGAGCGGGGCCGTTACTTCGGTAACAGTTTTACTGTTGATAGCATGTGAGCTTAGCTCAGGGCGCTGTTTAGGTTTTTCATACATTAACTTCTGTTAAATGATTTGATTGTCAGTTAGACCAGGTGTTGAAACCATCTGTAATTAGTTTAATCTTGAAACAACCCTCTCTGTTTGACGTCTTCAGTTCTCATGTGTTCACCTGGTTTCCAACAGGGTGTCAGGTCTGGTCCAGGGTCGTTGAACGGTTAATGCACAGAGTAAAGAGGCTGAAAATTGAAGACAAAACAGAAGACGGCCAGGAAAGGTATGGGACATTTTTACAACTCACAGCTCACCATTTTTATTTAGTTTTCATTTTCATTCATTTTGATGAAAGAACAGTTTTAGTCAAAGCTAGGTTCTTTAATAGTGTTTACTGCCCAGAAAGTTTAAAAGATAAATGACTTTGTATTTTAGAAAATGACCTGGAGGGCAAAATCTGTCACTTGAAATTTAAATTCTGCTGGGATTAATGAAAGTATGTACAAAACTTTGAGCTTGCAGAACCAGTATTACTTTTAAGTCTGACATCATGTAAAGCCTTTTATTAATCTGGTATACTGTATTTTTAGTATAATTAATGTTTTGTTTTTAATGTTATTTTATCTTATTTTGTTGTGCACAAATCTGATCATAAACCAAAGTATTGCAATTTTAAGTTTTGACCTGCTAGTGGCAATAAATGAGAAGTTTAGGGATCGCAAAAGTCATTAGAATTCCCTCTGAGAGGGACATGAATTTCAGTACCAAAATTCATGATGATCCATTCAATAGTTTTTGAGATATTTCATTCTGGACCAAAGTGATGGACATAACAACAATCACCATTGCTATCCATAGAGCGACGCTGCCACCTTGGCTTTATCCAGGACTTATGACTACAGGACTAATACATAGTTTGGTTTCTGTCAGACTGTAGGTAATCAAAAATAGATCCACGTTTGCTAGTTTGCTAGTTACCTTCCCATTGTGATTTCCTGTAGATGTCTCTGACCAGTCTGAGTGTCTCTCCACAGCGTCAAACAAGCACTGGCAGGTATGACAGGGGTAGACGAGCTCTCAGACAGCACAGAAGTGGTTGAGATGGAGGACGTGAATCCCACCCAGTTCCAGGTAGAGAAGCACACATGGGACGGCCTGCGGAAGATCATCCACAATGGCCGCAAGAACACAGGCGTGGTCATCAACAAGGCTCCACACGACTTCCAGTTCATCCAGAAAGATGAAACCAGTCCGCACTCCCACCGCATCTACTACCTTGGTGAGCATTGGGGCCTGAAAGCTGGGAGCTGTCACAGTTGTTGAAATATCTTTTCATTTTCAGACAGAGTCTGAAATTAATACATGCTAAGTGCCAAATAATGTAAATTTCTACAATAAATGTCAAAAAATGTCACAGCTGAGATTGGGTGCTTTTAGTGGGCGCTGACTTGTTGGCCTGTGGATTCAGTTGCTTCCTCGCAGTCTGTTAGAAAAACAGCATGCTTCTGTGAATAATCTGTGGATACAGCTGGTGAGTCAGAGCTGCCAGCCTGCAACTGTTTTCAGACTCATTTGATATCCACAGAGCTGCGGTAGATCAAGTCGGTGTGTGCTGGAGAAAACCTGAAACTCAACTAGGAACACCATTTTGCTTCATGGCCATTTCTCTGCTTTTTACTGTTGCAGCTGTAGCGCACAGAATGTCTGCAAAATGGTTGCTGCTCTTTGCTGCTATGTCTCAAGCAGTTAGTTGTAATGTGTGATATCATCTCCAGAGCTGTGTCAAGTGTCATGATGTGCACCACATAGAGCCTGTGAAACCTGCACCCATGGTAGCTTGGGTATTGACTATAACAAGCATCTCTGCTCTCACAGGAATGCCTTACGCCAGCAGGGAAAATGCTTTACTCTACTCAGACATTCCCAAGAAGGTCCGCAAAGATGCTCTGCTGGTTTTGAATTGGAAACAAATGCTGGATCGCTTTCAGGTGAGAAGGATTTTTAGTCAACTCAACATTTTTAGAAGAGTATTCTTGTTCAGAGGATGATCATGAACCACTCCTTTCATAATGGCTTCTTTCTTCAAGGAGTTTGAAACCATTGTTATAAATCCCCCCCCCCATCATTCATAATGATTCCCTCTTTATTGTAGCGTGGTAGTGTTTTCTTACCATTTGTTTTTCATGCCCTGAACAAACTCCCTTTGACTTTGACCTTGCTCGGCCAGTATTGTCACATTGTGTGTCCTCCTGTCACCCCTGACCTCAGGCCAGCCCTCTCCACGGGGGCTTCTCACGGGAGGAGGAGCTGCTGCGGGAGAGGAAACGTTTGGGGGTGTCTGGCATCACCTCCTATGATTATCACCGACCCAGTGGCCTCTTCCTGTTCCAGGCCAACAGCAGTCTGTACTACTGCCGTGACGGTGGAAACAACAGCTTCATTGTGAGTTGAAGGACAGTTCAGTAAGACTGTCATTGCCACACAACACAGAATGACTGTCACAGACCTGCAGGGGTTAATAAGGTTTCTGAGCAGTTGGTCAATGCCTCAACAGTTCTCACTTATGGGGCCTTATTTAAACAATCTGTAGGGCAAGTGCTACTTGACAGAGGAAACAGAGCTAACCTTTTAGCTACTGAAAGAATCAATTAAGTAACACTGCTCCTCGTGCGCAAATGTGCACAGTGGCTCTCAGAAGCAGACAGAAGCTCTGGTCAGACTTTAGAGCAGAAAATCAGTTGATGTTTTTAAGGTTTTCACTTTTTATCAGTCATTAAGTGTTGAACTATGTCAGGCATTAACCTCTCTGTGTGTTTGTACAGACGTCTCCCATGAAGCCTGTCGAGATAAAGAGCCAGAGTGCAGGCACACGGATGGACCCCAAGATCTGCCCCGGGGACTCCAACTTTATTGGCTTCATCCACAACAACGACATATGGGTGACGAGCATTGAGACGGGTGAAGAGCGGAGGCTCACCTTCTGCCATAAAGGTCAGGACTGAGACGATCACATGTTCTTAGAGGGTCTTACCTGGTACTGTGAAGTTTTTCACACAGTGGTTGTGTTTTTTTTCTCTTTTCATCTTAGGTATTGACAACCCAAAAGAGGACCCCAAATCTGCCGGCATAGCCACTTTTGTCACGCAGGAAGAGTTTGACCGCTTCACTGGATACTGGTGGTCGCCAGCTGCTCGTGAAGGTGAGAAATAGAGACAACAGCAGGAGGCAATCATAATAATCATAATGTAGGCAGTTTTAAAATGAAGATTGATTATTATTAGATGCATAATTACAAGAATGTACTTATACGAGACAAAATGCTTAAAAACACAGGTCAGGTTTGTCCTGTAAGCAAAACTGTCTTTGACTGCTTTTACGGGTCTCCCTCTGCTTCAGAATCAGACGGTGGTAAGACTCTGCAGATTCTGTATGAGGAGGTGGATGAGTCTGAGGTTGAGATCATTCACGTTCCATCTCCGGCTTTGGAGGAGCGGCAGACGGATGTCTACAGATACCCACGTGCAGGTACACACACACACACACACACACACACACACACACACTTTTGATTTGCACTATGAAATATGTGACGCACTTGTTGCTTCTGGTAAAAAGAATATGATAAAAATAAATCTGCAGCAGGTGAGTTTATTTAAAGGTGGCCCGTGGAGTTTCAATCAAATAAAAGTTATGTTTATGTTCGGTGTTACTCCAAAAAATACATTGTGTATATTCTTGAGGTCTGACAAACATGAGCTGAATGCATTTCCTTCCTCATAAAACATTTGCAAAGCCAAGTTTGAAAGCTGCATGGTTAACATCCATGTTTACTCGCTGGCAGAGGTGTCATTGTTGGTGCTGTTGTGGCACGTTAAGAATGATAAGATACGAAAACTGCTCCAATGAGCTAATGCAGGTGTGTTTATATGTTGGTACGTAACTCAGTTTTGTTTTCTCTCCAGGCAGCAAGAATCCCGACATTACTCTCAAAATAGCAGAAATCAGGACGGACAATCTTGGCAAAGTAAGTGCTTGTGCAGTGCCGTGTTAGTTTACTCTTCAGAGAGATGCCCAGATGCCAGCTTCTTGTTGTTTCTCCCTCAGATTGTCAGCACACAGGAGAAAGTGCTGCCTGCTCCCTTCACCAACCTGTTCCCTAATGCTGAGTATATCACCCGTGCTGGATGGACGAAAGACGGCAGATAGTAAGTTCTTTAAGATGTAGAAAAAACACCACCCATAGCTTTTAAAGGTGCAGTGTGTAACGCCTGACCACCTGCTCCAAAATTTTTTTGTGGTGAACCATTCTATATTTTTTCAGTCTATCTACTCCTGGGTTTATACAACCTAAATTTACAGTTGTCAGTTATTTAAAAAAAAACCAACTACTATTAACTAGCACCAGGGCAAGAATATGCAAAGTTAAACCAAACTGCTAAAATTCTGAGGGATGGTCAAAAATAACACAGCTACCTTATAATCTTCACCTGTGGCATTGACCTTTTAGTTTATGTTATAGCTTGCTTTGCTTAGTTTAACAAGACCAGTAGCAAAAACACAGCCACATCAAAACCACATATATCGATGCCATTTGGAATTTTTTTCAGTGTTGTTTGTTCAGCTTTGTGCAGCTTTTCTTCAACCTTCCATGTTAAACTGAGAGTAGACTGGACGCTACAGTGAGTCACTATCACCCCTCTAGGTGATAGTGGCATTACAAGGCGGGACTGGTTAGTCTGCACCACAGTTGATAGATGTCTTTGACATAATGTCAAAACCGTTACTTCACATTCTGTTGATAATGTGAGTTTATTTTTTGAATGTCTTTAACTAAACTTCTGGCCATATCATCCGCATTGTACCTTTAAACCTGAGCTCTAAAACTCAGTAGCATGGAGTCGGTATACTGCGCATGCTCACACCTGTCACAGCTCTTTCTCTCTCTGTGTGTCAGTGCGTGGGCTGTCATGATGGACCGACGACAGCAGTATCTCCAGCTGGTCCTGCTGCCTCCAGCGCTCTTCATCCCCACACATCAGGACGAAGCCAGCAGGCAGAAGAGCCTGGAGGCCCTCGGAGACACTGTCCAGCCCTTCGTCATCTACCAGGAGACTAGCGACATCTGGATCAATGTGAGGCCTGACACCACATTTTTCTAAGACATTTTTCTCTTGCCTGTTCCATCCAGTGGTTCAGAAATCTACTTGTCTGAAGTCAGTTTTTCCTTCTCTCTATACAAATTGTTTTATTTGCGGTTATCAAATGACAACAAAGACTTGAGTTACCTGTCATGAAAACAACCCTGTTATAGAAGCCTTGCTCTCAAACTTGCGGCAAACTTCACAATACATTGGAGTTTCGCCCACATCCTCTAATGCCACCCAACTAAACTCCTCTTTACAGGATAATATGAATAACTGCTTGCCCTTCAGTTTATAAACTGTTGTTGATCTCAAATCGGATGCTTCTGTACTTATACTTGCTATTTTTAGTGCATAAGTGCTTTCACACTGAGAACTACAGCACTCATAATGGTCAAAAAGTTGAGTGTAGAACGCTGAACACTTCTCAGCCTGAGTGGTCACCATTTTGCCTACATAGCGGAGATGGCAGGACCACAAACACATTTCAAACTTGTAAAATGTCAGCTGACTACCGCTTTATTAGATTAATTCTGTAGTAATTTGGTACCACAAGTGATGACACAAACGCCAACGGCACATTTATCATCAGGCATTGAAGTCAAATGTGTTGAGGTGTAAGCTATACCATCTGGAATCATGGGTTACATTGGTGTTTATGCATATTAAATTGTCGTCTTCCCTGCAGAGGATTTTAGTATCAGATTTGTGGTCAGATGATTGAGTTGTAAATATTTGCAAAATGCGGCAGCTATCATTAATTTGGTGGATCGGCTGGTGATAGAGCCAGCCAGTATCAGCCACAGACATCCATAACATGTTGCAAAAGCACCTTTATTTTAATACAATAACTAAATAAATAAATACAGAAGAAGACGTGAGAAAACAAGGAGCCATAGCAAAAATATTTTGGCAAGTGACAATCATTGTCAAATGTTGGCAATGATGCTCCACCCAGTTGTAGCTCGCCAAGCAGACAAATGTTGTGACCATCATGTCCAGTATGTGTGCAACAGCTGTTTGATTTGAGACAACACTACTCTGTCAAAATTCGTGCACTACGCAAGCAAGTACACAGTGCACTACATGCAAGCGTTCTAATAGAAGTATCTGATTTAAGATTTTAGAAAATGTTATTTTCCTGTGAGTGCCTGGTCAGGGTTGTGCATGTGCAGCTCTCAACAGAGATGAAAAGGAAGCAAGACGGCTCACTTCCAGCGGCTTTCATCATCAGCTTTGTAAAAAAAAAAACCCAATGTGTTTATTTCTATTTTAACAACTTGCTTAGTCAGGCAAGTGAGTTGCTAGATTTACTAGCTTGTCATGGCATTTTATTTGCCCTTATAAGGCTCTGTTGATATCGAAAATGTAAGGTTTCGTAATTCATGTTGTGGTTCTTTCTGTCACTGTGAGCAGCATGTAGTCAGTTATTTGTTGTGGATTGTTTTAGCCCCACTTAATGATTTATGCTGATAAGATAGGTTAATGTTTGACATCTCGCTGAAATAGTGCAGCTTTCATCATGACTGTCTGATTGTCTTTCAGGTCCATGACATCTTTCATCCATTCATCCAAACCAGTGATGATGAGATCACCTTTATCACAGTAAATGAATCAAAAACAGGTTTCTGTCACTTGTATAAGATCACCTCAGTGTTACAGCGGGGAAGCTACAACTGGGCCAAAGGCTACACACACTCTGAAGGTAACACCATCAACAAGCACAAAAAGTCACAGTTTGTTTGTTTGTGTCATTTACATACTTAAAAGTTTTAAAAAGATACAGTACATAATTTGGGAAGGAAATGAAGCATTCTGCGGGCAGCATATTACAGGAAATAATTTCAGCTGTGTAATAAACACAATTTGTATGTATCTGTGAATAATTTTAGACATCGTTAAAAAAACAGAGGGATAGTTTACCATAGACCTTGACAACAATGCATCCTAAAAACAAAACCAGTTTAAGTTTCATTTTGGTGTGGCGTAGTTTTTATTTTACTGATTGTTTCTTGGTTGTCTGCAAACAAATTTTTAAATCACTGTCTCATTTAAATACTACTGTGTTTTCATGAGGCACCATGTTCAAACATATTCTGTAATGCTTTATGTTAAGTCATTTAATGTCCCCTGTGTTGTCAAACAAGTCAGTTGATTAATCAGTGTAACACTTCTTTTCTCTCCTCCCTCACCAGAGGATTTCAAATGTCCAGTTAAAGAGGAGGTGACAATAACCAGCGGGGAGTGGGAGGTGCTGGCCAATCACGGAGCAAAGGTAAAGCCCTGCCCACATATCTGTTCATGGTTGCTGACATTTAACTGTATCCAGAGCAGCACTAATGAACCAACACCACCAACTCCTCAGTGCACTGAGTTGTACATAACATTTGAGATGCGCTGCATGATGTTCAGTATATCTCAGTGAGCAGAGTTAATGGACTTCAGAGTTCCTGCAACAAGACTTTAAATATATAAGATTGTTATGATGTCTAAATAATTTTAAGTGTGATAATTTAACTGAGCCAGTGTACATATGACTGCATGTTTTCTGTAGACTTAAGCCCCCATTATACACAAACTCATAACTGTCAGTGTAAAGTGACTGAAGCAAATTAATGATGAAACCAACATTGAAACAAGGTGATTTTTTTTGTCTTGTGTGTATCTTTAAGAAAACACTTACAAACAGTGTTTCTTGTCATGTGTTGTTTGTGCAGCGTTCGTCCAGTCCTCAGATTTGGGTGGACGAGAAAGCAAAGCTGGTTTACTTCCAGGGAACCAAAGACTCTCCTCTCGAGCATCACCTTTATGTTGTGAGCTACGACTCACCGGGGGAAATCGTCCGACTCACTAAACCTGGTTTTTCCCACAGCTGCTCAGTGAGCCAGGTATCTCAACACACGCATGCACACACACACACACACGCTCCAACTCCAAGTCAAAATAATCAAGTAGTTTTCACTTTTTAAAGTTTGTGAATGGGAAGTTTTGCTCAACTTTTCTCTCCATGTTCCCACAGCAAGCTGCTCAGAAACTATTTGTGTCATTTAATATTTAATTTTTTATGATGTTTCTTTAACACGTCAGATGACATTACAGTACATTACAGTATCCTTGTTAATCTTTTCTTCTGTGTACTTGTTTAGTGCTACATTTGCCAGTCATACATCTTAAATTTGTGATTAGGATCTAACAGATTTTTAGGACAACACTTGTCTTTTATTGTAATCAGTCAGTGTAATTCACCTCTGATATAATTGAGGTGTCTGTCTAAAAGTGAAATAAAAGTGTTCTTGTATTTGTTTATTTCACAAGTGTGCTATAAGTGTGTCACTTGCACAAAATAACATAAATAAGAACCCTCACCCTTGTTGTCCTGCATGGTGGATTTTAAAAAAAAATTGTTTTCCTCTGTGGATTTCTGCAGAATCATAAATTAGTGTGGATGCTGTTTTTAACCCTGTTTTGTATATCTGTTTGTTTTCTTCCTCGCAGACCTTTGACTTGTTTGTCAGTCATTACAGCAGCTTGACCACATCACCTTGTGTGCACGTCTACAAGCTGCAGGGCTCCGAAGACGACCCACTACACAAAGAGCCTGAGTTCTGGGCGAGCATGATGGAGTCCAGTGGTACTGAAAACAAACGCTTTGTTGAGATGAGATGAAATGTTTTCTGGCAGCTGTGAAAGTTTCCTTTTTCAGTTTTTTTTTTTCTAGCACTTGTCTAAGATGACGCTCATATGTAGTGATTTAAACTGTGTGAGGCGTGTGTACATTGTGTTTGAAAGTAAATTCCCACAACATTATATGACATCAATATATATTTATATCTTATTTCTTTTGTGTCTGCTTTTTTCCCAGGTTTCCCGTACGAAACCAGTCCTCCAGAGATCTTTAGCTTCACAGGGAAGTCGGGCTTCGAGCTGTACGGCATGCTGTACAAACCAGACAACCTGGTTCCAGGCAGGAAGCATCCCACCGTTGTTTTTGTCTACGGCGGTCCACAGGTTTGATCTTTTCTGCTGTCTCATTTGATTCATGGCATGTAAGCCTTAGGAGCAATAAACAATGACCAACATTCTCTTTTTGTGATTATTTTTAAATGTGGTTAACTGAATGCATCCCAGCAGGATTTGATATTAAGAAGGTTTCCTTCGGTTTTAGATCTGTGTTTATCATGAGTGCACCATGCTATGACAACACAATAGTTAAACTGAAACTTAATGAACCACCTCTCGGCTTAGCAGCTCTTTATTTTGCCGCTGACGGGCTTAGATTGTTATTTCAAGTGTCTGGCAACATTATAGAAAGGATCCCTACAGAGACAGACCTTTTTGTTACATGGTAAGGCCTTTTTTTGTTTAACCAGGAACAGCCCTGTAACCACCATCGCCAAAGCCACCAGACTCCATTTAAACAGTGATTTTAGTGTGTAGCCAGCATATTTTCACATCTGACTTGTTGAATTATAGTTATATTGTAACTAAACCCGAGTTGGTGATTGCTGGAATGACACTTTCGCCAAGCATGTAATTTAAGTGCAACAGGGAATGTTTTCTGACCAAGTGACATTGCTGTGATCGTATTTTTTTTTCTCCAGGTCCAATTAGTGAATAACTCTTATAAAGGAGTGAAGTACCTGCGGCTGAGCACGCTGGCATCTCTGGGTTACGTCGTGCTGGTCATTGATGGACGAGGGTCCTGTCAGCGGGGACTCAAGTTTGAAGGAGCTGTGAAGGACAAAATGGTAGTTATCACATGAATCATCTGCTTCAGGACAGACTTATGTAGAGGAATCAACAATGTTCTGTTTAAATGTTTTATGTCTTTAGAGAAGAAATTAGATAATTTACTGATAATAACAGTTGGTGTTTTATGACCTCATCACTATATAGTAGAATATGTGATATCAATTCACATATGACTGTTTGTAATGAGAAGATATAGTCCCTTTTTTCCCGCGTTTGTTTTTGTAGCACTTTTTTTAACTTGGATAATTAAATGCGTACGTGTGTTCACATTGGATGTAGATGAACAGTGAAAGGGTGTCAGTGCCAGGTGAGTTACTTTTCTGTTCTCCTCCAACCAGGGCCAGGTGGAGATTGAAGACCAGGTGGAGGGTTTGCACTACGTAGCTGAGAAGTACAAGTTTGTGGACTTGAGTCGTGTTGCTATCCATGGCTGGTCGTATGGAGGCTTCCTCTCCCTCATGGGCCTCATCCACAAACCTGACGTCTTCAAGGTCAAAAACCACTAACGTTTCTTTACAGATCCTTCAGCAGTAGAAAGATTGATAGATGAATAAGTCAATCTGCACTTTTAGCTGCATTTCCAAATACACTTTTTAGCTGAAGGAATTTAAAAAACGCTTCTGTCTGACTTCCCATTTATGTCTTTTTCAGGTTGCCATTGCAGGAGCTCCGGTCACGTTATGGATGGCCTACGACACCGGCTACACAGAGCGATATTTGGACACGCCTGAAAAAAACCAGAAGGGATACGAGGCTTGTTCAGTCGCGCTGCATGTCGACAAACTCCCCACTGAGTGAGAACTTTCATTATATATACAGACTTTTGTACTAATGCTCTGAATTTATTGCTAATTAGTTACTATGCCTACAAATCAACTGTGATAGACGCCCACTGTACAAGGCAATATTATACTGTAGCGTGTGTCATCCACCTCACAGCAAGGCTCGTTTCTACAGTTAATGAGGTCAAGGTGTACAATTTGATTTTCTGTAAGCTGTCTTATCAGTTACGTTAACTCCTGCATGCTATTATGTGAACATGACAAGAGAAACTAAGAACTTCATTTCTCTGTTAAATCCAGGCCCAACAGGTTGCTGATCCTTCACGGGTTTCTAGATGAGAATGTGCACTTTTTCCACACCAACTTCTTGGTGTCTCAACTCATCCGGGCAGGGAAGCCTTACAGCCTGCAGGTAGGTTGATTTACTCATTCATACTGACTTTAATGAAGCCACATCCAAACAAATTCGTTCTTGATCACCATACACAAAATAATTTCTGACTCCATACTGACACGCCTAAATATGCATATCACATTACTGTTTACATACACTGGACATGCACAATGACAGTGTAAACAGGAAGCAGATTGTCTACCCTGCAGCTGGTTGCTTAGTTACAGAAAATAATAAGGAGATGGCAAAAAGATAAGATTTCTTTGCTTAGACCGACAATGAGGAGAAACTGTTACTGAAAATAATATGAGCATGAGCCGGTCACGGAGATGGAAAACAGACTGGGAGTCACTGCAAAGCAAATACAGCTTATTAGAATAGTCCTGGTCGAAAGCACTATCCATTTCCGAAGGAAGCCATGGTAAAGGGAAAGGAGTACCCACACAAAAATGATGAAATCACCAAAAGTATTTATTGATACCTTTTAATGTTCTGACTTTAGGTGCCATGATTGATAAAACCCAATCAGAAAGCAAATGTGGTGTGTGCTTCTTCATTTTACAAAAGTCTTCAAAAGGCAACCCTGGAGTTTTTAAAGGAAAGTGGGGTCAGCAGTGTTTTCAGATGTCTCAATTTTAGGGGTTCCAAAACACCAGAGTAGTGTGGACGCTAACTGTAAATGTAGCGATAGTAAAGTGTTTTAAATGAAAAGGTATTAGTGTGGATGTAGCCTGAGTGATGAAGATGGGAAACTGAATCTGGATGTGTTTTTTCTTTAAGTCCAAGGGGGTCAAAACGTTTCATCATACAACACAACAAAGCACATTTAAATAGGATGAGTGTTAAACAAAAAATGAAAAAGATGAACAGTCATGTTGGCGCTTGTTCTTCAGTTGTTCCCTTTATTTGTAATACATTAAATTAAGGAGGAAGGAAGGTGCAAAAGCTTCTGCAGTTTTTCCAGTATTTCAATCCAAGACAGGCTTTGGAAAAATTCAGAAGTGATACTTGATTATTTCTCACTAATCCAAAAAACTATATCTGCAAACCTGGAACCTGACTACTAACATCATGTATCATTTTGTTAGATTTAATATATAATAATCAACATGAAGAAGAAGAAGAAGAAGAAGTGAAATCATCTCATATATGCACTGTATATAAATATGTAATTTAACACAGTTGTTGAAAAGCGTCATTGCTTTGTTTCGATTTGGATAGTATTTTGTACACACATTGGGGCTGATTGACTGCACATCTCAGAGATTAATGTTCTCTTATTTTACACATTTATTGAAATTGAAGTAATTTAAAAACATGAACTCTGTCACAAAATTTTGGTTGTTTATAGCATAATAACATCTGACGTCATGCGATGAAATGAAATAATCAATATACTTTGTATATACATGTATGCAGCTGTTGTTAGGTGCTGGAAAAGCTTAAAAAAATATTGGAAAGTGCTTGAATTTGACTTCAGAAAAGATGTAGGAACCCTGATGTAAGAATCCAGCTGATCCCGAGATGGTCAAACATGTTCGTTTTGTTATTCCAGGTGTATCCCAACGAGCGACACAGCATCCGATGTCCGGAGTCTGGAGAGCATTACGAGATCACGCTGCTGCACTTCCTCCAGCAGAACCTGTGATAAGCCTTTCTACACACTGACCTTCCCTTTCTCGCTTCCTAACCTCATCTCCTTGTCTCCTCTTCTCCCTTTCCTCCATTTATTTAAACCTGCACCTCCTCCCACTCGATTTTATGATGCTCTGAATGCAAGCTATGCCAAACCACATCACACCTCAAGAGTTGTTTCATCAGTCTTAAAGGTGCTGAAGCATTTTAGCATCAATTAATGATTACGATATTGATATTCAGATTTTAGTGGAGTCACCCTGAATGAGACCATCACTGAGATAAAAAAGTCTTCACACTGTATTTGACAGTGAAGTGGGATCTGCTAAATTGCTTTAAGCCCCAAAACAAGTAGAGGGCGCCGTTCGCCCAGAACAAACAGGGCTGAGGCTTTTTTATGTTGACAGATGGTGGAATGAAAAAAATCACAGTGATGATGTTGATGATAAAAATGTTGATTGTTGCACCATAAACAGAATTTTTCAGCAATGCAAAAAGTACAGAAGTCGACCTGCCACGTGCAGACGTGTGCAGCTTTCTCTCTTTTTTTGTGCCTATTCCTTTTTTATTGAGCTGTCACTTTGTTTTTTTGGGACCCAGCTTATAAAGTTATTGTTTTCCTGTGTCTGCGAATAAACACTGGAGTGAAGATAGTAAACATAAATCTCTATAAGAGCACACAAGCAAGCTCTTAACCCCCTTTGTGGTGTGTTCTGTGCCCTCGTGCTCTCATAGATGACCTTCTATGTACTGTGCCACACTTTGGCAGATTTACAAGGAAAAAAAAAAGTTACATGCCACATTTTTATTGTGTATTGTTAAAAAATATTTTTATGAATACTTATGCATTCATAGAAGGTGGAAATATGTAGCGACTTGTTGCTGTTTCACTCACTCGCTTGCTTTAATTTCACGGAGAGCTTCTCTTTCTTCTTCTGCTGCTGAGGACTTTTGCACATATTACGTATATTTGCCTTGGTGCCAACAAACTGACTTATAAGATGATGTATGACACAACCGTTGGCAGTCTGAGGTGCCTTGCAAGAGTTAAAGAGCGCCCGCTCGTATAGTATATATCAGGGAATCTGTCTGAGGACCTAAGACAATAAAATGCCTTGTTTCGTGTGCGTTTGATGACCATCTGTATGAACTACCGTGACCTGTTTCATGGTTAAATGTACTCTCAGATATTGAAGAAATAAACAGAAGTGAACAATCTTTTCCAAAGTCTTGTCACCAAATGAAATGTATTATTTTTTAAAGGTATTTCATATGTATTTTTTTCCCTGTAAAATAACACAGAAAATAACTCCTCTACAAGTTTAGATAATTTGTATATAAACAGGCCTTTTGATATGTGTTTGAGTTTCAGGGAAAGGTGATGAAACAAAAAGTGATAAAAATACAACATGAACCAACTTCATGAGCCTCAATAAAGATGCCAGATACAGAAACTAAATGCAAATATTTTGTAGAGGAGTGAGAGAGATTTAGGGGGCTTATGAGGACACCTTCTCAACACAGACATACCAGAAGTCACCAACCCAAAATCATACATTTACCCCAAGAAGCTTCAAAATCTGCACTACGTGAGACTTCATTCCTGGACTCCCCAATTAAACAGAGAAAATCAGCACAACGAACACTCAACAAACATATGAATAACCTCAATACAACGGTTGTTTTGGTGTCTGGGGTTATGCTGAAAAGAAGCATCTAGAATAAACAGAGCGTTTTATCCTCTTTGCATATGTCACATAATGCACAGAGGTAAACATAGATGCAACAGAATCATTTCACAAGTTCAAAACTGTTCAGAAATCAGCTGAAAATACATTTTACTTTTCGTGTATCTAACCCTGACACATCTGCATTTTTATCATTTCCACAGCAGGGAGCAGCAGCTTCAAACAAATCCTGCTCAACCCTTTGAAAATCACCAGATGTTTAACAAAAAGTAGACTATATTCCAAATAATGCATTGTATGCTCCTGAGAGCCATTAAATCAAGATCAGGCAGATTATAAAGTTCCCTATACAAACCACATAACCATATTAAAACATGCACCCTTTAACTATGATGCAAGAAACACCTAAATTACATTTGTGTTTATTCACTTAACACCAGACATGTAGAATTCCCCAGTAAGAGATATTATAAGTAAAGGAAAATATTGATTCAAACAAGCATATAAAGCTCAGCTCTCCTCTCAGCTTGCTTTGCCCGGGGGTCACGTCTGCAAAATGACAGGAGGCTAGGGACCAGTCAATAGATAAACATTAATAATTGATATATGTAAATAATTATCCTGGACCTCTGTCTGGGAGTCCATGGTCCTGTCTTTTGATAAACAAGCTTTATTTTGATGCTTTTTTTTTATGCACTCTGTCACCTTATATGCATTCAAAGTCCCAGCACCCTGTCTGACCTGCGGGCTGTAATTTGAGTGTCAGTGGTTAATAGGATTGCCTTATATCTCACATATATGTTATATATAATCATATATTGAATCAAAGTTTGTATTTTATTTGGAACTGTATAGAGACTCATTATGAAATGCGTTACTTATGCAAACTGCTGTACTTGCAATGATCATTTTAAGAACTTAAAGTGTTTCTCGTTATTCATCAGAGGAAGCACATGCTGCTGGGTGGTTGCTGTGTTTGCGTGCAGTCGTCTTCAACCATGACCAAAGACTCAGGATTTATTAAACATTTAAAAAACTTTATTTCCATCCACTTCATATAAATGAAATATAAAATATTTAAAGTGTATAAATGTTAAAAACAATACACTGTGCATTATCAAAGAGGTTTTTAAAACACATACTGTAAGTAGAACAAAATAAGCTTAAGGAGCCCTTACAAAGGGAATAAAGTTACTGTCAATATGACTGAATATATCCACTGAGACAATGAGTTGATCGTATGGCACAGCATAGAAATATCTGATGATCCAGTGCGTAACAGAGAGATCATTCATTAAAGTTAATTACAGTTGTTTTCCTCAGTCCTGTGCTGTCTGACACAGACTGATCTGCTTATTGCTTTATTGTGGCAGGGGCGATCTTCAGAAGAGTGGTCTTCACTGAGCTGTTTTCCCCCTCTGTGGATGTCCAAAACATCCTTTGTCTTCTGTGATGCTGTTGTCTGAGCTTTCTGGGATATTTGCCGTTGAGGTTTGACTCACCACAGCTACTGAACCACCAACCACCTGCAAGACAAAGAGTAGTTTTATGAATAACTTCATTTATCCAGTGATTAAGCCACTCAGACAGTTAATGTGTATTCAGGTTGTAGGGTCAGTGAAGCCGTCGTACCTGAGAACAGGTCAGCACAGTTGACATCTGCAGCGAGGTCGTTGTCTCTGTCGGCTGTTGAAAAAGGAAGGCCAGATTCTCCAGTTGTCATTATTGTCTCCTGGTTACCGGATGAAGACTCCTGCTCCAGGTGGAGAGCGAACTCCTTCTCTTCTCCGTCAAGTTGGAGTCGGTAATGAGCCTCCTGCTGCTGCTGTTCGGCCCAATCAGAGACCTCCACCTGTAGGACGTACTGGCCTTGTTTGGAAATGGTGTGGATGCTTTCCAAGCCCAGCCAAAACTCACCTGAAGGGATGAATGTTAAGATTAATTTTTGCCACTGAAGTTTAGTGACGCAGATATTTAAAGAACTTTTTTTCAGCTGAGCTGAGCTCACCATTCAGGTTGCCGAAGCCTTTCTTGTAGCTTTCCCACAGCTGGTTGAAGTTCTGGGATCCATCGTAACGTTTCTGGATGACTGTCCATCCACCTTCTGCAGAGAGAGGAAGAGAAAGATTGAGCTAAAGAGGCTTATAACACAGAATGAATGTTTTATTTTATTGACACAGTGCTGGAATACTCTACTCTTCGTTGGCCAAAATGTGAGAGTGGTTTAAATCTCCAAGGGTCTGTCAATGCTGAAATGTGCAACCCTTTGAACTTCTCTGCGTAGGTCCCTCTCTTTAGTGTTTTTGGTTAGTGTTTTTTACTGCTGATTTAAACTGTTGTAATTTTGGATAAAAAGTTGCCTCGCTCAGCTTTCAGTTGTGGAACAGTGTTGTTGCACAAATTCAAACCAGACGGCCTTGACACTCACCTGAAGTCATTTCACAGAGGACGTTGAAGGGCTCAGAGTTCTCTGGCTGGATTGTGTAGACGCCGCTGGCTCGCTGCCCTCGTGCAAACAGATCTTGACAGTCTCTGGCCCAACCTGGGAAAAATCAGAACACAGAAAACTCTGATCAGTCGAGTTCAGGTTTGATTTCAGAAATTCACTCCAGTACATGCAGATACTGATTACAGGCTTGCTCCTTGTCCTGACAACACTCAGTACAATGGGTGTGTTTTTGAAAAGTTGTTGTCCTCATTTTCTCCTGATCTTTGGACGGCATGTGAGCTGCTCTGCCAGCGAGTCGTGTAGTATAAATGCAGGTGCAAAGGTGAACTTTTTTTCTCCTTACATCACTTGGGGGATACTTTAATAGCTCCTATATTGGTACACGTGGTGCTGTTAATCCTGTAAATTCCCTCTCTTGCGGCAAATTGTTTTAAACTGGGTGACGTTTGCTCAGATTTCAGAACTATTTTATGTGATCTGAAGACGTGTGCTTACAAGGCATTCGTGTTTCACCTCAAAATGTGTTCGTACCTTTAGTACTTAAGGAGGAATGCCCGGGGAAGTGTATAACCTCTCACATCAGCTATTGGTCTAAAGGTTTCTCATGTAGTTTGTGTTTTTTTAACTGTGTTTTCTTACCTGATGCGTCTATGCTCTGCTCTACTGGCTCTCCCCTCAGTGCCGTCTCTCCATCTCTCCGTCGGTGTGACTTTACTCTCTTGTTTCCGACCTGGTGGATCACAGAGCAAGGTCAAAAAACTGTAACATATCATTTACATTATTGTTAAGATAAATGTAATATTTTAGTTAGGTATCCTCGGCTAAATCATACGAGGCGTGCTGTGTATTTGATTGTGGCGTAGCTCACCTTGCTCTGCAGTGTTTGCAGGTGTAGACTCTGCTTCTCCAGTTTGTCTTGTTGCTGCTTGATTTTGTCCACCAGTGCATCAATGCGTCTGTTCTGAGCCGCCACCAGCCTCTGGAAAAATAAAATGTTTCATCAGCATGGGGGCATCATTGTGTTTTCAATATAACATCCCTCCCTGTAGGATGGAGGTATTTAGGTGGTATTGATATATATCTGGTTTGGCTTCAGATCAGCTGTTGAAATCTATTTGAAAGTTAAAATGATCTCTGAAGGATCTGGACTCCAAATATGACACAGTCCTTAACAATATGTTTTCATCCACCAAGCTGAATTAACATGAAAGCGGTATTTTTCTCTCACCTGGACAAATGGGACTCCTGTGTGCTCGCTGTCGTTGCTGTCCAGTGTCGGCTCTTTAAGCATCTCATCCAGCCTCTCCTCCAGTCTGTCCATCCTGGTGTGGATGTCCTCGCTTTGTGTCTGCCCCTCCTTCACCTTCGTCCTCACCTCCTCGACCAGCTCTGCCACCACCTTCTCCTTCTCCTCCTCTCCCTCTTTGCTTCTTGCCTTCAGAGCTTCATCTTGCTCCTGCTGCTTCCTCTCCAGTTCGGCCACCGTGCCGTTGAAAGCCTTCAGTTTGGCGTTGATGTCTCTCATCTGGACTTTGGTCTTGTCCACATGCTCCTTCAGACCCTGGCCCAGCTGCAGGAGGCCGTGAGCCACCACGTTCACGTCGTCCCAGGAGGCACGTTTGTCCTGGGCACCTCTGTCTGTGGGGAAAGCGGCCACTGCGTGCACCAGAATGGTCAGCAGGAGAATGACAAGCTGTGGCATCTTCATCTTTGTGTCCTGCTGTTTCAGTGTGAAAGCTGCTTCTGATTTCTCTCTCTGTCTCTGTTGTGTGCTGATGGGCAGCACTGTGAGGTTTTTATAGCTCAGTGCTGCAGCAGAGGACTCCTCTAATTGGCTGCTGGATCTTGGAGGAGGGGATGGAGGGAGGTTGGAGGCGTGGAGAGTTTCATAGTGGGTGCCCTTTATGAGGACTTGGATCATGATGCAATGAAAGGTCTATAAATTACTGATTAAACTCCTGCTGATACAGGAAAGAGACATGGACTCTGTTATAAGATCAGCTCTTTGTGGGTGAAATAATTAAAGTTTAATAAGTAAGTAAATTAAAATTTCTTGCATGTAGTCTGAGTTGTGTTCAAATACTCAAATATTCAATGTAGGCCTGCAGCTAAGGATTATTTTTTACTATTGACTAGTTTTCTGATTATTTCTAGATTAAGTGATTAACTGTTTATAGAATATCAGAAAACACTGAAAAATGAAAAATCACAGTATCCTCGAGCACAAGATGACATCATTACAGGTCATATTTTGACCAACCAACAAGTTGGAAACCCCAGAATGTTTAAATACTATTCCAAGAGCAATAATTTAATTTTCACATTTGAGAAACAATCAAATGTTTTGGAATTTTGGCTGAAAAATGACTTAAAACATTTAATGGATCTTCAAAATTGTAGCCGATTGAACTTTATTTTCATCGACTAATCAATTAATGTTTGTTTGATTGTTGGAATTTAATGTAACATGATAATCCCACATCTCACATGTTTCATTTGTTCATATTCTGTTTGCATTAATATTTTGAAAACTTAAATTACTGACTGACATGTTCATCTAACTTCAGTGTTTTTCATCCCTAAAAAAGAAAAACAAAATTCCAGTGTGACATCCATAACAGATAAAAAGATTAGTGATTCAATACAGTGCTTAACAAGATGACCACATTTTGTATCCTCCACAAATAAAACACTGAAAACTGAATAAAATTTATCTCAGTAAGTGAAGCAGGGAGTTGCTGTGTGTCCTCAGGATGAAACAGGAATGCTGGAAAATATTCAAAGATGGAGGAGTCAGTGTGAGAAGTAGGGGAAAGTTCACCCCTCAGGCCTCTTTACGGACTCGGGCCTGACAACACAATCCAACAATCACACGCGCACCACGTATACACCCAGACACAAGGCACGTGGTGTACTGATGAGGTACAGATGACATGACGCACACATGCGGTACATTTCGGCAAACCACAGCTCTGTGATATTAGTCCAGGAAAGCATTTTTAGGAAACGCACATTATGTTGGTCGGATTAAAAGGGAACTTTCCTGTAAGCTCGAAGTTATGTTGTAATGAAAGGATCAGTTTATGAATACATTTAAAATGTTCTGCATCTATATAAACATTCAATCGATATTTTTTAACCTAAAATTATAAACATTTGACATTTCTAGCTCCTAAATTGTGAGAATTTTCTGCTTTTGTTTGTCTCACGTGTTGATTAATTGAATGTTTTTAAGTTTTGGACTGGTGGTCGGACAAAACACAGAATTTGAAGATGTCACCTTGGCCTTTAGGGGATTTATTATGCTCATTTTTGTACAATTTTCCCCATGTTTTTTAAAACAGACTAATCAAGAAAGCATTTGTCAGTAAAAATAGAAAAATAGTCCTTAGTAACAGCCCTAGTCTTATAATCAACATACTACAAGCCATTAACCTCTGAATATAGCGTGTTAACATTGGCTAATTAGCACTTAACATACAGTAAATGGAGAAATCGGTTTTATATGCGTCTTCTTATAAACCAAAGTAATAGAAACATTCAGATTTTGACCTGATGGTGGCGCAAGAGGAAAAGTCAGATTATTAATAGCGTTATTACAATTCATCGTGATGTATGTGGGACATGATTGATTCCATATTCATTTTAAAAAGTTGAGTAGACATTTCAGTCAAAACCACGAATGTGAACCTTAGGTATCTGATGCTATATAAAGGGGGTTTGACGTCATGATTGACCGCTGTGTGCCAGTCTGTGAGGTCATCATCAGTGACGCTACTTGCAATTGGTCGGACAAGTGTATGTGCGAGAACTTGATACCCCAGAGGTCGCTACTGCGCAGACTCGTGCTCCAAATGACATCACAGTGTGAGATGACAGTAGTCAAATTTGGGATGGAGACGTGTTGTACATCTTTACACACAGTCAGTAATTTATATGTTTGTTTGTTTTTTGGAATATCTTAGAGTATACCTTAAAAGTTTGACTGTCGTCACCGAGCAACAAACTGTTGTGGAAATTCATTTATTCTTACCCTCTGACACATACACCAAGGAATAGCCTGTCAGGAATAGGTGGTTTGGAGGCTTTAAAACTGCTGAGACATTTGTTTAATTTTAAGGTCATGACTCAAAGTGAAACCAGACAGTCAAAGAGGAACTATATTTGCATGACATGTTGCACAGTTACAAAGTACAGTAAGATAAAACTTAAACAAACATTGATGCTCGTCTCACACATGAACCAGGACACCTGATTTCAGTTGTTTGTATTCCTAATATAGCTTCGGGACGTCTAGCTGCCTTTACATCATTATTGTTTGCTCGGTCATGGTGTGATCCTGTGCACGTATAGTCTGTGCTGCAGACTTTCTGCACGTATCCTCCGACCTCCCAGCTCATGTGCTCTGTCCTGAATCAGCTGGAAGCAGGAAGTTTTACGTCCCTACTCAGCTGTACTGAGACACAATGTTCGACTTGTACGTGGAGCTGTGTTTGGACGAGGCGGCATGCATGTCCATGGCGTCCATTACAATAACAGTTGTTTCCTGTAAGTTGGAATAAAAATGTTTTGGAGGTTTCAGACACTGGAAAATCTGAGTGTTTGCATTGAAATTACCCTCATTTAAATTTGTGGTGGTAGTCAGAAAATGTTGGAACTAAATCCTCAGAGTCAGGATGTTGAACAGCAATCTGAAGGTGTTTGACTTTTTTTTTTAAGTCTTTGTTTAGTTTTAGTTTTTTAATGACACTGTCAGCAAATTATTGTTTGTTGCCCATTGCAGGTATTAATGATCTCATGAGTGTTGGCCATTATTTGTCCAGTATTTACATGTACTTCTACTTTTGTTTTGGTCTTCACCACCTGGGAAATATCTGGCTCTTAGGCTACTAACTACTCCGCTATGTGCACCAGGTAGTTGCTAATTGTTTCTGCTGTTTGGTGGTGAGTTGGCTGTAATGGTACACAAAAATCATGGTTTCGTGTGAGTTGTTGTAGCAGAAAAAAACATCCCCAAATCTACAAGAATATCTATCTTTCCATTTATTTTGAACAGACAGCAACGTAAGAGCAAGAGTCAAAGACAGACTCAACCCTCCTGCTGAGGCCAGAGGGAGCATTTTACCCTCTGGCATCTATATTTTCACTATAAACATTAGGAACACTTCAAACACTTCTGTGTCACACAGTATGAACACTAAACAAACACTGTCCCAAAAAGAAACCTGTCACAATAGGCTATAAACTGAAAGCATCTCTTTTGATATGAAATTGAAAATATCAAAATACACATTGAAACTTGTGCATCAGGAATTGTTTCAATTAGTTTCACCTTGGCTATATTTAAATATTTAGGCACCCAAACATTTATCATCTTGGTGATCAGCACATCTTGGTGATGCTGTGAAACGTGCATCATGTTTAATGTATTTCCATTCACATGACCAACAACAGTGAAGCAATGCTGACACATCGTTTGGATCTCATAAAAAACTCCTCTGTTGTTGTAGCTGAACGGGAACCCGCAGGTCAGTCAGTTTAATTTGCACTTGCCGTAGTGTGACTGACCTCCACGCCAATCCACTTGATGTGCACATGTTGCAAACGGTGTTCGTCTAAAGTTTCAAGAAGAACTCACGCTTTTGAACTTTGGCTGCGTTACGTGGCTCAGTCTGCGTGTATTTGGCTGCACACGCCAAATTTTGACCCCAGGGACAGTTCTGCATGAGTACACAAACTGCCCCTGCTCCAGCGCTGAGCAGGTTGTGTACAGTGGGTTTTTAAAGATATTTTTTGGGGGGGTGTTTTTGCCTTTAATTGATAGGACAGCTGAGTGTGAAGGGGGGATGACATGCAGCAAAGGGCCACAGGCTGGATAACCAACCCGGGCCGCTGCGGCAACAGCCTTGTACATGGGGCGCCTGCTCTATCCACTAATCCACCGACGCCCCATACAGTGGGTGTTTTAGAGCTTGTTCACGAACAACAGCAGCCTGCTGCGGCTGAAAACTACACTTTGAGACCACATTTATCATGTGGTCAGAAACATAATAATGTTGCTCAGCGTCTGCAGGACTTGTAAACAGATAACTTTTCATGCAAGTTCGTCATATCAACTTTATAAGCAGATAATATGTCAGTGTTTTGTTTCCAAGTGTACAAACAAATCCGTTTATTTAAAGTGATGCTTCACTAAAAACCCTGCTTTTCAAGGAAAAAATGCTTCAGATCTAAATAGTTTCTATGAAAGAATTGAAGCTTGTACCATCAGTTGAAACACTTTTAAAACAAATTTAAACTCTGCACCTTTTCAGTGACAGGAAATCTGGTGATTAAATGAGGGATTTAAATTTTCTAACACGTCTGTCACTTTTTTCGAAGCTTCCCCTAACATAGCCTACTTTAATTTAGAACTAATGCGTTAATGCAAATCAGCTCTATGAACTGTGTATGTGTGTGACTGTGTCAGAGTTCGAAATGTAGATGTTGTTTGCAGTTATCTCCCTGCATATGTATTTCTGCTTTTCAATGATAGTAATGACATAGTAAGAGTTACACATGCATGACTGTATCTGGTGGATGACACACTGACCGGCAGATATCTGATAAAATGATAATACTGTCTCTAAATATCAGACGAACTGGGGTTATCTGCACATTATAAGCAAGGAAAACACTTCTTTTCCTCTAACACATGCAGAAACATTCCTGAACCTGGTGGGCAGATTACAGCAAGACAACATGTCCCATCAGATCTGCACATGTATAGTACATGAGCTTCCACACCGCTGGGCGGGGTGGTGTTGTTGGTAGTGGGGGTAGACTGTGTTTTTAGGCACCAGTGGGTTAGTGTGTGAAAGGTGAGGACGATGTCACGTGTCTGGTATGTTGCATCAGCCTCTCAGAGGCAGAAAATATCCGACTGTGTTTAGGATCAGACATGTTCAGCTGCAGGGTCGAGACGGACACGCTCGAAGCCTGTAGAGACGAAAACACCCCCCCTCTGGATCAGAAATTATTTTTAACTTTTATCGAGATCTTCAACCTCGAGTGTTTTGAGTAGTCTTTATCAGTTAAAACAAACACAGCTGGTTCACAGAAACACAAGATGAAGACACAGAAAAACTAAAATTAGTGACTAGAGATTGATTGGATTTTTAGATGTCGTAGCAGAGGCACAGATTTAGCACACCAATCTTGGTGAAGAAACTATCCTGTCTGATCCTCAGGATGTGATTTTTTTTCACCTCAAGATTATCAGAGACTGTAATGTGATTTAATGATGTAATCTCTGCTATAGATGACTGTATGTCCATCGATCCCATTTTAATATGTTCTTATTATTCCACCAGATTCATTTCAGATGAGTGTGCTGATTTCTTTGTAAGTCTATACTCAAATATCATTATTGATTCAGGCAATAAATACATCAGAATTCTTTTTACCCTTTGGATGGATCAGTTAACTTCATTGTTGGCGTGCACAGGAGCAGTTTGATATTTTAGGGAATACGCTCATTTGCTTTCTTGCTTAGGGTTTGATGCATAGACTCTAAAAATAATGGATGTAGCTACCGTGACATCATCCATTGGCTTGCGGACTTCCATTTTGAAGCCTCGAGTTCAGTGTTTCAACCGTCGCCATCTTGGTTTTTTGGAGCCAGAAGTGACGGTGTACGGGTGAGAGGCTGGAGCTGTGTAGGAGCGAAGGGTATATCTGACAGAGAAGCTGAGGACACTATTGGCAAACTCTATATCTATTGATTTTCAAGTATTTATTTACCAAACATCTGGGTACATGTCTTCAGACCAGCTGACTAAATAGCACCTCATTTCTCTTATAGTCTGTCCATGTATCCCAGCGCTGCACGTGTCATTGCTTTAGTCCTCAGGTACAAGGTCAGTTTTTCCATGGAATATAGTTCCTCTACAATATCCCCCCACTGTCTTGGAGTTAGAGGGTCACGTTTAAGCCAGTTCCCAGAAATGTCCTTTTTGCATGCCTGATAAGAGTCTGTCCTTTGAATAATGCTGTCAGGTATTAATCCCAAGTAAAAAATCTGTGGGTCCCTTGGATCCTGAAAGTCTCTCAAGAATCAGAATAATCCCATCTCAGAATGTTTGTAGTTTTATACATGACCAAAATATATGTGAGTGATTGGCAGAGTCTCTTAGCTAGAGAGACTGTTTTTTTTACCAGACTGTAAATATGCTTATTTCTGTTAAGTTGGGCATTTTATCATGAGGGTCCATAAGGATCAAATGGCTTCTGGAGGCAGCCTCAAGTGGCTGTTCAAAGAACTGCAATTTTTGGCACTTCCCTTGGTGGCATTTCTCAGCAGCAGAAGTTTCTGCTTGGTTAGATGAGAAGATTGATACCACTCTCATGTCATGTACGATAAATATGAAGCTACCGCCAGCAGCTGGTTTGCTTAGCTGATCCTAAAGACTGGAGACAGAGGGAAACAGTTTGTCTGGCTCCGTCCAAAGATGACAAAATCCATTTACCAGCACCTCTAAAGCTCAGTATTAACACATTATATCTGGTTTGTTTAATCTGTACAAACACTGAAGGGTAAAAATGACAAGCTGTGGTTTTGCTGGCAGTTACTTGGCTTGGACTATTTCTTGGCTGAGACCAGTAACTTCCTGGGTCTCGGCCAAGAAAAAGTCCGGTAAAACCACAAAAACCAAAACAAAACCAACTCCCCTGCAGTCTACAATTGACACATTAGTTAGTGAGCCAGAGAGGTTCTGTTAGGTGGATTTTGTTGTCTTTGGACATTTATATATACTTTCAATCAAAGGGCACAAAGCACCAGAAATCCTATTAAAAAATACCAGAACTTTAATGTTTAGTGCTTTTATGTATTTATTCATGTCTCTATTTCAAACAGTAAATGTACCTCTTTGAAAACAGACTTCCGTTCTGGCTTGTCTCTTCAATTTTTTTCAGCATCTAGAGGGCAGATCAGTTCATCTGGCAGAAAAGAAAAGTGTGTGAAAGGTAACGCTAGCGTGTAGCTTATGTTGATGTCATGGGGGATTCATAAAAAGCGTCTGTTATTTACAGTTCAAAGGTTGGTCCGCCATTCATTCACGTGCATCTCACTGACCTTTTACCCAGATTCCCCCCACACAGCATCTGTATCCTGTGCTCCTGCCTGCTCGCTTTGGGACCTGTTGCCTTTTTTCTTTTTTTTACAATCCAGTTCTCCATTTTGCACTTTAACCTAGAAAGCAGCGTCGTTTCTCCGAGGCATCCACTCCCTGATCAAAGAGTGCAACAGAGGCGAAGGTATGTAAGCCAGAGGTGGGCTGAGTAAATACTTTTCCTGTTTTCATGTGTTAATGAGGCTTTAATGACTTCTGTGAAACACTGAAAATATACATCTCAAGTTATTAAATCAGCACCTGAACCAAAAAAACAATACAATAATGATGGTCGGTACATCACTTTGATTCAGACTGAAATATTTCAACAACTACTGGATGGATTGAAATCTCATTGAGACATTTATGATCCTAGAGGATGAATCCTACTGATTTTCACTGATGATCCTCTGACTTTCCCTTCAGTGCCACCATACGGTCACAGTTTTTCACTTATCCTGTGAAATAATTTGATATCTATTTGATGACATGAAACAAAATTTGTACATAACATTCATGGCCCCCAGATAACGAATCTGAAACACTTTGATTGACATCAGTTGAGACCAGGGGTCAGCTGCATAAAACTCTGTATAGATTTACGACTAAAACTTTGTGTATACATGAAAGTAGAAATGTGCGTACTCATTCTTTTCATCAGATTTATAAACATGTGCGCCTGATTCTGTTTATAAAATCTCTATCATTGTGGTGCTGGGTGCACATGCACGAGCCTCATTTCCACACCCACAGTTTACCATAAATGGATTTATAAACGCTCTCAATCATGCATTTGAATATATATATATATATATATATATATGTGCTCCTCTAGCATGCATTTGACCTGCTAATGAGAAATACAGAAAAGAAGTTTCACTGGCTGTGTCGCATTGGCGAGGTTCTCCAACAGTGCAGGAACTGTTGTTTTTACAGCTGTGGCTTTCTTTAGCATCATTCAACACATTTCTGTAAACCATTATCACAGTAAAATCTAGCCTATCTTAGCTGGCACTGAGCGAGAGGCAGGGTACACCCTGGACAGGCCGTCAGACTATCACAAGGCTGACGCATAGAGACAGACAACCATTCACGCTCACATTCACACCTACGGCCAATTTAGAGTCACCAATTAACCTGCATGTCTTTGGACTGTGGGAGGAAGCTGGAGTACCCAGAGAAAATGCACACTGACCCAGGGAGAACATGCAAACTCTGCACAGAAGGGCTCCAATGCTAAGCACTACCACGCCATGGTGGTGCAGTGGCATTTTGGTTATCCCATAAAATCTAAGACAGCTTGTGGAACGTAGCAAACTCAGTCAGTTCACTAGTGGCAGGTAAACATGAACCGGGTTACTTAAAAGAGCCAGTCTTCTTATACGCACATGGTCCCACAATGCTGCTGAAGTAGCTTTAGACTATTAAGGCAGCGGCGTCCTCGAAACAAGCTAGTTTTGATGAGATGTTGTGGGACTGCTTCTGCAGGAAGAGTGTTTATAGCTGTTGTGGGCAGCCACACTTGGAGCAGTGGGGTTAACATTCGGTCATCGTAGAGAGGATGCAGTTGTAGTTCAACTGGGGATACCAGCGCACATTTTCCTGGAATACATTCATTAGTGTTGCACTCTGTCGTAAACATGAAAAGTGATGCATATTGTCTCTGAGAAAAGAGGCAACCTGCCAACTTTCTCCTCTCTGCACAGCGGGCCAATCACAGCTTGAAGTGGGTGTAAATGTCGCATTGTTTATGTTTGGAACGTTACAGCAGTTTTCAGATGCAGTGTTGCCAGCTCCGACGGTGGAAGCGTGTGTGTGTGTGTGTGGGGGGGGGCAGAGGATGTTTCTTACATTGTTCGACCATCTAACAGGCACCTTTGCTGAAGCATCCTGACATGTTTGGTCTTGTTTCGACCAGGAGTGTTATTAGCTTACAACTGTGACAGGATCTGTTGATGCTTAACATGCAGCTGCATTGTGTGCTTCTGTTCCACAATCAAACAAACTGAAGGCTGTTCGAGACCAGACGTGTTTTACATGACAACCTGCTGTGTGATATCCATGAGATTCAGGTTCACCTAAACGCAGCCTGAACTTAACGGGACTCTCAACTCTTTGTCTTACCTTTGCCCACCACATCAGTAAACCCAATAACTGTTAGTGTTTGCATTACTAAAATGACATCTCTACCTTTCAGTTTAAATACATGACACAACAAATGTGCGCCTAACAATTCGTCTGAACTCATCCTGTTGTATTAAATATAAATAACTGGCCAACCTCTGCTCCATTTCTGAAAGTAAAACCCCAGTTGACCTTTTTTTTGTCGCGGTATTAACCAGGTATTAACCTCTACTTCAGTCCAGATATTTACTCACGAGGGGCTTAAAGGTTCATTGCACCCACTGTCACATTACTTAATGCTCTATTTGTCCATGACCTCCACTGTGAGACGGGTCAAATCACTTCTCTTACATAGTTCACCTTTTACCCAGAAACTCAGAGGAAAGCCTGAGGCGTGTGAAAATGAAGAGAAAAATTTATGTGTTCAGCCCAAACGATGTTATCTGTAACCACATGTATAAATATATTTTTACTGAATATTTTATTTGTTAACTTCAGCCTGCAGCCATCACATGCATAATATTAAAGGGGAAAGATACGTAAATTGCAAAAATCCTGCATATTAACGGGTATTTGTGCTATTTTGAAAAAGAAACGGAAAAGATTGCTGGATCTAAATCTTTCTGGTTGAGCCAAGACAAGTTTTAGCTGTCTGAGTTTGACATGTGCAATGTGCACAATGTGCATGTAGAGAAGGACACAGCTGTAGCCTGCTTAGGTTAGCTGTGATCTTTAAGGGTATTCAATGCAAGAGTTGTCTGTAGTCTATATGTTACATGAACGGTGAAAAATAGGTTCCCTGTAAAGGTGTTTTAAATTAAATTAATTTTTTTAGCAAGAGTTTGCCTATTTATTAGGGATTTGGTGTTCAGAGCATACTGATACAGTCAATTAAAAATTTACTATAACTTTTTGTACAGGCCCAGTTGAATATTGCAGTAATAGTGTGTGGTTATCACAAAATCCCACAGCATCACTGCACACCAGTGTGCCGCAGCACACCATTTGTGAACCACTGGCTTATGGTCTGGCACCTGGTCACTGCCTTTTTATACAGTCCTGACCTCACCTGTGTGCTGTGCCCAGGAGCATCCAAACCCAGCAGGATAGGAAGAAAATAACAAAGTCCAGGCAGACGGCAGTCTCTGCAGATAAAAACACCACGCACACTTCTATTGGGTCATAAGCAATGACTGAGAGAGATTATTTCGTCTATACTTTTTTAAAAGTAAATCTCGCACAGTATACCTTTAAATCCTCTGAACATGGATCAATAACTGTGACGCATAATTGAAAGGGTATTAAAAAAACACTGTCAAACAAAATAATAAATATCCTGAATCTGAAAACGGGACTGTTGGATGAACAAAACAAAAAGCACGTGTTGGACATTGCCATGTTTACATGCCAATTCTTTATATGCTGTACAGTAAATGATTAATCGATTAATGGGAAAAAAACACATCAGATTAATCAATAAAGAAAATACCTGTTAGTTGTAGCTCTAATTTAACGACCACTTAAACTTGTTTGCTGAAGCCAAACAAGGGGCCCGTTCCCCGCCTCTGAGGCCTTTAAACTAATGTTATTATGTTTATGACTTCTTCCTGTTTGGTCTTGCCTGGACTCTCCTTGAGGCCCACACTAAAGAAAACATGTTTTGCTGCCAGAGTCTCTGGACTTTGATTCATGGTGACGGGACGGACAGGTATCCTCCTCCTATCTCCATCCTGTCAGTACCACGGGCAGCTGGGTGGGGAAATGAGTTTTTGTTCTGATAAAGAGCTGCTGGTGTTTGGCCTCCAACTCTGTTTTCCTCTGCGGTCACTCGCTGTGTATAGAGGTCTCTACAGAGTGACCATGACAGAGTGAAGGAGGTGAAGGGTCAAAGACAAACAAATAAAAGGTAAAGGTGTCACCTGGGAGCAGAGAGTACTGTAAATAGTCAGAGGGCGAGGCACCCTGTTCTCCACACTGACTTTACAAGGAAAAACCAGCACAATAAATAATTGTTTGTCCGGGTTTAGTTTAAAGATCAGGTACTGTGTTTTATAAGAAATATCATAACTAAAGCCCCAGAGATCAGAACAGTTAATTATCTGTGTTTTATTACAACAGGCAATAACTCTAAAATCCGTAAACTTTGCTATTTAAAGCTGCACTAATCTTTTTTTGTTTTGTTTGATGGATCAATGCGATGGCACATTATGTATAAAGTGTCAGCATCTTCTAAGATTTTTATTTTGGCCATTGCCTTTCTGTTAGACAGGACAGACTTGTGTGTGAGGGAGGAGAATGGAGGCGATGGCGTGGCTGAGATCGAGCCCAAGGCCGCTGTGGTAAGGACAGTGTCTTTGTACATGGAACACCTGCGCCCCAGCTTTACGGATCTTTGTAGCATCTTTAACTCAATGTTTTGGTTTTACTACCTGCAGCTCTACTGTTTTGGTTCACTCCCATGGCTCTCTCTGGCAGCTGTTTTTAAGCCATGTTTTCACCAAACACTTTTGGTGAACAGGGCACAACAGGGTGGATAGTGAGCAGTATTCCTCTGGGGATATTTCAGCCCTTGATTTTGCTGCAGAGAGCACGTGCTTCACTTTTACGCCGCTCCTTGGTACAGGCTCCCTGTAGTGTTGTGTTCACACTGAGCAGGAATAAAAGAATTCGTGCAAGTGAATTACATGTGAAGTTCATGTAAAGACACGGTTAGATGAGAATGCCCATCTAGCAGCATGATGGATGCGAAGCGAATGATGCAAATTAAGCGGCATGAATGAAGCAAGTAGCACAATTTCGCGCCATACACTTATTCCCAAGAGTTGATAAATCGGAACCTCAGTGACCAATGAGCGCAGTAATAGCCAATCAGCGGGGAGGTATGATGCAGAGGACGTACTGGCGGAATTTAATTCATCGATTTAGCGATTTCACACGTGTCATGTGTATTAGTCGCGTGAATGAAGGGAGTCAACACCAGTCCAGCTCTTACTGTATTTCCTCTTCTCGGGCAATGCAGAGGAACATTTGCATTATTAACAGGGTTTCATTTGTTTTCAGAGCAAAACAGATCAGACTGGAGTGTTTACACTCTGTTGCAACCAGTGGGATATTTAAAATTAGTGGGTTTGTGCATTGCGGCTTTGACAGGCAAGAGTGATGATACTCTCATGACCGATCAACAGACTGCAGTGTTTCTAGCTCCAGCTTTAAGTATCAGTCAGTGTGCGAGGTACCTCAGCAGAGGGGTGATGAAAAAATGGGATGGTATGGAACAGTTCTGTATCATCCACAACTTTTGACAATGGAAATGCGAAAATAATTGTTCCAATGTGTAACTGCTTGGTGGAATGAAGCTTTAGTGAATTGCTCTGATGAACCAACTGTATGCTGCTGCTGTATGAAAATTTCCCTCAAGAGTTGTAGGAGATCAAAGTAGAGGTGGTTATGTGGCCAGAAACACAACCTAAAACAAACCTAAACTAAAATTGTGGGTTAAGCGAAATCAGTGATTTCTTTCTAAACACATTATCCATGTTAGAAATACATGCAAAGACTCTGAACTGTAGTACTGTCGAGTTAGACTGTTAAACTGTTTTCACCATTTCTGTGTCCAGGATTTTTTAGGCGGGGCTAAAAGCATGCTCGATGACGCACTGAAGCCATCCTTATCACAACCTCTCCTCTGCTATATAGATAGTACATAATTACCAATGTTAGAGTGCAGCACATAGCATTGTGTTATGTTATGCAGCCCCTACGTGTGAGAGGCGAGTTTGTTATGCTCCACAAGCTCTCTGAGTTCTGTCAGTCTGATAAATACATAAATAAACATCTCAGTGATATGCAATCATATGAGCTCAAGCAAAGCAGCCATCACTAACATCACTGCAATTAATAGCCCAGTCCCTTTAATTAGCCTGCTGTGGCTACACATTTTGACAAATAAAGGTCTGTCTCAATTAGACACCTGGTCTGGTTGCCAAGCAGTACATTTTTTTTAATAGAAGTTCTTTGGATGTAGAAAAGCAGGTTGTTGGCTACCTCAAATTATGTGTCCATTCCTCAATTACCCTGTAAGTTATTCATATTCCTTTAGTCCATAAGAGTCCTCAGATCAGAAGAATTTAAAAGGGTTTTTCATCAAATTAATCCAAGTTGTGAATATTGTTTTAACAGGATAAAGTGTTGGTATGCTGGGTGCCGTAACTCTCTTTCTCTCTGATGCACTGTCTGTCGGAGCTGCATCAAATTAATGGCTCATAATCCACATATTATCTAAAGCCTTATTTTTATACAAGTCATATTCATCTGGTTTAAATCAACAATTTGACTGTATTTTCCATCTTTGCTGAGCAACAGTTTTGCGTGGAAGGAATTAAAGGCCTGTCCCAAATATAGGCCTGTTGATTTCAGTTGTTAGCTAATGAACAAGAGGCTACAGCTGGAGAGTGGTTCTTGTTCCGTGGTTCAGAGGGTGTGTGCTCTTCTTCCATAGACTGAGTGCGCCACTGGGTTAGCTGCTAACAAGAGTCTGACACTGCACAGCAGCTCATTCTTTAGCTAGCAGGTCATATAAGTTCCTGTGCTCCGAGCTTAGCTCCTAACGCCTCACAGTGGCTCAGTCTTCGTTTCAGCTCCAGCAGACACGTCATGATCTTGAAACCTAATATTATATACTAGGCAAGTTTTTCAATAGTTCAAAATTTGCTTGATGGTTAATATGACAATTTTCTATGGTTTGACAAATTCATAACACGTATTTATTTCTGCTTTACCTGGCCTTTAATTAGTATTTAGACTTCTGTGACCATACTGACTTCATGAGGTGATGGTGCTGCGCCCCTAGTGGCCAAAAAGCATCTATTAATGCTGCTCTAATCTCCCATATTGAGCATCCAAATAATATCTATCTCCCATGAATTGATCGTTCTCCTTCGGCTCCATTGCAGCTCAAGTACAGAAACATACTGTGACTGTAATTTCTAATTTAATAATCTAAATATTGCTCATTCAGGAAGATCTGTGAGCACCTACCTGATTTCTACACTGGTCATACATGCCGTGAGGAGTTAGCACAGAGCAGCCACTGTGATTATTTCCTGGCTTTGTCCATGTTTCACTGTTGAATAAAAACCATCTCGCTCATGGAAGTAATGACTCACACTGAGAGTGACGGTGCCAGTTCTCCATCATGGCAACGGCCCATATTTTCCTCTGGTGAGATAAACTGGGTGTTCACCTCCCTTTGGTTGAATTTGGAAGAAAAATAATGTTTCTCGCCAATAACGTTTATAATGTTATGATAAGGAGAGAACACTTTAGGGTGGAGGCCTTAGAGAAGTGTCGTCTTGTGTCTGGTCTGTGGTAATGTTGCAGAACAATAACTTAACAACATATGTTAGTGGTTTCTTACAAAAACAGCCTGAGTGAGATAAAGTAGTGTCACTAGAAGGGTGATAAGTGGAAAGGTTAAAAAGTCTGACTAATAGTTCTTGTTATGTTATGTAATTATTTGGTACGATGATGAATTAACTCTTTGAGGTCCATGGTTAAGCTTTATTGTGATTGTGCAATACAGGATGAGCACAATGAAATGCAGCTGTGGCCTCTTTCGTCCTAAACAAACAGAAAAAATATAAACCAGTATTCAAATGTCATAAATTAGAATAAAAGACAGAGAATTAGGCAATAAAGCAGAACAAAGTAAACAGAAGTAGCACTGACAGAAGGACGAAAAGGGAAAACTAAATTATAGGCTATAAGGAATTACTCTCAGCACAAACTGTTCTTTGATAATAATGCATAATATGTTCATGTATTTCTCATCTTCACTTATTTTTGCGATTTAATGTCAGGTTTCAGAAAAGTTTGCAGCCTCAGGTGAGATTTTAGCTGACAGCAGTAAATTAAGCTGTGGGAGGATGAGGGTGTGTTCGTGTCTCTTAGGTCTGCTTAATTTACTGTAAGTGAGTGTGGCTCTCTGGACCGGAGGTCAGGCTGACCTGCAGGAAAGACAAGCCGTAAAATATCTCAAGTAACTGCAGCTTCCTCCATCTGCACCGTCCATCAGAACACAACAACTCGTGCAGACTGTGTCACGTTCGTCACGGTCACTGTAGGAGTACAGTCAGTGGGTGGACATCTTGACACCAGCAATTATGCCAGGAAGGGAGATTAAATATTTTAAAGTGACCTGAAAACACGGTGATGTCTCTGTGATAATCAACTGCTTTTTGTTGTGCTAGAAACAATCCAACAGGTCGTCCACGAGCCTTTATATGGTTTATTAGATGATTATGGTATGATATGTAAGCAACAGTTGTGTTTAAGTGGTTTAACATATGACCTATCAATAGAAAGCTACACTCCTTACGGTTCAGTTGAAGCAAGCAGGTACAATAAACACTTCTGTCAGACAAACAAACTAACAGTTATATTATGCTTTACCATAATCCACAGAGCAATAACCCAACAGAAACAGCCCTCATACACTCCCAAAGGTCAAAACCAGCAAAATATTTAGTCCCGACACATTATTACATCTATAGAATATGTACAGACTGCTGCATTATTTCATATGTTCATATTTCTCTTCTTACTGTACCCAGTAACTCATGTTTGCGTATAAATATTGCAGAGAACTCAGTATCAAAATGTTGACTGAACTCTGACCTTTTGATTAACGCCTCAGTTTAGCAAATAGGGAGCTTCCTATACGTCCTCTCATAGCCCGTAACAGCCAACCAGAGCCTGCGGTGAGAGGACGGTTCTGCCACAATTATCAGATTACAGAGACAATCAGTAGTCAGCAATTGGTCTGGTGACTTATGGGACTTGTAGTCAATGACTCTCCTGACCTTGAGTGCAGTTACTGGCACTATTGATGGTGAAATATGCACATTAATAATAATAATAATAATATGGCCCCATTTTGTTTTCCAGCTAATACCTCCCAGTTCTAGTCATCTGCAGCATCTTTTTTCAAGAAAATAAATGATAAAAAAAACCCCAAAACTTTTATTTTTTAATTTGTTGAAACTTGTACAACTCAATGACAGAGGCAATTACAGTGATTCTGACTGTTGGGGGAAAAAAACTTCAGAGTTACCTTTCAAATGAGACCATGCATTCACATGTAGTTTACAAAAAATGGAAAAAGAACAGCTTTACCTTTAATTACTAAATTACTTTAATTTACTTTAAATGAGCCTTACAGAGGTGTTTGGGGTGAATTTTACACAATGGTAAGAGGTAAAAGGCCACCTGGGAAAAACTGCACTGTCGCAGGCATCTTGTGTCAAGTTGATTGTTGTTTTTTTGTCCTGCCTGGTCGTTGCGACCTGCCAATTACTGCACCAAGTCAGTGTGTTCTATTAACATTTCTACGTTTGTGACAGCAGGATAAAAACATCATCACTGCTGCTGTTCCTCATTACTCAGATTCTCACAAATCAGTTTTCCCTGCTGCTCGATCCAAGACAAAAACAGCTGCAGGGTGTTGTAGAAATTTTACTATATGTATTTTAAAAGGTTAATCTGTAAAATCCAGCATGAGTTAAAGACATTTTGTGACAATTAGAAAAAAATCTTTGAAGCCTTTTCTGAAGCTTTCAGTCTTGTATCACTTGCATCAGTCATGTGTAAACGTGTTTTAATGCAACCTCATTTTACCTTACTCTGATTAAAAAAAACAAAAAACAAAACTCAGGGTCCACTTAATATTTGTTTTTTTTCCCCATGAACTTTCAACCACATTTTTTGTATGAATTTAGCTTTTGTCATCAGGTGTTAAACCGCATGTTTCTGTTCAAAGGTAGTCTTTGACATTAGATGTGAATGGCCTCTTATTCAAACACCCATTACCTGAGGAAGACAGTGAGGAAAAACATGTGATCCAGTTAAAAGCTCAGGAAAAAGCTAGCAAGTGTTCAGATCATTTCTATTTCAGTCAAACTGTTTCCAAAACCAAGAATGAACTTTGATACTCAACATGAACCCCATATTTACTCCCACTCCAAACAAATATAAGACGCACATAGGCTTACTAAATCCTTTAAATCTAAAGAAATATTATTATTCAGTAAGCTGAAAGATGTGACCTGAACATGAGCCTCATTAAATGCCTTTAAAAGAAAAGTGAAACAGCCTCAACTGAAGGCAGTGGAAACTAAAACTAAATAAAAACATCCCTGTTTCTCTAATAGTTTATGTTGTTTCCCAGAGCGACAGATACAAACCAGATGCTGAGCTGGATTTGTGATAGTTCAGATTAACATTTGTAATTCAAAAGCATTTGTAGCATCTGTATGTGACAAAACCCCATTGGTGGAAGCAATACTCAAGTCTTTTAATGAAGTAAAAGTTGCAATACTGCTCTTTAAAGATAGTCTGTTAATGTTTTAAATTCAAGATTTCGCTAGTACAAAAGTATGAACAGCAAAATGTAGCCTACTTAAAGTATCTATCTATCTATCTATCTATCTATCTATCTATATAGGTTTCTTGTTGGATAGTTCAATATCCATATTTTATCAATTGATCATAGGCTCCAGCTGTCAGATAAATGCAGTATAATGGTTCCCACTGAAATGTAGCGAAGTCAAAGTATAAAGTAGCATAAGATTTAAATATCCAACTAAAGTAAAACTACTTCCAAACTGTGGTCTGTTTAGTAAGTCTATTTTCCAGCACTGTTAGGCAGTAATTTGTTGTAAAGTGTGAAGTTGGTTTCAGGTACAAACATCCTCTGACTGCCTTCTGAAAGCCAACAGCGTCCTCAGCTGCTGAATAGGGGATAATGCAGTTTATGAGGCTTTATTATGGAAGGCCAAGCTGTTCATGTACATATTAACTATAGTTTTTTCCCTCTAACTGGCTGTAAAAAAAAATCTAAAAACTATATAGGCTACATAAGAGCGCAGGTTGTGTTTGATAAAAAATAAACCAGTAGAATCTCATTGTAATAAGACAAACTCTGTGCTGAATAAAAATATATAAGAAATCAGGACTTGTAAGAAGGTAAATGGGCCAAACACTTTGTTATTATTCTGATGTGAATCCTGGAAAACGCGACGTGATCATAGACTGTATAAAATAACGTGATGTATCATTTGGCGCCATTTGACCAAAACGACAAACAAACCCCGCCCTTCTTGCGTCACCGCGCACTTACTCTGGATCTCCCTCCTCATTGGAGGATCGAGCTGCCTGTCATCGAGTCCTTCAAGCTGCAGTCAGCGGTAAATACAAGAAAGCTGCGTCAATATCAACAGCTAAACAGGAAATACGTGATTACGCTTTCAAAATAAAAGCACAGAATATATAACTTGTAAAGCAGGCTCAGAAGTAGTCTATGTTTTAATCAAGATCAAAACACTTTACATACAGCCTTCCAAACTGTCTTGTTGTGCATTTACCATGTTTGTCTTGGTCTTTAACAGCCTATAAGTTTTATTACATTATAACATTTAAAGAACAAAGCATGTTTTAGCCTATTTTTTCCCCTTAATCATGCTATTCTTAAGTGCATGCTGTGATATGTGGTGTGCATTTATTCTTTAATTGCTCCTATAATCCAGACAGCTATTTATAACTCCAGTATGACGATAATGTCATGTCTCCTTCTTGCTGTCGCATCATCTTATAATAATGGAAATGCATCATGAGTGGGTGACAGGACAGGCAAGATTAGCATTTATGGAAAAGATTATTTTTATATCCAACTTCAAAACAATGCAATCTATCCTATTAGATTAGAGTATGGCCAGAGAAAGACAAGTGTTGATTGTTTGGGGGTATAAAGTATATGCACACAGCGACTACTGTATTTGGAGATGGAACAGGGTGGGTACATACATTTTGGCTTGTGATTTTGTAGGGGCAGACAAGGTTGGGCTGACATGTTGATCTTGAGAAATATTGGGTTAATATTTCTGAAAAATAAAAACATGAAACTGTGTTACTGTATCACCATATATGCAAATTGTTGAACAAAATTTGGTTACAAAAAGATTATTTTTTGTATTGCAGTAAAATAAATAAAAACTAAAGTTGCTGCTAGGCAGGGAAATAAACAACAACAACAACAACAACAAATCACTGTGTGATGTTTGGAGAATGGCCACTTGTATTTGAAGAAAGATATAGGGTCTACATAATGATTAGTTTACAGTGTCATAGAGGAAGAAAGAACACTTGTATGGTCACATGTAGGCTGCTTGAATAGGCTCAATTAAAGTAAAATAAATTTCATTTATAGGCCAACTTTGTGAGAGGTACCAATAACTGTTAAAGAATTGTTAAGCACACAGCAAAAAATGTAAATAAAAGAAAAAATAAAGAAAAAATAACGACGTGGGTTTATTTAGTTAGAGGGGCCACATTAACCCTTTAACTGCAGCTGACCTTTTTAAGACCACAGAAACATAAAAAAACATGTAGTCAAACATCCTCGAAACTAAATGTGACAGATAGGCCTCTGTCCTTTTATTTTAAACTGTGTTTTAATTGTTTTCTATAATAATACATATAGCCTGTAATAAAATAATAATTTGGTTAATATACGTTTGACTTTTACGCAGTTTTTAGATAGTGTAATCACCATTATGTTAGATAAAACAGTCGATAGCCAAAATCCATATAAATTACTTAACCACAGCAGGGATCCAGCAGGAATCAACGAAAACTTCAGACTTTGGGCTTTTATTTTGAAAACCTTACCCGGAAATCCCCCTTTAATGTTATATAACTTGACGTCAGTGAGAGTGGCAGAGTTTTTTTTTCACGTTCTCCTCCCAAACTTTTCTTACCTTCTGCGAAAGTCATGACAAGTCTCATTGAGGCTGGACGGAGAGAAGCCAGAAGGTAAGACACAGCCAGAGGGATCGATTAACACACATGAAACTGATACATATCGATTAGCCCGACTGATCGACTCTGTGAACAATTAAAGGATTCACTTTGCGTGTATTTTAGTTTTTAGCTGCATCAGAGTTTTATGGTGAAGTATTAATCACAAACTAATGTTTAATGTCTTTGCAGAAAAGACAAGCTGCAGGAAATGTGTGTTGTTGATGCTCATGTTTTATATATTGGACTTTTAGTGTCTTACACTTGTATGTTTATAATCTTAATGTGCTTTATGGTGTTTTAAACTTATATGACTGTCACCAAAATCCTTTAATATCTTAATATAGACTTTTAGTTTCTATCTACAGTGATGCATGTCTATTTATGGGTTTTATTGCCATAAAAGTGACTGTAACTCTTTGGCACCTCTAGTTTAGATCAGCTTGTTATGGGTTTTCTGAGACATATCATTAATATCAAGTGTTTATTTTACTTGCAAGTCTCTCTAACATATAACATTTTAAGTAATCCCCCAACCAAAGTTACTTTTTTGTACTCAAAATGTAACTTTACTTTCTTAAAGCTGGTGTTTTGTGGTGTTCTAGTCTAGGAGTAAACAGTTATTGTGATCAGCCTGATCATTTTAGATGCTGATATTCTTAACAGATAGACATAGTGATAAACCTTTGTAATCTATAACCTTAGATATTGATCTGTAAAGCAGATTTGAACACAGCATTGTGCTTTTCGTGATCATGCTTTTGCCGTTGTTGCTCCACAAATCAGTGCAAGTCTTTAAAAAGCATCTTAAACCCCTCTCTGTTTTCTTTGGCTCCCTCTTGATTTCATACCCTGTTTTATTTTTGTGCTTTGAACACATCATTCAGCTTGTTCTCCAGCTCTATTATCCTCCTCTCTCCCCTTTTCTTTCTCCTGTAAGGCACTTCTGTTTTGGAAAGTGTTTGGTAAATAAAGTTTGTTTGTTTGCTGGTAGATATGGAGCTGATAGAAGAAATAGCCTATCTGAGCTAGTGTTGTGGGTGAGGCTGTATCATGGGATGGAAATCCCCCCCCTCCACCTCTGCTATTGTCAGAAGTGTTGACCCCCCCCCTCCCCACTCTCAGCTGGTCTCTGTTATTACTCAGTGCATCATCTCCGTCTCCTCGGTTTTCCAGAGCAGTTTTTACTCTGTGGTGTTGGATTTTGAGTCGGTCATATCAAGAATTCAAAACATGATTTTTAAACAGCCCATAAGTATCAAAAAGCTTTAATACAGGAAGAAATGCACCAAAGAAGAGGCAGAAACATCTGAGCACAAGATGGTCACTCCCGTTCCCTCGGGTTGTGGAACGTGACTCTGGGAAGACGCAGAAAATCAAAAGTTTAATTAAAGACTCCGAGAATACATTTAACGTGACAGATTGACGAGCTTTGACAGTGTGAGATGATCTGAGGGCGGCTTGTTGCTTGTGTTGCTGGAACTGAGGGCGGCTGATTTAAAAATATCAGGCTAATAAACAGTAATAATGTCATCTGCTGTAAGAGGAGACGCAGGAAGTCTGTATAGTATCTTTCAAGTCTGGTGAGAGCATCCTGATGATGTGAGCACAACATTCTGTTTCGCTCTCCATACACAGAAGCTAGGATCTTTCTCCAACCACAACCAAATGCACACCTTAAAGCTGCTATATTCTTATTTTTTTTGTAATAAAAACAGAAGTAATGACTGATGTGCAAGTTGTCGCATGTAGCGATGAGCACACAGAGAATTATCACCTGAATCTGCAGCTCTGCTCATATTTACAGAGATTTATACTGAGTTTCACTCGTTGTTTTGCTGTCTGGCTGCAACTTTACTGATTTGGTTCACTCTCCGCTCTCTCGGCTTTGATTTCGGCCGAAGCAGGCAGCTGAAAAAGCTGCAGACAGACACAGTTTGACACTAGCTGGTGAACATAACGGAGCATTCAGCAGCTAAAAAGACAGATAATTCATTCAGGAGTGGGTGGAGACCAAAAATGGAGCTAAAATAGAGTGAATACTGGACTTACGTTCATCAGGTGACACAAACACGACCTTTAAATGAATGATAACGTTGCTCCATCACTGCTGGATGTTCAACATATCGACTGAAATGATATCTATTGTCTGGTTTGGGAGTAAACGTGAACAACTTGTTACACACCGACTGGACAAAAGGCTGAAGAGAAACAATGAATGTTTGTTTATCTAAGTGAGGAATTTCAGGATGTGGTGGCTTTTTTGTTGAACTTCCACTGGTAAAGTGAAACAGAACTTCTGCTGTCTTCTTTATTTGTCACTTTTAGATTAAGGTTGTTTATGAAACATAACTAAGGCAAAGCACTTTCCCAGATTGATAACTGCAGGACTATCTGCTGCACAGGGATGAGTAAACAGAAACTTGTCCTTTAATTAGTGATAATCTCTTGACAACTTTCTGACGCTGTCTCGGGGGGAATCTGTCTTCCTGCAACGGGACTCTGGGGTTTGACTTACTGCTGTCGCCTCAAAAATAGATTCACTGTAAGTTTAGTTGGAGGTGTCAGGAGGTCAGTGTTACACTCTGGTACTCTTTATATTTCCTCCCTTGGTCCTGTTATTAATCCTTTTATACACACACGTGTGTTCATAGTTCAGGTGTTCTCACCTTGTTTACACCTCACAACAGACAGTTTATTAAATCAAACTGAATTAAATTTGGGTGTGTGCTCGCACTCATGAGCCTGATAAGATGCATGCTGTCGTATTTTTAGCTCCATTACGAGTGGTTTTAATTTTAGCGCCTCCCTCCAGACTGTGCACTGCAGTGATATGATAAGCAAAGAGAAAGCTGGACTCAGTGGCATTAAGATGAATGCGACATAAACAATATTGTCATTTTTTTCCCAGAGATTATTTGATGGGTTTGCAGTTGAAAAGAACCCTTGTGTGGGAGTTAATGGCCGCCGTGTGAACACGCAATTTTTGCAGTCTTATTCAGCGTCTGTGTTTACATTTATAGTTGACTAACAGCCTGTGTTATTTGATTTGGATTGTGTCCGCATTATTGTCTCCTTTACTGTGAACAGTAACTCTTGCTGAGGGCGGACAGACCTCTGGTTGCTTCTGCAGCCTTTGAGAATTCTTCAGATTTTGATTTTTGAATCATGGTGCTCACAACCTCTTCCTGTTTCCTCTTTGTTCTTTGCAAACAAACCAGATTGTTAAACATGAGTTCCCTGACGTCACCTCACTGGATTCCTTTTGTGCTGAATGTCAAAGTTTTCAAGCAGCTTCTTGTTGCATCCATCTGAAGTACAAATGAGTTGAATGTCTGAGTGCAGCTTTATATGGACATTCAGACGTGGGTGAATGTTTCAGATACAAGCGAGACAATGAAACAGTTTGAGTAACAGATTAAAGCCTTAAAAGTCTCGTCAGACGCCCAAACAAAGCGCAGAGGATTGTAGCACTGTGACACTGGATTTTACAAGTCTGGAGAGGCACCAGCTTTATCTTTTTATTACAATAGTCTCAAAGTAAACTGTAGAAATACAGTGTTCCTGTAACAAAGTAATGCACCAGGAATGCACACTTTGATGTCTTGATTTGCCAACGCAGCATTTTACTGGATGACACTGCTCAAGTCTTCTCCGCTGACACCTCCACTGTTTCCAAGTAACTCGATACACTAACTGAAGCACTGTAATTATGTGCAGTTTGAGGTGCTTTTACTTTACCTGAGTAATTCCATTTTTTTCTGCTTTATACTTCACTACATCTCAGACAAGTATTGTTATTTTACTCCACCACTTTTATTCAGCAGCTTTAGTTACATTTCATATGAAGATTTTCAAAGAAAACACATGATTAGTTTATGATGCACTACATTCAACTATGTTTAAGCAAGTTTTCAGGGCTGTCCGTTCGTCCATCTGTCCCATTGTCGTGAACATGATATCTCAAGATGGGCAAAAACGTCCACTTGGACTCAACGAAAAAGTTTGGTTGTCAAAGGTCAAAGGTCACTGTGACTGTTCAGAACATTTTTATTTTTATTTTTTTTAACCATAACTCAAGAATTCCTTTGATAATTATGACAAAATTTCACACAAATGTTGAGCTGCAAAAAATAATGAAGTGATGATGTGTTATATCCAAAAGGTCAAAGGTCAGCTTCCCTTTGACATCATAATGTTCTGCAAAAACACTTTTTTGGCCATTACTTTAAGGTCATATCTCAGGAGCAGAAGAGGAGACATTTGGTCAAGTCCTGAATTGGTGACACTAATCTTGGGTGTCCATCTTGAAACTGTACTGATTGTATAGATCTTCTGTGCTGTCAGGAAGATGTGTGTGAAGCATCCATGTTTCAATATGTAGCTACTTTTCAGCAACATATGTAAAGCATTGTCAACTGTATTGGCTACATACGAGGTTCGGACAGGCCTGGATGTAAACTGTAACTGTAATCTGACTGGTTCGTGGAAGCATATAACCACAAGGTGGTGATTCTAGTTTTACATTATGTTTACTTTTAAATGGAATATTTGTCTATTGCTGTCGTGAATACATCTTTTGCCATTGATCAGTTCAAGGAGTAATCTTGAGCCTGTTTTTTATTTGTTGTTAATGCAACTGATTTTAAATCACAGTAATAATTCCAGGAGAGTTAAAACATGATTTCTCTTGTCTGTGAAAGTCATCGTAGTTTGTTTAGGTTTTTAAAGTTCAAGCTTTTTTTCATCCTCCAAGGCAGCAGTTAGTTTTAAGTGCCAGGGCTGCCTGGAACCTGATAGCTGCAGGTTTTCATCATAATTAGCAGGCATTCAGGCTTTGAAAATGGAAATTACCACTTTCAGCTTCATGCCAGATCCACTGATTGGAGTGGCTTTCCAAATTGTCCTTGAAAGAAGGAAAAGCTCTTCAGAAGTTCAGTGCATTTGAGAAAAACAGCTGCCTGTTTCCCACATTTAGTTTTAGTTTTATCAGGTAGAAAAAGGAAGTGTTTTATTTAAAATGTTTTTTTTTTGTAGCCGTACAATTACAATGGCTCCAGAGTTGGTTTCAAGCTGGACAAGAATTAAACAGCAATTGCAAAACAAGACAACTGTATGAAGCAGAATGTAATAAACAGGAAGTAGACAGACATTTAATTGTGAACAAAGGCACTTGTGTTGTGTCTGGTAGACGTTTTGATATTCGCAGGAGTTTCTCATAATTTTATTTGCCCTGTTAGTCTCGAGATCATGGTTTATGAAGCCCACAAAAACAATTTAAGTGTTTTTCCCCCCCTGCAGATTGAGTTTGAATGTAATTGTGATCTCAAGATGTTCAACATGTTTAAAGTCATCTTGAGATGGCAGACTCATGGTTTTGCAGAAATTTAAGTTAATTTGATAATGTTGACTTTAGTTGTCTCTGATTAACTTTATCATAAAGTCTTTCCTTGTGGCCTTGTGTATAAATTCAGTCAGCTGTGATCTCTTCTTTTGGCATTTATAGAACTCTGTCCAGCTTTTAGACTGAGACAAACTCTTTAGTGAAATGAGAAAGTCACACTGGATCTCAGAAAAAATTAATTATCTTGGGAAATAAATACATTTCAGTTGTGATCATGAGAAAATAGTGTTTGATTGTTTGAGAAAACTTGTGATCATGATGTTTAAAAAGTCATATAAGCATCTCAGGATCATATTCAGTATATCTGAGAGTTATGAGTTTATAAGGGTGAGAAAAAGATGTACGTCTCCAGATGATTAAATACCTACTTTGTGACCTGAATATAACAGACCACCCCTGTGTTCTGTAGATTCATTTAATGATTGGAAATTAGCCAAAGGTCGTCTCTCTGAATGGATCTACAGTCAGCTCTTGCCTAAGGCTCCAGACTTCTTATCTCAGACTCTGAAGCAGTGGAACATCATGAACAGTTTAGGACAGAATTAAAGGTTACTTAATGAAAAGGCCGGAGGAATTCTTTAGTTATTGTCAAACCAGTAGCTTCCTGACTTCCATTCCCTGTCTGTCCCAAAACCCCACTGGTTCTTCCTACTGGAAAAAAAATCTTCAAAAAACAGGTCCCAAATATGTCATATGTTTTAGGTTAGATTTTAGACTTAAAAAGACTATCTTGATGCCACTCAAAATTATTAAAGACCAATTTTAGTATAACCAAAACTGAATGAAATGGGCACTGTAGTTTTTAACTAACTCTATTCAAACAGGAGTAAAGAACGCATTTGTCTGGGACTATTTTCTGCAACAGATAAACACACATTTCTTGCTCAAGAGTGTTAAGAACAGCAGGACAGTGTTTGTGTGGCAGCTAAAAATAAACCTCAGTGCCAGAGTTCATCATAATGAAGGAACATGTCACCCAGAGCAACAGTGGAGCTGTATGGCACAGGTTTCGGCTACAAAGACTTCTTTATTGGGATCAATTCGTTGTCGGATTTAGTCTTTTCTAGTGCTTCAAATTGTATGCACTGTCCCTAATCAACCATTGGGAACATAAACAATCAATTGATTAATCGTGATTAAGTAAAAAAAAAAAAATGCTTATACCAAACAATACCTAATGCGTTTTTCTCCTCAATCAAAGCTCACAGATACATAGTGCTTATTTATTGAAAACATCGCATTACTAAAGAATTGTCTAAAGATACAGAGGTGTGGACACATGCAACACAGCCAATATAACAGAATAATACTTCTCCTGCCTCATTTTCCAGTGTTGCTGCCGCACTCTTTTTTTCAAGACCTCAAGATGGCCGCCTTGTCATAGTTATATTGCGCCCTTTGATTGCTAAAGCTAGTCACTGAATCATGCTTTCAAAATATACCATTCTACTGATGGCTAGAATGTATTAGGAGGCTACACATTGTTTATATTTTAGAATCAGATTGATTTGATCTTTTAAATTTACATTTGATCAGACTATTTATGACCAGCCATTTGATCGTCAATTAATCGTGATCATCTCAGAGTATGACCAGATTTTTCCTTTAAATTATTGCAAATTACTGTACATAAAGTAACAACCAGGCATGCCTTTAGATAAAGTTTCACTAAACCTTTACTGATCCCCAGCAAGGTAACTCTGTAATTGCAGCAGCACAAAGACATTAATTTACAGGTTAACAGATAAAGTAAAAGACGTAAACAATAAGTGGTGTATTATAAAACAAAAATAAGTGTACATATAAAAATAGAAAACTATAAAGAGCATACAGAGACAAAAATACAGGATTATAGGCTAGACGGTAAGCCTCTACCACTGTGGTCCACTCAGATGCTCCTCCCTCTGCTATCTCTGCTGCCTGAGAAACCCTGAATGAGAAAACACAGGGCTAAAAATACCCACCTTAACTCAAGTACTTGGGAAAGAGGCACTAATCAAACTGTGCACAAACCTCAAGGGTGGGAAAACGCTAAACTAACCAGTCGCTGCTGCATTTTGGTTCATCTGGTGAATTTGTTGAGTCTACCAGACACTGATCGTAAATTACAAGTTATGGTATTTGACCCTAAGAGACTTTTTGGCTGGTGAAATGGCGATAGTGGCAGACTGGCTTGACTTTTGTGGCTCGAGCACCGAAGAGGTCAGATTCTCACTCTGCCAGAACTGACCACTTCTCTCTGTGGAAGAACCAAACCGCGACTGCTTTTGGAAACATTTCCCGCTTGTCGCTGCAACGCCACAAACGTTTTGAATCCAATTTTCATTTTTGGATCAAACAATAAAAGTTTTTGTGTGCTACTGAAGAGAGGGACGTTTGAGTCTGTGGTTGAAGTCAGACTTTCTCTGACGCCGTCTCGAGATTTTGAATGTGATGTCTCTGAGGGCAAAGTGACAGTGATGTCTGTGAGGGTAAAGTGAGAGTGAGGCCTCCAACTCCAGTTTTAGACTGGTGTGGCAGCTCAGAGATCGCCTCTGTTCACTGGCTTATAGTGGAACAGATGTTGTAGCACTGTGGAAAAGCACCTCTGCCCTATGAAGTCATACAGTAAAAAGGCTTGACACATTGAGTCTCCACTGCAAGATGAAAACAATCTTTTATATCCTAATTTTATTCCTTTTGATATTCCCGTTTGTCTCTCTTTTTCTTTTAAACTGTTATGTAAAGCTGGGGTTGGCAGAAATCTGGCCAACAAAACAAAACAAAGCTAAAACAAAATTAGCATAATTCAAGCCCCTCCCAACAGTTTATTGTTTATCAGGCCACAGATTAGACAAGAATAAACAAGCTAACGTTAGCCATCCCACTGCCCCCCACCGCTGTGGACTACTTCCCCGGTAGTAGAGCTTGCAGCAGCTTAGGAGACAGACCATCAGTAGGCAGCTGTATTAGCTTGAATTCGGCCAGCACAAACTCCCCAGCTGGGTGTCACAGCTGGCTAATGTCCAGTGGCAGTGCTGAGTTTAAGCTGTGTAATGGCAGCAACAGAAAGTTTGCAGATCCAGTAGGGAGTCAGGGCTGTACAGTCACCCAGAGCTTGGGTTTGCGCTGGCTGGAATCATGTTGCTGCAGTTACTGATTCGGTGTCTGTCTCCTGGCGAGGTGGTATGTAGTGGCGGGGAGTGAAGTGGATGACACACTGTGATTCGTTGTTCCAGCTAATGCTAGCTACACTTGAACATGAAGCTGCAGCTGTTTGCTGTGAACTATTAACACTCTGTCCATCTCCGAAACTTTTTGCTGACATCGACATTTTTTATTTTGTTTGTCGGAGGTGGCAACCTTGAGTGGCCTGAAAGGCGCCCTAACAAAAAAAATGTATTATCATTATTATTATTATTATTATTGTTCTCTTTTAAGGCCCTGACATACCAAGGTGATTGTCAATCAATGTAGGGCTGTCAGTGAGCATCCGTGGCGTTTGTTGGTGCTAGTCTGCCTTTTTTCCACTGATTCAGCATGTTTAATCGGCAACCCCAGAGCCTGTTGGTGCAGGCGCAGAACATACGTCCTGGTAGGCTGCCAGCTGTAGTCTTTGCGGTGTGATCATGTGAAAATTTTAGGTCCAGACACAGGCAACGTGAGGCGATGCAGCAGGGGGCTTTCGTCGCCACTGGTTCTCTGAAGTTGCTTTGGTGTGTCTGGGCCTTGAGGCTTTCTGAAAACAGAGTGAAGAGGAGGTGCAGAGGTCTAGTTTTCCCTCAGTCCACTTGAATAACAATGTGCTCAAAGTTTATTATAAGATTTTTGCCAAATGATGCCAAAATTAAACTGCCTCTCTGAGCTTTAACTGTATGTCTTTCTCTTTGTTCTGTATATTTTATGAATATCAGTCATTTTGTAAAATCATAAAGACTAAAAATACAGCTAGGTCATTCTTTATAAAGGTTTTAATGATCAATAAATAATTTAATTCTCCCTTTACAGAGCAGTTAGAATAAGTTTTAGGAAACCATGTCTAAAAGTTGGTTGTCCCTGCTTATAACTCATATGTGAAGCATTAGTAAATGATTTAACTTAGAAAAAAAAAGTCTAATAAGAAAGTGGCAAAAACGTACTGGGAAAGAAACAGATCAATAAAACAGCAAAACAGGGAGGTGTTTGTAAGCACAGAATAAGTGTAATAAATGACCAAAAAAGAGCAAAAGAAGAAGAGTGAGTCAAAGCCAAATTCAGTGAATGGAGTCCCCTTTGCAGTTCAGATGACATCACTCTGCAGATGGTCTCTGCGTCGACTGCATGGCATCGATATGTTTAATTAAGTTATGTAATGCCCAGCGGACATCAGATCGCCTCTCAGGAGTAATGAGCGGCCTGAAACTGACGAGCTAACTGAATCAGTGCTTGATGGAAAACTGAATTAGAGCCCACAAACATGTACTTTCCACAGGAGCAGCTCCATGGTGATGAAGGTGTGTTCGCAGGAGCTTTTGTGAAACATTTCAAAGACCTACATTCATCCAGTGCCTTGTCATTACCCCGACAGTCTCCATCAAAGAGATGCTGAACTGGTATAATTTTCACCGGTGGAGGAAACAGCACGATAACGGACACATATTTCAGTTGTTTCTGGGCAGAAAGCTGCTGACATCTGGTGCTGTTCTGCAGTTACGAGAATCAAACATCTGGAGGCTCCAGTTGCTACTGTTGTGAAAGAGACAAATGGGTCAGAGTCTTAAACACAAATCTGTGGACCTGATATGTAGGTCAACTCAGAGAGGCTTTTAGAGATGCTTAAAGCTGGTTTATTTGAGTTATTGGCTTGGCTAGGAAACACAAAGACCTGAAATTATTAGAGAAAGAAAGGATATGAGAGAAAAAGACAAATTTGTGCAGTTCAGATGGAAAACTAAGTACGCATTTAAAAAGCAGCCTCTACAAAGCTTCAGTCTAATGTTTGGGGAAACAGGCCTGGAGTGTTTATCTCACCATGGAGGGAAAACAAGGTGCGTTTGGTCCAAAATGCAACGTGACATCAGAGCTGGAAACTGGCTAATTGGGGAAAACTCGATTTGTGAGCACTGCTTTGTTTCAGGGAGGGGCAGCCAGCCTTCAGCCATGGGACCGCCTCACTCTCAGCTGACTAAGTGGCAGCTCTCTAGGCTGCAAACCAATGCTAACAGCATTATATTTCCAGAGAGACACACTCAATGTTGCCATCCACACAATTCATTCATGTCCAGTCAGATCTTTTGGTTCTGTGGTCATCCATGTTTGAAACCTAACTGGATCAAAACCCGCAATTTTACTGGCAGATGCAGAAACTGACTAAAAGAATCTAATTGTAAGTCATTTTTATAGGACATTTCCAAAGTTTCTTTCCTTTTTATAGCATAAATTTGAAACGTTGTGCTTCTTTGCTGAGCTGCAGTGAGAGACAGGAACACACAGTCAAATTTCTGTTCCAAAAAGACTGCAGCTTTGGAGGATACCGACAGATCTCAGCTGAAAATTGGAACATGTTTTACTCAGAATAAGCACTATCTAAGCAATCATTACCCATTTCAATGTTCATACAGTATGGTGAGTATTGTATTAACACAGACTCGAAACCTATCCTTCAAGTTCAATCAATAAACATAGAACATGAAATGGACAAAGCTTCAGGTGTGCTGTAGGAGTTGAGGTAGCCTGAGCTGACACTGCTGTCATTGGCCACATAGTTTTCTGCATGTCGATTATTTGACCACAATGCCTAAAAGTTACAAAATTAAAATGAATCTTAGTAAAATATGTCCTGAGATTTAGTCGACAAAATTAAAGTGCAGTGACGCTGTTGCTACAGACCATAAACATCCCAAATTGGGTGTCAAAATTAGACCTGGTCTAAACACATGTTGACGTTGAAAGAGTTTTTTGGGGAAACATAAGTGATCAAAGCCTGGTCCCAGACCTCTGAATCCCTGCCCACATCTCTGATCTGCTCTGTGATCCAAATGGATCTGAATTATAGTCAGAAAAGCAGCTTTTTCAGCCAGTTGGAGCAACAATCACAGAAAAAAAAAGAAAATAACAACTCTTAAATCTGCACGTTTGACAGTGACAGTGCTGGTGAGGGCAAAACAAAAAGAATCATGGCTGACATGTTAGACTGAATGAATTAAAGTGAAATGAAATGCAGTTATGAAAATCACCAATTAAAGTAGAAAAAGATTGCCTCTCTCTTTCATCATGTTACACCTCAAATTAGATCTGACAGAGAAGGAGGTGCAGTATTAAATCAGTGGATGTCAGCATTCATTCACAGTCGCCTCCCTTTGTCCTCCATGAGACTCTTCATGTGAACACTTAAAGTCAGAGCAGCTGCTTCTCAGCATCTTCAGATCCACTGTGGGAGCCTTCAGCTCTCTGCTCAAGTTCACTCTCTCGTCATGTCTTCGACTTCCTCGACGACTTTATTGAATTCATTATGTGACATTTTGAACCTGGACACAGTTGGCAAAAAGGCAGGGAGTGTAGAAGGGGGGAGCTGGTGGTCGTGGAGAAAACAAGGAGGCCTCACAAAACTTCTTGAAAACAGCATTGCCACCAAACGGGCATAAAGCCTCATTGTGGAGGCTGAATGTGCCTGATTGTGTTTGCTGGAGAATCTGGAAGGAAGAGGGAGGGGAGGCAGGACGCATGTGATGTTTGAAGTCAACCTGATTGTGGAAAAAAAATTGATTTTCTTTTTTATCTGGATACAGCAGGACACACAAGATGTTAGGGACGTGACGTCAGCGTGTGATTTATGCCAAGTTGATTTATATAGCACATTTCATACAACAGATGAAGACTCAGTGTGCAACTATATGTTGAGAGATAGCAGACAGGAAGTGGCAGAACGCTGTGTGTGTGTGTGTGTGTGTGTTTGTGTATACTGTATGTATAGCGAGAGGTGAGCGCGTGTTATTGTGTGACACAAACACTTGAGTCCTCAGCCAAAAGTGATAACATGTTATCTAACCTCCATGTGATGCATCATGTGATGTCGGCCTGTGTGCTGTTGTTGGCTGCAGGATGCCGCAGTGTGTGTGTGTGTGTGTGTGTGTTTGTGTGTGTGTGTTCGTGTCACACTGGCTCTATTTGTTCAGCTCTCAGCTTTTGCTTGTCTTCTCGCCGGTGTTTTCCTGCTGCCTTCAGGAAGCAGCTTTCAGGACGGCCTGATGGGTTTCCTGGCAGAACCCCTCCTCCCTCCCCCCACCAGTTCCTATTGGGAGACAATGGGAGGTCTCCCACAGGGGCACGGAGGGGTTATGTGTGTGCGTGGTGATGAGGGGGGATTTATTAGGGGAGTAGTGGGCTTCCCTTCAGGAAACTGCAGATTTATCCCAGCAGCAGAGAGGCCCTCGTGTGTGTGTGTTAGTGTGTGTGTGTTTGCTTGTGTTCAACGTACGTTAGGCATAAATGTCCTCACAAGGTTAAAGACATGTAACAAACCTCCTACAGAAGATAAAGTTCAGGATTAGCGGTTGGATTTAAGTTTAGGATTGTCTATGATGAGAGTTTAAGATTTTTTAAAATGCACATTTGCGTCAAGATGTTTCCTGTTTCAGAAAGCAACAAATAAGTCGAGGTTCAGACTTCACGCTTGATTTTGGACACAGCAGCTGCAGAACATTCTGACATCAGCGTCTATTTAGGAGCTGTTCTGCAGCGTTTGATCACATCACATGATTTTTGTCAGCAGCTGAGAAATCACAGATGTTCCCATTTCCATTTTTCTGACCACTTCTTGTCCATGTCGGCTTCAAAGTCGAATGTTCAGAGTTTGTTCTTGATCAAATGGAATATTCCAACTCAAACGTCCATTTAGCAGCTGCTCCTCTGCTGATGAAGGTCATGGTCATGGGTCAGGTTCAAAATCTCCAGAACTGCTACTAAATGGATCTTCAGGTGAGACTGGATTAAAGGAACAAAAAGCATTACGGTTAAATTAAAGAAATTAAATACTTTTATTATCAGTAAATGCTTTATGGCTGCAACTGATGATAAGTTTTGTTGTCGATTGATCCATTGAATATTTCTTTTCATTATTTGATTAGTTTAGCTTATAAATTGTTAGAAAAATGCTTGTTTTGACCAAACAACTGTTAAATACCCAATATTCAATTTACTTTGGTTAAATACAGTTTAAATCAGTAGCTGGAACGATTATATCCATTATTCATCCAAAAAATGAACAGTGGTTAGTTTCAGGTTAAGATTTGAGTTTTGTGTCAAACTGAAAATGAAATCAGTGCATCTCCTCGCATGTAAAGTAATCCTGGCGTGTCATACAGGGTGGAGGCCTGTATTTGTGCTCTGTGTCTCTGTTGCTATGTGTGTGCATGTGTGTGTTTGTGTGTGCGGAATTCTGAGAGGCTTTTTTTCTCATGTAAAGCAGCAGGATGGTACAAGTTGCTGTCACTGAGAGAGGATGTCGGCTTTCACTCCCTCCTTGTCTGTCAGATTGACTTCTCTTCTTGGGGGGAAAAAGGGTGGTGGTGGCGGTGGGAATGAGGTCACCGTTTCAGAACATGGCTCCAAAGCCTCGAACCAGCACGACATTTCCTCTTCGTTAACGCAGGACAGCTCGATGTTCTCTGCTCCGTGAGTCGGCTCGTGGTACTTCTACACTCGTCACATGTTCCTACTGAAGCCGAGGGGAAAAACTGTACCAATAACAGAGTGTTCTGTGTTTGACATTTTTAGGAAATGTTTTTGCTGACTTAAGTACAAATTGAAGTTATTTTTATAGACATATAGGTGTGTTACTTCTACTTCTGCTTGTTGTATCCCAACTATCCTAAATGCTTGAAGTCTGATCCACTTTGGTCTCATTTCAGTATTAATTTCTGTCAGGGATAATGGAACTATGCTCACTAAATCTAACTGTTGAGATCTGCACACACAATAAAGAACATGAACACTCATACAATCTAACATGATCTAAACATCTTTCACAGTTCATAGATTCAAATTTACCACACTTGTGTAGCCGTGCATGCTTCGTTTTCCTGCATGTTACTGACATTTCCTGTGTCGCTTGGTATTAAACCTCCAGATAAAGCGTTTCAGATAATTTGGTTAACCACTGGCTTTTTTACAACCCGTAAAATCATCTGACTGCCCATTGGACATGGTTGTGTTTGCAAGACCTCAGCAAGGATGTTGGTGAGTACAATAACAGCAAGATAGTGCTTCACTTTAGGCGTTTGTAATTTCCTAATAATTTAATTGGCCTCAAGTTATAAAGAAAATAGAAATGCTCTCAAAAGGCAAGCCAAGGAAATATGCAGTCATTGATCTCTTAATTCATTTACGTGTGCAGCTGACTTGCTGTGCAGTGATTAAAGGAGGTTACTCTGGAAAGTAATTGGGGTCTATGTTTTCTCTGCAGCAATCTTTCCAGGAAACTTCCTGGACATTTTAGAAGCATAAAATAACACTGCACTCATCCCTCAACAGATGAAAATAGATGTAGAGCCTTCTTGGATCACAGTGAACACACCCTCGCTTTAGTTAACACTTTTAGCTGCTGATAGTGCTGGCAGATAGCAAAGATTATTGTGTGGCTGCAGTGTGGAGAAATGTGGCTGTAGTGTTGATTATGAGCTGCCACAGTTTAAAGCTGATTGCTTTGTGAAAACTGAAGAATGTAATGTAATTTGTCGCCATGGAAATACAGACGTCTCAGGCTGTTTTTAGTGAGTCTTAAGAACAATGAGCTTTATCTGTCCACAATAGGAACACAGTGAAGACTTTACTAAATTAAGGTGGTGGTTCGCTGAAATTTGTAGCCGTGAACATCATCTTTGTCTGACTGCATCATGTGGCTGTGTGTGTGTGTGTGTGTTTTTTGGCTGTCTGTGTGAATATATGCACTGTGTTTCTGTTGGTATGTGCCCTCACGTACATGTGTTTCTGGTGCATTTTAGTTATTTTGTTTTTGGCTTGCAAGTGTCATTATGCGCCTTGGCACTCAGTGGTGTGTGGGTGTTTGTGTGTGTGTGTGTGTGTGAGAGAGACTCGACAGCGTGGCTCTCAGCTGGTCAGGATTCAGGGGGTGCAGAGAGAAGGAATGCAGCTTCTCCCTGAAGTCTGTAATTTGCTGTCTGTCATCAAATCAGGGAGAAAAACAGCAACACTTGAGAGGAGTGCATGTGCGTGTGTGTGTGTGTGTGTGTGTGTGTGTGTGTGTGGTGGGTGAGAAAAGAAGAGGGTCGGAGGAGAAGTGAGTCATGTGATTAGAGGAGGGTAGAAATGAGGAGAAGCTGAGAAAGAAAAAAGAGTGTTTAAATGAGGGAAACTGATGACTGGAAGAGGAGAAGGATGATGAATGGGAGAATGAAGAGAATAGATGTGGGGAGGAGGAGGACTTGACTGTTGGGGGTTAATTTTGTTTACTCAACAATCTAATTAACTTAACAACACATTGTGCAATCCAGTTTTATGAATAATACTGGGCACTTCTCAGCCCCAAAGTGAAGCAGCCATCTTTTTGGTCGCTGTTCTTCTTTTTGTTTTTTGCACTGGAGATGCGATTCTTACGGACCTGAAGAGGCAACCGACAAATGTTCTTTGTTGGTTTCCGCACACGTACATCTGTGCAGTGTTTCACTGTATTGTTGAGCTTTGGGTCTATTTGTTTTCAGTCAAGTAGCTTAAGAATAAAGTGAACCACTGCACAGATGGAATTGTTCTTTAGGTTAATGCTGCACTTGTCACTTTGGCTCAGCCGGCCAATCGCAGCGAAGGAGGGCGGGACAAACAGCCTACCACAAAAGTCAACTGTCATATCTCACATGTACACGTGCTGAGTAACAACAATGGAGAGATGTGTTAACGTACTGTCAGCTATAAATTGAGGCTTGTTTGCCCACAAAATCTCATGAACCCACAGAGACTAGTACTTTGTGTTCCAGACGGCTCATTAGGAATGCATGAAATTTAAATGTTTTTAATAAAAAAGGTGCATGTTTAAGCAGGATTTATAGTTTTGTTTTCATTCTTACTGTTGTAAATTTGCTGTTGAGATTTGTGGAATTTCATTGCTATCGTTATCAACTACTAAATCTCTGGTATTGTGACATGCCAAGATACTATTTCATGATAATAATGGTGTAGATGTTGTCAGTTCAGTGCAGTTAAACCAGCAACTCAGCCTTAAAATACAGTACTTGTATAATCATGGACTCATTTGGCATATTAAAGGGTCTTTTGAATGACTCTTAACCTGTAAAGCTTTCATTCCACTCTGTGTTTCCACTGTGTTGTTGTGTCATCTGTACATTGACACACACACATCCTGCTTTATTGATGGCAGTGTTTGGATTTAGTACCACATCTTGAGCAGTGCTGAAATTTATCTCCAGAAATATTAGAAAAATAGCATTAGTGGAAACAGAAGCAGAACCCGTGGCGATGGCTATACGCCAAGTTACCGCTTGTTGAGTTCCTGTAGCGGAAAAAGCTCAAAATTTATATCTTTGTGCAGCTTGTTGATCCTATGAGACGTTTATTCAGGTTTAAAACTTTGGTTAATAAAGATAAATAAATTAGTGGTATAGAGATGCATTTAATACTGTTAGAGCTCTGACAATCTGCAGTACTGTCATCATCATATGTACTTGGCATTAGTTTGCAATGTTAAATTTGGGGTCGTTATCAAAGTATGAATGATGTAGTGCCTGCATACAGTCATAATTATTAACGTGTAGAAAACATGGCGCTGTGTGCATTTCTGTGAGCCAAGAATGATGATGTTAGAGCAAAACCTCGCCAGAAGTACATGTGCTCTTTATTTTATCTTAAAGACACATAGTTTGTTGTCACTGATACAAACCGTGTCGCAGCTGTACTGGAACAAGTTCAATCTGATACGATCCTGCTTTAGTAAGACATCAAAGGAGACATACTGTACCTTTTTTTTTAAAATATAAGTAGCAGTGTAATCCAACCGTATTGCAGATGTCACTAAAACACATCTGATGATATATGTGGAACGAGACTGCAGAGAAGGAGCTTAAGTTTCATCAACTGAAGCCAAATTTGTTTCAACATCTAAACCTCTTCTAAATCCATCCAGACAGGATTACATGCCGCTAAAATTGCCCAATAAACTCACCACCTTTGAGTCATGTGACTTGTTTATAAGCTCTGGTTAGCTCGTGTTTGATCCTAAACAAACTCAAACTACAGTAAACTACCACCTCCCTCTGGTTCAGACCAAAGTGAGCCAACAAGGTCAGACCACATCTTTGAAAACCTCTTTTGTATAACTTGTGTGTGATTGGCTCGACTGCTGCAGCATCACGTTCACTGTGTTTTGACCTGAGAGTCAGAAACTGACAGAAACGCTGAGGAGAAACAGAGCGGCGGCTGATGCTGAGCAGACACATCGTTATCAGTGAGAGAAGATTCTTGTTCCTTTTCACAGTGTTTAAACTCAGCTATTGTCCAGAATAACTCCATCATATAACCTGTGGTAATTAGTTCTCTGTCTGTCTAAATGTTCTGGTCTTTACTTTGACAATAAACTGTCTGTCTGCCACAGTCTGAGCTGACAGGTGATGTGTGTGTGTGTTTATAGGTTATCAGTAGTCAGTCAGCTAGAAGGACGACTGGCGTGTTGCAACAGCATGTGTTAGGAATGTGCCTGAGGCTGCTGGAAAACACATCTGTGTGTGTGTGTTTGAAACAAAATGAATGACTGCACGTATGTTTGCGTGTGTGTGTGTATGTGTGGAGGGGGGTCAGGGATACATGTTACAGTATCTGAGACTGTACATGTTTTAAAGACACAGTGTATCTGTTTTTCTGCTGCATGAATCTTTGTCTCTCTGTGTTTTAAAACTTTTACACCCAAAAAAACATCGGCTTTATACGAGCCACATGGACAGCAACTCTATAATTTACTTAGTAAACCTGCACACCTGTGATAGTGAGGTGTGTGGCAGTGCAGGTGGACGCACATCGTGTCAGAGTTTACACTAGCATCCTGTTGTCCAGTGTTAATGCTTTTTCATTCTTGCTGTTTATTCTAGCTTCTCTGACTTCTTCTGTCTTCACGCTGCACAACCTGGAGATGTTTCTCATCATTTCTTAATTTTGAGATGAAAAAATTATGTATTTCTACAAAAGATAGAAAAATAACACACTTCCTGGTGAGCAACAGCTGGAAAGACTGGAGTTTGGGGAAATAAACTGATGTATTGATTGAATCAGGTGGCACCATGTATGGTAGCCTTGGCCACTAGTGTGTGAATGTGTTGGAGACAGCAAGTGGTCAGAAGACTAGAAAAGTGCTATACAAGTGCATTTTACCTTGTGTTTATGTGGAGCTGTGCAGAAATGTTGAGCTTAAACAGAACGAACAGACATGCATCACCTGAATGTTGCTTTAGAATATGATGCCAATATTACAAATGAAGCTTTGGAGCCAACGATTCGGTGCAGCCCAATCTGTGCACTATTTACACATAGGTGTCAAACTGACACGCACATTGTTGGAAGGTGTTGGGCTGCCACAATCCTCCTGAGCAGCTTCAGTGCTGGTTGGCAAATATTCAGGGTTGTTATTTACTTTGTCACATGTCTGTATAATATGAATAATAATGTGCTTTACACTGCTGTTGATGTGTGAGATCTGATGGTGGGTGTTTTCTCTCTCCCAGGGCTGAGTGCAGCAGGAAGAAGGGAACCAGCCTGAACTCCAGCTGCATGAATCACTCACTGAGCGGCTGAGAGAGGTAACCTTTTCTGCAACATAACAGCATTCATTTTACTGTGTTAAGTTACAGTGTGTCATATTACAGTCAACATTTCCATCTTTTCTCAGTAATGGGTATACAGTTGTCCAGACAGTGTCCAGTGAAATGCAGTTTTCAACTTGGCGTTAGAAACTCTATTTGCTCTTTTCCTGAGGCACAGGAAGAATGTTTCCTGTTTGTTTGGATCAAACTGAACATGAAACTGAGACATTTTGAACAGATCACGTTTGTCTCTAAAAGGAATACTTAACACAGGGTGAGTAATTGATATGCAAATAGTCAATATCTGGGTTAACTTGAATAAAAACTTTGTTTTTCTCGCATGCCTCCACGGTGAATGAAGAATCCAAAAATGGAGAAAACTATTGACGAACTGTAGTAAAAGGCCGCTGCGTTTCAAAACAGCAAAACTATCAAAACACATTTACAAACTCTCACACAGCCCGTGCAGTATAATTTAGTCTCATTTATCCAGTAGTATACTCTGTACTTCAAAAAAACATGTATTACAACCTGTTTAAAGCTCTTCAGCGTATGAGTAGCACACATAGGCAAGCACATTTGAAATCTGTGCTTAGGACTGTTAGTACAAAAGTGTTTCAAATAGTAAGGTTTTAGCGAAAATGCATGCTTCTGGGAAGTATGGAGCATATGACTGGGTAAATGACACTTTAATTATACTGCACGAATTTGGTGAGAGTTTGTAACCTTTTGTTTTGATGTTGTTAAATATGGTTGCCTATTACTTCAATTCATTGAGAATGTTTGCCGTTTTTGGATTCTTCGTTTAATGTTGTGGCATGCAATAAACACAGTTTTCTTCATGAATGTATGAAGGTAACACAGAGTGTGTAACTGATACAGAAACAGTCATCTTGTGGGTAAGTATTCCTTTAAAGATGAAGAGTAGAAATCAGTTAGCTTCAGTCTCAGTCAGACGTTATGTATTGCTTCCTACTTCAAACTAGAATATTGTTCAAAAAAATTAATGTTAGAGTAAAGTCGCTGTTGTTGTTTTGCATTGTTTTACAACGTAGTTTAAGGTCCAGACACACCAAACTGACAACTAGTGACAACAAAGGCAGACTGTTGTGTTGCCTAATATTCGGTGTCTCGGCCAAAAAGTTGCACTTGAACAAGACACCGCAAATATTACAGCCAACGACGACAACAAGTATACACATTCTACGACTGCGTGAGAGGAAATAACTCTTGATACCAGCAGGTGGCGTTAGTCTGTATTCATCATCCAAGAAGGGCAACCAGAAGATTGACAGGACAGAATCAAGATGATAGCCAGTTAGCACATTAACAACACAACCTGATGTTGACAGAACAAAGGATATTTACTGTTCGCTAATAAAACTTGACTTTAGTTGTTTGCTCACTTCGGTTTCTCCTCATGTGTGCTGAGCTGAACTGCTAATCAAAGTGACTTAATTTGCCAACGGGCTGCGTCATATCTGATGTCTACACAAATGCTGAATCAGCTAAAAAAGCCAACAAGGGCCAACTACTGCCAATAGTGTGGGCACACCACAAAAACAAGGGTGACAGACCGTTACTGACGGCCTGACAGCCGACTGTCGGCTGTTTCAGGGCCCTTTAAAGTTCTTTGGGCATATAATGTATTTATTCAGACACATGAGACAAACAGAATGTTGGATTTCCCACTGCGGCAGTATGTATGTGAGAAAAATCCTGTGGTTTCTCGGTACAGATGGATGGTGTGACGCTGTCATTAATGTAGCAGCTGTCTTGTGGTTTTTGGGCACCGTTCAACTCTTTGTTCCTGACTTTGTTCTGAGGTGTTTTCCCTGACCGCCAACTTCACTGTGAGTGCCAGAAGTTTCTCTACATAACACACTCACACACAAATGTAGATCTGAATTCCAGGCACGCATCTTGCACTCTTAGTGACTCAAAACGTCTCTTATAGTTAAGAAAGTCTACTGCAGAGATCTTCTGAAAGCTCAAGCAACTTCTACTAAAGAGGTCAAAAGCTTGAAAGCTGAAAACGCACACATATGCACACACAGAGGTGCAGATGATGTCAGGCTCAACATCTTTCAACAACTCTAAAGAGGAAAAGCAAACAATCCAGTTAACCGACCCGCTTTATCTCTGAAAGGACAGGAATTCACCTTCTTTTGAATTCAGTCACACGTGCTAAGGAGCCATAAGAAAACTCATAAAATTCTTGAGGCGTTTTTGCACTTTGTTGTACGTTTACAACTCCTATAAAGAAGCATCTGTGTCCGCCATCAAAGTGAGAGCAAGGAGCCACTTGTTTGTTGTGTCTCCTATTACAAAAAACATGGGAGCATTTAGAGAATGCAATTTTGATGCTTACAAAATAATATAAACTCATAACACAGGCTGACACATGTTGACAGTCTGAAGGTAACAAGTGATGAACTTGTGCTGATGTTTTCACCAAACTACTGTGCAGTGTTTTTAGAACTATGATCCTTTTCCTTCCTCTTTGTTAAGTGCAGTCATGACAAATGCATTCATGTCACTGTGTGTTTTCTTTAGCCAGGTGTTGATTTGAAGCTGTGCGCTGAAAGGTCCCACTCCTGAAAAATGACTCAGTCGGTGCAAGTTAACCCAAAGCTGCCTGGTAAGGAACTGCATGAAGATACCATTGTTTTTTGTACTTCCACCTCATATCCCAATTTCTTTTATAACATTGAACATTTTAATAGTTAGACTTCTCTTTGAGATGTGGTTTGGGTGTTGCAGGGTGCGGTAGTGTTTCAATTTACTGTTGTAATGAGTCAAATAATTTTTTTGTTTGTGTAGTTCACCACAATGAGATGGTTCTGATGGAATCACAGTGCTGTCAAACCACAGTAAAAAAAAATATATTTGAAACTGAATATGAAGTGTACTGTATAAATACTAAGGGTGCTTTCACACCTGCCCAGTTTGGTTCAGTTCAATCAAACTCAAATTTGTTTTCCCCCTAAGTGCAGTTTGTTTGGGCAGGTGTGAACACAGCAATTGAACAAGACCTTCTTGAAGAGGTGGTCTCGGTCTGATTACAAACGAACTTTGGTGCGGTTAGTTTGTGGTGAGAACGTGTTCCGACCTCGATCTGAACCAACTGCAGTCACATTACACATTGTTGGCATTAAACAAGCATGAGCATGTTACATGAGCATGCATTTGAAAGATGCCAGAGTGATATCGCTGCCACACAGTCAGCACTCATAGCAGTTAGTGGTTCGGTTCCTTTCTCAGACTCACCTCGGTAGTGCCCAGTCCACACTCCGCCCGAGCTGGACTTGAACTGGCCACCCTCAGTTTCCCAAGTCTCTATGGACTGAGCTATGTTATCCTTCTCATTTTTCACACCAGTTTATATTAAAACATGAGTACCATTATCTTCAAACTAGTACACATGGATGTAAACCATGCAGGATTTAAAATATTCAAAAAAGGGCATTGCAAGTGTTTTATGAGACAAGAAATATATTTAATGTTTCTTAAACCTGATAGTCCACAGGTAAAAAAACACTGAATGTAAGCATAACTTTTATTCGCTCATAATAAAGCTTCAAAGGCCATATTTAAGTATGTAGCTATATCGTCCGGTCACATGTCCTTTTCCTTTCAGATCTGGGCTCTCCTTTCATCTACCCCAGCCAGGAGGAGGCTGACCAGTCAGGCTCCTACTCCGTCCAGACTCCGTATGGTTTCCAGCTGGATCTGGACTTCCTCAAATATGTAGAAGAGATAGAAAGTGGGCACAATCTCCGTCGGGCACCCGTCGGCTCCCGCCGCTCTGGCCGAGGGGTCAAACTCTCCCAGAGGAGTGTTGGGGGTCGTACCAGTGGCTGGACATCCACAGAGTCTCTGGCGTCCCCGGCCAGTGAGGATGGCAGAGCTCCTCCGCCACCGCCACCACGAAACCGCCTTGGGTCAGCACCCTGTGAAGGACTCTGTATTTCCCCCGTGACTCTCCTCAATGTTCCTCCCCTGTCAGCTGGAACCAAAGTGCCACCTCCTCCACCGCAGCGCAACCCCAGAGTGGAGCGGACTCTTCTGGAAACCAGCCGGCGGCTTCAGCAGGAACAAACCCACCAGCACCAGAACGGGGGGCGCATCCAGCTCACAGATCCTCCCAAGCAGCGCTTACCCTCTCCGTCCACCCAGCCTCTGCTGAGTAGCCTGACTAAACCCAGCCCTCAGACCTCTGGGCGCAGCACTCCAGCTGCTGGCACCACAATGACACCAATCCCACCCAGCCAGCTGCAGACGGTTAGAGAGCAGATGGCTACAGCCTTGAAACAGCTGAAGGAGATGGAAGAGAGGGTAAAGGGTGTTCCTGCACTTGAGAAAGAGGTGGCCAAGCTTCGTGCAGAGAAAGACATGCTCCTGTTAGCCCTGCAGGAGAAGAAAGCAGCCATGGAGGAGGCCCAGCAGAAGCAACAGACCACAGAATCTTTTACCCAAACCACAGAGACCCTTCAGTCTGACCACAGTATCCACAGTCGACTGGCTGCACCAACCTCACCTGGACATAAACCCCTCACAAAATCTGGGGAGCTGAAAAGGCTGGCTGAGAAATTTGAGTGTAAGGACGAGAAAGCTACAAAAGCTTCATCAAAAGTCTTGATAAAAGCTCCAGAAAAAGTTCCTGTCGTTGAGAAGAAATCAGTGGCTGTTGGGGACGATGTGCCGATGGACTCTGTTGTTTTCTATTACAGCCAGGGCGTGAAAGATGCCTCTGAGGGCACTGAGGTAAATGTTTGTGAGAAAGGCACAGAAACTGAGGTCCTTCTGGTTCATGAGGAGGGAGTACAGGCCAGCGTAGAGACAGAGGAGGCTGAGGTTTGGGTTATGGAGTCACTACTTGGGCTGACCAGTGAAGCACAGCGGGAGATCGACACCTTACAGGACACCATTAAATTCCAGCAGGAGTCCATTGTGGCTCTGGAGGACAGGTTGAGTGCGGCCAGCAAAGACATGGGGCTCCTTAAAGCCCAGGTGGAGGAGAAAACCTCCAAAGTCACGTTTGAGAAGGGGGTTCTCGCAAAACCAGACATGACGAATGCCCAAGTAGAGACATTGACTGCTGCGGTAAAGCATGCTGCAGTTTTGTGTCGTCCTGAGGTAAGCGATGCATGTGTAGGTGAGAGCTTAAAGGTAGCTCAGATGGAACAAGGCACTCAGACTGATGCTGTAGCAGAGACAGAAGAACCAGCTCTCGTTGCAGTGGTCAGCACTGCGAGCCAGTGGGAGATTTTGTTTGAGGAAAAGATGGAGGAGCAGAAAGTTACAGTCCCAAAGAAGAGACAGTTGACCATCGCTGATTACAAGGTCTCACCAGGAGAGGAGGTGGTCTGCATGGCTGAGGAGAAAGAGGAAGATCGAGAAGAGAAGACTGCAGCCAGCAGCACCAAGACAGGTGAGAACTTCAAGGTATTTGCCTTCAGTGAAGGGTGAAACATCAGGGGTCTCATTTAGAAAACAATGCCTAGGATCCATACTAAAAATGTACCTACAGACAAAAACCAAAAACGGCATGCGCCAAAACATATTCAACAATTTCTCCAATCAGGCTTCCACTTCACCATCTGTGCTGCCAATTTTCCGTCTCCAAAATGTTTGTATGCATAGGTCAAAGTTTCTTCCATCAAGTCTGTTTTTGTCAACTACAGCACCTGTAATCGGATACTAATGTAAAGGGAAAATAGGAATTATCTCATTTATAACCAAGTAAATATTAAGTCTTTATTCATTTTTTTAGTCGACACTTACATGCATGCTGAATGTTATGTTTGCCTGCAGGCAGTTTCACATTATTGCATGACACGCTGACCTGTGTGCACTGGATCAAAGACTCAATAGGTCACACTCATAATTAATTATGATTGTATGTCTCTGTAATGTCTTTTTTCTATCATTTTTTCCTTGAAAATTATTTGACAGTATTCAGAAATTACAGAAATACCCTCTCAGATATGAAGAATATTAACTGAAAAATGAACACAGCTATTGAAAAAACAAATTGGTTTCATAAGCAATTCTACTAGAAAGCAAAAATGTCATATTCTAAAGAGATGGCTCAATCCCCCAGTGACAGACTGATTTTGTTTACGTCATGTGTGAGTGTTTCTCTTTGTTTGAACTAATGTTTGATCCATCTGCTTCCTTCGCGGTAACAGGTATGCTGAAATCAATAATGAAGAGGAAGGATGGGAGTAACGCAGGCGAGAATCGCACCACTGGCAAGAAGAGCCTGCAGTTTGTTGGTATTCTAAATGGAGGGTGGGTAACATGAAACCTTATATTATTTTTTACCACAGTAAAAATAAAATAAGGGCGGCAGACGGTCTAGAGCAGAGCTTCTTACTGAGAGCAGCACAGAAAAGGTGCACGCATAAAACAATATCTTTCCATCTGACTTCACATTAAACTGTACAGTTGTCCACCGAAATTGCTAACTTATGCTAACAGCACTAGCATCAGTGACATAGTGCCATTCCCACAAGGTGTCAAGCTTTCTGTAAGTTGTCATTCCTCACCTGACAGACACTTGTAGGGCGACGCAGTTTGACACAGTTGGCGAGTGGCCAAACTGAATCAATTGTGACCAGGTTAAAGGTTTGACAAGTAGCAAAAATATACATTTTCCTCACTAATCATTGTGTTGCCTACTGAAAAAAAAGAGCCATCAGATTGCCTAAAAATGGCCCAAGCTGCACTTTATTCCACCACATATCTGTGTTTCCCCCAGGTATGAATCTACATCCAGTGAGGAAGAAGAAGAGGAGGAAGAAGAGGAGGAGGATGGGAGTTCTTCTGGAGAGAGTGGAGAAGGCGAGTGCTTGGACAGCACTGAGGAGGACGAGGTGGCTCTGGACGACGAAACGTCAGAGGAGGAAAGAAACGTCAACCTGGATGAGAGTGACACTGATGAGGAAACCCTGAGAGCCACAAATTATTCATCTGATGCTGTGAAAGAGAAGTATGCTGTTACTTAGTACCAAAGAGTACATTTTGTGAGCTGCTACACTGCTGAATGCACTTTCAGAAAAGTTTCCTGATTAAAGTGCAGAGCTGTGTTTTACATCTCAAATATCAAATCTGATCATTGAACACATTGACTGACACATATTTGTGTTTTCTACAGGTTTGAGCTGAGCTCGAAAATGCGTGAGGCGTGCCTGATTCTGAAGAACCACCTGAACGATGATGTCAAAACACTGAAGAGTAAGGAAGTGGTGCGTCCCTGCATGCTTCTTTACTCTTTCATCAAGCTACTGATTTTTCAGAATAATGCAAAATCGTAATTACTTAAAGTTGATGAAAGCTCTGACTGTATTTGATGTTTTAGGGATATTTTAGGCACCAGCAAACATTAATTATAAACAACAGGAGCTTCATGGGACAATAACAGGAGTGTAGACTGAGAAAAGGCTCGGGAACGGGATCATTGTTAAGTTTAACAACCGATGGTTAAAAGAAGCTTCCCTTGACATTCAGTGAAATGTTAGGATAATATACACATCTGATAAATACAGTTTGACTTTGCCAAAACACACTGTTTACACAGCTGTTTTTAATTTCACCATATTATGAGAAAATGTGGGTGAGTAACCAACTCTAGTAAAATACAGCTTTATTATTGTCTACCTGCTGAGATGAATACGCTCCAGATGCTGTGTCTGTGTGTAATGGATACTTATAGATGATATGACTTCCCACCCTCATGTTCAGCTCTCCAGCACCCACACAGTCCAGCTCGAGTGGTTCCGTATCTCCAGCGCCAAGATGGCTCAGCCTTCACGGGTCTCAGACTACCTGATGGCGTTCTCGGAGGTGTCTTCAGTGCTGCTGGAGCATGTAGTCAACATGACGGATGGCAACGGCAACACAGCTCTTCACTACAGTGTCTCCCATTCCAACTTTGGTGTGGTGGGGCTGCTGCTGGACACAGGTCAGTGACCCTCTGAGAATAATCCACACTACACTATAGAATGCTAGCAAACCGGCTATGAAGATAATCTAGGTAATTATGCAAGCAAATATTTGAGAAGGGTCCAACTGTGGACCTCATGTCTGGGAACCCAATGTCTGCAAGCCAATTTCTTGTATTTACAGCCAAGCCTAGGAATCAGTACTCGATACCTTTAAGATATCGACCGAAACAACTCGGTACCAAGTATTATCCAAATGTCTCCAGTCAAGCGATACCTGCATTCAATCCTTTTTGTGCTAGTCTGATCCCAGACCATCCTGTCCTCTAGCCGGAGGGTTGGGTACCGAAACTCAGTACTTTTTGTACTTGGTACCGATTCACGTCGGTACTACGGAGTACCGATTCACTTAAAATGAATCGTGCCAAATTTTGGTACCTGAGTTGGAGGCGGAGCGAGAGCGCTTGACTCGCACCTCAGGCTCAGCAACAATGGCGACAAAAAAATGCGTAGACAAAAGATAACCTGCAGCACTGTTCCTAAATGTTCTCAATAAAATGTTGAAACTGAGAAGTTTAGACCTTCAAAAGTACCAAAATAAGGTACCGTTTGGTACCGGTACCGAATCGGTTCAATTATGAACAGTACTCAACCCCACTAGGCGGATTATCAGACTTTCTGTTAAAGCCATCTCCAGAGCTGCCATCCACCCGGTAACCTGTGCCTTTCTGAAACCCTATATGGACACTCTGTCATAGTAGTGTGAAAGGACTACTATGCTTAATTACCTGAAGAAATACGGTCTTGTTAAAGGACAGGTGATGTTAGCGTGCTGGAGAACTAAGCTTTATGTTAGACCTGTAAAACCCATTGAAACCAATTCTAATATAATATATATTCTCTTAAATAAAACTGACTGTTGTTTTAGACGGCATTAGTTTTAGCTGTACCTAATAAACTGGCAACTCAGTGTAAATGTATATGTATCTATACGCAAGTAGCAATGTGTTCTGAGTATCTGTGACCTTGTGTATATGCTTAAGTACACAGTAGTTAAGCATGTTTCCCGCAGGTGTGTGCAACGTGGATAAGCAGAACAAGGCGGGCTACACAGCCATCATGCTGGCTGCTCTCTCTACTGTGAAGGAGGAGGAGGACATGGCTGTGGTCAAGAGGCTCTTCAGTCAGGGCAACGTCAACGCCAAGGCCAGCCAGGCAAGTCATCGTCAGGTCATCGCAGAACTAGACACAACACCCGTCTGTGTTGTTTACTCCTAACATGCTGCTTGTAGCCAATTACTGTGACTCCCTCAGTGTTCCCACAGTCAGTTGTTCCTCTCATGTGTGTGTCACTTCTGATGTAAAGGTCCTGCCAGTAAAACCATAAAATAATAGTCATGGGATTAAATAGATTAATCAGTGCATGCTGGTTTTGATAATTCTGTAGCTTATTAAAATTTGTTCTCATTCTCTAAAATGTGCATATTGGATTAAGTCATCACTTGTGACACACATATTTTCCTACATACAGTTCTTTATTTAAAAAGTATCACCTGAGAAGTGTGAATGACCAACATGTTTCCACAAAAAGAACACAAAGACTCACTGTGAGTCTGTAGTCAGCTCCAACAGCCTGAAGCATTTTATCACTTAGAAAAAGTGCCGATCCTGGCTCAGCTGGCTTTATTAAATGAATTTAATCCCACTTAAACTGCTGATGTGAAATCATTCACTATAAAACCAAACATAGGATCAATTCTACTGATTACAGCCAAATAAGAGAGTGTGGGGTGAACAAGTCACTAATTTGATCTGTTACTAAGACTGCACACCAAAGAGAGTTTTTACAGCATTCTTTTGCCGAATCTCAACTTGGCTTCTCCCTGCTGCTTTATAGTGCGTGACACTCACAAAAACATTTGCAGCAACACACACACAAACACTCAAAGAAGTTAAATACAACTTTATTACTTTTTAAATTAGTCAAAACAAATGAATGAATGTGTACTTGATTCCTACTTGCCAGGTGAAGGTAAAGAAAACATGGGATGAAAGCTGTCTTTGTTGCCTGCTATTTAAGCAGGGGACATGTTAAAAGAGTATTTCCTGTGTTGTAATGAAGAACTGCATTCTCAGCCAGATGAATAATTGGTTTATTCACTGGTTACAATTAAGATTGAGTTAGGGGAATGTGTAACGCAACGTGACACATTTGTGAGAATCTGTTGACTTTTAAGTGGTTTTATCTCTCTGCTTGATCTAATCAGGTTGTGTAGTGTGTGTGTTTGGACAAGGCGCCTGACAGGCTCTCACACTGCCAAGTCATAGGACTCTAAATTTATAGCACCACTGGCTATAAATCCAATTACTGTTATTGTTGCTGTGGGGAACAAAACATGAGACACGCAATGCAGTTTTGGAATCAGGAATTCAAGTCGTACGATTTTCTGATGTGTTTTAAGTTCAGCTTATGGACTCTGGGTGTTTATGTGCTGGGTGACATTTATAAAAGCACTTTTTTCTTTGAATTAGTGACTCAGGTTTTGAAATTCAAAGCAAAGCTGTTCTCAGAACTGTTTTCCCCATATGTTAAATTAGGGACCACATTTACACCTGGCACTGTTCAGGGGAAGCTGCGGCTGACAGAGCCAGGGAAGCAGACTGTTTGTGTGTAGGTCATTAATTTCACCCCTTAAAGCTGTGGTTGGTAACTTTTATAATCCACACACCCACACAGTATTACATGAGACATATAATCTGTAAATAAAATCACACTCATCCTCCTTCTCCTAATGCAACTGTACTGTGTACTGTTTTGTAGGGCTGGGTCAAAACAATCGATTTATCTGATTCAAACCGATCTTCATTTGTTACCCCCTATCTTTGAAAATCGATCTTTAAATATATGCTTTTACCCACAGATGTGTGACGCTTTAACCCTGTTAATCTCACCGGTAGTCTAAACTTCACTCAGTATTGTGATGTCAGGAATATGATTTACAATGACTTTTTATGGCATATTATAGCATACTATGATATTTTTTAAATCACATACGTTACAATGACTTTTTATGACATAGTATACTACTACTATTTTGGCATACTATGGACCGTTTCAAACTGGACAACATAAACATTGTAAATTGGTCCCTTTGTATTTCCTGTTCGAATGTATGTTAATGCAGAAGCTGAAAGGAAGTAAACAGGGACCAAAGTTGTTGCCCTAGAAACAGACTAGCAATGAAATGGTCCATACTATGACATTTTTTTGACAGACTATACTATGACATTTTTTTAATATGCTTTACTATGACATTTTCTGACAGACTATACTATGACATTTTTTGACGGACTATATTATCACTTTTTCATGAATTTTTTTTTAGCATAAAGTACTTTCTAACAAATGCCTTTAGAAGCACAACGAGGTGGAACATGTTTTTTTCACAGACTTGTATGGATGTAGAAACAGCTTGAGCAAATATGTTATGTATGTGTTATGTTATATATATATATAAAAGTTGTTTTTATAAAAAATCACCTGTCAGCTTTAACTAACAAGGGAAATTTGGGGTTGAATAAATAAATTATTGCTGCATAATAACAAATGCTCTTAAGGCAGGCACAACAGTTTTGAGGAGCTATGAAGACTAGCAGCACTTCGCTGAAATTTATTTGACTTAAACAATGAAGTAGTGTAGGGCTGAAAAATGAAATGTATCTATATAAATAGTACCTTTTGTAGTTAATCTTTAGTTAAAGTAAATAATTTCCTCCTTCACATTGTTTCAGATAGGTGAACAATAACATTGGTACTGGTCAGTGTTTTTTGTTTTGTTTTGCAATATTTATTCAGGTGTAAATTTTCTCATCACTAAATAAATATGGTAAACCATATGATAACCTCACAATAGCTGTATTCTCTTAGGAGGAAATTACATTCATATTTCCTTACTGTTGCAGGCGGGCCAGACAGCGTTGATGCTAGCTGTTAGCCATGGTCGGCAGGAGATGGTGCGGGCGCTGCTGGAGTGTGGCGCTGATGTTAACGTGCAGGACGACGAGGGATCCACAGCTCTCATGTGTGCAAGTGAACATGGCCGTGCTGAGATTGTCAAACTGCTCCTGGAACAGCCTGGTTGTGACATATCCATTGTTGATAATGTAAGGCATTAACATTTAGCTAATGCACTCACTGAGGGAAACTTCAAGTAACTTACCCTGAGCTTACAGATGAAGCCAACCATTGGACCTCTGACTGCTGAAAATATCTGAGCACTTTCTTGTCTGGGATTCAGCTTAATCTGTTCTCAGGAAACGGCGCCTCATGGGAAATAGTTCTCTGCAGTTTCCTCTCCTTGTCACCTCTTTTTCTGCCTCTTTTCTTTCGTGTTTTTCTTTGTTAGCACGGACAGACTGAGAGCTAAAGAGCCATGATCAGATTAGTTTCATCTGCCTTCTACTTAAATCAGTGCTGTTTACAGGAAGCACAATCACTGGGCTACTCAAAGCCCCCAGGGGATGAATTAAAAAGCCATAACTCCTCTGTTCACAACTGCAGACTTGCAGATTTCAGACACCATGCCCTGCAGACTCTTGCACCAGTCTTCTGTGTACTTCACCACATGACCCAAGTCAGCAGCAACTGTTAATGTCCCAACAACAAAAAAGGTGGGAAAAGTCCATTAGTAATTACTTTTAGACTCTAAAAGCTTCAGACTTTTATCATTTTGTCACCCAGCTGACTTGTATTACGCACCAAATTCAAAAATCCATTAAATCCTTGTAGGGTTAGTGCATCAGTCTGTCAGTGGGATCATTTCCTTTTCTCAAACAGCAGAATGCTTATCCTGGAACAAAACTCCTCTCACTGCTGCTTGTGACATTTTTTGCTTCGCTTTTTGTTAATCTGCACCGCCGAGTGTTTTAAAGTGATTTTACAGAGGATTGGTATGGATGCTTGAGGAAAGGCCAGGCAGACAGATATTTGAGCATTCACATCTGTGCCATGAATGAGTTGGCCATTCAGTGCAGGCAGCTCCTGGATTGTGTTTCAGTGCAGCACAGCTGGACAGAGAGGTAGACTGAGGGGGGGGGACATTTGAGAAAGCCCTGACTACTGCTGTCCTCTGAAAACACAGAACAGCATGACAAACATGACTGTGAGACACAGTGGAGTTACATGTAAAAAAAAAATAGTGCTGAACCTTTTTTATTCCATGCATTCTTTTAACTGGAAGTGTGAGGATACACAACTTCTGTCTCTAATTAGCTTAACATTGTCTTATATGGTCTACTGTACGTCTGTGTGGAAACTTAACACCATCATATTAGAGTTACACTTGGAAAACTTGTTAGCTACACCATGCCATGCAGGTTAGCCCCCTGGATGTACAGCTCATACAGTGAACGCAAATGAGAAACTGCAAGAGTCTGCAAATTAAGGCCCAGACACACCAAATTGACATCAAAGACCTAGTGGCGCCAAAGGCCAAAGTTGCACAAGAACGCACCCTATGGTGTAGGGCATGCAGCAATTTACTGTGTGCTAGGGAACAATTGTGCAAAAAAAATTAAGAACTGTTTTTGCTAAAGGGCTCAATGGCTAAAAACACAATTTTACCCAATATAACAAGTTTGTTTTGATCTCACGCCCTCTTAACTCGAGCTTTTTGTTTGCTTTCCTCACTTTGTGTTTCTCTCGCCATGCACTAACCTGAACTGCCAATCAGAGTGACTTCACTCACTGATGGGCTCTGCCGGGTCTGACACTGATTAAACGTGCTGAATTGGCTTAAAAAGAGCCGACAAGGACCAACTAGTGCCTATGGTGTAGGGCATGCAGCAAAAACTGGGGCGACGGGCGCTCATCATCGGCCTGATACTAACGCACAGCTGACCGTTGGCTTGGTGTGTCTAGGCCCTTTGATCTCGTTTCGGTTTCTCAGGAAGTCGTGGCTACAGTTAGCAAAAGTGGAACAGACGAAAACTATGTTCTAACCTGTTGAAAGGTAATTGAATGAATTTATTTCTCTAAAAGCAGAGACAATCAAACAGACTAAACTACTCCCAACTGCTCCAATTAATGCGTCGTGTACAATTCAGTCTGTAGTGCGTGTCCTGTAGCTGCAGTCGTGCTCACTACTGATATCAGTATTTGAAATTAAAGAAAACAAAAACATATCGGTTAACATATCGACCAATATTACATAACTAAATAACCTAAACAGACATTTTGATAAGGATCCCGTGGTTTTGTTTTTGTTTTTTGTTTTATGACAGAGACAGAGATACGATCTGAGCAGGAAATTCAATAGTGGAAAAAAAAAAGTACTGAAAATGTACTAAACCCTAAACTGAGTTATGTACCTAACTGTAAATGTATGCACCTTTTCACCTCTAATTTTAACTAGAGAAATTTGCACGGATGGCAGGAGATTAAATTGTCGAATAAGATTCAGTTTCTGGTTTTTCAGCATAACATGAAACCATATTACTTCTTACCAATAGTTTTTATAGGGTTTAAATCAGGGGATTGCTTACTGTGGATTCATGTCCTGCTTGACATATTTGCTTTTGTAATTGCACTTTCTCTGCTATTACATCAAAGAAATCATGAAGATGTAGGGCGCGTGAATGTCCTGCTTGTTTATTGGCCAATCAAGGATGCATGACAGTGACTTAACAGATTGGAATGAACAAGTTGTCCCAACATCCATAATAAGACTGATGTAACATGGTCCATCTCAAACTATGAAGCTCTCTGTTCTCTTATGTTTTTATTAAACTCACTTTTAACTCTCTCTGTCCTTCCACGCTTTCTGTCTCTCCCTCTCTCCTCTGTCTGTAGGATGGCAGCAATGCTCTGTCAATCGCACTGGAGGCGTCTCACAATGACACAGCTGTACTGCTCTACGCCCATATGAACTATGCAAAGACCCAGCCTGCTGTGGTGAGTCCACCATTCCACCCACTGCCTCCTCTGGGGAGAATTGATTGGGTAGTCACACTTGTAAAAGTATTAAAAAACAAACAAAAGTTCAAAATGTGGCCTTTCTTATAACAAAGTCACCTTCAGTTTTAATGCATACTTGTCTTGTTCTGTTTTTATCTCGTTAAAACTGTCTGGAAAAAAAGAAAGAATATATTTCAACATTTGGAGTCAAGAGTTCACTTTTCAGATGGCCGTGGTTCATTTTTGGGTTTACAAGCTGAAAGGTCAGCAAGCCACCAGCTTTAAATCAGCTGGGAAATGGCATGCAAGCAGGCTGAAGTCTGTGCAGGTCAAACTTACAACATAACTGTACAGTGAGCAACGTCTGTTGTATTTAAAGTGGGTCGGATCAGTTCCTCGGCAGTGCTCCAAGCTGCAGTTTGGGTGTGGGCAGCACTGACTGAAGGTGCACTGCTGCCCCCTATAGGTGTTACAAAGCTTCTGTGGATTGTATTTTATGGTGAGACAGAAAACCGTATATTTTATCACTGCAAAAACATCCCCATTAAATTAATCTAAACTTACAATGTAAATACAAATTAGGTACACTAACAGTCAATACATTAGAATATCCTTCAAGACTGAATGACTCTTAACCTTAAAAATATAATCCATGGCAGGGCAAAATAATTATTTTAATGTCATTTAAACCATTTTCTTCACACTGTGTGTTTCAGGGGAGTCCGAAGGCTCAGCCGAAGAGCCCCAGCAGCCCCAGTAAGTCCTGGCCTTCAGACTGAAAGGATCATGGCTGCTCACGTTGACGGACAGACCAGCAAACATAACTGGATCTGGGCTGTGAAAAGCTCCACTGGAATTTACTTAAATATATATGTATTTATATATTGCCATATGTCCTGCATTTATAAGTATTGTTAATATGAGAATATTATTTTTCCATAAAAGTCATGAATGGTTATATAATATACTTGACTAATAAGAGCTCCTGGCATGTCTAAATGAGGTCTCTGGCACTCGTTTTTTTTTCCCCCCCGTGAGAGGAGATGAGACCTTTACATTTATTTGCACTTCACTAATATTTTACTGTTAAGGGCAACACACACCGGCAAGATGTGATACACATAAAAAAAACAACTTGCAACTATAATTTTCCATGTAAGCCCACACACTGTTTTATAATAAAGTGTAGACACTTCAGAAAATTTATTTTATTGGCTCCCTGAATTGGCAAATCCTGGCTACACATTCTTGACTGCATGTGCGGTGTGTACTGTAGATATCACATGACATGACACAGCCAGTGTGTGTTGCTCTCTGGTCTTCCCTTTCTGTCCTGCCATGGTTAACTAATCTGTGAACCTCTTCGCCTTCATAGTCTGCACTAACTGTCTGTGCATTGTATGTTCATATAAAAATATACGTAAATATATATATATATATATTCATGTCTGAAATAAACATATTTACATAAAAATTGATGGAATGTGGTTGTTCATGAAGGATTGCAAACATTTCTATTTTTTTTAAAAGCAGTTTTTACAGAGTCAAAAACAGTCCAAACAAATGTCGTAGTATAGTTGGCCAAAAGAAGTCATAGTATAGTATGCCATAAAAAGTCATAATATAGTATGCCATATGGAAGTGACTGGGGAGAGGACTGTCTGGGCTTCTTCGCTGAGGCTGCTGGTGCTGCTGCTGCCCCTGCAACCTGGACCCGGATAAGCGGAGGGCCAAAAAAATATCATAAACATCTCTGTACAGTATGCAATAAAATGCCATGGTATAGTATGCAATAAAAACTCACAAAAAAAGTCAAAGTACAGTATGCCATAGAAAGTCATAATGTAAATGCGATGAGAAGTCATAAAAATGTCATAGTATAGTATGTGACGTAAGGTAAAAAAAAAAAAAAAAGTCATAGTATAGTATGCAACAAAAAGAAAATATAGTATAGCATGACATAAAAAGTCACATAGGAAGTCATAGTGTAACTTGCTATAAAAATATCACACAAATCTTAGTATTGTATAACATAAAATGTCGTAAAAAAAAAAAAGTCATAGTATGCGACAAAAAGTTTAAAAGAAAAAGTCACAGTAAAGTATGTCAAAAAAAGTCATAGTTGCATTGAGAAGTCATGTTATAGTATAGTATGTGACAAAAAGTAAAAAAAAAGAGTCAAGTATAGTATGCCCATAAAAAGTCATAGTATACAGTAGTATGTGACGAAAAAGTCTTAAAAATGTTATAGTATAGTATGCAACAAAAAGTTAAAAAAAGTCATAGTATAGTTGCATTGAGAAGTCATAAAAATACCATAGTATAGTATGTGACAAAAAGTTTAAAAGAAAAAGTCACAGTAAAGTATGTCAAATAAAGTCATAGTACAGTTGCATTGAGAAGTCATAAAAATACCATAGTATAGTATGTGACAAAAAGTTTAAAAAAAGTCATAGTATAGTATGTCAAATAAGTAATAGTATAGTTGCACTGAGAAGTCATAAAAATACCATAGTATAGTATGTGACAAAAAGTTTAAAAGAAAAAGTCACAGTAAAGTATGTAAAAAAAAAAGTCACAGTATAGTTGCATTGAGAGGTCATAAAATACCATAGTATAGTCAGTGACAAAAAAGTTAAAAAGAAAAAGTCACAGTAAAGTATGTCAAAAAAGTTAAAAAAAAAAAAAGTCATAGTAAAGTATGTCAAAAAAAAGTCACAGCATAGTTACATTGAGAGGTCATAAAATACCATAGTATAGTATGTGACAAAAAGTTAAAAACAAAACAAAACAAAAAAAAGTCATAATATAGTATGCCATAAAAAGTCATTGTATAATTTGCCATGAGGAGTCATAAATATGTCATAGTATAGTAAGTGACGAAAGTTAAAAAAAAAAAAAAAGTCATAGTATAGTATGTCATAAAAAAGTCATGGTATAGTATGCCATAAAAAGTAAAAAAAAAAAAAAAAAAAAGTCATAGTATAGTATGTCATAAAAAGTAAAAAAAAAAAAAGTCATAGTATAGTATGTCATAAAAAGTTAAAAAAAAAAATAAAATAAAAAAAGTCATAGTATAGTATGCCATAAAAAGTAAAAAACAAAAAGTCATAGTATAGTATGCCATAAAAAGTAAAAAACAAAAAGTCATAGTATAGTATGTCATAAAAAGTCATAAAAAAGTCATGGTATAGTATGTCATAGAAAAAAGTAAAAAAAAATAAATAAAAAAAATTGTATAGTATGTCATAAAAAGTAAAAAAAAAAAAAAAAAAAAAAAAAATTGTATAGTATGCCATAAAAAGTTAAAAAAAAAATAAAAAAAAAAAAGTTAAAAAAGCCATAGTATAGTATGTCATAAAAAGTCACAAAAAAGTCATAGTATAGTATGCCATAAAAAGTAAAAAAATAAAAATAAAAAAATAGTATAGTATGCCATAAAAGTAAAAAACAAAAAGTCATAGTATAGTATGCCATAAAAAGTAAAAAAAAATTAAAAAAAATTGTATAGTATGCCATAAAAAGTAAAAAACAAAAAGTCATAGTATAGTATGCCATAAAAAGTAAAAAAAAAAAAAAAAAAAGTTAAAAAAGTCTTAGTATAGTATGTCATAAAAAGTCACAAAAAAAGTCATAGTATAGTATGCCATAAAAAGTAAAAAAATAAAAATAAAAAAAATAGTATAGTATGCCATAAAAGTAAAAAACAAAAAGTCATAGTATAGTATGCCATAAAAAGTAAAAAAAATAAATAAAAAAAAATAGTATAGTATGCCATAAAAAGTAAAAAAAAATAAAATAAAAATAGTATAGTATGCCATAAAAAGTATAAAACAAAAAGTCATAGTATAGTATGCCATAAAAAGTCACAAAAAAGTCATAGTAAAGTATGCCATAAAAAGTAAAAAAAAAAAAAAAGTCACAGTAAAGTCTGTCAAAAAAAGTAATAGTATAGTTGCATTGAGAAATCATAAAAATACCATAGTATAGTATATGACAAAAAGTTTAAAAGAAAAAGTCACAGCAAAGTATGTCAAAAAAAGTCCTAAAAATAGTATGCAATGAAAGGTCATAAAAAAAAGTCATAGTATAATATGCCATAAAAACTGCTCAGGTCAACAGGTGTCAGCAAATCCATTTTTATGTCTGCTTGGACACATCCCTTACTCTCTTAAACAGCATATAGAAGTAGTTCAATCATTCTAATGCTTGCAAGGAAATTCATCATGGTGAAATAGGTCGGAGACAAACCTCCTTCTGTTTCTATGTGGAAATCTTTGGTTTCTGAGGATATCACTCTGGAGAAAACAAGACATTGTATTGATGTCATAGTATATTATATGACAAAAAGTAAAAAAGAATGTCTTAGTATAATTTGTTATCAAAGTCATAAAAATGTCATACTATAGTATGCCATAAAAATATCAAAAACATCTTAGTATAGTATGCCATAAAAAGTCATTGTATAATTTGCCATGAGGAGTCATAAATATGTTATAGTATAGTAAGTGACGAAAAGTAAAAAAAAAAAAAAAAAGTCATAGTATAGTATGTCATAAAAAAGTCATGGTATAGTAAGCCATAAAAAGTCAAAAAAAAAAAAAAAAAAAAAAAAAGTCATAGTATAGTATGTCATAAAAAGTCACAAAAGTCATAGTATAGTATGCCATAAAAAGTAAAAAACAAAAAGTCATAGTATAGTATGTCATAAAAAGTAAAAAACAAAAAGTCATAGTATAGTATGTCATAAAAAGTAAAAAACAAAAAGTCATAGTATAGTATGCCATAAAAAGTAAAAAACAAAAAGTCATAGTATAGTATGTCATAAAAAGTAAAAAACAAAAAGTCATAGTATAGTATGTCATAAAAAGTCACAAAAAAGTCATAGTAAAGTATGCCATAAAAAGTAAAAATAAAATAAAATAAAAAAAAGTCATAGTATAGTATGCCATAAAAAGTAAAAAACAAAAAGTAATTGTATAGTATGTCATAAAAAGTCATAAAAAAGTCATAGTATAGTATGTCATAAAAAGTCACAAAAAGTCATAGTAAAGTATGCCATAAAAAGTAAAAAAAAAAAGTCACAGTAAAGTCTGTCAAAAAAAGTAATAGTATAGTTGCATTGAGAAATCCTAAAAATACCATAGTATAGTATATGACAAAAAGTTTAAAAAAAAAAAAGAAGTCACAGTAAAGTATGTCAAAAAAAGTCCTAAAAATGTCATAGTATAGTATGCAATGAAAGGTCATAAAAAAAGCCATAGTATAATATGCCATAAAAAGTAAAAAAAAAAAAAAAAAAAAAAAAAGTTAAAAAAAAAAGTCATAGTATAGTATGCCATAAAAAGTAAAAAACAAAAACAGTATACAGTAGTATGCCATAAAAAGTAAAAAACAAAAAGTCACAGTAAAGTCTGTCAAAAAAAGTAATAGTATAGTTGCATTGAGAAATCATAAAAATACCATAGTATAGTATATGACAAAAAGTTAAAAAAAAAAAAAAGTCACAGCAAAGTATGTCAAAAAAAGTCCTAAAAATAGTATGCAATGAAAGGTCATAAAAAAAAGTCATAGTATAATATGCCATAAAAACTGCTCAGGTCAACAGGTGTCAGCAAATCCATTTTTATGTCTGCTTGGACACATCCCTTACTCTCTTAAACAGCATATAGAAGTAGTTCAATCACTCTAATGCTTGCAAGGAAATTCATCATGGTGAAATAGGTCAGAGACAAACCTCCTTCTGTTTCTATGTGGAAATCTTTGGTTTCTGAGGTTATCACTCTGGAGAAAACAAGACATTGTATTGATGTCATAGTATATTATATGACAAAAAGTAAAAAAGAATGTCTTAGTATAATTTGTTATCAAAGTCATAAAAATGTCATACTATAGTATGTCAAAAAAAAGTAAAAAACAAAAAGTCATAGTATAGTATGTCATAAAAAGTAAAAAACAAAAAGTCATAGTATAGTATGTCATAAAAAGTCACAAAAAAGTCATAGTATAGTATGCCATAAAAAGTAAAAAACAAAAAGAAGTCATAGCATAGTATGCCATAAAAAGTAAAAAAAAAAAAAAAAAGAAGTCATAGTATAGTATGTCATAAAGAGTAAAAAAAAAACAGAAGACATACTATAGTATGCCATTAAAAGTCACAAAAAAGTCATAGTACATTATGCCATAAAAACTGTATCATCATTGTATAATTTGCCATGAGAAGTCATAAATATGTCATAGTATAGTATGCGACAAAAAGTTAAAAAAAGAGTCATAGTACAGTATGCCATAAAAAGTCGTAAAAAAGGTCATAGTATAGAATGCCAAAAAAAAAAAAATCAGTATGTCATAGAAAAATCAAAACAATGTCAACATTTAGGTATGCCAAAAAAGTTTCATATTATATATAATATTATATTATTAAATGTCATGGTATAATATCCCACAAAATGTCATAGTATGGTATGCAAAAAAGTCATTGTATAGTTTGCCATAAGATGTCATCAAAATGTCCAAGTACAGTATGCCATAAAAAGTTGTTTAAAAAAAAAGTATAGTATGCAAAAAAAAAGTCATTGGATAAGTATATCATAAAAATTCATAAAAATGTCATAGTATATGCCAAAAAAGTCATAACTATCTAATAGTAAAGGATGCCATAAAAATATCATAAAAATATTAGTATAGTATGCCATAAAATGTCATAGTACAGTTTGCCATGAGAAGTCATAAAAATGTCATAGTATAGTATGCCAAACAAAAGTCATAGTTGGATATGCCATAGAAAAATCATAAAACTGTTATAGCATAATATCCCATAAGTCATAGTATAGTATGCTATAAAAACATTATAAAATCTTGCAAAAGAAAAAAAAAGTCAAATGTAGTCAAATATAGTTTGCCATAAGAAGTCATAGTACTGTATGTCATAGTATAGTTTGTTAGTCTGTTCGTGTCCAACCCGTGGCCCTTTGCTATGTGTAATACCCCCTCTCTCTCCCTCCTTACCTGTCACTCTCCAGCTTTGCTATAAAACAGACAAAAACCTCTTAAAAATAATCTTAAAAAAAAAAAAAAAAAAGACCTCAATCTGTACTTTTTTAGAATCTCTGCAGTAACAAAATGTGGCCAAGCAGAAGTCTTTAAAATTGTATATCTGATCGGTTTTTTTAAATTCTTGGAGGCAAAAGAGGTCATGAAGAAAACTTCTTTGAAACAAAAAGTAAAACGCCTAACACAGACCATGTCAATCTGTGGAAAACCAATAAGCAAAATTGCAGATCTCTGCAGTCACACAAAAGCAGTCTAAAACTGAGCTTACGCTACAAATGCGATCATGTGGACAATGTTAACAGTTAATTATGTAGACAGGCAGAAGACATTTGTTCCACTTGCTTCTCTGCATTATAAGAGATTTGTAATTGTTTCAGGTCAAATGTTTGTTCTGTGCATTTTGTTGACTGCTTACATTTTATATTTGAGTTTTAATCTGTCAAACACCAAGACCTCCCACTCAAGCAAGATACTGTCAGGATAAATACACATTTTATCCACATTTATCCAAACTTATGAACTGGTCTAACAGACATATCCATCCATCCACTGGCGCTTAAAGAATTTTAAATACAAACACTCATGTTTAAGCCTTAAATTCAGCCAGTAAGGTCAAGTTTAAACCCCAAAACCATCTTGAAATTATCATGACAAGCAAGTGTAGAAAATGGTAAAACAAAAGTTTAACAATAGATCATAAAATAAGATTGTAAATCCATTGAATCTGTTGACCTGGCATCTCTGGAACCTTTGATTAAAGGCAGGTGTGCTGAAGTGATTGTGGAGCGTGGAAGACGCCACAGGGTTACAGTCTTTAAACCGCTGCCTGTTTAGTTAGGATTAGTTTTTTATTGTTTGATGAAGTCATTAAATACCCCATTGATTTGAACTTCGTTTTTGTAAGGGCCTGTTTATTCGGGGAATGTTTGTTTGGGGATTTTTGCTTCTTTCTTTTAAACGTGACAGCCAAGACAATCAGTTAGTGTCATCTCGCATGCTCACATAGCAGGCTCACATAGCGTACCTCCCAAACAAGAAAGTGGTTGGCCTAAGCAAGCTTGCTAGGTAGGTGTTTTAAACACACACACACACACACACACACACACACACACACACACACACACACACACACACACACACACAAATCAAACATCTGCTTCACCCTGTTTTTTTTTGTTTTTTTTCCAGAATAGTTGAGATCTACAGCAGAAGGCTTCAAGGTATTATATTGCACTGCTATACTAAAAGCTTTATTTTTTCTCCTAATTTCTTTATATTTCTGTGTCAAATGTTATGTGTTAATTTCTCCACAGTTCAGGAGCGTCTCACCAAACAGATTGCCTCAGTCATCTCTGAAGCGTTGGAGCCTGCCGGAGTAGCAGTGGTGATTGAGGCTGTGTAAGTATCACAGGTGGGGAGAAAAATCTATATAACGTAGCATTGCTTTACTTTGCATGGCAATATTTTATTGAAAGAGGGACCCCAGATATTGATTATTTTTAATTGTTATATAAGTTGTTAATACTGCAATGACTGAAGTTTTGGTACCCAAAGGTTAGGGGTAGGATTAGGGTTTAGGCTTGGTTTCGATTAATTTTGCAGTCCAATAGATATATTTTACTGCAATAAAAATGACTGACGCAAGAGTGAAAACTTTAGGGGACATAACTTGCAGTTTAAAAAAAAGTAATAAAAACATTTAAAACTGCAATAAAATTGCATCATGACTTAAGTATTGTGATAACATTGTATTGTTGGGTTTCTGAGGTTTCAGCATTTATTTCAATCCTGTTAGATTCAGGTTAAATATTTTGCACATAATTACAAGATATTTTTTCTTAATCACTTTTGGATAAACAAGTATATTGACCTTTATCATGGCTATATTTGATATTGTTAGGTACGTTCTCAAGTAATGGTGAAACTAAGATGATAGTTTGGTAGACACCCAGATTCATGTCTTATTCATATCATTTCTGATGTCTCATGTATTCTGCACAAATCACTATTTCAGGCACATGTGCATGGTGATGAGAGGTGTGCAGAGGATGAACGCCAGCACCGTTACAAGTGTGATGCTGGGAGGATTTAATGAAGATCCCAAGACCAGGAGGGAGTTCCTTGACCTTGCAATGAAGAAGTGAACAGATTATATGTGAGCAGGGAACATTTACACCTGATGAGTTATTCATCTCTGCCAGTCTTACTTTCAGCGAATTAGTGTTTTTCTTAAGCTGATATTTATATGTATTTATCCTGTTTAAGTGTCACACACGAGGAATGTCTTGCCAAATGTACGTTGTAATATGAAATATGTTCAACACATGCTGGTAATTCGAATTCAAAGCAACACTGAAAATAAACGTGAAGCTATTATTATTGTTGTCAATGCTTGTTCTATTTTTTTTTATGTTTTATAAAAGAACGATGTCCTTGTTATTTTAGATGGTATTGCATGATCATGCAGTCATACAATGAAGCAGTGGTAGAAAAAACTATGATCCTACCATGTGATCCCACAGTATTTTGTTCATACAGTGGATCATAGTTGATAGGTCCAGTGTGCAGGATTTAGGAGGATATATTGGTAGAGTACAAAAATGGTTGTTTTTGTTGCCTTTAAATGAGCTGTCAATATCTAAATACAGAGTGAGTCCTCTCCCACGGACTTCACCATGTTGTTTTTACAGTAGCCCAGAGCAGACAAACTACACACTGGCTTTAGAAAAGGCCATTTGCGTTTTTGCAACGGCCACTGTAACCACTATGTCCCACACGCAAGACCTTTAAAGAAGTTCCATCTTGAAGATGTAAAAAAACATGCAGGTTTTTGCAGGATTGACCAGTCCGTTATTTGTGTTATTCACAACCATATTCAGTCTGTAAACACTTCAAGGCACTGGCTTTAATCACCATGAGAAATCACTGCTAATCGCTGTTGTTATGCATTGAATACAATGTGAAATATCCATATCACTTAGTCATGCAATGTCAGTATACTGAATGATGGAAAACGGGTCCCTTAAAGAAAAGGGTTGGGAATCAGTGGCCTAACAGACCTACAAGAAGTATGAGCAGATATTAGTAACACGACGCACTTTATGAATGAATGTCTGACTCCACTAAAAGCCTTAGAATAGCATATTACAATGATGTAAATGGCTCCTCTTACAGGACAGCTGCTCATATCTACTGGGCTCCATAATATCAGTTTTTGGGATCAAGTGAAATCCATTTGCACAAGAAATTCAGTTTGTCAACAGATAATTAGCAGATAAAAACCTGATAATGGATGTGTTGGAAATCCACTGCTAGGAGCCATGGCATCAAAATAAAGAGGCAGAAACTCATCTGCATCAGATTTTCTAAAGAATGAGCAATGCAGACAACATAAAACAGCTCCGTATTAATGGAAATGATAAAGTATGATTCAAAAAACATATAAAAAATGCAGGATATAGGGTAAAACAACATACACCAGCAGATGAATCAGCAGCATGCTTTAAAAATAAATGCCTTTTTTTCTTTGCTCACCAGTTACAATTTAATTTTTAATGCATTAACCAGTTTATTACAGCAGAACCTGTAAGTATGAGATTGCCAGAAATAGAGCAAATTTTCACCAACTGCATATTCTACAAATTGCCCAGAGAACCAACATGCAGAGCAGTCTGAGCATTTGTGTTTGATAAATATCAGCGATCAACAGAAGATGAAGCTGTTTTCTCCCTCTCTGTCCGTCTGTAGCTGCACTGACTGGGATATCATGGAGGCAGTTGGGGTGGTGGGGGGCTGTGTCTGCTGTTTTGTCTACAGTGCCGTAACATTTTTTTTAACCAGTTACTTCCACACCACTTCTTTCATTATGCTGATCTGTGAAGTGGAACGTAACGCTGGCTGAGTTGAGAGGTCAGGGGCTCCCGCTGCCTAGATACATACAGTCTAATATTAGAACATTTCCTTGATTTGTTAGCAGCATCTCTGCTGACTCCCGAGCACATGGCAACAGGCCGGCCAATAGGATTTCAGGAGACCACTAAGCCCCTCGCTCTGTATAGCAACAGTGGCATCCTTCCCTTATTTATTTATATAGGAGTTTTTTTTCCCACCGACTCATTCTCATGCTCCTGTCCCCCCACTGTGCATCCACACTGTGCTCTCAAACTGTGAAAAAGAGTTACGGTGCGAAGAGTAGAGCTGCTCTGACTTTTGCCTCTCCTTTACCTGCACAAGCTCCAAAACCTGCAGCATTTTTATAGATTTTTTTTCATACTTGTTTATATTTTTAGAGCTTTTTTTTTTTAAACCCTGCACCCACAGATCAGTGGAGTTTTTTCTGAGCATTGCATGTAAAAGTAAAAACAAAGTGGGAAATGTCTCGGAAAAGGTTTGATTTTAATGAAGACATGACGTGTTTCGGTGAAGAGGAGAGGAAATACCCTGAGGAATGGCATCGTGGGAAAATGTGGCACTCAGAGGGGACGGACAACAACCAAGTGGAGAGGATCTTTAAAAGATGGAGGACACGGGAGGAGAGGCAGGACGGGATGGGAGGAGTGGGGGGGGGGGTGGAGGGACATTGGATGGCGTGAGGACCGAGGCCGGTGGTTGGTTTGATCTGAGCCACGTGTGCGTCCAGCCACGTCTCTTCGCCGCTTCATGGATGTCGATGAAACGTTGTCTTCCCCTGCTGCTCGGTCCCTCCTGTCTTGGCCCAGGTAGGTGCGCACTGTCCCGTCCTGCCGAGTTTCCTGATGATGTTTCATTGTTACAGGCTGATGCTATCTACACCAGAAGTTGCCATTTTGAAAGTTCCGTGCATGTTCAGCCTTCGTATCTCTTCGTCATTCCAAGCTTAGGTACGGGACGATGGAAAGCTCGAAGGCGTTGGGGGGGAAATATGGCGTACAGTAGCCGTCCCGCTTTTGGGATTCAACACTGATCAATAGCAGATACGACTGAATATTTAACAACAACAAGACACATTCAGTAGACCGTCATCAGCAAAATAAATATCGTCCATCGTTTTCTGTTGGACGGTGGACTACCAATTTCAACTGCCTGACGCTGACAAAATATGGGACAGTCTTAGCAGAGCGCTGCTGTAAAATGCAACATACGTAAAGAAATTTTTAGGACTCCGACTTAACTTCTCACCAATGCTTTTCCTCATGGACCAACCATTCCTATAATAATGCATGTGTTGATCAAATACAAATTACTTTGTTTTGATTAGGTCATCATCATTAAACACAACCTGCTTTGGGACAGCACGCTTTACAGACTTATAACTGACTTATCAGCTTTGATAGCTTTGATATTGAAACACACCGGCTGTGTGTCGTCCCAGATGGGTGCATACTGGAAGGTTTTATTTTTTAGGAACGTATTAAAACATGAGAAAATTGGCTTATGCGACAGAGAATGCAAGACTTGGTCCAAATCATGTTTAGTGTCTCACATCGGCTCAACAGGAACTGGACAAAATGTCCCGTAAACATTGAGCCGTGAAGATTTCATGGCTGCGTACCATTGGAAGTACTTTGATGTCGACGCCATTTCCAACGCTTCGACTTTTGATCTGCAATGTTGCACCATTCTGTTAACTTAGACACTATGCCGCATGCTTCTTCATAGAAAAGATTGCACTTTAAGTTATCTGTTTATCAACAGCACCAGTGCCGATCAAGTAAATTTACGTTGTCACATAATCAGTATTTTCAATGCCTTTGATACTAAAATCGTTGCTGAGAAGCATCAGCTGTCCAGATTTAGTAAACGAAAAAGATTTATTAACAAAGTTAAATGAGGTTACCATGCTTTTTCAGCTTCAGTTTAGAGTTTCGGCAAATATCACCCTTTTTTTCTGTTAAAACCTTATGTATTGCGATGTGATCAGATCAACCATGTTTCCAAAAAAGGGTCCATCATTTTTTAATGAAAGTTCCGGTCATTTTCTTCTTGTAGTGCAGATGATACCCTCATGTCTCTTTAATAGGATGTCATATTGTAAAGGGTATAGGAGGATAATAAAGCGCTGACTAATCCCAGATGCTTGGGAGAGGAAGCGGATTTAACCACAGTCCCCCTAAATTCTTTACCATGTAATGGGCTTCATGATGTAACACTTTACAGTCATTATATAAAAAAAATTTGTTGACGCTGACATCCCAAAAACCAAAATCCCATGAAATCCACGGGAATCCAAAAGGCAATATCCTTTACTCCTGGACGTTACACGCACATTTTTTTCCCCCATTACTTTCACTCAAGGAGTAAAACTGTGCAAATTTTGGAAAAGACATATTTGCGTTGTCTTTTTCTGTAAAGAAAAAAATCCTTGTGAGAGAATTATTTGGTCAGGTGTTTTTCTCAGGATGTTAAGTGTTGATCCCGGGACAAACAAGGTGCAGTGCTGAAGCCATGAAAGTTTTATTGTAATATCTACTTTAATGTTTCCAGTTATTCTGTTACAGTAGATCTTTACCGTTGCGCAGATATTTAATTGTCAAATAGACCTCTTACAATTTTCTTAAGGCCTTCTGGGATCTGGCATTTTTATGATAGAGGACTGCTAGTTCATCGTTTGTATGTAGCACTGAGAATTCCTCACAAGTTGTACAGTAAAGGAAAAAAAAAGGCATTTGCTTCTACTGCACTTACAGAGCGTGAACTGTGTTAAATACAACCAGCCTCTGTGTAGAGCTCTGAGATGAACCTGCTCCTCTTGATATCAGTGAACATTAAGAGTGGGTGATGTTGATACAGTCTTCAAACATGATGTTGCATTTTGGGATAGAAAGATATACAATTTTATCGCGTATCGTGATAAAAACACAATAAGTTGATTGTTGTGAATTTCCATTATTGAGATAATTGTGAATATCGTGTCCTACAGTATCCAAAGAGACTGCTGGGCAACCAGTAATGAAATAGACTCTGCAAAAACAGGATGCATACACATTAATCTCAAACAAATGCTAAGAATCTTTATCAAGCATCAGCATATTTCATATCAGAGGATATGACAACATTCAAATAGTTGAAAAGCCTGGATTTTGATATGGTTTGTTATTTACTGGCGGGAATGCTGAATAAAAAAGATCTGGGTCATTTCTGTGATGCAATAAGAATATTTGCCTCCTTACAAACAGTAACAAAAGGTTCCATGTATGATAAATTTCCTGGCAAAGCAGTTGAGAAATCCAGACATGACCAGACAGAAATGTCTTATTAAATACTTGATAATTTAATGTAATTCGTCGTGCAAAAATCTTGTAAAAAAACAAAACAAACAAACCCCAATATAGTCATAAAGCAGTCCTGCTCATTTATTGGCTGCATTTCTGACACTGGTCTGAGGATATGAGATACAGAATAAAGGTTGGAAATGTCTCTCATGGTTGATACATTTAAGGCTGTATATGTAACACCTATCAGCTATTTACGGTGCTGAACATTTGTCAACAACTGCAACAACTAAGTTTATCTAAAAATGTTTTCCAGGAGGCCCCTTCAATCAGGCTGATAATGCTAGAGGAAATTTCAAAATTACTGAGCAGCTACACAGTGGACAGTGAGTCTGGAACATGAAGCGGTGATAAATAAGGGTTTAACTGCCCCAAATATCAAATATGGGATGGAGCTGTGAAACAGTGCAGATTATTCCGCCATTATTTGGCCAGATGTTTGCATGCCAAAGGGTTTATTTTCCCCTTTTACAGCAGAACTTTATTTGTGCCTTCTTGTTTTAGGTTTTCTGACATGAGGTGATGTGTGTGTCCTTGCGGAAGGAATCAGACAGCCGCGCTTCGGTCTGTCACTCTCCAGTGAATTTACAGCTCAATAACTAGTGTCAAGGTGTCTATGAAGCAGGCACTGCGCTGCTCAGTAACAAACTGTGGTTGTTCTGGGTAGCTCCCAGGTATGAATCCCTTCAAGCGAATGACTGCGAAGCGGAACACAGAAAACGACCACTGAGTACACTGAAGTGAAAACACAGGATCTACTGGCAATGTCGCTCTGCGCTGTGATGAGGTCAGACCGGGTGTTCAGGCTGAGAAACATGCTCTACCTCCACAACACAGGGCAGCCTTGAACTCTGCTTCGTCACCCTCTCCATCCTCAGCCATGAGTGTAACTGTAAGCTGATAGTATGTGATCAACAGCACCGTGGCACCCAACATCCTGCTGCTTCACCACCTCAATAAAACCGTTTCAGTCTGTGTTGTGAAAATGGCAGAAGAGGGTTTCCAGCTCAGAGCTCTCGACTGCGCTGAGGACAAAGAGCTGCAGCCAGCTGACTTCCCAACGTCATCGCTAGCATCCCTCCATCTCAGGGACGAGGCTGTGGTCATCAACGAGAGCACCAACCATATGGGGGATAATCCTGAGCCTCATTCTGTATTTTCTGTGATGATGTCATCACCACTTAACCAATCACGACAGCAGTCAGACATATCCGTGGCTACTAGGCCTGAGCCTTCACCAGCAGTTCAAGGTAAGATTAAAGGTGCTATACTAAGTATTTTAAAGCATCGATACTGTTATCATTTTGATAATGTAACTGTGATGCATGTTAACAATTACAGCAGTCAGATGAGAAAACGATTAAGAAACAATCCCACTGGCTTTGCTTAAGTGTCTCCTCAACCAAGCTGCAACCAAGCAGATGATTTCCAAAACCCTCCTGCGTTTAATGAGCTGTCAGGAAGTTGAGACATTCCTGTCTGTCAGTACATGTATCTGCTGCCAGTTTGTGTCATCTGTGTTTTACGTGTATTTGTTACACCACTGTGTAACGGTAACATTTACACTAAGTATAGTGCTGTCTTAATGACAGATGTAAACATATATCATATATCATGTATCAGTGTATCAAAGTTAAGTTATCTCAGTCATCCTGGCATCAGGGAGTAAAAGCCATATTCATTGTTTAGGTGGTTGGAATCATTCGAAGGCCCTTTTGGGCACATTTAACAATGGGTGACATGTTTCTCCCACTGTACGAAAAGGAAGCCTAAATACCCCGCATATGGGAGCTGCCATTATGTGCAATAATGACCAGGTAGTTGAGCGTAAGTATCAAGGTCCTTCCCATACACCTGCCTGAGCCTCAGTGCCATTGGCCCGAAACAATTGTGAGCATAGCGACTGACACACACAGCTGTCAGTTATAAGCTCACGCCCACTTCTGACAGCATCAAATAACTAATTAAAACACATTAAAAAATCAACACTTGAACAATCAGCGTGATATGAAGTGCCTAAAATCAAAGAAACCATCTTTGGATTTTTGGAACAAGTTCTTTGAGTTTTTAGTTTTGCCTATGTCCCGTCCACTAACACTGAGGGGGCGGGGTTTATGACCTATAGTGCAGCCAGCTTCACCGTTGGGGGAGTTGTCCATGGATGTATAAGGAGATGTGGATACAGCGCTGAAAGTTGCTCTGTAGCACATGAAGCCAAAAAAGCTTGGCTTCATGTGCTAAATTACTCTTTCAGCTCTGCTTCCACATCATTGGGCCCATTGAGCAAGTGCACTAGAGGCTTCCGCCGGCCAAGCGGGGAACTTCCAGTTTAGCCCTCTGCTGTCTTAAATGGGGATAAAATGATTCAACTTTACAGTTCTTCTCGACATTATAAATGTTGTTTCTCAAAGGCTGTGAGGCTGAGAACAATGTAGCCACTGATTTAGAGACGTCTCTTTCACAAGTCTATGGGAAAAAGTTATTTGGGGCCCTGAGGCATCATGTGACAAACTGGGTAGTTGTAATTCTACGGTTTGGCCTCTATGCAAAATTATCTTCAAAGCCAGGCGCTGCTCCTGCGGGCTTGGAGCTGTCATGTCTTCCATCTTTATATAAAGTCTGTGGTTGGCCATAAAACATATTAAATGACTGGGAATTAGATTAAAATGTTTCTTTAAAAAAATCATCAAAATATACGACAGGACAAAGTCAACTACCCAAGAAGCATTGCAGTAACAAAGGTCCAATCAATGCCAAATAAAACCTTTATAGAATCCAGTCAACTTCATTTTATTTATCCATCCATCCTTCCACAGCAGGCCAAGCAAAGCACTCCAGACATCCCTCTCCAGCCCAATAACAAATCCCAAGCTGCCTCAAGGGGCTTTATCTGTACAGCATACGGCACTTTCTGTCCTTAGATACTCACTTCAGATAAGGAAAACCCATCACCCAAAGAACAAGGAAAAAGTGACGACACCTCAGTGAGAGCAGCTGAGGAGGGATCCCCTTCCCAGGATGGACAGACAAATACAGCACTTCCTTTGCACTTTAGTTTTTAAAGAATTAATCAAATGTGAGCCAGTGTTTCTTTAAAATAATTTTACTCTAAAGAAAGATTTCTCGATTTGCCACGTGTCTGAGTGGCACCTCTTGCTGGCGCTGTTGCCACCGCAGTCATTGAGGCTCCAGATTTCTCAGAAACATGGTGAAAACATTGAAAACTAATGAGTATAACATGACCCTACAGTGGACCTTTTAAAAGTATATGGAGGACTCCAATGCGGCAACTAACAATAGTATTCACAGCTGATAAATCTGTCGGTTACTATATTAAATTTCTCATAACCCAAGGCAACATCTTCATATTGACTTTTTTTTGTCCAAATCCCAAAGATTTTCAGTTTACTACCAGAACAAACAAAAGTAGTAAATCCCCGTGATTAAGTTAGAACTAGGGAATGTTGGGCATTTTATTTGGGCTATTACTTACACGATCACTTTTCAAAACAGTTGCCAAATAATGTTTTGTTGCTCGATTAATCATCGAATCCTTTTAGCTCCCGAGAACAAGAATTTCATAACTCCAGGAGAAATGTCAGCAGCTGGGAGTGTATAGTAGTGTCAAGGGCTTAGTGAGTTGAGCGATTCAGCAAAATCCAAGATTTATTAGATGCAGAGCTTTTCGTAGGCAAGTTTTGACAGAGCTTCACAGTTTGTGGGCCCAGGGTTAATGAGTTTACGCCCTTTCTAATTTTACAACCGCATACGTATGATTCCTCCAACATACAGCTCTGTCGGCAGCAGCGATTCAATGCATCTCCAGACATGCCATCACAAGTGCTGAAGGGATGATTTACATCAACTGCTAATAACACACCTCACACCACATACACACACGTATCAGCACGTGCTGCATAGCCACATACTGGTAAATACAAACAATTCACACATAAATGTAAAGCTTTCAGGAAATGCCTGACAGACAGGTTCTCACCTTCCCCTGCTTCCCTAATGCCACATTAACACACACACAGGAACAATAAACACAAAACAGTGGCACATCAGCTCCAGTCCTTCAGGCCCACATGGCATCTCGCCTCAGACAGCTGTTGTTTGTTAGGCGAGGCGAGGCAAGGCGAGGTCGAGCACTGAGTAGCATCGAGCGCGGCTGAGTGTGCCTGAGTGTTGAGGAGTGCCCGTTCTGGTATTTTAGGCAGTCAGACAGTGTCACCTGTCAGCAGACTAGTCTGGACAGACTCTCCCACATGGTGCAAGACTAAGCAACACAACGATATCTCCCTCTGGACTCCTTGTCAGCGGGCCAGCAGTGTGTGCTGAACAGCCACAAAGTGCAGATAGCCACATACAGTCTGGTCTCAGCTGAAGTCAGGAGTAACACTGGGTTGATGTGCGGGTGATGTTGCAGAGTTCTTGGAGTCCAAGATGGGCCAAAATGACAGCGAGGCTCGGTCTCACACCCTGACGGAGTTCCTGAAGGACCTTTCCTCCCCTGTTGGTCATGACGATGCACTAAGAACCAACATCGTCAAGGACGGAGGTACTCTGCAGCATCTCTTTGTTCTGCTTGTTAGAGGTGTAACAGATGTTTGTAGCGTATTTTATCATTTATGGTCCAAAATAAGAGAAAATATAAAACATATGCTCTTGTATAACAATGCAAGGAGGCAAATAGGTGGAGACAAGTAGTTTCTTTAAGTATAAAGATGCTGTATGTAAGTTTGGTGAAGGATAACTGATTGATGAGTCTCATTTCTTCAAATATCAACGCTTTAAATCGGAAGCTAGACCAAACCATCAAAACAAAGTGTCATTATTTAATGACCTGGGAATGACAATCAGCTATCTTTTTCCAGAGTTAGACACAGCACCTTTAATCTTTAAAACTAAAATGAGTGCAACAATCTGACACTGACGCACACATGAAATTTTTGCCTTTTTAATTCTGTATTTGTAACCAAAAGTTTAATCACCTTTGTCGTCAGAACTTCAACCCAAGAACAACATAACCAAAGCGATGGCAGCATGTGACTCCAGCTCTGATGACAACCATCTATCTGATGCGGAGTGGTACTGGGGAAATACCTCGAGGTACTGAATGTTTTCATATGGCACGTTGATGATCTGCTGACAAAAATACAAATCAATCTGTTTATATTCATGTAAATTCATTTACTATTATCAATATATTACAGTATATAAAACTTTAAGGCTTAACACTCCAACTTTAGTAATTTGAAACTTTCATGTCCTTTGTGGTTCTCCAGAGAGGAAGTAAATGAGATGATGAGAAACACTCCTGACGGCACGTTCCTGGTCCGAGATGCTTCCAGTAAGGTGAAGGGGGAATACACTCTCACACTGAGGTAACTACTTTTTAACTCTTCTGTGTTGTGAGCACAGCTGATACTCTTTGTGTGTGTTTAATATAGTGTTGAGCTGGTAATAATATAATAAATATCGGTGCTCTGTATCTTGTGGGAAGGTTATGTCCGCTGCAAATCCAAGACATGTTGTCAGAGGTCAGTTATTATTTCCTGGTTTCTGCATCTAACTTTAGTTGTCTGGTATGGATGCTTATATTTAGTTTTACTGGTTTTATAATGTAACTTTATACATTTCCTGGTTTCTGTCTAATTTTAGTTGAATCAGGACGGACTAGGTTTCAGATATAAAGCTTTGTTGATTAGAGTTTGGCACCCACTTCAGCGCTCAGCAACATAACACCCTTAGTACGCTGAATACATTTCAGTCATCTGTTTAACCAGTCATCTGTCTCACATCTGTCTGAAGGAAGAGACCTTAAATTAATGCTGGTTCACTGTGTTGGTTGCAAGTGCGGGACTGTGCGGTCGAGTGTTGAAGACAAAGCATTTTCATCAGTGGTTAAGCCCGATAAGAAACGCCTCTCATGTTTCCATATCTGAAATTCATCCTGCGCTGTGCCCACAAGTACGATGCTGACCGGCTGCTCCTGTCTGCATTAGAGTAAATATATCTTGCACCAGCAACATTTGTGCTGAGTTCTGCAGAGCTTGTGAAATTTTTGGATCACACACCTTAATGACATCAGGCACGAAAAATCTCCACTTGCAAACTGTTCAACTTAAAGAAACCAGAATATTTGCTCAGCAAATATCATATATTGATTTCTTACAGCTACTTGCTGCAACATCAGATGTTTGCTTTGATGGGGTGTGTGGCTGAACAGAGTTTTCCTTTGACAACAGAGGGTAAGGTAAAGTGTTAAAGGACGGATACAGTAACATAGAAGCCTGAAAAAATGGTCTATTTTAAATAAAGACTTCTCTGACTTGAATCAGCCTAAAATGCACAGCAGTATAAGGTAGGTGAGTGTACATGTGTTTGTCGGGGGCGGGGGGGGGGGGGGGGGGGGGGGGGGGTTACTGGCAGCCTTGTGCGACAGTTATATGCTTTGACTTTTGCAGGAAAGACGGCTCCAACAGACTGATAAAGATCTTCCATCATGGGGGGAAGTATGGTTTTTCTGAGCCACTGGCCTTTCCCTCAGTGGTGGACCTGATCAAGTATTACCAGAACAAGTCTCTGGCCCAGTACAACTCTAAACTGGACACACAGCTACTCTACCCCATTACCAGATACCAGCAGGTGAGTTTATGAGGCCTTGAGCTCTGAATGTGTGCCGTCTTATGTTACAAGTATCTGCTAAATATTACGTACGCTTACATGCACAAAATATTCCGGTGTTTTGCCCTTATTCTGAAAAACACAACATTCCTAATATGCTGGCGATATGGCTAATAAGAACGAATATTAATTACGGCGCTGCAAGGCCTTGTTACATTTCTGGGGAGGTGCATGTCAGGCTACGACATAGGGTACAATGTTGATTCCATGCAGAAGTATAAATCCTGCTTAATTTGGAAAATCCACACAGAATACAGTTTGCATGATCCACATCAAATTTTGAATATTGTCTTATTTGGAATAATAGTGGAATATTAGTGTGCATGTAAACGTACCCACTGTGTGGATTTTCTTTGAATCTCTGTGGACCTGTGTGTGGTTTTGGCTGCATTAGAATTAGTAACTTAACAGGATATGGATAATGAGTTTCTTTTAAGGATGCTTTTAATGTCTTCATTTTTAGTAATAGTGATAACCTTCTGTTTAGTTTAGATCAGACTAAAGGCATCACAGGAGTTTTAAAACATGGACTTGGTCTTGAGTATCTTTACATTCTCATCTGCAGCAGCAGGTTGGGATGGAAGTTGACATTGATGCAGTTGGAGAACAGCTGAGGATATTTCAGGAGCAATACAGAGAGAAGAGCAAAGAGTACGACTGTCTGTTTGAGAAGTTTAACCAAACCTCTCAGGTACAGCAGCATCCTAATCTTCATTTTAATAAGTATAACTGTGGTTTTATTGGTTCAAAGCAATATCTTTGAAAGTAAATGTTTCACTTCTGATTGCTTTGCCACAACGGAGCCTTCACTGTAAGGCCTTGAATATTCAGGTAAAGATTTGTGGCTTTTCCTCCTCAGGAGCTGCAGAGCAAGCGGACAGCCATAGAGGCTTTCAGTGAAATAATCCGGATCTTTGAGGAGGAGTGCGAAACTCAAGAACGCTACAGCAAAGAATACATCGACATGTTCCTCACATTAGACAACAACACAGAGTCAGACAAGTATGCTTTAAAGTACTGGCCTTTTTTTCTAATTCGGTCACTTTGTGTCATCTGTTTTACTTATTTTCTGTTTTTAAGAAGAAGAAAAAAAAAGGCAAAAATCTAAATTAAAGATATTCACTGCAGGCCATGCTCATACTGATGTTGTTCCTTCTTCCTCCTCCTCCCAGGATTCAAAGCAATTCAGATGAGCTGCAGTCGAGGGTGGAGGAGATACACAACAGCAAGAAGAAGTTGGAGGAGGAGCTGAGGAGGAAGGCGGTAACTCACATGGAGGTCGACAAGAAAATGAACAGCCTGAAGCCTGACCTTGTGCAGCTCAGGAAGATCAGAGATCAATACCTGCTGTAAGTTCAGCCCCTCAGTGCCTCATGATGAAGATTTGACTCTGTTTTCAAAAGTGTGGGCGCAGGTCTGTACAGATTACAGATTATTATAGATTTAATATCTTAATCCTATTTATTTTCATTAAAATATATATCAAGTACGTAAAAAGGACAAAAAAGACAACTAGAATTATCACCTCGCGGTTGTTGGATGCCAGTCATGTTTATCCTGAGTCATGTGAAGTCATTACAGTTGACAATGCATTAAATATGGATCTTACTGCAAAGAAGCTATACATTCTAAAACATGGACGCTTCACACACATCTTTAACCCGACAGCACAGAAGATTTATACGTTTCAGACAGCCAAGATTAGTGTCACTAATTCAGTATCTGAACAAACGTCTCCCCTTCTGTTCCTGAGATATGACACTGAATAATGGGCAGAGAAGTGTTTTATGCAAAACATTATGATACCATAATAAAGCTGACCTTTGACCTTTTGGATATATAATGACATCACTTCATCATTTATTCATTCATTATTATCCTAATAAAGATTTTTGTGAAATGTTGCCATAATTAGGGTATGAATTCTTGACCTATGGCAAAAAAACTTGTTTGGGGAACACAGTGACCTTTGACCACCAAATTGAACTTCGTTGAGTCCAAGAGGACATTGGTGCCAAATTTAAAGAAATTCCCTGAAGGACTTTTTGAGATGTTATGTTCACAAGAATGGGATGGACAACTAGAAAATATAATGTGTCCAGCCACGGCTATCACCAGCGCAGAGGCATAAAAAACAGCATGTACTGTAGGATGACAGCACAGTCAGAATAAATAAACAAACCAAACTGTTTGTGACAGTGACCACACTCTTCTGGATGCACTGTATCAAGCAGGTATATCTTAGAACGCTGTCTGAATATCAGTTGACCCCCTCATGAGGTCCAAAACCCTCAGTGCAAATTAGATGTGTCAACATGACATGGTTGATTAGCTCGCAGGCTATCATGAGTTGTTCACTTTGATGTGAAGGCTGCGTCTTTCTGTCTTCAGTACATTCAGATAAGCAGATTTGTCCTATTCAGGTTTTCTGAATGAGAAGTTTAAACCATCAGTCTCACAGACTGGTTACTTTACAACAAATAAAGCAAGACTCATGGTCTGCTGACATTATTATGCATTAACTACCCTTCATTTTCACTTTCTTCCATTTCACACAAGTGTGTTTTGGCAATGTGTGATGAGACTGCTGCATACTGAAAATGTGATACTTAACACTGATATTAATTGCTTTTTGAAAAGCAAAACCTAATATAATAAAACTAGTCCACACCCATTGGTAGCTTTGTCATCTTCTACCTATGCCAATCCTCAGTGCCTACTGTATGTGCAGTTTCACATAGAGTGACCACATCAGCGAGTAGAAAAACATGGGACAGACAGAATGACACACTGACAGTTTCCGTGATTATGTACAGCATACCATACCATGACTTAGTCATACCAAAAATTAGAAAAAAAACATCAACATTTCGCCACAGGGGGAGCCACAGCCATCAGTCGCATTTTAGCCATTTTTAAGCATTTTTCTGTTGTTATAGCGCCACCCAGTTGCCAATTAGAGTTAAATTTCTCCAGTCACCTTGAGACGTCCTGTTCTACATATCTACCAAGTTTAGTAAACATCAATACGACGGTAAGACCTAGATAAGAAATTAGCTCTCTAGCGCCCCCATTTTGTTTGATGGGGTCAATAATGGAGGGGTCCCCTCAGATTATGTGTGGTCATATGCCTACAAAGTTGCGTGGTGACCGGTGAAACCCTTGAGGTGTTATACACCTTTATGTGATGAGCCACGCCCTCCACAATATTCATTGCCTTATAGAAGCTCAGTTTTAGTAAGTTTTCCAACTTTTGCCAAGAGGGAACTTTAGATATTGGTCCCTAGATTATGTTCACCCAGTTTCATGCAGATCGGTCAAACTTCCTAGGAAGAGATTGATTTGAAGTGTTTTTCAAAAAAAATCAAGGCGGGCGGAAAATCTATATAACTGTAAGTTATGGGTTCTATTCGTTCCCCATGAGGAGAGGCATCTCTGTGCAAAGTTTCATGTCTCTACGACATACGGGGCATGAGATATGCCCATTCAAAGTTTGCAATGTCAATCAGTTGCTATAGCGCCCCCCTTTGGCCAATTGATGTAATATTGCTTCATTCGCATCCTCCCATGACCCTCTACCACTGTGCCAAACTTCACATGGATTGACCAAGTCAGTGAGGAGAAAAACGTGGAACAGACACACACACACACACACACAGACAGACAGAGTTTTCATCATTATATAGTAAGATATAGTAAGACAGAAGAACTGACAGGGTATATCATATCACACGTTTTCTAAAAAATCAACATATTGCAGCATTTTTACTGTTTCCTCCATGTTTCAGCTGGCTCACCCAGCAAGGCACCAGACAGAGCCAAATCAATGACTGGCTGGGTATCAGGAATGAAGAAGAAGAGTGAGTATCATCATTCAACTTGTATAACTTATATTATATATTGCTATTTCTATCTGTTACTTGATACAAACTACCACTGACAACAATCTGAAACATGCTTCTATGTGCAGAGGTCTCCAAACATGCACAGACACATGCAAATATCTGTGCAATTTAAAGCAGGGGTCTGAGAAAATATCATTACACTTGAGTATATTAATTTTATGTTTTGTGATACTGTATTCATTTTCAATAACATTACTGATATTTACGTGTATCGTACCATGTAAATTTTACATCAGTGAAACCCTAGGTGTGGCACAGTGCATTCTGGGAATTTTAGGTTTTCTACCAAATCTCTCTCTGTTCATGCGTCTTTCTACTGCATAGACAGCCCAATTTATGAATAGGCCGTCTTTCCAGCAGTGACATACTTATTGGATTAATCTAACCCTTCCACCATCTCATCATGCTTTAGCCCGTACACTCTGGCAGATGGTATCGACCAGGAGGAGAGGAGCTGGTACGCTGGTGGTATGAGACGTAAAGAGGCGGAGGAGCTACTGAGAGGGAGGAGGGACGGGACGTTCCTGATCAGAGACAGCCAGACTCAGAGAGGCTCCTTTGCCTGCTCTGTTGTGTGAGTACCATCACATTTGCATCCCTTACTCATTTAAGAAATCCCAACATTTTGCCTCCTCTCTAATCCTATTGGATTATATGTTTTTACCAAAAGTAGTTCACTCCTAACCTGTCCCTAAAAACATCCATATTATTATTATTATTGTGATGTTGTGTCTCATGCAGCGTAGATGGGGATGTGAAGCACTGTGTGATCTACAGGACGTCCACAGGGTACGGCTTCGCTGAGCCCTACAACCTGTACCCATCTCTGAAAGAGCTGGTCCTCCACTACCGACACACATCCCTGATCCAACACAACCAGCAGCTGAATGTAACCCTGGCCTGGCCCGCTCTCAGCCAGCAGCCCAGCTGAGACACACCAGCACGCCACCCTGATGGCACTTTCCCCAACGCTTCACTGTATTTGCACCACGGACGCACCAACACAGACACTGTTGCCAGGCTCTGACAGGGTACCGGTTAGTGTCGCCACTATAGGAGAATTTCCAGAAACAGCTTCAGTGCTCAAATTTGGATATCTAAAAACCCTACACTGGTAAGATGTCAAAGCAAGGTTGATGACTTCACTTCCTGTCAGCTTTTTTAGTTGAATAGAGTGGCTGCATATTAACGGTAACTCTGCTCTAATCTAGTTTATTTTGTAAAGCTATTATTCCTAATATTAAAAATCCCATTTACTCGCCATCTGCACATACAGCTTGCAAAACACAATTGGGATTAAGTACTTAGCTGTTCACAGAATTCGCCATTGAATTAAATCTTGTGCAGCAGTACTGAGGTAGTCCTGGAATACTGCCTCGTCATAACAACACTGGTGGTGGTGTCAGCGAGTTTCCCAAACTGCTGCCGGTATTAAAGCTGCAAACATCTTAGCAGTGTAGTGGTTTATAACAATGATATCAGGGTAACACAAAACACAAGTATCTAGTTTCAGAATACTAAACTGATTAAAGCAGGAACAATCAAAATAGAGAGAGATAATTTGGCTTGCTGTTTTTAAGTATGAAAAGGAGGGTATATTTTCTTGGTGGAGAGAAACTGATTTTTTAGGAAGCAGGTTTCATACAGTGTTGACGTCACAGTCTCTAGATTTGGCCACTCTTGCCTCAAACACGGACTGAAATTTTGTCCAACTGTCCAAATTACTGTTCAGCCTCAGCCACCTTCCCTCCACAGTGCGTATCCTAAATCAATACAGTCAGTGCAGTTGCAGTGTTTAAGCTGGGGAAATGAGCTCAGGATGGGACTCTGCACTACCAAGCACATGTGCATTATGGGTAGTGTAGTGTAGAAACTGAGGAGACACACAAGCACTTTATCCAAAACAAGACAACCAGAGTACACACGAGCACACAGATGTGAGCTGGAGACTCGTGATTTCACGTATTGATGTTGGTGGTTGGAAAGATTTTAATTCAGTGATATATAAGAAGTTATTTTCTTACTGTCATCTTTATTCTGCACATTATCTTCAGGACATTACAAATGAGAGGAAAGAGGAGCTCATGGATTTTACCTCTGGGGTATATTTATGCTTCACGGCCCCCATTTTCGTCATTATAGCATCTTTCAGATTATCAGCAGATTATTTTCATTCACTGAAAAAAGGGACAATCATGTTTAAATTAGTGTAATCTACGTGTTGCTTTAAACTCACTCATTAACACTTTAACGTGTTAGTAATAAAATATGAGCAGGTATTAACTGAAGCAGCAGACGTGAGGCACAGGCTGACAATGAAAGCATTTCTGTGCGTCGTGTACATGCACATTTTGGATTATCGACCCAAAATAAGCACAATTACTTCTAAGTATCTGGGAGATATCGGTCTGGTCCAGATTGATCTTTAGAGAATCAGTCAGCTGTTTTTTAGTTTCTATGTTTTTGGTTGGTGTTGTTGATCCAGGAGCTTTGCTAACTCTCTGGAGTCTGACGTGGAGTGATAATGGTGTTTAGATTTTGGGTTCTGGTTGAAAAGTGCCCTTAAGTGTTCCTGTTCCAGCCATCGTGATTTTCTTTGTGTTACTCTCAGGAGCGATGTCTCGTCCCCTACATGGTGCGTTGGGTGTAATCAACAATGTTAGGATGGACTGAACAGTGACGTTGTGTCAGGCTGGATACAAGGCTACAACAGCACAAAACCCCTGGAGTACCCTGAGAGAGAGTATTATTATCAAAGGTAGCTGTGTTCCTATAATAGCATCATCCCTATAATAATTACATTTAAATGTTCTGTAAAAGTGAGTGTCACATGGATCTTATTCCCCAGAAATTTCCACATTGAGCTTAGATCACACTTGGCACGAGATGCTGTGCACATGACATGGGCCTGTGTACCAGGGGCCGGATGCATAAAACTGTGTGGATTCATGACAAAGTCTGTGTGTACACACAAAGGCAGAAATAGGAATACGCATTCTTTTTTTCATTTATGAAGTCATGTGTATGCCCAATTCTGATTTTAAAATCTCATTCATTGTGGCGCTGGGCACACATACACATACATACATCTGTGTGTATATCCATACTTGAGCACCTCCACTGCTCATTAGACTGTTAGACTTTTACTAACATTTTTGCACTTTGTTAAGGGAGATATCTGCACATCTGACTTTCGCAGATGCAGGTGTGCTGTAAAAAAAAATCGCTTGAGTCTTTGAAGAGACAATCCCTCACACTGCTCTTGTTCAGCTTCACAATTATTTTTTGTAACACTAATGTTCAGTCCAACTGGCCCAGTAGGACCGAAACATTAATGTTACAATAAATCGTAAAGCCGTTGAAGGAGCAGTGTGAGGGATTTTCTGTTCAAAGACTCGAAATAACATTTCTGCAAACCATCACACTAATCTTAAGAATCATTATTATTAAACAATTATTCATCGATAAGTGATTCACTCAGAGTGCTCATGTTGAAACTGACTTTACAAAGAGCTTCACAGGGTAACAAACAATCACTAAGATGAATGTAAATAAAAAATTGAATTGAAATTAACTTTCTAAATGCATCTTTGGTTTACATTTTACAGCCTGCAAAAATAGTAACATAACCAGTGAAATTGGATGACCTAGAAAAAAGGTCACCATCAATCTGATCTCATCTTTATCACATCATCCGCCACTATCTCAGCTAAAACCGTGTGCACGCTGAATCTGAAGTATACATGAGGTGCACACATTCTTTGTTTATAAATACAGATTTATGTGTGAGAAAAAGCGTATGCATGGATTTTGTGTGTACACTTTGTTTATGCATCTGACCCCTGGTGATTAAAATTTACTTTAAGTTTTCATTATAAAAGATAATTAGAAAAACAAAGGCTCATAATTTTAGTAGTGTAGAATTTAGACATTTGTTAAATCTAGGCCATGACCTGAGGTGAAACTAAAGACACAGGAGCTGAAAATGTATCACTGATACATAGTATTTTACAGGAGCAGTAAAGAAGTACATATGAAACTATCATTGCTTAAATTTTGCAGGCTTGTTAGTTAGCTTTGCTGGCTAACTAACGACTAGCTAACAAGGTATGATTCCAGCTATTGTGGACCAAATGTAGTATTTTACCATAAAATGTGACAAAATTATGATATTAGAATTCACTAGTTGGGTAAATGTTGGTACACAGCAGCAGAACATACCTGAGATGATTTTTTACTTTCTCTTCAAGAGTGAGGTATATTAAAAATGGTGATAAATATTATATTTTGAAGTTGAAGTTGTTTACATTTAAGGCCTACTCAGGAGCCTCGGGCCCCGGGTAGGTAACAGGGACTCCTCTGATCGTGCACTTTGTGAGTGGAAATGAAGTGGTGCTTATAGTGAGATACAGTGAATCATTTAAACTATTTTTATAGGTAAAAAATACAGTAGTTATTAAATATGCAGTGTTAGGTTGGGCTGCCCATTGAAGTCACTGTATGTATTTCCTGTTTAATGGGTCACTTTAAATGCACTAGCGGTCATTAGTCAAACATGTGCTTGATGCTCGTTGCACACTTGAAGTTATCAGTTCTGTCAGACTGGTTATTGTCATGAAGGGAGCTGGAAACACTGTGTCCAAGTCCCACTTTGTGGCAGTGAAAAGGTGTAAATGTTTGATTTTGCATGCCATCGTTAACAGATTATCTGTTAAGTATTATATGTATTACTGATTATAATATACGGCTGGATACTGTTTTGACACCAGTTCTGGTACTATAAGTTCACCACCAGCTATAAAAGATATGTTTTGTTACCTTTTTTGATGGGTTAGCTGTATTCTGTGAAATCCTCAAGCTTTTTTTTTTTGCTTTGTCTCCATCACCGGTGCTAAGCAGTCATTGCTGTAGTTTTCCTTAAATGCACCTCTCCGAGATCACTTGTCAGTCATACTGTATGAGTGACACTGTGATATCCGCTCTATCAAAGCAAACGGAAAAGCTTTCAGGTTGGGCGTGCTTTGTTGTGCTTGTGACCACATGAATCTGCGATATAGTGTTGCACAGTAGTAAAATGTAGAGTGCTGCGTTGCACAGGTTGTGGACAGAGCGTACCACAGCCACAAGATGGCGCTGCATACAGGATGTTCAACCTGTGTGACATTAATCTTTAAAGTGAAGAAGCAAATTTTTAAACTTTGATCAGCTGTTGATGCTGTTTTGTAACACACAGTGCTTATGGACAAGCAGTGATACACTCCTCTGTGTAGAAACAAGGTCTCTGTAACAGTGGTGTAGTCTAAAAGCAAATTGAGAGAATACTGTGAAGTTACGGGACACATGACTCACACCTGCTGACAGACTGTTGAGCTCTGTTCGCCTGAATCTCCAGCCTTACAGGGTGTTCATTAAAACTATGCTTGGGCGGTATCTATTTTTTCATACCTACATATGTTCCTGAAATTTTACTGGCATGATGGTATATATGTGCGACGGTACCCCACCCTCATCCTGACCGGCAACTTTGCTTAACCTCACAAAATGTTAAGACAGGTAATATTCTTACACCTATTTTTTAATTAAGCAGAAAAATACAATTGTGCACCTTCTGAATTTAAGTTTCTCTACACACCTCTAAACACCCTGGTGTAATACTGTGATACCGCCCAAGCCTAATTGTAAAACAGTTTTTTCCTCTTTAAGTCAACTGTTCTACAGTAAACATGGATGGATACACCTAAACTAATACTATTACGTAAGGCATGATGGAGTGCACGTCTGGCATGTGGAACCAAAACGTAGCCATCTGTCCCTTGTCATTTGGGGTTTGTTTTTCTCTCTCTTTCTTTGTACTTTTTGCACATTACATAGATAAATTAAGTGTTAATGTTAGTCTATAACTTGAAATATAAATGTATGTTAATATTGTGAATTCTCAGAAAAGAAAACTTTACATATCCCAGCTAATTTTGTAGCAGGAATGCAGAAAAGGCTATAGAGCTTATATGTGCACAAACACACAACATAGACTACACCACTGCTCTGTGGGGTTTAGATTTAAAGCATCGTATTTGCACATACGTATCTCATGTGAGGTGGAGATACTTCGGCCGTCTTCATGTACATCCACCCTGCTACTGGAGCAGGTGGTGGTGCTAAACATGGACGAGTTGCTTATGAGATTGATCTGTCGTAGCACTGATAAAGCACTGATATGAGTTTTCAAAAGTTTTGTTTTTTTTCCATCTCTTTAATGAGCTGACCACTTAGTAGTAACTAGCTCTGTAAAGTCAGCCATCTTTATTTTGTTATTGTATCTGTGCAATTTGGTCTTTTTCTGTTGTCACCTTCTCTTTTTGTAACTTACCTGTTTTATCATTGTGCAAACAAAAATGACGTGAGAAATAACGAGAAACACATTTTAAAGTGATTGATGTTTCGTAGGAGAATAACTGGTGTCTCATATTATGAAGTGTCTCATAATGTACTTTCAGCCACAATCATTGTTCTGTCCAACTAATTCTTCATAACCTACTATTACCTAATGCTTTAACACACGTTACCGTGATACATTTGCTGTTGTTTAACAGAATTATACACAGCTATAAAAAATACTGTTATGTCAAAAGAAAAAAACAACAACTTAGGAGCAGATTTACTTTTTCAAATATTGAGATATTAGCTAGCTTGGTAAGCTATCATTTAGCCTGTCGCACTTTCAACATTATAAATGTCTGACGAATTGAAAAGAAAAATAAGTGATTGCCATTTTTATTTTTAGACTTCTATCGTCTTTATTTGACAGTTAACTAACACGTGCTCCGTAAAACCTCCCATAAGGGAATTTTAACCCGTTCAGATCCCCCTGTCCCTTCCAATGGACGCAACTGTTCTACAGTAGGATGTCTAGATCTAGACATTACTGTCATCTGACTCCACCCAAATGCACAGACTATTGGACTGCAGTAAGACTGCAGGAAGTGCAAGTCACGTTTCGGTGTATAAATCATGTTGTCAAAGTACATAATTTGTGTTTGCTGTATGTTGTATTACTTACACGTCAAAAAAATCTTATGAAATATTTATAGTTTTAATCAGGATTTTTTTTCAAGAATCTGAGTGTCACCGTCAAATAAATAGGGAAATAGTGGTAAAAAATACAATACAAATTACTGTTTGATAATATAAGAGTGCATTTAGAGTAAAAAAAAACAGCAACACAATTTTCTTTATATTTTTTTGTGTTGTGGAACATAACTGGATTCTGAACGGGTTAAAATAAATCTGATTTTTTTTCCCCTGAGCGAGCAACTCTTTAAAGTTGTGCTAGATGCCATGGATTTGTGGCATGGAAGATTGAATGAGCCTTACTAGTGTTTGCTTGAGAAAAAAAGTTAACCTTGTTTGTTACAGTTGTGGGGTGTAAAGACATGATGAAGGTTTTAGTGGTAATAATGCAAGGTAATTCCTAGAGGGGGGATGTATATTTTACACAGTTCTTTCTCCCTGGGATATGTTCATATTGGATGCAATTTATATCAGTTGCAAAGTTCAACAACAAGGCAGGAAGTGGTTAGCCACATAGGGCGAGATGTCGTGGATGTATAAAGAGAACTGGATAGAGTGTTGGAGGTGGGTTCATTTCTATGAAAGCTGCTTTGCGGGGCATGAAGCCAAAAAAATTGACTTGTCTTCTGAATCATTGAGCCAAAAAAGCAAGTGCACTATAAACTTTCCCCAGCCAAGCAGCTAACTTATGGTTTAGTACTTCACTAATCTGAATGGGGATCAAATCATTAAACTGTGCATCTCTAGACTTATGGAATTTTTATCAGACTGAATGGATCAAATCCCAGTATTTCGGAAGAGGGTTTGTGATGCTCTTAAAAATTATCCATTGAATTATAGATGTGTATCTAACAATGTTGGTCTATGGGGAAATGCCTTTTTGGGCCCAAAAGCGTCACATGACAGATGTGGAAGTTGTAATTCCACAGTTTGACCACTGTGTCAAACTGGCCTCAAAGCCCAACACTGTGCCTGGGGGCTTGACGGAAGCACAGGGTGTGGGTTTGAAAGCTAGGAGTGTGGATGTGCATGTCACATGTTGGTTTTAATACTAGAGTTGAGAACTGAGTTCACGGCTTAGTTGGTATTAGATTTTTTGTACATTTAACCAAGACAATCTCTCCTCCAACCTTTATAAAGTAGTTTTATTCGACTAACTTTAATTATAATGTATGGCTTGGCCTGGATATTGTGAGAATATTTAATTAAAAACAGTTTGCACTAAATGTTCAAAAATGTTTGCAGTGAATGAAACATTGCGTCTTTTGCAGAATTAATAGAGATCAATGGTCTGTGTGGTGAACAGGTTGTGTTTAGGTTTAAGGTACAGAGTTGACTGAAGGCAGTGGATATGTAGATACAGTGTAAAAGATAAAGGTGGGTTAGGTGTGTGTTAGGCGTTATGTTGGAGACGGATTAAGTTCAGCAAGTGTAGGAATGGTTATGTGCATTAAGGGTTTGGAGTGGTTATAGGAAGGGTTCAGAGGGAGGAGGTTGGTTAGTTAGGGATATTTGCGTTCACAAAGTGCTCGGCTCCACCAACTGTCTTCCATGCCATAAACATGGTGGGGTGTAGCAGTAAGATTAGTCAAACACTAACCACAACATTTTAGGTTTGTTTTCCATCTCAGCCTGAGTTAAATGGGAGGATCTTTATCACCTTTTAAGATGTTTAAAATCCAGGGACTTGACATATTTAGACAGGTTTTGTTTCACTTTGAGCTGTGCATATGATCAAATACCTCTACTTGTCTCTGCATCACAGTCAATGTAGTACTTGATGTTTCTGTAACTCTTATTTTTTCCGTTGTGGCTGTATGGACTCGTCTTTCTGCTTTGATCTAAAGCATTTAGCTGCCCTTTGTTGATAGCCTATTGCTGTGAGAAAATACTGTTATTGTAAATGCTTAAATTTTACTGTATTGATTATGCAATAACATCCATTTTTAAATAGCTTGTGTTTCATTTAGAAGTCATATCTGAGGAAAATTGATGGTTTCAAACATTTTTTTGTTGGTGTAAAACCTGACTTTACCCACTGCAGAACATCATTGTTCATGTATACACTTTTAGATCCCCAAATAAATTTGAGATGGTGGTTTAATTCATTGCTGTGAGTATTATTTGATAACCTAAGGATTTTAACACTTTTTGTTTGAGGTGGTCTGATCAAAAAACCCAGGATTAACAAAGTATAAATCACTATATAGCACAAACACCATTTAGATAATAAGCCTAGAAAAAACACTGCAAATATGGAAGACTGTACTATGGAACCACAAACTTTAGCTTCACAAGTATCTCGCATAGTCACTACACATAGATTTGCTACCTTTACTACTACTACCTTGGTCAGGTCTCATTTCCAATCTCAATGGGCCTTCCTAGTTAAATAAAGGTAAAATAAAATACATTAACTGCATGTAGTTGAAATTCTCTTTGACAAAAGAAGCAACCAACCTCAATAGGACTTACTTCGTTCAAGAAAATAATTAAGGCATTTTCCAAGCTCACTGTAGATTTGAGATATGCCAGTTTCCTTTGGCCCTCGAATTTTTGGTGGCCACATTTGCAAATTTCGGAACAATTTCCGACACTTGATGTTTTTTTTGACATTTTGGTAACATATCTGTAAACCTGTCACCTTTAGTCAAACTGTAGCAGTTTCAGTAGTGCTGGACTGCTGGTGTCAGAGTCTCAAAACAGATTCACAATCTTTTTCTGGCATTAACTCTTTCATTAATTCCCTTAGATTACTTGCTCTGTTTAACTGAGCCTTTCAATTTTCATTTTTGTCAGACAGTTGGCTGTCGTTCAAGTAATTAGGGGTAGCCCCTGGAGCCTCGGCAGGCAAGTCCAACAAATCAACACCCTTGTTCATATTTGCTATTGTAGCCGACAATCTCACATGAACCAAAGAGGAAACTAAAAAAAAATGTGCCAAATTTGAGGTGATATGCTCACATTTTCAGAAAAGCATGAAACTTTGTACATTTGTACAGCTTTGGGCCCTGAACATTTTAAAAAATGAAGCCATCACAAAAATGCCTCGTGGTGGCCATGGTGACCATTTTACTGTCCATCATAACCGAATAATGCATTTTTCATCATATCTCTTGAACCAATCGTGTTAACGGTGTCTCTAGTTACCATGGGGACCAATGAAACCTTTTACCGAAGCATTAAATTGAAAACATAGCTAGGATGGACCGGCTTGCCTTTGGAAGTGCTGACCACCATGGTTTCTATTCACTTAGGTCCATCCAACCCCCATCTGTTGGAGATGGCATATTAGGTGCCAGCTCAAGTGCTTGTCTCTAACAGTGTCCTCCTTGGTACACTGCGGCACCAGTGCATTCTGAGTTAGGAGGATTTGCCTCATTCCTCTTCCATTCTTTGTGAACAACTCAAGATGAGCTTCTGGTGAGATCGCAGAGAACGTGTTGGGGAAGATTCTCAGTCATAAGTGCTATATCATAGGCAGCTGGACTCGCTTGAGTTTCTTGAAGACGTCTCACCTCTCATCCTATAGCAATCTTCACCAACATATTGCTAAGCAATTTAGGAAGAATGCCCATTGACTGGTACAGGAATTCAGAAGCCTCACCCATCAATTAAAACTTTAGAAGGTTCTTGGATGAGAGGTGAAATGTATTCAAGAAACTCAAGCAAGTCCAGCTGCCTACGATATAGCACTCAAGATCATGGAGGAGGATTGTGAAGAGCTCCACTATGGAAATGACCTTTTGACCTTTTGAATGCATGTTTGGAGCCTTTGTCAAAGTCATAAAGGCCTCTGTAACCATGTATCAGCTTTCAAGGTATCCCAAGCTGCTTTTATTCCCCTGGCTGTAAATAAAGATACTGTATCACAGCCACTGAAGGCTTGGAACATAGGAAGGACCTTGGATTGGCAGTCTCATGGGCAGGTATGTGTCTGAAGTTCTTGCCAGTCCTATATGCCACCACTTGTGTAGGTCATTTCCACTTGCACACCCAGTGGTGCACAAGAAACAGATTGGGTTACATCTCATATGCATGAAGAGGCGGATTATACTCCATGTGGCGGATGATGCCACAAAAGTTAACTCTTCACACTCTGGACGCAGATGTTGTAGTCCTAGCCAAAGCACATGTGTCAGACCTGGACATTGGGGAGCCGTTAGTGGAATAAGGGACTGACGAGAACTTCAGATACATTCCTGCCCAGTCTCTGCCAATCCAAGGCTCTTTCTGTGTTTTATGCCTTCACCAGCAGTGGTACAGTATCTGCATTTGCAGCCAGGGGAGAGGAGACAGCATGGCATACCTGGAATGCTGATGATGCTTCAACAGAGACCTTCCTGACTGTCAAAGGCACACAGCACTCCAATGGAGGTCATTTCCATTGTGGAGCACATCACAGTCCTCCTATATGATCTCACCAGAAGCAAACTCAACATCAGTCAAGCTCATCTGTTGTTCTCAAAGAAGGGAAGAGGAATAGAGCAAATCCTCCCAACCAAGAATGCACTGGTGCCGCAGTCTACCAAGAAGAATACTGATGGGGACAAACACTTGAGGTGGAACCAAATCTTCAGTAGACTAAGGTTGGATGGACCCAGGTGAATTGAGGCCATTGTGGCTAACTCTTCCACAGCTAAGCCAGTCTATCCCTGAACTCTTAAGTTGTGGCTGCAAGAAAGGCTGCTGGGGCATTGTTAATGCAAAAAAGGATCCTCAAAGTGCACGTCTCTGTGTCAGTGTGGCGGAGACGATAAAGGAGACAGTGAAGAATGGGTTCCACAACAACAAAACAATTCAACGTGTTTCTGGAATAAATTTTTTGAAGTAAATCTGTGTGTTTGACATTCTGTTAAACTAGGTTGTTGAGGTCATACTGAATCTTGTCCTTTACAGTCATAGTCTTGTCAGGGTTAATAAACAAAAGAATCAAGCTATTTAGACTCCACACAACATGTTTGCTATAGACATGCTATTATACAGTTTAGCCTTATTTCTCAGACACTGATTCACCATTAACTATTCAGCTGAAGGGTTTATGATGTTGTAGTCACTGACCATTAAAAGGCAGACATCACCTATTTATTCTGTGTTAGCATGTTTGGTTCAGGAGATATGATGAATATGAACAATACATGACTTGGTTAAACTAAAAGTCAAAGTTTTGTTTCCTTTTCAGCCACCACCAAGCATGGATTTACGCCTCCAAACTGTGTGTAAGTTACACAAAGTCAAATGGATGTTGTTTAGTTGTGCTGGTCATACCTCCAGGAGGAATCAATGTTGAATCCAAAGCCTGTGGCAGGTGCTTGTCCATGGGTCGTTGTCTTCACACTGGATAAACCATAGTCGGCGTCCTTCATGTCCTCCCTCCCTGTACAGGAGCACCCCTCACCTATCAGGCAATGTGCGAGGATAGGCTTAAACATCGCCAACTCTTTGTTGTAGCTGTAGAGTAGTCCAACCACATTTTAGTTGCAGCCATGCTACCTGTAGGAACACTGTATGCTTCAGGGGCATCCAACACACCTGGCTGAATTACTTTCCTGTGTGTAAATGCACACTCATTACAGGTGACTGCCGCCCAGTGTACACAATGTGCATTACACCAAAATAAGCACAACGGAAAACACGTGACTCCTCCACTGACCGTCACTTTTCCAATAATTAGAAATAAGTCTAGGTGCCTAAACCCTGTTGTACTCATGTGTCACCACTAGGGGGAGGCAAACCACCACAGTAAAAGCTCAGTATTTCAAGAGGAGGTTGTCACATCACTAAATCTTTTTTTTTTTCTTGCATATTTGTCACTGATACCAAGACAAAAGTTTGCACCACTAAACTGCTGCAATAAACCCCAATTTTTCTCGTCACGGAGCCGGAAGTCAGAGTTTTCCGAGGATCCCTGAAGGCAGCAGCGGTAAATCACACCTGGCGTTAATCAGCTGATGATTGGGCGGCTGTAAGGAGGAGCAGCTTCAGTCCTCCCTCCTCGCTGACTGCAGTGTGTAGACTCAAACATGAAGCTGTCAGGACTGCTGCCTGTGTTTCTCCTCCTGTGGGCCGATCGGAGCAGCTCCGGGATCCAGTCTCACCCCAAACCGTCCTGCCGGTACCCGCCGTCTCAGTGGTGTCGGTCCCTGGAGATAGCGATAGCATGCAATGTGAGTGGAGTCTGTTTACAGAAGTCTGTTTTTATTGTTTCCCAATATGGGGTCACGCAATGCTTCAGTATTCACAAACGGTAATCATTATTATTATTATTATTATTATTATTATTATTAGATAATAATGTGGACGCATAAGAAACGCAACAATAGCTGAATATGTTTTTCTCTCAGTGATTAATATGTGAAGAAATATCTATGACATCCTCTCACAAAAGAGAGGGGGAAAAATCACTCAAAAACTGAAAGATATTTTTGTTTAATTTTATTATTATTTGTTAATTATATTTTCTTTACTTTATTGGTGGAATTACAGGCTTTTAGATCATTTAAGCTGTTTTTCTCATGTGTGTATGAGGAAAGAGTAACTTCCCTAAAAATGCTGATTGTTATTGTATTTTAATAACTTTAACTTTAGTGTTATCAGTGAGTATCGTTGTCCCAAACATGAGGGAAAAAAAGTCAGAGTCCGTGTTTAAATGAGAGTCATGCTTCAGAAATTGAACACCAGTGGTTCTTCATGTGACCGACTGGGTCAAAGCACACAAACACTTAATCGGTTTAAAGTTGAGTGGAGGAAAAACAACAAAAAACAAACAAACAGGAATTTGGTTTTCTTTGATCGTTGATTTTGAGACTTTGTTGTCTGTTTATACTAATAAAAAATATAAATACCATTTAATAAAATGCTCATTGGCAAGACATCAGAGGCAACAGTGACTTTTGATGCCTCAGCACAGTAAACAATGAAATGAAAAGAAGAAAAGTAAGCAGAGGCTGTATTAGTCTTTAAATATTTTAGTTATGAACTAAACAGTTGAGTTAATTCTCCCCCCTGGTTTAAAACAGGATCTTGTCTGCTCTCACCACCTTATCTGCTGTTGCTTCTTCTGCATACCGTTTGCTTTCAGGAATATTTTTATTGTCCTGGCAGAACGTGCTGCATGTTATTGTAACCAAACTGGAAAAGAGATTCAAACGCTCAAGATGATGCCTTTTGCTTAGCTCACTACCACCTCTTTTATAAACTTATACATAAACATAACGTGACACTTTCCCGAAACAAAAGTTGCTGTGTCATATATTCATCCTGCAGGTTCAGAAGCAGTGTATGGAAGTGAATGCTACCAGATCCTACCAAGCTGTTCCTCCAGTATCTGTCACTCTGTACTATGAGAGTCTGTGTCCGGCCTGCAGAGTCTTCATCACCCAGCAGCTCTTCCCCACCTGGACGATGCTGCAGGACATCATGACCGTCACTCTGGTCCCCTACGGGAACGCTAAGGTACACTGATCCTTATCCTCTGTTAATATATATTAACTAACTATCATCACATGCCTCTGAAAGTTGACTCTCCTCTTGTAGGAGCTTCCTTCAGCCAACTCGCCCTTCACCTGTCAGCATGGAGAGCCTGAATGCAGAGGAAACATGATCGAGGTTTGAATGTATCCTAACGTGAACTGCTGCTCTGCCACGTTTCAGTCAATACAACATGATGACTTTAGATTGATCTGCTCCTCAGGCCTGTATCATCCAGTTAACGGGACATTCAGCATTTCAGATCATCTACTGCATGGAGTCGGCTGCAGATGTTCTCAACGCTGCCCAGCCTGTGAGTATCCACAAAATAAACTGAAGCTTTGCACACAGTAGGGAGTGATGTGTAGGGATTTAAAAACATGTAAAATCCATAAAGACTCTTGATTTAATCTAATGTGTTGCTGATGCTGTTGTCTCAGTGTCTCCAGCTGTACGCACCCTCCGTCACCTGGTTGAGTGTCGACTCCTGTGTGAAGGGAAGTCTGGGTCACCAGCTGATGCACGCCAACGCCGTCATGACCAGAGCGCTGAACCCCCCACACACACACGTCCCCTGGGTCACCTTCAACGGGGTAAAACACTCTGGGCTCATTATGATAGATGGGTGTACAGGAAATAAATGGAAGTAAAGTTCAGTTTTCTGCTTTTGAAAGAATTAGAAATGTTGAAGTTTTAATTCTAAAAATATTCCTCTGGACCCAGTTATAATGTCATTTAGTCAGCTGTTGATGAGTTAAAATATATTAAGTTGAATAATTAATAAGAAACTCAAATCATAAAATACTAAATGTCCTTCATGATGTTGTGAGGTAAATTAATTATCTAATTATATTCTTTAAAAACTGATGTGTAATCAGGATGGAAAGTTGTAACCGATTTTAAAGATCATCAGCTGTGTTTGTGTTTCAGGAATACACAGAGGAGAATGAGGACAAGGCGATGTCGTCCCTTTTCAGTTCTGTTTGCCAACTCTACAAGGTGAGGACTTGTTTGGTTTTAGTTTTGTTTCCAGCTACTGTGACTCTACACATGGGATGTGAAAGTAAAATACATGTTAGAAATTAAAAAGAAGCCAAAGATATTTTCATTTTATTTATTCAATTTTTTTCAGATTTTTTTTCTTGCTACTACGTCTTTCCGTTTAATTTTATTTTTAATCTGTATTTATTTATTAAGTTAATAATAATAATAATAATTAATAATAATTTTATTTTTTATATTATTTATTACTATATAAATGTTTAGTGGTTCTTACCTTTGTGTATTTACTTGTCCCTAAATTGGCATTGAAACATAGACTCTGAACTATTGATTCATGTTGGCCCTGAAAATGTCAAACAAAACTGAGGGTGGAAAAAAAAAAAAGAAGAAGCCAGAGTGAAGGAGGGAAAATGAGTGCTTAAAAATATTAAACATTTATTCTATATATTTGTCCATTACTGCTCACCCTGACAGTATGTCCCAGTATTAACATACAGATAGTGTTTGTTACTATATTTGACAGTTACAATCTGTGAGCGTCAGATGTGTGAAATGTGTGTGTTACTGTGTGGTGTCTTCAGGGTGTGAAGCCTCCTGCCTGCACAGGAGCTCCAGTCAGACTGAACAGAGGCTTCTGCTGAACTCAACAAAACCAACTTCAACATGTGTGACAACAGTAAATCATAACCTACATAATGTACCAAAATAACAGCACAAAAATCATGTTAACATACATTTAGTTTTGTAGTTTATAACAGGGTGGATGTGGTATCATACGTTTTCTTTTTTTAGGGGCCTCTTGGGATTTGATTGTAAATTGGAATAAATCTCTTGTCTTACATGTGTTGTACCTCTTCATTAATTATTTGTATGTGAAGATCCTGTGTCAGTGTCATCAATTAAGAAACAAAACAACCAGTCTGTTAAATTTCCATGTTATTTATTGGCATTTTCCACTTGAAACACCCTGAACTCCCGAGAGTCTTTTGGCTTAGAATGAGAAACAAAAATATAGTTTTTATTTTCTTTGACAAAAACATTGGAGTGGCAGGCGTACACTTGTAAAGCATACTTGATTTTTAGGCTCCAGAACATAAACTCAAAAGTCCTATGTTACAGTACTTTGTCCTGACAGACATGTTTGGAGAATAAATATCTTTTATAGACGTTTGCACGACACAGAGGCTGAGGAAACGGCATGAACATTAATGGTGGCAGTATCAGCGCGACACAATAACGGAGAGGGAGCAGCGACTCTCCTGCTCATCAACACATTTAACACTGTATGGCACCGATGTCTTCTTGTAAAGGGCCACGCTGCTGTGTTTTAACATGCTGATGTGAATGCCTCCAAACTGAGCTACGTTCAGCTGACTGGAAACTGAAATCAGGCTTTGTTACATGTTTCAAATCCACAGTAATCCCACATGATGAAAATGCACTGCTGATTTGTATGTTAAGCATTTTTTTCCACATGAATGTGACACGTTTTCTTCATTCAGAGTGGAGAAATTTTTATAATGAGGGCTTCAAATGATTGATTTATACTTGACTTGATGTTGTGCATTGTTTTCCTGTTCAGCCATGGTGACTGTCACTGCTTTAGTGTGTTCAAGTCTCACAGGAAAAATTAAAACTCATCAGTTCCTGTGTTGCAGGAGAGCTAACATACAGCTGCTGTGTTAAAGCCGTCACACAGAGGGAGGCATGTAATGTAATTTAGATGACTTCTATGATATAAACTGTATTAAGAACATACTTCCTAAAGACAGAAGTTTCACATAAATCTTCAGAATCAGAGGTTTTAAAAGAGGAAGAATTATTTTCTTTGTCCTTCATCATTTTTGAATAACAGCAGCTTCATATTTTAAAATATTATACAAAGTGCTGACTTCTGTTTCCTTTATCTACTGCAGTTAAAGTAAATGTGCTTTTTAACCAGCGTTTAACAGGTACTGTACCTGCATACCAGCCATCGGATTTAAAGAGCTTGAGTTTGATGGGTGGACTTGAGGTTTATACTGAGCACACTATTAAGTATTAGATACGTTTGGTACCAAGACCCAAAACTAGGAAAGGAAGAGGAAGCTTTGTGGATGATTGCAGATGCAACCTTCATTGCTGCACAAGTCTTTCATATATAAAAACAAACAAACAAAAAAAGATATATTAAATAAAAGGCCACAAGAATCAGAAAACAAAAAGCCTTTTCTGTCATTTCTTGTGTGCAAGTATAAACTTTGGCCTGTCATTGAGGCGAGGTCCGTGAGTAATCAGAACATCCAAACGCTCTGGCATTTTCATCATGGAGTTTTAAGGGGTTTTGATGCTGGAAGCTAAGTAGAGTGTGTAACCAGCAAAACATGAAAATGACATTATTCTTTATGTGTAGCTTGATTTCTCTTTTGATTTTTTTTTTAGAATATATGTAAGGACAGAAGCAGAATATTGCTGCTGTAATAAGAAATTTAAGATTTATATGTACTCTGATTCTTTGAGAGTAGTCTCTTTGCTTCTAGTTTTCCAGAACTGTAGCTGAAACACCACGTTGAGGCTCGGCATGTTAAAAACAGCATAATGGTCCTTTAACACTAGGCTCCAGCCGCTCCCATCACATGTAAGGCTGATTGATAAAGCTTACTAGCTGAGTTAATGAAATACTGTTAGACTAGTGTTTTCTACGACTGCCGGACCAGGAAGTGCATCATCTCTTCGTGTAGTGCTTGTTTGCCTCCTGGTCTCTCTACCTCAGTGACGGCGACAAACACTGCTCTAGACTGAACATGGACTCCTGAAAACTACACACACATTCTCGAGTCTCAGCTATCTGATTAAGGAAAGGGCTGAACGGACTGATCATGAGCTGCACAAAAATCTAATAAACGGTCTGCTTTAAATACTGTTAACACGTATCATTCATAAAAACTAACACTATAAAGTCAATGACTTTGATACAATCATCAGGTTAAAATCTCTAGTGTAAAAATGTACAGCATCGTAGGCTGGCAGGTGTTGGTGTGTTTTAAACACTTATGGCACACAGTTATCCCAGTCGATCTATCAAATAAGACTGATAACCTGATGGAACACAATCTACTTTGTTTGATCCGATTAATTCCTGTCAGCACCTTCTGATCTCTACATCAGATCCTGTCGGCAGGGCGGGACAGTAACACCATGGTGACTGATTGGAATTATAAGATCCCTACAGAAAACATTTAAAATAGCAGACAGGCCTTTAACTCGGGCTGATGTTTAACTTCTGTGTGAAATGTTCAAGAAAAGGAACAATCATTCACTTGAGGTTTGAGTATTGAAGAGCTTTTCTAGCTCACATAATTTTAACTTGTAGGTGAGGAAATAATGACAGGTCCCGATTAAAGGATAAATGTGGTGACATTACATATTTTTCCTTATTGAGCCCATGAAAAGACAAAAACCCACGATGAACTGATCAAACTACCAAACACTGACTGTATAGCAGCTTATCTGTGCCATACAACTCCACTGTTGTGCAAAAAAAACCACACCAGTGAGCCACAATATTGCACTAAGAGACTCCTTCCAAGATTGCTATCAATGATCGCAATGTTGGTCTAGGAATGCCATGAGGTATGTTGATCCAGGAGCATGTCCTGATCAACAAAATCACTGCATGCCATTGGCTAATGTCCAAGAGCCAAAGGTGATGTCTTCAATTGGTTTGTTTGATTCGACCATTAGTCCATAAATCCAACGCTATTTGGTGTATTGTCATCTATGACAAAAAAAAGCATCAAATTCTCACATTTTTGAAGCATAAAACCAGCAAATGCTTGGCCAAAATGATTATTTGAATGTCAAAATAGTTGCCAATTAATTTTCTGTTGGTCAACTAACTGATAAACAACTAATCGTTTCAGCTCAACTCAAATAAAGCTTCTCATAAAACAGAAGGAGTCTTATAATTCCAAAATTATCAGACCACCAGAAGGTTGTGAAAGTTGGTGTTGGCTAAATAGTTTGTGAAATTCTGAATCAACCAACCAATGCGTGTTCCTGCCCCGCCCACTGGTACCTGGAGTCAGACGTCCTGTGCTGTGTCTGTGTGATCAGTAGGCCTACAGTGGACGAAGCCCTTTGTGTGACTGAATAGAAGAGCTGAAGGGCAGAGACGGTAAAGTGCTACTGCGGACCGGAGGCACCCTGATAAAAAATGCTTTTCAAGCACATAAACACAGACAAGACCAGCAAATGTACAACAAAGAACTGTTCAAAACCCTAAAACAATGACACCATTTAAAATCATCTCAGGTAAAAAAATAAAGCCCAGACTTATTATACAGGTGGTGTCTTTTTTCACTTTCAACAGGTGAGACTGTGGAGCAGTCTTCTTCAGTGTTCAATCTCTGTGGTGCTACAAGCTGGTTTAAATATATATTATTTGATTGCTTCAGTTGCCAAATTTTCTATTAAAGGGTTTAAATCAAATGTAGAGACACGCAGGTCGAACAAAGTCTCAGTTGTCTCTGGTTTGGAGGTAAATCAAACAGGAAAGACAGTTTGGGGCGGAGGGTCAGGTCAGGGGTACCCACTACATCCGTGCTACATTAGATTTATGTTTCTCTTCATACCCTGAGGTTTAGGTCCATCGCTTCTCTCTCATCTACATCTTGTATTTGGTAAAATGATTCATCTCTCACATCATTCTCAAAAAAAGAAATCATACTCACTTATTCCCACCGGACTCAGTAATTTCATATCCTAAAATTAAAACTATGGTGCAAAATAATTTCCAAAACCCTGTCGGACCACCGCAATCTTCATTCTCATGTCTGAATGTCACAAAAAGTTTTTTTTGGAGGAAGACATTTCCTTTACCGTTTGTTCTTGTTAGAGCATCACTTTTCTTCCCAGTTAAAATGCAGCGGTCTTTGTCTGGGACACTCCGAACTGAAGCTACAACAAAGCAGGACAGGACATAAAGGCCTATCAGGCACCCAAAGGTGGCTGAAATGATTCTTCTTGTTAAAATAGAAAATAAAACAGAGGCAAACGTCCATCTGTTCTCCAGAGCGGGTGTCTCCAGTGTAAAGGGACTGTAGTGATTTTACAGACTTTATTGGTAAAGGCCTGCCCTGCCTCCGTCTCTCCACATCCAGCGCTCGTGTCTCTCAGGCGGGGCAGGTTGTGCTGGTTGTTACGTGCCCATACGCAGGCACGCCACCCCATCGCCCTCCTGGCTCAGTTCTCTGTCCCTGTCGGCGCCCTCCCGTCCCGGGGAGGCCAGCGTCCTGTGGGGGCTCCGTACCGACATGGCAGCCAGATTCAGGGTTCGAGACGGGTGAGGCGAGGGGGGACGGTACCTGCTGCTGCGGGGGTTTGGGGACAAAGAGGGGGAGGAGGAGTCTCGCTGCCGCTCCCCACCTGAGTGGGAATCCTCCTCAAGGGGACTCTCCAGGTCAGAATCCAACTCCTCCTCATCCTCCTCCTCTTCCTCCAGAGTGAGTTCAAACTGGAACTTGTCCCCTCCTCCTCCTCCTCCTCCTCCTCCTCCTCCTCCTCCACCTCCTGAAGGGACGGCCCCTCCTGCTCCCACAGCTGCTCCTCCTGGCATCACCTCCGCATGGTGCTCCTCGGGGCTGGAGGGCGAAGGGCTGCGGGGGATCATGCTCTGGTACCACTCCCTGTTGTCCTCCAGCGTGTCCAGGATGTCCTGGGCGTCCGGGTGCACCAAGTCGGCCCATGTCTCCCACAGAGGGTGGACTACGTAGTCGATAAAGCCCACCTAGTCACAGAAATAATTTTAATAACACACAAATAAGACAGGGGTAAAATATGTCAAACAAAACAAAAAGACAAATTAGTGCTGATTAGTGCAAGATGCTGTTTAGGGACATGTTGGATGAATACCAGCACTGTGTGTTGGAACTGAAACATGTCAGTGTGACAGAGACAGTGTTTGGACTGTAGACACATGAAATTTGTTTTTTAAATTCAGTTTTAACTGCTTTTAAGTGTCCATGGACCACCCTAACATGCAAATCAAATAAACTGGTGACCTTAAGTGTGTGGTCTCTATAACACAGGTAATATAGTTGCTCAGGTAGGATTTGTGTGTTAAATTATCTAAGGCCGCTGATGACACTGGGATGCATATGTACACTTCCATGAAACCAAAACAATAGGCTTTAGGTTACAAAGAGGAAAAATAAACATGTTACTTTTTTTAACACCCAGGATGTGATTTCAGTGACCTCATCCAGTGCATCGCAGATATCAGACATACGATGGTGAAGAATTTTTTTAGCTTAATCACAACAAAACAGAGATTCTGTTAGTTGGACCAAAGGCCGAGGAATGAAATTCAATCTTTGATAACTCCCCTATCTGTAAGTAAGCATGACTGTGGTGTGTGTGACATTAGATGCTGATCTTAACTTCCAGAAACGCAACTAAAAGGTCTGACCACATAACTCCTATTTTATCTTCTCTACACTGGCTACCGATAAAAACAAAAAAAATGACTTTAATATATTATTGTTTTTAAATGTTTTCATGGTTTAGCTCCATCCTATGTTGCTGACATGCTCACAGAGTAGACACCAGAGAGATCCCTTAGATCATCAAATAAAGGTCGACTCGTTGTACCTGAAATCAACTCTCAATCAGCTCATGGTGCTTTTAGTCATTATGGTCCTACTCTCTGGAATTCTCCTCCACACGAACTACAGTCTACTGAAACAATGTTCTCTTTTAAAAGCAAACTAAAAACATATCTTTTTTGGTAAGTTTTTAGTTAGGTTTTTATGTGTATTTTGATTTGATTTAGGAATTAGAATTATGTTATTACATCACCTTTTTTAAGAATAATGATAATAGTAATACCTTCTTATTTTGTTTGTTTTTATCATGTCCTGCTTGTTCTGATATTTTCTGTTTGTCGTGTATGATTTATCTTAAGCACACTGAGTTTGTAGTACGCTTGTTGTATGACATGTGCTATATAAATAAAATTGACTTGACTTGACTTCAGGCACATCTGTGTTTAGAGTCAGATTTTGAAGGACATTAATGTGTGTTCGCGGTCTGGACTTGATAAAAGTAATTTAATTTAAATGTATGGAATATTTGTTACTGTATCTATTACAAAATAATAATCTGCCAAAAACAAAAAATATCCACTCTGTGTGTAATAAAATGCGGATGTAATGTTTGATAAACAAGCAACCAATACTGATAGTCTGCAGCAGCAAGATGGCAAACATCATGCTGGCCAGATAACACAGAATCTGGGCACTTTTTAAAACAATTACTTGAATTGAATAATCACAGGATAATTATTATGTAATTCATGACAAATATGATGGACACAGTACTGTTTACCTGTAATCATTAAATTACTTAAAGTTTTGCTTCGATGCTCTCTGATGTTAACCTGAAGACTAACTTTTGAACTCCTTGAACTTTCTATTTTATTCTCAGCATCCGTGTGTGTCAGTGGGCATTACCTGGGTCTTCTCTATGGAGGCGTTGTGTTTGTCACACATGGGACTGATCTCCATGCCCTTGTCCCGTTCTCGGTCTCCCTGGGTGAAGAACTCCACCATGATGCGGTCCGTCCACTGGCGGTAAAGCTCCAGTGGTTTGGTTGGGTTGCTCAGGTCAGCACAGTGGACCATGTTCTGCAGAACCTGGAGGAGACACGCTGAGTCAGACCCTGCTGGTGATGTGTCATGTTTTCAAAATCTCACCAACAATTACTCAGAAAAAGCAGCGGTCGTAACTTAAGAAAGGTAACTAGCTTTCCTTACATTTAATATGTAGATATATTTTAACTCTACAACGATACACAGATAGAGATGCAATAACCACTGTTAGTCCAGCAGGTGGCAGCAGTTTCACACCAACTCCCCCGGTGAACATGCGAACTGTTCAGTTTGCTGTCAGTGAAGGTTTGAGTGGAAACATGCTGCTGCCAGAGTCTACTGCAAATCTACTGCTCATTGTTTACTGCTCACTATCATTATGGCGACAGATTAATGATCCATTTCTAAAATCTGACACAATTCACTGAGACTGCAACATAAAACCAGAAAGTCTGTGCTGCTGATCATACAGTGTTAAAAAAAAGTGACAGTGTTAAAAAACACAACAAAAGCAATAAAGGCTATATGTTAATAGGTCAGTATTAATATTTTCTATTTCCACTCTGGTTTTAAAAGTTTCTAACAAGCAGAGAGATGATTTATAACCACACTAAACACATATCCTAATGATGATTTTAGCTGCATTTTAATGGTGTAATGGTAATGGTGGTTTTAATGTCCTCCAGTGGAGAACTGACGAATACTACACTTTATTCAGTACATGTATTCTGATGTTCAGTGTCAGCAGAGTGTGCTCTCACCTGGATGCGGTCAGAGTAGTTGTCTAGCAGCAAGACTCCCAAACTAGTCACCTTCTTGGTCTCCACCATTGTTTTCATGTCCGCCAAGAAGTTCATGTGTTTGGACATATCTGTGGCGAGCACCTAAAGAAGACATTCAACACATCATCAGTCACTCCGTTTTAATGAAATGACGCATGTTCATGCTTTCCATGTGACCTGTAGGCTACATGCCGTCTGTATTATGTGGTGTTCTTTTTTCTTACATTTCCAAAGACACCAGGTTGTGCTGTGTTAAACAGTGATTGGAGTGTTGTGTATGATGCAGGAAGTGTGTATGTGAAACGATTCTGATGATCTTGCAACGACTCTTTTTTAAATTAAGGTGAGTGACAGTTTTGCACATTTTTGTCCTTGCACTTCTTTAAAATTTTCCACCACTGCAAAGAGTTACTAAATCTGATTCGGGAAACAAACACACACAGAACTGAGAACAAAAGAAAAACCACACTATAAAGCAACAGTTCAGGAGTTCATGTACAACACGGCTGAAAATTCTTTCAATATGTCGTGTGAAAAGTGCATCAGACTCACCATGTCGATCACCATCTTGCGGAGGGAGTCTCTTTGTTTCTTACTGAGGTTTTGGAAGATGTCACAGTTGTCTTCTTGCAGCAGTTTGAAGCCCACAGCGAGGTGGTGATTCTCCAGCACCGAGGCATCGTTGTACATAAGTGCTAGCTCTGAACCTGCAGAAATGTAGATTTAAGTTGTTAAAACCATGAAACAGGACACCTCAAAAATGATTCTAAATATAGCTTTCTGAATCAGTGCTAATGGTAACCCAGTCAAAATGGAGCAGACCTAGCTCAGCTGCAGCATAAGAAGTCAATACGTCAGTGTGATTATGAGGAACACAGTCAATTTAATTGTTCTTGGTTACGATAAAGTGTCTGAAAATCATCCTGAATGCTTCTTGTCCCAACAGTTATTAAGTGTTACCCCATTTGAATGTATTTCTAACTGTTACATTTTTAAAATCTTTCAACTTTTATATCCTTGAAATGTAGGTAATGTAATTGACCTGCAAAAAAAGTATTTATCTTAAAGTAAAAAAGAAAATAAAAAATCTAAAGATAAATCAAAAATTGCTCAAGCATAAAATTTGAATTTGATTTTTTATTCTGTTGTGGTACAGTAGTTGTGTGGAAAAAAACATACTTGTGTTTATTAGAAACTGGTTGGTGACTCCTGGGTGGTCGACATCATGGATGGCACTAGCAAACAGAACAGCCATGATCTCCAGGTCTGTGAACACCGCCTGGGATGAACAAAGAACAGAAAACATATGAATTAAAAACAAATACATTGATATTATACTGTAACTATGACTTAACCAGATGCTACAATCACATCAGCTTCCGCGGCTCACCTCTAAAGCGGGGGTGGACAGGAGGACGTGGGTGGACTGCACCACATCAGCTGCATGAATGTTGTTGTGATAAGCTACGTCCGCATGGTAGTGGTCCTCCAAGGTCATCATTAAGGTGATGAAGGTGTCACTTGGGATCTTAAAGGTTTTCAGAAGGTCCCGTTCCTGACAAGGTGAAGAGGAAGAGGAGAGAATCAGAATCACATCGAGTACAGACCACAGTTTTTCTCTTCAGTGGCGTTGGTTCAAATGACTAAGAAAGTTGCTTTAAGGTTAGCTGCAACCAAACAACTTCATTTACAGGTTTTAAGTTTTATAATGTATCACATCCTCATAATTTTTCACCTCCCTTAAAAAGTGAGCTGACTTTGAGTTGAGGGATCCTCATACCTGGAAGACGGAGTACATGATCACCGTCAGAGGGCGGTTTCCGGAGTATTCTGCTATCTTGAATATATCCAGACCCCAACGATTAATGTCCTCGACCTCCTGGAGAAGGGAAACAGGACACCTGTCAGCCAAAGTGTGTTTGTGTGTGTTTCTATGTCTGTGTCTGTGAAATGTGTGTGTGAACCCACCTTGCCAAGTAGGCTCTCGTGGGGGGTGCTGACTCCAAAGCGCGGGATGCAGGCGGGTGCTAAGCTGGGGCTCTGTGTGGGCTTTTTCACACCACTGATCTGTGACATCGGCCTTTTCTTCTTCTCCTTCTCCTTAGAAGGCGGAGACAAGATCTCCACATCATGTTGTTTCTCTGTAACGTGTACAAACAGACATAGACGCATACTGTTGAATATTCATGTGTCTTCACGTCATTTCAAATATTCAGACTTTGCTCCATTGTTCCACTTTTGCACCACTGACAAAGGGATTGTGTCAAATTCAAGCAGGTAAACTATTATTACAAGATGCAGCAAATTTCTTATAGATGATTGTCTTATAGAGCTACAGCAACACCTCTTAAATCAAACAAAATGTAACATTGTGTAGGAGGCGTGTAGGTTTTCATTCACACCTTGACGAATATGATCTGACTGATGGCTGTTAGTGACCACTGATTACAATCAGCTATATTTTCTATTGTAACCCTGCACGAGCTAACATAAATCATAAAGTGTGTTTATTAGCCATTAGTCACATTCATAGTGTCATTGTTTTTCTTCTCTAACAACTGACCGAGACAATGCCTCACTTCAATGGGCCTCATTCACCAACTGTTTCAATAACAATTTTCTTCTTAAAACCCATTTACACAGTTTTCATGAGGATTCTGACAGTCACCGATGTTTTCGTATTTGGGATTTGTTTTTAGGTAAGAACAGAATTTACGCACACACAAGACCACACTTACACACATTTTGTGTTGACATATTTGTGCAATAATTGGTTACTGTGTTTTCACCAATTCTACAGTTGTATAATAATTCATAGGATTTAAATTACAATAATATTTTTTACATTTTTTAAATAATTATTTTCATTATTTTACAAAAAGCATTATGTTTTTTTTGTTTTTTTTTTAAATAAACACAACACTAACATTTCAATTCACATCAGTTATGTTAATGGGGCCATGCCATCTTATAATTAGTAATTGATCATTCATGAAAATATCAGAGGCAGCTTGGGTAGACGGGACAAAAAGTGACAAAGCAGCGTTCTGGGTAAGTTATTCATAACTTGCAGGAACATTGTGTGAAATAGTCCACCTTCTCTCCCCCTCTCTCTGTCTCTCAAACACACACACGCACACCTTGAAGCATTCGTCTCTGTCCTCAGCATCCCATATATCTTTTTATGTTATTATATATCCACTACTGATGCCACTAAATATGACAGTCTGTTTGGCGTTCACTTCCTGCAGGAGAGATTTTGGTGAATGAAACCGTTCTTCAGCTTCAGTGGACCAAGATTTTAAAGGTTAAGCTTCTTGTCAAAGAACACTTGAATGTCTTTGACTGTAACTGTTTTTGACGTCTTCTGTATCAGTGGGACTGTGATGGAAATGTGCAATAAGCAGTAGTAGAACGCACAATGTCTGATTAATTATTTTTTTAATGTTTATGATATTAGCAGTACTGTTACTATTAGTGCTTCTACCAACTATGGTCTCTACCTCTGCTGCTGCTGGTCCACTACTACAATCCTGCTACCATCAACTACTCAACTACAATAACCACTTATACTATCATTAATACTGATAAACTAAACATACTAAACAAATGTTATATTTGTCATGAAACAGTTTAAAAATTTCATATCACAATAAGATAAAATTATCACTGTTATCAGTACAATGTGTTGAACATGTTCAAATATGTACTGATACACAAACTTAAATCATTTCAGTTTTAACCTGTACTAGTGCACAAGCAGTCTTTTTCTGAAATGCTTGCTTGAGTGTCACTGGAGATGAGAACCAGGCACCAGTGGCATTACTGGGTTTGCCCACTCTGATAACAGCAAAGCTGAAAAAGCTGTGGTGTGCTGTTACTGGCGTCCGCCATGTTTTCAGTGACGCAAAAAAAACAAAAAAAAAAAAACATGTTGCGTGCTACGCCTTGCCCGCCTGTGTCTGGGATTCTGTTGCTAACTTTGATTGATGCTGCAATGTATTTACTGAGAGTTTTTCAAAGCACAGCAATCAAACACGGTTTAAAGATAATTAAAACTATGTAACAGTAATACTAACCGTGGGGAATTTTACTGAGGTTTACTGTGAAACCGGTAACCGTTTGATCTCTGATTATACTGTCAGCATTTAATTAATCATGCACAATTACCCTTGCTGATGCGAGAACCACTAACACTACAATTATTATAGTGAGTGCATCAGTTAATACAAATTCTTCTACCAATACTGCACCTGCTGCTACTGATACTTCACTAATAATGCTGCTGCTAACACCACAACAGCCTCAACTAAAACTACTAGTTGTACAATTTTAAGTGTTATATTTGTACATGTTTTCAGCTGAGGTAAGACGGGCAGGCTAAAAGGAGATGTGTTCACAAGTAAAGGATGTGTCACAGATCTTCACCTAAATAGACACATAGATGCGTCATTTTTGCTACATCATGCATGTTCTCCCTGTGTCAGCTCCGTCTTCCTCCCACAGTCCAAAGGTTGTTGTGGATCTGCAGGTTAATTGGTAACTCTAATCTGCCCGTAGGTGTGAATGTGAGCATGAATGGTTGTCTGTCTCTATATGTCAGCCCTGTGATAGTCTGGTGACCTGTCCAGGGTGTACCCTGCTAAATCAACACAGCATAACACAGCTAAAATCTAACTAACTAACTTGTGAATAAATAAACTTTGCATTGCTCATGTAGATCATATTCAGTATAAAATACAAATTCTTTTAAACAATTAAAGACAGTTTAAGGCAGTACATGTGGTATGTAAAATTTAATTGTAACTCGAAAATAGAATTAAATTTAGATTTAAATCTAAGCAATATGTTATTCACGTATGCTGTATTTACTGTATACAGACCATGGAAGGTCAACACAAACAGGAATGTATACAGGTATGATTCAGTACACCTGCAGGATACAGCTACATATTTTCTCAGAGCAAAACAAGGTGTACATGAAGAGGGTTACATGGCAGTAGGTAGCCTACAGAACGCCTGTAGTAGAAAGCTAAGGATGATGAGTAAAAACGGTGAGCTTCTCAGGAGCTCAGCATTGTCCTGAGCTTGATGACAAAGCGCTTCTCGTGTTTTCAGAATGTGGGTTAGAGAAGGCTTCATCGCGTCTACAGGTTGGCAATTTATTTTTCTAACCCACAGTGGAGCTTGTAATCCTTTAAGCAAAAACAAGGATATCATCAAAACAAGGTTTCCACTGACAGAATCAACAAAATCTCCATATGACTTGTTGACACGAAGGTGATGTTCCAGCTGACACGATAGTGTTGAAAATGACTCATCCGTATTTGTACAAACCGAGGAAATAATGATCCCATTTTGACATCACTGACAGCCTGCGTGACTTCACGTCCACAGATCATCCTCAGTGTTTCACATCCTTCTTTTTAATTAGACTGCTTGAACAATATCCAGATGTGAGCCCAGATACAAGCACACGCCACCTTAAGGATGCAGAGCGACCTGAGTGGCAGCGTCACACGAGGCGCTGTCTGGCCTCTCTCACCTCTCTCACAGTGCCTCCTCTTCCTCACACCCAAAACCATGGTGTTCATTTCCAAACGCAGCCGGGCTTGATGCTAAGGTACTCATGTCAAAACGGCAACCGACTGACAGCTCCATCGTCGTTCGGCGAGACCTCCATCCTGCCGGCACGGCTGCTGAAGACTGAGCCTCCTATTGATGCAACACGCCGTCTAATAATATTGCACCCTGTTGCTACGACAACGCCACACAATGTGTCCGGGAATGCTGTCTGTCGCCGCGCCTCCTTCTCTTTTAGGGAAGGAAAAATCCTCACCTTCTTCATCCCTCCTTATTAACCAACACTCCTCCCCTCCTTCCTCTGCTTTCAAATCATGCTCTCTTCATTTAAAAAAAAAAAAAAAATCCTCTTTACATTATCAGTTTCTCCCTCCTTCTCCTTTCTTGCCTTCAAAATGCTGATATTCCCCTCTCCTTGACTCTTTACAAATCCTCCTATTCACCTTCTTTCCCTCAAAAACAACCTCTTCCCTCTTTCTTTTTAAGCAATCTTGTATTTTATATATTTAACTTATCCTTTCTTCAATAGCCACTTCTCTTCTTCCTTTACTGTCTTTCAATTTCCTCTTCCATGTTATCCTTTTTTAAATTGTTCTCTCCTCATTTTTTCTCTACTAAAAAAATCCTTCTCTCCATCTTGGTTTACTTAAAACATTTTTCCTCCTCTTTCCTGGCCCTTTGTTCCAATAAAACACAAGTTAACTATTCCTCTTTCTTCAAAGACCCCCACCCCCCACACACACCAACAGAACAGCAGTTCGGTGTAATGGTCATATAATAAAACTGACAGCAGAACAGTCAATAAAGCCGGATGAGGCAATTATGCAAACTACTTCTTGTTAGAGGAGCTAGGTAGCACCACAGATGCAGACACTGATATGTCTGTGATAGTGCCAAATGTAGTTCATTATATTACAGGATACTTTTCTTGTGCATTCCATTATATGGGAGTATATGGCAACATTATTTAACAGCACTACAAGCTATAACGTCAAAAAATGACCATTAAGTTCTTTCTCTCTAAAACACTTTCCTCTCTGCAGAGTGAGCGTCCTGTCATTCATTCCATGTCTGGTGTTAAAACTCACCTAGGAAGGTGTTGGCGATGAACTCTGACACCTGATTCCCTGAGCGGCTGGTCTCTGACAGCTGTGTCAGCTCACGGTTCAGCATCCTTTTGAACTGCACAGACACAACAGAACCATAAACAAAAAGTGAGGTGAGCCAGTATAGGACTGCAGATACATGTGGTAAAATACATGCACTAATAAGATGCATGTTTAAACTTAATTGTGATACCTCTATATAACAGAACACACAAGATCATGGTGGAGGAATTTTGTGTCAACAAACCAAGACCAATATAAGAAGACAAGCTGCAACATCTCTAACTATGCTGTCTGTTGGCAGACACGCAGGAGAAATTTGCACTGTGGCACCAGGGAAAGTTTTTTAAAAACAGAACTGTTCAGTGTTCCCCCTGAGTTTTATCGCAGCGGTAGCTTCCACACTGATTATGTAACAGCGTTGGCACGTGGTGGCTGAGCGAGGAGGGAGGGGATCTGTGTGAGAGAGTGATGCTGCAGTGGCTACTATGTGACACACATATGGGCACAAACAAAAACATACATACTGACACGAAACATAACCCTGTAGCTTTAACAAAGATGTTTCTGTTTATCATCTGATTCGCTTCTCCTGTAGCTTCTCAACACAGTTGCTATCTCTTTCATGCTTTTTCTCAGGATTTACTCTTATACACACACAGACACACACACACACACACACACACACACACGCCATCACATCATTTACAAATAACATATTCCGGCTGCTGTAAATGAAGTCACAGCTCTTAACAATCTGCTTACATTATAAAATCATGACAGCTACTCCTACTTACATGTATTTCCTTTTTCCCTCTATTTCAGTTTCTCATGGACTCACTCACACACATACATGCATAGACACACGCACACACACAATCTCAACATTCAGCCCTGTTGTGGATCTAGCCCTGAGTCAGATCCAATGGGCACGCTCCCTCAGCATTCAGCCCCCCTGCAAAGCCTGCACTGCCGATCAATACGTCCCAATGTAAACAAGGCAAGCCGGCAGCGCTCCCCGTCGCTCACCTGTCTGAGTCTCCAGCACAGACAAACGCAGAGAGCCGACGCAGGCATGTCAACCCACGCATGTTGATGTTAGAGGTCGCTAGAAATCCAAAACGACAAGCAGACAAGTTTGCTTGCTTAGTGACGGGCTTCCCGCTCAGTTTCTACCCCGAGCTCAGCACGGATGACCCCAACATGAAAAGAGGTCTGTTTGTAAATTAAAGTTCCCACCGTCCCATGTGCGGTCCTGGAGGTGAGGAGGGGTCGGAGGGGAGGGGAGGGGTGGGGAGAGGTGGGGAAGGCTGGGGATGTAGTCTACCATTGGGGGAGACTGGGTGTGGACTGCAGTCGCTCATCCAACTACTGTCACACACTGTCAATGAGAAACATAAAAAGGGAGAGAGGGAGAGCGAGAGGCTGTGAGGAACCCCCTCCCCCGCCCAACGCGCTGTTCCCCCGTCTCAATCCAATCAGATTCGTCTGGCTTCAGGGGCTGGGTGAAGGAGAGAAATCTGATTGGCTGACTGGGTGATGGAGGGGGTTCTGAGAGTAGCAGCCAGACGGTGGAGAGAAGTAGGAAGGAGGGAAGTGAGGAGAAGCTGATTAACTCTTTCAATGGAGGGAGACGCCATTCATGAACCCGAGTGGTTTTGGCTGTGTTCACAGAGCAGCTGCATGTGTCATAACATCTGAACCTCTCCCCTCATGATGTTTCCTAACATGAATAAACAGGAAAAAGCTAAGAGGATTTACACTGCTCCGCACACATGGACAGGAGCAACACAATCTTATCTCAAAGCATGTGACCTGCTTGTGATTCTTTTTATAGCTAAAAAAGAAGCCATTGTTGTCATGATGAAAGCAAACATCTCGAGGCTCAGCTCAGGCAAAATGAGATTGAAAATATATATATATTTTTTTTTTTGTAGAAATGACTCCCAAATGAGGACAACTCTGCCGTTGAAACAAATTCGCTGTGTTTACAACTGATGCAAGTTTTTACGCACTTACTTTCATCTTAATTTCAGCCAGTGCAAAACAATTTCACTATAATTTCACATTTTATTATGTCAGTTTTTCTTGACATAGATAACTTTATGTGTTATTTATGGATGTAGACCTTTGATTAAGGGAAGGGAGAGGTAGTGTAAATTGTTGGAGAATAAGTGAATATATGGCAGCTTTCACATTTGTAATGTTTTTCTGTACCTGAGTACACCTGCGTCACCATCTACGACACATTTTTGTTTTGCTACAATGTAGAAAAAAGTGGCACAGGCAGACACTGCTGCCCCAGGCATCATTATCATCAAGGACTGGTGGAGCAGCAAGGTGAGACTGGTCCTGGCTGGAGTTTCGACTCAGGCTGAGCGTAGGAGTGAAGCCAGATCTAGGTCTAACTGCGGTGGGCTGTGTTGCTGTCTGATACAGAGGCATCAATGTTAATTTGAGACTGTTCCATAACCAATTAAAAACTCTTTGTAGTCACTTAAAACAGCAGTCCACTTCCGTGTTTTAGTAGTACTTGTTCACACACAATGCATACTGTACTGGAGTAGACGTGAATTGTACTCTGGACCACCTTTTCATGTGGATAGATGGATGAACCATGCCTGCATACGGAACACAATGTTCACACTACTCAAATGAACTGGGCTTTGGGGTCAAGTGTACTCAGATCCGAGCTTGGGTCCCTGATGTAAAAGCCACTTAGGACAGTATGATTACAGGACTCCACCTCTTTATGAATTTGGGCTTTTGGAGCCTCAGTGAAAATGCAATTTGCACCATCTGATAAAGGTCACATAGTTTGTCAAGCCAAATGTTGTATGATGGATGATGAGTTTTCAACCACCTAAACAGAAATAGATTGTCCACATTTGTCCACATGCACCTCCTAAGATCTGTAATTAAATGTTTTGAGACAACTTCACTGATCCGTTCTTTAAGAGTATCTAGAGAGAGAGAGAGAGAGAGAGAGAGAGAGAGAGAGAGAGAGAGAGAGAGAGAGAGAGAGACAGAGAGAGAGAGAGAGAGAGACAGAGAGAGAGAGAGAGAGACAGACATGTCCTCTCACCTTATTGGATGCCATCTCGCTGACTGAGTGTCTCGTCTGCAGCGTCTCCAGCTGGTCCAGACACCAGTCCAGCTCTTCCAGTGTCTCCACCGCCAGCTTCTGGTAGGGCTCCTCTGAAAGGTCAGAGGTCACATAAACACGTTAAATATCAGACTGCTATGAAAACATCCACATGCACATGGTTTGGTTAAAAACAGAGCCCTGAGGTGTTCTGTGTTTATGTTTGTGTTTACATTTATCAAAAGCAACAGCATAAATCTATCAAAAGGTCAAACTCTTTAACAAGTCATGTTCAGTAATATAGTCCATAATTTTCATAGAAACACAATGACATGAAAGTGTCTGCAGTTCGTCCCACCATACAGAGATATTAACACCGACCTGTGAGACATGGTTTACACATAGATGGCTGGTTGCTGCTCGACGGCCGTCTGGAACAAGGAACAGATGAGGTGTTAGTAGAATAAGAAGAAAACAAGCAGTTAGTCATCCAGTCTGTTTTTCTTGGTCTTACTTGTTTGTCACACGATCTTGCAGATGGGTCAGAACAGCAAAGTTACTTCTCACTGTTCGTAGACTAGCAAGAACCTAAAAGGGTAAAAACAGAAGTCTGAGTACTGGAGGTGTGTGAATGGGTCTGGACGGAGACAACCAACACATGTCCACACTTCGCTTAACACTTGTGACAAACCTAAAGACTAGCTGACACCTACAAAGAATGGACAAACCACACATAAAGATTTTTTTGACCAACTTGGAGCACAAATGACTAAATGACTGGATGTATTCCTGCGAGAGCGCTAATATGTTGCGTGTCCTTGGTCCAAAAACAAACATGGACAGCAACCAGCACCTTACACTGTTTATATGCAGTGCAATATGAGATCAGTGTGGGTAAAAGCTTTTCTGTACGGTCGCTTTTGAGACAGTGGTATCTAAACGTGTTGGACTTTGCTCGAGCTCAAGCTTTAAAATTGTACTTCGATACTGTCTTGTAATGCAGCACTGAAAACATGTAGAGTAGCATCACTTTGTACAGTAATTCTGACAATATGACTAGTAAGAATTTGTCCGGTAAATTAGCTTAAAGTGGAAACAGACAACTTTTCAACACAACTTTTAAACGCCAATGGTGCCATTAACCTACAGCCATAACACTATGCATTACATATTTACTTCATAAGGATAAGTTAAAGCAAAACACTTGTCTATTTCCACTTTAACATCCAACTGCAGGTGGACCAAAAGAAAATTTCAGACATTGGTTTGGAAGTATAACACGTACACAGATTGTGTTAATAATGGGCGAACGCTGAAGCACATAAACACACACATACTCAGAGCAAGCTGTTCAATACAAAATGTGTGTGTGGGTGTTTTCTGTGAAAAATGAACCATCTCTTATTCCTCAAACCGGTGAGTAAGGGCCAGGATGTTTGTGCTCAATCATGCTCAATGCTAAAAGCCAATACTCTTAAACCCACCGCTACAGACCAAATACAGTACAGCGACAAACAGCAAGTAACATTACATGACCCCCCCCCCTTTATTGTCAAATTCAAACTTTTGTGATTGTGTGATTGCTTTATTAACAAATCTTCAGTAGATATAATTAGTGCCTTACAAGAAATCTGTGTCCTTCCCAGTTTGTCAGAGCAGGACCAACAGGAGTTTATAAGCTAGGATATCGCAATAAAAATCAATACCATATACAGTCAATCCTAACAGGCACACTATGGACAGTATCTGTTGCTGAAATAATGTTTTTATTACCCATATTTGTTCAGGAGGTGCTGACATTGATTGTATCAGCTGGACTAATGAATCCACCCAATGAATAAATGAAGTTGGCTAATGTGGTTACTGTGTATTGCAGCAATGAGCTACCATCCCGGTCAGGACTCCACTGAAGCTTCACTGACAAGGAAAGTTTAAACAACATTATAATCAGTTTTAGATAAGTTTTAGATAAAATAATTCCAAACTTTTGACCCCTGTTGTACACATTGTCAGTTTGCACCTCTCATCAAATCAATGCTGGGAAATAGTGGATTGGGATTCTGTATATTTTTGCCAGTACATTTTTGGACATTCACGTTTCACAAAACCAACTATATGCAAAGCTACTAACCTGTGCAAAAGGAGTCACTATCATGTCTTCTCCATGCCTGCAAAAACCACGGACAAACACAAACAGACATCCAATGAAAAAGCCGTGTGATACAAAAAAACTCTCAACACAAACACGCCAACAATGACAACAAATGTGTTTGTTTGTTGTCATCATCTTAATGTGGGGACTGTAAAGGAGGAGTGAGGGGTACAGTTCCCATAGTTGGTCTGAAATATCACACTGGACATAAGGAGAGGGGATTTTTCTAGTTACACAAACATTTCTTAGAGGCAAAGATGCAGGTTACAGTTAACCCTCGGAGCCAGAGAACCACTGCTTCAAATTTAGTTTCAACACACATGAGGTGAGAAAGGAGGAAGACAAAGACTAACACTCATTAATGGCAAGGGAATATTTATCATTACTGTATCTACCCATTGAGGTATAACTTAACCAGTCACAATAAACCCGCATTAAGTGATGTTTTTAGGAATAAATGACTGAAATGATACACTTGTAGCACATTTTTTGGGGTCTCTGGCCTCGTGGTTCTTATTAGGTTTGCCATATAGAACCACTGACTGATATCTCCAGTAATCGAGCTCATAGAAGCTGAATGTCTGCTGCTACCTGTCCAATATGTGGTCCAATAAACGGTGATTGGTAAATTGGTTGGTGGAGCTCAAAGGTTAGTGAATATTAAAATTACTGTCATTGGTTGATAAGAAACTTGTCTCTATTAGGATGCTGTTGCTAATGTCGGCAAATATTTGCAAATTAGTCATTAACATAATTAATCATTAATCCTAAGAACTCAATAGCCCAGTGTCAAGCCCATGTTTCTACAAATATCTATAATCACTTAATGCAGATTTAATTTTGTTCTAAGCCTCCAAGATATATATTTGTATAACTGGTATTATGTGCAGGTGAGGAGCAGTGTTCGTGCATCAAGTGCTGGGTAAACAACCTTTGGACAATTTTTGAAGAGGTGGAGGTTTCTGGAAGTTTAAGGGTCTCAACATGCACCTCACATCCATTCAGACTTGAGGGTAAATCCATGCTGCCAGTGAAAAGTACAGGTTCAAAGTCAGCCTGTCCAGCAAACATTTTGACATTGAGTAACTTCAGCTATGACAGCCTGTGCACATTGGTTCTCACAGTTTTGTAAAATCAAAGCCTAAATATCCGACAGCCTTTTCATCAAATTAGCAAATGGTTGTACTTGTGATACCAGATCACCATCTGTCAAATGCTTGCTGGGACTGTTTCAAAAACTTGGCAGGGGTGATCGTATTCGAGTTGAGCATCCAAGGCATTTTCCTCAGGTCGTGGTCAGGGAAAGGTGACATATAAGTGGGGTGGTAGGAGGGGAGGTGGAGGGGGTAATAGGTTTGGATCATAACAACAGAAGAGATGGACAGAAAAGTCACAGCAGTCTTCACACTTTGTCTCACCGAGGTAGCCAATTGACTTCCCAGTGCTTCAATCCCTCCTCCCTTCAAAACAAAGGAGCGACAGCTATTGGTGGTCGAGGCCCCATTTACACTCTGGCTTCAAAGAGACTGCTAGCTGTACAGAAAAATCTTTAGCTGTATAAACAGGTAGAAACTGGATGAAATACTAGTTCCCAGATAAGATTATAGTTACGGCGTTAGTTGTACGTACTAACTGAACTTGACTGATGTTCACGCTGACAAACATGAGCTCTGCTACCAAAAGCCTCTTTAAAGCCAGGTGCCCAATATGCACTTTTTTGGACATGAGTAAATGCAGGCAATAAATTCCAGTGTTTCCCTTATAACTCTACTGTAACAGTAGTGATTCACTCCATGTGATTTGATGCTATTTACTATAAGTTTTATACATGGATCAAATGAGGGCAAGAAACACAAAATCTATTTCTTTCCCACATGAAAGAGTTACATTTGAGGGCGTCAGAATTTACTTCATGTATCCCACTGTCAAAAAAATGTATGTGGAGGCACACTACTAAGTGACATGGGAAACATGGAGATTAAGTAATTTTTTGGTATCCAGCACCTAGTTTGTACCTAGATTTAAAAAAAAAAAACCTTACATAGACACATCTTTAAACACTGTCAAACTATTGGCTCTTTCAAGCCTTACATTGTTTTAAGATAGTTTGTAGCTGTTTCTCCTGGAAGAACGGTCGTTTATTCTTTGCGCTGTGGAGCAAACCAATAGATTTCCCTCCAAATCAGTGACCCCACACTGTAAAATTGAACATGAAGTAGAGGCTAAAGTAATTATCTAGAGAGCATCTTTAAAATACTCACAGGTCGCTGGCAGTGGACGAGTTGCGGGACATGGTTTTGGGAGAAAGGTCGAAGTCTGAGTCGGAGCGGTAGAGGAAGGACTCACGGCGCTGACTGTGGGGGAAGTTGGCCTGAAGTACCAGACCAGAACCTGGGCTAGTCTGAGAGTCCAGTGGACTGCGTCCCACCGACAGGCCATTCTCCACATCAAAACTACAGAGAGAGAGAAAAAGATAAAATACATAAATACTAATGTTACAGTGTCTGTTGTTTCCACCTGCTACTGAGCCAGAGTGCTATTTTGTTTCACTTCATTAGTCCTTTAATTTAATTATTGTGGGTAGTCTGGGATCAGGCTACCTGTAAATATCACTACTGTTTTTAACAGCACCATGACTAATGCAACAATTACTGTCACTAGTACCACTACTATTACTGCTGATGCTACTGAACTTAATTTGCATACCTCAATGACTTAAAGCACAACTTCACTCACAAAATGACCATTTGTATATCAATTACTCACCCCAAGTTACGTCTAATTTGTGGGGAAAAAAAACAACCTGTTGTTTGTTTGGTTTCTTTTTTGCATGCTTCAACGATAAACGAAGAATCCAAAAATGAAGAAAACTCAAAGGGGACCACATTTAACAACAGCAAAACTTTATCAATTCAACGGAACACAGGGTGATATGCAAATGGTCATTTAGTGGAAGAAGAATTCTTTTAAATAAGGATACTGAGAGAAAGAATAAAAGAGAAAGTGCTGGACTTGGTCAAGACCCTTGGTGTACATGATCATGAAAAATCAGGTGCTCTTCAAGGATGGGGCAAGTAATCACATAAGAGTATAAAGCAATGACTGTCTTTCTTAGTGTGACAATCCTTAGTGTGGGCCATTAATCTATGTATTATATAAATATCCATGGGCTTTTAACTACAGTCTAGACTATAGACTGTAAAGACTATATACTATAAGACTATAAATGATTATTAATCGCCTTGTTAATGGCATTGTTATTGTTTAGGAAGTGCTGCCAATGCTATATATCACACTAGAGGCAGATGCTGTTGTGTTGAAATGTCACGCCCATCATGCTTCTTTTGCTTTTACAATGCCGGCACACTGTCTAAAATCACACAATAGAGTGGCTTGGCGCTACTGTTGTTTGGCTCTGCGACAAAGTGCAAAGGCAGCATGAAGACGGGACGTCTTAATGGCCCTATGGCGTGATCTCTGTGTAAAAAGGGCTATTGACTGGGGTCATTTCTCAGCTTTACATCCAAACCTTGTGACACCCAAACAATCTGACACTAATATAAAACAGCTCCTGTAGCTGCTGGACACGTACACATGGAAACAGTAAAAACAAAGCTAAGATAAGGATAAGACAAGGCTAAGATAAACCACATATCATAAAAGCCCTGCAGTGTGAGTGTGAGTGGAGCTAAAGGTACAGAAGGCTGTGTGTCCAAAATATCAAATGTTTCTGAAAGGCAGCAGCATGTTTGTTAAAACAAAACTATTACGATGAAGTCAGTGACAGCAGAAATAAGACAGTTAAAATTAAAAAATCTCACAAGAGCAGGATATGAATATTAATCTGACAATATGAAAAATCCTCAACGACAAGAAGACAGCAATGTCTACATGCTGTAAAAAGGACAAAAAGGTTAGATTCAAATTTTCCACCCTGATTGTGAGCATCGTTTCAAACAGGTGACCTTGTGATTACTCACTTTTCGCAAACACACACTCACACACCTCTTTTCCTCCGCTATCTCTACATGACGTCAACACTGACTTCATGCGTGGTACGTCAGTAGAGCTGCTTACCCATAAACCCCCCCGCCACTCCCGCTATCACCCCATTGCAGCCACCACACTGAAAGGCACCCCTAGGACTGAACAAAGTTCTTTAACGTCTACGAGCATCCTTTTTTACATTTGGATTTCATTGGTATGATCAAAATGAAATTGTATTTCTATAAATCTGCCTTTTTTTGGCCAGCTGGATGCAGCTAGACTCTGCCCTGATTTAATACCTTTGAAATCCTTCCAGTCAAGATGAGGTCAGTCTGCAGGGTCTGAATGAGGGGGTTCGGTATCACAAACATTCACTCAACAAATTCCCTTTAACCCAAAATTTCCTTTGAACCAAATTAGTGAAGTAACTACTAAGAAGCACATAAGATGAACAAGGAGGGGCAGAAGAGATCTTGACTTTAGGTTTTTGTCTGAGCACACAGAGGGTGTGATACGATAGTGAAAGATTTTCTTCATGGAAAGTTTCCTAAGCATCTTTTTCAGCCTCACCATGGTTTACATTTCTTCAGCACGGTTGTGCCTTGCTCAAACTTCACTCTTTTTAAGACTGAAACCAGTGACCTTTTGGTCACAACTATTTTTTTCTTCTCTGAACTCTAACACAAAATATCTTCCACATTACTGCATTAGAAGACACAAATTTTCTGTGATTAAAGTTAGATTTAAATGTATCAGCATGTGGATACTTCAGTTGTAATTTGAAGGTATTCGTGTGTATTTTTTACCAGTTAGGTCCATTGTTATCTGCTGTAACTCCCCCCTCCTTCCCTGGTCATGACAATAGAAAACAGCACCAACAGAGCACTGGAAGGTTGCTTCTGTGTCTATTTTTAGCTCAGCCTGCCCCCAGCGCTCCAGCAATAGCATTGCCTGATAAATGAAAGATGGGTATTATGCAATTGATGCTGAATGAAAGACCCAATTCACAGAAGCAGAGAGAGACAGACATGAGGAGGAGGAGGAGGAGGAGGAGGAGGAGGAGGTGGGGGTGATCAGGAAGGCTGTATCCAGCACAGTGATGTGGCTCAGCATCTCACACCTGATTGGTGTGACATGGCAGAGAGGAGGAGCAGGGCTGCAGCAGGGCTTACCTCAATGATAACACCCCCACCCCACCACTTCACTACACCTCAGCCAACCCTGTTTTACCCCCCCACCCCAAACCCCCACCCTGGCTCAGTGTAGTCGGCCGTGACGAGGCTCCATCAGAGGAGACCGGTGACGTCAGAAGCTATAAATAGATCTGCCTGCCAGGAAAGAGGGGAACTGGGAGACTTGTGACGGAGCTTACGTAGATACCCCCCGCCCCAGGCAGGGTGCAGATGATTTCTCTCCTCCTCATGAATACATACATGAAGGATTTTCTTTTTCATTTTGATTGGTCGAGTGCCTCTAGATGACTCCAAGTAGACATTCAAGATCATAGTATTTTCTCTCCAGTTCTTAAACTGGAGATTTTCTTTTTATCCTTTATTCAACTAAATCTGAGTGAGCAGGTAGGATGCTGAGGCATGTTGCTCAAGGACACTCTGACAGTGTCCATTGCCCCTGCCAAGACTGAACACAGTCAGATGTTCTTTACTGACACTTAGTTATGTCCTTGAAGCAGTAAAACATGACTTTAAAATGTCTTTCAGATTCAAATTCAGCTTACACTTTTAATGATGTGTCATTGTGTGTTAGTTTTTACATCCTCATCATTATCTGACCTAACTTTTGTCTTGTGTGAGAAAAACCATCATGGGACACTAAATCTTTCCACTGAAACACAGACTTGTGCATTTTGGTATTAGCATCTCAAAGTCACCTGCCACCTCTATTTATTGGGATCTATTACCAACTTTTAATGAAAAAAATATCCTGTAAAATATATTAGCAAGCAATGAAATGAGGTTATTCTCATCCACCTCTGACACTGACTGGATGACACTGAGATTTAATCAAACACCAACTGAATATGTTGGATTTTCCCTGCTCTTTTAAGGTATACAATGCAGGATGTCCTACAAAATGTAAGGACTAATACAGAAGTAAACCCTCTCAATCATCACTTGTAACCCACTTAAAGTGTATGGTGGTGTATTTATCTGCAGAAATTCTGCCCTCTGCCTGTACTTTCTTATTTCCCTCTTATTCAGGTACAATACTTACATATTGCTTTACATTACATTGATAAACCCCATTGAGCTTTTCAGCGGCTGCAGTTCACCAGAGCTCGCTGTTAGTCAATGGCATTCATTCCCATTCAGAAGTAGCTGACCAGACTTCTAATAGTAAGACAGCTCCCACTACTGAGGAACATATGGTACTGCAATGTCCCATAAACAAGGCTCTGCTCTATGTGAGGTGTTTTTTATCATTCCCATTGATACTTTCTTTGTAATTTTCATATTATGTACAGCGGGGCTGAAACCAGCAGAACATACTGTGCATTTCATTACTTTCATGTAAAATAATCCAGTTGTACTTTGTGATTTTTTTTTCCTCCAAACACAAGAATAACAGAGTAGTATTGGACAGACAATGGATGACTCCTTGAGGACATATTTGGTTTCTGCTGCAAAAAAAGAAAAATAATGTAACTTTTAGCAAATGTAAAGGCTATTAATCAAGGCTGGACAAATATTAAGTTTTTTAATTACAAGCTGTTATGTAAAATATAAATGACACTGTAGCTAGAGCCCAACCAGTCTGAGTTTCTACGGTTGATAATAATATTTCCAGATGAAGCTACTACCGTACCCCTGCTACTGGGTAAGATGGGCATTCTCCCTTTAAACAGGCAGACCGGCAGATAAACAGGCAGCCTGGCTGGCGTCTTATTCAGTGGGAGCACACACAACAAGTTGACCTTGCTCTGTCTCGTGCCTCCAGCATTGTTCTCCAATTCTCTGACGTAAATGACGGCTCCCTTTTCGCTCTTTAACTCTGTTTTACTTAAATTTTCTCACACTCACCCACCCACACACACACACACACGCACACACACACCCTCCAACACCCACATCCGAACCTCTGCTTTTGTTCCCAGGATGTTTTGTTTGTGGCTCATCGACATATCGAAGAGGAGGAATCCTTTTTCCTTGGAACCAAATAAAAAGGACTGTAGTTTACGACTGCTTATTTGTCTTCGTTGGAAACTGAATGGTGAGATTAAACTGGGATTACAGTATGGAGCTAAAACAATTGGCCATTTAATCAATAAGTGAAATGACAGAAAATAATTCACCAACTATTTTAAATTAGCCCTGTGATAGTCAAGCGACCTGTCCAGGGTGTACCCTGCCTCTCGCAGAGTGTCAGCTGGGATAGGCTCCAGCCTGTTTGGATACATAACAGCTTTATCTTAACTCTGACTTAAAATTACATAAGGGATCAACAGTCACATCATGGTTAACTTTTACAGTTACAGTCACTATGTTTATCAAAAAATGTCACTGTACTAAAACTGTCGAAACAAAAAGCTGCACCGATGTCACACAGCGTATTTGTGTTACAGCCAGTTTGATGTATAGCCATGCCCAGAGCCAGAGAACATTTTTGAATCTGAGACCCTATATCATCCTTGTAAAGTCTCTTCCTAAAGTTAGCCTCTGCAACTGCATCAAAATCTAAACCCTTAAGGATGGGAAATTCAAAGTACAACCAGTCCCCCTTGTTGTCCGTGCACACATGTTTGTGATGTGCTCATGGGAACCAGGGCTGAGGGATTTAAGGAACTTTCTGTTTCTGATGGGGGATGACACAGGCACAGGGTCAGTGGTCAACCCACACACACATACACACACATGCTCCCTCCTGTTTTCTTTCCTTGTAGCGTGGGAATTGGCCGAGGGGCCTAGAGCATCACACCAGGAAGGAGGCGAGAGGTGAGGAGGAGAGGAGGAAAACAGGCTAGGGTATACATGAATGTGTGTGTGCATGTGCATGAGTGTTCGTGTGTGTGTGTGTGTGTGTGTGTCTGTGTGTGTGTGAGAGAGAGAGAGAGAGAGAGAGAGAGAGAGAGAGAAGAGTTATTGAGAAAGGAAAAAAATGGCCAAAATGTACAGGAGTGGGGGGGGGGGGGGGGGGGGGGTATTGATACACAGAAGCTAAGTTATCGATTTTTAAAAAAACTAAATTATTAATACTGAAAATACAAATTGAAGCTACGGTAACCTACTTGAACAGACTGAAGACTTTATCTTTTTAGATAAAACAGATTTTGACAAAGTTTGCCTTTAGGGGCGTAATTTACAGTTGAAAAGGTAACAGATTGCAAGCTACTGCAATATATGTTATCACAATACTCTTAAAATAACAATAATACTGCACTGTGACTTGGGCATCGTGATAATATAGTGCTGCGGGGACTCTACTGATTAAAATTCACTAATGATTTTACATGATTTGAAATGAGAAAAACAGCATAAATATAAAGCAGTTAGAGAAGAACCTTTTGGAAGGGCAATGTATGTATGTGTGTGTGTGTGTGTGTGTGTGTGTGTGGGAGTAAGAGGGTTCAGGGAGTGGAGAGGGTTTGTTTGCTTTACACCTCAAACCTATTGTATATTTGATCTGAAAGCAGCAGAAAAACAACCCGCTTCCCCCTCATCCAGCCCCCTGCCTAACAGATCTTTCCTTTTGCTGTCACTATGCAATGTTTGTACTGTGCGTGTGTGTGTGTGTGTGTGTGTGTATGTGTGTGTTTATATATTCATGATGACAGCACACAGAGAGGAGATGTTGGGCAGCAGGGCAGGAAAAAAACAAGCAGCAGAGTTATTTATGCAGACCCAGATCTGTGTATATCAAAGCAAGAAACAAAAAAGCCCACCTGGTTCAAACCACAAGTAAAGTTTATAGCTCTGAGTTCATCACAAACACTCTCCACTTTCTGGAGGAGCAGTATCTTTCCACTCTTCTTCAACTTTATACTAGCCTGTGCTAATAAAATAAATGAAATCAACCTTAAAAGAAATAAAAACAACATTCGTAAATAGTTGTATTTGTTGTTTCAAAATACATATTTATAACTGATTAGTCCGCACCAACAGCTTAGAGGCCAAGGTGGAATTTATACTAACGAATCGAAGCGACATCATGCCTACGCCATGGGCTCTATGTCGACATAGAGCCTACGCCATGGGCTCTATGTCGACATAGAGCCCATGGCGTAGCCTGACGTGCACCTCCGAAGAAATGTAACTACACATCATTGTGATGCAAACCTCCTACCTATTTTTGTAAGCTGACACCATTTCCTTCAGTGGAAAGGAAGCTTTTATTTACTTTAATTTCACAGATAGGAAACAATAAATTGTGAAGACAGTAAAGCTTCCACAACAATAACATTTAAGTCTTGTTTCTGATTAACCCTTCGGGGATTTATACATTAGGATTTACCCTGGCTTCATATGAGCAGAGGAAATCTCCACTCGTCACTAGGCTAATCTATACAATGTAAAAGGCCATAGGCTTGTGTTAATGACGTTAGCATGTTATATTATGCTCCTGAATGAGGCAGCTTTGCAGTGCTCTACAGCCACTGACTGTCTGAGCCCACAAGAGGCTAAATCTCTGGACATATACTGAGTTCATTTTAACCTGAATATAGAAACGCTATACACAATAATACAGGTAATAGCATTCAGAGAAATGGGTAGCATCTAGAAAATTTCCCTGTAACCACAAAGGCCTCAAGGTGCCGTAGCTGACTTTACTGACAACCCAAATGAGAAACAGTTTCCACTAGCAGTAACATTATTTCACTTAGCCCTAGCTAAATTACCGTAGTGTTACTGTACTTCAGTCTGCTGCAGAGAGAAGCGTACATTTCATAACACGCAAAGATCATGTAATACTACTCTTCTTCGAGACTGCCACACCTCTATGAAGAGCCAGCTGCTCTTTCCATCCACCTGACCAGCCACTGTGGATTGCTGTCCAAACAGAGCAAACACTCTCTGCCCAACATCAACATCTGATCTCAGAGCAGCTCATGTCTCTCTAAATATAGCCAAGGGGAGGAGAAGGTTGCACCAAGTCAAGCCAGCTGCTGTGTTATTATTTTTCTGTGTGACCTCTGACCTACAGGCAGAGGAAGAACTCTCGCCTTTGAAAACAGCAGACATGTGTTTTGATGGCTGCAACAACAGAGAACAGTAGAAAGAAGGTGAGATAAAAGGCCTAACATTACAGGCTGTGATCCATACTCAAATACTGTGTGCAACCATGTGCATAATTATCATAGCATACTGAGGAGTGTTAAAATTGTAACTTTCGTGTGTCGACTGTATTTGTGTGACTACAGTGTGTGTGCGACCAGTGCAGTTGTGCAGCTGGAAGTATTTTGTTACCATAACATCCCTTGTTAACTTCTAAGGTAGATTTTCTGATAATCCAGAGCACAGGCATTCACTTTCTGCTTACATTTACTATAGCTATGGCCCACAGGGCACAGACACAGGGGCCCAAAGTGTAAGGGGCCAACTAGCCTTCACTTGCAAAATGTCATTAAAATTAACAACCAGGAAGAGACTCAAAATGATCACAAAAAGACCACAAAGTGGAACAAAATGACTACAAAGAGACATAAAATGATCAAAAGAGCCACAAATAACCACAGGGACACACTAAAGGACCAAAAAAGTCACAAAAATCCCTTTAAGAGACAAAACAGCCAAAAGGAGACCCAAAATAACCTCATAGAGACACAAACCCAAAGAAAGAGAAAGAAAGTCTTTGTGTCTTGCTCTTTTGTAGGAAAGGTGGTGGGGCCCGTTGCATAACTGTGCCCAAGGCTCATTGTCTCATAATCCGCCCATGACTATAGCTACAGAGAAGATAGATCACAACAAAACCTGACAATTCCCTTTGGGTTTTTTTTAGGTTAGATTGTTATATCCATGGATCATTGTTAAAACATTATGTTTTCTCTTGTCTTGGAAGTTGGGAGGTTGGTCAGTGCGGGTAGTGATTTGATGTTTGGTCAAAAACACATCCACAGGGCAGTTATTTGCTGTCTTGGGTGTTTGAACTGTGGTTCAATGCCTCTTCAGCAGACTGGCCCTTTAAATATGAATGTGACCAGTGTAGCGCTCAAGTGGTTAAATTTTTGGCGTGCAGGGCGCCTCAAAGGTTGATTCACTCCTCCGGACGAGTATTGATCGTGGAGTCTATGTGCAGTGATTAGGTCTGTCCGTCCAGCCAGGGAGAAATCCATACAGTGGCTGATGAGCATTAACATCATTAGAAAATGGTTGGGAGGGTAACACACTGGGCCAGAACCACCCAGAACCACACACACACACGCTCACAGAGGCAGTGTGTGATTATAGCCCCAGCAGTAGAGATCTAGATTTGGCTCCAGAATCGATGTAAAAATCGAACAACCTTACATCACACTGGTGCGCAACTGGACAGGCTGGTTTAGGGCACGAACACATACACACACACACACACACACAAACACACACACACTGTCTGTCTTTGCTGAGCAACCGGCCATGCTGAGTGCTCCTCTAATCAGGTTCATACGGCACTAATTGGCGCCTTTCGGTATACAGTGATTGAGTCCGGCGGTAAGGCTGGAGTGTGCCACTTCCTCTTCTAATTAGCCAAGGGCAAACCAGCAGCAGCCAATCACATCACTGATCAGCGGGGCACGGCAAGATGCAGATAACAGTGGGAGTGTGTTTTCTTCAAGTCTTTCTGTGCCTTTTTTGTCATATTGTTTTAAGTGCTTTCATTGTGTAGCACTCAGGAGGATCTTACTTATTATCATTAACACTATTAAGAGGAGTAAGATTATTCTTTAATAGAATAAAAGGCATTGGATAAAAAAAACATATTAAAGAATAAAATCTATTGTGTATGTACATTTTCTTAGGGATGCTCCAATACAATACACTGATCTGCCTAATCTCAGCTGATCAAGTATCATCCTTGACATAACTGATCCATACCAACACAGTTTCTTTCTAAAAGTCATTAAAAGTGTTCAAAATGGTTTCCACTGACAGCTCAATTTTTTCAGTTTCTTAGTTTTAAGTACTAGAGCAATCCTTAAAAATGATCTCCATGATTTCTACACAGTGAGGCACACAAATAAGCACGGGTATTGAATCAGTACTCGCTATCATCAGAGTGGAGGTATCAGAACTGGCACTGGAAGAAGAAAAATTGGATGCATTCCTATATTTCACAAATATTATTATTTAGTTTTAGCATTAATAAACCAGCATGAAACAGAAAATATCAGATATTCATAACAATGATACTTGCCTACTTGTTTATACCCACAATAGTATTTGTTTTTTTAATCTCATCTAACTGCAAAAACCAGACGCCACATGACCCTGACTTAATGTTCATGTATCATGCAGCATAAACTGATGATAGCATCCATAAAACACTCACACACACTCACACCATCTTGTCACATCACCGCAGTCTTTGTAATCTGTAACAAAATAAAGTCCAGTCCCCAGGCCTTTCCCTACCTGGCATCCCGCTGTGGACGCAGAGCCCTGAGGTCTGTGTAGGTGATCGAGTTCACCTGTGACAAACTGTGCAGAAACAGGCTGCATGTGAACGCCTTATTACTTCATTCGTTTAGATTATGTAAAAGTCCATCAACCACACTATTGTCTAATCCTGCGAGAAAATTACGTGACAGAGCCTCTTTGTGAAGAGTTCATCTATCCCTTGAGTTGATCATCATTCCTGGAGTCACAGAGATGTCAGGATAACACTCAGTCAGCTATTCTAGCTGTGATATTCTGCACAAGTACACACACAGTCACACAAACACAGTCACACTTTGTCTGCTGACGTCAGTTGTGGTTTCATGGCTGTCACTGCAATGCTGATCGACCAGCTCTCAGGCCTGCAATTATTCCCGGCCGAACGCTCTGCTCGCTGCAGTTCTGTTTTTCCACCAAATGAGAGACTTAAACACAAAGGATGCTATGAAACATGCTAAAAAGATACAAGCCGGAAACCAGCTGGCTGCACTTGTGGACGCAGTGGGATTTCTGTTAAGGCGTGTTTGTTGTAGGAACACAGAGGAGTGACTCCAGGGACACGGAGCAGAGGCGTCCTGTGGTTCAGTGGTTTGAGGAGTAAGCCGTGAATTGCGTGAACGATTTGGGATCAAGTCCAGTGAGCAGCCACTGGCACGTCAATGTTTCCTGTCAGTCCTCAGACTTTATTAGCTGAATATATGAGTTAGGTATAACCTTTTATGTATTCAAAATGGGGGGTGATGGATCTTTGTAGAATACTGTATATATCATAAAGATCTGAAAACGTCTGTTATTAAACCCTAAAGACAAATAAGCCAAGAGTGGAAAACTGGAGTGATGTATTACATCATTATGACATCACATGCAACAGCTGTGGGGAACTTTGCACGACATCTGTGAAATGGCAAAGATCCTAAAAGGACATAAACAGACAACAACAGCTGTCTGTGAACATCTGACCAAAACCAGTCACAGCAGCAACTGGGAGGAGTCAGTGGACGGACGTAGAAAGATCAAGGAGGCCATAAACATCTGAAGCCAAACGCCATCTTTGAACAGAGACAATTTACGGTCCCCCCTTCACATACTATACAACCACCTGTTAACACGTTTCATACTTTGAGAACCTCTATCCTCTGAGAAGGACTGTGAGATGTGGTTGACACTTCAGGTTAAAGTGGAGTTCAAACTATAAAATAATTTTAATTGGCAGGTAAATATCTTTCCAAGCTTTGTTGTAAATTAAGTTGTTAGTTAAACTACAAGTATTCCTGGAGTTTTGACCTCCATAGACTGTTTTCCTTATTCATACACCTTGGAAGCAGGTGAAGTTGTGCGAGGAATTCCCACTGTGTTTCTACAGTAGCATACTGTATCAGTCAGCGTCTTTACGAAATTTCCTCTCCAAGTGATGTGGGGATTCGCTAAAATCATCTGAAGGATGTAACCTAATTTATCATACGACGAAAACATAATTTTTCCACCTCTGAAACACAGCTAAAGTACGACCATTTCTAAATGAAGAAGATGCCTGGAAATTGATTCATGCATTTATTTCAAGTTGACTCGACGACTGTAATGTAGTTTTTACTGGCCTCGGCAGGCCAGTCTTAGCTGCTCTGCACTGGCTTCCTGTTACATCTAGAATTGATTTTAAGGTCCTCCTCCCTGTATGCAAAGCCTTACATGGGCTGGGACCGAGCTACAGTGATAACTCCCTTGTTAACTATTTGTCTCCAAGAACACTGCGATCATCTGCTGCTGGTTTACTGGAGGTTTCTTTTTATGCTTCAGGCTGCTGCAACTCTTTTAAAATCTTACTTGGTTTGATGATTTATAGTTTTACAACTCTATGATTTTATGAATCAGGTAATCCAAGTTTTAAGCTGTTTTAAATGTCCTTTTATGTTGAATTGTCTATTATGTCTATTTCATGTAAGAGCACTCTGCCCTTATTGTGGTGGTACATAAATAAAGTTTATTATTACCAAAGCACCTTTTGGGGGGCAGAATACATAGTGCTCTTGCGATTGGTCAGCCTAATCAAACAGTGAAGTTGTGCAGAATTCAGTGTGGAAAGCAAGAGTCTCCTTAACTGAACCCATCAGATCCATATCATGAGATATAGGATACTCAAGGCAAGACATGCCTGAGACAGTAAAGCCTTACCAGCTGCAGGGGGATGATACGACCACCAAGACCATTAGCTGGTACTTATAGCGTACTTAAATGGGCGGTGAACCAGGACTAACGTAACTCTCCGTTTACATTATGTTGCAACATGCTGGCAGCTCACAGTGACCTTTGACCTCATGTGGATGGAGCTGTGCGTCACGTCGTTGTGTGTTGACATATGGGCTGAGGCCCCGAGGGCTGGCAAACCTGCTGTGACACCACCAAAGGTCAGATCTCATTTCTGAGCCGTTGGAAGGGACAGATCGTGTGCACATAGCACAAAAAGTCAGACAATATTTGGCTCAAATGTCGGCCTTAAATTAAATATCAGACATCAGCCAGCCACTGGTATCATGATCTGATGATGGTTACTATGATGGAAGTTTCTGACTGACTAGAGCCACAGGGAAACATAGAACTTATCTTATTATTTAGTTTGTTACTTATAGCTAAAGTGGGACTTCAACATATAAATGAATGTCTGGTACATTCAGGATCTTACCAAATTAGTTTGCACAATGCTGATAAAGCCTATCGGCACCAGGGAAAGCCCTCTGTGTGTCACAGTTTTCCCTGGCGACTTTGTATTTTACGTCAACCAGCCAGAGCTAAAGGGGGGAGAGATTCATTTATTTATGTTAGATTTGGCACTGCTTTTTGTTTCGTTTTTTTAATACTTCATCTGTATGCGAATACTACTGATGTTTTCTTCGGATACTAGGTATGTTGACAGTATAAAATAAAGATTCCTTTTAAAGGGAAGGGTGGAGAGACCATTGTGATGGAGCAGCAGCTAGGATTATGGTGGAAGATATGGAGGAAAGTCCTAAGAAGTGTCCAAGAAAAGTTTCTGGAGTGGATGCTCCAGAAGAAAGTAATTTAGCGTTCAGAGAAAGAGTAGAAGTAAAAAAAAAAAAAAGACCTGAATTGAGTGCTCCTGGGGGCGCCAAGTTCACCTGCTGGTATAGGTTGTAGGTGTTCATCAACAGTGTTATTAATTCTTCAGACGTATCCCAGCGTTTCATTTGCTAACAACTGTAGTGAGTCAATAGTTGTGAAGAGTTATTCTGCTGTAAAACAGCTGAGAGCCACAAACTAATTTCATCAGTGTGATTTAGAGATCTTGTGGTTTTGGGCTGTGAGAATGTTATTGTCCACACAAGAGTTTCCATGAATATCTAAGCCTAAAAGTATGAGCACAATACATCACACACAAAGAGCTAGAGTAGCTGACCGCAGTTGTCAACTACAGCTGAAAACATTTATATCAACACGGCCATGCTCGCAGCGCTAGTGTACTGCTCTTTCCTTGTCATCACTTCCTGCAGCTGCAACAAAGAAACAGCCTTTCAGTTAAGAAACGTTATTAGGCATTAATTACAAAGCAGCTGTAGAAGAAGTGATGTTTAGGATAGTTAAGCTTGGACTGAGGTTAACAATCAACAGATGGACATTTTTTACTGCTGATTTGTCTCTGGATCAGTTCAGTACATAGACTAGACAAAGAGCCGCAGGCACTTATTTCACTGTGGCCAAATCTCAGACCTCCAACACACAATCAGGGATGGTAAAGCTCTTCCCTGAGCCTTCCTTTTCCTAAACGTGTAGCTTATTGTATTATGTCTGAGGGTATCACTGAACTGTCATGCTGACTATTGCTTCAAGTTAATTGCAGCTGGGTGTAGCACTACTGGCCATGCCAAATCTTCCCCAGGGGACAATAAAGCACATCTTATCTTATCTTAAAAAGCTGTGTATTACATACTGCTTCAGATACTTTTCCACCATGACAAAACCCATAAAGTATTTGGAGGAAAGACGGAATTTGCAGAGCTTTGGAGTCAGCATTGCTTGATTATGTGTTGATGCACTAACAAGAAAGACACAAATGTGACAACTTAAGAATGAGAGCAAGGATAAATCTGAGGTAGTGGATATTAAATTGTCAAATGTGAAGATATTTAATAGTGGCACAAACTATCTGCTATCAACAGCTTAAAATATAGAAAAACAACTTAAAAAATACAAACTGGTTGACAACTGCACAACAAAACAAAGTTAGCCAAAACACACAGAGAGACTGCAAATTAAAAACTCAAACTGCAGTTATCATGCTGCTATCAACTATTAAAACACTGATCCTTATGTAAACACAAACTCAGTTCAATTCTGTGGAGGAACTATGACCCGCGACGTGTTTAGTGTGACGTTTCACAAGCAGCCAAGAGCAAAAGGCCGCACATACATTACACATTTCATCATGACGGTCACCAACATGCAAAGAACAAAATGCCTCTGACCTCAGCAACTAAATCATGTCAGCTACCACCTTCAAGAAATATCACATCAGAGCTTTAATCTATTGTGTTAAATTAACTCAGTACTTCAAACACACTGAAGAGCAGCTATAAATGGAGTAAAACACTGAGCATTAAACCACCTGAACTAAAAAAAAAACAGCATTAAAGTGGCAACAAAAAGACAGAAGGGTCCTTCAAATACAAATGTTTCATTTGTATATTGTAATTTATGCTGGTGAATGTTTGGAAGATCCCATTAACTCTGTCATTAAGTGGCTTTTTATGGGGCTGTTGAGGTGCTTTGATCTCACAGTGCTGAGTAACTTTGGTGACATTTACATTTTCATTGTTGTTATTATTACAAGATTGATGAGCTGTTAGCTCCACTTCTCACTGTATGAGTCAGTGTCTAGCTGACATCACTGGTCCACGCTGGGCGGTAAGTCAGAGTCTGACGCAGTCTTCATCATCACCATTATCAACATTGCTGAAGTTACAGGCCTACTGATTAAAAGAGCAATACTGATTAAGGCAAGATAAAAAGGGCCGATTTGGATAAAATCATTCTGTATTTTTATATTGTAATACTGATGTTGATAATCCAAGGTAAATGTATGTTACCAAGCAAATCAACAGTACTGTGGGAAACATTTTGTGTGCAATGTAAGAAGACAGAAGAGTTTAATAGCAGGACAAGATAGAAAACTAAAGGACAGAACAGAAAGTGAAAAGACAAGACAGAGTATGGCACTATGGCAAAACTGAGTAACTTTATCAGACTGTGGGTAAAGAAGAGATGACTGAAACCTTTCACACACACCAAATTCCTACGTCATCATGAGCTAAGTGTCCGCACTGACAGACGTTAATCTCTGTTTGCCAAAACTAACTGTAAAACTTACAAGTTAAAGGGATGATGATGAGAGCAGCATGTTTCCATGTAGGAATTAATGGAAACTACACAGGGTGCGGGGTTAAAGGGATTCATACAATTACAAAGTACACTCTACTTTTCTCCGCTGCTTTTTGAGTGTGTTATTACACACATGTGGTCGATCCATCAGGGCTATAAATACGTCCGACTCTGCGTTCATTAGCGATCTCCCTTTGAAGGTTTTTTATTGGTGGGTTGACATTATAAAGACATTTTGATCCCCCCCTCCCCGCCCAACAAGTCTGTTGTCGTCATGGCTTTCTGAAAGGCCGGCTACAAAATTAGTCACATTTCCTTCTGCGGCCCTTATGACTGCAGGCACTTTCAGGTATACTCATCTGGTGAGAATGAAATGTCTGTTGTGTGTGGTGATGCATGAGCACTGGGCCAAAGTGCTTATTGTTAAAAGACAAATAAACTAACGACTATTGCCCTCATTGTTTTTTGTTTTAGACATAATCTGTTTTTCTTCTTTAAAAAGGATAAAATATTAATTATCTACAACTTTAATTTTACATTCATTTAATTGTATGTGCACATTAAGTTTAGGTTTCTTTGTGTGTGTGCGTGTGTGTGTGTGTGTGTGTGTGTGTGTGTGTGTGTGTGTGTGTGTGTGTGTGTGTGTGGTGAAATGTAAAAAAACAAGCAGAGATACAGTAGATAAAGATGAGTATTTTCAATAATGTCCATGTGTTTTCCTAAAAATTGTGCGATCATTTCACCCCACCACAAACCCACTACTGAGCAGCACAGACAGACGATGACTGTAGGGGCGTCACTCTGACCTCTGAGTAGCTCAGACTCATTACACTATAAGTCAAGTATGAATAATAGGAATATAATGAGGTTATAAATGTTACTTGCTGAGTAACAACAAAAAGATTGTGTATCTTATTATGAGGCTGTATCCAGACACACCTGGAACCAAGATCACGATGAGAATATTACAACACAACTTTACAGTCAAAGTCAGAAACTTCTTTTGATAATAACTGAGTCATTGTTGTTAATAAAATAAGATCAGTTTAAGTACTGAGAGGCCCTGACACAATATAAAATTCCTGCAACAACACTGTAAAAATATACAATAAACTGTAGTCACAAATATACTTTTGATCAGCTAAAAACATGTAAAATAATAATAATAAACTCAATGTTGAGTGATGTTGTGATTTTGGAATTGGACTGCGGTGTATTTGGGGTTTTCGTGATGTTATGACCATCCATCACTGTATCTCCCTATGATGGTTTTATATCTTTAATATTACAGTAAAGTTACAGTGATTTTATCATAACTCACTAAAGTGTTTGTCAGCTGAAGAATTGTGTAACTGGTTAAAAAGGAAAAGAGAGAATAGACAGCAGTGTGTTTAGAGTTGTGCATCTACAACATCTGGATTAAAACCACATCTGGCCTACCGCCTGCGTTTCTGCACAATGTCGATGGGCCGGTTGACAGCGCACGGCGATCCACAGATATTCCCATTCCTCACTTTGAAGTAGCGATCCTGGACCGAGGGGGCCAGATACATACAGTTAGTCGGTAAACTCATGTTTGTGGTTGTTTTTGTCTCCCTTCTGCTTTGCTCTGCACTAATCCTCCTCTTCCTCCTCCTCCGGGCGCTCCTCTACTCCTCGGCTCTCGTGTGCTCTCTCCTCTGTCTCCACACCACACCAGGTTTCCATTGAGGCGCAGACAGACGGAGGAAAACCCTCCTCGGTGTGTTTCAGCGGCATGCCTCCAGTCAAGAAACCAGTCAAGGGTGAAAAGGAGGAAGCAGGATCAAAGCGGGGTGGGTTTTAAAGAGTCATTTCCTCAGCGCTGCTGTTTCATGCGGTTTGGAGAGCTGAAGGAGGAGAGCTGAAGCTGTTGGTTTCAAATCCACATTGAGGAGTTCAGCTTCTTTAACTTCAGTGCGCTCTCTCTCCTCTCTGGAAATCCCACCCTCCTCCCTCCCTCCTTCTGTCTCTCTATGGCTCTCTCTGTCTTCTCTGGCACATGGACTACTGAGGCTTTAAAAAAGACATGAACTATGTGACAGTGTATGTGCAGCATGTGTGTGTGAGCGAGGGAGATAGAGGGGGTCTGCGGTCGTAGTAGTTGCATCACGTGTATGCATGTGTGTAGAGTGAGTTTGTGCAATGTGTGTGTGCACAGGGTAATGTATATGCAGAGTATGTGGTAAACGTGTGGTGTATGTGTGCAGTGTGTGTTTCAATGACCACCGCCTCTGAAAGGGGAAGCTCTCTGAGGCAGTGTGGCAGCCTCCTGTGGATATTTTAACTGTTTACAGGCTCAGCATACACACTCACACACATACACACATTTGACAGACTCAACGTAAAACAAATTAAGTTAAAGCCTTTTCAAAATACAGCAATCACAAACAGATCCTAGATCACATTCTATGTAACACATACTCCTTCTGCTTCACTTATATGAAAACTCATTTATGCATTCCCGTGGTTTTATAATAGTTTCTATGTCCTTATGGATGTTTTTAGATTTGCACCATACACAGCACATCCGCCGGTTTAACTGTATAATTCACAGGAAAGCTCTGAGCTCCATCCTGCAGTATGCTCCAGCAGAGGAGCACCAGTCAGGGACCGATGGACTCGCTGGACCTGATGATCTCACCAACTGACCGCCTTGCTGCTGTCGACATGGCAGACAAATATTTGTCTTTTAAGAAACAGGGCAGGAGGCTGAATAGGACGTGTTGGCAGACACATGAAAGAGGAGGTGGAGTGTGCGGGGCATTAAAATGTCAGACGTTTAAAAAACTGACTTGACATATCAAAAGCCGTGACGTGGTGAGGATATGGAGGCAGCATCAGATGTTATGCCTTCAGCTGTTCTCTCAACCTGCTGAAGCTGACCCAGTTCATCTGAAAGCTGCTGCCTGAACTCCCTCTCCACTCTAGCTAAGATAAAAAGGGGTGCATTTTTTTCTCATCTTCAAGTCTTGCCTCAGTTTTATTTAAAATGCGTGCTATTGCAACTGTAATCTGCTACTGACTGGTTTTTATACAAGCAAGGCGATATCAGATGGTACCAGCAGTGGGCTCATATTGTCTAATTTACACACTGAGTGAGGCTGAGTGCCAGACCTGAGACTATACTGATGGCTCAGTTGTTAAGAAATATGGAAAAAAAATTAAGGCAGTCAGGCAAAGATTCCTCTGCATTTGTGGAGACAAAAGAAGCTCACAGTCTTGCTCAAATGGAATTCAGGGGCTGGTACACGGCATCAGAACAGCAGGTCGCAGGGTCAAGAAAGCCCTGGAAACACCATTTCCCCCATTCATTTTTATGACCACAGATTGTCATTCGCCTTTGAGTGTGGCCATTCGAATCACTTCTGATGTTGTCGGACAACATGTCGTATGAACCAATCCTCAACCCATCACACAGTCTAATAAACTATTACGAGTATTTTCCTAAACTACTCTGTGCTCTGTATGACCGTGATTATTCACACTGACCCTTTCCTCACCTTCAGTGGAGCTGGGTCTGAATCACACCACATGTTCCCTGTTAACACAACAGTCTGGTATCATGTCCACACATTGCTGAAAATGCTGCACAAATCTGTTGCATTACCGTTGTTCATAAACAAGATGTTGAGACAACACCTTCACTTGGGGGAAGCAACTTATTCTCCCAATCCAAAGGAGGAAATACAGTTTGGTGGCCTCACAGGTGCTGCTAAGTGTCTCCAGTGCTCCATATCCATGCAGCACCCCAAACAAGCCAACTAGAGGACACCATATCGAAGCTTTTCCAAGTCCACAAAACACATTTAGACTGCTGTTCCCCTCTAGAACCTTGCAAGAGTAAAGAGCTGGTACCCCTTTTCCCTCACGACAGAGTCAGCATGGCCCCTACAGGATCTCAGATTCACCAGTCATAGCTTTCTTCCCAGCATCCTAGTATGGGCTTTCCCAGGGAGGCTGAGCAGTAATAATACTTCAATAGTTTGAGAAAACCCTCCAGACCACCAAGGCCTCTGCCTCCACCTACCACCTTTCTGGCAATGCACTGATCCACAAAGGGTCTTGATTTGCTCCTGGAGTACCTTCCTACATGTGACCACATTGTTTTTTGGAGGAGAGACTGCCTTTACAAGACATGCAAACCTTTCCACCATGATAAGGTCGATTATAGAAGATTCAATCAAACTTCTTTCTTGTTAACTTTTTATTTTTGTAAAACAAGTGCTGATTTGAGCTTAAGGTCATGCATCAAATAATAGCTAAATCATTCACAGGACTTAACACAGTCAGACAGACAGACAAAGGGCGGACTTACAGTACTTCACTTGCACCAAAAAATCCTCCAGAACTTGTTGTTTGTGTCCGTTTCTAATACCAAGAACCACAGAAGGAACAAGTATTACGTTTTTCATGCTGTGATTTCCAATATCACATTGAGCTGTTTCCCATGTTTTGATTTTTGCCTTGGTTAAACTAAACTGAAGCCCTGTACCCCTCCCACCAATGATCTCCTCTCTCCTTGTGCAACGTGCTTGTGAAACATGTTGGACCTCGAAACAGATGCCGGGGTGGAGGTTTGCTGAGAATGAGGTGTTTGTGAGGCCGCTGTGTAACCAAATCCAGCAGCCAAATGACTTCTACGGTCCAGCTGGCTGCTGGCTCCTATGACAACATAACGTCTGGTAATGAGAATAAGCTGCAAGGGGGGGGGGGGCATGAGTGTGTTTGGGAGTGTATGTGTCAGACTGTAACAAGTTTATACTGATATACAGTATCAAAGCTATGTTGGAGGATTCTGGAGGATATGATGGAAACTCACAGCTACAGAGATCTAGTTTTTCATTGATCAACTTAAACATGTTTATTATTTTACAGTCTAAAGCTTATGTACATGTCTTCTATACTTTAGAGCTCTACATTACACAACTTCACTGACAGCTTCAGTGTTGATAAACTTTGCATTCAGTTGCAGCGTCTCAATGAGCATAAACACGCCAATGTGGTAAAATGGTTTTAGGTTCTGGGCCTCAAAAGGCACATCAGATCTTCTTCTTGAAAACAGGAAGCTCATACTATAGCTATACGGTTTATTTATTCTTCTGAAAGTTTCACTGTGATCTCCTTCAGACTTACTGTCTTTATTTCCCCTAATTAATCAACAGTGCATCCACATTATAACATCTGCAAAATACACTAATAAAACTCAACAGACAGGTGCTTCTGACTGTTTTTCAGTACAGTAAAGATGTGTATGCTACACTGGGAGTTTCCTGTTACTGGAAATAGTATCCATCATGTTTGTTTTTTATGTCTACACAGAAGTCTTTGACAAACAATCTTAGCAAGCAAGTTTATCAAAACTAAAAATGTGTGTGAAATTGTCCATCGTCCATCCATGCCATCCATTAGCTATACCCGCTTATCCTTTTAGATGGTTGCCCCGGGCTGGAACCAATCCCAGCTCGATACTGGTGTCAGTACAGTTGATAACACTGAACCTACCTTTTCAGTTATGTTGCACAGTGTTGTCATGATACTGGAATTTGAGATTTTTGACACAGTAGGAAAAAAAATTAAATTAAAAAAATACTTAACAAGGCTATAACATGACAACGACGCCTTTCATTTTCTTAGTTAGTAGCAGACAACAGCAGAATGACTGAAGTCAACAATCAAAATTTCTTCTTGTGTTAGTGCACATGTTCAAAACCCTCTGAGACTGTCACCTATTCAAAATACAATAAAGTGCAAGTACAAAAAAAGAAAGCTGTGCTGCAGAAGCCTGTCTGCAACCACAGCAAATGAGATAAGTGACAAGAAGAAAGCACTGTGAGTGACAGGAAGCGGGGCTACAGAGGCACTGCAGCGGAGCTTGTGTCAACTCATTGTCAGAGAGAAGAGAGAGTGTGAAAGTAGTACTTTTTCATATTATATATTTTTGAGAGATTTAATTCTCCATTTAATGACAGTAATGTGCGGCTGAACAGAGATGGTGGTCGCAGCTGTCTTAAAGACCTGGCAACACTTTGTAAGCACATGGATGAGTTGCACTCACTACAGTGAATTAGTGCCATCAGAGAATCTAAAGAAAGACTTGCACCACCTTGTGGAGAAATCCTTGGTCTGAGTGCAGATTCTGCAGGATTTTGTTCCTGCTGGTTGTCACTGTGGCTGATTTCAATGGTTAACATCCCTCAAACCAGTCAGGCGGAGTTTATCAAGGAGCTGCTTTAGTCAGGACAAAAAATGCCTCAGAGTGTACAACAACATCTGTGAGGTCACCAAGTAAAACAAAGAATCACACTGAAAACTTTTCCAGTTATAGTTTGTGCTGCTTTTACATACAGTCCTGTGATACTCGTCTGACTTGTGGCAATGTGACCTGCGGTTGCCACTTAGTTCTTTATTGTATTTATATCCTCCTGAAGGATTAATGTCATGCTGCTCCTCCTGCGCCTCCCACAAAACACACAACCTGCAGTCGCAGCTGACCAGAATTAGTCACTTCAGAGGGTAGTGTCTCTTCATCTGGTTGTTTTTGGCTTTAATCTTTATTTGTCCAAGATAAGATGACCGAGCATGCTTCAGGATTTCCAACGACACCCACATTTACATTCACTGTGTCCAAACTCTTTTATCTAAGACATCCTAGAACGTTGATATTTAGCCAATACGTGTGTAAAGTCAGTGCACTGCTGATTCAGTCTGCTGAAGAGAGTCTAACTCTCCAGCAGAGGTCGCTCTGCGCCTGGAAACTACTGTGAATTTACACACAGCAGCAAAACAAACATTTTTATACAGACCCACTCTGAGCAGACCACAGACACAAGGCAAGGCAAGAGGGCAAGGCACTAAATACAACAGCAAACAACCAAAAACAGCAAGAATTCCAAAGGGTCAATATCTCTACAGCTATTATATTTCTTGTGTGATTCTTAAACTTCACTGAAGTGTGAAAGATGAAATGTTTCAACGCTCTGTCCAACAGACCACACCTCATCTCGCACCCAATCCCAAACAAACAACCTCCACATCCGAACCGCCGGAGCAAAACTGACTCCAAATCTCTCTCAACTGTTTTTTCCACTGCTGGTAAAACACAACTACTAATATGGCAACATGACCTCAAAGTACCAACAGCAGTTCTCTGGTGGAACAATCAATATGGATTTTGGGACGGGTGGCTTTGGAGGGGTGTTTGCGTGTGTGTGAGAGTGTATACACGAACAATGAGAAACACATGTCACATTCACGTGTTATGTGCAGCCAGGCTGGCGGGGCTGAGGAACTATTCCAGGCTCGGGGGTTTTATTTTGGGGGTCTGTTGTGTTATTGTTGCTCCCCCCGCCCTTATCACTCTTGCTCTGCTTGGACTCAGCTGTGGCTGTATGGGGTCAGAGACGAGTCTCTCACTGGGAATTCACTGTTTGACTGTATGATAAGATGGGACCGACAGGGGACTGCGTAGGCTACCTCAGTTAGATTTATCTGATATTCACACAGCTTGAAAAGACATTGGCTATTTTACATTTACCACTCCTGTCATGTGTTATCAGGAGCATTCACTTTACTGGGAAAGTCACTTTGAAAACTTGCCAAGACATGACGTAGTAACATCGCCAGATTCCCCTACTTTCCCTCACCCTTTAGTGGATCAATTTATTTGGTTGACAGATACAGAAAGTTTCCAGATAGGATTTTCACCTGATGTTGTACATCTTAAAATAAATACCTGACTCCGAAAATTTCATCCATTATTAAAGTTTTCAAAACAGGTTAAATTCTGTGTGTTTTTTCGCATCCGTCAAAAGGCTTTTGAGAGTTGTTTGACCCAGAGGCAGAGAACAAAAAGGGGCGTAACCTGCAGGACACATACGCTTGCAACATGAGAGAGGAACATGTCACACAGTATCATTTCATAACTGAGATAGTCTACTTTCAACAGGTCAGACAGTAATATTCAGGTGAATGATGATGACGACAGAGGATGAAGGCTGCACATAGACAGAGAGAGCGACAGTGTGGAGACAAAGAGGGAGGACAGCTCAGCTCCTTGGTGTGTCCGCGGTGCCAAATGCAAACCGCAAGCAGAGAGTGGAGACAGCCAGGGAGGTACCTCAAGAGGAAAGAAGCCAGGGAACAAATGTGTACTTACAGTTTGTCCCGTATTGCGGATCAGACTTGGACACAGTGTGTGAGGTTTCTGTGCCTATTATTTTTGTTTTTTTCCGTTTGGATGACGGATTTAAACACATATGAAATAAACAGACTCAGTTTTTAAAGGCCTTTTGTTGGCAAGAATGGGAACAGTGACATTCCTGAATATAGCAGAAACAAACAACCACACTCACAATTTAGGGTCAATGAAAATAACAAACAAAATGCTTTAAGCCCACTAAAAGTATTTTTGGTATAGAGCTGCACTTTACATCAGAAATGCTCCATGTATTTATGTTAAGTTTATTTTTCTGTCCCCGAAATCTACGGTCAAAGATGTTTCTAGCTACATGTACAGCAAGGTCCGCTTCTGTACCAAGGACAGTTTTGTCAATCATGTTATAATTCTTAGTTTTGCTCTTCTTTAACTGTATGGTTCTTGCTGTGGGTGATGGAAGTGTAGGTGTGGCATGTGTTTGTGGTCATGCTAGGATGCGGTATGGGAGGCCCAGTCAACCACTGACCCAGCAGGAGAGTGAAGAACTGGGTGGTGCCCACCAATCCCAGCCCAGGAACAGGCATGAACACAAGCAAAAACACAAAACAGAACACAGCAAAACCTGGGGCGGGTATTGTTTAAAGAAATTACAGTACCAGTACCAATACCAGTACCCTCACAGTGATACTGGTACCATGCAAATACTTCATTTGATACCCATTATGTGAAAGCATAGAGTTGTGTAAAATGCTACCAGACACCACAGCACACCACAGACTGTATGGACCGTGGCTGCTGCCATAGTGGGCCAATTACATGTTGCATTACATTAAAGAATGCTTTAAACTGGCTGTGAGCAAAACCACACAATTGTTTTCTAGATCTGGGTACAAAGACGATTAAATGCATGTATGGTTTGACTGAAGAAGTTTCAATACTTCTTTGTATTGGGTTGTTTCGGTCAATACCTCAAAAGGTATTGAGTACCGATACCCAGCCTTCTCAGAAAGTATAAAAACCCATTTAGAAATGTATGCAAGGGGAAAATACATGTGCTTATAATGACACAAACACACACACACACACACACACACACACACACACACAGAAGGCAACGTGTTTGTCGTCAGTATAATGAGTATGACTCAGTCTCTCGGTGTACATCAGCAAACAACAGGCGGGGCTATCTCTCCCCCTAAAACCCTCCCTCTGCTCTCAGACTGGCAACACATATTCATACACACCCACAGTGTAAGAGAATGCATTTACAAATCGAGGCACATGCACACTTATTAATATGTAAACTCTGCTGCATTAGCATCTGCTTTTAAACCGCCTGAATACAAACACCTTCAGATGGTCCAACACTCACGTCAGTGTTCAGTGTTCAGTCAGCAGCATTAGTCTCAGGGTCATCAAACTGAAAATTTCTCTGGAGGACTTTCTACAAAAACAGGAAGTCTGTTGAATGACACTTGCCACAAACAAAACTCGCTTCCTCTCAGAAGCTGTTGGGTAAAATGCCAACAAATAAAAAAAATACAGTTTAACAACCACAAAGCCCCACACTGGCCCCAATGCTCCAGCAGCTGATATCACTATATCAGCCTATACAACATGTTCTACTGCACAGACTTCCACCAGCATTGTCTATGAAATACTCATTATGAAATTTCCTGTTTGGAACATTTCCTCATCAGATCATCTTAAGTTTCTCTGATGAGCAAATCTAAATTTGTTAATTATAAACCCAGTTTATCCTTTCCTATCTTAACAGACCAACTAACTACAGATGACTGATCAATGAAATTTCCTAGAATACTGTGCAGATGAAGAAAACTATAGTGATATTCCACTGTGTTCTGGTCTACTTTTTTTATTCTGCACCGCCACCAAAACTTGATATGTTGCAGCTGGTGATTTTTCACTTTCAGACAACGGACTACATTTTATCTCTAAGTTATTGTTAGTAACAATCACTCCAGGTCTGTGAGTCATGTGTACAGCTGTACTCTACAGCGTGTATGGACACTCCCTCACATGAATATGAGCGCTGAGAGGATGCAGGATGCATAGTTTTAGGAACATACCCCAAACACGAGTGTCTCCGACCATGTCCGAAACCAGTCGGCGCCCCTTTCCTCGAAAATCGTAGGTCCTTGTTCATTGTTCCTCAAGCTCCTGACACATAAAAGACACTCTGGGCTGTGAAGGAAATAACCGGCACATCTGAACTGAGCCTCTCGTGGATTATTGAACTTTACAACTCAGTCTGTTATCTCTCGCCCATGAACCACTGGGTGGTTCTGGATTGACTCCATGAGGGTTTGTGCTGTGATAATCCAAAATGCAGGAAGACTCCAGGTGAGAAATGAAAACAAAACTGACACAATCAGATTGAGGATGATCTGATTAATCCTTAGTGCCTCAGGATACAGAAGAAAAAGCAAAAAACGTTGAGGAATGTGTCAGAGTTCTTTTTCTTTAGTCCCAGGCAAGACTCAACAAGGCTGAGTAGAGTGTAATATTCAATTAGTCTCTCCAGAAGGAAGCAGAAAAGGAGCTGTTGTAAGTGTAGACTGGGCTACACAGAAGGACTTTCCACAGTTGTCTCTGCTCTCTCAGTGATTCCTTGCTGTAAATACTCAACCTAATCCCAGACGTGACATTGACTTAATTCCTGAAAGGGTCTTTAGTAGCACAGCTCCAAATGGTATAGAAGATCTGTAGAGAAGTCTACAAACTTTCAAAGCAGCTTTGTTATTCTGCTTCTGTCAGTCACTCACTCTGTTATGCAGGAAAGGGGAAGGGCTGAGCTGCTGCTGCGAGCAATATTACTGCAGGGTAGCGTCAGCGAGGGTTGACCTCTTCCTTTAGCAGTGTGAGAGCATGCAGAGTCCCCTGAGGTCGCTGAGGACAGCCCACTGAGTCCCCTGGAGCTGTCAAGGAGTAGGTTTTGTATAGGATATCCAACGCAAAGACGAATATGCAAGGGTTCAGCTTCAAAGTTTTGTTGTTAAGTATAAGTTAAGCTTTCTAAGCTTTGAGAGACTGAAAATACTTCTACATTTAGACAGTTACAGAGAAATGTTTTTGTGAGTCCTAACTTGAAAATGGGAGATCTGATTCTAAAGCATGGCTGGCGGGTGTTTTTGTGTCTGGCAGAGCTAGCTTGGCTCAGCCTTCATTGACACGTGAGATCAACGGGCCGCCTGACCCAACACCCTCCTTCTGCTGCCCTGCAGCTACATAATTACAGGGGGATATTGTTAGAGTTGGTGCCAGGCAGGGTGGGAGGGGTAGGGTACCAAACAAACACAATCTCACATTAACAAAAAGTGTAGAGTTTCACAGTCACATGATGGTATAAATTTGGGCTGCTGCTGACATCTTTTTTTTCGTTATAGATTAATCAGCAGATTATTTTTTTTACTAATCAATTCCATGTTTAGTCTACAAAATGACAAAAAGAAATCATTTTACAATGATAAATGACAAAGAGAAGCAACAAATCCTCTTATTTGAGGCACTGGAATCAGAGAATGATCGGCTTAAATATACGGCAGCGTGACGAAAAAACTACCTGTAATGACAGAACCTATCTCACTCTTTCATTTTCCCTAACTGCTTATCCTATTAGATGTCGCAGCAGGGCTGGAGCCTTTCCCAGCTGACACTGGGCGAGAGGCAGGGTACACCCTGGACAGGTTGCCAGACTATCGCAGGGCTGACACAAAGAGAGTGACAACCATTCACACTTACATTCCCACCTACGGCCAATTTAGAGTCACAAATTAACCTAGCCTGTATATCTTTGGACTGCAGGAGGAAACCGGAGAACCCTGAGAAAACCCACTCAGACATGGAACCCCCCACCCCGGGTTCGGACCAGGAACCTTCTTGCTGTGAGTCAACAATGCTAACCACCGCACCAACCATGTCACAGAGAAACTATCTTTGGGAAAAATGTATTTGATGTGCACTTTGAGTTTTTAGTTTGACCTATATCGGAACACGGAGAGGGCAGGCTTTATGACCTTTACTGCAGCGAGCCACCAGGGGGTGACTGAGATGTGGCTTCACTTTTGGGGAGCTGTCATGTCGTCCACGTTAACATACAGTCTATGATTTTTGCTTTAGAATGAATTGAAAGTCAGTTATCATCAAAATACAATAGCTGCCAATTTTTTTCTGCCAATTAGTGTCATTAATTGACAACATCTCAGCTTTGGTCTATATGTTTTAAAAATACATTTTAAAAATATGGATGGAAAACCTGAATACATAAAGGGATACTGGATTACTGGTTAAGTGAAAGTAAAAGTGAATCACAGATTTACTCTCACTATGTTTATGTTTTTTTGGCGTTCTCTCTTGGTCTCTTGGATGCATGTTGCTTACGGTCTGGCACCTGGTCGCCACCTATTTATAAAGCCCCAAATTCACCTGAGGGCAGAACATGCCCTCACGAAACACGAAAATACAGGCAAGGGGCAGAGTCTCTGCAAATAAATACGCCACCTCACACTTCTCAGGTATCATAAGTGATGATTGAGAGGGATTACCAATGTATGATACCAGTACCACTACCGGTACCTTTAGAGTGATACCAATACCAAACAGAGTACTTCATTTGAAACCCATAAAGTGATTGGGGTGGCCTGTACAGCCATATGTTTGAACCTTTGGTGGCACGCTGAACTGCCAACACCCTCAACTTCAACACACGGATGGATGCAGCTTATACTGCAAGAGAGTGAGCTCCATACTGGGACAGATGTTGAACTGACCATTTGTTAAAGTAGAGTGCCTCTGGAGATGGCAGCAACAGAAAGTTTGCTGATCCATCTGGGAGTCTGGACCAACCCAACTCCCTGCTGGATCCCGGTGCAAGGAAGATCAAATAAGGTTGTCATTTGACTTGGGAAAGTGTTACTTTGGTTGATACCTCAAAGGTACACACAGACACACACACACACACACACACACAAACGACAAGTTATAAAGATCGTTGGGACTCAACAGGGTGATGTTACTTTTAAAACTTATGAGAAAGAAAAATCAGTAAGGAAAAACCTAACTACTACTTTAAGAATCTGCCACAGTCAGAGAGATAGTCGAGGAGGAGTGTGAAAATAAATTTCACAACTTCTCTGCACTCATTGACTTTTCACACATTATATAAAGTAAGTCAGAAGCTACGGTATTAGATGGTGCCTCAGCCAATAGACTATTGGCTCAGAGGTGAGATTACACCACTGCCATACACACCCACACCTCTCATCTGAAACCCAACAACAGATTCCTAGCAATAATGTTTTAACTTACAGTAAACAGCTGTGAAATCTCACCAGTACCAGGCTGTGAAAACATTATAAGCTTGAAATCAAGTCTTTGAAACAATTGTTAAGATAAATAAAAAAGATCTTCATGTGCCATTGCAGAGGAAATATTTATATTTTCATTCTAGACATGTTTATGGATTTCGGAAGCAAATGCAAACCTCAGGACAAAATTCTGATAACTTTTTAATTGTGCCATATTTTCCATTTCCACATGGCTTTCAGCTGAGAGGACTGGCCACTGGCAGCAGTGAGGGCAGAGCTTGTGTTTCAAACTGCTAACACTTAAGGTTACAAACATCTTAAACAGCTTTATATGGAGGGACACTTGTTACGTGGCAACAGTCAAAGCCACCACAACCACTTCCCTGAGCACTACGTGAACACTGTGACCTAAAAAGAGGATGCTGTATAGACATACATGATTATCTTCCAAATGTGGTATAACTTGTGTCATGTGAATAGTGTAAGGTACATTATAAGAACAATAAACTGAAGTAATACTATAATAAATAACAGATGTTTGAGGCTGATGTAACACCCTAAAACTAAACAATTTCTTGTAAAGTGCTCTAAGCACATTTAGATGTGCCCTACCCTTCAGTAGTGCCTTGATCGACCAAAGCCTTGTGGGGGATTTTATGTTTATATTACTCATGAATTTTTATTATTTCATATTCCCTTTTTTATTTACTTAAACATTGCAACTGAATCACTGGCTCAACTGTTTCACTGTGCACATAAAAATAGTTCTACAGAGATTTTGCAGGGCTTACAGTATTTATTGAGGGGTCTAAATCACACACAAATGTATTAAAGGTACACCATAAATTAAGTTTGCCTGATTTTTTGCTGGCCTAAATGTTTAAGACACTGACCATATTATCACCTGCACCCCTGAATGTACCCTCTGTACAATCACCTCCCTACTGTTCTGAGTCAAATATCGGCAAAATTGCCAAAAAAAGTTTTCCTGACTTGAGTTTTGCAGGGAATTAAACTCACAATTTCATCCAAGGATACTGGATCCAGGCATTGAGATAAAAGGATAAACATGAAAACATAAAAACTCAGCCTACAGGTATCTGCTTTCATGGCGTATGGTAGAGGCACCCATAGGTTTCATGTTTACCTGATTAAATAAACCAGTTTGCACAATATGTTCTTGTGAAAATTTATATATTTGAGTGTTATTATATTTTTTGACTATGAATTTTACACGAACATTACAGCCTTTCCTCCGGTCGTCAGTCTTCTTTATTGCACTCCACTTCCCAGCAAGATTTCCAGTTATAATATAATAGCTTAATTCTACTCTTTGACACACCTGGTAAGATTTGGTTAACTTTAATTACTTTTCTCTGACAACCGGCTGTGAGTTAGCTTTTCTCATCACAGTTTAATAAGAAAAGTGTTGGTTGAACAGCTTGAGCATTAGCTGGATTAATGAAGAGTAACGAGAGGAAGCAGAGGTGTGTGTGGTGTCTGCGGTATATGCTCTGTGCATGTAACCAAACTAATTCTAATGCGAATGCCACACATTATCATATAGTAATATCTATACTCCTCTGGGTTTTCAAAGGTTTATTAAATCTTTGTTTTCCCCTGTTAACTTTAATTTCATTTGTATATGAAACTGACAATGAGAAGGTTCGATTAAAACCACAGGAATAAAAATCAAGACTACTGTTGCAAACAGCATGTAGCCACATGAAAGAGTCCCCCACAGCCTCATGGTGACAGCATGTAATATCAAATGACTTAGGACAACATTGTTGAGATAGCTGTGGGAAACGCTATTGTTTGACAGTATTAAAGTCCTCTTCAGATGAAACAGCTATCTGTAAGAGCGGCAGTTACTCAGATCATCATGCAGCATTGTGATTTTACGAAAAAAAAAGCCGAAAATGTTTTTAAAGCTTATTAAATCATGTTCTACAAGTAATTCTATTTAACAGTTTCTCAAAAACATCACTTACAGACTTCTAAACTTGCATGGCTCAAATTATACCCTTTACTGTGTGTTTACGGACAAGTCTGAAGAATGAGGGCTTCCGATAGCAGAGTGATTTTCTTTTCCATGCAGCTTTCTCTGCGTTTCCTCAAATGACATACAGGTCATGGTTGTGCACATGGAAAATCTATTTCATTCGTCACTACCCACAAGCACTGCTTTTTCTCGCACTGCCATGGTTAGTTTCTATTTTAGAAATCAGAAAAGTCACGCTGATATCTATACTTAACATTCTTCTCTAAAACAGCTAATGATCTCCATCCATCACAACGGGCCTACATATCCGAGGTCTGCTGATATGTTTAAACATTTATGTTACAAGAGACATGAAAATACCAATCACGCATTGTCGCAACAACATTAATTCAGCTCAATCTGATCTGACGTAAAAGAGACACATGACGTCTGTTTGAGTCATGAGGAACAAATGGCACAGCATTAAGCGTCAGCCTTGGGTTTACTGTGGTGAGGTGTCCGTAATTCGTCTGAACTCAGCTTTGTCTCTGCTACACAGAAACTCGGGTCAGAGAAAAGCAGTCCAGTTCTATAGGATCCTTTCTCGTCACCATTTGACCTATGCCAGGCCTCCATGAAGGCAGTGCTGAACACCTTAGGCACAAAACAAGACGCTCTCTTTCATTGCAAGAACAATGAGGTCCATTGAGATGACACTGGCCCCGACGTCACCAAAATCATGATTCCCCACAGTTACCTTCCCATCAGACAATGGGCCTTTTTTTTGCCACAGCTAACCCATGACACACATTTTGATGACGTGAAAAAGCAGCTTTTGTAATACTGAGACATGCCCTTTAATCTATTAACCCCCTGAAACAACTTGAGTTTATTCAGGTTCAGCAGTGTCACTGTCCTGTAAATCCTGACCACTCAACATCCATGCCAAAGGCTTTTCATTTTTAATACTACCTGGGTGTGTGTGCCAAGGTGAAGCGCCTCTGTAGGGCGATGCTGCGATTCATGAGGAGCTTGCGGAACAGCAGAGGAGAGTGTCGGGGGGAGTTTCGAGGAGAGTTGCAGGGGGACATCCTTGGGGATCCACAGGGTGATCCAGACGTTGACTGCGGTTTCAACTTGGTGGGCTGAGTGCTGCTGTGTGGGAAGGAACCAGCCTCCCCAGAGCTTTCCCACAGTGTCTCACTCATGGTGCCGTTTAAAGGTTAAACGATACCTGGTCTCTTATGCGAATCTCTTGTGCAGCCCTTGCAGTCCTGACAGGTATTCCAGGTCGTACATCTCAAAGCAGCAGCGTTCGTCAAAGAGATTCATGAAATACCTCTCAAGTCTGTCTTGCGATGATGCACCACATACTAAGACACACTTGTGGGAGTCTCTGAATTCTTCAGATCCACTTTTCCTTGACGGCTTGAGAATCTTATTACCTTTCACAACAGAGCTATGTGCAAGCACTGTTGATAGACACGGACACGAGTGCAGGAGTGAGCCCTCCCCTCAGCAGTAAGCTCTGTTTACATAGCACTGAGCCCTGCCTAAATATGGCCAGGCCTGAATTATAGCGTTGTTAGCTTGTACCAAGGGTGAGCTAGCTGTGACCAGCATTTCCTTCATGCAGGAGTAAACTGGCAACCACCAAGCACGCCAGTTTACATCTGTTTCCTTCCTCAGCTCATCAGGGCACAAACATTAAGCAGTGATTACAGCTCTGCCTGTGTGGACACATGCCAGAGCTGTGTTACGTTGAGAGGCTGCAGCCTGGTTATGTTTTCATTATGCCGGTCAGCAGGGCTCCACTCTGTCTAAAAACAGAGCCCGCTTGAGATAAAAGATAACAGGAACCCCGGAAATGTCACTGAAACTTTATGTCTTATCTCAAGTGAATAGTGCTTTCCCAACGGGGGTGAGGGGAGATGGAAAAAGAGATCAAGTTTCATCTTTGACCTACAGACAGCCAGTGACCCAAACCTCCTCTACCCAAAACAAAACCTTGTGATTTCAGCCAAAATACACAAACTAAAGTCCTAAATCTGCTTGTACCTAAACATTTCCCTTGATAAGTAGCATGCTGTAAATACAAGTTGCTCCTAAATTACACAAGTCAGTTCATTAATACTCAGTAAGCTTGCCTCACATGTACCTTACAATGTATTCCCCGTCTGTTTATCACATACACAGGTTCACACTATGTTCAGTATCAGGGGTTCACAGATCAGAAAAGTTACCAATGGCTGTCTGTCTGTCTGTCTGTCTGTCTGTCTGTCTGTCAGGATTCAACTGCATATGGGTGACAGGACTATTTTGGCCTGATGCTTATCATTAATGTGCTTAAGATGGTACCAAAAAGGTTCAAATGGTACTTTTAACAGCAGGCACACTAGCTTTAACAATTGTAAACCATGCATCCAGGGCTTCACACATCAGCCATGGTCTTTATAATGCTCTTGGTGGCAAGTATCCAACCAGAAGGTCCGAAGATGGTCAGCATGAACATAGTTCTGCCGGACCAGTGTTATCTTTAGGTGGTTTGCCATGGATACAACTTGCTCATTGTTGAATCATCACACCTGCCCCTGTGAACAAGAGCCCATCGAGCCCTCAGCAGTCCAGCAAAAAGCCCACTCATATTTGGATTCGAAAGACAAAAGGTTGCCAATGGTTGGCTTTGTGTCAGGATTCTGCATATGGCTGATAGGAGTATTTTGGCCTGATGCTTAGCACTGGTGTGCCTAAGATGGTAGCAGACAAAAGCAAATACTGGAATATTTTCACTCTGATTGTGATGTGAGAACAAAGCTGGTTAAATCAACACATATCTGTCTCAATGTAATAACTCCCTCATCAGAAAATAGATCAAGACAATGGGACTGTGAAACATACACAGGATTTTTAATGTCTTTCATCAGTTCAGGCATTAATCAAAGAGTTTAAAGTGCTTTAGATCCTTTCTTCACCTCTTTTTAACCTTCTTTGTCATCAAGACGTTCATTGTTGCATCATCTCTGCACTGCAATTATCAGAGATAATCTGCCAATCAAACAGTGTGACTACAATGTCTTAACGCTGAGGTTTTATGTTGAAGAAGTCTGGGTTTCTGTTGGTAGTGCTTTTCCTTTTGTTTGTTCAATCACAGCTAAAAGAGAAATGTTTAGAACAGCAAATGGTATAGATTGAATGATTGAGGGTGATTTAATGGCATGTAGTGGTGAGGACTGCAGATTGTAACCAGCTGAGAGTTCACCTGGTTAGAATTCCTTTAGTGTTCATGGTTCAGGAGGTTTTTACCAGGAACTGAAGCATTCGCAGAGGTCTCCTTCTCTCCAAAGCAAACAAAACAGGTGATTACAACCAGTAAAGACACTGAATAAAGCAGTTTCACATTATAAGGAGTCAGTGTTTTTCAATGCTTTCATTGCAAAGAGACTGCAAACTACTGTGCTTATGTCCTTATCATGGCTCAGTGTTTTGTTTATCTGTTATCTGTTACCCTCTTCCTATGCAGATATAAACCGCTCATTCTAATGTAACAAAAACATTTTGATTCTTATTTTCAGGTACTTATTACATATCTGTTATATTACATTCCATTTCTGCCCATATATACACTTAAATCCTACACACTGGACATTCAAAACCCACAATGTACACCTTTTAATTGCGTCTGTAAAGTATCTAAAGAGCATTCACATCTTTATGGCAAATCATAAAATTATTCCAACATTCATATTCATAACTATGTCACTCTGCATCCATTTTAATGAAGCATTAAAAGTGGTGAGAGAGGAGGGCTCTTGAGCCTGAGGGGCCCACTGCCAAAGTACTGATTTAACTCGGTGGGGTCAGGGGGGGTCACTGCAATGAGCTCACTAACAAAAACACAGCTGTTGTATGAAGAGCCGCCAAATGTGACCAGCAGATGGGGCCCACGCACAAATATATATCAAGCACACTTAGGCAGACAAATACATTAATACATGTAGCCAGATGACATAAATACAGGATAACAAAATGTCAAATCATCCTATGGGGATTTGACTTGGAGAAGTCCAACTTTAGATCATCAGTTAATTTTTTTTCCAAGGCACCACACAGCATCCAAATGACTTCAGATTTCTTTGTTGTCCTTGTACAAACATACAAGGAAATTCAGGTGCATACAAGGACCAGGCTCAGGTAATAAATAGTAATAAAAATAAATGAATAAATGCTTCCATTCCACTCACAATCTACACACACACGTGTACATACACTTCATATGCAGTTAAAATGGGATTTAAAAAAGTGATCATGCATATTCTTTGCACTTAAAATAAGTTATGTATCTCGACAATACGAGGCCCCAGTGCTTTCTCAACCTCTAACCTCTGACCCTGCAAACACTCCACATCATCTCTCTACCATTACGCCTGTGACTGAATGAGGCTGGCTGAGTGGGATTTGATAATTAACACAAAGAACTGTAGACCATGTGGGCAGAGTCAATCAAACTGTTGCCATCATGAGTCGATGGGGAGAAAAACGAGGAGCTGAATCCTGTGTCTTTTCTTTAAGCGACTAAGGATACATGGAACTATTTATTCGGGTGACTCACATACCCTTCCTCCTCCCACCGCCGACACAAGATCAAACACACACAAGCACACAAGCAGTGCTGGTTGCGCCGAGACATACACACACAGATCAACTTGCGTTAGATACCTGAAAAGCGTGCCGTCGCTTTATCCATTAAGCTCCAGTATCTGTAGGTGTAACTGCATCATACTGTCTCTCTCATGCTCAGCCAAGGACTTTTAATAAAAAGGGATGGAAACAACCTAACTACATAAATACAATTTCATTTGAGCGAAATGCTTCTCACTTCCTGAGCCAGCAGCAGCTCCGATTAAAATCTCTCAAGGCTGTCTTTTTAATAAAAAAGAGATTTCCTCTAAAAGTGTGCGTGCATGTGATTTTAGCTTTCATAATGAATGACCCTTCAGGTGCTTTGTGGCGATGCGGTGAAGGAGATGAAAAGGAGAAACACAGAAACAATAAGTGTTTCTAAGAACCAAACTGTATCTGATACAGATGTAACAAAAAAAGATGAAAGATTACACCTGCACCTTCTCTTGTAGATTTCCACTGATTCTCAAGATATTTTAAACCATGTTAAATGAGTAAGGCACAGGGTGTGGTCAGCAGTGAGCTTGGTGTGAAAATCAAGATGACTACTTCTGCTGTGTTTGAGGTCCAGGTGCGACAGACACCAAAATGAAACCCCTGCAGCGTTATGTGACACAGCCGGTGTTCGTTGCACTTATGCTGCTTTAGGCAAATCACCAGCATGCCTTTGCCAAGGAAGGAGCAATGATGTTTAGCCCGCCTGCGGCTCCTCATCAGCTCCAACAGCAACAGAGAGAGGGTTGGGTATAAGAAGAGGACGGTGCGTCCATGTTGCTTCACTGTTGTGGGGTATGTGAACAGAAACACACCGAACATGCTAATGCACATTCAATAGCATCACCCAGATGATCCTATCACCAAGATGATAAATGCTAGGGTGCTTTCAATGGTTAAATATAGCCAAGGTGCCTGTAGGTGTGAATGTGAGTGTGAATGTGAATAGTCTGTCTCTATATATCCTGTCCAGGGTGTACCACAGCCTCTGGCCCAACGACAACTGGGATAGGCTCCAGCCCCCCACGACCCCCAACAAGATAAGCTGTTACAGAAAATGAATGAGTTTTTCAGTTTTATAGCCTGTTGAGATTTGTTGCATTTTGAGAAAGTGTTCGTACAGTGTTTAAAATTATTATTCATAATGAAAATAATTCATCAAAGTTGCCAGGTGGCAAAATGCTCCTTCAGCCCTCAGCAGGAGGATTTTATCTGTCTTTGACTCTTGCACAACTTCGAAATAACTTTAAAGAAACATATTCTTCTACATGTGGGTTTTTTTTTCAGGCTGTGCAATACTCCCACTGAAACATGACTTCCGTTACACCCCTGATATTGATATTGTTTTTTAAGAAAAAACAGTTCTTGCATACAAACTGTTTTATAATGTATCATAGCTGAGTTGTTTACTTTGCAATGATTCTGTGCTCAGCTCAGCTGTAAGTGCAACTCAGACTAAATACAGTACTGTGTGTAGGCAGCTTTATGACTGATGATAGTTCATCAAGGTGACTGACAAAATGACAAATTGAAAGGGAAGGAGGGCTAAACAACTCATACTTTCAGTCCATCAAGGAGAAAAAAATCACATATTTCAACTCAGGAGAATAACAGGGTTTCAGCATCCAGCAAAAAAAAATAAAAAGAAAAGAAAAAGATTTTCAGCACAACCATCAAATTCAGCCTATTCACTCTGAAGATTTATCAACAGTATTAGGCATTGATGTTTTCTCCAAAGCAGGATTTCATTACCAGTGGCATTTGAAAAATCTGAACATTCATCACTGGGCATGTTTCTAAAAAGGGAGGGACGAGGAAAATACACAAATATTTTGAGACACTGTGTCTCAGTTAAAGGGCATCCATAAGAGCTGGAACAGTATATAAAATTGTACATGCGCACACACACACACACACACACACACACACACACACACACACACACACACACACACACACACACACACACAAAGATTATTATGTAGAGTATATTAAAACAAATATCAGTTTTGTTCCTTTAAAACATGCTTTCTACCTGCTTAAAAAAATGAAGACAACAATACTTCTCAGCGATAATGTGAGTAAGATTTGGTTATTCATTGTTCAAATAATGATGATTTAATTGGTGGCCTGGTGCTGCTTTAAATAACATCCTTCAGCTTAAGATGGCAGGTTTTCTCTCGCTAGCTCTGTCGCCTCTCTTCGGAGAACAATGTGCAACACCCAATATGAGGTTTCATCAACATTAACCCAGGTAAACAACAATTAGCCTTTTACAGTCATGAGCTTCAGGATATCTCCTGTAATCCAATTTTATGAAATCAGTTTGAAAAAATAGATTACTTTCCGGCTTCTCTACCCTGTCACCGGCTCCCAGCTGCAAGCCCTTTGTTTCAAGCCAGGATGTAAATCTTTAAAAACAGGTCATAAATACATACTTTCCTTTATATTTTTCAAGGCAAAATGATTCACTAAAAAAGAATGGCACTGAAAAAATTTGGTACGCAGGTGAATATTTGCAGCAGCAGAACAGCTCATGTGGGACGCAAAATAATTATGACCCCATCCTGTTATCAGCCGTAACCTCTGTATGAGGGCAGTGCAATTAGCTCGCCACAGAGTACTCACATGCACTAAGATGCACGCACAGCCAGACTGTCTACCACAACAACAAACAGAGATGCTCGGATTAAGACACACACAGAGGGAGTGTGACTTTACTTAGTGAACAAAGTAAATCTTTACAGTTTTTTTTATTTGCTACTTTATTAATGCTCTGAAACTATACAGAGCTCCTCTTAGCACAGCGGAGTGAGTTACTGATTTGTTTTGTGCAGAGGAAGAAGCAATCTCAGTGTTTGGCTTCTACACATTAAATACTTGTTAGTAAGATCAATTACTTGTTGGATTTAGGCATTCCTGGTGTTTTTTTAGTGTAAAAAATAAATATATATATATATATATATATATATATATATATATATATATAAATTATCACTAGACTTACACTTATCAGCTCATTTTTCACAAAATTACAGTATAATGCAGAAATGTGACTATTTATTCAATCTACTGTGTGTAATTACAGTGGTCTTTCCATAATTTTGGTGTTCTCTAGTAAACTACATAAATATGCCTGCTAAATGCCTAAAAAGGGCAACAACATAAGATCAGGTTACAGAACGAGGAGAGATGCACAGAGCGGCGATAAGCTTGTCCAGATGGAATCACCGAGTCCCAGCAAGCTCCAGGGGGAAGAGGAGCCAGGAACATGAAGAGGCTCATTCTGGACAACTTCCTCTGGAAAAGGCCGAGAGCTGGGATCAAAGCCAGCATCCATGGTATACAGACTCTCACCAGGCACTCAGCACATTCCCACTGATCGAACGAATACAGGTCACACCCCCATTGATATCTGTCGGTGTCTTTGTTCAAATAGCTGGTTGTGGTGCACTGACTTAGCTTTGCAGTATGGTCTCTAACAGCCTGATTGGAAAATCACCAGAATCTTAACATTAAACACTAAAAAAATATGTCCAGAACTTATTACTCACTGCAGACTTCCTTTTCTTTTTCAGACCGTCTTTTATACCTCAATCTCATCACTATCATTTTTAGATTCATGTCATACGTATTGAGCTAAATATATTTAAATCAAGGATTAGTCATTCATTACATTAGGACAGTTGCTGCTTAAGGTTGTGGTTTATTCAAAATGACTCATTCATTATGTTTTGCTGTCAGCATTCAGTGTTGACAAGCAATTATGATGTTAGTGATGATAATAAAATACCAACAAAAAGACATAACGCTGATTATGTTTGGCGTCAGTACAGCAGTAATCGAAACAAAATCCTTCTACCGCCTCGCAGTATTTCCTAATGAAGGTTGAGTGAGCTCTGAGGACAAATCAACAAAGAGCTGACATTATACTCTACTTTCACTACTATAAAAGTAGTCTGACAGCATTTTTACATACCAGTTTTCAAACCAAGAGGAAAAAACTTGTAAAAACACTTCATACTAAGGGTTGATAGTTCATTTGCCTGGGAACCAGATCAATCTGTAAGCTAATGTTTCATTTGTTCTGCAATATGCGTCTGTTCCCCCGCCAGTTTGGACAGATTTCCAGCAACTTGAGATCTGATGGGCCAATCACAACTGTTTATCTAAAATGAAGTGTGCTTGACTGTACGATGACTGTAAAGAGGAGCACCTTGGAGACATTTTCATAGATCAACAAGTCAATAAAAAAGGTTCTGGCCTTTCCTCTTGTCTTGAATATTTTAGTAGAGTGAGTAAAAACACCTTTTAGCTTCAATTCTGATGGCAAAAACGGCAACACTCGTTCACAGACATATTGTTGCAACACCATCACAGCTTATCTTGGCACACTGTGGTGGGTTATGTTTGTCCATTGCTCAGCTCTACATCATGTTTCATTACTCTAATTGGTTGTAGGTCTATCCAATTGTGCCCAGAGACATTTTGTTCAACACCAGCTGATAACAGCCCTGGGAATTTAAAATGAACTAAGAGGTTCCAGACAAATTTGTATTTTTCTGATCTGGTCGGGCAAAGTCCATGACACGTCACTTATAGCAATATATGCAAAGTACAGATGACGTGCATGGGCAAAAAGGAACCATGGTCCAAAGTTGAAATTTGTCGACAAAAACAAAGTTTGATATGAGTTTTAATAACTCTACATAAAGGCTTAAGTGGTGGTGCCACTACTGCTGAAACAATAGCTTCTTTGCATATGACATCTATATGCTGTCCAGATCGAGGGCAGGCACCTAAAGGCAAAGACCACCGGCATTGCACAAATTCTTATGATTTGCGCTGTTCGTGGCTGTTCCAATCGATTAAATTGGAAAAAAACAAGGGCCACATGAAATCCCAAAACTAGTAGGACATAAGGGGGAGAAGTAAAAACAAAAACTCACTGAGAACAGCAGCAGATGTGCAACAAAGTCCTCTGTCTTAAGTCTGGAGGAGTGGATTCAACTAATGTCAAACGGTAACAACAAAGCATTGTGTTAAACATGCCTCAAGTTAGATGCAATTACAATGTGCTGTTACAGTGTCTCCAGATTTTTAGTCACGACCCAGATTTTTAGCAGTGTTTCATCAGACCTCTAGGAACGGTTGAGCCAGAACATAGTTGCTTAAGTTAGCTAGTAACATTAGCCTGATCTGGTGCATCCATGTAACCTTAAAGAGTTGAAATATGAAACACAGTTATACAAGCACATTAATTCATCTGGCCAAAAACAAGAGGACATTTGTTACAGTCGTGGACCTCTTGCTCAACAGGTAGAGTGTGCGCCCCAGTCCTTTGCGGCTGCGCGGAAAAACTATGGTAATATTTTTCCTCAAGTCTTGCCCATGGATATCATAAGCATTACCAGGTAAGTTCACCTTCTCAGTCACTTCTATCAACCATGTGTGACTCATCTGACCTTTACGCCTGAGGTACAGCACTTCAAATCTCACAATAGCCAACAACATGACATGCATCCATCACATATAAGGGATGCCCATATGTCTCATAAAATGCTTCATAAAATCCTTGTTGTCTAAGATCAAGCAGTTGTCATCTTACATCCTGACACAAAGTTTAACAAACACATGAAAGTCATGAACTGAGCAAACAGTTATAATGCATTACACTACCATACTAAACTACATTACACTTTTCTCTTACTTACTTTACCCAACTATTGTCTATTATTGCCGCCGTCTTCTCTTCTACTGGTTTATCTGCCCTTAACTTTTGAGTAAGGCCCTGAAGATGAAAGCTCGGCCCAGACTGTCAGCAAGAAAAAGACTCAACCATCACATCTTTCATCACAGAGCATCAGATCCAACTGTCTGTCAGGGTCTGCTGCATCTCCTAGGCAACTGGGAGCTCCTTAATGGCAAACAGTATGTTGTTATTCAAACAGGACATCTGCTGAGGCCCCATCTCCGCCTGGTGACCTTGCACGCACATGGGGCTTCAGCCATAGTTACACACTGCAGATCTGAAGGTAATTGACCAGGTGATAAAAAAAAAAGTTCTACTGGGTTATCTTAAAGTGATATTGTTACTGTCATTGCCATGTCAATGACTATATCCATATTTGTAAATACTGACAAGGCCTCCAAAAGGTTTAAGGAGTGTGGCAGATTTTAATTATAAGAAGACCCAAGAGGATTCCTTGGGGAACCCCCTGGTAAAGGGTTTGCAGTAACAAAATTAACAACAGGTCTAAGTAAACAGCAGAGGGAACATTTAGATGGAAAAGTATTTTATGGTTCAATCTGCTGCTGAAACGACAGATAAGACCAAACACAACAAACAGGTAAAGCAGCCCATATGGGACTCAGTTTGGTCTGCAAACACTGAGTTGTTTGGAAAATGGGGGCAGGGGCAGTTTTAACAAATCAACAACTGAATATACAACTTAATTTTGTCATGTCCTAAATCAGATACTACAATACACTTCTGTTCTTGTCAATACGACCATGATCTTTGTCAGCCTGCCTTGTTAATGAAAGTGATGTTAACACCCCCTGTCCTAATGGTCTGTCAGCCTCTCAGCAGTTCTGCTCTACAAAGGCAACGCTAAGGGTGTAAATCATGTTTTTTTCTGCAAAGCTACAAGACTTGTAAATGTGATGTTCTCTTGCCTTGGTAAGAAAATCAGTTGGTGTCTTTCCTCTTATCTTTTTCTTACAGACCTTTCACAAATTCACACTGATGCTCCTCTGTTTTTCCCGGCAGTAAAGATGTCTATCTGTGAAACACTGATAGGAGATTGACTTCCCACTACCAGCATTTCCAAAGCCCTCAGGCGGCTTTACAGCTCCACTCAGCTGACCAGCAGCAAGGTGCTTCACATAACACATCACCTGGTGAGAAAAGAAAGGCAAGGCTCCAAAAGAACAAGGATGGCCTGCAATGAAAACCTCTTCATCGATAATGCTCGCAAAGCTCTGATTACCTCATCCCTCAGTTTGGCACAGGGACAGATCTAGTGGCACAACACCAGGCAGACTTAAATATCTTTCTGTCCATTTCTGAGATGTATCTACCTACAGAGGGATTTCCATATGGATATATTTACAGTATAATTAATTTGTCTCATTGACTATTCACGCTTCTTTTCCTATAATACCTAAAGTTATCAGACACAGAGAAAACAATGAAACAATGTCTGTAATCTGTAAAACTAGCAGATTTTTTCGGCCTCGGTTGTGTGCATACTTTAAAGTTAAAGACCCTTTTTAAAAAGGGTTAAAATCCTTGTGAAAAGGTTGCCTTCAATAACAATAATTAAACAATAAGATACATTTACTGTAGTCTCGCTCAGCCAGACCTAGCTCCACAGCACTGTCATCGCTAGAGAAAGGTCTGAAGGCACATTCTGCTATAGAGGAAAAAAAATGCTCTCGCTTGTTTGTATTTCTTTTAACCGATCACAATTTTCTTGGGCTATGCTAAGATCAGAGGGCAGTGACAGCGCCCTTGCAAAATAGTGTTAGGGTAAACTTGTTTTGGTGGAACTTTTGCACATGGGGAGGCGAGCCTTGGAATTAAAATGGCTAATTCTCTGTAAAAGAAAACACTGGGGAAAAAAAGGAACGGACGCATGGGGACTGTGTGATTCAAGCTTTAGTCATAGATTTGTTAGCTATATGTGGCTCTAGCAGAACATTATTAGGACCCTATCACAGAAGCTCTTGAAGTGGAACTGATCAGTACATTAGTGAAGTCAATGTCACTGGCGCATGCAAGGATTAACATCAGCTATGAGAGTCTGGGTTTGGGCTTTTCCAAGGTGCATTTACAAGCTGTTTTATTCGTTGTAGACCTTAGCAGTAAACCATAGCACACAGACAGCAGCGGGGGGCAAATGCTGACTTAAATAGCTGCCAATTGTAGATTTATAGACACAATTTACATCCTGTGAGTAAGACTACATTCATTGTAACAAAAAAAAGAGAATGAATGAATTGTCCTACACCTCACAACCACATCAAATGTTAACCATTAAATATTGGGATTTAAAAAAAAAAGCCACTTCTAGTCATTATTTCTTCCAACTTCAGTTCAGAGGAGCGAACATGTTAGATTTGCTGTTGTTCTGTCAGAATTGAGAACACTTTGGGGCATTAGCTTTATTTAGAAACTGCATATGTTCTTTACTGCTGAGAGGTGGAATGTTTCACCGCCGAATAGTGAGGAAAGTAGCACCGAAATGTGTTACTAAAGCTGAGGAGTGTTCATTTACACATGTCCAGTCAGCTTCTGTTACCATCCCATGACACTGCACTTCATTTACACTTTGCGCTTGCTCACCAGCAGCACTGAGAACAGCCTGACAGGTGGTCCACCTCCAAGTTATCCAGGAAAGTTTCAAGGGATTGCATCATGGCAGATATCTTGTGTACGAATGTACAATAGATGGATAAAATATCAGGTTTTTTTCTCAAAACTAGAGCTTATTTAGGCTTCTCCAATCCCTGTGTTAAAATAGTTGTGAAGACAGGGAACGTATGTGGAGAAAGTGAAAAACAAAATGAGGTATGTAGTCCAAATTATGTCATTGGAGTTGTTGTTATCCAACAACAAAGTAAATCAAAACATATAGCTGGATAAATTACGGAAGTGGCATGCTGTGCTGGTATCTTGTTGATCTATCTCATTGTCTTAGTCATAAAAGATGTTTTTCATCCATCAAATTTCACCATTTATGGTATTTTCAGTACCCACACTCTCTTTAGTGAACAGAATGATATGCCCTTTGTACTTTGATTAACAGCAAATAAACTGCATTAAAGGTTAACTTCCATTCACAAGACACTACAGGGAGGAAGAGCTAATCCAAAAATAAGGGGAACTCATGAATGAGCAAACCTTTTGACAGTCCCAAGGGTGGTGGCACATTGATAGTTTCTACCAGAAGGTCACACTTTTGTTTCCCCATTCTGGTTGAAGACCCTGGGTGAGACTGGAAGGCTTACTGTCAGCAAAGGTCAGAACATTAAGGGGTTCCCAGCCATTTGGGGGAACAATTTTTATTCCATCGGCAATTTCTCTCACATGAAAGTAAAGAAATACCATGACATTTGGAGGCTTGTGCAATTTGTCTTCACTTGACATCTGTAACATTAACAAGAGAAGGTTTCTATATTAATCTTATTAAGGTTTTTATATTAATCTTATTTGTTAATTGATATAAAATGAGTTAAGTAGCACTGTTTGCATGCCATATTCTAACTATTAAGGAGGCACCGGAGACACTGCAGTGAAGGGTGTTGTACTGATAGAAAGACTTTTTATCTCACCTTCCAACTGACACAAAGTTTTCCTCTGAGAGGGCAATTGTAATTTTCAGTGGAGTGTTTCAATTTCAAAGGGTTAGTTTGGGATTTTTTTTTTAGTGGGATATGAGATACTTGTATATCATCAGTGTATTACCTTCAGTAGATGATGGCTGGAACACCCCCAGTTTGGAATATCAGGCAGGAGTCCCACCCATTAATATCCGTCGAAGTGGATGCTTTATTGGGGATTGTTTTCAACCGCTTAACCTCACTTTCAGACAGCCCTTTTCTTTGGCACTACATTTTCTCTACCGTAAAACGTCCGTACTACTGTGCCTCCACTGCAGCATACTGTATTACTATATTGTTACTTTTTTATGGGAGAGAGGAGGAAGTAGGATGATACAGGTTAAAAAGCAACACAGTCTGTCTAATGTGTAAGATTGAAGAAGTCCATATAGGGCGAGTGGGAGATGTGATAGATGGGTCAGACTACCCCAGGACTTTCACCCAGGAGACCAGTGTTTATAGCAGGAAGTCAATGGTAGCTTCTCTAAGCAGTAGCCAGTGTTGTTACTTTTAACTGAATATATGCCCTAAAATATAATTAACATATGTAACATATTGCATGAGATTACTCAAACTAAGACATGTAATCTTAATACTTCAGATTTCTTTTAGAATACTTCAGGATCATCTTGCTGAGCTCATTTTTCTGCATCTTATGTTGTCATGCCAAAAACACGTCAGTGTCCTGACAGTGCATCTTCTCTTCTTCACATAGCACATACACTGCACACACTTTTTCAAAAATCTGTTAATGGTAAATGCGTGCCTCATAGCTTTCAATAAGCCCTTTTTAAATAGGAATTGTGCAAATTTGCAGGAAAGCCCAATCAGTCCTCTTTTAGTATTGGTTGTATAAAAACAAAATCGAGGAGTGCAGCAAAATGCCACCTACCTACTTTTGTTTATACAGAATGGGGGGCGTGAGCAAGTAACAAAACGTGTAGCTCAGTGTGTGAGGTAAACAGTGACGTACTCCAAGGGAAGCCGCGGCTGGTCAGTCCTTCGGCGATTCTCTCTAAAGTTGGCCCGTTCTTCACCGTTCCGGTCATTTGACGGTTAATGGCCTCTTCGTGTGCGAGGGCAAAGAGGGCGTGCAATTACTTGTCTCCCCAGCTGCTCATCTTTATAGTGTCTGTCAGGTTTGCGTGTCCCTCTTGCTACTAGCTGCTCATTCCTGCTATCAGCTGTTTCCTGTTTATCCACCGCCAGTGGGTCGCACGTGTGGCGTCATCAACAGCCCCTCCCACAAGTCATTAACAGCCCCTCCCATGGCGGAAGGCCGCTTCGTTCTTTTTAAACCAAAAAGGCTCCGCCAATATGTCTACCTACAAGGCAGAAAATTGGGCACCTCGGATCAACTCGCCAATCCGGCTCTGCGTGTTTAAACGCTCGCAGTTTGCCAGCAAAACGGCCCAACATTCGGTGAAAATCTGGCAGTGTAAAAGGGGCTATGAGCGACATGAACAAACAGAAACAGGGTGTCCGACAAAAGTTCAGCTCAGTATGGCAGCACCGCATCACTCGCAGCCAATTAAGATATTTCAATTACTCGCTCACATCACGTATAGTTAGGCCACAGTGTAAGAGCAAATAAAAAAACAAATAAAGTTCCTTCAAGTAATTTAGTGTAAAACTGCATTGGTTAGGACGGTCATATATATCGTTTCAGAAGTCAGTTGAAACCGACCTTTTCTGTCGTTTAGATATAAGAGAGTGTCGCGTGTTCACAAAAATATAAGGGAGCACTGACTCAGCTGCTTTTCAGCAAATCTAATCCAACAACCCTGCAGGCACTCAAGATGTATTAAATTATGAATGACATACATATGAGTTTGATGAAAGCTTTGATGAAAAAAATGGATTCTGCTGCAAAAAAATATCTCTGTCCTCATATTACCATTTCAAACCCTTTAGCACTCATTAATTTATATTGAGTAGACAGGTGAAGTTGAGAGGATTCAGGACCATAATGCAGATATTTGTCCTGAATGCTGAAAACAGATAACATCTCTGCTGAATAATGATTTACTAGGCAGGGCTGATTTATAACAACTGAGAGATGCAGATAGAGCTCCACATCCCCACCCTCGTCACGCTGTGATGGGTGGAGATAATCATACATTCCTTGATAAGTAAGACAACTGGCAATTGATTTCAGCTGCAGAGGTATGTGAAAACAAGCAAACTTTCTGTTGTCATTTTCTGCTGTAACTGTAATGTTTACAGAAATATAGTTAAAGCGGTGGTCTGACCTATCTGACCTTTCTGCTGTGCTTATTTTATGTGTTGTGTTGCTTTGCTAGCATCTTTCATAAACCACATCTACCTGCACAAAGGATAATCAATGTAGTGCTGTGGACAGGGGCCGCAACAAAATGTACTTTAGCCACCAAAAAAAAAATCAGTTTAAGTGTACGCTGTATTTAAAACATTTTTACCACTTTATCTTACACACTAATGAAACAAGGCAGCGGTAGAACAGGAACTTCTGTGCTTGCAAAGTAAAATGGAGATTTTATAGTGCACACCTAAACTGATACTGTTTTTTAGGTGGGCCTTTTGTAGGTGGCCAAAAACACACCAACTAAGGCAGCGTTAGCACCACACCGTTATCATTTATGTTCATGACACTGGGGTTTTCTACCTGGAGGTTAATGTAAACAAACATTGTGATTTTGTCTGTTGTAAGAGATTGATGTGGCCTAAATAATATTTAGAATACACGCAGTATATTCAGTAGTAGGGGTAGGCGATAGGGCCCTGAAAAAATAGCAAAATATTTCAGGGTATTTTGTGATAACGATATTCTTGGTCATATGAAAAACTTAACGCTTCACTTAAGGTAAACTAACATTAACACAGGATTGCAACAAAATAACTAATATAGTTTTACATGTCAAACTAGAAGTTTGCCTTCAAATATTCAGTAAAAACTAAACTAAAAATTATCTTTAATTTCTTTAGTTTGTGAACAACAGTAACAACACTGTTATTTTATCCACCTGGACCTTTATGCTCTGCCATTTCTCCTCTAATCATCATGCTGTAACCTGTGACAGGCTGTTATGCTACCATAACTATTGCACATTCATATATACAGTATGCAGTTTTTTGTTAAGCCACAAGCAGTACGTAAGTTTACATTACCAAAGGTTTATGTCAAAATCACTTGATGACACCGACTCCCCTGTGTGCACGGCAAGAGAGGAGAGGGAGAGACGCTGTGCTGCTGCCAAAGGAGCAGCTGAATGAGTTTCCTCTGAGCGGAAGGTCACTGCCGCAGTGCAGGACTGTTCATAAAACATTCAGGACACCCAGGCCTAACGAAGCCAAACTTTATTCCACACTAGAGTCTGTATTAATTTACCTTTCAGACATACTTGTTGTTGCCATGTGTAACAATATGACGTCCTTATGTCAACAAGTCGTAGTCAAGTATCCTGACATGATTTTTTTTATATCATATTAAAAATTAAACTGGTATTATTGTCAACAATATGATACAGCACACCCTATTCAGTAACCTATACACATTGTGTGAAAAAAAAAACAGCTTCCATCATGGCAAATCATGGCTGTAATGCATAATGCATATAAATAATATTTTCATTCTTGACTTGCAGTATGTTTGCAAGTTTTATGTTGAAAATCCAGCCAAAGGGACACATTTCACCTGTCACAGTCTTTGGTATGTTCATCACTACATAGTCGCCAATTAATTCTACCCTTACCTGTTTATCATAGACATCATATGGATACAGGGAAGTGCAGTGTTTCCATATATGAAAGTTTACTAATTTATGACAACTGTCAGGTCTTAACTGTTCCTATCACCTTACAACCATGCCTTAGTTTAGAAAATACATATGATACAACTGATAAACAGCAACAAAAAACACCTCCAGGAGCTGATGGCCTTTGTGCAATTAACAACTTTTCAATAACAAATCCATGTTACTGCAGCTGATGCCCTACCTGATATTTCACATTTCCAAGCACTCTTCATTTTAAACAAGGAGCATAACCACAGCTTCTGCCACACCACCTGCCACTGTTTGCTCATCACGTGAGAGACATTCAGCCATGGATTCAACACACCAGCTGTTGCCACTCCAGTTGAGCAGTTTTCCACGCCTTTGCCACTACTTAGCATGCTGCATGCTGACATGGCCAAATGGAACACGTCCAGTGTTTTTCATACCTTGTGATTTGAAGACGTGGAACTCACTAAAAAACAGGGTTTCCTTGAAGTGTAGGTCTCCTTGCTGAATCAGTGTTTAAAAATGTTGCTTTGTGTAGTGTAATTTGGTGTCCATTAGGTCCACCTGATGTCTGAGAGTGTTGGTCTGTCATGGGGATTACAGATAAGTGTGTATATGTGCGTGGTTTGGCATCTGAAAACCTGAAAGTGTAATTAAGAGAAAAGAAAAGCGAGACTTTATTCAAGAGGCATACGACTGAGAAGTCCCATGAGACACAAGCAGACATCCTCTGGGGAGTTAGAAAATTGAGTCCTGTGCACCATTAGCTACCTGATCTCTCTTGAAATGTTAATGTTTGTTTAAAAAACAGTGACTCTGTTTCTTAAGTTCAGCTGCTTTTGGGTTTAAGGACACAATAGTAAGGAAGATGTCATCTGTGGGACCATCGAAAATCTAGTCTGAAATGTTTGTCTGAAATTAAATATTCAAAATGGCTGTAAAGTCTGTCTGTGATTGGTGTGGAATATCATTATCATTATTACCCCTATCGTTTGAGTGGGGGCAGAAAATTGATGGTGACAAAGCATACAGCTGGAAAAGAAACACATATGTCGATGCTGACAGAAGACAACAGAAGACGTCTATTGATCCCACTTCTGCATGACAGTATGCATGTATATTCACAGTGTTTAATTACTGCTCAGCATCATCACACAAAGAGCCCCAGAACAAAAAAGATGTGGTTTTCCGGTAACAAAAGCGAGCTGATAATAATCAGCTCATGGTGTGCATGACTAACAGTACATGCACAATGAAAGCAAAACTTTGTTTTACAATTTCCATAGCCTGAACATTCATATTTGGTAAAGGGAATTTAAAAAACTTGAAGTCACGTGTTGCTAGCATACACAACATAAAAGGCATACCAGTGCAAGAGACAAGGTGGGTCCGAAAGCCTGATGTAAATCATAACAACTAACAAGGTATCTCCTGAACAGCCTTGTTTTCGGCTAACAAGATAAATGTGGTCTGTAGTACAAGTCTTAAAAACCTTTACCCAGAAATCATATAAACTTATCTGATTAAAGGCCTACATTTCTGTGTTGCAGTGGCAAGCAAGGGGGGGGGGTGGGGGGGGGGGGGGGGGGGGGGGGGGGTGGGGGGGGTGGAGATAAAAAAACTGCAACAAGCTCAGTTGTCTTTGGTGACTCTAGCTTTCTCTGATTCACTGATAAGGAGACAGGTTGCAGTAATTTACGCCGTACATCATGCCTGCAGCTGAGTATGCTGTTTGTACTCAAAGTCAAATTCAGTTAGTTAAATCTGAATCTGAATTTTGCTCTTAAGTTTCAGTCTCTTTCTGTGTGTGTAGGAGATTTCCCAGTGGTCTCCATATGTCAGACAAGAATTTCATTACATCTGATCAACAGCATCTCAGCTGGGGGACAAGAACCTCTTTTCTCTTTACAGCATTTGGGCTGGTTAGGCGGGTGTATTTTAACATACAAATCTTACCTAATGCAGCTTTAATTCTGTTAGGAATAAATGAAAACACAAATTATTACTTTAATCCCATTATAACAGTCTCTTGAGGCAAAGGGTGTCAGTGTGATGGCGGTTAGCGCATAGCACACATCACAGATCTGCTGTGAAGTGAATCTGTGAATACAACACATACATGTATGTAACACAGTACACATATGAACTGTAGCGTAGCCCTTAGTTGTGCTACATTAAGCATTTTAAAATAAATTCATTATTGCTTAGGCTTTCAGCAACATTCTGAGTCACTGGTGTAAAGTGGCACTGGACTGCCATATTACCTTTCAACATGTTGTACAGTGGCCACAAGATAAATAGTAAGCCCCATCCTACTTATATTTAAGGATTATTAAACCTCAAATAAGATTTTGCAGCAGTAATTCATTCACAATGGACTAATAAGTACAAATGTGACAAGTACTTTTTACTGACAAAGTAACTATTTTAAACATTTCATGCCTCTAAACTGTATAGAGTCCTTAGAATAGCCTTAAATTAATAAAACTTCACTAATTTGGGTTAATTTTCCAAATTTCTATCAAAATATCATGTTTTTACAGGACAAGAAGTCATGAAATGGAGGCTATTTATTGTCTCCACCATGATTTCTTTTGTTTCTGACAATTTAACTGATGTATCACAGTTAATTTGGCAACGATACGATGATGATGATTAACATGCTGTAACAGCAACAGGGAGATGACCGTTTCCCTGCAAGATGGCCAGGCCCTCCTGCTCAAACAGGAAAATGAATCCCATTCTCTGCTTGTGTCTGAGTAATCGGCACAGATACCCCTCGACTCAACACACCAACAGATCTGCAACGATGTGATGAATCAGAGTCATTATGCCTACCGCCTCCTGTTTGCTCCTGGAATGGATCTGTTGTCCTAGCTTCTCATATTACCAGTCAAGCTAAAGCAATTACAGACGGTGCAGATTTATTGTTTCTGTGTGAGGTGGGCACAGGGAGGGGTGAAGGTGAAGATGCTGTTGCCAACAAGCAATCAGCAGGTGAGGTGGCAAATATCACCAAAATCGCTGCATTTAAAGAAACTGCTGATGTGGCTCATAGCACCAGATGTTGCTGTCAGTGTACAGAACATTGTAAGTCTTTTCTTTTCGTGTGTGTAGTTTTCTGTCTGTACTGCAGACTGGGCAACCAGAAAATGTTTTATCATTATTAAGATATGCACTGCCCAAATCAAAGCAAATACAGAGTTTTCGTCATCCATAACTGCTACCTGTTATGTCTTGAGTAAAATATCTTTCAGATATCAGTTAAAAGAATCATCAAGTTTGCAGGGTTTTTTGTGCCATGATATTTTATGAAAATGTTATGTTGGTTGGGTAAACCTTATCACCTTTTGCACATGACCATAAGTCAGATGTCCAGTGTCTGTACACCGCCCAGATTATAGTGCTGTAGATACGAACCAGAAGCCTTCCCAAGTCCGCTCAGTAATCAAGACCCAATATGGCACCCAGGTTGGGCAATGTCCAAATTGTATTCAGTCTAATCAGGTTGAGTAAGATCTCATTTCTTTGCAGCAGCTCTAAAACAAAACTTTGATCACATGATGCTTAATAATGTAATTATTGCGAGAAAAATGTTTTTGAGGTGAAAGTTAGAAATGTGCAGAAAAAAATGAAACGTACTGCTTTTCATTTTAAGCATGGCTGCTTGTTATTAGTGGCACATTACACTGTCATCAGTGTTAGTTTCCTGCTTCCATTTAGGTCTATTTTGGGTTCACTTAGGTTTTCCACAGGCCCATTTCAAAACGGGTTCAAATGGTTTGACTTGCAAAGATCTCCAGTCTGCATTGTAACCAATACATGTTTTACAAAGTCCTGTTTTCTGTCAGCTCGCTCTCTTCGATCATATACTTTTGCAGCTGTAGCTCTGCCTGCTCTTTTATGATCTACTGACTCTGTGGTATCTTTCAAAAACCTGTTTAGACAGGTGTTTGGTTAACTATGTACTAGAGCTTCACTTTTTAAATTTTATGTATTGTTGTGTATTTCGAGTTTCTCTTTTTTACTTGTGTGTCTTGCTAGCCATGCACTTTTCACTACATGGCTCACGTAGTCTTGTTGTATATTGCCCTTGTGAAGCAGTTGTGACCTATGTCTGCCAAAAGCACTATATACATTTTACTTAGTTACTGTTTTTAAGTGTACCATATGTACTGCATTGTGCTTTTGTTTTATAACTTTATTTATCTATTTATTTAACTTCTAGGGCCAGAGTCATACTGTTTGCTGTCAGAGAAGTTGGAGCTCTATAAATGATTTTTAAAATATATTTTATGGTTGTCTTTATTGTTACCTACTGTATACAATTCTGAGGCCATGGTTGCATGATTATAAAATCTATTTTATCCTGAATTTTGCTGGTTGTGATGAGTTTGATAACTGCTGGGTGTTGAAAGTGTTGGGTTTTGGCACAGGCATGTGCCATCTAAGAGCTGTCTATAGTTGCCTCTGACAAGAGCTAGGTCAGTGCAAGGACAGGGATGCAAAAAGCCTTGGTCAAGGTTTATCGAGAGAAACTACATTCACTTCTCTGATCTGTTGTACATTGACTGAATCAGTGGGCATTGAATACACATGGGTAAGAAGTGCTTTGTTTATCTCCTGTAGTGCTCCATCATCAAGCTATTGCATTGTTGTTGGCAAATAGATCAGAAACCCTATTTGCTGCTGTGATTGCTTGCTACTCAGAAATAGATGGCACGTCACCCGACAACCCACACTGCTGCAGATAGAGGAAAAACAGCCTTTGGATTTTTCCAAATAATAACACTGAGCTCAGTTGAGATTAGAGGCTTTCCCTTCCTCAGATCATCTTGTGTCCATTACACAAACAGAAAGCCATTTCCATTTTTAAGGACTCACTAATTCCTCAACTACAGGCTACGTTTAATAAGTCAAATCCTCATGATTTAGAGGCAGTGAATGCCACAGTACAAAGCTGGGACCAGCTCCAGTTTGAAGGCAAAGACGGAAATTTTCCTAAAACCAAACATATGTGTCTTTCCGTATGAAATGGACAGGGAGAGCGTGCAGTCTCCACAGTAACCTTCTTGCTGAGAGGCAACAGTGCTGCCTGATGCTACGATCGAACCGCCTGCTTGTGCCATTTGGATATAATTCACTTGCTCTCTTGTGAGTGGGATGCCACTGGAGAGATAATAAAAGACATTCTTCACATTGCAGATAGTGTCTGCGGAGTCATTCATTTTTTAATTTCCTGTTTATTTGGCATTCATGGCATTCATAATTAATTGTCGCAAGCTGACTGGGAAAAATTCCACTGTATGCCTGTCCTGTAAGTAGCAATTTTTAGGGCTGTACCCAACTCCAAATGATGCCAGTCGAATCAGATTTGGCTGTTCAATATGAATATTTAACTATTCCTTTTTTTCATGTGGAGTTTGAGAGTTTTAACAGGGTTCAGCAAGACATTCAGTGTGGCAGTAACACTCATACAGTACATACTGTAATATAGCAAACAAGCTAACTGCGCTAACGACAGATCAGAAATGTGCAACGCCATTTTTTCAAACATTTATCAAACAAAAGCCAGAGACTATATCATACAGAGTTGCTGTGGGCTTTAAATTCACCCGTCTAAGCAGACGCCAAAAGTTAATTCGGAGCCTGATTGGGCAATAGCCTTTCTTTCACACACACACACACAAAAAGACTTGACTCTATTTGAAGCTATATCGGTCGAGTGAGGGGTCATTCGAATCTCCAACTTTCAGGGGGTAGCCCTCGTAATTTTCAAATATTATTTGATTTATACATGCATGTTGTCTTCCAATCTGACACACTACAAGGAATAAAATGAGCCCATGTCAGACAAGTCAGGCCATTATCGAGCTTATATTGTGTAGTCGGATCCCAGCAAACTGTCCCATCAAAGGGAAACATTATTTTAACACATTTGAGAGGGGGCCTATTTTGGATGTGTGCTGTAAGTTAGCAAAAAAAAAGGTTAGTAACTGGACCCTCGAGTTGAGATATTAGGCTTTTTCAGACCAAACAGTTCTGTGACTCTGAGAAGAACTGCCCACTGAGGCACTGCCCCGAGAACAGCATCCCTTCAACAGCTTTTCTCTGTTTGGATTTGCATCAACAATAGGAACTCTGACGTGATGTAAGCCGGCCTCCACTTCTGTGCAACATACAACAACAGCAATCTACTGCTCCAATATACTATTTTTGAAAAATGGCAATTGCCAGTGGTGCATTGTCTCATGTATTCAACCAGTCGCTGTACACTTTTGTCATTTATGGTTCCTTTTGTGCTGGGAGAGTAGCTACTCTAAAATTTGGGCAAGTCCCTCAAAACTGCGTTCTAAGAACTATGATTGTTCCTAGTTTTTGCAGTGCAAACAATAAAATTCTGTGCAGAGCGACGTTTTTAAACTTTGTTCTACTGTGAAAAAGTTCCTCTGGTCTGAAAACACCCCATGAATCCTCATGCTTAAGTCTGACTTATCAATGTCATTAATGTTTGTCATTGATGCTGCTCTGTTCTCCGGGGAGTCTTTGCTGCTGCCTTAGGCTTTCCATATAGGCGCATGGAGGGACGGAGAGGTTTGCTCTTTCTCCGCCTCAGGTTTTCCTTGTACGCCTGAGGAAAGGCATAGGGGCCCCAAAACAGAGCCACACCGCCAAATATAATACTGCAAATGGAAATAAAGTTTTCTTTGACTAAGGTGTTCCTGACAGAACTGAGGGTTTCAGGGAACAAGTTGTTGCTATGTACACTATTGCATTATCCTTTGACAAACAGCATAACCCTGTGGAACATGCAGAACTGGTTCCTTTACTATGTATGCTTTCAAATTTCCCAAAACCAATTTAAATACAGTTGCCTCTCTTTTTAGAGTGAAAGTCGATATACAGCATCTGTGGATGAATAATGTAGGAGTCATGTTTCCACACACATCTACAATGTCTAGCTTTAAGGAAACTTCATTTTCTATGTTTACACCCTGCTGAGGCTTGAGAGTGTCATTTATTGTTCCTTCGCAGGGAGGAAGGCAGTGACAAATTTATGCTATGAAAGTATAACAGGGCATCAGAGCCCATTAAACATCATATCCTGAGTAAAGTCAACAAACAAGTTTATCAAGCAGGCAACAACAGCAGTTTCCAAGAAACGCCTGACCTGTTTCTGCCACGGGCGACTGGTCTGTCTGGGAAATGAGTAAACACTGTCAATTCTGCATGAGTCTTACGACCAGCTGGAGGCAAATGCACAGAGAGCAAGAAAGGCAACCAACATTTTTTCAACAAATGTGCCTTTACATCACAGCTTTATGTCTTGTTTCAAACAAACAATTTTATTATATATGTCAGGTTGAACATTCTTCAACATAAAATAAAATCATAGAGGGCTCAGTGCAAGTATCTGCTATAAATAATAGAGGAAGAAGAAATGGCTTCACGATCCCCATCTGTCACATTGAATTTGCTATAAACAAACAAAATTCCAAAGAAAAATGTTTGATCTTCCAAACTAAAACATATGTGTTTGCTCTGTAGTACCCAGCGGCTTGAACAGCTGAAGGCAGTGATTCAGGGTTCACATGAAAATAATGAGTGAATGAAACTTAAAAGCGATTTTTAAAGATATAGCTCAACATTCTGGGGAATATGCTTATTCACTTCTTTCCGAAAGATTGTTCTGTGCAGTGGGTGGTCTCTTCATCTATTTGCAATCTACTGATTCAAAATGGGCTCCTGAAAAAAATAGCTGAAAAGGGGTAGTGTCCTGTTTTTAAGGATTTTAAGCTGTGTCTCTCATGCCGGGCAGCTCTTAGATGTCAGCAAACAAACAACTCAACCCACAAGTGCCTCTCAGGGAGTTGGGTATCTGGCTGTTTTTCTGTGAAAAATAATTAAACCTCATCCTATTTACATTTTAATTGTACTGCTCTGTCATCAGCAAAGACAAATCACAAAGGGTGGAGAAATAAAGTTTCTGCTGTGCTTTGTTCTCACGGGGATAAATTACATTCATTACGTATCACGAGTCTGTTTAAAGGAACTTAACAGCTTATTACATTTTAATCACCAAATACAACAAGCGCTACATCTTGACCTCTTAAGACAATTTAATCCAACACCTCCCTTTTAAGTAAATAACATTTGTTATTGCCATGTAACGAGAAGAAATCTTTTTTATTCTTCTAATGCAGCAATCCTGATATGATATGTAGTGCATGTATATGTACTGCATCTGTGTAAACATACTGTACTTTCAAATATGAATATTTAAAACCTCAAACCATCAAGGAAAATAAAATTCATTTTTAAACTAATACTCAACTTTAAAGACACTGAATATTGTTATTTAATATGGTGGCAGCTTTCATAAACCCACATATTCTGACTGACCACATAATAACTCCATGAATTACCGTTTTCATAGCTATTCACTAATATGAGCCCTTTCCAAAACGTACATGTTGAGAGTTTTTTCAGCCTGTCTTCAACCTGTCATTGTTTGAAAGAAGTCTCCAGAGTCCTGACTAATTGTTACTGCCAAACAGCCCCGATGAAAAACAAACTCTGAGACTGAACAGTGTCTCCATGGACCACTCTGATTGTCTTGGCTGACAGTGTGGGGGATGGGTTCAGGCTGCTTCGTGTTTCTTCTGTCAACTTTTTAATAAACCACAATGATAATAAATCAATGTGCCCACCACTGGACACTCATCTTCAACTTTTACAATCAGGACTCTCAGGACTGTTTCAGACCTCTCAAAGGCAGCACCTAACTGCTTGGACTCTCAACGAGAGCACTATGGGCTTTAAATTCATTTATTAGGGCAGCACAGAGTGTGACAAACTGTAATAACACTTGCTGTTCTCAGAAACTACAGGAAAATATACAACAAATCTAGCACCAATTCCTCATACAGTGAACAAACAAATTAGTTCCCCAAAAATGGTGTTGTCACATGACGTACTTAACATTAAGTTATCTAGGTTAGGTTTAGAAGGAGAGACATGGTGACGACGTACCTTAAAATAATTCAAAGTTCACACCAATTTCCCTGGGGGAAGGTCCTCTGTTTATCTGACCCACCAACCACCCCAACCTACCTCCTTATCGCTCTGTATACTACTTTCTTCCTTGCACACTGGTCATGTGATTTCAGCCATCCTGATTACATGGATTATGAATGAATTCTGGTGCATTGCTTTTAGTAGATACGTGTATCAGTAGCTTATGAGAATAGCCTGAATGTAGTGAGGTAGACATGTAACTGTGGAGAGTAAAAGCTGCAAAGCTTGAAATGCAATCTCTATTTTTCGTTAAAAAAATCCCTCTGTTCTGTTTTCTGAAGGGGAGATTTGATTAGCCGCATAACGAGCAGTGAAATAATCATCTCCTGAAGCTCTGAAACCAGAAACGACCTTAAATCCTGGGCCAAAAAGAGCTACAATGTGTGAGAATATTTTCATTTTGAGGTGCGAATCTTCCACTAAAGAACCTCTTAAATTATGACTCAAGTGGAAAAAATATTATCAAAACTACTAGACCACAAAAATTATGTAAAACATAGTCTCCTTCCATGAAAAGAATAAAAGAAGCAACACAATGGCAGTTGTCTAAGGGCTATACACACAAAGGAACTAAATAGGCAGAATCCATCGGCAGCCTTTAATTTAACTGGAGAATCCTTTTCCTGCAGTGGTCCCCGTGGCATTAAATGGTCTCTCCAAAATGTCACTCAGAACATCCACACAACAACGTACATCTACATGTCAGCTAATGCAGCGATGTATATTTAATACTCCACATTAGCGAACAACATGCTTTTGTGTGTTTTGTTAACATGAGATTGGTTAGATAACATTCAGTTTCTCTGTCTCGATAGCCGCCCCCCCTCCTCTGATAACCTAGTGGGGAACCCTTTATACAATTAGCCCTGGAAAACAGATGGGCTCCATAGCAACGGGTGCAATTTTTCACCATCCCGGCGTAAGAAGGGCTTTTGAAGCAGGCCGTTCCCGTTTCAAGTCGACCATTGCTCCAGATCGCACTTTACTCTCTCATTACTCGTGGCCTGGGAGTATAGCCACTTGGAATACACAATGACCACACTGCAGACGTTACAACATGAGAACATGCTGTATAACCAGAAGGTCACCAGTTCATTCCCATGTCTCCATCACTAACAACATGTGCTGTTGAAGTGTCCTTGAGCAAGACTGTGAATCTCTATTTGATAATTCATTGTAATTCAGACTGGAGATCAGCCTTCAGTCTCGACACAAGCCTGAGAGGCCATTTACTCTGTAGTGACATCTGCCCTGTTGGCTCTGCCAGCTCATTCAGTGACATTTATGAGTCTGTCAGCGTGCCCCAGGTTACGCATACAGAACCGGATGCAGATCAAGTTTGTGATTTTTTTTTAACTCAAAAAGACAGGAGTGAATGTTATATTACTACTCTACTAAATTATCCGTCTTTGGATCCTTTTTAGGACATTTTCAAAAAGTTAAAATAATAGCCATCCAATAAAAGTCATAAAAAGACACAGCATAGCAAGAATTAATCTGACATCATGATTTCTAGTGAAAGGAGAGACCACGCTCTCTGGGGTTGCTGCACAAACAAACCCCTAGCAGTGCTCACTGCCCTGATATTCCACCAGGTTTTTGACCTTTTTGATAGGAAGCCAAAGTTATGAGGGCACCAATTTCACTGCAGAGAACAGCCGAGGAACAGTTCATTTCGTACATCTCTGAATTCCAGAAATTATGTGGCAATCACTCTCCAATCCTGCTGGGACCCAATGTGCTACAGCTACGGTATCATCATTTTATCATCTATTATCTTTGTTCTATAAAATGTCAGAAGTTAGTGAAAAATCACATTCTTTTACAACTTACCCAAAAGTCCAATGTGAAAAGCTAACAGTCTAACACCCAAAGATATTAGGTTTTATATGACAGAGAAAAACCCCCCAGAAAAGCTGGAACTGTATGGAGCTACATTAGGGTCAAAAGTTTTGTACTTGAAAAAATAAAATTTGAAACTGAAAATTCACGTGTTGATCTTGAATTCTGAAAAATACAACAATGTATTCAAAATAAAAATAAGTGTATGAAACGTTTTTTCAGTTTAAATATAATTTTGATTCACTTTGGTAATTCTTTTGAATGAATCATTTATTTTCACTTTTCACTTCCATATATATTTTAACATTTGAGGTCTTATTTTTTTTTGGTTGCATGTTTTATCTTTTCAGATTCAGATTTTATTTTTTACAGTTTCAAATCTTATTTTTTCACTTTTAAATCTTTTTTTTCAGTTTCAGATCTTTTTTTTCCGTTTCAAATCTTTTTTTTTGAGTTTCAGACTTTTGACCCTGATGTGGCGTGGGGGGCGTGGCATCAACTGAGAGGGGTGTGGAATCATGAGTGACAGTGCCTTCAGGGAACGTAGGAACTAAAAAAATTCTGACTCAACACTTATATACACCATATTCATGTGACGGGCAGTGTAAAACTTGATGCACCATTTAGAAATCTGTTTTAGACAGTACTGAGCACCAATTTATGATATAAGAGCAATAATTTATGCCAGATTTTGCAGTTCAACAGCCAAATTTTGTGCTGATAAGTGCTGATATGTCCGAATTCCACACAGCACTGTGAACGCAGCATAGTGTCCACTTCGCTTGTGATGATGGCGTCCGGTCGGTCGGGTCAATCTGCTGGAGCCAGCACACAGGTGAGAAATGTTAACTAAGTTTTGGGAAATCATCACAAACATTAAGGGGTCGTTTTTGTCACAACATACATTTCCACCGCTCCATTGTCACGGCCATGTTGATGCTTCCACATCCAGATGTGTCCCCTGGATGAAACCTTTGAGCTTGGGGAAAAGGAAACAATCCTAAAACACCTCCCTACTCACCTGACCTGGCTCCAGGTGATTTTTTCCCCCAAGCTTGGATGAGGAAGCATCAACAGGGCCGTGATGATGGAGCTGTGTACAATCACAGTTTCCAGCTATGACAAATTCGCTAGATGCTTTGCTTGACTAAAGGCGGAGATCTCTGATTGTCTGGTGGCGAGACTACTGTGAGGCAGACAAAATGGGCTGTCAACTGCTTTCAAACTTGTCGGCTGTGCCTGTGAAGCAACAGTCCACCATGCAGTCACCAGAAACTTATTATACTGGCTGCACAATTAATGGTAATGTGCAGATAAATGTGTATAAAGAGTAAGTGCCTGGTGCACCATGTTTGCGTTATATAGCAACAGTGACAGCGGAGTCCTGAGGGGACTATTTTTGTTGGCAGAAGACGAATAAAATGCTGAAATTATCCATCTTGTCCTTATTTTTCAACATTTCTTAATCAGCCTTGCTTATTTAACTGTTGAACTGTTGTATAAAAGGCCTCGTGTCTATGACCGAATCACAGCCATGACGATATACGAGTATAACATCACAAGCTCGAGTGTGATATTGCTTAAATAAAGGTCCAGGCATTCAAAAATAAATAAATAAATAAAAATAAAGAGTACCATGATATACCATGAAACCTCGAGAATCTTAAAATATACCATTATAAAATCTGGATCAAAGCACCCAGCACTATGACACCCAATATCATCTCTATAAAAGATTGAATTTAACACATTTAAGTCTACAGCCTCATTTCACAAAATATCCCTTTAAAAAGTAATTGTGTTTCAAACCTTCTCTTTAAAGGACTGCAGAGCTCACTGAGAAATAAATGTCAGCATTTTGGCTCATTTTCAGAACAATTACCACATACAGTATTGAACAGGTTTCTACACATTAGATAGGGCTTAAATGTTCAATGGCAGCAAGGCAAAACATCCTCGCTTCCACATCCATGCTGGCTATAACCAGTTATCATAATAAAGCTGTCATAAAGCAGAGGTGGCTTCATAACTTTTCATGATTTATTTCAGTCCTTATATAAATTTTCATCCCACCTGGATGTTTTATATTTAAAACTGATCTGAGTCATCTGGAATGATACACAATCAGAGACATTCTGGGACAAATAAAGGAAGATATATTCAGCGCAGGATACAAGCAGTGTTGTCGTTGGTGGCTATAAAACTGGCTGACTCATTGCTCTTACTCCTACCACCATCTCAACTTGTTAGCATTTCCACCGCCATCATTTAATGCTGGGCAGTCAGCGCAGACGGCATTCACACTGGCAGGACTCTAGATAGTGTCTGGAAATAACTGACATGATATCGTCGAGGTAGAGTGGTGACTGTGAGGATGAAGGAAAGCCTTGACTGGGCGAGCATGTTTCTTTTATGCCCATTCAACTTCTACAGAGGCTGGTGTGAGTGAACTCAGACCATCCATTAGTATCCGTATTTATAATTTGTTTTCACACATGCAATGACAAAAACAGACACCTCCACACACACACTGTATCATCTCATTGCCAGATTCTCACTTTGCCTGTCAGTGCTTTTACAGTCTTTTATTGTATTGTGATTTTGATGCATTTTAAGTATGGTATATAAGGTCTAATATGTAAATATATTTGATGTGGCTGACGCTAATGAATAAAGTACATTTCAGATCTTTGTGCTCCACAATGAGATCCACATGTAACATCAATGCAAAACAACCTCAGCTTTCAAACAATCTACACACATAGAAATAAATCAATAAAAACACAGCGAGCATAACCTGTTTGTAGATATTCAACAAAGAGCAGTAAAGTATTTATTGGTACACATTAATGAAACTGCAGTGCAGGCGTTCAGTCATTAAGGGTAAGAGGTTGCAGAGGAGCAAATGCAAATGAACCTGACACTTGGTGTGCGAAAAAAACAACATTTATTTAATCTTATTCTAACTGTTCCCATTGCAGCCACATGGAATGGAAATTCATCAGAACTTTGTCCCTTCCACAAAAGGTCAAACGCTAAGAACTGATTCACTGTGACACGTTTACATTTAAAGTCATTCTTCATTCATTCAGTCATTCCTGTGCAAACCCTAGAGCGTCACACCAAAAATCATCTAACATGCATTTTGGATAATCTGATGGTAAACAGAATGGGATACAACAAAAACACTACATCAAATGTGTAAACAAGGGGCACCCTGGTAGCCTGATGGTTGAGGCGGCATACACGACAGATACGCCATATCTGTAATGTCCAGTTTTAGTTTTAGCTGTGAAAAATATGGGTAAAAATGCCAACTAAACAAAAAAAATCTTTCCGAAATGTGTAAACAAGGCCAATGTCTAAAGATATTCAAGACCAGTTGCAGCGGACGCCTGTAAACACACATTGGACAACAATAATCCACTTGTAGAAACCATCTAAATGGAAATAAACCACCACTTGCAGATTCATGCAGGATGCTCATTTAAGTCTAACAGGACAATTCAAAATAGACAAGCTCTGTGAGGGATTTCTATTTTAAAGCATGTGTAAATTACAAGGGGAGGTGAAGTAGAAATTCCCTTGTGTGTGTCCTCCCCCTCCCACACACCCACACACACAAACGTACACACAAGTTAGCAGCATCAGCATACTAGCTGGGTATCGGTTTCACTGTGCGATTGATTGCGTGACAAAAAAATAAAAAGGCACTGACTTTGGCTTTGCTTCAACTTAACGAGAACGGACAACCAAAATTTCTGACATGTCAGAAATGTAATCGTACATCTGGCAAGTAGTTAACCGGGCCATGATCCTTCCTTGCTCCCTCCTGTATGCTGCACAGCGAACAACGCCCAACAAAGCTGATATTCAGTCCGAAATGAGTCATGTGGTTCACAAACCAAATAGTGCACAAGAGATATGTAAATGCTAATACTGATATACACCATACTGCAGAGTCCATGCTTCACTGGTGTCAAGACTGAAAAAAGCAAAAACCTTGAAACAATTTTGTTGGTTATTATCGTCTCAGTACTCTATCAGGGGACAAAAACAGCACTTCAGCTTGTGTGTGAAAAGACTCTGAGGTGAGACTATCCGCAGCATTGCTTGTTGACAGTAAACTGTGTCTGGGGAGCAGAGCTGAACTGACAGCGGTTTTTATGCCTGTTCAACTCAGCCAGTCACAGACATGGTTTACTATCTTTTACACTCTAGCTTTTTATCTTCTTTCTTGTAGACAACACACACACGGGCCAAATGTGGAGGGTCAGTGTTTGCCGCTGACACACTGAACTGTAGGACACATAAACATGATGATGCAGTGTGAGAATTGGCAGTGTTTACCTAGAATAGTGTTAGATGGAAAGCTGCCTTGGCATTAAATCTCCACCCAGAAACATAGACATCCCGCAAAATGAGTTTTCACAAACCCATACTGGATGAAATACATTTTTAACCAAGAGTTATGTCACTGTGATAAAATATTAATTTTATGGGGCGTCGGTGGCTTAGCGGTAGAGCAGGCGCCCCATGTACAAGGCTGTTGCCGCAGAGGCCCAGGTTGGACTCCAGCCTGTGGCCCTTTGCTGCATGTCTCCCTCTCTCTCCCTTTCACACTTCACTATTCTATCAATTAAAGGCAAAAAATGCCCTAAAAAATATCTTTAAAAAAATAAATACATTTTTATTGCATTCCTCTATTTCTTTCTCTTTTACGCATTTTCAAGTCTCTCTAGCCCAAAAGCAAGGCTGTTATTTCAAATTAGGAGCTGTAAAATAATACAAAAAGAGGCGAGACCCAAGCAACAGCCATCAATCTCTTCCCTGGCAGTGCTCCGGTACAAAGAGTAAGGAATGACACAGTGAAGCAGAGGGAGTCTGAGCCCTCCGTCAGCCTGACTGATGAGGTTTACAGAGCAGTTTAGTGTTAGCTAAACCATCACTCAGATCTCCTCCATCATCCCTCAAAGTGCACGGAGTACGGGAGAAAACATAGCCTGAGGAACAGGTAGACAACCTCTGCAGGAGACATCCGCTCAATCACAGTGTGTTATTTCACGGGCTTTTAATCCCAAACACCTGCCAGTACCAAACTTACAGCCTTCTTTATTTTGTCACATGTTGGGAGTCTGATTAATTGCAATAATTATGACAACTAATTATTCTGTAACCGCATGCTTTCTTGCAATGAAGGGCAATTGCATGATTTTATTTATTTTATTTTTTGCAAGAGGTCAAAAAAATCAAATATCAAACATCTCAATCATGGCAGTGTCTCTGTTTTCCTCCAGTCTGTGTCACAGGTCAGCAGCAGCATGGAAAGTCATGTGAACCTGATCCCTCACGAAGCCCTCTGCCATGTTGACCGAGCACACCCAGCGAACAAGTGTTCCCCAGGATACAGGCTATAAGGTTATATTCCTCAGCAATTTCCTCAACTGCTACCACCATCTCAGTGCTTTGCAATATCCGCTATAGGGGCTAATTGGAAGGTGGGCAAACTGACTGAGTTGACAGGCTCCAAGAAGTCAATAGAAATCAATGGCTTTCAACGACACAAACACCTTTGCAGGTCCATCAGTGAAAATGGTATTGTGTAAACAGGCATTCTCCAAATATAATGAATTCTGTCACAAATTTAAGTAGACATCCTAAAGTTTCCACAGACACCAATGCATAGAAAAGTGACGAACAATGCATTTATAATTTACTAATGGATTCTAGCTATGAAATTTAGACATTCAGCAGCTTGCATCAGCACAGGCATATAGAGAATAAATAACCTCTGATGATGTCACAGACCTGGAAGCTACTTTAAGCAACATTAAAGGGGAATATTGGGACCATGAAGGCTGACATGATAAGACACACACCTTCATCTTTTCAAAAGCATGATTCCTCACCATCTGTGATTATTTTCATTCTTCGTTCTATTGTGCTCCATTCAGACAGAGAAACAAACGTCATATTGGCAGAAGCCCTGGGCAGCTTTAACATTTAGAACTTGACTGATGATTTACTGATTCAATATCTAAACCAAATGACATAGGGGAGCACTCAGAGCCCTAATCACATCATAACTCCATTGTTACAGCCTTTCTAACGACTCACTAATATTTTAAAAGAGAGCTTCGCCAACGCCCTGACACTCATCATGGATTTATGTCAGAAGCAGGGTTAGGATGTTTTGGTGGAGAGCAACACAGAGGAGACAGACTTTCTGCTTTGACACTAAAACAGCCAGCAGAGACTGATGACCCTGAACACATCTGGTAACTAAAAAACAATATAAATAACAACATTTTGCCAAATCTTTTCTCCACTTTGCCTACTGGGAGTTGGTGTCATCAATCCTAAATAACTTTCAAAACCACAGTCCCCATGGTTTATCTCATTTAATGGAGCAGATCTATTAAATAGCCTCACTATATCTTGCCAGTCTTATCAGACTTTGTTATAGCCTTGGTTTATGACATTTTTACCTCCTAAATGATCACATTAGGCTACTGCATCTTTCCTTCATTAACATGTCATATAAAAAATAAATAAATGGGGAGCAGAGTAACAAACTATGAATCATCAATTACTGCTCCAGTTGATGACGGGTCAACTTTAGTCCGATAGAAGTTGGGACTTTTATCTTTCTTTATCTCCAAAAAGCGAACTTAACTTCAGTAAGGCGAATTAAGGTGTGGTTTGTTCGGACACTTGAGAGGGGAAAGGGGTTACCGTCTCAGCGGGGAGGGCCAGGACATGCGGGGTTTCTTCAGCCCGGGTCTCAACTTCTCCAGGGTCCGGTTGCGGCACAGGTAGCGCTCGGTGTCCGAGTGGAAGCGCTGTTTGATCCGTATGTGAGTCCTGGGCTGCCGCCACAGATGTTTCGGCGGCTTGGCGAGTCCCGCTCCCTCTCTGCTCAGCGTGGCACACTCCATTTTCTACTTTAGCGTGCTTACTTGTTGTTCAAACCGAGTTTTAGTCGAAGAAAAGCGACGATAAACGGGCTGTGTGAGGAGGAGTGTGAGGAGGAAGCCTCGCGCCCTGCAAACCGTTAGAGCTGCGCGCGCGGCATGCTGCTGCTGCTGCTGCTGCTGCTGTCCACGAGCCGGAGTGCTGAAACGACTGTGAGCCTCTCAGTCAACACCACCTCTACCTCTCCTCTGTCTCTCCTCCTTCACTCTCTGTTCATCTCGTCTCTGCTTCTCTCTCCTTTTATAGTCTTCACTGTTCTCTGGTCATTCGCTACAGTCTTCCATCTGTTTCTTTGAACGCCAATCATCACTATTCAGCAAAATAACACAACCAGACAATGTAGGTAGGCTACATGTTTCACCTGCAAGCTGTTTGTACCATTTGTCACTTCTGTTTGGTGAAACATTTAATAAACTAGTCAAATGAAATTAAAGGACATCAATTTTGATAACATAGGCCACTAATCTTCTAATTATAAGGAATATATTCCCTTAAAGGTCACTCTATTAGGTACACCTGTTCACCTGCTCCTTAGCAAACAGCTCATCAGCCAATCACGTGGCAGCAACTCAGTGCGTTCAGGCATGTAAACATGGCCAAGACTGAGCCTCAGAATGGAGAAGAAAGGTGATTTAAGTGACTTTGAACTTGCTGGTGCCAATATTTCAGAAGCTGGACGGTCCCAAAACGATGTTATTTATATTGCACTGGGGATTTGTTGTTATGTTTACTGTACTGTTTGTCTGTGTTTTTGTTGTCTGCAGTGCATATGAGTCCAAGACAAATTTCCCTATGGGACAATAAAGTATATCGTATCGTATCGTATCGTACAAAGAGAAGACATCCAGTCAGCATGTGCTGACCACCCTCTGTTGTAGGTAATACACTGACTAAGGAAGGGTACCTCATATAGCTTCACTTCAAAAAACTGGAACTGTTCCTTTAAGAGGCTGTGATATGCTCATTTTTTAAGCGAGGGTTAAGTTACTGGTAAATTTTGAAACTAGACAACCTAAGACATCAGTTAGTATCAACCATGTTGGAATAGTTTGTCAGGACAGGGGACTAAATAATGCTCCAATCTTGAGCTAACTTTTGGTGAGGGAACAACTGGAATGACTGTTTTCAGAAGGGATCACTGGAATTCTCACCTCCAGGTATCTGAATGAAGATAGGTTCAATGGGTACCCACAAATGTCCCTTAAACTTAAGAAGGCTTTTTCCCAGTAAGTACTCCTTTAAACTAAAGTTGTATATCTTTTCAAGGACAACCAGCCTATCTGAAGAACAAGAAATTGCCTGACATGTATAGATAGATCACACATAAAAAATGATTGTTGTGGAACTCAAAATGTTGACTGTACCAAAGTAGTCTATGCACATCAAAAAATTTGTATTTGACTGTAAAATAAGACACTAAAGTATTAGTATGCAGATCCATTGCTCTATATTGACGTAGTTTTCAGCTCTGCCTGTGTAATACAACACCACAATACATTTTCTTAAATTCAGTTTTTGGTTTTTGGTTTTGGTCTGCCACTCAAAGTTTTACAGAGGGCCCATCTGGCCACTCCAATGGAAGACTTCTGGGGGAACCACTGTACAGCCTATTTGAAAGTCTGTAGACTTGCTTGTTTACTTGTAAACCTACTTGTTTTTAGACTGTGGTGCCATATAATACTGAAGGCTACTCTCGAATGCTCATACTGACTTGGTGCAACCATTAGGGGCTGATTATGGAGACCATTTCAATATTTCTGTCATGCTCTGAGGGCCAATGAAATTTTAAAGACTATGATCACTAGTAGAAACACAGTTAGATTGCTTAGCAATGGCAATCTAACTGTAGGACAAAAAGTGTAGTTGGCATTTATTACTTTAGGCCATTTTTGATGAAGTACTGCTCGTTTTAATATAACTTTTGGTTTTATTTAATGGGTGGCATACAGTTCTTTCATTACTCGCTGAAAGAATTGGCTGCATGCCATTAATTCTAATAAACTCAGCTTTATTAGCAGGACAAGACAGCAACACTCAAACATCCTAATCATGTTGTGTTTACCTCTCCATCATTAATATCTGGACATGATGTCTCGAAGTGTTGCAGCATGAAGATTGTAAACTGTTATGTCCAGAGAAGATAGAGATACAGTAATGTCCAGATAGAGACAGACACACACACACACACACACACACACACCTCTGACCTTTCAGTGACAGGCCTCTTACTGTTTCTGCAATTACCAGGCATTTTAAGAAAGGAAGAAGGCTTTCATTATCACTTGCAACCACACAACACATTTCGCCCTTCTTCATGTGTGTGTGTGTGTGTGCGTGTGTGTTTGTGTGTGCGTGCGGAGCTGTTAACTTCACTGTCACTCAAAAAAGCTTCAGTTGAACAGACAGAAAGACAGAAACCCTGCTGTTTCCCCAGCGTTCACCTGGACTGCACCAAACACTGAGATACAAGAAAAGGAGTCAGAGCTAATGAGCCGAGGTAACTCTGCCCGCTGACCTTAGAGAGAGAAAGGGAGAGCGAAAGAAAGAAGGTAGAGAGGGGGGGTCTGTATTCAGGAAGAAAGTGTAAATGCTGTATCTCCATGGCTTTTCAACCACTGCGTCTGGACTTTTTCTATCACACTGAGTGATCAACCAGATATCCTGGAAAAAGCGTCAGCATTGAGTGGGACACACATCATTTGCCTTGGTGACGCAGGGCAACAGATGCTAAACTAAACACACCACAACAACTCCTGATGATGAATTACAACCACAACAACAACAAAAAAAAACACCATTCTTTTCCGATGAAATAATGCTCAATAAACTTCACCAGGTGACATTTTAAAAGCTCTCAGATAATGTAGGAGTCGTGCACACAGTCACCAGTGATATTAAGCATAAGAACCAACAGGAAGAGAGCTTAGTCTCCGTAATATGTGGAATTTTTTTTTTGTTTGTTTTTAAATAATTAATAAAAGTGTGTGTGTCACTGACCGGTTCTCATCATGACTAGCCAGTGCTCGGCTGTACAGCACTTCCAGTCTGTCCAGGGGTAGCCCATGTGTTGCAGATGGCCGCCGGGCGTCAAAAGGGTGCTCCTGGCAGGAGTGTCTCCTACACAAAGGGGGCAGTTGCAGCGTCCCAGAGAAACGCCGCCGCACCACCTGGTGCACCGCAGGCAGAGACTCCCGACGACGCTGCTCCCGAGAGAAAGAGAGAGAGAACATGTGTCTAAAACATCAGACATGAGACATGATTTTAGACATAGCTTCAATGTGATGAGAATATAAACTCAACTGACAGCAGTGGTGCCCCCAAAGGGGAGGGCAGGGGGGCTATGGCTGCCTCACTTGAGGTAGTGATATATCTTGTGAAACTAGACAGCCTAATGCCATCTTTAACGGCATCTTTAACTGGCTGGGAAACGCAAGGTCGGGCGCTGGGTGCTACTTTTGTGCCTTTTTTGAGCCAGCTTTCTGGTGCACAGTGCCAGATTGCGTCTGAGGTTGCTAAGTAACATTACCAAGCACCATACCAAAGCCTATTTATCTGAAATACTAAGTGCAGAGTTGATCGTCCTCCAGGCACTGTTTAAGTGAGTAGGGATATCGGCTATGGGACAATTGAAAAGCTTTGGTGGCCTGGCACCAAAATGATAAACTTTTCCATATTAACCAGAGACTGATATTTACAGAAGATGGGAAAGATATCTATCGGTTGTGATTGGTTGTTCCTCGTCACGTGATACTCGGTGCGTGCTGCTGCATTCCTAAAGTTGAGCTTGGTTTATCTCAGAGCGCAGTGGCACTTGGGAGCGCATGTGGGCTTTGAATGTGTCACCCTGGTGTTTAAGCATGCCTGCCGCGTGTCTACATTGAAAACAATAATTTGAGGGCGCAAAAAATGTGGCATGTGTACTAGACCTAAGGCATCCATTAGTACCAATCACGTGAGCATAGCTTGTCGAAAACAGGGGGCTTAATAATGCTCCAAAGTTTGGCAAAATTTCGGTTAGAGAACTGGAATGGCCATTATTAAAGGGGTCCCTTCAACTTTCACCATTTTTTTTATTGAAAGTATTTTAGTGAGGTGTTTATTTAACTTGTTGGTCATTCTGGAGGCTGCGGTTTGTCTGTAGTGCTGTGTAATTGCATTGCATTACACTGAGAGGTGAATTACATTAATATTACAAATACCTCTCAGTGTAATGCAGTACAATGCAGGAGCTTTTCCTCACTGTGCCAGTACCAAGGCTCTATGTGGCAATGTCTGTCTGCCCATTGGTTGATTGGCACAATACATTTTCTGTAGACATTAATGTTTTCCAGACAATGAATTTACCACTTGATCAACCTTACAGTGTATATGAAGAGTAGATTTTACAACATAATGTGCTGATGTACAGATGTTTTGATGCACACTGTTCTTCAAGTATGTTGTGTACTTCATTTAAGTGAACAACCACACAAATGACGCTTCATTAATAAAACATTAGAGATGAGACGTCCCACAGAAACTATGACATGTCATCTAATCAGTTACAATTACCATATGTGCGCAAAACATCACTGTTGGTGCATGAATATATTATGTTTATATATGATGTAATAGTCCAATTGAAAATCATGAGAGTCTTGCCATGACAAACTAAGTGCTAAAATTAATTAGCTGTCTCAATTTGAAATAACTGAATCAATAATGAATTCACACATATTGCTCCACAGACTGCCTTGTGGTTATTGCAGGCATAGCAGAGACACTTTTCACATCTGACACTAAGTAAGTAGTTTGTTTGTCTCCTGCCCTGACCATTAAATTGGCTATTCTTGCATGTTCTCCCTCCAAATCCATTTAATACCCGTTAATGCACTGTGATTGCAGACTGCAGCAGCGAAAGACGACAAGCGGAGAGACAGCAGCTTTTTCTGCAAATCCAGTGTGAGGTTTTGCCTGTGTGTGTGTGTGTGTGTTGTTAAATTACAAAACCAAGACTACTTCTCCTAATTCAAAAGTGTCCAATGATATTGAGTTAGCCAAGATAACACAAAGCCCCAAAAAAATCCATGCTCATTTTGGCGCTCATTTTGTGCCTCAGCTGAGTCGGCGCAGTTGTCACCTGGTGAGAGGTGTTCAGAGAGAGGTGACAGATATTGATCTGCCTTCCTAGAAGCTGCAAACAGCAAGTCTCATTTCCCTGCTTGGTGCTGTCAAGCGTCAAAAATCAAACATGACAGGCCACCTCAAGCTGCAACACACACCCATTACCCATCACATCGTCTTTGTGTCCAGTGCTGTTGGAGATCGATACAACTCTTTCCTGTGGATCTACAGATTTTGAAATAACAGGTTTTCTCTTTGGTTCATTTCTCCTAGGCAGTTACAATCAGACAAAGGATTTTAACCCGTGTACTGGATGTAAAGCTCCACAGACTTGGAGTTGATCCATGCAAAGGTTGTAGTCTTTCCTGGAAGACGTTGAAAGTGTTGCACTTGGTTGTTTGCATGAAAAGTGACATAAATAATTGTGTAAAGAATGTATATAAAAAAAAGGCTTAAGAGATATGTTTAAACCTTGCTGGACAGTCATGGTGTGAAGTCGGTGTGACTGTCAAATTCTGAGCTTCCAAAAGAAACTGTCCTCACTGACCTCAGTTTGGCAAGATTGACCTAAACGGACCTCTAGTTAGGATTGTTTTGTCCGGAGCTGCCTTAAGCCCACATAGACAAGAAAGATCTAATCTTCCATCTGTTGAGCAAGTTGAAGAGAGGCTCAAGTATCTTTTAGTAACACCAGGTTACTTTATTTCTTCTTTGCCATCTTTAGAACCAAAATTACACACAGGAACCAGTAAAAATTCATCCACATAAACATAAACCGTATGGATGTGAAACGTTCTAAAGAGCAGCGCTGGTGACTCACACTCAGATAATTCACTTCCTGCACTGTGGTGCATTCACATGCACTGAGAAACCAGGTTACGCAGAGAAATCAGGTTATGCAAACCATCATAAACATGAAACCAGTCAGTAATGAGATTTCTCCTCTACCATGACCATATTTTAGAATTATTACTTTGTTTTCTGTGTGCTTGTGTCAGAGAGCTGAACACAATTTTTCCTCCTCTTTCTCTCCAAAGCTTTTACAAGAATGTGGCTGAATTTAACAGTCAAATGTTTGAAAGTGGAAATTTTATTTAATTGGATTTCTAGAGGCTTCTTTGTGTTATTTTCAGTTTTTAGCCTGCATTTGGCTGGAATTATTTTAAATAAGAGGATGTTTCACTGCATGTTTATGATTTTTTCTTTCATCCAGTAAATCAGCTGCCACAACTCTATTCTCCCTGTTGAGTCTCTTTGGCTTTTATCATGGTTACAGGTACAGCATAGACTGTGTAAACATAATGGATGTAGCGATCAACACGTCATCTATTGCTTTGTGGCAAGGCTATTAAAGAAAGGTTGGGACACACTCTCGGACCCCATTGGAGCTACGGGGTTTTATATGTGCACAAAGTAACTGGAGCTAGAATAAAAGAATGGTGTCCCCTTAGGTCAGGGGTAGGCAACCTGCAGCTCTGGAGCCATGTGTAGCTCCTTAGCCCCATTCCAATGGCTCCCTGTGCCCTTGACAAAAAATACCACATGAAAATTAATAACAGTTATTTATTTATTTTCAATGTTTCCATTTTTAATCATCACTGTTGTAGGCCTAAAGAAATTATTACATTCTCCAATTGTAAAAATGTGCAGCCTATGCACTAAAAAAACAATTGACATTTCGTCAACTAAGAAGTGCATCATACGCCTTTTCCTCTAAATTTTGCCAAACCTTAATAGCAGTGGCTGGTCTTGAGTCTCCAGAGCTAGGCTGGCTATGGATTCCAAATCCATAGAAGTCATCCATCCCTCTCCCCTGCAACGCTTTGCAGCTCCTCCTGGGGGACCCCAAGGTGTTCCCAGGCCAGACGAGATGTCTAATCCCTCCAGCGTGTCCTGGGTCTGCCCCGGGGCCTCCTACGAGTGAGACGTGCCTGGGACACCTCCAGTGGGAGGCGCCCAGGAGGCATCCTAGTCAGATGCCCGAACCACCTCAACTGAACCCCTTTCGATGCAAAGGAGCAGCGGCTCTACTCTGAGCTCCCTCCGGATGTCTGAGCTTCTCATCCTACCTCTAAGGCTGAGCCCAGCCACCCCACGGAGGAAACTCATTTCCACCGCTTGTATCCGCAATCTCATTCTTTCAGTCACTACCCAGAGTTCATGGCCATAGGTGAGGGTTGGGACGTAGATGGACCAGTAAATCAAAAGCTTTGCCCTCTGGCTCAGCTCTCCCTTCACCACGAAGGACCAGCGCAGCGCCCACATCACTGCAGAAGCCGCACCGACCCGCCAAACCATCTCACACTCCATTCTACCCTAACTCGTGAACAAGACCCCAAGTTACTTGAACTCCCTCGCTTGAGGCAGTAACTTTCCCCCAACCTGGAGAGGGCAATCCACTGGTTTCTGACAGAGAACCATGCCATGTTACCTTAAGGCACAAATTTGTTTTGCAGCTCCAGGCAGATTTCTTTTTAATTATTTTTTGGTCACAAATGGCTCTTTTGATACGTTGTTGACCTCTGCCTTAGGTGCTCTTTGGGTGTGCTCGGCCCAACAGAAGTTTTAAGTATGCTCGAATGGATGGCGGCCGATATACAATACAATGTTTTCATAGAGAAAGCATTTGTTTATTGTCTTCTATTAAAGATCTTTTCAATAATTGCAGAATTGTAATTCTCACCCTGTCTTTATGTTTCGTATAAAATATATTCCATCCTGAGGCTGACTGGAGATGCCTCAGTGAAACGAATCAATAATCCCCATGTTGTATGATAGTGTGCCAGCTGTTGAGCCTTTTGGCAGTCACAGAGCAGATACTACGCGTGTGTGTTGAGCCCAAGGAAATGACGCACTGTGACACTGTGACTTCTTCTCTTTGTAACCTTCTTGGTTTGTGGAGTTTGGCATTTTTGCTGTTGCCATCTTGGATTTTTGGAGCCAGGGTGACCATTTTTGAACACGAGGATGGAGCTGGGGAGGAGCAAGGGCAGGATCTGTCTCATGCGACTAGCAGACAGCCTGTCACTAAAAGCAGCCATGCCCTTAATTGTGTGTAAGCCTTAATAACATTTAAAGGGGTGAGTTATATAAAAGTCCCCCCACTTGCCATGGACACTGCTGCTTAATCAGCAGGAGAAGGGATCGAGATATGGAAACTACTCTAATCATCTACCCTGACTAAAGCAACAGAGTTTCTTGTTTGCAGGACATTTCAAAAAATCAGGTTTCTGGAGTATCAGACAATAACCTGGTTACACAGGTGCATTTAAACCCAGTGCTGGTTTTCGGTTGACACATATAATAATAATAATTCACTCTTTCATACTAAACTGGTTTCTGTGGCACAGAAAGGTCTTTCATTTTGGTTTTTATTCTCTGTGTCAGAGCAGCCACTGGATGAACATTAGTTTGCTCTGTAGTGTTGCACACTGCTGTTTTTCAGTGCTCACACTGATCTGATATCTTCCCCCCAGCGCTGACATTTTGCAGCGATGACATTTTCACCTGACAACAGCACAACATTACTTCATTTACACATTTCTGCTTTTCTACAACATGTTGTTTCCTTTATTATTTTTCCATCTGAATGACACATTTTCCTGCAGCCAATCAGCAGCTGAGAGGAAACAGCTGGTTGTCTTGTCACCTGGCCGATCTCCTGCCACGCAACACATAAGAAGCGAGAATGAGATGGAGGCAGTAAGGCTGGTGTGTGATCAGACAGAACAGGTGCTCTGCCTCTCGAAAACCAGTGGGCTGATGGGACTCATCCTTGTCACGTTTCTCCATTAATCAAGAGGGTTTTAACCCTCACGCTCTTTCCCAAAGTGCTTGTCGTATTTTGAGTGCACAGCGTGGCGGGACACAGTGGGAATCAAACGCCAAAACTCGACTGCATTAGTGTTCAAGTCACGGAGTGGTGGCTCATCACAGCTCAGCTGAGTACATATAAATGTGTCGTCGATACAAAACCACAGAGTCATTTCTCAAACCCCAAAGTGCAAGCCAAACTAAGAGAGTGAACATGACACCTGCTCCTTACTCAAGTATTGTGCTTAAGTAAAATTTTAAGGTACTTGTACTTTATTTGAGTATTTCCATTTCATGCAACTTTATACTTCTACTCCACTACACTTTCTATAGAGTGTTATGCTCTCGTTGTAGCTTCTATGGCAAGTCTCGTTCATAATTTTATTTCCATTATTACAGTTTGTTTTATTGTTCATCTTAGACTTATTTTCTCTGCTGATAATGTCTCTCTGTCTCCATCGGTCTCTTGTTCTCATTTTTGCAAAGCAGTTGATTAGCCTGTTGTGTAAATGTGGTAATTGCCCTTAAGTGCAGTTAATCAAAGCTTTTCTGTCACTACACAGATCCCTGTGATTTGGTTCTGGACACCTTCCACCAATCCTCATGATTGTCTTGCAGATAAAAACAGAAGGCCGCCGTCATAAATCAGCCTCTTGTGCTCAGAATAAAGGACTTTATGAGTGTCAGAGGTGAGTTTCAGCTCATCAGGACAGCCCAGTGCTAGATATTTATGATCTGTATGTTGTCTTTTACTGCTGGGGCTTAAAGCTGAAGGCTGTCTGCTCCCCACAGTGTTATTTCCACTTGTATCAGACATCCTGGTCAAAATTTAAAAAAAGAAAAAGGAAAAATAGAATTGTGGACAATTTAAGCCATCAGAGGAAGAAGCCCTTAATACTCAGAGTGTTTGTGTGTGTGTGTGTGTGTGTGTGTGTGTGTGTGTGTGTGTGTGTGTGTGTGTGTGTGTGTGTGTGTGTGTGTGTGTGTGTGTGTGTGTGTGATCTGTGCTGTCAGTGGTAGCTGACCCATCTTGCTGCTCTGTCCACAATCCAATATGCATCCAATGTTTAACTCCACAGGTATCCCACAATGCACTGTGCTCCCATCTGCCCTACACAGCACATACACATGTATCTATCTCAATCCCCATGCAAAAAAACGGGTATGCATATGCTTACAGATTAAGACATTACACATGCACACCCCTGTGGTGCTATTTGTCAATCTTTGGTTTGAGTTGCAGAGTGTTGGAGATATCGGCCGTAGAGATGTCTGTCTTCTCTTGAATATAATGGAACTAGATGGCACTCGGCTTGTGGTGCTAAAAGCACCAAAAACACATTTGGAAAAACTCAAAAGCAATGTCTCTTTCCAGACATCATGACCCAATTACTGAAGATAATCCACAGACCTTGTTGTGAGCAGTCCCATGAAGGAACTATTTTCTTTCTTCTGAGCTACACCTGCTAACCGTATCACAGCACAGACAGAAGCACACATCTACTGCTAGCTCATCTAGCACTCAGGGCTACAGGCTAATTGGTGATACACGATTTATATATCTCTGTATTTCCTACCAAATGAGCTACATAAGCACCAAAATAAGGAAATATTGAGTTTTCGAGCAGGAACTTCATACACCTTCTGATATGGCCGATAGCGAACATGAAGCAGGACGCAGGAGAGAACCCAAACTCCAAACCACAGATATTCAGTTAGAAGCTACAAAAGTACTGAGACAACACACACACACTTGTTTGAGGGGGAGAAGCGGGGTTGTCGGGTGTTGTCTGGCTGTGGTTGGTGAGATGTCACCGTTACCTGCTTGAGGGCAGGCAACCCAGCTTTTGGACCTACTCCTGAGAAGGTCTATTTCTGGCGCAGCTCGCCATGGCACACCTCACACTGTGACAGGCAGATGTATGCTTTCATCTGCACAGTGATACAGTTGGCAGGTGAAGTTCGGTCGCACTACCTTACTACATAAACTACGGCCAACACTCCCAACACTTTTTGATTTAGGGGTGAACTTTCCCTTTAACAGTGTAATGTAATCAGAGATGATAAGAGCATTTCATCAGGACAGGGTGATCTTCCATGAGAGCAATCAAAGCCGCCACTGTTTTACTAATTGGGAAAATGAATATTAATCTATTCTAATGGTGAGAGGAGCTGTGCGGGGAAATCCCTCCCACTGTGCAAGTGATGTGTGACATGTGTGAGTGTTAAAGGCCAGACAGCCAGAAGAAGCTGTTCCTCTGATGCAAAGCTGGAAACCCTTACCTGTACATATAATAACACCCGGGGGTGCAAAGAGTATAATTATTGTCACTCCATAAATAGAGCCAGTCTGCAATCGACACTCAATCTCTATCTCTGTGTGCGTGTGTGTGTGTGTGCCATGATTAACTCTGCAGGCAGATGGAAACACAATGTTTTCATGGAAGATGGAATTTTTTCACTCAAAAAGTTGACTTATAGAGCTGTGATGGTTTATGGTTACAGCTCCGTTTATTAAACTTGTCTGTGATCATAAATATAAAAGGCTGAGAGTGAGTAACAAAGCATAATGGTCATTTTCTGTCAGACTAAAGCATTTTATTCACTTTGATAGATTTCCAACCTTTATTCTATTATTGTGATTTAGATATTTTGTGGTTAATGTTGATGACATTTTTGGTTGAATGCACCTCAGAGCTTTCTTAAAATAAATAAGTAGCAGATTTAGAAGGATGTCACAGTCACTGTGCCTGGGTCAAGACCTTTGTATACGCCCACTCCATCAAGGTCGAGTTGACAGGTTCGTCTGACATCGTGACACAAAACAGCAGTTTCCCGGTCAAAAAAAAAAAATAGACCAATGAGCGCAGTGGGTGGTGGGGGGGCACTAACGCTGTTGTCAAGCTGGTGTCAAGTGTTGTCAAGCTGTGCGCCGGAGCCAATGAGGAGTAATAACAACATTGGCAATCGCTATAAACAAGACAGACGCAGCTATCGAGGCCTCTCCTAAATCGGCACGTCTTCTCAACATCATGGTTATTTTTTGGCTTTGCTCTGCTTCACACTTAATACCCCCAACAAAACAAGTATGTTGGCTCGGCTACGCATCAGTGTGGTCTCAGATTGATGTTAGATTCAGATGCATGTTGGTCTCTAGTGATTGGTTAGGGAATATTGAATCCCCTCCCCACAGAAATCTGTTAGAGTGGACGCAATGTTAGAGTGTAAATGGAAACGGAGTGTAAGGAGCTGACATTTCTGTCTGAAATCAGGAAAACAGTATTTCTCTTATGGAGGAAAATGTCGTCTTGTACACGAGTGGTTGAATTTGCTCTGCAGACACTGAGGCCATGAACACAGAGAGGGAATTTCTTTCTTTTTAAAATAATATGCAACTCACTCTTTATCGCAGAAACTTTTTAATTGAAGATGATTTTTTTACTCAACTAAAAAGACAACGTCTTTTCGTGGCAGTACTCCTGCCTGCTCCTCTAAACTGGGGATGTGCCAACCACGAACACACTGACTTTAAGTACCTCATACAACCCCACATAAAAAAATCTGATCTCTGTAGCTTTTTGGAAACACTTCAGGGTAGATTGTGATTCTTTCAAGTAGGAAATAAGGTTGTGCTTTAAAAAACAAATATCAGCTCTACGTTTTTTCAATGTTTACTGGCAAGAATCTGATAAAAGCAGCAGACTGTTAACATCTACATTTTCATCTAACTTGTAGTGTTGCTGGTGTTACATTAAACGCAACATCCATCCATCCATTTTCATCCACTTATCCGGGGCCAGGTCATGGGGGCAGCAGGCCGAGAAAAGCACCCCAGAGATCCCTTTCCCCAGCAATGCTTTTCAGCTCCTCCTGGGGACCCCAGAAAGTTTCCAGGCCAGATGAGATATATAATCCCTCCAGTTTGTCCTGGGTCTGCCCAGAGGCCTTCTATCAGTTGGATGCGCTTAGAAAACCTTTCCCAAGAGGAGCCCAGGAGGCATCCTGATCAGATGCCCGAACCAACTCAACTGACCGCTTTAGATGCGAAGGAGCAGCGGCTGCACTCCAAGCTCCCTCCGAATGTCCAAGCTTCTTACCCTATCTCTAAGGCTGAGCCCAGCAACCCCAGATAGGAAACTCATTTCGGCCGCTTGTATCCATGATCTTATTCTGTCAGTCGCTACCCAGAGCTTATCATTACAGGGGAGTGTTGGGATGTAGATGGACCAGTAGGGCTGACTGATGTATGGCAAAGGTGGTAGATCTGAGTCATATGACTTGACTTGCCTTGACTTGACTAGCAAATTTGAGGACTTTAGACATGCTCGACTTACAGTGATAAAAGACTCAACTTGACTTTGACATGGTGTTCATAACTTGAGACGTGTCTTAGACTTGAGACAGATGACTCAAAAGGACTTGCCTTTTTTATTTAATATTTGCTTTTTCCTAGATATTGACAAATTACATTTTGATTTTGAAGCTTGATTGGGTGATTTCTACAGCAAGGCCTGTAAATCTGGCAACCTACTAGGACGCATCAGAGCAGCAGAGGCCAACGCACGAGGTTGCTTTCACAGAGGAGACTAGCCAAAAAATAATGACATTTGATTCAAGGATTATGTTGTTGTTGACGATAGTAAGAAAAGAACAACACAACATCCAACTCTCAACTATTACTATAGAACCAAAAAGAAAGGTATGTGAATGTGTCTCTTTGACTAATTTATTAGCTTACTGGCTCATCAGAATTTCATACCTGACTTTTGACCTGAGCAATGACTTGACTTGCTTGATTCTCACCACAACTTGAGACTTGCTTGTGACTTGCACATGTGTGACCTACTACCACCTCTGGTGTACGTTGACTCCTGTTGGTAATGTGCCAGGAAGTTGAGTTCACTACTGTGACTTTTAGACCTTCTGAGGTTAAAGTTATTTAAGATTAAACTTATAATCACCAATATGCCCTTCAGAATCCATGTTTCAAAACAGTCTTTGAAGCATTATTCTGTGTAGGAGAAAAAAGCCATTTTAAAATGCTCCTAGCTTTTCAACAACAACAGACGTGACTCTTGTTATCAGATCAGACACTTGTTCTGAGTGTGTGTGTGCATGTGTATATGCATGTCCCCTGTGTCTTTATTAACTGCGAACAATGCCCTGAAGTAGAGATAAAACTTTTATCAGAGAGATACAACGTGACGCACAGCTGCAGTGTCAGATCTTACTTCAGTTAACTACGGACTTGATAAGGAAGATAGGAGGGGTGTGTATGTGTGTGTGTGTGAGAGTAAGAGGGGAAGTCTTGAACCTTATTTACCTCAAGCCGTGACATTGATGCTGGTTATTTGTTGCAGCAGCAAGACAGCAGCTGAAACAAAGAAAAAGACAGCAGAGAGGTGGTTTTAAAATGACGTTCATTACTCTTTGTAATCATTAGGAAGCACAGCGTACTATAAAATATGTTTGCTTTAAGGATAAATAACAGAGACTTGTGCTGTCTCACATGACAAGATGAACAGAAACATTCTGTTATTGCTCACTGGCAAATTAATCATCCATCACTTCACTGTCTGCAAAGGTTTCTGGCATTGATAAGTCATTTTTGTGAATCACTTTGAATCTTTACTTTGCTGCTCCACTCATAAATCAAATTACACAAGAAAAAATAAAATAAAATAAGTAGTATAGAAAGTATGATGCAGGTCTCTAACACACATAAAGAAGAAAATTAAAGTGTAAGTGTCCTGTGAAAACTAAACATTGATGAGGACTCATCTATAAAGTATTCATATGATTCATCAACACCACCTGGCATTACCATGTGCTCAGTGATGGCGGATTGATCTATGAACACGCTGGAGGCACCACAAAGGCTAAAAAGCCTTTCTGTCCAGCCAGAAAAATACATGATGAAGCACTTTTATGACTTTAATGAACTGATTTATGCTCTAAACACACACGCACAGAGGGCTCAGCCCACAAGATGCAAGATGGTATAACGAAAACATTTAACACAAAAAGCACAAATGGTTACAAAAAGTTGACAGCAGGGACAAAATGTGTCGTGTAGTGTTCAAAGCTAAATTAAATTAAGAGACATTCTTTATTCATATGAGGGGTAATTAGTCATAAAATGGTAAACAGCACAGATGTAGTGCTTTTAACCTGAGATCAAGTGGTTCACAGTACCTTACACTCAGTGTATACCATTAAGGACACTTTGGAAGTTTACATTCCACATTGGGGATTGTATCTGGCTTAGTCCAGTAGGTATTTAGTCTTATATTTTATTTTTTATATAAATTTATTTTTTCCTTGTAGTTGGCAGCATGTGATCAATACCCAGTTGAAACCAGGCATCTTTTAAGTGGGCAATTTTTCAGAAAAACTAATGGATTAAATTCGTCCTCATAGGTTGCGTCAATTCTACTTCTCCGACTAAACTGTTTAAAAAAAGCTGAGAAAACAGGATTGTTTTTCTTAGCTAATAAAAATTTGACACTAGAAAATACATGGTTTTTACAGAACAGACACCCTCATGTTGGGAAATAAAATTACAGACAATATGAGTGTTAACAAAATGAATAAAATGTCTAGGAAAAAGAGGAACTCATCTCCTCAGCACTTCTAAAATCCTGGCTATGGCTCAACTTATGTTCACTCAAAGACACACACACACACACACTGGTCTAAGAGTTCAGTGTCTTGCTCAAGGAAACTTCAATACCCAGGAGGAGCTGGGGATTAAACTACTCACCCTGAGGTTGCAGAGGTACTCCAGTGTATTGCACTAGGGACTCACAAACACACACTTTTTTAAACTAGAATTACTGCCTTACAGTTGTATGTCTACGCAATCCAGTCAAGTTGCAGTTACAGTTTATGTCTGTCCAGTCTCACGTAGCCTTGACTGTTTACAATGCTTCAAATATGGATGTTGCTGCAAAGACACTTTAAAATCTTAAACATGGATGCTTCACACATCTTCAACCCCGCAGCATGAAAATCTATACAATCAGCACAGTTTCAAAGTGGGCGCCCAGGATTAGTGTCAGCAATTCAGTATCTGACCAAATGTCTCCCCTTCTGCTCCTGAGTTATTGTGTTGAATAATGGAAAGAAAAGTGTTTTTACAGAACAATATGATGTCACAGTGAAGCTGACCTTTGACCTTTAGAATATAAAACACCATAACTTCATAATTTTATCCTATTGGACATTTGTGTGAGATTCTGTCATAATAAGCGTATGAATTCTTGAGTTATAGGCAAAAATACCTTTGATGTTTGACCACCAAAGTCTGGTTCATTCATTCTTTGTCCAAGTGGACGTTTGTGCCAAATTTCTATAAATCCTCTCAAGGCGTTCTTGAGATATTGTGTTCATGAGAATGAACGGATGGACGGACAACCTGAAAACATTACGCTTTCGGCCACGGCTGTCACCAGAACATAGGTATAAAAAAGGTCTTGACTTGTAGTCCCAATCCCACATTTCCCATAATGCAACTCAATAGTGTCTCCTTCATTAAAAGCCCACATTAAAAAAAAATACCAACGTCTTTCAAACATGCCTCCAATTTGTAACACAGGTTTTATGGTACAGATCAGTTTTCACAGTATTCCAGTAATTCCATGCTGATATTATCAACACCTCACTAGATATTTATGTTGTGTCACAGCTCTCATTACATTATCCTACTCTGCTGTTCAAATCTGACTTTATTCCTTTCAATTAAAACCTAAGTAGCTCCGGGCGAGGAGCTGAACCACAGATTTGTGTCTGAGGAGACCATTTTATCAGCTGCAAGAAATCAATGAAGGTCATGAATTATTGAAATTCCCTTTAGCTCAGACTACAACAATTCAATCTGCTTTTCAATTTTTTTTCATACAAACATCATTAAACAGAACATGAACATGTTTTATTCATGCTCTGCATCCGAAACAGTTGAGTACATCAATTTCTCAGACATTTATTGTAAAAGAAAAACACTTCTGCTTTTCATGTCTTTTAATGTGAATACCAATCAATACCAATCCTTTTACAAAGTTAAGCCCATTAACACAGGGTGGACTTCTGCTTTCTATAATCATGAGGGCCGCAGCTTTTGATTCATTATCAATTGATCTGCAGATTGTTTAACCAATTTTTTTGTCTATAAAAGGTTTAACAAAATGTGAAAGAAATCTCTTCTATAATTCCCCACAGTCCCAAACCCAAAGATATTCATTCTACTACTGTGTACAAAGAAGAAAAGCACAAGACACACTCTTATTATGAAGCTAAAACTGGTAATCTTAACTATATGACAAAACCTATGTCTGTGTGTTTGCCTGTGTGTTTGTCTGTGTGTCTGTTCCACGTTTTTTCTCCTCCATGTGAAGTTTGGCACAGTGGTAGAGGGTCATGGGAGGATGTGAATGAAGCAATATTACATCAATTGGCCAAAGGGGGGCGCTATAGCAACTCATTGAAATTGCAAACTTTGAATGGGCATATCTCATGCCCCGTATGTCGTAGAGACATGAAACTTTGCACAGAGATGCCTCTCCTCATGAGGAACAAATTTGCCTCAAGAACCCATAACTTCCGGTTATATGGATTTTCCGCCACCTTGATTTTTTTGAAAAACACTTAAAATCGATCTCTTCCTAGGAAGTTTGACCGATCTGCATGAAACTCAGTGAACATAATCTAGGGACCAATATCTAAAGTTCCCTCTTGGCAAAAGTTGGAAAACTTACTAAAACTGAGCTTCTATAAGGCAATGAATATTGCGGAGGGCGCGGCTCATCACATAAAGGTGTATAACATCTCAAGGGTTTCACCCATCACCACGCAACTTTGTAGGCATATGACCACACATAATCTGAGGGGACCTCTCCATTATTGACCCCATCAAACAAAATGGGGGCGCTAGAGAGCTAATTTTCTGATCTAGGCCTAACCGACATATCGATTTTTACTAAACTTGGTAGATATGTAGAACAGGATGCCTCAAGGTGACTGGAGAAATTTAACTCTAATTGGCAACTGGGTGTTGCTATAACAACAGAAATATGCTTAAAATGGCTAAAATGCGACCGATGGCTGTGGCTCCCCCTGTGGCCCAATGTTTGGTTTTTTTTCCTAATTTTTGGTATGATGGTATGGTATGCTGTACATAATCATGGAAACTGTCAGTGTGTCATTCTGTCAGTCCCACGTTTTTCTACTCACTGACGTAGTCAATCTATGTGAAACTGCACATAGGCATTGAGGACTGGCATAGGTAGAAGGTGACAAAGCTACTAATGGGTATGGACTAGTAATTGTAATTTTTTCTTTAAAAATAGCCAAAACAGAGGCGCCCAGTAGCTTAGTGCTTAGAGCGGGTGTCCCATGTACAAAGGCATTGTCCTTGCTGCAGCGGCCGTGGGTTCAATTCCAGTCTGTGGCCTCATGTTGCATGCCATCCCCTCTCTCCCCCCTTCACACTCACTCCTGACCTGTCTAATAAAAGCAAAAACCTGAAGAAATAGTCTTTACAAAAAGACCAAAAAGATTATTTAATCATCAGAATAGTTGCCCTTTAATTTTCTGTTAATCAAATAATTGTATCGCATCTCTACTGCTGCTAACTCAGAATAACCTTTTTCCTCTCTCTCCTCTGGTATTGTAATATCTGCAAAAACTGTTGTGTCTGACATATAAAGCAAGTTAGCATATTATTTCTCACGGATAAAGAACGTTCACCTGCATGCGCTCAGTTGGCAGTAAAAGTACACGCAGCTAAAATCAATTCAGTCTTATACAGCATCCATTCAATACATTGCTGTAGACTGTCCTCTCAAGACAAACAACATCAGCTTTTTCTTGACAGTTGTGGAAGGTGCAGAGCCGCAGACAAATGATGTTGTCTTGCTGATATGAGCGTCAGATCAAAAAACATTCTGAAGGACATGGACAATTGATGCATTGTGTAAATTTGTAGACTGTGCCTCTCCCTACTCTTGCACACACCCCCACTATTTCCTTAGCATTTTATTTACTGTAAACTTGTTTTGGTGAATATTTCTCTATTGTTATGTTATTATTCTATCATTTATTTATTTATTCTATGTTACTGTACTTTATACCTTACCTCGTTGACTTTTTAATCTGATGTTTTCTCTATCTTTGCCTGTACCTTGAGTGTTGTGTCGTAAAATATATTATCATTATTATTATCACTATTAGGCCTATTACTATAATTCATTCGGAGGTTGGATAAATTCCACCTATGAAATGATTAACTGTTTTTAATGGTGTTGATGTAACATTCTGGAGACTGAGAATAGAAAAACTTTTAATGTCTGCGTTTGCATGCAAAGGGCTGAAATGTGTCTCTTGTTTGCATGTACAAAATCTGCTATTAAAGTTAGTGTAGCTCATGGTGTTGTGTTATACTGAAAGACGTGTTTGGCCTTTTGTCCACTCCCACTGATATGAACGAGAATAGACTGGTGTTTTCATTTTATTGATCGCTTTTGATATGAAGGCTGTAATCTAAAAAAGATTCCTGATTAACAGGTGTTATTCAGGTGTATTCACAAACAGCTGAAGTGTGTCTGCGTCCATTTACTGTATGGCTAACTGAAGGAATAGAGGACAGACGTGTGCAATTTAGTTTACTCTACATTACATTACATCTGACTTGTAAAACAGACCCATACATACGTGCAACTTTAAAAAAATGTACAGGGCTTAAAAGCCGTTTACACCACAAACAAACTTTGATGGTTTTAATTAATCTTTAACTGTCATACTACAGAGCTGTGAATGGGGAAGCTGGGTCTGTAAATGTCCCAATTTTTTCCCAATTTTGTATTCCCATTTCAAACTTTCCTTTACATTATATCCAACTGCTTTAATCATTCCCATTTTGTTTTTGAGAAAGGTTGTTTAGTGAGGCAGTCAGGTCTAAATACTACAATACCCATGAGTAGGCCTGGTTGGTATCACAGTATACCAGAATATGTAGAATATTGTTAATACCTTCAAAAATACAGACACTCGTCTTTCTCAAACTCATGTGGAAAGGCTGTACTGAGGATGTAATGTATGTAGCGCACATCACACACGGCTGAGCTGGCAAACATGGCGGCTGCCAGTGGTGGGGATAACGTTACAGGTCTATAAACAACCAGCTAGGAACACGAGAAAGAGACTGTGCAGAATTTTTTTTTTTTACATCTAACTCTGAATTGAGGGTTTATTTCAACAAAACCAGCGTAGGTGATTGTTGGAACAGTGAAAAAAAGACTAAATGACGTATATACAAGACGTATATAACTCAAACAAACTCTCTCGTTCCTTCCCTCCTTCGGCCTCTCTGTTGATGCTCTGTGCATACTGTACATAAGATTAATAGCCTCAATAAATAAAAAGGTTTCAATCATTTTCCAGCACAAAATTCATTTGAAAGGCCATGGAAAACCACTTTTTCACTCCCCCTACAAAGATTTTTAATTGCTCAAAACTCCAATGGGTTTAGGCCTACTTGATACTTTTATACTCTTTTAATACTTTTACTCTTTTATACTTCTTTTATGTTATAGTTTTGTGGCCTGTGCTGCAAACCTTTGAACCTCTGTAGCTCCAGTGCTCATACAAAAAGTTAACATACAGCCCTGCTTTTTATTTTATAGAACTTTCACTGACATGTTGTGCAGTTGTATATTTTCAAACAGGGGAATAAAATCCCTGTCTTTGCATTTCATTTTGATCACAGTCTGTATTTATAAAAGTGCCTGTGACATCCATTACCATTGCTATGAGAAAAAAAACAAAGAAGTCAGCCCGAGGCTTAAATTAGAGTGATAGCTAAATCCAATCAAATTAGTTGTCCAATTTGTGAACAAAACACAATGCCACAGCTGCTGAATGAATCCAAATCCATTTCAGTCTTCTCAACACCTCATCTTTATCTTCTGTCTAACGTTAGTGGCACAAAACATAAGTTTAACCTCTGTGATTGGATATTTCTTGCCAAAATGCACCTTGAGAGTCAAAGTTATGTTCCCTCAAGGTTCTTTCACTTCTACCATCAACTTTTAATTTAAAGAACCAGATATTTTCTTACAAAGCCTGGATGTGATTGATGACTCAACCAGGAGAGTTTCATACCAATATGAGCCGGAGGAACCTTCCAACTGTGAGTCACCTAACATTGTGCATGGGAAAAATGAATGAGACTTTTCCTTCCAGAACCAGAGGTGTCCAAAATAGCGCCTCCCACTTCACAACTCTGAAAGAAGTCAAAATGTCTGCTGTGAAAATCAGAATCAGAGGGATGTGGAGCCTTGACAGAAGTATGACCTCACTGAGAGATTTCTAACTGCAGTATATGAATCCTTCCACATCTTTAAGCCTTTAAAAAACTCACGGCATTCTTTACTGCTTTTGCCCCCAAGAAAAAAATAATCAACTTTCAGCCTCTCTGGTGGACGTGGAAACCCTCTGCCCCCTGATACGCTCCACCACAGTGTGCCAGACCTTCTTTGAGCCATAGCTCTACCCAGTTTCAAGATGCCGTTTGACAGCGTCAGCGCAGCAACACGTTTGATCAGTTTCTGACAGTTTAGTTGTAAGGCAATGCTCTGGATGCAGACAGCCTGCCATCTCTCATATCTGTAGCGACCTGACATTTAATTCAAATGATGCAGTTTTGAAGGAGTGTTTCACCAAGGGGCTGTCATTAATGTTGCCAGTTATAGTATGTGTGATTTTTCTGCAATGAGAATTTATAACTTCCATTTAAGGGCTTAATAGGCAAGCTCTCAGATACTAATGCGTCTCCTAATTAGTGTGTCATTAAAGGCAGACCATTAAAAAGGTCAACCACTTAAATCTTCATGATGAAACATGCAAACAGCGTTTAGCTGAAAGACAAATATACAGGATGTTGTCTGCTGTCTTCTAATCTTGGTTATTTTCAATTAATTAAAATTTCAAAAGCTGTTTATTTAAATGCGTTCAGTACTAATAATTCACATTCCAGAGCAGTGACTCTAAAAGTGAAAATGCTTTTAATATAACCATTTTCAAACCTGGACAGCGGCATTATCTATTTAACAGCCGTGACATCTCATGCTACAATTATTCAAAAGTTCACAGTGTGCGTAGTGTGACGCCTTCTGTCCTGACACAGCATGGTCTGTAATGATTAACTATCTCAATGGCAGTGTTCCTGTCTTAAATTCTACAATCAGCCATCATAAAGTGAACACCCAAGGCATCTTGTGATGCCGTCATTGTCTTGGTGACGCATATCTGATATGCTTGTTAAGATTTGAGCTGATAAGGAACCAGAAAGAGTCTGAGCAATATTCAAGAGCTTCACTACGACACAAGATATTCACTGCGGGAAAATATGATTCACAACCTTCATCCCCAACCAACACACCCCTATGAATTTTAATCATCAGTATTACAGCTATGTCTTACCACTACAGCCCATTGTTGATACAATATGAAAGAATAAGTTCAACAATTTCTACTCGGAGACTTCAGAAAAGCTTTTTCACCCGCTAACATCTGGCTTTTTTATTTAGTGGGAAATTTAACACACTGCCACAAAATAACAGCCGTCTCCCCCATAGCAGTGCTTAAACATCTTCAAAATTTAGTTGGCACTAAGTTTAACAGAACCATACTTAAATTAAGAGAATAAAACAGAGGTAACCACTTTGACATTTTCATTGATCTCCATGCTAAGAACCCATGTGCACGCTAATTTTCATTAGTCGGCAGATTTTGTCATCTTTGGACTGAGCCAGGCTAACTGTTTCCCCCGATTACTGCAGCTCTAGCTTTATATATTATTACTACGTGCTGCAGGATGAGTGGTAACAGATTACATGTAATCAGATTACAAAAAGCAAGTATCTATAATCATCCTAATGCAATTAGGTTAAAGTTACATTGTCTGGGTTACTTGATTATATTTAACACAGGAACGTTATTTCCATTTGCAGTATTAGATTGGGTGGTATGGCTCTGTTCTGGGCCTCTCTGCCTTTCTTCAGGCCTCTGCAGAAAGCATCTTCCATGCGCCTACGTGGAAAGCCTAAGGAAGGGAGAGCACACCTCTCTGCCCTTCCATGCGCTTGCGTGGAAAGCCTTAAGTCAGACAGTACACCTTTTTGCCCTTCCACGTGTAAATAAGGAAAGCCTGAGGCAGAAAGAGCAAACCTCTCTGCCCTTCCACGTGCAAATGAGGAAAGCCTGAGGCAGAGAGAGCAAACCTCCCTTACCTTCCATGTGCCTACGTGGAAAGCCTTAAGGCAGACAGTACACCTTTTTGCCCTTCCACGTGTAAATAAGGAAAGCCTGAGGCGGAGAGAGCACACTTGTCTGCCCTTCCATGCACCCGCAACGTGTGTGTTACCCTCCCACCCACATCCGCAATGTGTATGTCCACTCCCGCCCGGTCCTGCAAAACTCTGAGAATTTATGCCCGCACAATAATGGAAATACATTGATTTTGTGTCTTCCTCCATCCCGCAGGAGAAAACATGTCATTTTATAAGCTATTAATAAAGAGATTCATGGGGTTGTTTGTTTCATTTCCCTGGCCTGCATGTCTTTTGACACACTGGTCAGGAATAGCGCTCCTATTTCGTTGTTTTCATTTAGTTTTTAATGAAATAAAGGCTGTTTCATATTCTGTTCTCCTCCTCAGTATTTTATTTATTTTTCTACCTTTATATAATCATGCAGTGATTGAGGTTAAGGTCTCTTTTCTAAGAGAGACCTGAATAAGAAACATTAATGAGATAAAAAAATAAAGCCTATGCTCAGTAACACCAGCATCATCACGCCTCTTTATGTAATTAACAAATAGCAACGAGAGTAGGCTGTGAGTGGCTCAAATAACACCAATAAATAACAGAAAATAAACAAAGTTAACGAATGAAACAAATGAATTTAACAAATGAATCACTTGGCCATAATATTGCTGTGGAGGAAGAGAATGTTCCTGACCGACTGCGGTCCCAATCCCGTGCGTCTCTCTTATAAGATGCGGCCACAGACTGGATGTGGGGATACTGGTTCAGTATCCCCACATCCAGAGGGCTCAGTGCGCCTTCAGACCTTGTTTGAGCTTCTTTTCCACATCATTTGTTAACTCCATCCTGTCGCTATAGGCTACATCCCGATCCCGCAGTGGTTTTTTTAGCCGCCCGTTCCCGCAAGATTTGGGTTGGGTCCCGTGGGACCCAATCCCAATGCAGCCCTCTAGAGGTAGGTTGCAAAGCAGCTTGCAGAGGAAGCAGCAACAGTAGGCAGGCCAGAGCAGTTTAAATAGGGTGCCCTGAATGAGACTCACCAATTGGTTGCATAGAAAGGAATCATGTGATCTATCAGCTGACTCATTTCATCAATCAGCCGCTCCATCAGTTGATCTGGCTGTTTTAGATCAGCAGATGTAGCTGGGATGTGAGTTAAGCTTGACATTGTGTCCTGCCTGAACTAACAGTGTGCTCATAATTTGATTACATCTTAAGAATATGGCAATTTCAAAACCATAAAACCTTTTTTTTCATGATAACCAATGCTCTGTTAAATCATGAAAAGCACATCTGACATACAGGGTTTCTTAGACAACTGCTCCACTCTGTGGTGGACCAGATGGGAGAAAAAAAACCCACTGCTGAGTCGAGATAAAAGGTTCACGCAGCGGCAGTCCCTCCAAACAGCCTTTCATAAAAATAGCAGAATATGTTAAGTGCGACCTCAAGTAGTTGTTAGTCTACAGAGTGAGATGTTTGACCTCCACTGTGGCCAAACACCTTTGTGTCTCACACCTTTGTTACACATGATGGAGTTTAGCTAAACCCACATGTTGGTTTCCAGCTCAAACAAAATGACTTGCTGGTACTCAGGCAAACAGAGGACACAGTGGACAGTAATCACTAAAGGACAGGAGTGAGTCATAGTCACAAACAATCTCCATATGTAGGTGTGTTTCTGCTCATTTCTTGTAATGGATCAGTTCACATTCTTCTCATCCCTTCTCTCTGTTAGTGAGTTTTAAACCAGCAACTCTGCATTTTGTTAAAACACGACAGCTATGACAAATGACATCATTTCTGCAACTGGACAGAAAACAGCCTCAAACCAACATTCACGACAAACAGGCAAAAAATACTGCTGCTGTGACAAACTTGCAAATCACAAATAAAGTCACCTGTCAATAACAGCCCAGGGTCTGTTTGTTAATTCTCATGATTGATCTCTGTGGGGAGGGGATGAGACAAATGCCATTTTTCTGTCAAATTACCAGTAAGTCATCCACTCAGACAAAAGCAAATTTGGACACTGGCTCTGCAAATGTTTGCAAATACAACAGCCTCAGATCGTGATGGTTGATAAGAGCAGGACGAGGTGGCTGAGCGCTGGAGCAGCACGCCATCTAATGGACACAGAGAGGACAGTCACGCATGATTTTCTGTGTTTCTTGTTAAACTGATGTAAGTGAAGGAATCCCAAAGTTTCCTACATTAGTGAAACAGGTCTGACAGAATGACTCTAACCCTGAGGGGGCTCTGTGCTGCATAGCGTAATTGCACTGTGGGTATGAAGGTAAGCACAGTGAAGACAGTTAAACACTTTCAGTCTGATACACTGTGTCACACAATTCTTCTCATCATGTGTTGTTGGATCTTACTGTTAATTTTTGTGGTTTTTGCTATTCATTCATTCTTTGGATGAATCGTACAGCACTTTGGTCAACCGAGGTTGTTTTTAAATGTGCTATATAAATAAATTTTGACTTGACTTGACACAATATGTCTCACTGCATCACTCGAAGGATCACATTTTACTTTCAGACTGATGAAAAAAATCCTCAAGATTTTAACAGACAACGCCAAAAAGTCCCTGACATTTCAACGGCAGACGTTTGGAAAAGAATTCAGCAATTCAGACAAAATGTAAATGATAAATAAATAAAAATGTACAAATAAAATTAAAAACTGCTCTAATTGCAACAACAATAATAATAAGAATTGTAATAATTACTCTTCTTGACTCTATTCTATTCCTCATGATGCTGGTTTGAATCTACAATAAATAAACAATTAAGTGGACTCTCTTTGAACAAGGCACTAAACAAGCCCATTGGATCCTACCCTACGCAGCAAAAAAAAAGATATAGATAGATAAGATAGCAGAAAAAAGATCCGATTAATTCTATAAATCATATTGATTACTTAAAGAAAGCCAAATATGATCTCAGTGTAAAGAAGGTATCAGATAATCCAAACTCACAGGTCAAAAGCCGCCTCAGCCAGATGATGAAGAGGAATAAACACGTGTGGAAACAGAGTAGTCTGAGCATGCTGAAATATGAATTTCCTGACACATCTTTTTTTTTTAATTCTGAAAATGTGTGTGTGAGTCAGAACAAAAATGATGTTTGCTTGAAAGAGATACACTTCAGCAAAACCTTTACCTCTTCCTCTGAATAAGGGAGGAGGGCCAGATCATGAAAGAAAGAAAAGGATATGACGATGTCTAACAGTGTGTGTGTGTGTGTGTGTGTGTGTGTGTGTGTGTGTGTGTCATAGAGACCAAATAAGAAAGCAGATATGGAGGAAGGAAGAAGATAAAGACAGGAGAAGGGAATGCATAAATATTTTGGGGAAATACATTCCATGTTGGTTTGCTCATGAAGCTTAATTATTTGAACAGTTGAGCATATACAGTGTTGCTTACATTACAATACAACACAAGCATGACTGGAAAACTACTACTGCATGTGTACCACAGGGATATTACTAAAGGGTGTTACACAAACACTACAACAGGGTGTCGTTATAAGAGAGTATAGCAGTGATACATGAATACTGTGACAAACTTCCATTTAAATATTTCATGTTTTTACAGGAATATCATGAGTAAATTGAAGAAATCATGCTGTAATGCAGCACAAACACAACATTAAATCTAATGAGTGCACGGTGAGGATGACACATTACATTAATTGAGATCTTATCAGTGTGAAATCACTGTTGAGTATCACTGACACGCTTTATGTCCCTGTAGGTATTCTGTATGGATAGTGCAAAACTCCCATAGTGAAATCGGTGTTTTAATAATTTTCTTCTCCCATGAGCAAACTATCTGCCAAGCACTCACCAAATTTACTTAGACACGGGTTAACATACACAATCAAGACATCGGCTGCCTCTGTGAGCGCATCTACCGCCATATGACAGTATTTTAAAGTTTAATTTCAAAGATTCACTTTCACTCACCGCACCGCAGCCGTCTTCTCTCTCGCAGCTTTTTCTTACAGGAAAATTCCTCTGAGCCTGTCGGAGTCGCCCGTCAGGTAATGCTGCCGCAGTTATCGCTCTTTTCCATTTTTATTGCCGCAGATAACTTAACTGAAGTTAGACTTCAAACTCTGCAACATGCAGCGCTACATCTATGGCTGTCACCGTGACGTCAGCGAGCGCGGATCACATGACAGGAAGTGGAGCTGTGGGACGTAAACAACTTTACAACACTAACCACGAGGTCTGATACGGTGGCCCTCTATTGTTTTTACTGCCCTACATTGCCCTGGTCGTTCACACAGCTCACACACACACACACACACCTAAATCTGTGTACGTGTGTCCTTATCTGTCAGTTTAGCCTACTCATGCCTCCTTGCATGTTTTTCACTGTTACTCATCTTTCTTGACCTTTTGTCTGTGGTTGACTCCTGCACAGCGACTCCCTAACGTCTGTCTGTCTTAAGTGCATTAGTATTAATAGCAAAATCTACTCAGAAGTATAAGTCCTCATTATGCAGAGTGTCCCCTGTGTGTTTTATTAATGTAGGCTATATTACAGGCATTATTAATATGAAATAATGTGCATGCAGTCTTGTAATGTTTCATAAGTTACATGATTTATCTTCATTTAAACAGGAAGTCTGCGCCTTTTCAGGAAAAATCTGGCCACAATGGCAGCTGGAAAACCTTTTTAACAACTCTTTTAACTTCAGCCCCCCCCCCCTCATGGCAATAGCACCAATGGTAGTGGCTTCCCCAGCACAACAATGCATACACACAACATCACAAAAACTGCTCAGGAATGGCCTGAGGTACGTGACAAAGAGCTCAAGGCATCGACCTGGCCTCCAAATTCCCCAGATCCTAATCTGAACAACCGACGGACGCACAACAGGACTCAAAGAATCCTCCTCCAACACCCTGGTTCCAGCCACCACAGGACACCTTTGTCCATGCCTCCACAGGTTAGAGCCAGGTCTGATCCACCTGTGAATCTGGGTGTCCTCTGGGGTACCGGCATGTCCCACAAATGATGGATCAGATTAGGATATGGGGAATCTGGAGTCCAGGTCCAGGAGTCTGGCCCTGGGGCCATTGTGAGCAGTTTTTGTGGGGCGACATGGGGCATTGCCATCGCGGGGAGTGCCGGTGCCATGAATGGTGGGGCAGGGGGGGTTGGTGTACTTGGTCTGAATTGGTGTTTGGGTGGGTGGAGCATCATGTAGCATCAACATGAATGCAAAGACCCAAGATTTCCAAAAAGAACATTTTATTGTAAGATTGTTATTCACTTCATCTGCCAGAGGTTTTAATGTTTTGGTGGATATACCTGGATGGCACAAGGGATAGTGACATCATCTATGGAAAAGCAGATTGTGGGTTTAAACCCCAGTTTGAGCATCCAGTACAGCTACACACACACCTATCTCACAATATGAGTGAGCGTAATAAAACTCAGCGTAGATGTCACCTGGGTTAAGCAGAACTTGAGGAAGGCACACACACCCCTCATTTCCATTTTGCACTCTCCTGCCAAACGCTTTGCTTTGTGTTTATGCCAATAGGTTACAACACAATACAAATGTTTTTCCATTTAGCACAAACAGGCCAAGCAGTGACTTTAAGCACATTACAGTTAAAAGTGGGTCAAAAATGAGAATAACTAACAGAAATCAATATCAAAAAGATGTGCAAGCTAGTGTCAGTTTTCAGGTATTTTGTCCAGGATGCCCTCAGATGGACTCAGACGTAAGGACTCCTTCAGTCACAGATGTTACCCAGATGTCTGTTAATCAGACAATTTGTATTACTACATCAAACGTCTACTTGTGTTTTCAGTGGAAAAATGTCTCAGAAGTGATGCTAGATTCACAGACACTGAGACAGCTAGATTACACTACAATGACATACTTTCACTTTGGTCGAAGTGACTCAGTCATCTTACTGGCTCTGACCTTCTCTGGGTAACCCTCACCACTGAACCACTGAACCCTGCAGGCAAGATGCTTTATCTGAAGTCTGACTCATCCACCTGGAGAAACCTGACACGTTGACGTTGGGGGTAAAGACAACAGGCAGGGTGCTGAGTAGTTCTTTTGAGCATAACGTTAATCTGAGTCAGGAATCACAACAATCAATGATATGAAAAAGCAAAAAACAGCAAAGTATTTTGGGAATATTCCTTTTATTTCATTCAAAATGTCACAATTATGTACATCTGTCTAACAGCTAGTGTGTGATGCACACCTGTTGGGTTATATGATGATCACCCTGATTTTTGAAAGCATTTACTGTGATCCCTGAGCTAAACATGCAGCAAAATTACTTTGTGGAGGTATAAAAGTAGTTTGAATATATTATTCTCCTTTGGAGGAGAGCTGTGTGTGTCCCAGCCATCACTAGAGAGAGATGTTAACAGAATTAAAATGAATGAAACCGAGCAGCTTTGCCACACATAATGTGAATATGTTGTGTATCGTTCTTTTATTGTGTCTTTTTATATCTTTTATATGTTTTGTCTTGCTCTTAGCTAGACCACTGAGTCTGTAATAAAGTTTATTATTGTTATTATTATTATTATAAGATTTGGTAAAGGATTACATGTGTCAACATTGTATATGAAGAGATATGTAGAGTGAGAGTGAAAAAATATGCAGTGCTCCAGGAATGAAACCTAAAGCCTGGATATGAGTTAACATTTTAGCACTCCTGGTTCCCTCATCTTTACGTCAAAGGGTTTATTGAAAGGGTTTTTGGTTAGATGCCTGAAATAAGGTCTGTGGTTAACACAAGCTTGAGAGACTTTCGTGTTTTGTTTTATGTCGTAAAATACGTCAGAAAATTTCCCCACTTGTGAATTTTAAAACCTGCACTTGCCTTTATGATAGAAAAGGCGGATGCTAAGTGGCTAAATGAGAGTACTGTGCGTCATCACGCCAAACCCAACTTTAAGGCCTTTGTGGTTGTGTTGCGACTTTAAGTCATGCATCCATGGTGTAGTTTGTTTATAGGCTAACGTTAGCTTTTTACTTCTAGTGACTGCAAAATCGGTATTCCTTTTCAACTGATTAGTCAACAAAGCCAAACTATTTCAATTTGCTGGTTTGGTATGACGAGTACAGTACAGTACAGTCCTGCACGAGTTTGCGTTATTTCTAGCTAGTTCTCAAATGATACCTTACTGCTTTTGTTTTTCATCTTTCCTTGGTGTCTTAATATTTCTTTGCCATAATAATTCTATCAAATTGTTTCTTCACTGTTCCTGCTGAAACATAATACGTGTCAATTCCAATTACAGTTGTGTTTTCATATAATAATCGCCCAAAACGGCATTTGTACATGCAGATAATATTGATTTCATGTACACTTTCAACCCTGAAAATATGTCTTCCTATGCACTGTTGACGACACAAATCCCCACATCATCATGGAAACTTTATACGTGCTGTATTCTTATAATGTCAATTGTTACATGCAAGAGTGCAATTCTGAATTACAAATGCTCACCAGGACGTGCATCACCAATTGAGGAAACATGTATTTTATATTTGTACCTTTCATGCTGATTCTCTATTCAGAAGAACCTATGGAGGAAGACTAAGTGCAACAGTTGATTCAGCTTCAATCAGCAGAATTATAAGCAGCCAAACACACAGGTCAAAGGTCACAGGTGAGGCAGAAATTCTCCAGACATTGACATAATTGCTTTGTAGAGAAATAAGAGCCTGAGAGGAAAACATCAAACTTGTCTCTTTCTTGTGTGGACAACATTTCTGGATTTTTTTTTCTCTATCCAGAATCCTCAGAGTCGTACAGTAGACCGAGCTCCTCCTGGACGTCAGCATCTAATGAAGTTTTCTGTTATTTTGAGTAGTGAGCAAATGGAGACTCCTCGTTCACTTTGCCCTGGAGAGATGAAAGGAAACAGCAAAACGGTTAGAAGGAGCAAAACATTTTCATATTAACCTGCAACCAGTGTGGTGTAAAAAACCCTGTATAGAATATCTGGTGTTTCAAACCTGCTATTGTCTTGCACATTTTGAATCATTCTAAAAAAATTGTTGAACTTAACTCAACCTATTTGAGCTATCTCTACCATTCGGTTTAGGTAAGTTATGCTAAAAAAAAAACATCCCTAGATTTTGCTATGTCTTTTAACGGGACACCTTTTCAGTCCGCCTCCTGCAAGCGGTTGGAAACAAAAATAGTCACTTGAGACATGTTGGCTGTGTGTGGTAGGATTTTCAAAGGTAGGCATGTTTATTTGGCATGTTATAGTTTTAGAGATCTTGCTGAACATGATTCATGATGATTCATGCAACTTTATACACAAAGTAAAACTCTAATAAGGGTCAAATAATTATTTTAAAAACAAGCTCTACCAAACAGTTCATTTGTCCTTTTGTGGTACAGCAAAGGTAGCGAAGCTAAGCTAATGTAACTTAAACTGAGTATTTGCTACAAAAAAATAGAAAATAAATACATTTCTGATCGTTCACTGTTGTTAAATGATACATTTAATGGTATCCATTGTATATATGCCGAAATAATTTCATATTGATAATATGCATTTCAAATAAATAAAGGCAGTGATGCTAAGATGATAAATGATGATATTTTTCTATAAAATAAAAAAGATTGAAATTAATTGTTAATATCATATAGCTAATGTTCTTCCATTATATATTTGATGAAAAGAATTATATTGGAATTTTCAGCAATTCTGAGATGCTTTCAAAATACCTCTACTGGTGAATTAATATGTGGAAATAATACTAGTACTGGTAATACAACTAATTCAGTGGTAACAAATTGACACATTGGTATACTAACATATTACTATTATTATAACAGACAGAAAAAAAATCAAAATTACAAACCATGTACTGTTATATAAATACCATGAAGTGACATCTCAACCATTTGGTGGAGGCCTATATTTAAAAAAAACTATGGGGTCTGATAATAGATAAATAATTAAATATAATTTTAAAAGTTAATTTAATTTAATTTAAATATATATATTTCTTAATTTTTTTCAATTTTTATTTTCTATTTATTTTCTATTTATTTAACAGGGACAGTGTACAGCTCCTTTTCTGCACCAGAGTTAGCTCTAAGCTCATTTTCATCTGTAGTCCCTGGGCAGGAAACAGAGAATAATTTCCCTGCTAAAAGACACTATTACATAAAAACACTACAACACTAAGACACCACAACAACAACAACAACAATAAAACTACAACATTAAACTATAACACGATTTCATAATGTTACATCAAGTGTTTGAGTTAATGTGTGAGGGGTACATGATTGGGTTGGGTATCATTGCCCAAAAAGAAATAAAAAATGCAAAGATGCACATTTTTCCATTGCTTTTTCTTCAGTGTCAACACTACAGGGCTGCAGAAGGTTCTGTTTTGTAACTTTTCTGAAGCGTCGTTGCACAAATTTTAAGATAAATTTGAGAGGATGGAGGAGGAGATTAAAATAAAGAAGGGATCTCTGGATGAAGGACACTAATTTTAGTCTAAATAGGCACACAACATAACACAATGTCACTTTGAACCCTGAAGACAGACCTTAAAGACACTTATTAACCATGAAGGTTATCTGCTCATCTTCTCCTGCCCAGTTTGCAAAATCAGCTGTTTTATGTTTAGACCCATATGATGTTTGCTGCGGTGTATGTTGAACGCAGCACACAATATCCTGAACGCTATTTGCAGCAGCTACTCTCCTGTGGCAATAAAGATGTAGAGATATAGGTGTTGACAGTCGTTTTATTCTATGTGTGTTTTTGCTTTTGTTTCTGTTAGTAACACAGTGGAGACCTGACGGCTGCTCCCATCATCTGAGGTGACATCTGAGGCGCTGATGCAGTTCTGACAATAAGGTTTGATTTCTGAACTAAATGCTTAGTCATTACATGCTCACCACACACTGTCCTGTTTCTGAGACTTTTTCACACACTGATAATCCAGTCAGGTTTCCTGTTTGTGTGAAAAAAGAGAGCAGCAAACCACTGTGCTCACTGCTGAGAGGAAAAGGAAGAAGATGACACAGGGAGGCTGAAAACATCTTAAATGCCAGCTCTTACACAGTTGACAGGACTGACAGTTCATTTCCTTGCAGAGCAAGACACTGTACTGCTGCCAGAGTCACACCTTGTAATCATAGTGTGTATGCAGCTAATTGCCAGCAAGTGTTGCCCCCTGCTGGTGAAAATACCAGGCAACTTGCACACACAAGGCAGAACACCATGTCATATCATCATTGTTTAGTGTCATAGATGGGCCAAGTGTCAGGGGACCCCTGGCCTTCATCTGCAAAATGACAAATGTCAAATTAACATGTACCAAGCAGGAAGAGACTCACTTTGACCACAGCAAGACAGAAACCCACAAAAAGATGCAAAACAACTACAAAGAGACGTAAAGCCACAACACCTCTGTGTGTCTTGCTCCTGTGTAGAAGAGGAAGCATATCTGTGCCCAGGGGGCCATTGTCTCATTATCTGCCCATGTTTATTGTGTATTATTCTTGCTTCTCTGTAAAAATTTTGTGTCTAAAAGAATTTGGCAATCACTTTTAGGAAAACAGCATCGAGTATAAGATTAAATATAGCTATTTGACCAAATCACAAGCTAACAAAGATCAAAAGCCTTGCAATGCTTAGTTAGCTTCAACCTCTACAGTCTAATTAATTAGCGAAATGCTTGCTGTCCACGGGGTACAAAGTATTAGAATCCCACAGTTCTCCCATTCTCCCTGCTGATGCCTCATGTCTGTATCCACTTATATCCTCTTCAAAGCTGAGTTCTTCACCCTGTTGCTAGTGCATCCCATCACACAGCAGCTTTTAGACATTTTTCTGTTGCTTGCTAACAGACGGAAAAGACAAGGAGGCTCCTTCACTCAATCCAAAGTCAGTGGAGATCAATAAAGTGTTTGTCCCTCCAGTGGAGGCGGGACTTTAATGTGCTCTGTCTCTGTAGGCCTACTGATGTTTAGCAGGTAAATGCTAACGTTTACCATGTTTGTCATCTTAAACTAGCTCGCTTACATTAACACTAGTTAGCACTAAACACTGTCATCAGTTTTGACCTGATGATTGCGTAAGATGAAAAGGTAAAGGATCAGCAACAAGATCAAGCATGTGGGCCCACAAAATTTCATGGCAATCCATCCAATAATTTCTGAAATATTTCAGTCTGGACCAACCGACTGATGGATGCGATGCTAGCATGGCTAAAAATGAAAACATAACCTTTTTCAGTCTCATCCAAATGTATTCTCAAGATAAAATTAAATGTAAGTAGTTAGAAACTATTCATTCATTCAAATATTTTCTATAATCCCTCATCCCGCTGGGGATCCCAGGGGGGCTGGAGCCTATCCCAGCTGACACTGGGCGAGAGGGGTACACCCTGGACAGGTCACCAGATTGTCACAGGGCTGACACATAGAGACAGACAACCATTCATGCTCACGTTTACACCTAAGGGCATTTTAGAGCCACTAATTGCCTGCATGTCTTTGGACTGTGGGAGGAAGCTGGAGCACCCAGAGAAAACCCACGCTGACACAGGGAAGACAACCTGGGTTCTAATCAGGAACCCTCTTGCTGTGAGGCGACAATGCTACCACCAGGCTGCCTTAGTTGAAAAGTAGTTTCACACAAATGAAAACTTCAACATTAGTTAAAACATCAGTTTCCTTTTTTATACTCACCATCGGCATGTCATCAAGCCTCTCGAAGTTGGACCTCGGTGACTGGATGCATTTCATGGCGGCAATCACCAGCAAAAGAACTAAGACGATACAAAAGATGCAAATGATGGCCACGAGGCCAGGGTTTGCTTCCAAGTCATGTTTTCCCCACTCATGTAAGACACCTGAGGGTGAGACAAACCAATAGTTCAGTGGCAGATCTTCCTATAGGCTGCATAAGCGGCCTTTTTTATTATTAAAAAATCTTAGGGGGGCAAATGTGACAGGTCCAGCACTGCAAAAAGTTACTTCTTAACTTCTCAACAAAGTGGCTAAGACATATTTCTGCTTCAGTCAAAAAGAAAGGTGTACTGTACTGGTGTACTACTACATACTGTTTGCCAGTAAAGAGCTCTTAAAGTGCAAAATGTATTACAGATCTCTTTCACTGCAAAAACAACCACCAAGGACTAAATGAGGGAAAATGTAGCAGGTTTTTGATTTTGTCACATTTTCCCCATTGATTTAAACATTGTTCTCTCATTCAGGAAAGAAACACAATACACTCTGAAACCTAAGCTCTAACAATAGTCTCACCTGAGCTGGTTGTGTTTACAGAGGTTGTTGCCGTGACGTTTGGTGAGTCTGACGTTGGCGGGTGTGTCGGTCCGTGGGAAACTGTCGCGTTGGATGTCTGGTCGGTCGTTGGAGTCTGAGGAGGAGTGACAGTGGAATGTGTTTCCTCTGTCCTGTTGGGTGTGTGGGGGGAAGTCGAGGGTGGTGGTGATGTTGACACTTTTTCTGAAGTGGCTGCTGAGGTACTCTGGTGTGTTGTCGTCGGAGGCTGTTGTGTGTTGTTGGTAGCTGTCACACTGGATAGATTGACTTCATCTTGCGTAGTCAAAGTTGTGCTGACTTTATCTTGAGTAGTCAAAGTTGTGCTGACTTTATCTTGAGTAGTCAAAGTTGTGCTGACTTTATCTCGCGTAGTCAAAGTTGTACTGACTTCATCTTGCGTAGTCAAAGTTGTGCTGACTTTATCTTTGGTAGTGACTGTCAAACTGGTGTGGTGTGCAGCACTTGTGGTAATCTCTGTTACCTGTGTGACTGCAGAGGAAGTGGTGGTGTCTGCAAAGAAACAAACAGCATGAAAAACTCTGTGAGGATGCACGGCATTTGCACCTGATCAAGATAAGGCTAGTGGATCATTAGATGGCATTTTCAAGGCTGATAACAAAGCTGATGTTTTGGACTAAAAGCAGAGGCATAACTGGGAGTTACGTGTCACACAGGAGGTGACTATATCCAGCTCCGTTTAGTATTATTTAATGACACTGTATGCACAAAGACAGCACTTAGACTCACCCAAGTTTTCCTCTTTTATGTGCTATATCACATCAGGAAGAGTAGCAAACACAATAAAATATTATCAAATATCTTAAATGATCAAGTGAATTTGTTTTTACATTTAAGGCATTTTAATATTTCCTCAAATAAAGACATACTGTATGAAATTAACCACAAATCTTAGTCTATTTTATATTGTCTTATGCCTCGTATTATTACCTAATGTGTGTCTAGCTCAACAATACACACTAATTAAACACTAGCTTCCTTCTGACCCCACCTTTACCTAATAAAAGTAAGTGGGTGTAAAACCACTAAAACAATGATTCACAGGTAAATGGGTGAGTAGCCAATCAGGACATGACACAAAGAAGGCTTTTTCTGTTTGTATTTCTTGTGCTATTAATTACTGTTGCTTATCATAAGAGAAACAGAGACTTTTACCCACTCTATTCAACGCTTTTAATCAGGTCTAATATTTGTGTTTCTGCACTCTTTTAAGCACCTTAACACCTCACCATAGGACACACTTATTCATTACTACAGTGCTAGTTGTTTCCAGCAGATGGTGACAATGCAACCAAAACTGAAGAGGTCAATAGCAAGATGGCACTGTTGCCAGGTTTTATATGCACTATTGCATATCTGCACAGAAACAGTAGGTCTTTAGGCATTAAGCACATGACAATCAAGACAATCTTTAATTATTTTTATAGATATGGCTGCCTATTGTTTTTTTTTCCAGACCCACAATGTATGTGATGTGCTCTTTTCTATCTCTGCTGTTCTGTTTTGTTTTTGTGTGGTTGCTGTGTCACGTGTTGTTAATAAGATTTAAAAGTAAATAGAATATATTGGGGGAAAAAATCAAATAAAAATGGCTGCCTGAATGTTGAATTAAAATGTTTAGTTTAAATACAATATTTTCAATCTCAATGTTTGTTTTATTTGCTTGGTGAGAGAAGACGCAGATTAAGAAGCAAAGCTGAGCTGTTGGATGAAGTGTGTTTGCTTTTCTGATTTAAGTGTTGAATAAATGAAACACTCTTTGGCTGGAGTCCAGGCTCGGTGCACCAAAACAAGCAACAAGCAGCATTGTTGGTGTGTCAGTTGAAGCCTTCAATGCCTGTGGCAACACTTCGTGCTGGACTATTATCAGAATCCTCAAAGACTCTGACTGTCAACATGAAGGAAATATTGTGTCTATGTCACACACAAAAAAAGACTTTAACCACTTTCTAAGGTTGCAACTGTGTCTCCTACTCACCAGAAATCATGTATATTCTTGATTATTTGGAAAACACAAGCAAAATATTGACAACTTATTTTGTATGAAAATATAAAATGTTGATAAGAATTAACATATTGGTTCACTTCATACAAACTGAGCAAGGAGATGTGACAATTACAGCTACCATTTCTTTGGATAGGAAACAGTTGCAACTTGAGATTTTTTTTTATAATGCAGTGGACGAAATATTTTAACATCTAGATGGTTAGAAAAGTCTTGAATTTTGAGGTACTTGTAATTTCCTTAAAGGTTCTATGTTCTAAGGCTCTATGAGTTGTCCTGATATGGTCCTCAACATGACAGTGGCTGAGCCAGCAGCTAGCAGCTAATGGTGTTAACTCCATAACTAAACAACAGCAACAGTGCTCATAGAGCTAATGGTGAAACCGGAGAGTGGGCACTACACTTCCACAACGACAATGTCCTGATATCAGTTGTGACCACCATACGAGTCCAGTGCAAAGCAGCGGCTATGAGCTAGCCAGTGGGATACAAACATGCACTAACATGGATGTTTTAAGTTTTTCCATTTCTGCTACTTTTTCCCCAGCAATGCACACTATCTGATAACAGCAAACAGTAACAACATGGACAACATCACAGTAGCAACACAGACACGAGTGCTCACTCAGGCCTGTTCAACGAGGCCTGATAGTGAAGGCAGCTATGGCTGCAGGGATCAGGCTCTTCTCAAAGCTAGCCTCTCTTCACCTAATTGCTTTGTACCTGCGCTTGGAAGGCAGTGGGGTAAGGAAGTGATTGACTGGGTGTTTGATGTCCTGTTCTACTGAGATAGCAATGCGTGCAATGGCTAATTTTTAACTCTGTGAGGTTGGGTGTGGAGAAACCAATTATTCTGCAGTAGTGTTGTTTATGTGTGTGAGTTCGGCCCTATTAGTAACTGATAACGTGTGAAAGAAGCAGGTGGAGCTGTACAGTAGGCTGGGCTGAATAACCATCTGGTACAGCAATAGGAGGAGACAGGGCAATTTAGAGTCCTTAAAGTTTGCAGATGGCTAATAATCGTTGGTGGCTCCCTTTAATGATGTCATTGGTGTGCCAGTTGAAGTTAAGTCTATTGTCCAGTGTCACTCTTAGGTATCTGAAACTGTCAACTATTTCAGCTGTTTGGTTTTCAATCAGAATGGGATGCTGAGGTGAGGGACCAAATATTATTTCTTTTGTCTCACACCACTGGGTGAAGAGTGCACCTGTGTTGTGACAGTGCAGCCGGCAGCAATGAGGTGGCATGGGTTGAATTTTGTGGGGGGAGATTTCTTGGGTTCACAGATTATGGTACGTAGCAGTTTTCCAGAGGGTAGCAGGTGTGGCAGCCTGGTAGGATTTGCAAAAGAGGGTTAGGGTTAGTGGAGAAGTGGTAAAGGTTCCATGTCCCCGTCCCAGCAAAGGTGCTGATGCCATCGGCTAAGCTGGCGCTGTATCCCCTACTCCATAAAGGACACTGTTCCTCAGTGTTCCTCTGGTACAGGGAGAGCTCTCAGCCACTCTTCACATACAGTAGAGAGTGGGTATCAAGGTGGGCGTATAGTGTATTCAGTTCTGGGTCGGTTCGTGCACTCAGGTTGGGTTTGGATTCATGTTCAGTAAGGGTTTTCACTTTCTAAAATGCCTGCTTGGTGTTGATGTTGCTGAATTCAAAATCCAGTCTATCCTTGAATTTCAGTTTTGTCTTAAGTACCTTAATTTTTACGCTTTGATTTGCCCTTTGGAGTTTAGGCCTGTCTTTTGCCCCAAGATTATGAGCTTTTCCTTCAGCTCTGTTTTATTTGGGGAGTGATCCAAGGTTTGGAGTTGAGATATTATTGTCTTAATTGGAATGGTGCTGTATATGTCAACGTTGATGTAATCCCTGATGACAGAAACCCTAATGTTCAGATCTCCATCAACAATACCCCAGTCAGAGAGAGTGCCATGCCAGGGAGCAATGGAGTTGAATGATGGCGTACTCCGACCACTGACCACTGTACGGCTGCTTAGCATGGCCAAGCGCAGCTGAGTGGCTAAGGGTTAGGGTTAGTTAGCTAAGTTGTCCCGGTCAAACAGCTGACTTCTGGTTTAGCACTCTGCTAACTTGAATGGGAATAAAATTATTTAATCTTGAATAACTTTCTAAATGTTAGTGGACCAAATACACCAGATCTTGATACCGAAATGCAACAATTTGCAGGGGTTGCGATGCATAAAAAAACGCATCCACTGATTAACAGTAGTCTCTTTCCCATTGTAAGTCTTCGGGAAAAAGTCTTTCTGGACCCAACGGCATCATGTGACGAACCTCAGGAATTACAGTACCACTGTTTGGCCACTATGTAAATTGGCTTCAAAGCAGGATGGGCATACACATCTTGATTTTGCTACACCTCCTCTTATTGATGTAAACGCAGACCCCACCACACTGCATCTTCCCTGACTGGCTTGTTCTGTCAGACCTAACGATCGTGAAGATGTCCAGGCTGACCTCCACATCAGAGACCGACTCATCAAGCCAAGTTTTGGTCAGGGCAATGATATAAATGTCTCAGAAAGCCCTTTTGTAGCAGGCAACGGGTGTGTGGCAAGTCCTTTTTATTCTGGAGTGAGCGTACGTTTGACAGAATTATTGACAGTTCCTTAATCTGCTGCGAACAGAGTGCCTCAGGGATCACAAACCACCAATTGTGTCACTAATTGGTATGGGCGTTTCTGATGACGTGCTGATAATATTGTGCATGCCTGCTACTTCGTTATGTTTCATAAACTAACAATAAATGAACTGACCAGTGAAATAAGCAGAACAATCCATAATGAAGATAACCTATTTAAAAAATTACCTCCACACAATTAACTTCAATAAACTCTTGCTTAAACATTGACAGATAGGTAATAATAATCTAATGCTTTACTCTATACTGTAGTAGTACACATGAATAGTTTTACTTATCTGCTCCATCTGTTAATAACATTATCACAAGTTTCTTAACGGCTTCTTCGGGGGCGGCAGTAGCTCAGTCTCCAGAGACTTGACTTGGGAACTGGAGGGTCGCCGGCTCAAGTATACTGACCAAGCTTGGAGTGTGGACAGTCCCTCAGGGATTGATAAAGTATATCTCATTCTTCTTCTAGATGCACCTTGAGGTGAGGTGGTCAACTAATGAAGCTGTTTGTCCTGTCATAAAATGAGGTTCAAATAAGGCCGTAGAGTCTGTGACGTGTTACCCAAAGCAGAAACATCTGTTTGTCAAGTAATGATGTGTGTTTACTGATGATGCAGACAAACAGGTGGCAGTCAGCTGGCATTGCACGCCTGTGTGCATTCATGTGTTTGCCTAAGTAGCAGACGCCACAGAAAGTTATCAGGATTACTTTCACTGATTAAATATTTGCTTCATTTTCCATCCCCACGTCACCTTCCTATTTAGGCTACTTTAACTTCCTCTCATGATTTACTAGTAGCAGTTCATACTTCACTTTAATAATCACTATTGCGCAAAAAGGAGAACGACAAACGCTGACTTGTAATTTACAACAGCACACAATAATATGTTGCTTCAGTATAAAGGTTTCTGTCTTTCTTCAAGGCTGCTTGTTGTCCAACTTCTAATGCAACCCTGGCCTCAGATATTGCTGTTGTAGACATTAAAATTGTACTAAATACAGTGTTCCTTTCATACTGAGAAGAAAACTGTCTCTTATAAAGCTGCCTCCCACTACAGGAAGTTTCCAGTTTGCATAACTTTGCATCTTCATAATATTTCAACATGACATTCAATTCAAACTCTCAAACAAATGAAACACGTCAGTTCAAAAGGTAGAAGTGTGAAATGTTGGCTTACCTTTACAGACTGTGACTGCAAATAGGCACAACAGCACAGTGAGGTGCATCGCTGCAGGCATGTTGAGAGAGGAAAAGGCTGGCGGTCATATCGACAGTATTCAAATACACACACAGTCTACATCCTTGACAGCAGGATGTGCTGAGTGCCTGAGGAGGAGTGCTCTAAACGCGGGGTTGGTACATATGAAATCCTTCAGGCTGGTTGGTCAATGTTTAAACAATACTGTGTGTTTGCTCTCTGTTTAAAGCGACAGTCATTCAGTGGGCGTTTTTTATTTTGATTGACATTCTGGGTGGAAGTAACAAAAGTTGCTTGCTGTAAATGATGTAAATCAGTTGGATGTTGTGAATAATGAATGGTAGACGATGTTAAAGCAGTCCAGTTGATTTTCTGAGCAACACTGTTTCAACAGCAGACAACTGGCAAGTTATCACCCTGTTTTTCAATTCACATATACCGTATTTCATCACTTCTGTTAGTAGTTCGTAAGCATTTAAATCTCTTCCCTTTTTTTTTTTTTTGTTACTTCCACCCCTGAGGCCACTTTCCTTCAATGATGCATTTTGTTTTGTGAATGATGATTGGCCCAGCCAAAATTTGTATGCGGGCCCCTTGTGGATAGTAAATGGGCTGAAAAATGGGCCCTATATGGGACTGTCCACAGGTTCCATACCACCCCATGACATTTTCCTACATAGGTGGGTTAACCCAAGTGGGTCCCAGATAGGATGCCTATTTTGGACCCATACCTAGTTTGTACTCAGGTAGCCCCAGAATGACCCATGACCCAATACAGGGCCCATTTTCAGCCCATTTAGTAACCACAAGGGGCCCCACATACAAATATTGGCTGGGGATGAATGTAAGATGTAGAAAGTGACGGAACACAGCTCTGTTTTCATCATACCATCTGTTTAATCAAACCAACTTATCTCTCTATTTTTCATTTCACACCCTTTTCAGCCCAGAAGAAACTAACAGCATTGAATGTTCCTGCGATCCCCCAATACACATTGGTTCATTTTATACATATCATATCAACGTTTCTAAAGTGACATGGTTCAGATTACATGTGTATGAGCTGACTTTGTCATCTGGAGGTGTAGGGGATAGTGGATGGTGGACTGAGGGACACCTACACAAGACACCTGCCAAGATGCAAACCACTTTAGACTACTACTGGAGACCAACAACAAAATTGGTTATGTTTTAGCAACCCATTGCTGTTTTACAAGCTGCTTTTTAGGCACCAAACATGATGTTTTTCAGAGACCAAATGCTGATTTTTCACTGGGGCTAGTGCCACGAAATGCTTTTGTTTTTTACACTGTGTTTCCTGCTAGGAAAGTGCCACGCAAAGTGACTGCTTTATACTGAGACACTGATGTCTTTCCAGCCAGCATAAGAAAAGCAGGTGTTCAGATTTTCCTACCATGATCAAATGGTTTTTGTGCCTAAACCTAAGTACCACAGTAACCACAGTGTTGTTGAATTTCAAAGAAAGGTAAAGTTTCAACATATCTGCTACATAATAATGTAGAAAAGTGACGTATCCATGGTTTGTAAAAGCACCAACATTTTGTCTAGTGACTGGGTTGACATTTTACCCCTCTGTTTTTCAATTCCCATGCATTTTCATCATCTCAATTTTCGTTAGCTAATATTTGTTACTTACACCCATCATGCTTCTAAATGTCAAAAGAGTAATATTTTCAGTATGAACAGAGCCATACCGCCAAATATAATACTGCAAATGGAAATAAAGTTTTCTTTGACTAAAGTGGTCCTAATTGAAATGGGATTTTTGTAATACCAAGGAGTAAATACTGTATTTATTATCTGCTTGTCCAAACTTTATTATTGTGGGGAAAACTGATGACAACTGCATGTTTTTGATCAAACAAAATGCATAATTAGGATACAAGGTATTAAATGAAAGCCATCACATGCTTAACAGATTTTCATATCATTCAAACAAACAAACAAACAAAAAACAATAAAACAAATGTAATTCATCAACATTCACAGTTCTTTGAAAACCTCAAAGCCAACAACGATGCAAGCTTTACTCTACAAACACTCATCTACTGGGACTTACAGTCCTCGTGCCTTGCTGAAGGTCTTGTTAATGCAGCAGTTACACTCACTCAAGATGTGATAAAAAGAAAACCAGCACCATCATTAACATGACAGACAGTGAAACAGCTTTTCATCCCTGAGTGTCAACATCATTCAGATATAAATACACAAAAAAATTGGACAGAGACACATTAAAACTCCACAGACATGATGGGAAAAGTGTTCCAGCACTTCCACTTAAATATCCACAACACCTCAGAGTTGAGACAGAAACTCGAATGGAACGGTTTGTTGGAGGAAAAACACCATCGGTTATAACAGTTTTACAAATTTATGCAGAGGCAAAAAAAGACATTTGTTAACAGATAAAAAAGCAAAATGTTATTTTGCCTCGATGAGGAACTTCACAGTTGAGCAAGAACTCTGTCTCTAGGCTTTTTCCTTTAGAGGTATAAGCGGTGGGAGCGTTTCCTGCTGTACATCTACAGCACTTCTGTCTGATACCAGCTCAGTGGGGGGGCTGTCATCCTGTCAACACAACAGAAAGCAATGCACACATACTAATTAATATCACTGCAAGTAGAAAACGCTGACAGACACAATCAACAGCATGAACAGAGAAATAGTGGAGAAGAGTTACACTATATCTCTCAAATTCGTATTAGTGGCAACATTTTTTTAAATTTAGCCTTCATTAAGACAAAAAACATGAAAATAAATGGTGTTCAATGTGGTCAGTAAAAAATAAAACACATTCTCTTAATAAAAGAAGTGAAAACAATCCAAAAAGCAGAATCTTATTAAATCTCCTGTGTGGCTGACTTACTCTGTGCTTCAGGTAGGACAGGTAGGTGTCCCACCCTAGACTAATAAAGTTGATGAACACCACGCGGTATTGGAGTGAGAGGAAGTAGAAGTTGAACATCTGAGCGGCAGGCCAAACAGTGCACTCCGCCTGCAGGCAAGAACAACACAGGTGAGCAAGAACAGACTGATTACACAACGCAAACATTGTTTAAACTCACTTTCAGCTGGCTTTTAACCAAAATATCTTTTTTTACAGATCATTTAGAGGAGACTGCCGTTGAGATTTTTCAAGGGAATTTTGTTCTTTAACCTTAGGAAAAAAATGGACTATAGTTAGCATGTGGTGATCCAGCTCTATCACAGAGAAATTAGGTTAAAATACAACGAATCTGAAACAGCAAATAGATTTTTGAGGGAAATGTTTTCTGTTAACATGATGAGAAAATGTTGCTGATTGAGGCATCTGGCAAGTTGCAAAAATGTTGAGACTGATTCAGAAAAATGTTCACTGACAACATATTTCAGTTGTTTTCCGCCAAAGTTGTCAGTCTTGCAATAGACCGTCCCCTCATACTGACTAAAGTATTATGTTTTCTATTACCTTTTTCATTAACATTTAATTTAAACCACGATCTTTCCCTAACCTTAACCAAGAACGGGTTTGTTGCTTTAACCTCAGACAGGACGCCTGGACGGGAACCCGCAAAGTTCTGGTGTCAAGGTCCTGCACTGTGAACGCCCGGCATACTCCCTAGCCACCTCCTTTTGAAGCCGACACAGTACATGAATGTGGTGTTTTGTTATCTGAAAGAAACATAATCCCTGAACGTAATCCAGGCAGCGATTACATGCCATAACAAAGTAATTAAGAAAGCAGTTTAGTAACATACAAACCTAATTTCTAGGAGACAGTGCTGGTTGATCACAAATGAGTGTTACACATAAACCACACCGATCACATTTCAAAGGGTCAGTCAGTAGGATTCATCCTCAAAGAGCCATGCAAAATTTCATGGCAATCCATCAGACAATTTTTGAGATATTTCAGTCTGGTTGAAAGTGGTGGACTGAAATCGACATTGATAGAGCCACACTGCCAGCTTATTGCATATAGGCTTAAAATTGCAGCAACAAAATGAAGTGGACTGGACCGATGCTCACATTCAGCTTTCTTTTCTCCTTGTGTTTTACATGAGCACCAAAGGACACAAGCATAGTCAGGACTGTTTAAGTCACTGGTTCCCAACTGGTGGGTTGCAGGTCCATTCTGAATGGACTGCAAGTGACTCGCTAAAGTGTCAAGTTTGTAAAAAAACCCCCAAACTTTATGATGAAGTACGGTGAATTTACAGGATAGAGCTTTCATCTTGAAATGTTTCCTGCTGTAGAGTGAGCGACTGACAGACAGCTACCTCACAGAGACAGCAAACAGGCTTGACGACATGGCCAAAAGCAAGTATGACACTGAATATATTAAACTGAACTGATGTCTAAGGAGAAAACTGGACCTCGTGGTTGGACCACGTGGGAACCACTGGTTTAAGTGACAGTAGCTAATGCATATAAAAACTGCAAAGTTAATTTCTTTTTTTTTTAAGATATTTTTTTGGCATTTTGCTTTTAATGGACAGGACAGCCAAGTGTGAAGGGGGAGAGAGAGAAGGGATAACATACTGCAGCAACAGCCTTGTACATGGTGAGACCTGACAGGTGGACTTGCCTTAAAAATCTGCAAATATTGTATTGTTGTCCAGAGAATCTATATCGTATTGTATGGTGATGAAACTGGTGATGTACACCCCTACATGTTACTCACCGTATAAAGTTCCCAGAACTTGTCTTTAAATTCCTTCCATCCTTCAGTTAAAGTGTGTCCCTCCATGAGACCTAAGCCTACAATAAACAGAATTGTCTGTCAGATGCGCGTCAGCGTAACATGTCATCAATACCAATTTCAGATAAGGGCTGGACGAGCTCTTATAAAACATGGCTGACACTCACAAACAGAACCTCAGTCAGATCCAAACTGATTATCACGGACGACCTTTGAACTTCATTCACCTGTGATACACACACATCGTCTTACCTCACCCACTTCTTTAAGACAAGCTGCTTAGTGCCAAATAAATTCTGAAATGCCTCTCACCCATAAAAAAGACTATTCCCACAACTGGTGCGCCGAACAGCATGTCCACCAGAACCTTCTTGCCCACCGCTTTGAGAGTATTTCCCGCGAACAATCCATCCAGCCAGATGTACCAGCCGTGCTGCACCGGGCCCAAGGAGCAGCCAAATGTCAACATTTTACCTTCAGGGAGAGAAAGTCAAGGCAAAAAGAAAGAATTAATTTGAATGAAAATACCATGTTTTATTCGTTATTTATTTATTTGTTAAGAACATATAAGTATTTTATAAACAAACAAATAAATAAATATAACATTACACCTTAAATCATACTGTATTTAAAAAAAGCCATCATTTTGTTCAAATTCTGCTGAATATTATGTTTACCAGGAAGAAATTGTTTTGTAGAGGTGATAGGCCACCCAGATACTGGCACAGGCATCACAGATATCTTTTATCAACACATGAACCAAATTCAAATAAAAGCTTTCGTTTTTATTTAGCCTTGAGTTTATACAGATTATCTGAGGTGCTGTAAGAGCAACGAAAGTTTGATTTATTAGCCTACTGTATAAACTGTTGACTCTCACAGAATCAATCAAAAGAGTCAATTCAAAATATAAAGTATAATGGAATATAATGTGGTGAGCTATTTCCACAGTAGCTTTGCTTGTCTCTTTTTCTCACCTGTCCTTTTCCAGTCTTGGACTCTGCCTGGCTTCTTGAAGTTCTCCCAGGTCTGCTGCACAATGTCCCCCAGCGCCAGCATACCCCCTGCGCTCAGCGTGTTTGTGAGCAGCAGGGTCCGGTTCTGGAAAAGTGGTCGCCAGGTGAACCGAATCCGGACCAGAAAGTTTTTACCTAACCGGGGGAGCATGACTGCAGAGAGAGTGCTGTCATCAGCAGGAGAACTAGCTCTCTGTCTCTCTAACTTCTAAGTAGGTGTTTATCCTCTTACTTACACAGTTAAGCTCAGGGCCATCATCAGCGTACGCTACCAAATGTTTAAAAAAAAGAAAAAACACACAGCATGTATGTAGGACTACAAACACTAAAGCACACAACAAAATACACATTCAAAAATATTCCTGTGCCTGAAGTGTAGTGCTCTAAACTGTGGGTTGGTCTGAGCAAGTATTTGCTCTGTATTTAAAACATCATTAGGGCCCAAGCACCAAATGGTATTAGGATCCTATTGTGATTGCTCAGTTTAGTATTACTATTTCAGTCAGGACCACTTTAGTCAAAGAAAACTTCATTTCCATTTGCAGTATTATGACTCTGTTCTGGGGCCCCTCTGCCTTTCCAAAGCTTACACAGAATGCCTCCTCCACGTGCCTACATGGAAAGCCTCAGGTGGAGAGAACACACCTCTCCGCCCTTCTGCGTGCCTATGTGGAAAGCCTTAAGGCGGCGAGAGCACACTTCTCTGCCCTTCCATGCACCTACATGGGAAATCCAAGGCAGGGAGAGCAGCCGCAAACACCCCCCAGGAACAGAACAGAGCCAGTATTAATGACGCTGTGACAACGAGATGACATTGATAAGTCAGACATATTATGAAAAGGAGGAGCGAACACCTGCCTGTCTGGCTGTACTATGGCGCGCTCAGGAGTAGGCAGAGAGGAGGCAAAGAGACGACAGTCCGAAGTAGAGGGAGAGAAAAGGGTGAGAGAAAGGTACCGTGCCTCCTCAACAGACAACCTGGTCAGTGTGAGAGCACATTCAAGATCAACAGAATTCAACACACCTCTAATTGTTTTCATGTGTAGGTGAAGACAGACCTGAGGAACAGGCTGCAGGGGGACCATCTTGCTGCATGCATGCTACTCAGCATCCATGGGCCACCTCTGACCGAGTTTCCATACGACAGAGCCATGGAGCTCTTTTTCAAAAAAATCAAGAAAAATAAAGTGCTCTCAGCCAGGCTGCAAACTGTGCCATTAGATTAGGCTACAGTTGTGTAGTGTTGTGCTAGAGTTGTGCTACAGTTGTATAGTGAACAAATAGTGTATTTATAAAAACATTCAGTTTTAAGTTGTCATAATTTCACAGGTCAAATTTCACATCTCACAGGAGACAAGAGGAGATTAGGCTACAGTTGTGTATGCAGTTGTGACAAAATGTCTTGTCATGTCAAAAATTGTATTTAAAGGGTTAAAATTCTGAGAAGGAATTAATATTTGGTCGTTTTGCTCAGGACTAATGTTGGTTGAAAAAAAAAATCATATTTAACAATTTAACATCGTTATGGCAGTTTTAATAGGGGACATTTTTTCCCTCTAAGGTAACAAGATGGATTTTTTTAAACCTGACACTGCACAAAAAATATAAAAGACATCAAAAAAAAAAAAAAGAATATTGACACATCCCAGACTGTGAAAGAATCAATATTTTTATTTTTTTTTATTTTTTTTTTTAAATAAAAAAAAAAAAGGTGCATTATGCAAATTAAAACTGGCATTTAAAGGGTTTACATTCTTAAAATATTTGTAGTATTAGTGATTTTTTTTGACAGGAGGTCAGACAGAAACGTGGTTGTTTTAAATTTGAGAGAGGAAAGGTTTGTCGGAAGAAAAAGTCCATTTGGTGTGACAGTCCTGCTGCATTTTGCAAAGGCTGAAAAGACGTTCGAACAGCAAAATGTTCTTTTGCCTTTAGGGACTTCACAGTTGAACAAGGACTCCATCTCTAGCTTTTTCCCTCAGAGGTTTGGGCAATTTTAACACTTCCTGCTGCACATCTACAGCACTGCTGTCTGATACCAGCTCAGTGGGGTGGCCGTCAACCTGTCAACACAACAGAAACCAGTACACGCATCAATTTAATGAATATCACTTCACTTTTTAATAACTGAGCAAGTAGAAAACTAATTCTCTCCTAATTCGTCCACATTAATGGCAGAGTTTTAAGATTTTAGCCTTTATTAAGGCACAGATATAAAACTCAATTGCGTTAAATGCTTATACAATAAGTAAAAATGAAACACATTCTCTCAATAGAAAAAGTGCAAACTGTCCAGGAAGCAGAATCTCTGTTGAAACCCCTGTGAAGCAGACTCACTCTGTGTTTGAGGTAGGACAGGTAGGTGTCCCATCCTAAGTCAACAAAGCTGATGTACACAACACGGAACTTGGGTGAGAGGAAGTAGAAGTTGATCATCTGAGCGGCAGGCCAAACACAGCAGTCCGCCTGCAGGCAAGAACAACATAGGTGAGCATAAATAAAGCTGAACTGATTACACAACAAGTGACCAAAGGAACCATGAATAATTGTGCAAAATTTCATGGCGATCCATCAGATAGGTTTTGAGATATTTCAGTCTGGTTGAAAGTGGTGGACTGACACTGACATCGACAGAGCCACACTGCCAGCGTGGCTAAAAAGGCTTGAGATGGCAGCAACAAAATGAAGCAGACTGATGCTTGCTTTCAACATTTTTTCTCCCCATGTGTTTTATATAAACCAAAGGACAAAAGCACAGACAAGATATGTAGGCTACAGTTTAATTTAGGCACCTGCACAGATAGACAGATAGGTGTTGCATAAGCATCTGCCCTTTTGCCCTCTGCCTTGAAGTGCCCTTTTTGGAAGACATATTTTTTCCTTTTTAAAAAAATTTTTTTTTAAATATTTTAGTTTTAAATTTGGCCCATGGCATCAGTTTTCAATTAAACGTGTGTTGTACGCCCGACAGCGTGCACTGGTGGTGTTGGAGGGGACGTGGATTAGGGGTCCAGTATGGGAGAGTTTGTCCCCAATCTATAACTTCTAAAGGCTCACCTGAATACAGCCTGTCTAGTTTAGGCAGTAACCCACCATTACAGTAACAAGAAGTAAGCTAGTGTGGTGTAGAATCACACCGTTTACCTCCAACTCTGTGCCAGATTCGGGTTCACCAGCTGCCCGGTGCAGGGAGAGACAGATACCGAATTGCTTTCCAACTTACATGTGTCTTTTTAAACCAAAATGTCAATTTGAAATAGTGTGTATGTCTCCCATGTCGAGTCTCAGATAATCAGTTTAAACAAAAATGACATGCAGTTTGGTGCTGTGCTGCGTAAAGGAAGCAGTATTTCAAGAAACCCATCTGGTGCTCATAGAAAGAAATCCTCTGGCAGGGTACACTTGCATGTGCACAATTTTTGGAAGAAGTGCCCTTTTTTCCACCTGAGCACCTGCTCTGCATAATGTCTTTATTGGTTTAACTTACCGTTACAAATGCAAAAAAGCACCAAAGTTAACTTCTTCTCTCTGGTTATATCTGGTTAAAGAGAAGAACTGTGATATGATGAGTGGATGACAATGCAAGTACATCTGCACTGATCTGCTGATCCAGATCCACAGGTGAGACCTGACAGGTGTACTTGCCTTAAAAAGTTCCCAGAACTTCTCCCTAAATTCCGTCCATCCTTCAGATAAAGTGTGTCCCTCCATGAGACTCATACCTGCCATAAACAGAGTCGTCTGTCAAATGTGTGTCAGTGCATGCTTCAGTAATAGCAACTTCAGCTAAGGGCTGGAGGAGCTTTTTATAAAACATGACCGACACTCACAAACAGAACCTTATGTAAGTCCTGTGAACTGTTTTTAACAGATGACCTTTGTACTCCATCCACCTCTGATACTGACACACATTGTCTTTTTGTCTCCAATAAAATGTGAAGTCTTAAAAATACCACATCCCAAAAAACGGTGAGGCGACCACCTGGTCCACCAGAATCTTCTTGCCCAGTGTTTTTAGAGCTTTACCCACGAACACTCCGTCCAGCCAGATGTACCAGTAGTGCAGCAGTGGGCCCATGGAGCAGCCCACCGAAAACATGAAACCTTTGGGTAAAGGGCCGAGGAAAGAAACAGGAGAATTAAAGGCAATGAATGAGTCATTCATAACACAAATATTCTCCAAAATACAATTGTTATTCTATAAAAAACCTGGAGCAGCATCATTTTTCTTGTCCTGCTTTAGAAGCCTGTCTTGAGTATTTGTACCTTTGAACCTCGAGCAATTTAATGCAATTTCTTTCAAAAACATGGGAAAAAAAGCTGACTTGGTAAGAAATGTCCTACCAACTGCAAAAAAAAAAGATCTAGAAAATTAATTTAAAAAGGAGGAAAAGAAAAAAAAACTATATTTATTATAACCATAACATTTTAAAAGTAGGTTACAGAATTATTATAATTTTTAAACACTCTTTCCAGGTCATTACCTTGTTTGTCTTTACCTTTCTTTCTTTTTCTTTCTTTCTTTCTTTCATTTCACTACTTGTTTTGTTTTTAAATCTCACTTTTTGCTAATTTCTTGGGTCATTTTTTTTCTGACATTGTTCATTGCCTTCTCCCCATATTTTAAAGGAAATCAAGCCCATTTGCTCAGGTTTCAAAGGGTTAAGAGATGGAGATTTGGATATACTGGTTGAGAGAGTTTGGAATTTTATTTTGTATTGAAAAAAAGAGATTCAACCTCTCAACTAATGGGCCATGGTACTGTCTTGTGGGGGTATTACACTATTAGAAAAACATTTTTAAATTTGGTTGCAATGCCATATATCTTGCATATTTTAACATTTACCCTTTTCTACCTTCTCCTTTATGGTCTTTTAGAACCAAAAACACATAAAAGTTTAAGTCTGCGTTCTCTGAGGTTGTGCAAATTATCTGAGGTGCTGTATGAGCAGTCAAAGTTTGAAACATGTTCTGTAGAAACATGTCCCCCACGCTATCCTGCAACATTATGTTCATTTGGCAGATGCTTTTATCCAACACACTGTGCTATGATGACTGTCTACATTTCTTTTCATTGACTGTGAGGCCAGTCATTCAGTCATGGGTAGAGCAGTCACCAGCACCTCCAGGCCTGATGGTGAACTATTCAGACGAAGCAATAATTGCATTCCTCAGGCTTTGCTCTTCTTTCTTTCTCACTTGTCCTCCTCCAGTCTCGGACTCTGTCTGGATTCTTGAAGTTCTCCCGGGTCTGCTGCACGATGTCTCCCATCCCCATAATGACTCCTCCAATCAGGGTGTTAGTGGCTAGCAGGGCCCGGCCCTGGAAAAATGGCCGCCAGTTGAACCGAATCCGGACCAGAAACTCTTTACCCACCCGGGGAAGCATGACCTCTGGACTGCAGAGTACGTACTGTCTGTCATCAGCAGGAGAAGCAGCTCTCTGTCTCTCACTGTGGGCAAGTTGACTAACTTCTAAGTCGGTGTTTATCCTCTTTATTTACTCCAACATGCTTCAGCTCAAGGCCCTCATCAGCGTAATCTACTAGTGTTAAAAAACCCATCATGTATGTAGGACTTCACCACAAGAAAGCTGAATGTTTATCACTTATCCAATGAGAGCTGGAGACATATGTGGTCCACCTCCAAATGATGCTGCACCAGAAACACAGATGGCTCAACACAAAAGCACACACAAAATTAAAGCAAACATCTCACAGTCATAAACTATAGCTGTGCCTGAGGAAGAGTGCTCTAAGCACTGTGTTGATGAACATCAAATCCGTCAGGCCGGATAGTCACTGTTTGTACAGGTATTTGCTGTGTATTTAAAACAACAGAGATTTGTCCACCCATTCCTGTAGGAATTCAAGGAAAGTCAGGGGTCCACAGGCATGTCCCTGAGTTTTGTGACGATCCTGGGGGAAACTGTGGTGTTAACACTGGACTGTAGTCAATGAACAGTAATCTCATGTAGCTCCTTTTTTTGACCAGGTGAGATAGGGCGGTGTGGAGGAGGTGAGCTACGGTGTCTTCTGTTAATCAGTAGGGACGGTAGAGAAAGTGCAGTGGGTCCAGTGTGCTGGGCAGTGAGGAGCAGATGTAATCCTTAACCAGTCGTTCACAGCGCTTCATCACTGAGGTCAGTGCCACTGGGCAGTCGTCATTCAGGCAGGCTGGTCTTGTTTTCTTGGGGACAAGAATGACTGGACTTCTTAGGTACAGGTTGAATATCATGGCAACACTGGCACTAGTTGGTCAGTACATAGTGTGACTCATACTTTCTGGTCTTGCTGTTTTTCTTGGTGTCCAAGGCTTAAAGGCCCTCTTGATGTCATGCTCAGAAAGGGTGACAAGCATGGCTGTAGCCAGCTATGAGGTCACCGAGGTCCGGACCTCTGTAAAAATTTCAAAGAGGAAAAGAATAGAAGAATTTCCCCCGGTAAAGGGTTTTTTTTGGGGAGTTTTTCCTTATCCGCTGTGAGGGTCTAAAGGACAGAGGGATGTCGTATGCTGTAAAGCCCTGTGAGGCAAATTGTATTTGTGATATTGGGCTTTATAAATAAAATTGATTGATTGCTTGATTGAAGAAGCTGCTAGCTGACAGATGAGGTGAGTGAATAGAGTTGGCTGTTTCATGGCCCAATAAAGTTACAAGAGGTTAGGCGGTATGTATATATACTGCATATATGTATGACAAAAAATATTGAACTTATCTTGATATTCTAAATTATGGTGATGCACCTGTATGTTGTACACTAGATGTGATTGAGGTGGGTATTTGATATATAATGCACTATAATAATAGCAATAATACAATACAATAATAGCATCCCTCTATCTATCTGAACACTGTTCAGTGGCTTGAAGCCTTAAATCACATACATCAAATAATGTTGATACATTATGCAGTGCTTCATTCACTTATTTAAGGAGTACAGAAAGGGGCTAGAAAATGCATGTAAAAAGAAAAATTTACTCTACAAACAGTTTTTAAAAACTAGAACAAAGGAAGCAGAAAATAAATATAAAAACAAATTAATAAGTATAATGAGACTCAGTAAAAAGGATTATTACCACAAATAATTAGAACTGCACAGAAACAATACACAGGGTATATGGAAAGTGCTTAATGGTATAATTAAAAAAGGTGCAGGAAAATTAAATTATCCAAATTACTTCATTAAAAACAATCAGCCAATTATAACTGAAACAAAAGAGACTGCAAATGAATTTAATAAATATTTTGTGAATGTTGGTTATAATTTAGCTAAAGAAATTGTTGACCCAATAATGAAAAATGATGTAGATGAAACTATTATTAACATAAATCCTAATACCATTTTTCTGAAAAGAATCACAATAAAGGAACTAATTGATGTGGTTAACCATTTCAAGCTTAAAAAATCCACCAACTGTAATGATATTGATATGGCATTAGTAAAAAATATTATAGATAGTATGACCCTCTGACCCATATCTACAACCAGTCACTTCAAACTGGCATATTTCCAAACCAAATGAAAACAGAAAAAGTCATTCCAATTTACAAAAATGGAGATAAGCACCTCATTTCAAACTATAGGTCAATTTCTCTTCTTCCTCAGTTTTCAACAATTTTAGAAAAACTACTCACCCATAGACTTGATAATTTAGTAGAAAAACAACATTTATTAAGCAAACATCAATATGGTTTCAGAACCAATCGATCAAACACAATGGTAGTAATGGAGATAGTAGAAAAAATAACAACAGCACAAAATAAGGACCATACACTGGGGGTATTTATAGATTTAAATAAGGTATTCGACACCATCAGCCATAACCTACTCATGAGGAAACTGGACAGATATGGGATCAGAGGGATAGAATACAGTAGTTATCTGGATCAATATGTACAACTAAATGATGAAAAGTCTAACTTATTGAAGGTTACATGTGGGGTTCCACAAGGTTCTGTGCTAGGTCCAAAGTTATTTATTCTGTATATTAATGATATTTGTAATGTGTCCAGGCTGTTACACTTTGTTTTGTTTGCCAATGACACAAATTTGTCAACTTCTGGATACAATGGAAAAAGAACTTGAAACTTTGAAAAGATGGTTTGATATTAATAAACTGTCATTAAATTTAAATAAAACTAAATATATAATATTTGGATATCGTAAAACTCAAAATCAAACACAAATTATGATAGATACCATCGAAATAGAAAGAGTCTGGGAAAATAAGTGAGGTAAGAGAAGAGAAGAGAAACCACATAGAAATCATATCCTCAAATTCACTGATTTGGTTGACTTTAAAACTGCACAAATTATGTATAAAGTAAATAACAATCTGCTTCCAGGAAGTATCCAGAGGATGTTTCAGGTCAGAGTGAGTCAGTATCAACTAAGAGGGATTTGCATGTTCCAAAAAGCAAAGGCAAGAACTAATGTAAAGCAAAAATGTATAACGGTAAAAGGTGTAAACTTATGGAATTATTTAGAAATAGAAATAAAATTATGTAATATGCTTCATAGATTTCAAAAGATATTTAAAAATAATATCATTACTAGATACAAAACAGAATTAAGAACACCATTCACCCAACTGCATTGGGACCTTTTGTGTACACAATATACACATTTTGTTTTGTTTTTTTCATTCTTTTTATCTTTTTTTCAAAGGGAGCTGACAAAACCTTATTAATGTAAGAAGGGTAGGCAAAATAAGCTAAGGCTTCAGCCTATACCTTTTCGGTCAGTGCACTTGTAGATATTTATGTTTTGGTTTTCAGTACTGAAAGGAAATTAACTATTGTTCAATTCAATGTATAAATTATGTGTATGAGTTAATGTTTGTGTACTCAAACTCTACAAGTTGTAAATGACCAAAATAAATTCACTAAACAAATTATCTTCAAGCATTATAATGTCACATAATCAATAAGGTCTAATCAGCCTCTTTGAGCCTTGTCTTGTATCTATAATGTGTATCATATACTTGATGAAGATGGTATCCTTATCATTTCACATTGCACCTACTCTGCGTTAACTTCCATGTCGCCAAGTATCCCCCACTAACCCATGTGCATCTGTGTGGATTGAGCATCATCTGCAGACTGGCAGCCACACTCCTTATCAGCTTTAGCAGATGGGACCTAACAGTTCCCCGTATCAGGAAGAGAAATACATTAAGGTGAGGTAATACACTTTTCCTGGAATGTTTAATTTTTTTTATGATTTATTGTCTACCTCACATGGGGTTCATGTTTATATGTTTCATAATCCTACAGGTTGCTTTTTTCTTTATTTTCTCTTTTCACCTCACCTATGTAAAGTTGTTATTTGATCCCTTCCAATGTTGTAGTGTGACATTGTAATTTCCCTACAGACACTTGACAGTCTGTAATCAACCAACATTCAAGAATATCTTTAAGCACATTTTCACAGACAGTATACCCTCAAATTTACTTCTGCCTTCAACCCATCTAGCATGAAATATGTTAGTTGCTGACATTTTCTAATGCAGGAAAACGAACTCCCTCCTTTTTGCAGTCTATACACTAAGTTACATTGGTCGGACTTTACATCACAGTGGCTACAGTCAGCTATGATGAAAGTAATAAAACCATTATCAATGGGGCGTTGGTGGCTTAGTGGTAGAGCAGGCGCCCCATATACAAGGCTGTTGCCGCAGCGGCCTGGGCTCAAATCCAGCCTGTGGCCCCTTGCTAATAAATAACACATTCCAATTTGTTCCCTTTCTTTTATTGTAAAGAAGTAAAACTAAGTTAGGTTAAGATTATTTACTTTATTCATCCCCCTGAGGGGAAATTCAATGTTTTCACTCTTGCTTGTCAATTACACACAAGTCTGAAAGACAAACAGGACCTATACATGCACAAAGTGGAGAGATGTCAAGGTGAGGGGGCTGCCCTTGTCACCACTACACCAGCGGCCCAACTAGCCTACTTTCTTAAATTATGAGCCATTTATGAACCATCCATTCACAATAAATTATATAAAAATGCCTGACAAGTTGACAATGTGAGACTTTCATTTCAATTGAATTACTGCAAATTTTCACAACACAAACTCAGTCCGTGGGCTGGGCCACAGAAGTAAATGTATCACAGCTATTATGAAGACATGCATGTTTGTGTGTCTGTAAGTTTCTTGGCGTGACTGTCTAACTATAATACATTTCATGTACAGCACAGCAGTAAAGCCCTCCGAGGCAAATTATAATTTATGAATTAGTGTTCAATGAATTGATTTAACAAAATAACACAAGAAACATACAGGTCGAGTAACAGGATAAATATTTATTCAACATTATTGTATTGAGGCTGCATCCCCCGAACCTTAGTCCGGTGGTTCTAAAGGTTTTCATGCAAGGGAACCCTAAACTGACACAAATTAGACTGCAGACCCTCGTTTGAGAGACACTGATCAACTGAACCTGATTTTTTTTTTTTTTTACCATTTTATGGTCCAAAAAACAGCATCTACACATATACAACCAAAAATCTGGTCTAAGCCCAAAATGACGTCCTCAAATGTCTTGTTTTGTCCACAGGTAAAACACATTAGAAACCTACCCTTAATGGATAATTGTAGCAGCTAAGGATGCAGCGTTTCATTATTAACCGTTGTTTAAAACACGACGGTTTTGTAACTGTAAGGCGTGTTTACAACAACATGTTGTCACTCTCAAAATATAAAAGGACATTTTGGTTCATTATTTTTCTGTGAGCAACTTAATAGCTTTCTCAAGGAAATTGAATCAAACTCAACTGGACTTGGCATTTGTCTGTGAAGACGAGGAGGAGAAACACCATCTATTATAACAGTTTTGAAAAATGATGCAGAGGCAGAAAATAAGTTTGAACAGATAAAAAAGCAAAATGTTCTTTTGCCTCAATGAGGGACTTCACAGTTGAGCGTGAACTCTGTCTCTAAGCCTTTTCTTTCAGAGGTGTAAGCGGTGGGAGCGTTTCCAACTGTACACCTACGGCACTGCTGTCTGATACCAGCTCAGTGGGGGGGCTGTCAACCTGTCAACACAACAGAAAGCAGTTCACATGCTGTAACAGGCAACGTGCTGTCTGCCCCCCAAACCAAACCCATTCTCTTTATAAAAGAAGTGAAAACTACAGGATGCAGAATTTCTGTTGAATCTCCTGTGTGGTGGACTTACTCTGTGTTTGAGGTAGGAAAGGTAAGTGTCCCACCCTAGGGTGACGAAGTTGATGTAGACAACACGGAATTTGGGCGAGAGAAAGAAGAAGTTGATCGTCTGAGCGGCAGGCCAAACACAGCAGTCCGCCTGTAGAACAACACAAATGAGCATAAACAAAGTGTGGCTGATGACACAGAGCAAACACTGTAGAAACGGCCACTTTCAGCTGACTGTTAACCAAAACATCTGTTTTAATAATCATTGAGAGGAAACTGCCAGTAAGCTTTTTCACAGACATTATTATCTTAACAATATAAAAGAAGTTAGTGATATTATAATAATAACAATACATTAATACATTAACTACACTGGCATTGCAAGATGGCTGAACACTAAGTGGTTTTCTGCTACGTGTGTAGCTAATGTGGTGATTACAAATGATTGTTACAAATCAGCTATACTGATCACAGTTCAAAGGGTCAGTGGTAACACAAAGAAAGACTGGGGAAACTGTTTGATGCTGAAGGTGAGTAAATATTCTGCAACTTGAAGCCTTAAAACACAAAACAAGCCTGAGAGACTTCAGGAACTCCAGCAGCCCTGCGAGGCTGTGCTTTGGCACATTGCTACTTTTAGCTAAATGCTAATGTCAGCGTTCTAACATGCTCATAATGTCAGTGCTAACATGCTGATGTTCAGCAGGTTAAATGTTGACCGTCTTTACTCTCAGTTTAGCATGTTAGCAGTTTATCATTTGCTCATTAGCAATAAACATGAAGTTACAGGTGAGGAAAAGTCAGGGTATCAGTCAGTAGAATTCATCCTCAAGAGGTCATGGATAATTGTGCGAAATTTCCTGATAATCCATCAAATGATTTTTGAGGTATTTCAATCTGGATCAAAGTGGTAGACTTTTTTTCTACTTGCAATTTACATAAACACCAAAGGACACAAGCACAGACGAGACATGTAGGCTACAGTTCAATTTACAGAAGCAAATGCGAAAAAAGCTTTTGCTTCTGGTTAAGAAAAAAGAAGAACTTCCGATGTGATGAGTGGACGACAATGCAAATACATCTGCTGATCCAGATCAACAGGTGAGTCCTGACATGTTATTAGGGTTGTGACAATACTTGTTTCATCTGTGAACCTTGACAGTTATCACTGAGCTGAATCTGATACCTTTGTTAAACAATGTTGTTGGTCATCCATGTTTGATGGCTGTTTGGAGAAGTTTGCCTTCAGGGCTTTGAGCCAGATACGGCTGAAGTTTTAGGAAAAAGATTATATTTTGGCTTAAAATGAAAAGATTTCCTTCAGAAAGATGAACTTATCCCATGTGTTGTTTTATGTGTGTTAGTGGTGTTAATTTGAAGTAAACTTTGCTGCACTGAATTGGTTGCACTTATTTATACTCATCTATGTGTTGTTTTTATCTTTCATGGACATAAGGAAAAGGGGTGGCAGTTTCTTCTGTAGCAGTGGTGATGAAACTGGTAATCTACACCCCTAATTGTTACTCACCTTATAAAATTCCCAGAACTTGTCTGTAAACTCCTTCCAACCTTCGGCCAAAGTGTGTCCCTCCATGAGACCCATACCTGTAATAAACAGAGTTTATTCTGTCAGATGTGCGTCAGCGTCACGCTTCAGTAATATCAACTTCAGCTAAGGGCTGGAGGAGCTCTTATAAAACATCTTTCTCACCTAAAAAATACCACATCCCAAAAAACGGTGAGGCGACCACCTGGTCCACCAGAAGCTTCTTTCCCACTGTTTTTAGAGCTTTACCCACGAACACTCCATCCAGCCAGATGTACCAGTAGTGCAGCAGTGGGCCCATGGAGCAGCCCACCGAAAACATGAAACCTTTGGGTAAAGGGCCAAGGAAAGAAACAGGAGAATTAATGGCAATGAATGAGTCATTCATAACACAAATATTCTCCAGAATACAATTGTTGTTCTATAAAAAAAAACCTGGAGCAGCATCACTTTTCTTGTCCTGCTTTAGAAGCCTGTCTTGAGTATTTGTACCTTTGAACCTCGAGCAATTTAATGCCATTTCTTTCAAAAACATAGGGAAAAAAGCTGACTTGGTAAGAAATGTCCTACCAATTGCAAAAATAAATAAATTACTAACATTTTACTAGCATTACTTTAACAAAATTTCTTGTTTTTAATTCTCTGTTTTTGCTACGTTGTTGGCTCATTTTTGTTCATTGCCTTCTCCCCATATTTAAAAGGAAATCAAGCCCATTTGCTCAGGTTTCAAAGGGTTAAGAGATGGAGATTTGGATATACTGGTTGAGAGTTTGGAATTTTATTTTGTATTGAAAAAAAGAGATACAACCTCTCAACTAATGGGTCATGGTACTGTCTTGTGGGGGTATTACACTATTAGAAAAACATTTTGAAATTTGGTTGCAATGCCATATATCTCGTATTTTTTAACATTTACCCTTTTCTACTTTCTCCTTTATGGTCTTTTAGAACCAAAAACACATAAAAGTTTTAGTATGCGTTCACTGAGGTTGTGCAAATTATCTGAGGTGCTGTATGAGCAGTCAAAGTTTGAAACATGTTCTGTAGAACAGAGGTCTTCAATGTTTTTCAAGCAATCAAACAAAATGGGGGCGCTAGAGAGCTAATTTCTTATCTAGGACTAACCGCCATATCGATTTTTACTAAACTTGGTAGATATGTAGAACAGGACGCCTCAAGGTGACTGGAGAAATTTAACTCTAATTGGCAACTGGGTGGCGCTATAACAACAGAAAAAAAGCTTAAAAATGGCTAAAATGCGACTGATCGCTGTGGCTCCCCCTGTGGCCCAATGTTTTTTTTTTTCCTACTTATTTTTGGTATGACTAAGTCATGGTATGGTATGCTGTACACAATCACAGAAACTGTCAGTGTGTCATTCTGTCTTTCCCACGTTTTTCTACTCACTGACGTGGTCACTCTATGTGAAACTGCACATAGGTATTGAGGACTGGCATAGGTAGAAGGTGACAAAGCTACCAATGGGTATGGACTAGCATGTTGGATTAATGCTAAGGCGTATTTAAAGACATTATAATTTGTGGAAAAAAAATATTTAAAAAATTGTCTAATCAACCAAAAATGCCACAACCCCTCTGCAGTAGAAATATGTTCCCCAGCTATCCCGCACACAGTCAGTCACAAAACCAGTAGCCCCCACATTCATTTGGCAGACGCTTTCATCCAACACACTGTGCTATGATGACTGTCTACATTTCTTTTCATTGACTGTGAGGCCAGTCATTCAGTCATGGGTAGAGCAGTCACCAGCACCTCCAGGCCTGATGGTGAACTATTCAGACGAAGCAATAATTGCATCCCTCAGGCTTTGCTCTTCTTTCTGTCTCACCTGTCCTCCTCCAGTCTCGGACTCTGTCTGGCTTCTGGAAGTTCTCCCGGGTCTGCTGCAAGATGTCTCCCAGCGCAAGAATGACTCCTCCGCTCAGGGTGTTAGTGGCCAGCAGGGCCCGGCCCTGGAAAAATGGCCGCCAGTTGAACCGAATCCGGACCAGAAACTCTTTACCCACCCGGGGAAACATGACCTCTGGACTGCAGAGTACGTACTGTCTGTCATCAGCAGGAGAAGCAGCTCTCTGTCTCTCACTGTGGGCAAGTTGACTAACTTCTAAGTTGGTGTTTATCCTCTTTATTTACTCCAACATGCTTCAGCTCAAGGCCCTCATCAGCGAAATCTACCAGTGTTAAAAAACCCATCATGTATGTAGGACTTCACCACAAGAAAGCTGAACGTTTATCAGTTATCCAATGAGAGCTGGAGACATAGGTGGCCCGCCTCCAAATGATGCTGCACCAGAAACACAGACGGCTCAACACAAAAGCACACAGATCGGTTAGTCACTGTTTGTACAGCTATTCGCTGTGTATTTTAAACAAGAAAAGTTTGTCCACCCGCCCTGATCCCCTGGGGGGTCTGCCGGTAGGAATTCAAGGAAAGTCAGGGGTCCACAGGCATGTCCCTGAGTTTTGTGACGATCCTGGGGGAAACTGTGGTGTTAACACTGGACTGTAGTCAATGAACAGTAATCTCATGTAGCTCCTTTTTTTGACCAGGTGAGATAGGGCGGTGTGGAGGAGGTGAGCTACGGTGTCTTCTGTTAATCAGTAGGGACGGTAGAGAAAGTGCAGTGGGTCCAGTGTGCTGGGCAGTGAGGAGCAGATGTAATCCTTAACCAGTCGTTCACAGCGCTTCATCACTGAGGTCAGTGCCACTGGGCAGTCGTCATTCAGGCAGGCTGGTCTTTTTTTCTTGGGCACAAGAATGACTGGACTTCTTAGGTACAGGTTGAATATCATGGCAACACTGGCACTAGTTGGTCAGTACATAGTTTGACTCATACTTTCTGGTCTTGCTGTTTTTCTTGGTGTCCAAGGCTTAAAGGCCCTCTTGATGTCATGCTCAGAAAGGGTGACAAGTGTATGAAGTGCACCCACCCATCCAGCTGTTTTTGCTTGTTGACTACTGATGGCTTGAAAGCGACTGAAGGATACACTGATTAGATCTTGTCATCAAAGGTCAAAGGTCACTGTGACCTCACAAAATATGTTTTTGGCCATAACTCCAGAATCCATGTGTTAATTATGACAAAACTTCACACAAGTGTCTAATATGATAAAATGATTAAGTTATAACGTTTTAAATCCAAAAGGTCAAAGGTCAACTTCACTGTGACATCATAATGTTCAGCATAAAACACTTTTCTGGCCATTACTTAATGTCATATCTCAGGAACAGAGGGGGAGACGACAAAAATTAGCCATGATATCCATATAACTCTATACTCTACACCTCAGTTTTATATCAAAGCAAATGATTAACAATTGGAAATGAACACCTATGCTACGTGTATTTCACCAGTGGTTGTGATCGCGAGCAGCTGGGACTTTGGTGTGTTTTTCAGGGGCAGATTTTGTGATCTGTTGGTATTAGCAGTGGTAGAAGAAGTACCCATAACTTAGTTTTTCTTAAGTAAAACTATTAATTATTGATAGTAAAACTATTAATACCACATAGTAAATGTCCTGACATCACATCTTAATGTAAAGAGTTAAATAGAGGCCTTATTACCACAATGTACTTCAATTTATTTAAAGAGACAACAGATAGCATCTTTTCCTAAATATATCATTATGAAAATAATGTGGGTGGCAAAGGGTAGTGGCCACAGTAAAATCAGACTGTCAGTGTTTACATAGGTTACTTAGTGGCTTTGCAATAAGCTTCTGCCACCAGTCCTGAAATTTCGTGAAAAAAAATCTGCTTTACAGCAGGAAACGCGTCATGTATTGCCAAACTGATCGGTCAGCCAATCAGGGACTGGAGTGAGTCCTTATGAGGAGCTGGGCATGAGATAGTTGAGTCACGAGCACAATAGCAGACGGACAAAGTTTGGAGACAAGTGAAAAACGGCCTAGCTAAAGAAAACGAGCTCCTCTGTCTGAGGAGGCAAAGAAGAGCAAAAAGGAGAGTGATAAAAGAAAAGAAAAAACAAGAGTAAACCTCAGTCAAGTGTTCAAGAGATGGAGGGAGCTCTGTGACCAAAGAGGCTTCAAAACAGATGTCCAGCTAGCTTTCTTTCTAATGGATCAGTAAGTAACACGGCTAAATGTTAGCTAGCCGAGAGAGGACTGTACTGTACTAGCTGCTAGTTCATTCCTAGCTGGCCATCATCACAAATCGCTGCACCCAGGGACCGGGTAGCGAGTGTTGGTCGGCTGACATTCTCCTTGCCATTCTACGGCAGCCTTCGGGCAGTGACATATTTTGTTTGTTTTAATTTATTTATCTATTTTTTGCACACTCAAAAAAATGTGCACACACAAAGTGCCAGCACCAGAGGGTGTCTTGAGCTGGAGGCCAAAGTACACACAGAACACTTATGCATAGTAATAAACAGGGAAATTTCTGTATGGCTTACGTAAGAGGTGTCTAAATATCTATACTACACACCTGGCAGCTGCTACACATACACATTCACTTTGTACGATGGTGGTTCTAGTTACCAATTATAATTGAAGCTCTTTCCTGCGACACAGTGTGATGTTTTACTTTCTGTGTAGCCAAATATCTCCTTTTTATTATTTTCCACAAAACCCTCAGTTATTTTCTTGTGTACTTTTACATGTTTTAGCAGGCTGCACCATCTTGGAATGACAAGACATGAGAATAAGGTTGAATTACAATAGAAAGGTGCTGCTATACAAATAGACTTGCATTTATACTTTACGTACTGTTGCTGTTTGTATAACATTAAAAAAAATGTTGCAAAACTGGACTGACAAATATACTTAGCAGAGCAATGCAACATATGTACATATGTATATTTGTACATATAAGCATATCACAGTAAAAAAAAAAACCAAAAAAAAAACCCCACTTCCTGTAATGTCTGTCTCTCATGATTCTTTATTGCTCCATAATTTACATAACAGCTACGTATGTTTAAAGGTTCTGATTATATGCCACAAAATGTATAATTCGGACACAAGGTACTACAATACAGTCATCGCACACTTTGATGTTACTCAACAATAAAAACAATAAAACAAAAGCACCTTTTCAGCAGTCAGATTTCTTTCAAGGCCTCTATGATGATGTATTAAAAATCTAAAAAAAAAACCACTGGTTTGCTAATGATACATGTTATGTTGTATTTGGAGTTCTAATTGGTGGTAAATCTGTTATATAAACACAGCAGCTACCTCAAAGGGACAAACTTAACACGGGGTCATTTGGCATTAAAAGGGGAGCATAGCACAGGTTTATGTATTAAGGCAAAGTTTGTTCTTGTTAAGATAATAGTTATAAAAACATAGCAGCTCTTTCACATCAACAATGATTCTTTCATGTCAAATATATAATATAATATCATGTCAAATAAAAGGAATGACACTTGGATGGTTGGATGTTAGACAGTTTAAATCTTTAAGTGCAACAATGATGCGAGTTTCACACTACAGACACTCTCATCTACCAGGACTTCAACTGAATGGTCTTGTTAATGCAGCAGTTACACTCACTCAGGATGAGATAAAAACGAAAACCAGTACCATCATTAACATGGCAGGCAGTGAGACAGCTTTCCATCCCTGAATGTTCCTGCAGGAGTGAACATCATTAAGATATAAATAAACTGACAAATGAGACAGAGACACATTAAAACTCTACAGACATGACGGGGAAAGTGTTCCAGCACTTCCGATTACACATCCACAACTCTTTAGAGTCCAGATTGAAACACAGTTGTTTTCTTGAGAGAGGAACGGTTTGTCGGAGGAAAAATACCATCTATTATAACAGTCTTATAAAAATAAGTTCAAACAGATAAAGCAAAATGTTCTTTTGCCTCAATGAGGGACTTCACAGTTGAGCGCGAACTCCGTCTCTAAGCCTTTTCCTTCAGAGGTTTGGGCGGTGGGAGCGTTTCCTGCTGTACATCTACAGCACTGCTGTCTGATACCAGCTCAGTGGGGGGGCTCTCATCCTGTCAACACAACAGAAACCAGTACACACATTACCAATCAAACAAGACAGAATCGACAGCATGAGCAGAGAAATAGTGGAGAAGAGTTGTAGCTACAGCGCAGAGTCTGCAGAAAAACACACCACCACACACTTCCAGTGGGTTTTAATTGATGATTGAGAGGGATTTCTTCTGTTTGCGTCGATACATTATCTTTTATTAGGAAAACCCTGCATAGTAGGGGTGTAACAATGCATGTATTTGTATTGAACCGTTCAGTATGAGGCTTTTGGTTTAGTATCCATTACAGACCGAACAGCTCAAACTATGTTTAACGTAATGTTCTCAGTGCCACTGCGCTCAACGACGCAGCCCACATGCTGTAACAGGCAACGTGCTGTCTGCCCCCCAAACCAAACCCATTCTCTTTATAAAAGAAGTGAAAACTACAGGATGCAGATTTCTGTTGAATCTCCTGTGTGGAGGACTTACTCTGTGTTTGAGGTAGGAAAGGTAAGTGTCCCACCCTAGGGTGACGAAGTTGATGTAGACAACACGGAATTTGGGAGAGAGAAAGTAGAAGTTGATCATTTGAGCGGCAGGCCAAACACAGCAGTCCGCCTGTAGAACAACACAAATGAGCATAAACAAAGTGTGGCTGATGACACAGAGCAAACACTGTAGAAACGGCCACTTTCAGCTGACTGTTAACCAAAACATCTGTTTTAATAATCATTGAGAGGAAACTGCCAGTAAGCTTTTTCACAGACATTATTTTCTTAATGATATATAAAGAAAATCATGCAGAAGTCATTAATATAATAATAATATTAATAATAATAATAATAATAATAGTACATTAACTACATACATCACAGATTTTCTATCATTGTATGTTCCAGCCAGATCACTAAGATCCTCCACTGCTTCACTTTTAAATGTTCCTCATGTGTCCCATAAAAGCACTGGTGAGAGCGCTTTCTGTTTTTACGCCCCTTAACTGTAGAATTCACTACCTCTGGATATTAGAACAGTGAGCCTTCTCTGCATTTTAAAAACATAAATTAAAGACCTCTTTTTCTAATCTGACTTTTGATTTGGACAGTGACAAGCAAAAATACTTGTTTTGTCGAAGATTGAGCTAAAATGTATGCTTTTGTTAAACAATGTTGCTGGACATCCATGTTTGATGGCTGCCTTCAGGGCTTTGAGCCAGATATGGCTGAAGTTTAAGGACAAAGATTATATTTTGGGTTAAAATGAAAAGATTTCTTCCAGAGAGGTTACCTTATCCCATGTGCTGTTTTATGTGTGCTAGTGGAGTTAGTGTGTTAAATAGGCATATAATACCATCTCATATCGCTCGCAGGCCCCTGAATGAAATCGATTCAAAATCATATCATGGCAATCTTTGTGATATCTGCAAATACTGTATTGTTGTCCAGAAAATCTATATAGTATTGTATGGTGATGAAACTGGTGATGTACACCCCTACATGTTACTCGCCTTATAAAATTCCCAGAACTTGTCTGTAAACTCCTTCCAACCTTCGGCCAAAGTGTGTCCCTCCATGAGACCCATACCTGTAATAAACAGAGTTTATTCTGTCAGATGTGCGTCAGTGTCATGCGTCATCAATACCAACTTCAGATAAGGGCTGGCCGAGCTCTTATAAAACATGGCCGACACTCACAAACAGAACCTCAGTCAGATCCAAACTGATTATCACAGACGACCTTTGAACTTCATTTACCTCTGATACACACATCGACTTTTGGCTTAGCTCACCTACGTCTTTAAGTACAACCTTTGATTCACTCTGTTTTATGCGTGTGTGTTTCATAGTGAAACTGCTTATGTGCACACACTTTGACTAATGTTGAGGGGTGTGTGTGGGCACTAAGAGAAGAAGGAGACAGGCTGCTTTGTGTCAATAAAATGTGAAGTCTTTCTCACCTAAAAAATACCACATCCCCAAAAACGGTGAGGCGACCACCTGGTCCACCAGAACTTTCTTGCAAACCGTTTTTAGAGCTTTACCCACGAACGCTCCGTCCAGCCAGATGTACCAGTAGTGCAGCAGTGGGCCCATGGAGCAGCCCACTGAAAACATGAAACCTTAAGGCAGAGAAATTCAAGGGAGTTAGTCAAAACATATTGCACAACTATTCTCCAAATCACCATGCTGTAGTAAGACTTGAGAGATTTACTGAGTGAGAGAGTTCAACTTTTCCCTCTTTCTCACCTGTCCTCCTCCAGTCTCGGACTCTGCCTGGCTTCTTGAAGTTCTCCCAGCTCTGCTGCACGATGTCTCCCGTCCCCAGCATGACTCCTCCGCTCAGGGTGTTTGTGATCAGCAGGGCTCGGCCCCGGAAAAATGGCTGCCAGTTGAACCGTATCCGGACCAGAAACTCTTTACCAACCCGGGGAAGCATGACTGCAGCGAGAGTGCTCTCATCAGCGGGAGAAAAACACCTCTCCGACTCTCTCTGTAGGAAAGTTGACGAATTGGAAGAACCTTCTTTATTTTAATGCGTTTCACCGCAGGGCCTTCATCAGAGTGATCTACCTAAAGTTAAAGAAGAGGAAAATAAAAACAGACTATAGATACTCTACAAGCAAGCTGAATGTCCATCGGTTATCCAGTGAGGGCTACAGACATAGACGACCAGCCTCCCAATGATACTGCACTTTCAATACAGCAGAGCGTTCAAAGTAACAAACATCTCACAGTCATAACATGTCTTCACAAAAATGAGAATATTAAACCTGGGTATTTAAAATCTTTATCAAATAATTGCTAAAATGACTGTAAAGCTCTCTGATGCTAATATCTTCATTCTTATTCGATTGTTAGCTTCTAAAATTGTAAATCCAGATGGCTTCTTTTTGTTTCCAAAGGAAGTCATATCACCACCTCTGGGTCCCAAAATGACCTGATCAATACCAATCCATGATTAAAAAATGTCAGGCTACTGGGTGTTCTAGGTCCTGGGCAATCATCCAATGGGCATTCTGTGCACAGGCCCAGGGGCCCACACCACTTAGGGCCCCATGCAAGCAGCACAGAGAAAATACAGCGGTCATTACAAAGGCTCTGTCTGCTTCATTTTCCATTTAATGCCAGATATTTTCAGACTTGTAGCCAAGTTGTATTCAATTCAATTCAAGTCAATAATACTTTATTTATCCCAAAGAAAATTCTCGTGCCAGACAATGCTTCGAATTACAGTAACACTAAGTGCAGTAGCCACAATTTTAATGCTTTACAACCAGTAACAACCAGTACGTTCTCCAGGTCAGGGTCACTCACTGGGCCCAGTTTTAGAACAATAGAGTATTAAATATCTGGCAAAACATACAAATATAAAAGATAGAAGTACAAGAGTTACTAAAAATGAACTAAAATAGTGGAAAAACAGACTGCTAGTGATAATCAATGTTATATTAAATATGATCTAACACATGACCAAGAAAATGATATTGCAGTGGACATTATATTGAAGAATAATATTGCACAAGATATTAAAAAGTAATAATGTGCATCACATTAAGTAATAGTGCACCTAATGTAAGTGAATATTGCTCAATTACAATTTTGAGGTCCTTGTACTTCACTTGAGTATTTCTGTTTTATGCTGCTTCATGCTTCTACTCCACTACAATTCAGGCACATTTTGTACTTTTTACTCTGCTACATTTATTTGATAAATGTACCTACTTTACAGATTAAGATTATAAATACAAAATATGAATCAAATAATAAATTATGAGCATCTGCTGCAGGAATACACGACTGAGGAACAGTTTTATCCTTAAGCAATCAGACTGTTGAACTGTAGCACTCACCTGTCTTTTGACTGCACTTTATTGGCCTTTTTAGTAGCTTCTATTTTAGATTTATTTACTTATCAGTTTATTAATTGAATAATTTTAGAGCTTTTGAATGTGCCGGTTTTAGATCTTAAACAGTATCTTGTTTTTCTATTTCATCATAAAAATGACAATAAAACCAGACATAAAGTTATAGGTTATACATTACCCAGCAGTAGGTTATATTAGGTAATTAAAATGAGCTTGACCTTTACCTGCTGCAGCATTAATGTATCAATGATTACAAATACAGTACAGGATAATATATATGACTGAAGCAGTCGCACAAGGAAGTTATGAAAGGCCCTGTGCACGTTTTCATGTATAAGCTTAAGAAAAATAGAGACTTGACACTGGACAACATCAACATTCATATTACCAAGCAATCATCATTGAATATCTGAAAATAATATGAAAGAAAGTATGAAATGAATTACTTAACTGACTGGTTTTATAGCACATGTATAGTTTTTATAGCTTATATAGAAAGAGCACATCATTTTGTTTTAGATAGCTATGGATTATTTAAAAAAAAAAAAAAAGTGACACAGTGGGTTTGACTTTTTGAGGACATACATAGCAAAAGGCACCTAATAATATTCTTTTCTTTCTATCATTTATCTTTGAACACAGGTATATTTCCAAGGAGGCAATGTGAAACACTCGCAAGGGCCCACTCTCTCTTTACAGGCCCCTCCATCACAGGGGCCCCAGTGCAATTGCACTGCCTGCACTTTTTATATTTACACCCCTGGATTGAAGGAATACTGGTTGTGCCTACTTTTACCTTTGGTACCTTGAATATATTTTGAGGCTAATAGTTTTGTACTTGTCAAAGAGTTTGAATTTTACCTGTAACATATTTTACACTGTAGTATTGCTAAATAAAATATCATATAATACTTCTTCCACTGCTGGATACTTTTATTTTCCCAGAACTATTGCATGTATGCCTTGTATACTGTATCTGATTTATTAAAAAAAAGATGGAGCTCATGTGTTCACTGATCCTGCCTTTAAATGAATATACTTTAAATATACTTTGTTGCATGGACTGCTTATCATATCGATTATTTTCTTTGTTTTACAGGGGATTAACATTATCATATTCATAGGCTCGCCTGTACATCTGCAGATGACACAAACAGAAAGTTGTGTAACTTAAGAGTTAGGTCCAAAGATCACGCAGGTGCTGCTGTGAATGACATTAGCAGTTAGCAGTTAGCATTTAGCCGTTAGCTAGTACTGAGGCTGCCCGGCTGATTTAAACCAGGACTAACCGCTCGGCTGCCGTCACCATGAAGCCGGAGACAACCGGTTAATGTACCGTTTACTATCACCCACAACTCCCGCACTGACATTTACCTTGTGTGTACAAAATAATACTTTTAATTTTACAATGAGCTCAGTGCTGTCCACTGGACGCCGCATGCAACTGACGGACGTGTTCCCAGTCTGACCCGGTGTTATGAACAAATCTACTCCCCCGTAATATGCAGCCCCCCCGTTGACCTCACGTTAATTTGACCCCAAACACGTAAATGTGCTAAATCTGAACACAACCTTACCTTAACCCAACCACGGAGCAGAAACCACAGGGAGACACACTCGTCCTACAGGAGAGAAACACCACCTGGTGGAGGGACAGACTTTGACACCAGACCTGTTTTACACAGGATACAGTAAATGTTAAAGCGCCACCTGCTGGTGAGGAGGAGCAGCTGTCAAAACGGCTCCATTAAACATACAGATCACAGTTTGTGTTTGGTCTTTGTAACACAATCCACAATATCTTATAGCTTTATACACAATATATTTTTTTTTTATTGTTTTTCCTCTCTTATTATTTATTTATCTATTTATTTATTTATTTTGTCTTTCTATTTTTCTTCTTCCTTTTTTGGTTAAATCACATCAGGATGGGGGGTGAGGGAGGTGAGGGGTCTTTGAAGGATCTGTCGTGGATGGGGGGGGCTGTGCTTTTAACATATAAAGCACTTTGTGCTACATTTTATTGTATGAAAAGTGCTCTATAAATAAAGATTGATTGATTGATTGATTGATTGATTGATACGCAGACGCAAGAGTGATATCTCCAGGCAAACACAGCTAACTAGAAATATAAAATAGCCTGTATATTCATTTTTAAGGAGCAAATCTTGTATAACCTAAATAGGACTTCTCAAAGTCCTGCATTCAAAATATACCTAATTATCTTCAACCTCTCTATAAGCAGACATCCAAAGTACTTCACAACAACAAGAACAAGAACATAAACAACAACAGCAGAAGAGGAAGAAACAGACATAAAATACAGAAAGAGTAAATATAAATAATATCAATTAAAAACAAATCAAGAAGAGTGTGTATATTTACTGTTGAAGCTGGACGAGATGGGATAGCGATTTTAAATTTCACAAATAGCTATTTTTAGTCTATTATTGTCCGTACTGGCCTTGTGCCGACTTGAAAATGTCATAGGACATTTGATTTAATCAAATATAGCACCATTATCTGCATTACATCTATTTTCATGAACAAAAACAAATCCCATTTTTCATATTTACCTTTTATAACTAGCCTATTCATAAAAATGTAAAACACTACATTCATCTTCTGTTGTCTCCTGCTCTGTTTCTGCTGACAAAACACTGCTGGTTGACATCTGTGTTTTTGCATCAGTCTACAGGTGTGTGTCTGTGTTGGAGAGACTTCCTCTTGTGTTCCCTCTCTGTTATTACAGAGACATATGAATAAAAACTAGACTATCTTATCACCATCTATATCTTTGAAATATGGTGTCATTGTTCCATTCCAATGACCTGTATTTTATTTCAGGTCTTATTTAATTATTTGGATCCCTATTAGCCACTACAAAATAACTACTCTTCCTGGGGTTCACACAAGTAAACATTACAACATAACGCAAATATATATTCAAAAATCAAAGGCAAAAAGGGACAAATCATAACAGGAAAACTACAAAAACAATCATCACAAAATCACTGTTTCTAAATTGTCAGAAATAAAATAATGTTACAGCTCAAAATTAACAGTACTGCTAAAAGCAGCATGAACAATGAGTGAGAAATAAAAGACCAGAAGAGTTTCACATTAAGATTCATACAGTCAGATATTAAATGACATCATCTATTTGAAAAGGGTAAGTATTTCTATAACCTTCTTTTAAAACAGGCTTCATGTGCTTTCTCTTTAGTTTTTTTTTTATGATTTATCATTGCAAACATATTATTGCTAACCTAATCTCAGTGGAATAATCAGCAGACTTACATTGCATACACCAGTATTACTATACTCATCCTTTAATATTCTTAACTATGCTTATGACTGATTGAACTATTTATTCATTTTATTTATTTCTTATTCCCATCATATTGGCAGGCCTGTGTTTTTGCAGTGATATTTTTGTTAATGGGTGGAAACGGCCGCAGTGGTTACTGCTGACCTCCTGATCAATAATTCAGTCTCTCCGGCAGCGCTCATCAATAAAAAATGTCAGGTTGAGTATTTGAGGCGGGGCGTTTCAGGACACTTGTCACGCTGTGGATTCTGATTGGTCAGACGGACTGTCAATCCTCCACAAAATCCCGCCCACCTGTCATTCAAGACTGCTCTGGCTGCGTAAAGATGGCGGAGGTACAGAAACACCGGAAATCTGTCTTTCTTTCACAGTAAAATCATAGACTCGCGTGAAGGTAGAGAGCACGAGCTTGTTAAATTTAAAGTAATGTCGCTTGAGTCAGTGTCTGTTGGGTGTAAAGACTACAAATGTGAAAATGGAAAAAGTCTGGAGGGGTGTAGTGAAGTACTAACCAGGCCTCTTGAGGCATCAAGCTACTTGAGCTGCAACCAGTTTTGGCAGTGACCCACTACTGTCAGAAAATTACTTTTCCTAGTAACAATTTTTATTACAGTTACCCTAAAACCAAATAACTCATTACAACCTTACTTTTATTTTCACCCACCACTACTGATGTGAAGTTCAGCAATTAATCACATCCCTGGGTTTTATTTTTTGTTGTGTATGTACGTAACAAAATGGCAAGCTCATTTGGAAAATAGAAATGTTTACTTTCAAGAACAACAACATTGTTGTTCTTGAAAGTAGTAGTGGTACAAAGACACTTCCACTGAGAAAAACACACCCACAAACCTCCTCAAACACACTGCTATAACAAGAAGTACCAGGAAATACACGCCACCAAAAGTAAACCCTACACTGGCTCAACAACCAAAACTGATTTTTTTTTCAAAGAGTTATTTTTGGGTTTTGCTTTTAAGGAGCGTTAAAGGGGGGATAAAGAGAACAGATGACATGAAGCAAAGGGCCTTAGGCTGGAATCCAATCCATGTCGGCTGCAGGAAACACATAGTCTTCATACATGGGATGCAAATTTGCTAGTTCTAGTGTTGCAAAGGAATGACCTGCCTACTCTCCCTGTCATCGGCCAGTACTTGGTGCCTTCATTGGTTGAACTGGCTTGGTTAATTCAAGAGGAGTGGGATTTCTTAGGGTTAGGGTGTGAAGGTCAGGGTCAGCCAATCAGAAGCAGAATAGGCAGCGTAAAGCTACTCATTCTTTGGCTATCCTAGGTTTCGCACATGGGACACATGCTCCACCCACAAAGCTACTGAATGCCCCAAAACTCAATATTAATTGTCAACAGCTTCACGCTACAAGCAACAAAGAACTAATGACGCTTGTGGCTGGAAACAACGACTGACTTTACACCTTTTAGTTAGATCCTTGGGAAAAATACCAGTCACATGGGGTAAAAACATTATTTGCATGGTATGTAGCCTGAGCTGCCTTTAACTACACATTCACACAGATGGACACATGCAAAGTCTGAATTTGGGGGAATAAGGACACAATCAATCATTTTGTGGGGTGTAATATTAAAGTATTATGACGAGGAGTGTAACGAATAAGAGTTGGTGGGAAGTAATAGGCTAAATAATGACATTGCCTAAAAAAATTAAGTAATGAGTAATAACTTCCACTTTTGTCATACTGACTGCAACACACAGAGACTGCATAATGGCAACACACCACAATCTTCAAACAAACGGTCTGAGGCCAAATTGAGACTACATAAAACTCAAATGCAAACACATTTAAATTTGATTTTCTTGGTGTAAGTGAATGAATGAATTTTTTAACTATGCATTGCGATTTTCCTTAAAAAAACAAACAAACAAACAAAAAAGGCTAATTTTCATGATAACTCGCGGCTTTTATTCTGAAATTCTCCGCCGGAAGTTGTGTTACCCAGCCTGTGTGACTTGACAGTGGTGGTGTATCTGCGGGTGCTGGACGCGGTGGATATCAGCCGGATAGAAATCTATAAAGGTGGGATATCCGTCTATATTAATCTTTCGCATACACATTCATGTTATATTCATAATGTGTTGTACATATTGTTGTTGTATTGGGCGCTTCTGTTTGAGTATACTACATGGTTTCAGATTAAAGACCCTTTGGCATAAGATGCTTCAGAACAGCTGGTTTTATTGTAAAACAACAACAACATATAAATCAGTCGTAAATGAATGAAATGCATGTGTATTGGTGTAATCTGTGAGGCTGGATGTGAAGGCTGCTGCTGGTGTGGAGGATCTGTGATGTGACTCGGGGCCTGTCCTGCAGGAGAAAAGGCGTTTCACACCGTCCGATGGTTTACACCAGGAAAATGGCTTTAAATGTGTGTGAGGCAGGAACAATAGAATAAATTCAAACACTTCAGATCAATTAATACAGCAAAGTAGGCGAGAGCGGTCATAGCCTGGGTGTTTATTTTACATGCATTTTGATTATTATCATGAAATAACGTGCTGGGTCACCATGGAATTACTATCAGGTAGTCCAAATATATTAATGATTATAGGAGTATTATTTTATAATCTAAGACAAGAAACAAGCCATATGGGGGAGTGCTGTGTTCCTGGGGTTAAGTGAAACATTTAGTCCTAAACCAATCAGATGTAGGTTTGTGCCTTCATGGAAACTGGCGTGTATGTGTGTGCTTCCCATACTGCAACAGCACATTTCACCTCAGAATGAATGAATATGTAAAAGGAAAAAAAGGCTTTATATACATAGTTATCCTGCACATACAGGAGGAAAGAATATATATAACATAGCTCCCAGGTTCCTCAGTACAGGCTGTGTGAATGGATATTATCAGTTGAATCTATAGGCTACATGAAAGCGTTTGTATGCAGTGTGTGTGTGTGTGTGTGTGTGTATGTGTGTGTGTGTGTGTGTGTGTGTGTGTGTGCGCTGTTGCAAAGCTTTACAGCATTGAAAACTGTGTAATAATGTGATTGTTGCTTCAGCCTTGTCAGTCAGCAGTTTGATCATTAGAATAAATGTATATTACTGTACAATAGAGCTATGTAAACTATAAGATGGAGACTCTTCTTGCAGTGATTTTTCATTTTGCCTGCAGGGATTGCAAAGTTTCTTGTGTTTGATGAGTCTGAATGTGTGCCAACAGTCTGCAGGTTGCGTCTGCACTTCCTCTGCTGACAGTAAAGTTACCGGCAGTGAGACTTGGAGGCAAGAGTGACGCATCTGCTGCCTCTTCTGGGTTAAACACGCGTCCATGTAGCCTGTGACAAACACGGCTAGAGCACCAACCGGAATCAGAGTCATTCGCTGGGTCGATAACTTTATTACATTTGAGTCAGTCTGTCAGAGTTATGAGTCTCGTGTGACCACAGCTGCTGAAAAACAGACTCAAAGTTCAGATTTGTGTCTAAATTAAGACATTTTATACCTACTGTCTAATGATAAGATAAGAAAAAACAAATATGCTATATTATATCCATAAGTGTCATTGTGCAGAAAGAAAGAAGATTTCTACCCTCAACAACAGCCTTTACATTTCAGTCAGTATGTTTCAGAAACAAGCACATAAAAACAAGGCAGAGATGTGTCACATAAATATTTATGAATTCAGTACAAACCGGTTCACAAACAGACACTGTTTAATCCAAACCGTCCTGGATTCACCTGCAGACTCCAGCTCCAAAAAACACCTCCCACATCCCGAGTGCTCCCCCGCCCTCTGCTCTCTGTTTGCTGTGGAGAAAGAAAAAACAGAAAGAAAGAAGAGAAGCTATTTTTAGCTTCCCCTCCTCTCATCTGCATCCCCACGCTTCCTAGAAAAGGAGGCACGTGATTGGAGGAAAAGGGGGAAAATGCCGTCTCAGGCAACCTGGGAGCAGGACAGCAGCTGCATAAAGCCACTGCATCTTCTTTGCTTTGGTACATGGGTGGTTATTGTTTCACACACACAGGGCTGTCTGATGGGCGGATAAATGATATGTCAGGTGAAGTGTCGTTAGATTTGTTTCAATGATTTTTTTGTACAACTTTGTGTTGCAATGGTGCAGTTTCTAGTGTCCCACTTTTGCTCCCTGCTGAGAAAATAAGTCTGAATCTTATTTATTTCTTTATTCTTAGCACTTAGCATCAAAACCACTGATTACTAGACATTTATTAAGAAAGAGAGCAGCGCAGCAGGCAGCGAGGACAGATGCAAACACCAGCAGTGTGAGTGGTCTATTTTACATATTTTCACAGACATTTTGAGTTTGAATCATGTTTGATTTAATCCACAGTAGACAAATTTGGCACACTATTTAATTAATTTTAGATTTACTAGCTTCCTAACTGGTCCTGGTTATGATTTTGGGTGAGAAAACATAATTCTCATGCTTGGTAGAACATTTCAGAACTGTGCAAACCTTTTAAGCTCTCAGTTTGTTCACAGTTGGAGTCTGTTTGCAGCCTATTTGCAGTGGTGAGAGAAATATTTTAATCACTTGACTGGCAGTGCAAGTTTTGGTTTGGAGGTTTATACTTAATAGTTTGTTGAATGCTAATGTTAGCTAGTTTAAACATATCACATGAGATCACGTGTGCTTGATGCTTGTTGAGTTTTCTCTGAGATTTTCCACAACATGTAAGACTTTTTTTATATGCTGCATTCAAGTGTTTTCTAGTATCAGTTGTATGGATGTGGTCGTCAGACAGCACCACGAACTGTGCTGCTACTGTAAGTGCTTTTGGTCAAAATAGACATTGTAAAGACGTTTCTGATTTTGCTGTTTTGATCCTCTGACACATGAAACAAATTAAAAGCAACAATCCTATAATAATGCCGTAGAAATACTGTTACAACTTAAGTAAAAGCCATGCATTCAAAATACTTCAAAAGTATTTGCAACAAAATGTACTTGAAGTACCAAATGTAAAAGTACTCCTCATGCAGAATGACCCATTTCAGAGTAATGTATTACATTACATTATTAAGTAATGGTGTGTCAATGAGTACATCACTTAAATGTCGCAGCTGGTAAAGGTGGAGCTAATTTTAATGACTTTATATTCTGTTTGATAGTTTAATCTTTCGCATTACATCATAATTTATTTGTTGATTATATTTTTTATTGATACTCCAAGTGAATAAAGTAGCAGAAAAGAGATGTCTTAAGTAATTCACAAGTACCTCTAAACTGTACATAAGTGCAGGACTTGAGTTAATGTACTCAGTTACTTTCCGCCAAGCATCATATAACTTCCCCAGATTCAGCAAACTTTAACTTAAACCACTGAGATTATCCCCATCTCCGGAAACTCCAACATGTTTTTCTCTCTCTCTGAGTGTTGTCTTTGCCATCAGTCGTCTCAGTGGGCTCCTCAGTAACTGTCTTAAAGCAGGACGGTGTTTGGATGATCAGGGATCAGCTGAGGATCAGCTGTCAGTCCGCAGGAAGCCAGCTACGACTGATTAAATGAGCCTGACGAGCTGGCCGCAGCAGCACTTAGCTATGGATCAATTCAGCTCCTGGAGGACGTCAATCTCCTTTAGGTGACAGGTTTAAAGGAGAGCTTGATGATGTCATTGTCCAGCACAGACGCTCTCAACTCTTAGTCATGATTGAATTAGGATTAGAGAGAAACACTTGGTTAGAGAGGGGGGCTCGAAGTATGTAAAAATCATATAAAAACCTTATGTCATCGTAACTCAACCAGGTAGTCACTTTTGATATTTGGACAACCAACTCACCTTGTAAAACTACGGCCATGTTTACACCTCATATTAACACGTGCTTGAGTGATCAGATCACACATAGACACCTCTATGTCTGCTTGTTTTCACCTGTACTATGTACTTAGTTTGCCTAGTCTGCCGAAAGATAAAAGATGAAGATGAAGAAGAACATTGCAAGACACTGACATGTGTGTAAAACCAAAACAATACAGACGGGGTCCATTCCTTGGCGTGTTCTAAGCAAACCAAATTGCCCAAGATATCTGTTGCACTGGTAATGTGTTATGTGGTGTGTTTCTCACTTTAAAATGACGCCATTGGTGTGCGAATAAGAACGTACTTTCACCTATGCAGAGACCGCCAGCCGAGTGGATGATTCTTTAATGTGGCCTCGAGCACACTAGCAAACACACTGCTTTAAAAGAGTAGCCACATGTGACCCAGACCACCTCCCGTAGTAGTCTGAGCGATGGGGACGCAAGATGCATTGAGGATGCATTGGCTGCATTCACACTTCTTCTGTCTGCTTGTGATCTGATCGCCCAAGATGCATACTGATACCATGTTTAAACAGGGTCTTTAATTGACAGCAATGACATCATTCTGTGTTGTCTGGCCATCGTTATTACTAACAGATTTCTCTCTCTCTGATAATTTCATGTCCCTCCTCTTTCATGACGGAGGAGCTGAGTTATCTTCAGCAGCAAGTGTCAGTGTCCATTTCGCAGCCTGGTTTGACCTTTCAAATCACGTCCCTCCTGACATTCAGTCTCGCCTCAGCGGCCTGTTTCTGGACATCAAACTGCAGGAGAGCAATTTACTCTTGATGCCAGTTTGCGGGACCTTTAGAATTTTGCCTTTCATTTTGGAGATTGTTTCATTTCTTCTTGCACCATTAGAATCAGTTTGACACACAGGAAATACAGGGAATCTATTTTAAAAAGTCAATATTACTGCGCTACACCACTGTTGTTATTTTTGTCTCAAGGGCAGAATCCAGTTTATTCTCAAATGTCAAATGATAATAATAATCATGAAGAACCTTTATTGATTGATTGATATAGAGTCATGAGTCAGCACATTCAGCAGTGAAAAGGACAAATGGAGAATGAGCTCAAAAATTCCATTTGAAATAAGTCAACACATTCTCACTCCGTCCTCGTCACATATTAACGTTTTGTGGACTTTCCATGTCCACACACAAGGTGCAAGGTCCTGGGACACCGTGTCAAATTCTGCCTCTTACATGCACTGTCTTCTTTCAGAATGCACTTCCGTTTACACAGAAAATCTAATGTTTACATATTATCTCTTTCAAAATAAACGCACTAACGAGCACATGCTTTAGAATCTTAAGGGACACCGCTCTCTTGGGTGAAAGTTGGCATTTGTTGGACCCATCCACCACTCCTCCCGCCTGCCACAATCGGACATTCGCCACCTCAACTTTTGTCTTTGTATGCTAAAAATGATCTGTCTCCAGCTTCTCCAGTGAGAGAAATTTTCAGTTTTATATCATAATAAATATTTTACGGGTTTTGGACTGTTGGTCAGACAAAACAAGACATCTGAAGACGTCACCTATGGCTGTAAAAAAAAACAAAAAAACTGATGTGCATTTTCCACTATTTTTTGACATTTTTCAGGCAAAAGATTCAAAGATATCAAATACCAACAATCAATGACATAACACTTTGTTAGTTACAGCTCTTGGAACAGGGCTAAATAGCTCCAGGCGTCACATAAATGTAATTTATAGTCCATTGTACGGATACAATTTCTTTAAATGATAAGTCATAACAAAGCCACAGTCCAGCACACCTGACTTGTTGCTTTGTTCAGAGGCAGTTTACCACTGAGGAAAAATGAAAGCAGCAGCAACATCGTGCAGCCCGAAAGACATTTGCATAATGAGAATTTGTTAATTACTTTGAGATTAAGCACAGAGGCCCGCGGTCTGTAAGCTTCTGTATCAAATTAGTGTTTGGTGAAGGTTAAGCCAACTCTCTTCTGCACAGCTAATCTCAGAGACGCAGCGGAAAGGCTGCAGTAATCTCACCACCAACAGTAGACACTCAACAGCCAGCAAAAGTCTGTGATAGTGTTTGACAAGATCCAGGCTTCCAACTGTGGCTGCTAATTTTTAACTTCCTCTAATCGCAGCTATTAATAACTGTCTCATGCTAGCGTTTCATTTTTTGGTATTTAAACCAGCGCGTTGGTCCAGAACAAGCTCCACAAATCATAGTTTTAGATACCCAACATTTTAAAAAAAAAACATTAGGAAAGAGTCAGAGGGTCAGATCATGCTGCAGCAAATATCCCTGAAGTGCTGATTAATTTTTGTAGAGAAAAGCTAGGAAAGAAAAGAAAAAGGTTTAAAGGGCAGAGGTGGAAAGCTTAATCAGAACTTTTAGAAGAAGAGGAGAATCTAAACGGACTGTAAGACCTTGGCTTGAGTGTCTGTTTCTAAGTTTAAAACTTATCGCCTAATGCGCTATAACTGCAACACCGCTGACTCAGCCCAGAGAAACTTGTCGATAAAAGAGCACATGGCCTGAAATATCTGCTGTGCTGAGTAGACACTTTGGTGCGACAGTAACACGAGCAGATACATTTTTAATAAGGCTGGCCAAAGACGAAATCGAACACCAAACCCCGACTGTGATCAAGTGTGATCTAACTTCTAGCAGGTTTGTTTTAGTTGGTGCCAGAGAAAAACTCTTTGTCACATTTTTAGATTCAGTTTGTTTAAATCTTCCCACCTGACGTTATCATGTAGTTGATGGAGCACCACGTCAGATGTGTTGGTAAGTGTGTGTGTCTCCACCTGTCATGTGTGCATTTTTAAGATCCTGTGCTTTGCGCGCCCATCATCCTTCCCAATCACTTCCTTGCAAAGTCTACACTGTAAAAGCATTTAGTGTTTCATTAGGGGAAAGAAACATTGTTGCCACAGCAACATAATTAAAAAAGCAGTTTAGTAACATACACACATTTTCTAGGAGACAGAGTTAGACTGTAACTTTTCTCAAGTGAATGCATGAAACAATCATAAATACCATATTTCTATCATGTTTTCCACATTGTTTTTGTTCTTTTGAGGTGCGACTGGTGCTTTTTAACGACATCATCTCATTGCACCTGCTTCCTCTGCGCTGCTTCAACCCACCTGTACAATCAGCACCACTGTTACCTGAGTGCACTCAACTTGTAATACAACAGCTGTGGATGGGAACTCACATCAATTTAGATTTTCTTGTGCTAATGTTTGAAAATTCATTTCAAGTTTGCACAACATTTTGATGGAAACATAACTAATAATATCCCTTTAATGTGTCATATATTAGCAACTTAACATTAGTTTCAATCAGTTTGCTACACAGCAGTTACACCTCAGAGTTACTGAGTGTAAATTAACTTGTAACAGCTAATCTGTGCATAAGAACTATTATGTGTGGACACCAACACAAAAGCTACCTTTTTACCTTACATCTCTCTTTCTTATTCTTATTTTTATTGTCTTATGTCGTGATAAAAGTGATAGCATATGTTACAAAGGCTATTGTGCACAGATACAGGTGTTCCATGAGAATTTGGTTTGCTCTTTGGTGTGCCTTGGGCAAAAAAAGTTTGAACATCACTGGTGCAACCCGTTTTGACTTAGTGATAAATCTCCACTTAGAAAATACCTTAAGTTATAGCTAGGCAAAGTTTGAACTTTGGACAGATCTTAACCAAACTGAACACTTGTGGGAGATCTTGGAGCATCGTGTTAGTCAGCCATTTTGACCACCATCATCAAAATAATATGATCATGATCTCATCATCATGAGTATCTTTAGTGTTCTTTAATTTGTTCAGGCAGCTTGTTGTGGTTCAACATCATATAAAGACACTTAATGTTGTTCTTTTCTGGTTAACATGTCACCCATCTGTATTTCTTTTAACTAGGGTTAGGATTAGAGGGTTTTTTTGTTAAATTTTTGCATCTGGAAAATAATCTCTTCAATAAATGAACTCTATCTGGATGAGCACATACTGGGTCGAATGCCAACAGATTTTAAGCTTACGTATCGTAATGCTCTAGAACAAACCAACCAGGGCTTATAAACAAAAGTCACAATTTTTACATATTGTGTATCCGAATCTCTTTTAGTTCAAGGCCAGTCTTTCAACAGTCCATATAAAAATTAAGGTATAAACATTTTCAAGACAACGTATGCCTGTACAACAGTTGGTATAATATCTAATGAATTAGCACTCCACCAGTGACATTACATACTTCATGGAAACTTATGTACTTAACTTAAAGTTATGTAGCCTAGGTCAGGTTTAAGCAAGTGCAGTTATGTAGGTTAGGTTTAGGAAAAGAAACATTGTGATGATATACCGTAAAAAAGCTCAGAGTTCACCTGGTTTCACATGATTTTGAACACCATTCTCCTGGGAGAAAGTCCTGTGTTTTGTGATCCATCCACCACCCCAACCTACTGTGACTAGTTTCTTCTTCACTCCCATCAGGGCATTGGTCACATGATCACAGCCTTCTCAATTTCATGGTTTAAACACAAACTACTTTCTCATGTGGATCATGTGACATGGATCATTTCAGACATCAGACCAGTTCTTTTTTTTGTTTTTCCTTGTTAATGTTCAGACCAGTCTTTTCCTGCTAAGAGAATCTAATACGTACACTAGACTGCAGAATCATGTGGCACTGGTCTGTAGGCGTGTTGTCCTTTGTGTGCTGTTGGATCAATGAATTGTGGGATGGCAGTATCTCCTGTGGGTCAGTTGATTCAGGCAGGATCTTCGGTTGTCATCGTACTGCACGTCTCCTTCAACCTCTGTGTTTGTTCTCATTTCCTGTGGTTGGTGTGGATTACGCTCTCCCCCTCAGTGAGTCACACTGCAGTTCACTTCACTGCAGAGCACTGAGACTCACATTTTCAGTCATCTCTAAAAAGACTTGATTGGATGCCGATCAAGTGCGGCAGGGTTAAAACGCTGAGTCACGGCTGATTTGAAGTTGTTTACGTCTGCCGCTAATGAACAGTGCAGGAACTGTGGCCCGTTGTAAAGGCTGGAGATGGTGAGTAGTTGGACAAATTAGTATAAATAAGTCCTAATGTTGAATGGATGCCTGAAAATATGAACGCAGTGTGCCAAAAAAGAGCCAAAACATTGAGAACAACATGCAAGCAACACACCAGAGGGCTAGGGTTTTTTTTTTTTAATATGATAGGATTCTGGTGTCTCAGTCGGTGGATAACTACAAATACTTGGGAATTAGGTTGGACAAAAGTCAAATTTTAAACACTATGCTGATTATCTCATAAAGACATTACATTTACACTGGTATTTCTGTACAGGCTAAAGTCCTTGCTTTTCTATGGCATCAAGAAAACACTTAGTCCAAGGCCTATTTCTGACTCAGATTGATTTTGGTGAAACTATTTAGAGATCTGCCTCATCATTCACCTTGTCCAAACTTGACCCCTTGTAGCACTCAGCCTTGAGGTGCAGGATGTCACTAATTCTAGCTCCAGCAGCCATCATTGTACCTTACACAACACAGCAGGATGGTCGTCTCTCACTATGTGTGCATTGTGTAGGTAACACTTGTGCATTTAGTCTATAAGATCACCTGGGGCATATTTCCTACTCAGCTAAGCCAGAAGATTTGAAATCTGCAGACATAATTAGCAGTAATTGTAGGTCACACAAATGGCTTCAGGTTTAAGGTGCCTTTTGTCAGCATGGAGGCTGGCAAAAAAAGCCTGTTCTTTTTTAAAAAAGATTATTTTTTGGGCAGTTTTTGTCTTTAATAATGGTATAGATTACGGAAGACAGGAAGTGTGGCAGAAAAAGTGGGGATGACACACAGCAAAGATCTGCAAGTTGAAATGGAAGTCGGGCCGCTACATAGGGCTCAGCCTACATAGAGCTCAGCCTATATAGGGCGCAGGCTCTGCCAGGTGAGCTTGAGGTTGCCCAGTGAGTGTGTTTTAATATGGTCCTTGTTCCTGGAACAGTATGCAGACCAAGCCTTACACTCGAGACCCTTACGTCTTAAAATGATTTCAAACTTAGGGCCTGACACACCAAGCTGACGATCTGGCGTCGGTCAGTGTTGGGCTGTCAGTGAGCATCTGTTGCTTTAGTTGGTGTGGCGTGTCCCGCACAGTTGCCCCTTGGCGGCTTTTTTCTGGTTGGAATTGGCGACAGCAGAGCCTGTCAGTGAATGAAATCACTCTGATTGGCAGGTCAGCTCAGAGCACAAGAAGTGAAATGGAAGTGAGGAAAGTAAACAAAGTGCTAAAGTCAAGAGGGAGTGAAACCAAAACAAATTTGTTCCATAAGGTCAAACTATTTTTTTTAGACAATGAGCTCTTCAGCAGAAATGGTTTGCAATTGTTTGTGTTATTGTATGCTAGCACATGGTAAATATTCTTCGTTCTTTCTAGAGTGGATTGTGTTGTTAATGTGCTAACTGCCTGTCATCTTGATTCCTAGTTTCCCTGGTTTCCCTTTTTGAATGACAAATACAAACAACCGCCACCTACTGGTATGGAGAGTTATTTACTTTCACAGGCGCAGAACGTATGTGCCAGGTGTTGTTGTTGTTGTTGTCGTTGGCTGTAGTCTTTTTGGTTGTTTTCAAGTGCAACATTTTGGCCAAGACAGACACAAGGCAATGCAACATTCAGCCTTCGTTGCCACAAGTTCTTTGATATTGGTTTGGTGTATTTGGGCCTTTAGAATAAAGGAAGCGGTTACGGCTAGCTTCAGTTGCTTCAATCAAGTAACAATCTCTTGACTAAATATTGCATCCTCGTGAATGCATTACATTTTGTGATGTATTTTGTACCTGTAGTGATTTGATGCTGTCGTCCTGTTTGTGTTGGATGCTGCTGTTTAACCTATTCTCAGTTACTGGTCTCACTTGTAAAGGAGGTTTTAATCTCAGTGTGACTCTCTAGTTAAATAAAGGTTAAATGACACTGAGGAACAAATATTGAAATTGACAACAGTGCTGCTATGTTTCTTTGAGATGTTCTCAAATAAGGCATCTGGGGAAAAAATCCTGATTTACACAAATAAAACCCGAAATGATGACAACCGTTTTTGTGTGATTTCTGGTTTCATTACTGTTTTTCACTTCAGCTTCCTGTGTTGAACCCCATATACAGTTACGTTGTGTGTATCAGGTTTGGCGATGGCTTTAACTCACATCTCTGACCGCCTCATCAGCCTCTTTGCATAAAAACACCACAATGTGTTGAGGAAGGGTCGGTGCTTCTTCATTATTTAACAAGCATCTCTGTGTTCCTTCATGTAAACCGATAGGCCGGAGCTCGAAGGAGGGTGCAGTTGTTTTGTTTGTGCTTTATTCCCTGTGAGTTCTCGTGTTCCACTGCAGCCAAGTGGAGATAACGGTCTAAATATAGAGCAGGGTGCAGCGACTCCAAGGCCTGTGGGCTCGAGTCATTGTGCTCTCAAGAGTCGACAAGGTTTCCTGAATTGTTTTAGCCCTTGTAGCCCTGAACTCTCTGAGCCCACTCGTAGATAGCGTGGTTGCATACCAGCAAAAATGTTGCAAGTTTCAGTCATTTAGCTGATTGTTTTTTCCACTGAGGTCAGAATTAAGGTGTCAGCATGCCTCTTCAAAGCTGTTTGTCAGATGGTCGAATGGATTTGGTCGCACGTGTCTGATTATTACTGTGACTTCCCGAAACTGACAATTCGCACCCACCTCATGCCATGTTTGGTCAGCTGTGTGGAGGTGGAAGCAGGGTTTGAACTTCTCTCTCTTGCTCTCTTTTTTTTCATTCTTTACACAATGATTTCTGTCACTTTTCACGTGAACAGCCAAGGTCAACATTGTGAATTCTTCCAGGAGACACCTGGATGTGCCCTGTTATCCCCATATGTTTCCAGTCACATCTACATAACAAAGTCTCACACTGTTCCTTGAATTTGTCCGATGATTTTGGCTTTGGTCCTTCCAACAGAATTGCCCATATCTCGTCATCTCTCCAGTTAGACATTTTCATTGGCATCTTTGTGTGATGACCCGTGTTCTCCACCCTTGCATGTTTGTTTTCATACGGTTTTGCATGAGTCACATTATAGAAACCTCATCCACACACCCACTTGCTTGCTGTGAGCCCTTCGGACAGTGACCTGCTGTATTCACACATGGGTTTAATTGGACATCAGACCGGACATTTGCGTTCTCACATACAGCTTCTCTGGGTAATGTACAGGTAATTTCAAGTTTACAGTGCGTGTGTGTAAGGGGCCATTCAGGTTTGCAGAGAAGCCAACACACACACCCCTCAAATCACAACAACGCATCATGTGGACCTGCACATTAAGCAAGTCGGTTGGTTGCTTAAATTTGTGTCAGGTGGCAGTTTCAAAACAGAGGAAAACAATTTTTAACTTTATACAAATTGTACATACATGTATAAAAGAAATAACCACTCACATTTCTCTAAATGTGGCCTGTATATGTCCACCTGCATGCAGGCTCAAGCCAGTCCAGGGTTTCACAAGCACAAAAGCAATGTGGGCAAGCAGCATGAGGCTCTGAAATCTCAAACACTCCTAGAGTCCGATCGATACCAAACAAAGAAGAAGATCCCTGGAAATTCATGTAGCTGATGAAGGAAATGCATGATCAGCAGATAGAGCTAACCTGATGTAAATACCTGCCATTGTAGATAGAGTGTGTGTACGCCATTGAAGTTAAAGTTGTCACTGACATATAATCCTTTGTTAGGGCTGTGATCGTTGGTGTAGATGTCAGGCTGCTTCTTTCCTAGGCTGTAACTTTAGCTTTAAGCATGAGACTCCTGTCATTAAGGGACCATCAAAAATGTCTGTCACACCTGACCCTAAATAATCCTCTTAAAATGCTGATTTATGGTACATCTAAACAAGCTGTTGATGTTAAAATACAGGTTTAGTTGCTGAATACCCAACTCTAAACTGACTTCAACCTGCAGCTGGTTGTGCAGTGAATTATTCCTCGCACATCCCCAGCTGATTGTGACTGATTGAACCATTTGCCTCCACCCTTTTTTGCCAAATTGAGAAAACGCTGATGGGTTTTCTGTTTTCCCCTGACATAGCAATGTGCCGCTTTGATTAATTACCACAAAGCAAATGTGCAGTGTTTAAGCCTGACGAGTTAATCACCATCATCTGTTAGGCTGAGTCTTACAGATGCTGACACAACCTCATCTTTTGTCTAAACAGTCATTAAATGTATGACCTTTATATGAAAAATACCCTGCAATGTTTTTAAAGGGTTTTTTGGGTTTCATTTTATTTAAGTATGTTTTTTGCTCATGACTTGAAAGGAGGCAGTTGTCAATTCAGATAAGGCAGAAACCCCCCAGAGTTCTGCCCAACGCCTACATCAGTAGGAGCAGATGTGCCTGGATGAAGGATTGTGGCAATCTGGCACATATGTCCAGAATTTAAACTATTCAGTCTCTGCATCTAAATCAGCAAGAGTCCTTGATCATTTTGCTCATTATTTTCTCAATGGATTGACATTTTTGTTTATAAAATTTTCTGAAAAACAGTATATTTCCCACAGCCCAGGGAGATGTAGTCAAAAGCTTGTTTTATTTGACCGACAGTTCGGTTTACTCTCATTAATGGCACAGGAAAGCAGCAAATCTGCTCAAACCATCTTTTTTTCTTAGATAAAATGATTCAAATGATGACTCAATCAAGCAAACTAATCCTTGCACCTCTACACCTCATTTTCTCAAGTAGTTTTACCTTAAGCTGTATCAGATCAGCTAACTTGTCTTAGCACAAGACTGTGTAGTAGATTTTTCCTCCAAGTATCCCTACAATACCTCAGATGTACTGTATATGTTACCTCTCTCAGTGACAGCTTACTGGCTCCAACTGTAGTTGGGAACACGCTGGCTTATTGACATTAATTTTTGCTTGGCTCGTTCTTAGCTGGTAACCAGCTTGTAGCAGTCCGGACCACTCTGCAGAAGGAGGGATGGCGAAGTGTTCAGGTGCCATTCACAACAATGACTTTACTTCTCATGAGGCCTAACAGTAGCCCTGACCTTATCCAGACGCCTAATTCTGTTGACTATGATCACTATTTGCTGCATGCATCTTCACCATGAGAGAGCTGCTTCCCTCCATACGCATAGTGAAACACACTTCACACCCTCACAGGTTACCCACTAGGCCACTGCCCTTAAAGGGATAGTTCACCCAAAAATGAAAATTCAGCCATTATCTACTCACCCATATGCCGACGGAGGCCCTGGCGAAGTTTTAGAGTCCTCACATCCCTTGTGGAGATCGGCGGGGGGAGCAGCTAGCACACCTAATGGCAGACGGCGCCCCAGACTAACGTCCAAGAACACAAAATTGAAACCACAAAATATCTACAACACGTTCATCCGTAGTGATCCAAGTGTCCTGAAGCCCCGACATTAAAAGTTGTTTCGAAAAATGTCATTTGAACTCTGTTTTTAGCCTCACTGTAGCCTGTAGCTAACACAGAGGTCGCCCATTCCCAGTCTGAGCAGCAAAGACTTTCCTCAACCATTGGCACTGCTTTGCATGTGAAACAACTACACCACCAGGTTTCGAGTGCTTGACTCCAATATTCTGTGGCTGGCTGAGGCTCATGAGCTGCAGTGGCTGCTTCGTCCAGTAGCCTGAGTTCCGCGTCTGCGAGTATACGGACTAGTTCAAATGATGTTTTTCGAAACAACTTTTTATGTCGGGGCTTCAGGACACTTGGGTCACTACGGATAAGCAGTATGGAGATATTTTGTGGTTTCATTTTTGTGTTCTTGGACATTAGTCTGGGGTGCTGTCAGCCATTAGGTGTGCTGTACAGCACAATTTTCATGTAACAGGTTGTATTAGGACCCAATTGCAGCACACAGGAAGCCAGGAACAGTTGGTAATGACGTTCAATGGCACAACTCAGCAGGCACAGGGCAGGTAAACAGCACACAGGGCAGTTCTCTCTTCACAAAGTCTCTGATGGCCTGGCTGGTCTGGCAGGTCAAATCGGGACAGGAAGCAGGTGAGTGGGCGGTGACATTAGCCCATAAGGCAGGAGACAAAGTCATGAAGGCCAAAGATCCGGAACCATGTAAACACACAGTCCAACCAGACAAGCCAGTAGGTTACAGGCAGAGGGTAGTGGGTCAGTACTCACGGGACGTGCACACAATGGCAAGTCTGGCCACATGGTGAAAATCTCTGGACCACAGGAAACAGTCACACTGTAGCGTTGTTGTCGAATGGTTAATGCCAAGCAGGCACAAGCAAACAGGAATCAAGGACGCAGTCGCAGGACTGATGGTCAGGGACAGAAGGCTGATGCATTCACCGGAAACCAGACGAGGCAGGCAGGTCAGAGGCGGGCAGGGTTGGCAACAGGACATCAGTCTGGAACAAAGTGCTGGAGAGTCTTGCATGAATGGTGAAGAACAATCTGGCAACGAGTGAACTCAGTGGTAAAATCTGTGTAATATCTCAGACGCAATATCCTTTAGTAGTATGGTATACCCTGGACCTCCACCCAGGAAGAAATAATGCTGTGCTCCATGTACCTCAGAGGTCAAAGCTGGCAATGATGTCACACCCAAGTTGTCTGCTTTTCAGCTCAAGTCAGAAAAATAAGATATTGTGAGCAATACTAGTTCAAGCCAGGTTAGCCGCTGTTAGCAATCTAGTTGATCACATGCATTATGCTGTATTTTGCACTTAAAGTCCACAAAGCAACATGTCCACAGGAGGACATAGGACAGGACTGTCTGTATTACTGTTTTAATGAGACACAAATCAGACAGAAGTGCTACAGGTTTCACTAGTGTCGATGTGCAAAGCAGCCATCTTGAAATTTAGAGCTTAGGGTTGGTGAAGTTCCTCTGACTTCAAGGTATTCCAGTTGAAATTTCCAACTGGGGTTTCCAAAAATCGGATTTCCCAGTGCAATTGAATGCATCATAATTGCATAGATGTTGTTTTTTTTTCATGTGACCTGTATTGTCACTGGACAGACACAAAATTAGCTTTAAAGTGTATTGGGTTAGGGGATCAGACTGTATTGTGAGGCTCTGTGCAGTTGCACCACTTGCAGCAGCCACGACTGAAGTCACAGCGGCCATTTGATTAAAGTTTTGTGCTTCTCTTTTGCCCTGTCCACAGATGGCCTCAGCAACAGCGACCTATGGGCAGAAGGAGTCTTCGGACCAAAACTTTGACTATATGTTCAAGATCCTCATCATTGGCAACAGCAGTGTGGGCAAAACCTCCTTCTTGTTCCGCTACGCCGATGACTCCTTCACACCGGCCTTTGTCAGTACGGTGGGCATCGACTTCAAGGTGAAGACCATCTACAGGAACGACAAGAGGATCAAATTACAGATCTGGGTAAGATGTGTTGAGTTTCCTAGAGAGGGAGTTAATGAAACTGAGATTATTTACACGTATGAATGCGGTGAATTTCAAGCTGACGTTCAATGAGTGCCATTGATTTTCTTCACTCAACCTTTTTGCACAGATGACACAACAGGGTCTGCGTCTAGTGTGACATATAAAATACATGTGAGCAGCGCTTTCTAAACAATAACAGTGGCATAACAGCAATAACAGTCATTTACCATCTCTGTCACATGGTCCTCTGCTCGGAGGGTTAGAAGCTCCCTGACCTCATTTTTTTTCCCAGTTTGCAGATTTGGGCCACTGTTCGTCTCCTTTGAGTTAGCCACTAACTGCTTCTAGCTGCTTTTTAAAGCTCCCACTGTGGGTTACACACAAAACACGTTGTTAAAATACCACACCCGTCCTGACCATGGTCCCGTCCTGCCGGCTGTCCCCTTTACACAGAGACTATTTTGTTAATGTTGCTCCCTCCACGGCCGGCTTAAAGGTGAGACAAATCTGTCCAACCGTTCTGCAATGAAACCTTTTATACAGAATGGCGAAGCGGCGTAACGGCATGAAACTCCCGCCTTGACAAGGCAGTGTAAAAGGGCTTACTGTCACAAGCTTGTTGGACAAATTTACTTCCCTGTCTCTCATTAAACTTTCACCCACAGCTGGACAACAGTGTCCCATGACTAGCAGCTTTTTCACATATGATCTTTGAGCTACATGTTTCCAACCTTGTTTACTGTGCTTCCACCATGTTTCAGGTCTATTTGTTTTTTCTGTTCATTTCTGCACAGTTCCAGGACAGATTTGCTGAAGTTGTTAGAGGTTTTCTTCACTGTTATGGCTGCAAAAGCAGCACCTGTACAGACACAACATGACCTCTTAATTCCCTGGGCATTGATATGCATCAAACATAATGCTTGTTGTATAGTGGAACGTTTGAAACCCCCTCTCACTTTTAATGGAAACAAACGAGTGAAACACTATTGCAAGCCATTATTCACCAAAGCGTTTCATCCAGTTCAGAGCAGCTACAAACACTTTTGTATTTGGTGTCCACACAACATGTTGTACAAATTAGTTTTGAGCATACCAGCACCTGCTCCACATCGGAGGCACGTTTCTAAAATCAGGATTAGAAGGTGAGCTAGACTCAGATGACGCTGTGTCCTCGAAATACTCACTTGAATCTCTAAAGCAACGCCTGAATGTTAGTCCTGTTTTTTTATTATGTCTAATGATACAGCAAATAACATTTCATAAGATATTTCATAACATGTTCAACAAAGCAGCAGGCTCTGTGAAACGCTGCCCTTTGGTGCAGTTTTATTACGCAAACTGTCCTCAGATCGCAGTAAACACACACATTTGCACGCAGTGTCGTCCTCTCTGCAGCCTGCTCATTCAGCTGACCCTCAGATGGGGTCGAATACAACAGAAATAATAATGACCAAAACACAGTGAGTAACTCTGCTGTGCCTTTAGGAGGAAACAGGGCGGCGTTTGTTGCATTAGAAATGTGTTGTCTCCTGAGGACTCAGCAGTAAACACAATCATAGAGCAGAGTAAAGACAAGCTCCCCGAGGATCCAATCAAAGCATCATCTCCACCTTTACTACGCGGTCTGCTGCAGACAGAGCAGTGATGGTGAGCAGAGCCTCGTGTGTGTGTGTGTGTGTGTGTGTGTGTGTGTGTGTGTGTAGAGCTGTCTCTGTTGTCAGCCTTTGCCAGGTCTTGCCTCTGGTAAGGCAGACATGATCGGCCAATCAGAGCACGAGAAATGGGTGCTGCTCTCCCCTCCCCCACTACAACACATCTCACCCGAGTAGATATTAAACAAACACACACACACACACACACACACACACACACACACACACACATATAAACCCCCCCCCCCCATCTCTCAACTGGGAGTAAAAATGAAAATGGTTGGTGGTGAGCTCAAAAGTCAACATACAGTATGTACACATTTATTTCACAGTGTGCAGTTAATCCCATTTATATAGATTAATGCAGATGCGCACTTATAGAGTGTGTCATACATATTATCTCACTTGAAACAGTGGCATAATTTCCATTAATTCAGTGTGTATTATGTTGAAGAGTATGGCCACAATGTTGGTGTTCTGTAGACCACACTGAAGATTGCACGCCCTCTTTTTTCAGACGTTGGGCTGACTATATTATCAATAATTAATAATATAATAATAAAGCCCAAATATTTTTCACTGCTCCTTTCATCCTTTTATTTTAATTTTTTTCTTTCTTTCTTGATTTTCTCAAGTATTCACGACAAGTTTATGTCCAGCCTCTCACCGTATTAGACCAGTTAACTGGATTATATCTCTCTGCTGTAAAAAGAACACATTCATTTTTGCATACAAGCTGTTCGCCCAGTAAAATACAGTAAAATGTTCACAGCTTTAACTTTGCATCAGGGTTCATGGTGAACGAAAGATGAGTACTCCAATGTGTTCATTATGTAACACCACTCAGTGCTACCTACACGACTACACATTTTAGGTATAGAGCTGATACTCTCATCCTGAGTGGCCTGCAGCACACTGAGTGGATGAGCAGGACATAAAGCAGCAGAACATTATAACCAGCAGTATGGAAATGTCAGAGCTGCAGCTTGCTAAAATACATGTCACGTAATATTCTGCAGTGTGACTGTGTGAATATGAACATTAATGAGCACAAGAAAGGAACAGAAAAGCCGAGAGGTGTATCTGTGTACAGCCTGTTGTTTATTTTGCATTCTTAAAGGGGCAGTTCACCACAAAATCAAAAACACATATTTTCCCTCTTTCCTGTAGTGCTATTTATCAGTCTAGATTGTTTTGATGTGAGCTGCTGAGTGTTGGAGATATCATCCCTAGAGATGTCTGCCTTCTCTCCATTATAATGAAACAAGATGGCACTTGGATTGTAGGGCTCAAAGCACCAAAAAGATGCATTTCCAGAAATCATGACCCAGCTACTCAAGATAATCCATAGTCCTTGTTGTGAGCAGTTTCATATAGGAACAATGTTCTTGCTACCAAATTACACCCACCAAATGTAGTTATTTGAAACAGATGGTGCGGCAGAACTCAGGGTCATAGGGTATTTTTGCTCTTAAATCCCCATACACTCTCACCTGGGCGACCCAGCCTAGGATTGCTCAGTCCTCGGCTTGTGTCCAAGCAGCATGCTACACCACGGATCTGCCCTCTTGATCCACAACCACCTTGAGGCTTTTTCTGCAGCCTCACTGGTTTTTCTGATGGCTCTCCTCTCCTGCAACCCTCTGATGCCAAGAAGCCTGAGTTCCCACCTCCACTGGGTCACAGCGGGCCCTCCAACCACTCTCTCTACAGGCCTCCAACAGCTCAAGGTATTTGGCCTTCTTTCACTCATGGGCCTCCTCCATCCTATCTTCCCAAGAGACTGTAAGTTCCAGCAACGCTACTTGCTTTGTGGAGTCAGATGTTAAGACCAAATCTGGCCTGGGTGACATCCTTGCAATATGCTCCAGAAATTTAGGCTGCCTCCCAAGGTCCACTTTTCAGCTGCGAGTCATGAGCCAAGGCTAGCAGCCCAGTTGAGACCTTACACTGCCCGACATTTCTCCCCTGCTCTGACAAAGAGAATGTTGTGCCTTGCTGGGAGCTGATGTTACCTCTGCTGGATGTCCGCCACTGCCTTCAGCACCTGATCATGGCACCAGGAGTACACCGTACACTGACTGGATCAGAAACGAATATCTGCACAGAAGGAAGTGTGCATCTACTGCTAGCTCACCTAGCACCACTGAGGTAGCTCATATCAGAGCTCAGCGGAGGAGGACACCATTAACGTTTACATCTTGCACTGTTAAAAGCATGAACTGAACCATGAGTAGCTGCACACTTCCTTCAGTGCAGTGATACAGTTGGGAGGTATAATTTAGTTGAAGGAAAATAGTTCCTACATGAAACTATTCACAACATCAAAACAATCTAGACTGATAAATAGCACTGCAGGAAAGAGGAAAAACATGGATTTTTTATGTTTGGGGGTGAGCCGTCCCTTTAAGCAGTGTATTAACAGTTGATAAATGCTTTGTGATACACTAGTAGTAGCTGTAAGCAGTTTGTAAATACTCATAAGTAACGAGGTACACCAAAAAGCTGTCCGCCCACAGTAGCAGCAGTGATTGCAGCTGGTTCCATGTTAGTCTCGGTCTGTTGCTCCGCTGATCTTCACACTGACAGAAGAGAGATGCTGTTGGACCAGGAGCTGCTCGGCTGGGCATCAGAAACACCGGGCTCTGGTTCTCTGAGCATTCATTAGGGCTTAGCACTGACATCCAATCTCACCTGGGTTTGGGGCCAAGCACAGAGAGAGCGAGGGAGAGGGAGGCCGGATCACTGTTTGATAAAACCTGCAGCAAAAATAAAGGTGATGAAGATTTTATAAACCAGAGGCCCTTTAATACGCTGGCTGTACTGGAGCACCTGTGAATTATGGGTCAGACTGACATGTAGAATGTTCAGGCTTTCTTTAGGCTCAAGTATTTGAAATCATGGCAGAGAACCCAAAGTTGTTTTTTGGTTTTAAATTTGTGAATAATTTCTCAAATAAGTTCCTGAATTGTGTCTACATATCTCATAAAACACTTTTTTGTGTTTTGTTTTGTTGCTTATTAAAATCGGGTATGTAAATCTTGCAGGACACAAGATTGGTGTCCACGACTCGAACTACGAGGGAGTAGTGTGTCGTAAACTGATCAAGGATTGTGTCTTTAAAAACCAGATAGCATTAAAAAGGATTTGACAACTTGTGAGTTTGGCCAGAAATTCTGCACCATACAGATTCTACTTCATCATTTGGCAAGCCAGATTCATTAAGTTAAAGCATTAGGTTTGAAAATGTTGGCTTGTATTAATTTGCTGATGCACCAAAGCTTTGAGTGCAGAACAAAAGTTTCTCCTAATTTCTCTCCTGCAGTCGTCAGCAGTGTGGGCGGTGTTTCTTTTTCATAGCATAGATGAAGTAACTTATGACACTGAAATAACACTGAGCTGCTGGCTGTTTCGTGTGTTGTGGTGGCTGTTAAAAGTGTTTCATTGTAATGTTAGACATATAAATCGAAGAGTTAAACACTATCTGGCTCTTGGGTATTTGCCAGTTGGGTTAGACCATCTCTAATTAGATTGCTGCACTATCACAATATTATCCTGCTGTATAATACCAGTTAATTATCATAACCTGAAGCCTGAAAAAATCTGGATGGGACTTTTTTATTTAAGCTTAGACATGTATAAAAATGACATGGGGTGAAAAAGCTGACAGACCGGCAGTGACTTTTAGTATGCCTACTACTCATGTCAGAATAACAGAGGCTTATCAATGAGCCAATAGCTGTGTGTCCGTCAATGCAGCGTAACATTTAACTCACGTGACTGATCAGCTGTTTCTGCTTCCACAGTGCTTTTTGTTTTGATTTCTCAACATTTCTGTTACGTTACAGTTTACGGGAGGACCCAAAAAGCAATTGTAGGCAACTGAAAACATCCAGTAAAGGCACGCAACTCAATGTCCAAACAAAAGCTAAACTGAAAACCAACCGGGTAAAACACGGTGGTGCAGGATGACCAACAGGATGAATGCAGGAGAAACACAGACATACTGACAAAGTACAAAGGGAAACACAAGTATTTATCCACAGAAAACTAATCACAAGAAAGAGACACAGCTGGAATAGGAAGACATGGGCAAAAGGAGGGAAATGGCTAACGACAAGGGTGGAGCAAAGAAGACTAATAGAGAACAGGTGTGAAGAGAAGACTCTGGGAACAGGAGGAAGACAGGTGTGACAGAAGACGGGAAGTAAAACCTGACACGACACATGAGGAGAGAATCTACAAAATAAAACAGGAACAGGAGATTAAACATGAGCGGATAACACGAAACAAGTAACACAAACAGAAAACTCCTAAACTTATGTTTCTGCTCAGCCTATTTTGTCTTTTTGTTGTCTTTGAGGTTTTGGTTAACAGAATAAGTGATGTTGTTGTTGCAGAGTGTTTGCAGGTCTTGTGCCAAATGTCTGACATGTGAGAAATAAGGAAAAAAAGATCCATTAGACTAAAAGTTTATCCTCACCCTAATCTGTCAGAAGGCATTGTGAAATTGATTCTTTAAGATTTTAATTAAAACGAACTGCTGCCGTTGTTTGTTTTTGATTTTTGTCCAGGACACGGCGGGTCAGGAGCGCTACCGCACCATCACCACGGCCTACTACCGAGGAGCCATGGGCTTCATCCTCATGTATGACATCACTAACGAGGAGTCCTTCAGCGCCGTCCAGGACTGGTATGTGATTAGCTTGTCGGTGTATGTCACATGACTGGAGTGTAAACTGATACCGTGGAGTTTTGCCTGTGAGAGGGAGTGCTGTGTGGAGGATGGATCAAGTGCTATCGAGATAACTGGCGTGGAAACAGATGCAGAGATAGACTGATGAACAGAGCACACGATCAGGTTCAAGTTTCCGCATGTGTTGTTTTAACAGTCTGCTTCATCAAATTTTGTCTCCTACTGGCACCCTAGCTTGTTTTGTTTTTTCATTCGAACTACTCGATTAGTATTTCAGAGTCTAGCTTTTATTTTCACTGCTCCTTTCATCCTTTTTTCCATCATGCTGAGAGCAGCTCTTGCTTTCCATCTACAGTCCACTTATACTTTAAGAGGACAAAACATCAAACCTACATCACGGTGGAAGGTGAAACTCCAATAACACTCATAGGGGTCATAGAAAAAGCTTGTTTTGTTCACCAGTGAGATGTGGCTGAGCTGGACTCCTTGCCGATCAATGTACAAAGAGTTTGAAGGAGTTACGGATGGGGTTACAGCTGCAAGGATTAATCTGTTCATTAATTAGTTGTCAACTATTACATAATTTTCTAAGAAAAAAAAAAAGATTCCAGCTCCTTAAATGTAAATATTTTCTGGTTTCTTTGCTCCTATATGACAGTAAAATTAATATCTTTGGGTTGTGGACAAAACAAGACACTTGAGGACGCCATCTTGGGCTTAAGGAAACCCTGATTGACATTTTGTACCAAATTGTGCCAAAATAATAATGCAATAAAATTTCCTTGCTGTCAATTTCTAATCGTGTAGCTTTGTTCAGTCACTGTGATCCAGAACATGGTTTGAAGACTGGATGTAGCTTTTTTACTGTACACGTTGATTAGAAAACACGTGAGAGGAACAGCTGGTACTTTGGGTCACGTTCAGCCTGCATGCAGTGCGTTCACAGTCTCTGACTGCTGGCTGTGTTGGTTCCCAGGTCGACTCAGATTAAGACGTACTCGTGGGACAATGCCCAGGTGCTGCTGGTTGGGAACAAGTGCGACATGGAGGACGAGCGAGTGGTGGGCGGAGATAGAGGCCGGCAGCTGTCTGAGCACCTTGGTGAGTTTGTGGTGCTCACAAACACAAATACACACTTTCTGTCTGTGACTTATGTTAGGTAAACTGACCTGAACTGAGCTGACAGGCAGGAAGTTTGGTCTGTTTGTGTCGCTGCATGAAAAGTCAGGGGATCAAAACATCCATGTTATAAGCTATCAGGATATGTCACTGTGTACTGACCAAGAGAACAAGCTGCTACGTTTGCATTTTACCATTTTATGGAGTTACACAAATGAGCACATCCTCATTAAATCTCTCTGACCCTCTTCCACATCCTGTTTCCTCTCCAGGTTTTGAGTTCTTTGAGGCTAGCGCCAAGGACAACATCAACGTGAAGCAGACCTTTGAGCGCCTGGTCGACATCATCTGTGAAAAGATGTCCGAGAGCCTGGACGCCGGAGATCCCGCCGTCACAGGGGCCAAACAGGGGCCCCAGCTGACAGAGCAGCCCGCTCCTCCTCACCAGGACTGTGCATGTTAAAGCTGACTACTTCCCCCAAACCCCTTTTCCTCCCTCCTCCTCCTTGTCGTCCTTCAGCCACGAGTCTCGGGCCTTGGGCCTCGGGCCTCGGGTCAAATCCTCCCATCACCCTCTTTGCTCACTTTCCTGCTTCTTTCTGTAACCTAGCAAGGATCATTTGCTGAGGGGCACAAGAACCAGGTTGAAAAGTGTCTGAAACACTTGGAGATGCTCGTGGATCAGTGCTAGAGGTGTGTTTGTGTCTGGTTCCTCCTAATAAAAGAGCTAGAAAGTGTTTCTTTGATCAGTGCGGGCGTTGGTCTGATGCCAAAGCAAGTTTAATCAATCCAGTGTTTCAGACTCTTTACAAACCAGGTTCTTGAAGGTCTCCAAGCCATCTTCCGTTGTCTCCCTGTTCCTCAGTGTGGTTTTACAAGAAGGATTTGACGGCGTCCGTCCTCAGAGTGCCATTTAAATCCTTCCGATGTTTACAGTACTTTGTTTCATGTCAGTCAGATGTCTTGAAAAGATGTCAGCCTCGGATTCGGTGACCGAGAAAGTCACAGTGGAGTGAGTGTGGGAGGGATGATCCAGCTGAAATCTGCCCCATCCTGATGTGTTATGTTTCTTTTATGATTCTGGATGCACACAGAATCAAACGTCTGTTTCATTTGTTGTCTCAAATGTTGTCTCAAAACGTGGATATCGCAGGTTTGAGCAATTGTTTTGTTTTCATTATTCATCCGAGCCTTTTCATTTGGCCTTTTTTTTTTAATGTTTTTGTATTCTGGTGCCCCATTTATTCTTTCAACACTGGGCGGGGGAAAAATACGAACAAGATAGAGCGACGTAAAAAAAAAAATTGCAAAAAAAAAAAAAAAAATGAAGAGACACATTTTATTTAATTATATTTATTTCAAATGTACATATAAATGTTGTGCAATATATATAATATCTACAGGTATGCATTTCTTGAAATGAATTTGAAAAGGTATGAAGTTCTATGAGGATAGTATCAAATATAAGAGGTCTGTGTTGTTGGGTTTGTTTGGATGATGTGTGGAATTGTTTGCAGCCTCGGCAGCTCCTCCGTGAATCGTTTCATTTCCCCGTCGGTTTGGTCTCACGCCTCCTTTCAGAGACATCAGAAATTCAAACGTCCTGCTTGTGACCCTTGAAAAATTACTGATATGTTTATCATCCTTCAAATTCACCAAGTGTGATTCCTAGCACGACTGCTAGTAAACTGAAGCTTTTGGCTCTGAGATTAGAGGAAGGGATTTGTGCTGCATTACAAATATTGAGATGAGCCAGACAGCGACTGTAGTGAAGCTGAAATCAGGAGGTTTTCAAAATGAAATAAAGATTTGAGCTCGACAAGGCTCAAATCTTTATTTGATTTCCCTCCTGGTGAGCAGTATCACTGTAATTAGGGTTGATGCTTCTTGTCCCAACAGCCTCAAGATGATTCCTACTGGTACTTATAAAAAAAAAAGGAAATTAAAGGATATCTAAAAATGTAAAAACAATGCTAAATGTGCAATTTCTTGACTCCAGTTGCAAACTTTTAGTTTTTTATCTCCCCGATATCTGTTTCAAGTCACAGCTACTTTATCAAGCATCAAAATTTCCTGTAACATTTATCATTCAAACATTTCATCATTCTCAAAAGCATGATGGAATTAGTTTAGAAGATGCAAACAATATTTTTTGTGGCATCATTTTTGTGGTATTTTGCCTTTATCTGATAGTTTGACCCAGGAAGTGAAAGGAAAAATCACTATACAGCCAACACACAGCAGTGTAGGGTTTCCTTGCTTCGTAACAGACAGCCTGACAGTAAGTAGCTTCTTCAGAATCAGTATTACAGCGTCTGTACGTCTGTTTGTGTGTAACGTTACCTCCGATGCTCAGTCTTCAGGTGAAGTACGGACAGCACTGTTAAAAGTCAAACAAGCATCGAACAGCTGGAGGCTGAAATGCTCACAGACCTGGCTGCTGCTCAGTTTTCTAACACTAGAGATTGGTTCCAACGCTGTGTAACAACAAGGCTACACACCATCACCCACTCTGGGCGTGCATTATCCCCCCTACTCTAGACACTCAGACCATGTGTGTACACTTGTTTTAATACAGTTTCCGCAGTTAAAGTTGGTTTGCTGGGTACTCCTTCTTTTCACCTCACCAAAGATTGCTGTAGAAGCAGCTCACTGTTTTTGCTGTAGGATGCCAGAACGAGCAGCATGCCTGAGTTTAAAACTGTAATAAAACAAGCACTGAAGTGAACTCTGGTCATTTAGGGATAATTTTATGTCATGTTTCATCAAGCAAAGTCATTATGGTGGTCAGAATCATCGACCACCATGTGATTAAAGCAGCTCTGATCCAGGAGAGCGTCTATTTTGAGTGTTAATCGTTGCATTAGTTAAGTTTAGTCAAGTGTAGCATACCAACCTGAAATCACAGACGAGCTGTTAAAGTGTGAGAAAATGAGGCCCCAGTCAGTGTCCCACCAAAGTATTGATTACTATAAGAAAGGGAGTGATGATCACGACAAACCTGGGAGACGATTTCGACCCTGCGTATATTTTACTTCTTACTGGTTGTGACTGTTTCTTTTCCGGTAAAATCCAAACTTTTAAACTGTTCTCTCCTTTCTAATACGTCTTCCTCTCTATATAAACCAGATCTGTAAATACTGTACCTTCGAGTCATATGTGTGGATTGTGTTGTATCGACTCAGGCTTGCAACAAAGAAAAAAGAAAAAGAGGAAAAAAATGACAGTAAAAACCTGAAAACCCCCAAAAGAGCCATGTTGTACTGTATCTGCATTCATTACTAGGCCTGCTTGTGAATGAATGTGTCACTCTGTTACAAAAGCAATACACACTACAGTATCTACACACACACACAAAAAAAAAGAAATGCCATCAAGCTTGGTAGAAGTTGCCGACTGTAGATCTTCTACTAGCACGCAGGAACATGTACTTTCTTTGGTCTCGTATCACTGCCTCGTCACTTCCTCCTCAGTTTGGGCCATTAAGGTGAAAGAATATGCTGTGGATGTTTTTATCTGTACTTTGTGGTAAAACAATAAAAAGTTACTAACAATCAGTTGATTCTTGTTTTTGACAGTTTGTGCCTTTAAGGGTGAGATGGGTATCTGCTGTTAAGAATCCTCAGATTAACTGATGTTATAGATACACACTAACTGAGAAAAAACTTGTACTGCTTCATAAATGTTGTTTTAACTGCAGGTGGAAAAAATTATTGACAAAAACCTGATGTTTTGGTGTCACGAAAGCTCAGAGACACATAAATTCAGCAGATTATTTGTCACGTTGATGGCAAATGTTTGGATGCATATTGTCCGAGCAGCCTCAAGATGTCACTGTTTCACTTTTCTTTGGCAATTCAAATTAATTCAATTTTATGTATAAAGCCTAATATCACAAATCAGTTTGCCTCACAGCGGATAAGGAAAAACTCCCCCCCAAAAAAACTCTGACAAGCCCATGCTCTGGGCTCCTGACATCAAACAGACTATCCAGGTGAATGTGAAAACTATGATCCACTATTGCTCGTGTTACATTCAAATTTCCGCAAAAATTACTTTCATATCAGCAAAGACTACGAGCCCAGGGCGAGATGAGACAAGAGGTGGTGGGCTGTTTTGCAGCAGTTTTGCTGTTAGTTATGCTACATTCATTTATTTTCTGTAAACGCTTATTCTGTTGGAGGTCACTAGGAGGATGGAGCCTATCCCAGCTGACATTGGGTGAGAGGCAGGGTACACCCTGGACAGGTCACCATACTATCACAGGGCTGACACATAGAGACAGACAACCAGTCACGCTCACATTCACACCTACAGCCAATTTAGAGTCACCAGTTAACCTGCATGTCTTTGGACTGTGGGAGGAATCAAAATCCCATCTGTCCTCAGCTCAAAGTGACTGACAGCATGCTTCCTTCTGTCATACCATATGATCTGACCTGTGGTGCAATAATTAGATCTTCACCCAGTGCTGGAGAGCAATCTGCCCAAAGCAGCATATCTGTGTCTACATTTTAACCCAGCGTGAAACATTAAAGGTATTTTTTTTTATCTCTCAGTCAAAATCCTTTTGAAACACCTTTTCAGTCTTTTTTTTTCTTTTAATCTAATGCCTCATTGTTATTTTTTTCTTTTTACATGCATTCATCTGATAAAATATGTTAATAAGGACTTAAATTAATTACTACTGCTAACATTACTACTACTCATACAGTACCCATCTGCACTACAGGCTGTTCAACAATAATTGCAACATTTAATCATGTAATGTTTACGCTGGGTTAAAGTGTGGGAACAGATATGCTGTTTTGGGCATATTGATCTCTGCCACTGGAGGAAGTCAGTCACTTTGAGGCAGGGAGGGACAAAATGTGGCATACCTAACAGCAGCCCACTACCACTCATCTAACTTAAGATGGCTGGGCTCATATCCTTTGATATCAAACACTGCCTAGATATATTCACCAAAATGTAATTTCAACCAGTGCCGCTGCAACATCATTTGCAATATCCCAACTAACCAGCAGAGGGAGAGAGACACCAATATGATGATGTGATGCAGATCTCGACACACACAGTCCCAATATCCTCTTATTACACAACACTGGCTTCACTTATTTAGTCTCCATCAGAGGAGCAACTATAGATGTACCTCTGATTAGAATAATGTAAATCAAGTGATCCAGGAAAAAATAACTTTATATAATAATGAATTGACTAAGTTGTAGTTAGGTATAGTCTCAGAATATTGTGTTGGTACTGCCATATAACATACAAAATATTTCCTTACTGTCTTTTTACATATTTTCTTACCCAATAAAAACCATCAATGCAATATTTTTAATGTTATTCTTGAGAATAACATGCAATGAAAGACATAACAAAATACTCAGGAAACCCAGTTAGTTGGACACATTCATGAGACAGAACACGGTCTTAAAGTTAATGGTTACCACCACAAACAGCTGGTTTACTGCTGCACACACTTCCAACATGCACATAAATATGAGAGCTTCACCAAAATGGAGGAAACAGTGTTTATTGCCAAGCAGCATTTAATTCAGAACACAGCAGCATACAGCCAAACAACTGTAGGCTGGAGGTGACAGCAACAGTCAGTGCAACAAAAACATTACAACTCCTCACATTAAAACAAGAACACAATGAAATAGGGACACAGTAGAGTTCTTAAAAAAAACATAAAATCAAAAAAAAGATTAATACATGTGTTTGTAAAGAGTAAAGATTATAAACACTGATTAATTGCACCCTTTGACACCCAGCTGTGGGCAACATTCGAGTATGTAAACAACATGCAAATTGTTCCCTACATAAATAAATGGTAAATGCGAGTGTATATGCATTTTTTTCTCTTACAGCCAATTCCTCATATATAAAGGATATCTGTCATAAATGTTATATCACTGTAGAAATACTTTTAATATGTTTGGTCCAGGTTTGAGACTGTATATATTTAAAGCCAGTCTGTAAACATTTTTACAAGAAAAAAATATCTAGATATGTCCATTCTGTAATGAAGTTGCGCATATAGTCCCAATAAGTGCCTCTTTCTGTCATCATGGCCAATGTCCATTGAAAAAAACTGCAGTTTAATGCTGCTTTGTTCACCAGGACACATGTATACGAGGTAGAACAGGATTTAATACATAGATCATATTGCAGGCCAATGATCTTCAATTCGGCATTAATCCAATAAGCCAATTCGTGATTATTTATGTTTAAATCAAGTGATTGATACCAATGTGTGGTCTCAATTGGGCGGAGGCGACAAGGTGGATCATGTAAATTGCTTCACGAATGAAATGTCTAGCCGATAACATCAGAAGAGTCTCATCACACATTATCTTGAATTGTGTTCTACCATGTATTTTTACATATCACCGATGCTCAAAGCCATTTAAAAAGCCGATTTTTAATGTACAATCTGGCCTACATAGCCTGGCACCCTTCCTTCACTGGCAACAGCACACATCTGGGCTACGCTACATACAGAATAACCAACATTAAGTTTGTCCATGAAGCTTATATGCTGGTCAGTAGCCCCACTGCAGGTCAGCCCCTCCGACTAGTGTACTTGTACTTCGTGTGGCAGCAGCTGGCAGCCGCTGTTAACATGGGTGAGGACCTTCTGTTTCAGCTGGGCCACCTGATCTCTGAGCAGGCTAGCCGTGGAGGCCAGATCCGTGTTGTGGCTTTTCAGAGATTTGACCTTGTCCTCCAGCCTGGAGATCCGCTCCAGCTTGCGCATCCGACACTTGGAGGCTGCAATCCGGTTCCTGAGCCTCTTCCTCTCGGCTTTCATGCGCTCCTGTGAGTCAATGTCGATGGGAGACAGCGGCGGGCTCTCCCCGAAGCTCTGGACGTCCGGGACCGTCTGAGGCTCCTCCTTCAGCGGCTGGACCCGAGACAGCTCCGGCTGCGGCGGGGCTGTCCCCAAATGATGCGACGGAGGAGGCGGGAAAGGGACCGTGTCTGTGGAGTAGTTGACAGTGGTTTCCAGTGGCCCGCTGCCGTAGCTGTTCAAGTTCGTGTACACCGGTAGGTCCGGCTGAACGGTGACCGGGGCGATGTTAGCGCCCAGGTCCAGGCTGCTGTTCGTCTGCCCGGCTCCGTTGAGCTGGTTCTGCTTGTGTAAGTCCTCCAGCGCCTTCACGAAGCCCTCCGCGAATTCCTGCTCGTCAGTCACCGTCTTCGGGTAGAGGAACTGGGAGCTGGTCGGTGTCGTGGTGACCATTCCGTTGGACTGGATGATTAGCCTCTCCAGCTCCGGGGAGGCCAGTTTGAGCAGCCCGAGGTCCGGGGAGCTGAGGATGCTCTCGGCGTCGCGGAGATGCGGTTTGAGGTCTGTCTCGTCCGCCAGGCTCAAGTTAATATCCTTCTTCATCATTATTTCCGTGGACAAAATGACAAGTAGTTGTGCTCGGCGCTCCCTCACAGCGGCGCCCTACCCATAACCTCCGAGAAACACTCCGCAGCTACTGTCTTGTTTATCTTGCACTGAACAAATATGTCTAATACTGAACAGAGAGCGCTGACAGCCTTCTGCTCTCGCGCAGGATCTCAGCGTACTGCACGCTCGCGCGCGCCGCCTCAAGCTTTTCTAGGCTGGCACGTTCCATTATGTCACAGCAGCGCGCGCGCATTGGGCAGAAATTACGTTTTCCAGACTGTAATTTAAATAATGGGACGGACCGAGCAGAGAGGAGGAGAGAGGACAGATGTCTCACTCTGCCCCAGGTACAGACCAGGACACAGAGGGATGTGCACACTGGACATAAGGTATTAAAATACTCTGTGGGCTATGTAAATGTATAGTATCAACTGCACTGTATTCCTCCTAAAAATATTATAATCAAATTGAATTACGGTATGTCCATTCATGTTTACTGTAATACAAAGCTTTTAGTTTTTCTATGACTGCAGTTTGTATGCTTTTAAATGTTGGCTTATCAAAAACTTCAACTCCCAAGAGTCTCTACGCATCTGCTTAGGCCACTGTTAAAAGCAAAAAACATCATAACATAAGTGGGATGGATTTAGTCTTTTGATATGTCACGTTATACTTAGGAAAAATACCTGAAATTTTCCCAAACAAAGATAAGTACCTATTGACCCTCTGAAAGCTGGAGCAACGTCACTTTTCTTGTGCTGCTTTAGAAGCCTTTCTCAAGTATTCAAACCTTTCAGCCTCGAGCAAATTGGTGCCATTTCTTTCAAAAACGTGGAACAAAAAAGCTGAGCAACTTGGTAACAAATGTCCCACAAATTGCAAAAAAAAAAAAAAAGATTCAGAAAAGTATTTAGAAAAACCAAGGAAAAAGAAAAGCCATATAAACTATATATATTATAATTATGACATTTTAAAAGTAGGTTAGAGAATTATTATAATTTTCAAGCATTATTTCTTGGTCATTTTCTTGATTTGTTTTTTGTTGGGGGTTTTTTTATACCAATTTTCTTTGTTTTTAGTTTTTTCTTTTTACTAATTTCTTGCTAATTTTTGGGTCATTTTTTCTTTCATTGTTCATTGCCCTCTCCCTATGTTCCCTATGTTTTAAAATAAATCAATGAGGGAAGCCACTTTGAAGCAAAGAACGTGTCCTTTAATGGCTCAAATCTGCAGCAAACAGCGTTAGGCAGGCCAAAAAACACATATACTCTTAAACATGCAGTCCACTCAGCCACTTCACTTATTAGACTACAACGTTTCAGCCATGGACCTTCATCAGTTAGATGACCTACCTGATGAAGGTCCATGACCAAAACATTGTAGTCCAATAAATTTAACCTTCTTCTGCAAGTGCAAACAGTGTGCGAGTGCTCTCCTTTTTGATGTAGACTTGAGATGGAAAAATGTACAAAGTACTGGGAGAAATGGATTGTGTACAAACACTGTTGAAAAAATTGTGACACTATATGCCTGGATGTAAGTGAAAATGCACTGGGATGTGACCTTGTAACACCCATGATGACCTCATGTTCTTTGTTTCTGAAATTTAAAAAAAAAAAAAAAGAGTTAGAAAAAAACCATCACAACACAGATCTCTTTGGACTCTATTACAGAGTCTCTTGAAAAGAAAAAGAAAAAGCTTTGTCACTGGTGCTTTGTTATTATGGTCATGTAATTAAAGTTTATCTCAAGAGCATTGATTTAATGGGGATTGACCTTTACAAACTATTTATATTCTGCTGGTTTTGTATCTGCAACATCAGGCATGCACAATCAGGGAGAAAAAGAGTAAAATATGCAGAATATATTATAGCATTACTTGAGTTTGGCTTGTACTCTAAGGTCCCTTCACACTTTTCTCTCATTCCAGCTATATTGACCTTAGCTCAGGTTGAAGTGGGGCTGAGCTACACTTGTAATTGACCTTTCTCTAAGCCCCGCCCCTTTGTGATGGTCTGCAAGCTGTCAGAGTAAGCATGGAGCCCACACTGTATCTAACTGCACTCCCTGAGGAAATGTTATCATATTTTTGGACAAATTAAACAGTGATTCCAGAGAGAAGCAGACAGAGGGGTCTACAGTCTGTGTTTGATCGCCACAGAAGACAATGAATATAAAGGGAAACTTTGCTGATATTGAACCAGCTGTGTGGCATCACAGTGTGTGCAGATGAACAGTGTTTGGCTTCATGCTTGTGTCGTTGCCAGCACCTGGACCTCTGCTGCCGGACAGGCAGGGATCTCTGGAAGAAGTCAAACAATGTTCATCTGCGCACACTGCGATAACACACAGCTGGTTGAATATGAGCAAAGCTTCCCTGCTTCCCTTCACTGGTTCCTGTACAGCAGGGTCGGTCTTTTTTTCACTGTTAAAATCATTAAAAAGCAGAAGCAGCATGTGTATACATTCAGTAGGTTATATCTTCAGTAGCTAGCTAGCTAACCCTACACTTTTCAGGGTCTGATTTTGGTTTTGGAACAGGGAAGAAACGTATATCTTTTTCCAACCTCTCCAGGTAACGAGTATCATTAATACATGACGTGCCCCAGGCACAACATTTAGCTCCAAATCCACAAAACCAGCCTGAAAATGAAGGAAATCTCAAACGACTGCATTAGAGTCAATGGAGCACAGCTGTGTTGTTGTCGGACCTTGGTCTGAGCCAGCACAATGCTACGTTATGATTGGCCAGTCTGCGTCCAGTGGCGAGACTTAGCGAAGGGTCAATTAGCTGACTTTATAAACTCATAAGAGTCATTAAGGTGCCCTCTGGGTCCAACAGAGCAATGGAAACGATTAACAATTATTCTGCACATGCCCACAAAGTCAAAGGCAAAATGCACCCCAGGTGTTTTGGGGCTTTAAATTAAACAGTGTGGGATCCATTGTGTTATTTTTCAGGAAGTCCACAAGTGAACATCCAGCATGTTTTCAAAGTCATTGTGTTTTTCCGTCATTGAAGTTGTAAATTTTTCCATGAAAAGGATGCTTGATGTTCATGTTAACTGGCTGAGAGATGGTTTTTGTGGGTTTTCCCTAAACACACCAACCATATTTAGCATAAGGACAACAAAATATGACATCTTTCTTTTCCCCTCACTCCCTGAGTTATATTTAAGTGAAGTATTTACCTTAAAAAACAACTAATATGATGTTTGTTATGGCCTCAATGTGGTTGAAAGCTCTGTGAAAAACTATAAATGGACTTCATGTTGAGATTTTTTTATAGTGAGTCACTCATTTTCTCAATAGATGATCTTTGGCACCAGTTTTGTTGCCATGGAGAGGAGGGACACACCACAAACATTTTTAAACAAATAATATAAAGGCTAGAATGTTCTGCACCATGTTCTCCTCATTATATCATTTTCATTCCTTTATATTCGACATATGAATGATAATTGCTAAACCACAGGATGCAGTGGAAATATCAGCTTGCATAATTCTGGACAAACAGCTGTCTGCTCTCAGGAAAGGCTGCTTACTTCTGTTTTATGCTCCCAGACAAGGCACTTGTTTTCCTGCACTTCAGAATTTGGAGAAGTTGAATGTGAAACTGATCCGATTTCAACACTTTCTCCGGTCAGTTAACAGTTTCAAGATGTTTTTGAGGTGGATCTGGTCTCACACACCCAGCACACCCTTGCTATGAAGAAGTCACATGGTTATTTAAGTTTCCACTCAAGAGTTTAAATTTTCCATCACAGATTTTCCATTTTCCAAATATCTATAGAATACACAATAATAAGAATATACAAGAATGCACCATCAATATACTAAACTACAACTACTAAAATATATACATAGGGTAACATACTGTTGTGCAAATAAAGTAAATGAATTTTTGAGATATTGTTGTGATTTGTCATCAGGTGGCTTATAAATATAAAACACAATAAGCACCTGAATACTGCAGATGGATTGTTCCTTTAATGTGACAACTCTGCACTGGTTTTCTCACTTTCCATGTGATGTTATTTTTGTCCATAAACACACAGATGTGACCAAATATCATGAAATAATAGTCCTTGTTTCCTTCACTACCAACCAGTGCTCTGGCTTGCAAAGGGTTATGCAGAGGAGGTATGTGCGTCACAGGTAGGCCCCATCCCATCCGTCACCGCAAAGCTCTGTGTGGGTGGATCACATGATGGACCCTGTGATGTCAGATCTCTTAACACTGTGGCGGAAATGGAGGTGGGGGGAGTAAACCAACAGAGGAGAGATATTTTTGTCTGAAAGCTGGGTATCAGTGTGTAGGGAGAGTGGGGGTGCTGAGCCTGTAGTCATGAAAAAAGGGTAAGTGGTTGCTGTAAAAAGGATGTAACACACACACACACACACACACACACACACACACACACACACACACACAGCACATGGACACACCACAGTCTTTCGTTTCCCTTTAATTTGAAAGACACCAGTGCAAAATTTGAGCAACATACATTTAAACGAGTTAAACACAACAGTTTTCTTTCACATTAAAAATCACATAGATGTTGATGAATTTGTTCTTGACATGTGATGATGACGTGAAAATGTTTGTTGCCATGTTATCAGTGTATAAAATCAAAACACAAAAGCAGTGAACTTATGTCACTAAAGCATATCGAGCAAGCAGAAGACGATTTTGTTGCAGGACTATTTTCATGTGGATTGATTTTTCACCATGCCTGTAAGAATAGCATGTGAGCAGGAGACAACAACAGTGAAAAATGACAGAGAAAACTGTTTAAATGTAGAGTTAATATGAATCAAGATTTTATCTCTTGCGTGTGCATGACTGAACTCAAAAATGTAAAAACGGAATTTTAATTGCATGCTTGTGAATGCATAGTTAGACCACAACATGTCACTGCCAAGAAAATTTAATTTAATGTGCATTTTCAAACTGGCAGAAAATATACAACCTAATTTCAAAGTGAAACTGCAAACTGGACTTTTGAATTACATTTTAAACCCAGAGATATTTCACTGGATAAGCACAAACGCTGACCTGCTTGTGGCGCTAGATGAACAGTTGGAGGATCGACAGCTCATCAAGAGTCATCCTCGGGGAACATGACTGTCTGGTGAATTTCATGATAATACATCAGATAGCTGTCGAGATATTTCCCTCTGGACCAAAGAGGTGTGCTGACCAGCTGACAACAGGCGGTGTCATCCTCAGAGTCACTACAGCTTAAAGGGAAACGGTTTTTGAACCTGGACCCTATTTTCCCATGTTTTAATGTCTAAGTGACTAATAAAGACATTTTTTTAAAAACTTGATCCTGTTTTGAGAGAGACTGCTGCAGCAGTGAAACAGGCTGCATTGTATTCCCTACAGGCAATTGTGCACCTTTAATCAGGCTGTTCTTATTCACTCTATCACTTTCCTACAAAAAGCAGTGCACCAAAATTGGTGCATATCTCATTTAATCATGAGCCAGTAATTTGTGTGTAACCCACGTATTTTCAACACATTCTCACTCCGACCTCGTCACATAGCCTATCAGTGTTTGGTCATGGACTTTCCACTTCCACATATGATGTGCAAGGTACCCTGGGTGTGTTAGTTGTCTACATTCTGGGACTCCGTGTTAAATTCTGCCTGTTCCATGCATTGTCTTTTTTCAAAATACACTTCCTTGACAGGAAATTTACCGTTTACATACAGTCTCTTTCAAAATAAATGCACCATGTCGGTACGGTACAACACCGCCAATTGATGTTTTTTTTCCTTCAACAACAAACACACACGGTTGGGTTTAGGCAACAAAAGCATGTGGATAAGTTTTGGAAAAAAGAACAGGGTTTGGCGTTAGAATTTTACGGGATGCATTAGACCCATCTACCACCCCTCCCGCCTGTCCCACTCAGACTTTCTGCGTATCGTCCAGTTGCCAAATATTCAGCACGTAGGATCTCCATAGGGCTCTGTCTGTAATGTTGTCAAACACTTCTAATAACAATCTAAGCCTGTCAGTGGCAAAACTATACACATTTTATGAATGTAAATTGATGGTGTACAGTTTCCTGAGCATTCTTTCTCTCAGCACAGGACCACAAAGCATTGTTGTCTCAATTAGTCACTTAGACACAAAAACATGGAAAAAATAGGGTTCAGGTTGAAAAAAAATATCGAACTCCTGTGACGGTGCATGAATGACTACAATCACTTCCAAGCGGACAACTGGCAATTGGCAACTAGAAAATTGAATTTGTAAATTAAACTGGCAATTGCAAAGATATGCGGGAAAACCTCTTTATGTCTGTTGTCATTTTCAGCTGTAACTGTATTATTTAAAGATATATAGTTAAACATGGAGGTCCCACCTGACGTTTCTGTTGTGCTTATTTTGTGTACTGTGTTGCTTTGTTGGGATCTTTGATAAAAACAAATCCAGCAGCACAAAGGATAAACAGTGGACTGCTGTGGACGGGGGCCACAGCAAAAAAAAGGATATATATTTCAGACACCTAAAAACACAGAGCTAAAAAAATCAATATCAGTTTCAGTGTGCTCTATATTTGGAATATTTTCACCACTTGACCTTATGCACTAGGTGTTCAAGGCAGCGGTAGATCAACAACTCATGTTCTACAAGGTAAAATTACTGTTTTTGTGGAGTCTGGTAGCTTTGAGATGGCTTCAGCTCCCTCTCAGAAAAGATGAGGAAAGGGGCGTATGATGGCAAGAAAAAGCAATGAAAGTGTACTTAAACTGATGACATGAATAATGGTCATCTGACAGTTAAATGTTAGAAATTCTTTAAACGCCAGTCACTGCGCGCTGAGGAGTAAATTCAGACCTCCATCAATTTGTCATCGGTGGCTGTGGGGTATTGCTGCAAGTTGGGGCACAGAGTGATGAGCTGTCAGGAATGCCTGGCATCGGTTGGAGCAGTTCAACTTCCGCTGTACCAGAGTGCAAAGGAGATCAGGAACATTTTGTACAGTATTGAGCAATATGTGGTTGGAGGTATAAATAGAAACCAGCATTCATCTTCTTGTGTGTGGCAAAACTTTAAAGCTTAATTTCACCCTCATTTCTGTGAAGTTTGGAAGCTTTGCTGACAACTGGTTAGCAAGCAAACATGGAAGTAATTAGATATAAGCTTGCAAGGCATTCTCTCAAAGACGTGAGCTAGATAAATGTAGGGCCAACAATGATAAAGTGCAGGTACATGAATTTGTGTGGGCATGTGTGCTCAAAAATAACCTTTCAAACAAAACTTTATCTTAGATCTCATTTCCTTTTGCAGCTATCATTCAAACATCATAGGGTTTACAGGAATATATTGTTCCATGTGCAGATGTGGTGCTGCAGCTGTGGTGAATAGCAACATTTTGATTTAATTAAAGATCAGATCATGCAATGCCTAAAATGTTTATTGTGAAAGGGTTCTGTGGTTCAGTGTGTATATATAAAGGGAGGAGTGTGTTGTGTCCTCATTGCACTCCTCATCTGTTTAAAGGGACAAGAATGGGATTTTGGTGAAACATCTTTTGAAGTTTCAGTTATGACGGGTACTTTGAGATGAAGATTTGTTTTCATCACTATACATTCAGTAATAAGGTAAAAAAAAAACAAAAAAAAAAAACAACCCACAAGTATTTGTACATGAATATTTGTCCCACTAACCTGCTCCACTGTGCCTGATGACGTAGTTTCAAAGTGTGGGAAGTTCCACTCGAGGAAGACGTGAGAAGCCCATGTACAAAGTGTGTGTGTGTTCAAACAAAACACACCTGTACCCACACACACTCTGTCAGTTTCACACACTAAACCACAAAACCTTATCAGGCCTACGCCTTTTCATAGTTAAAACAAGCTGTTGTAGAAAAACAGACAAAAGCATCTTAAAATTGATTAATACTTTTTTCCATGACATGTTACACATGTAACACACTGGAGCATTGCAGGCTAATGTTACCCCACATTAGTCTTCACACTAAGAAATTTCAGTATAACCAGATGAACTCATTTGGTACTACTCCTTATTTTTATTTTTATTTTTTTTACCTGTTTTCTTGCTTATTTAAAATTGAAAAAAGAGTGAAGTAAACTCAGAGTGTACTCAATGCTATACTAAACTGCTTATCTTGCTCACCCCTCATTATTTTTGTAGCAATTTATAAAGATTACCAAAAAACTTCAGTTAAAAGCCTCATCCCAACTAAGTGCCCAGTCCCTTTTACTAGCCTGGTGAAGCTACACTTTCAGACAAATAAAGGCCCATCTCGATTGACCTAAGTCCTGCCCTCAAACGTGATGAGCCAATCACAGTGCGTATAGCCATTCCCACACACTCGGACATTCTCTTCCTGGACGTTCATTGAAATGCATCACAGAAAGTCAGTTTTGTTCAGTTTTATGAGCTTTTTGGAAATTTGAAGTTAAAAAATGATCAAACGGTGTGCATGGGGCACATGCAACTCCGGCACAAGGTATCCTGAGAGGCTGGGCGACAGGGTGTTTTTTTTTAACTCTTTCCTAAACCACATCTCAACCGAGAAAAGTGTCTCCTTTGGAAATTTTGTGTGGTAACGTTAGACCACAACATCAACTCAACCTGAATAAGATCAACAATAATGTCTACGTCTGTTTTAAGGTAAGTCAACATCGTGTTTGAGGCAACATACTGTCACCTTGCTGGAAAGAAATATGTATCTTTAACATCTCTAGCTAAAGTTAGCCTAACGTTAGCGCCTAGCTGCGTTGTTCATCATGTCACCTTGTTTGCTGGGAGTTCATTAGTCTATTCTGTTGTACTTTGGTGATTGTACATCATTGTTAGCTGTTGTCCAAAGGGCTCTAGTTAAGCTAACGTTAACTTCTGGAGCTTAGCTTCATTAATTTATGTGTAATCACAGAGACAACAAAGGTTGGCAAACGTTATGCTGAATGATTCAGTGTAAATACTGTAGCACCAAACTAATGAAAAGACACACACAGTAAAAGGCTGTTATCCTTTTCTCATATTCTGAGCCAAAAACCTTAACTTCAGTGGCACTTTAACTTGTTGTCTTTGATGGTAACGGCAACAAGATGCGGTTCACAAGCGTACACTGTGACCTGTAAATTTTGGCTTGTAATTTAAGCTTTTCATCGACCTCCTCCACAATAAAATGATGAATATATCCCTCCAATGCATAGTTTAGGCCCTTTTGGTTACTTCTCAATGACATCTGATCGTTATGTCCCCAAAAATCATCAATTGGCTCCTGCAAAATGCCGTGTACTGTGACACCTGCCATAGCAACCAGTCAATGAATGTTGATAGTTTGTGGAGAGTGGAGGGGGGCGTGGCTTAGCCATAGTTTCAATTAGACGCCTGGTCTGGTTGCTGAGCATGTATTTTTATATAAGTTCTTTGGGTGTATAAAACCAGATTATTGACTACCTACCTGAGCTAACATTAGATAGCTGTTTAGATTGCACATACAAATGTAAATGTTTAAACTTAAATAAAAGTTATGAAAACTGTTTTAACAGGAGAAAGTGATGTTATTCTCTGGTGCTGTGAAAAAAGTCTCCTAACATAACACATAATTGCTGTTATTTGTAGCCTAATTTTTTACACAAGTAATATTAATACTGGTTTAAATCAACAATTTGATTGTTTTCCCCATCTTTGGTTAGCAAGAGTTATGTGTAAAATGAATTAAAGGCCTGTCCCATATAGATGCCTGTCCCTGATATAGGCCTGTTGAGTTAATGTAAGCAAGTTTTGCTTATTATTTTGCTGTCTCAACAATCTAATAATCCCACAGAACCAAAGATAAAGAAAATGAGAGTGATAGTAGAGACAGAAGTGTTTAACAATGTACCTCATTTACCTCAAATGGAGGTTTCCATCCATTTTCTAAACAGACTATGAAACAGAAAAATCTAAATGACATTTTGTGGAAAGGTTTTGTGACTCTCATGCCATGTCAATATCACCCTTGAGGTTGGTTGTTCGTTCTTATGCTAAATGTCACCACAAAGACTTACGGTGAATGTGGAACGACAACAGGTTGATCTGCCACATCCGAACAGAAACTCTGCTGCTGCTGCTACTGCTGCTGCTGGGCAGTACAGTGGCTCAGTGGTTGGTACTGTCACCTCACAACAGGAAAAGTGGGTTTGAATATCCTTGCTGATGCGTTCTGTGTTTTCCTGTACTTCCCCATGTCTGTGCGGGTTTTCCCTGGGTGCCCAGATTTCAGATTTTAGTCCAAAGACATGCAAGTCACATGATTTGATACAAGCTGAAGGCATCCCTTCCAGTTCCCTAAATGATGTTCCCCAGGGAATGATCCTAGGACCTCTGTGACTATGGGTTTACATAAATCTAGGTCAAGATTCGCCTTATTTGAATGTTGTTAGTGAAAGTATTTACTGCCCCTCTGAACATGTATGAGGGTGTCTACAAGTCCTTAAAAATGTCTGAAATTAAGTTTTCTTAATATAAGGCCTTGAAAAGTCTTAAATTTATATATATATATATGCCTGAGAAGAATCTTGAAAATCCATTGGCCAGACAAGATCACCAACAAAGATCTTTGAACGAAGACACAGCAAATTCCAGCTTAAGATGACATTGGACGAATAGGATGGAAATGGATAGGGCACACTCTTAGAAAACCAATGTCAAACATCACCAAACAGGCTCTGACGTGGAATCCTCAGGGGAAGAGAAAGAGAGGTCGGCCAAGAAACACCTTGCAAAGGGATCTGCAGGCAGACACCAAGAAGATGGGATACACCTGGTCGCAGATAGAAAAGAAAGCCAGTGATCGGGTACTCTGGAGGTCCCTTGTCAACGGCCAGAAAATCACTTATCAAAATAATGTTATTGTTAAGGAGAGACTAAATAACTAAAAGACTTGTGTGATAGGATGTGATATTGAAGGAGATAGAGCTGAGCTCCAGCTTTCTCTGTCCTAGTTTAAGCCTGGAGTGTATGCACCATATTCAGTTGCCACAGTAGGTCTGCATTAGATAACACAGCGAATTTTAGTCTGCCATGAAAAGAAGACAAAACATCCACACTCCATCTCCATTGCAAACAACCAGTGAACATCTTAACTTCTTTCCATTCATTATATTTTTTACATCTAGCACATTCTTGATTCGTGGTAGTGTGCAGTAACCTTATAAAGTTCTTATTAGGCCACTTGGCTTTCTTTTTTCTGTGCCTGGCCGTGGACGTTCTGCCTCCAAAAATACAACATAACTCTACAGAAAACACAAATTCCTGGTTTCAAAATGACCAGTCAGAAACCTGTGGGCAATGTCATGCTGATTTCCTTCACTGTCCCTGATACAACAGGCAGCTGAAGTAGCCTCAAGCAAAATACTGAATCTTTTCCAGCTGTGGGGCCAGTGCTTCTTGGTTGACTGTGACCGCTGACCTCTGACTTCTCTGTGGAGACTGAGTATGTTTGTGGAATCTTCCCTCAGTACCACAGATAAAACAGCGCAGACACTAAAACAAGATTTTATCAAAACCCTCACAAGTGCTGTTATCGCAATTAAAGGGATAAAAATATGCCTTTGAAGAAATGGCATTTCTTTGAGATGAATGGAGAGGGAGAGAGAGAGATGTGGAGCGTGGGGAGAGATGTTTTCCAGGCAGGCTGGGATTAGATGCGGTTCCATAAATATGTTGGGCAGCTTGGTATACTTTGTGCCCAGTGGTAAAAATAGGCCTTCTTCCCAAGGGAAGTGATGACGTGTGCAGCCTGCCTGCATCATCAGCCACAAGTCGGCTTCATCCTCACACTGGAAGAGGCAGAGAGACAAAGTGTGGGGGGAGCATCAGTGATCGCCATGGCAACACATGCAGAGTGACGCAGGTAAAAGGAAAAGAAAGGGAGAGAGGTAGCGATTGGCTGGCGACTGCAATGTGTGTGGAAGAGATGTGTGGGTGGTAAAGAAGAGGAGGAGGACTCAATAGCCCAGCATTGAGATTAGCCCCCACACCCCCAGCAGACACACACACTCACACACACACACACACACACACACGCACACACACACACACACACACACACACAGTCCAAGCCTGTTAGCACGGTCAACAATTCAGCCTGGCAATAAGATGATATGATTTAGCACGCTCCTTGAGCACTGACTTCAGAGGCAGTGCAAAATAGTGCTATTTTCCTCCCCCTTACAAATGCCATCTTGGATATTATGCATGCATGCATTTTGGGAGGAAAATATTCTGCACATTCCCCCCACATGAACTCATTACATCCCGCTGTTTCATCACAGCGCCATTAAAATAGACCTTGTGGCAATTCAGCTGCTTTGGCAAAGCCTTAGTTCTGAATTTAATCACATTTCAAAGGTTGTTCTGCCCCATGATCTTTTTCTTTACTGCAGTTTTTCTTCCAGTTGTCCATTTTCTAGCTCTCCCACTCAGTTTTTACAACCCTTCCTGTTTTATTTTAAAGAACAATGAATGTTACATCTGTATTTTCTCCCACATTTACTGCACGCATCCAAAATGTTAAAGCTACAATACAACACATTCCAGCTACAGATTGGGTGAACATGTTTGTCATACAGTGAAAATGTCAATCTGGTGTTTAAACATCAATCCAGTATTTACGGAAATGATAAATGAAACAGTATGGGCAATTCAGGTTGGTACAGCGCTTCTGGTCGACACTTCCTCCTTGTCTTCTGGGCTCTAAACTGATTCTGTTCGGCAACGGTACTCCTCTGAAGCATTCAAAGTCCAATCATCAAGAAATGTAATTTTGTGCTTTAATTTGAGGAAATGTAAGACAACATCTTAGAGCCACAATTGGAGATAAAAAAAAGAAGCTGCCATAGGCTATTCTGAGAAAAACGACTACTCTTTAAAAAGAATAAAGTAGAGATTTACAAGAAAAGAAAATCAAAGTGCCTCCAATAAGTGTGTTGGTAGTGCTGGTAGTAATGTGCATTGTGTCATCTCTGTGTGGGTATCTGGGAGTCCTTGTGTGTCCAGGTAGCATGAGATAAATACGTCATCAAAACTCCAACCTTCATGATATACTTTATAACACTCCACTGCACAGATGGATGTGATGACATTATGGATTTCAAAACTTTTCCAGCACCATGCCAAGACTAAGCTAGGTGGAGCGGTGGTTGTCCTACATGGCATCACAACCTGTACACGGAGTTGGAACTTAAATGCAGACAACAGAGTACTAAGAAGGCTAAGTACAGGCAGGTGGTCAGTGGGTCTGAGAAGGGCAGACAAGATAGAGTAATGGTTGGCACTCTACAACTAGTAAGCTGGCAATGGGAAGGTACTGGCTGAGTGCTAATACTGGGCTGTGCTGGGGGAACAGGGAACAGCTTTAGGTAATGGATGGGGAAGGAAAGCTCTTTAGTGACGGCTGCTGGACAGTTAGGGAATGGCAGTGTATGAAAAGACCACAGAGTGAGTACATAGAAATTGCATAATAATAATCTCTTGGAGCTGGAGGCAGAGGATTAAAGGGGCAGCTCACTTCAAAATCAGAAACATATTTTTCCTCTTCTCTATAGTGTTGGTTATCAGTCTACATTGTTTTGGTGTGAGCTGTCGAGTGTTGGAGATATCGGCCGTGGAGATGTCTGCCTTGTCTTGAATACAATGAAAATAGATGGCACTTGGCTTGTGGTGCTCAAAGTGCCAAAAATACATTTTAATCATGATAATCAACAGACCTTGTTGTGAACAGTTTCATGGAGGAACTATTTTCTTTGCACCAAACTACAGCCGCAAACCATATCATGTTGCAGATGGAAGCGTACATCTATTAGTTCTCCTAGCACCACTGAGCTAGCCAACGTTACAGCTCAGCCAAGGAGAATGCCATTGGTGTTTATATCTCACACTCCCCCTCTTGTCCATGAGTCGCTGCATGCTTAGTTCTTACATGTAACTGCTCACAACAAGGTCTGTGGATTATCTTGAGTAACTAGGTCACGATTTCAGGAAAGAAACCTTGCTGTTGAGGTTTTCTTCATCTATTTCCATCATATTCAAGAGAAGGCAGACATCTCTATGGCCGATAACTCCAGATGATAGCTGGCAACTCACAACAAAACAATCTAGAATGTTAAACAGTGATACAGGTATGAGGAAAAATATCTATTTTTCGATTGTGTGGTGAAATGCCCCTTGAAGGGAGAGTAAGGAAGGAGAGTATGGATCAGCAAACAAAATCATGCATGTGTCCCAGTAAGATCTTCTCTATGGTTCAGTTATGTTTAGCCACACATTAATGGGCCACCAGCCTCAAGTCATTGATGAGAACCAGTTAACAGATAAGGGCGTTGTACTTTGGCCAAGGCTACAGAAAGTCATTCCTGTTAATAGCAGGTGTGGCAGCTTTAAGGCTCATTGTGCATAAACACATACATAAAAGCACAGCCAAGAAACCTCTCTCTCTTGCACCTGTATTTTTTTGTGAACCTCTCTTGTTACTTTCATCTTTTTAGAATTTAAAATTTGAATTCAATTTAAAGTAAGTCATTTAAACTGTCTGTTTGATGTTTATTTGTAAGATAGAGTTACATAAGAACTATTATTTGTAGTAGAAGTTACTAGTATCAGTGAGATCGTTCCCACCTTGGAAACACCTTGATACATCATATATTAGATTGCACTTTATGTTTGGTTGTCTTTGTAAAGGTGGTCTCTGTTAATGATATTTGCATAAATAATATTAAAAGTGTCAGTGGCATTTTAGGTGATTGGGAAAAAAAACTATCAGCAATTGTTCTGATAAAGAATTATTCTGTTTTGAATGAGGACCTCGACCTAATCCATTGATCCAGTTTCTCACATGTAAAGATTTGCTGTTTTTTTGTCATCTATGAGAGTACATGAAACATTTCTCTTAGCCTGACAAAACAAGCCGTTTCAAAATGTCACTTTCAATCTGCAGAAATTGTGGCAAGTCATTGTTTAATGAGCATGACAGGAAAAGCCAAAGTAGCCACACCCGCTATTGTAAATGAAAGCAAAACTAAATCCATGAGCCTCAGTAGGCTATATCAGCTGTCAACATGCAAGGAAAATGAGCAAACAAGGTAGGTTATCTCAACAGTTCATTTTACTGACAAATTTGAGAGTAATCTAAGAGATTTTGTTGACTAGAATATTCAAGTGGTGTGTCTGTAATATTAAATTTGAGGTTAGTCATATTACCAGCTTTTTTAAATTTATTTCTCTTTGCATTGCTATGAGTATTCTTTGTTGATTCATCATAGGATTTGTCTTGACTTTATGCTATCTAATTTTAAGAGGGTTTCCCAGACCATCTTGTGCTGTGTTCTAGTTTAAATGATAGAAGGTGGAGGAGAAGAAAGTGAGAAAATAAGTCCTGTTGAAAGTATACTACACGCATAACAGGAAGGAAGGAACAGGAAGACATAAATCCTTTACTAGTTTCATACTGGGGTGAATTACCACACAGTTATAGTAGCCTATAACTACTATAACATATGGTAATTTAAGGAAAAATTAAAGACATAAACACAGACACTTGCAGACATTGGTGCATGACAAATCATCAGAATGCAGGGAAGTGTTTTTTTCTAGCATATGTCCACCACACTGTCTGTTTCATATGTGTCCCTCTCAGTGTTTAAATGAAACCTACGGCCTTGTCAGCAACTACATCAAAATCTTTGCCTCCATTCTTTATGTTATGTGTCCGAACAGGTTCATCATGTTTTGCCCTGAGTGTGGAAATCAGGTGGATCGGTCATATAAATTCTGTCCTGAATGTGGCTTCAAGTTATCCGTCTTGACCCAAAACAGGAGCCGAGGTTAGTTTCCCCACAAACTGTCTTTTTCCCCCTCTAATGTCAGTAATGGGTGAAATAGATAGTAGTGCAGGATTGTTTTGACATCCAACTAATGTGCTATCAGTGTCATCACAGTCACAGAAAGCTTCCTCATATGCAACCATAAAACAGTGCCGCAGGTGGACTTTTAACCAAGATGAAAATGAGAAATAAAAGGACTTTCCACCCACTAGTCTTCTGTGATAGATTGTGTTTTCCATTGCCATAAACATTGTTGTGCTGCATAAGTATGATTTATCTGACAGCAGAAAGCCCAGCTTGTTTTGCCTTACAGCTGAAGTGTGTCATTTATTGTCCTGTTACCTTAAAAGACTGATACCTTTACTATGTCATATAACATTAATTATTATTATTATCCAGACGGGGCTCCGTCAGCAGACCCACCCTCAGTTACTGCTGAGGAAAAGAACCAAAAGGAGGATCAAGGCCACGTCACCAAAGGTGTTACAGAGGACGAGAAAAACACAGCCCAGATAAAGGTGACAAGGCTAAGAAACAGTTAACCAACATCCTTTAAGTAGAAATCGAAAGAGAAAGAGTCCATGCGTTGTTTTTCACAGTCTCAAGCAACTTGTATTTCCTTTTGTGTTAAATTCAAACACATTCTGTCTGCATGCATACACTGCAGGAACAGGAGGAACAGGTTTGATCATGAGCAAATGGAAATACCTTTCACGACAACATTATCCAGTGCAACAGCACCTCCAACTACCATCTCAGTCATCAACATATGGCTGAATTAAAATCTCTGAGACAGTGTCAGCAAAAAATAACATCCTTGTTTTATAAAGATAGAATTGGGCTGTGGTGTTGGTTTGAGTTAGTCTACCCTGATGGTTGCAGTAAGAGCCTTACGCCTGCAGCTTTTTATCTTCCTAACCCACTGTGATTTCCTTCCTTTTCCTTAACACTTTAGCTGACCAAATAACGCTGAATGTGTCCATATAAAATTATGCCGACTATTTTTTATTTAGCAATAACACAGCTACAACAAAGCAGCAGATATGTTTGGCTTGCACCAGCAGTAATTTCACACAGTTTCGATATGACTGGAAATGATCAGTGAAAAGTAATAAGGCAATATCTGAAAGCAGAAACAAATACATAGGAGTGAAAGCAAACTGAGAGCTGAACAGAGTGTTGCTCAGTGCTCCAACTCTGGTGTGACTCAGTAATATGAAATTGTAATGTTTCAATTAATTCACAGAATTTTAAAAATCTCATGTTCTTTGGCAGTTGACACATTGGAAAGTGTAAATTATAGGGATTCTTATTTTTAATCTTGTGGGATGTACACACCTCTCTCCCAGGTGAAGGTCAGTGTTTGCTGGGCCCATCCACCACCCCTCCCACCTACTATCCTCTTTTGCAACCTTGATTTTCATTCTTGTCACGCTGCTGATCGCGTTTAACTATAATGGCGATGGGCCACGTATCATGCCGATGTTAAAGGCCAGCTTTTTTCATCATTCTTTGACACTGCAAGTCACTGCCCAAGTGTCACATTTCAACATCTTCAGAGTGAGACCGGGTTGGAAACTTGGGACTCCAGAGGGCTTCAGCCTAAGATGACACTTTGGCTTGTTGGAGGCCCCGTTGTGGCCCCAAAATCAAGGGGGACCACAGAAGTGCCTGTCAGGTGGTGAAACCCTGAGTCACTGTATTTTAATAAAAAAAAATGTGTTGAATTTAATTTTTCAACCTGATTAACTACCATTCAGTTAAATTATGTCATGCTAAATAAAATCCACTAGATGTCACAGGCTACTTTCTGCCTCCTGCAGGAAGTTACAAAGAAAGTCACTCCAGATATGGTCTGTGTGTGGTGGGATTTTCAAAGGTAGGCAGATTTATTCAGCATATTATAGATTCAGTGATCATACTGAACAGATTTATGTAACTTCATACGATGAATAGATAAATTAATAAAAATCTAGAAAGATCAAACATTTTTTTAAAAACATGTTCTACCAAACACTTCATTTGTCTGTTAATGGTAAAGCTAATAAAGCTATTTGCTAAGAAATAAAAAATCTTCCGATCATTCATTGTTGTTAATGACACATTTAATGTTATCATTATATATTTGGTGAAATAATTTTATAAGTATGGTTTTTTTACTGTCTAAAGCCATGCTGAACCAAAAGGCTGAGTTGGCATTTTATGGTTAATGCAGTGATGCTAAAATAATAAATTAACATTTTTTATCAAATAAAAAAGGATGAATATTCACAGCTGTTAATACCATACATTTATGTTACGCCATTACATATTTGATGAAAAGAATTCAATCAATATGATTTTTTTTCCATTTCTGAGATGTTTTCAAAGTACAGTAATGATAAATATCTAGAATAAATATGTGGAGATACAGTAATAATAGTATAGCTAATACTACTTCCATGGCTTAGAAATTGACATATGTCCATATTGTAGGCATTATAACAGCACATGATTTGTAATTTTTACTTCCTATTTTACCATTACCATGAAGTGACATATCAACTGTTGGGTAGAGGCCTATATTTAAAACATGATGTGGGCAGGGTATGTCTATGGGCAGAGTGCCCAGTAGCTCAGTGGGTTGCATGGGTGTCCCATGTAAAAAGGCAATGTCCAGCTTGGGCTGGAAACATGGCGATGCAACATGGCAATCTCAAACAGCTCTTTCTAAGGTGAAGAATACACAGTCTGTGCGTTACCATATTATACTATATTGTATGCCAAAAAAAGATATAGTTTGTCCTAATACATAGTATGTCAAATGTGCAGCTGGAACGGTCTGCAGATGCTGGCCACACTGCGTTGTGTTCTGGTGCACAATCAAATGCTGGACACTGACATATCTTGTCAAACTCAGGTTTATTCCTGTTATGAGTCCACAGAGAGCAAAATGCCTGTCTTCACAACAACACGCCTCTAGCAGCCAAGTTCATTGCAGACTAACAACTTGAAACTAACCCAAAACATGTACATTAAATACAAAATAAATAAATAAAATGGAGCCTGAATAACAGCTGTTCTGATTTACACCATTAGTTAATAAATCACCTTGATATGTTTGACATCAAGCAAACCAGCTGTCATGAAAACTACTCTGCATCACAGTCACTTAATATAGAAACTCTGGAATAAATAATATGTTTACGGTACATGGTAATGAGAGTACAACACAAACACACATAGGGCTACTTGTTTTGAGTCCACAGAGAGCAAAACACTGTCATGTGTATTCTGTCTTCACAACAAGAGGCCTAACACGAGAAAAAGACAAGCTTAAACCTAAACGTGTATGCCATGCGAAGAGAAAATGGCGGACGCTAGCACACACAGGAACAACGTGGTTTAGCTAGTTCACTCAATCTCTCACTTTACAGGTAAAATGCCCAACAGAAAACCTACTCAAATCATCTACCCTGGTTATATTATGTGTTGATAAACTGCTCTGTACACTTACATCAAAACCAGGAGAAGACGTGAGGCCGGAAGTAAAACAAGAGAGGCCGGAAGTAGCGCGGTACATCAACTCACAGTCAGCAGAGGGCGCAGTCACATTAACAAATACAGTACTCCCACTCCCAAGAAGACTAACTTTGAAACAACAGAAGAAGTGAGGGATTTTGGTAAAATTACTAAATAATATAATGGAACACATACCACAAAAAAATAAGAATTACATAAATTATTTCCGCTCATGTTTTTAACCTGCTGCAGTATGCCAAAAATACCACGATGTTCTACTACATCCAGTCCAATTTTGCACTATGCAAGCTAGCATACTTCTCTGGGTATTCTGACCCACAATCCTCTGTACAGCGAAAGATACATCACATTGACTGTCAGAAGTCGCAATGATATGGCGCGTTCCAGGCAACGCATAACCCGTGTTTTTACAACCTTCTCCCCATGAGAGTGCACTGGATATACACTAAAGAAAATATGCTTATTATATTCAGTTTCTCCAAGTTTATCCCCCTAAATTTCAAACACTGGACCTTTACTGAAATGAAGTCAGTCACATTAAGTTATTATAGTGACCTAGTTTGCCAAGTAGACCAAGTTCGACCTGCAAGTTCAGACCGATCTAACAGCTACTACTAACATTCACATGGCTATAAATGACTAAAAAAAAACATGGCACTGCCTTTCTTTTTTATCTTAATATATTTTCTGAAAAAAACTGTGGTTCACTGGCTTCACACATCAACCATTCAAATAATGAGGTAATTTCTGCATCTTAGAGATAGGTCTATAAGTCTGAAACTGATGTCTGCCTTTTTTTGACTCTTTTAGGTGCAGCCAGTCAGTGATGACTTAGAGGCAGCCAGAGGTGGTGTTACAACACAGGAGTCATCAGATAACAATGCCAGCCCGGCCACTCTGGAAAAAGGAGCCACACCCTCATCCCCCAGCCAGACAGTCTCAGATGGTGAATCTGTCACTATCAAGAGGACACAAGTCCCTGAGACTTGTACAGAGGAAGAGAGGCTTTCTGCCACAGCTCCTGAAAGAGACTCTCAGCCATGCAGTGAGGCGGCACCTGGATCCAACCTGGCTGTTTCCGCCGGCCCGCCCTCCCTGACTCCTGTCAGTGATAAACCAACAGAGCAACAAACAGAGGTCTTGTCAGATAACAGTACAGAGGACAGACCTGATGCAGTTCAAATTCCTGCTGACAAGCCGAGTGACACTCAGTCTGGGCCGCTGTCATCTCTAACGTCAGCTAAAGAAACAGGTTCCACTGCTCCTGAAAGATCCGAGCAAATCCCTCAAGAATGTCATTTGATAGTAAATCAGTCTGCCTCTGTACAAAATAAGGATGAGACAATATCTCTGGAGACACAAAATCTCTCTGATAATGAAAGTCAGCCTAACACTGAACAGCATACATTCACTAAGCAAACTGACACCAATGAAGACCAAGAAACCAGAGACAAGAGATGTTGCACAGTTGACCCAAACACCAAAAAGTCTGAGTATTCTGCTGATCCCCATCCAGGAACAAAGGAAACCTACCAAAACACTGAGGTAGTTTATATCATCAGTATCAGTCAAATACACAGTTGTAACCCTCAATCTGACTCAAACCATCAATCATTTATTAACAGTGGGGAAAAATTCAATGACGAAGATTTTTATAAAAAAGCAAAGACAATACAGTTTGAGTTTGACAGGCATGATCTACACAGCTGATTCTTTCTGTCTTGCAGGACTTCAGGCACTTGATGTTTTACCTTTGTTTAGTCTTCAACTCTTTATTTTTTACTCACAGGCTGTTGACACCAAATCAGATGAGAAAATAAACACACGCTTGGCAGAGAAACAGGAACAACAGCCAGGCAGCAGAGATGTAGATGTCCACAGGCCACCAGCGCCCTCCGGCCCTCCCAGTTGGACTGATGAGAAGGCCGGTCCTTTAGTGGCAGCAAATATCTCAGAAACATCCACCGACCTTCAGGCTACACAAATGTAAGTTTATAATATGTTTTCTAATCTACATATGTATATATATGTACATATATATACACCAATCAGCCAAAACATTAAAACCACACTCTCTCAGACCAAGTACACCCTCATGGCAACAGTACTGGTCGGTAGCAGTGCCCTGCAGCAGGAGGATGCACCCTGTCACCACAAAAACTGCTCAGCAATGACCCAAAGAATGGGACAAAGAGCTTAAGGCATTAACTTACCTTCACCTTCAACATACCCCAGATCCCAATCTGATCAAACATCTGAGGGACGTGCTGTAACCCCAGAGGTACCCCTGATCCATGGTGGGTCCTCCTTGGACCTGAACTTGGCTCTGATCTGTCAAGGCATGGACACAGGACCTCTGGAGGGTGTCCTTTGGTGCCTGGCATCAGGGCGTTACTTTCAGATCTTTTGAGTCCTGTGGGTTGTGGGGTGGGGTACCAGCACATCTTACAGATGATCAAATTGGAATCCAAGGAATTTGGAGGCCAGGTCGATGCCTTGAGCGCTTTGTCTCGTTCCTTGGACCATTCCTGAGCTGTTTTTGTGGTGGGGCATGGCGTGTTGTGCTGCTGGGGGGGCCATGAGGGGGGTTACCTGGTCTGCACTGGTGTTTAAGTGGGTGTAGCGTGTCAGGTGGCATCCACATGAATGTCAGACACCAAGGTTTCACAACAGAACATTGGATTGTAACAAGATGATCAGTGTTGTTCACGTCACCAGTCAGTGGTTTTAATGTTTTAATGTATATATAGGCACACTGATTATATCTTTATTATATTATTATTATATCTTAAGTCACAAAAACAAATCTAATTTAATTGCTGTAGTTTTGTTCAGGTTTTTATGATATTTCTAATCCAGTATGTTATTCACTACAAAATATTTTGAGAAAATATTTAACTTCTATCTACTTTGTTTTTCTTTTTCAGTTTACTGAGCACTGACTATATGCCTGTGTACTTCCATGCTGTCACTTCAAAAGATTTTCATTTGGATCCAGAGAAGGATAAGATTTTCTTAATGTCTGAAAAATTGTTTGGAGGATGGAGTCATCATGGCATGCCAATGTCCTTCTCTAGGTATGTCTACTTTTAAAAACAAATTCTTTATAATCATACCAGAACAACTGTTTTGTTCATTGCTCCACCAAGGAAACAATAAAATCAGATTGTGATGGAGTGTATGTTTTTCTTTTAGTTTTCTTCACCACCTAGCGGTATACCGACCATTATCCAGTGGATTGTCTTCTCTGAAATTATGAGTTTGTCACATCTTTGCCTGTCCCATCACTCATAATCACTGCTGTGTTTCACAGGTCTCTAGGAGACAAGAGCTATCTCGTCGAAGGACAAGTCATGATTCCCAAGAATATCATTCATGAGAACATACCCTACAAATATGTAATTTACAAGCATAATGAAAACCCCATGTTTGAGACAATCTACCAGAAAGATGGAAATCATTACATCAACAGGTGCCTGACGATCAGGCAGGAGTTTTTAACACATGAAGGTAGGTTTGACTGATAATTTACAAGAAATTGCAGCACAGTAGTGTCTCAAAAGATACCTTTGAGGTCTCTTAGTGATACTATCTAACAATGCATAGATTGTCTACCAGAAAAGTTTATATTGGGTCACCAAGGGGGATGGATACTAAGATCTAGGACGGCAGCTGACCTCTAAACAATAAGACGCATGTGTGTGCAGTGCTAGACAGAGGTATAGATATTCAATCTGATTGGGCACATAGTACATTTGTCAGTTTCTCAACTAGCTGCACAGTGTATCAGTCTATGTTAGCCAATGTGTATGTCTGTAATTAGAGTCAGTCACCACTGGGAGTCAAACTTCTTCCCATTCTGCAGTATACCTATGTAAAGAACAACATGTCTGGTTCTTATTTGGAAATGTTCTTCCATCACCGGGAAATATTGTCTCGACTGCTACGCCCATGGTGGTGCTTCTTCAAAAAATTTGCTCTAAAACATACAGCCTAAAAAGCCTTTTCCACAGCCAGTGTTACCCATGTGTTATTTACGCACATAAATTAACACATTAATTTTGATCTGTTGGACTTTCAAGGGGAGTGGCACCAGTATGATGATGTGATCTATCCTGAGCTGAAGAAGGGTTTCTGGCGTTCAACAAAAGACATTGTGATGAAAGGGAGAGATGAAGCTGGCAGGGTGATGCTGGATATGATCTTTGACCTTCTTACAACTTGGACCGAACCAAATGTGGACAACTTCTTTTTACTGCTCGGGCAGTTCTTTGAAACATACACCTATCCTATACTTCATGATGGCATGATAAAACCATGGGGACTACCATACGGTAAAGAACAGGTAAATCTCAAGTGTTTTATTCTAGAACAAGCTCATGGTCCCTGAGGCAAATTAAATTAATTTAAAAAGAGCTTTCAGTACAGTACAGTGGAGACATTTATTGTTACTTTCTTCCTTTACTTCTTCTAGGTGAAAAACCTGCTCAGACACGTTATGAAAGAGAACATCAATCTCAAACCCAGAGGGCAAAAAGGGACAACAAAATCCCTCTTACCTCTGCATGCAGGAGTTGTTAGTTTGCTGATCTACAACAAGTATCTGGAAGATGACATGACAGATCAACTATCTAACTTGTGTGATCTTCTTTGCCTGCCAAATATGTCACATCACAATTTCTTCTCTTTCTGGAAAGACTTTGCAGGCCCTTTGACTGATAAAAAGAGGTAATTGATGTGTGAGTTAAGTTTGCATAAAATAACAAATGTTTCCAACATAATATACTATTATCATGATGACAATACATATCATAATTAAGAAAAAAACAGTGGGAAAAAATATTACCAAGAGACCCTTAGATTTAAGTTTTAAGAAAGGACATTACTGACTGTCACCCTGAACACTACTTAGGCAATTCACTCTAACGTTAAAAATTCAGTCAGTTTTGTTATTTGGCATGGAAATTGTATCAGTCAGAGGACACTGTTAGCTGTTCTCATACATAATCAAAAATTCAACTTCAGGTTTGTTTATTTATTTGTATAGAGTAGTCAAAAACAAGACAGGGAAAATTAGAGTGCACTCGGTAGAGTGAGCTCTCCGCCCAAGCTGATGGTGGCCACTATAGATGGTTAATTTTGTAGCATATTTGTGTATGTGTGTATCCTCAATGGGTAGATTCCTTAGCTTCCATGTTGAACTCCAGCCTGCTTCTCCAAACTGGGAACATACTGACTGACATCTACCGTATGTATTATACTGTCTATGGATAAATACCCTATACAAACCAACTTAAAAATAACTGAACTGTCCCTTTAACAGGTGATAGCAGAAATGTATTAATTACCTGTAACAGTGCTATTAAATCAATTGGGAAGAGGAGGAGATGCCAGTGTTTTTCTGTTGTTTTGGCTCTTTAATGTAGATGCTGAACTTTTAAATGTTGAATTCTTTTTTTCCACTGTAAATATAATGAAACTAAACATTGACTTCTTATTGACTTCAAGTGTTGCAGATGCTGTTGAGATGTTGTGCAACAATGCTAGACAGCGCCATATTGAGAAGTGGGTCTTGGTCATCCCTCTGATTCACCTACTGAGAGGAGAAAGCAAACCATTTGGGCCAGTTCCACCCGAACTGAATCCAGAGTTTGAATCCTGGACGGGTTTGAGTGGGAGCAACAGAGCACATTCAAACAGGGAACATTATCTTCGGTATGTGTTTTTCCCCTACAAAAACGTTAACACATGAAGGCTTAAAGAAGCTTTTGAAATATCTGGAAAAGTGTTTAAACAAAAAAATCATTAAAAACAATCTTGCACATCTCTTAAATACTCAGAAATTCCAAACCCAAATGTTTTGTCCTCATATATTTCCTAAACACAAACTTCTTCACGCGATAGCCAGCTTTGTATCATTAACATTGAAATGTATGTCATTGCTTATCCTACATATTCCCTAAAAAAACCTAATACAAGTCAGTAAATGTTCTTCTGTTGGCCTGTTGGGGCTCCTTGATTTGCTATTAGAGCAGCCCAGATTGTGATATGTATTATTTGTGGAATATTCTGATTTTCTTTTTCTTAACCTCACCACCTGGCACCCCCAAGGAATGTGATCTGGACCATGAAAGACCATGCGTACCTGGCAGACATTGATCGTCTTCTTGTGCACTCCTGGATGTCTTTGCTGAATGTGGATGAGCTAAAAAGTTTCATGTCCAGCGTGGATGTGGAGCTCCTAGACGTTCTTCATTACATACAGTTCAGTATCAAATCTGGGCTCAATCACTCCAAGTACATGGTATGTATCCTTAAATTGGCTATAAGATCATATTTTTATAATAACAATAAATCGATGGCATCAAATGAGTGTAAAAACAATGCGACAATATGAAAGGGGTCACTCATGGTGATTAACCTTGAGAGAATTATCACCTAAATCAGCTCCAAGCCGAGGGGATCAAGTTTAAGCCTGTTGTTTAAGTCTCATGCCTGCAATTTTACTGATTTGGTTCACTCTCACTGCTTACATTCAGTAAAAAATAACACTCAAAACCCACAGTGGATAACCTCCTCAGCACCAAACAACAGGCAGACACAGTTAAATACTGGCTGGGTAACATTATAGAGAATTTAGCAGCTAAAGAGCCACAAATTTCCTTCAAGAATTGTAAGAGACCAAAAACAGAGCTAAGAGAGCGATAGACAAATGTTTACTAACACTAATTACTAACTTGCAGTATCAGCTTGAGAGATGATGATGATGATGTCGGTTTTTACAACTTCTTCCACTGACCCAGTTACTGCATGTTTATACAAAAGCTTTCACTTGCTATATGCTTGATATGTGTTACAGGCCTTGGAAGAATTGGCACGTTGTCTTATTGACAGAGAAAGCCATCGCAATAAAGGGTAAAAAATCATTAGTACAGTAATACAGCATCTCTGCAATAATGCCTAGGAATTTCAGCAACCTTTATGCATACTCAACAATAATCAAATGTTTTTCTCCATAGTTTTGATGACAAATATGGAGAGTGTTGCCTGAAAACTGCAGCAAGGCTTCTTGGTTCTATCTGCCGTCACACAACAGATCCAGGTCGCCATGATGTTCCTATCTACTTCCTTGATCTGGTCTGTCTCATTACCAAGGCATATGACCACGCAGCTTCCCAGGTGAGACTCATCTGCCAGTCCGTTGGACAGGCCACACTTTATTGGCTCCATATTTTGTTTATCTTGCATAGAGAAAAAAGATTCAACTCAATATGAATTACTAAATATTGTTGTTTTTCCTCGACCAAAAATGTATTTATTTACACTTCCATGTGTTTAAAAGAAGTCTTATTTTGTTGCAATTTGTTGTTCCTCATTAAAAACATGAATCACTAGCTACGTTTTTATGCACAAATACAAACAGAGTTTTTGTATTACGCAAAATAAATTCAAAAGATGGAGATATCAATAGTAACTTCAAACTGTTCCAGGCAAGAGAGAGAATTCACGAAGAGTCAATAGGGGAGACACTGGAGACAGTGAGGGAATGGAGGAGAAAAACCTTCAAAAACAAACTGCTCAGTGAATGGAGGTGTGCCTTTGCTGTACTTGATGAAATCAAGGTGAGCCCAAATATATTGTAATGTATACGTTGTTCTCTTTTATGCTTTTACCTTAAAATAGTCCTTTTCCAGTGTGATAGCCATTTGACGTTGTATAAAGTACTTGTGACAGAGCTGACATTAAAATCAATGTCTCTCTTTCAAGGTATGGGACAAGTTACTCTCAATATCCTTCAGTCACAAGGAACACACTTCATTCTGGAGAAGAACCTTCATGGAAGATTTTGAAGGAAAACTAAAACAAGTAAGACTGAAGCTGTGTTTGTGTTTATATGCTGTTCAGATCTTTACATGTGCACTTGAGAAACAAAACTGAACATGTGTGCTTCTGTGCTAGGAACACCCAGTGGATCAAATTGGAATATACTCAAACAAGATGGAAGAACTGAGCAACACAAGTCCACTCTTATGCAACACAATGGAGAAATGTGCATTGGAGGCAGTTGCAGCTGTTTGTCAGGTAAGATTTCCGCTTTGGGATTGGAGGTGGTGAATAAGCAGTTAATGAACGCTTTGTAATATCATATAATGTAAATGTAAGTGCTTAAGGATATCTCTTTTTTGTGTGTTTATTATTATATAATTGTAACTCCTGAGAGATTGTGTAGATAAGTGGTGACCAAACTTTTGATGACTAAGTGCCAGTTTAGGGAGGCAGTATATGATTGAGAGGAAAAGTGCATTTGTGATTTGTTCATTGAAATCGCTAACTTTAGCCACTAGCACCGATGACAAAATGTAATTCATAGATTATTTGTGAGGCACCACTAGTTGCCATGCAATAGAGTGCCGAAGTCACGCCCCTTCCGGTGAAGCTCATGGGACCTTATATCGGAAAAAATATGAATGGCAGTGAATGAGGAGAGCAATGTTATCTTTTGGTCCCCTTTGAGTTGTGACATGACATCCAAATATGTCGTTAATGAATTCAAAACATAAATTTTAAGGTCAAGAAAGTCATACTTTCTAGTAAAGCTTATATCTCAACAGTTTCACCACAAAGTATGACTTTCTTGACCTTAAAATTGATGTTTTAAATTCATTAACAACATATTTAAATTTCATGTCGCACCTCAAACGGGAACAAAAGATAATATTGCTCTCCTCATTCACTGCCATTCATATTTTTTCCGATCTAAGGTCCCATGAGCTTCACCGGAAGGGGCGTGACTTCGGCAATCTATCAGTAGCTTTCTACAAGTGGTCAATCCTAACCTGACAGATGCTTGTTAGGGAGGCACAGTTTGATGCAGTCTCCTAGTGTATTAAATGTAAACTATTAAAAGTGGAAATATTAAAATGGGCCACAAATGAAATTATGAAGTATAATGCATGCATTTCATGTTGTACTGGGGGGCCACACATAATGTTTCTGATGGCTGCCCACGGGCCATACTTTGAGCATCAATGTTGCAAACTGTTTAAGGGTTTATATCATTTCTTTAACAACTCATAATTAATATTACAAGGCTGCAATTATGAATACCTGTAATAAATGACTTCCAAAGACACTTAAGCTTGTAAAGAAAGACAAAAGATTCTGAGCTGCCCTCCAACACACCAAGACCCAGTGCGCCACTGTTGTGTTGGAAATCAAACGCAGCCGATTACGATGGTTGGGACATGTGTTCAGAATGGACCAGGATCGAATCCCAGAGGTCGCACTGAGATGTACCCCAGCTGGGAAAAGGAGTCAAAGTCGACCCAAAACAACCTGGTGACAAACCGTGACTGCTGAGCTGAAGGAGATGAACCTTACATGGGGCGAGGCACAACATGCAGCGCAAGACAGGTCCCGATGGAGGCAGATTGTCGAAGCCTTATGTCCCACCTGGGACGAAGAGGATAAAATCTAAATCTAAACTCCAACACACCTGCATGACAAATATTAGATGTGTACATTTTTTTTCTAAATGTTCTTAACAAAATATAAAAAAGAGCAACAATTTTCATAGGCTGGACTCTACCGGTGTTTGGTACTAAATGATTTTGTATCCACTGTAACTTTTTTCTGTTTAGGATAAATCCGGCAGAGCTGTTTCAGCTCTAATTGAGAAACATGACATCACAAAGTTTGGGAAGCTGATGTCTGTTGTTGTGATGAAAACATGGCCCACAGATGCAAATGGAAAATACATCGAAGGCGAGGACTCAATATTTGAGTACCTTCTAAACTGGCCAATGGCCAAAACTGTTTTCCAAATGACAGGTAAAAACTTAAATATAATAAACAATGTTACAAGAATGAGTTTGGAATCTGTACTTTTCTTGTTTTCTTGTGTACATAACGCACAGTAAACTCTTTTGTTGTTTATGGTTGCGTGCTTGTTTTCCAGGTTTAGGAGGAAGACTGATTGACAGATTGTCCGATGACGCACAAATCAGGATGACTTTGGCAACTTCAGCATTCAAATCTGTGTCAGAGAAGTTCCTCAGTGGAGAAATCCAAATGAAAACTTTGAAGCAAATCCTCCAGAAAAAACATGAATTTCTTGACTTGCTGAAGATCGGTGAGAAGGAATATCTGTCTTATTTCTGCTGCTTGTTCTCCCCAACTTCCTCTTGCTTTGACTTCTCTTTCTTTATGTATTTTTTTTACTTCTTCTACTTCTTCTACTGCTACTCCAGATTCTGTATCTAAAGTAAAGTATGAGCTGACGTTGTACATGTGTTCTGGAACACACAAGTGTGAAATATTTAAAAGAATTTACTTCTGTATTCCTTATTCACTTACTCTTAGTGGTGATATTCAATAATGCAGGTCGATTTTTTTTTATTCAATCAGCTTTTGAGATCTCCATCAATGAGACCTCTACTGCAATTCCAATACAATGGACACATTGAGTTTTTGGAGCTCAAAGATTTGGGGTGGGAGGGTGTTCAGCCAGCCAATAATAAGAATGATTTAGTTCTTAAGACAATGCTATTGAATTTTCATTCGGAGTCCTAATCCTTTCGTGCTATCAGCAGCACAATCAAATTAACAATCACCAGCACTGTATTGCAGGGGCAGCAGAGGTCTCTCTGATGAACTATGTGAACTGATCCTTTAAAGTACTGGTCTCCAGCCTGTTTGACTTGGTATCCTCTATCAATCTGTGTAGTTTTAAGTTGGAAATACACTTCTGCATGGAATCTACATCGTGCCTACAGTGTACACGATACAGTGACACAGACCTTGTGTATATTTTTGTAAGCTGAAACCATTTCCCTCAGTGGAAACAAAGTTTTTTTTTTACTTCAATTTCACAGATAAGAAAGAATAAATTGTGAGGACAATAAAGCCTTCACAAAATAGCATTTTGTGTGGGACATATCCAGGCGCCATATGAGCAGAGGAAATCTTTGCTCGTCGCTAGCCTAATTTCTACAATGTAAAATGCCATTGGCTTGTGCTTACAACGCTAGCATGTTATATTTGTTTGGAGGACGTGTTAAGTATAAGGAAGTTGTTTTATCGGTGAATCTTGTGAGTTGTAATTTAGCTGAATTTTGTGATAGGCTAATTTATACAAAGTAAAATGCCAAATGCTTGTGCTAATAACATTAGCATGTCGCATTTGTGGGGAAAATGTGCTTTGTCTGTGAATGCTGCGAGTTACAGTATAATGAAGCCGATTTGTGTACTTGTGTTTGAAATTGTCTCTATTAAGCCATGTTTTATGTGTGTTTTGAATCAACTAAACTTTACAGCACTTCACAGAAACCTCCACTGCCAATGAGTGTTTTGAAGGTGTAACTGCTATTATGTCCCAGTTGCGACAGGGCCCACTAGGGCGTGCCACTACTGTACACAACATAAAGACAACAAAACAAAATCCTATAACACACAGAGCCGGCTAGTGCACCAAGCAAAAACAAACAGAGGCAGCTATGCTTACTGTTATGCCGTGTCATTGGTAGCGTCTGTTCCGAGAGCCCAAGCGTCGCTCTCCTGAGCCGCCAGCCCCGTCGTCGTCTGGATAGTTCAGTTTTTAGTTTTCTTCTTTTTTTGACGAAGTAACTTTCTACAGTAAAAAGAGAGACTAGGTCAGCACCATGGTCTGTAGCCAGTAAGTGCATAGAGTATTTTTACTGATCCTCAGGAGGGGTAAAGGGGACACATTCCCAGCAGTGCAGGAGCGATGGGAACTAACAGTCTTGTCATACTAGTTCTCTACACAGCTTTCTGAAGCTACATTGCGTGAACCAGCATCGTCATGCCTATCTTCATATTCTTTTTGTACGCTGTGTGTTTGTACATACATTAATATGGGGATATTTAACAGCTCCAGTGGTTGTTATTCTGTGTTGAGGCTCACAGTTGTTAGTCTACTGTTGTGCTACTGTTAATCTGTAATTTCCTCTGTAATATCCTTTAGATGGCCTCTGTGATGATTGTCGATGTAGAGATGACAGTATAAGAGAATTACTGAAACTAAGAAAAGATGAAGCAGAAGCTGTCCATCGTGAGAAGGAGTTGGTCAAGGGTCTTCTTCAAATCTGTCAGGAGCTTCCACAACATGTCAAAGGTAGGCAGTCCTGGCACACTGAGAGAAAATGTTTAAAGTTCAAGCTTTAGAACTATGATTCTGTTGCTGCGTTGCCTATTTCTCGCCTCAAATGTCTTCAGAAACATGTTTTTGCTTACTGTTCAACTGTAGTACGAGATCATTTGTTACCAGCCGGCCGCCAGTGGGTCAAACAGACGAGCTTGCATTATGTCCCCTACCAGTGGGAGCATTTATTGCTGCAGTGCAACACAGTGCATTTAGGTAGTTGTAGGTTTTCTACTTCCTGAGCTAAAGCAAATGCCACAGCCCTTTTCCTCTCTTTTCTTTGATCATGTAGCACCAATTTCAGAAAGTGATTGTGTCTTGTTACTGCATAGACAGCTAGTTTTATGAAAAGACCATCTTTAATAATATATGTTTAATCCACAGTTGACTTCAATGGGTTGGACAAAAAACTGAATCAGGACATTGAGATGATGACTCTGAGTGAATTCATGAAGGTTCACACTCTTTATGGACAGACCTCTCCTACAGCTGGGCAGGTCACTTATTTCAACCTTTGTGATAAGACCCGTCAGATGGCTTCAGAACTCCATGCCATTAAAGACAGCTCAATCTTCAAAATGTGCTGGATGAATCAAGTGGAAGAGTTGTCAGGAGGCGAACCTGATACAGATACAGATGACACTGAACATCATGGTGTCAATGAAGAAATCTACACTCTCGACCTGGTCTACAGTCGAATATTCCAAAACTGCTACAGCAAGTACAAAGAGCTTTATGATGGTCTGAAGAGTGGGGAACTGTTACTTGAGGAAATAGACAGCCTCTTTGAGGACTATAAGGGAAAGTACAAAGACTTGCGGGCAGATTTGTACATCATGTGCAGAACAAATCCATCTGACGACGGAAAATGGATCACAAGGAGGATTCAGCAGATTCAACAGTACCATGATCTTCATCTTGCAATGGAATCTGCCCAAATCATTGTGGATATCAAGAAAGCAATATGTCCAGACGGAGACTTTAAAGCACTGGAGAAATTGCTGCAAATGGTGCGTTTCCTAACAATTTGCTGCTCTTCCTAAAGTTCCGAAGACCAGATCTCTCCTTTAAAAAGGTGTTTTACAGAAACGCCATTACCTGTAAAACATTAGCAGCAGACCTACTGACATGGCATCAGTTATAAGGGAGGAATACTCTTGGTGGATATAGAGGAAGATGTATTTGTATTCAGCTGTTAAATATGTATTTTCTACATGCACGATTGAAGACATACTGAAGTACACTGGGGTCAATTAGTAATTAGCTATTCCACTGTGCACATTTGTTGTTGTGTAGATTGAATTGTGAAATGAAGATTGAAATAATAAGCTTTGATGAGTACATCACTCACTGTCATATATCATTAAGATTAGAGTTTGACAAGATTGAACTGCGTGTAGTCATAAACTGTTGTGTCAATTGGGCTGTTATAGTGTCATCTAAACTGGAATCATGAATCATAAACCCAGCAACTTCATACTGTACATTCATTTTTTTCAGAATCAAGCTAACTTCAAGAAAAACAACCTGAATTACATAGATGATACCTTCATAAAGGCCAAAACGATTCTGATGGACGTTACGAAGGATCGCAGGGAATGTCTTCAGAAGCTCAGTCAGAGCGGAGAGTTTGTCAAATGGGTTAAAAAAGAACTTGAAGGTACAGTAGATGCTATTATTTGTTATCAAGTGTTAAATACAACGATTTGTGCCAGCTTAAGGAAATTTGTATTTGCAGATATCAATGAGCTGAAAGTTTTTGTTGACCTGGCATCCATCTCTGCTGGAGAAAATGACCTGGATGTGGATCGAGTGGCCTGTTTTCATGACGCTGTTCTCGGTTACTCTTCCATGTTGTATGGACTGAAGCAGGACTCTGACTTTGAGGCCTTCAAAGAGGCATTGTCAAAATTGTGGAAGGCATTTGAAAATGACAAAGACATACCAGCGAAGCTGGTGAGATTCCACCCTTTATGTTACCACCATTACTGCCACTATAACTAAATAAGATCTACTAAATTTTAACATGCTGTTAAAAATGACCAGTTTAGACCAAAGATTCGTGAGATGATGTGTTAAAACGTCCAACTACTTGCAATGCACCGATTTACAATATTCTGAAACCTGCCAGTTTACACCAATGCAACTAAACGAGATGGTGTATTGTCTCGCAACGACTCTTTGTACTTCCAACCTACCTTACATCTTTCCAGCCTTTTTTTTTTTTTAAATGGCACAGACATAAAAAAAGAGGTTAGAGATTTTGGAGCCATCCATGGGTGCTTCAATGGAATACCAAGGGGATTAATGCAAATTTATGCCATGAATTTGGGACAGAAGCTGTCCTGTCTTTTGTGGGGTCGGGCCAGATTACAGTGCTCCAGCTTTTCCCTATAAAGTTTTTAAACAGTCTTGTCGCGAGTCTTTGGTCAGAACTGGGTCTTTGCTGTCGTATTGTCTAAACCAAAGTATTTGAAAGTGAAAAATAAAGATTGATTAATCAGCTATATCCAATATCTGAACATGCACTATACTATAAAGAGAACTATGAAGAGTTTGGTAGGTCGAGGTTAAAACAGGAAGTAGCTCTCCAAAAAAGTAAATGATAAGGTTACACCCGAACACCACTAGCATCAGTGTGGTGAGTGCTTCAGAGGTCTTGTGAAGTAGTTTCTAGATTTTAGTTTCTAGTTTCTAGTGTGTCTTCTTTCACAAATATCAGCAATTAGGTTGGCCAGTAAAATTTTATCTTAATGAAAAGGAATTACAGTCAAATGAAATATGACATAACAATAATTAATGCACATTCAACATTTAACACAATTTTTTTGGGAAAAGCAGTATCCTCTAAGGCGTCCTATTTACCTAGTTTGCTATGTATGCCGAGTCTTATTTATCCAGTTTCATACATTTCTATAAATGCTATTCATAGAGCACAAAAAACTTGATCATTTTTAATTTACTTTGTAATTACATTCAGATTCTTTTTTGTTTGGTGTCTGTTTCAGTGGGATACAGCACGTCATCTGGAATGGTTAAAGACTGTTAAGGAAAGCCATGGATCTGTTGAATTTTCATCCTTGTCGCTGGCTACATCCATCAATGAGAGAGGAATATACACCATCAAGGGCCAAAACCAGAAAAAGGTACACTAAATTGACTATGTGAAATAATGCTTTAATTTGAAAGAAACACACACACACACACAAAACACAACAAAAAACATGACAATTATATATATATGAATCAACAAAATTAAAGTGTATTTTATTGTCTTATTTATGTTATGTGAAACGTGTACGCTAATGTGGTCCATGTCATATTGATTTTTCCCTCTACAGCTTGCATTAGAGACTTCCCTGATGCTGCAAATTCAGGACGGACATGAGAAAAACATGACATACACCTATGAGGACCTGAAAGAGTTGCAAAATAAGCTTATGCTCATGTCTGGAAGAGGGGAACAAAAACAGAGTGAAGTGGAACATTTTGCTGAGGTGTATATTAATTGTATATCTTCGTGATAAGAGATTTATAGTTCTCTTATCAAAAACAGTATAGTTTAAGCCTGCTTTCCTGTAAATTCGTGTTTAAAAGAATAATCTATGTTTTGTACATTGCCTGTAGTCTCATTTTTTCTCTCTTCATATTTAGGTGTTTGACAATGTCCAAAGACTTGCCAACGTATTTGTAGACCTCTATGCTGCAGGAAACCCACTGTTTAGGTGTTGGGAAGCAAAGATTTTTTGCAAACCACAGAGTGACCCATGTATCATTATGGACATCAACTTTTGCAAGATCCAGCAGTGCATCCAGATATGCGGAAGTCTAGTTGAACAACTTACAGCACTGTCCGAGAAGATGGAGTTGTTTCTTGATGACTGGCGAAACTTCATGGACAAACAGAGGTCTGATCACTATTACCTTAACTACTTCACAGCAGAACAAATATTCTACCTATGCACTGTTGTGACTCCGACAAACGTGAATGCAGATATAGAGGACAAAGCTTTAATGATGCTCACTTTCATCAAACCAAGCTGCACAACATCAGATGTCTGGAGCGCATGGAGAAGGTTTCACAACCAATTTGATCCTGGAAAAAGGATAAATGGAGATATTGACTTTCAAAGTCGCTTTCTTCACCAGGAAGACAGCAACATGTCTTCAGCCAATGAGAGTCATTTTACAGCCGATGATCCAGCACACAAGGCAGACGAGACTGTTGGTCTGAAAGAACTGGAAGAGTTGTGGAATGGCTACATCAAGAATGAGGGAATATTTTTCCATGACCTTTTGGACGTTAGGAGTTTAGGGGATCTGTTGAAAATGATGACTGTCACAGAAAACAAAACTGAAAATGAATGGGAAGAACCAGTGCTCTCAGAGTCAAAAGATGATTCTCTTAGAAGAAGTCTCCCAAAAGGCCTTAACCCAAACCAACCTAATCTCATAATCTGTCCACAAGATGAGGTCCTGACTTCAAGTATCTGCTTGTACATGACCAGTGACTATGAGCCACTGCCAAGTTATGATGAGGTCCTCTTGTGTACCCCTGCAACATCCTACGAGCAGGTAGAGCTTTTCCTGAGGAGATGCCTCACACCAGGTGACATCGGCCAAAAGATTTACACAATGCTTTGGGCAGACCAACTAACCTATGACGTTAGCTGTGCAATGGAAAAGTGTTTTCAAAAACTGTTTAAACATGATTACAGGCTAGTGATCTTTTGCAGTTCTGACAGGGAGCACACTTACATTCCTACTGCATTCAGTCAGTTCAAAAGAGACTTTGTGCCACAAGAGTCACTGAAAAGGATTCAGAGGTACTTGTCCAGGCATTACACCGTCCCCTCAGACCACAAGAATGCTGTGTTCAAAGGTGGCCATTCTGTTGGCATTGTTGCTTCCCAACGTGCAGGAGTAGGTGGGTATTACCTGTACGTTGGTCTTTCTCCTCATATCACTAATTTACTCTCTGTGTCAGGAATATGTAAGGTAGTCATGCAGATAGCCCATCAACAAAACCAACTACAGAAATAACAGCAATTTTTATAGCTATGCATTATATGCTAAATATTGAGAATTTGAACTTGAGAGAAATCACTTGCTTATATATCTTGAAGTGACATCCAAATCTTTAAATCCATATGCAGATTCATGTATTTAATTCCATAAGTCTTAATCTGTGCATTTGTGCAAGTTGTCTGCTGGATATCTAGACAATTTGCAGTTTTTTTGGTCACATATTCTGTAACGTGAGACATGGGAATACTTTTTGGTGTGCCCTTTGAAAACAGGCTTCGAGTTGTATGGGAAATGTTACTGCATTTTGTTAAACCAGTTGTTGTATTGAATAATGCTTGTCTCTAGATAAATATCAGCACTCTCAGGTTTGGATTATGTGATTTTGAAAATGACCTTAAGTCTATAAGATCATTGGACTGAAATCAGTTATACATTTTTAATTATAGAAAAAAGATTGCAGAATCAAACTGATCTTGTTTTGTGATTTATGGGAATTAAATTCTTGCTTCCTAGAGACAGAGATCTATAACATATTCTACTCAGTTATTAATGAGTGATTATTGTTGATGCAGTGATTTCAGTAAACCAAATGATTTCTGGTTATTCTACCATTTTAGGCAAGTCATTGTATGTCCAAAGATTGTATGAAAAGCTGGAGGGAAGTGCTGAACAAGGAACTGCATTTAAGAAGTGCATTCGACTAACCGAACATGAGATTGATGACCACAAGGTTCTTCAGTCTTTGTATGACACACCAAAGCAAAAAGACCTCAAGGTGTTTCATTTTGATGTCACATCCTCGGTAAGCAATATTTACATCACCATGATAATAAAAGTTATTTGAGTTTTTGAACAATGTGGTTCTCAGAGAATATTAGAGATGTTCAAAATTTGCTTTATCCAGTACTATTAAGACTTTTTTCTATTTATACAATTTTTAATACCCAGGTGCAAAAAGGCTTGAATGAATTCCTATTCAAGCTTTTCTTTTTGCGGTACCTGATGGATTCCGATGGACAGATGTGGCGCTGCAGCCACAAACACTTGTACATCGTCGAGTTACTGGAATCCACAAATACTCAGCCCAGATCTGTAAGTTGAGATTTACTGTTTGTGTTTTGTCATACCACACATTTGTATTAATTTCCTTTTATTATTGATATCTTTGTTGTATCCTTGTCCATCCACCCCTCCTTGAAATGTTTTGATAAAAGACCCTCAAATAACTCAATGTGATTTGTGGTTCTACACAATGAGATACTAGGGGAGTCATGATTCACCAAATTCACCATTTGTTTAGACTTTCAATTTTAGGTTCACAATTCAATTCAAATTTTGATTTTGATGTCTCCAATGCTGCTTTTGATTTTAGCGATTGAGATGGAAATGAAATGGTGATACCCCAAGTGCAACCGCATCTAGCATACTGTGTTAATTGCTATTGGGACAGGGATAATTGATTGTGATTGCAATTAGTAGATAGAAAGAGATTGAGATATAACTATTAAGTGAATTAAAATTTCTTATGATTTAAGAGGATAGACTGAATTGATTAAAAACTTGCATATATTTATTTCTATATTTTTAGGGACAAAAGGAAAACTTTGCCTTCTCAGATGTTTTTCCAAAGGTACTTTGTCGTGCACCAAAGGATGTTATGACTTTGGAAATGAGGAAAGAGGAAAACCCTGACTTGGAGAGTGACGACCCTCTCATGGATGACGAATGCTTCAGGAGTGAAGCTTATCAAAGACCATACCAGTACCTCACGCGTTTTTACAACAATACCAATCTTGACAACTTCACTTACCAGGGCATTGAAGGGACTCATGCAAAGTGTCTTCAGATATTCTTATTCTACTGTGGCGTTCTCGATCCATCTTGGGCAGAGCTACGTAACTTTGTCTGGTTCCTTAATCTTCAGTTGCAAGACTGTGAAAATTCAGTCTTCTGCAAATTTGAGTTGGTTGGAGACACTCTTCAAGGGTTCAAAAACTTTGTTGTTAAGTTCATGATCCTGATGTCCAAAGACTTTGCAACCCCCTCAATAAACATCACTGACCAGAGCCCAGGGAGACAACAAGTTGACATCAGTGGGCTTAATGAAAGAGACTTGGCCCCATTCCTCATCAGAAAAAGGTGGGAATCCAAGCCACATCCATACATCTTCTTTAATGATGACCGAATATCCATGACTTTCATTGGGTTTCACCTGAAGCCCAATAACCAGAGAGGGGTTGATGCCATAAATCCCTTGACAGGAGAGGTGATAGAGAGTAACATCATGACTCAGGAGCTGTACACCGGCTTAAGACATCAGAGAGTTCCTTTTAATAGGAACTTTGATCAGCTTCCTCGAGCTGACAAGATTGGGCATCTGTGCAATGTGCTTGGCATCAAGTGGCCAACAGATCCTGATGAAACATATGAGCTGACCACCGATAATATTCTCAAAATGATGGCAATCCATATGAGATTTAGGTGCGGCATCCCAGTCATCATAATGGGTGAAACAGGATGTGGTAAGACGAGGCTCATCAAGTTTATGTGTGAGTTGAGAAGGTGTGGAGCACCGACAGAAAACATGAAACTGGTCAAGGTCCATGGAGGAACAACATCAGCAATGATATATGAGAAAGTGAGGGAAGCTGAACATCTGGCAAGGACCAATAAAGAGAATCATGAATTTTACTCTGTTCTTTTCTTTGATGAGGCAAACACCACAGAAGCCATCAGCAGCATCAAGGAGATACTTTGTGATAACTCTGTGCAGGGACAACAACTTGGCTCTGAAACAGGACTACAGATTGTTGCTGCATGCAACCCCTACCGAAAGCATACGGATACGATGATTGAAAGGTTGGAGACATCTGGATTGGGCTACCGGGTCAGAGCTGAGGAGACTGAAGAAAGGCTTGGATCCATCCCTCTCCGCCAGCTTGTGTATCGTGTACATGCGTTACCCCCCAGCATGATTCCTCTTGTATGGGACTTTGGGCAGCTCAGTGACTCAGCAGAGATAATGTACATCAAACAAATAGTGCAAAGAGAGGCAAATGCCAACTCGATTGCAAGTAGTTATATTCCAACTATAACTCAAGTGCTGTCGTCATCACAAAAGTTCATGAGGGAGAGGAAAGATGAATGCAGCTTTGTCAGTTTGAGGGATGTTGAGCGTTGCATGCATGTGTTTGTGTGGTTTCACAAAAATCATTCCATGTTTGCTGAGCAGCTGACAGTATTCCTTCAAGATGCATCTCAGAAAAAAAACACAAAGATGTCATCGTTTTCACCTGCTCATGACAGAGTAATTTGGTCACTCTTGATGGCCACTGGAGTGTGCTATCAGTCCTGCTTGGAGGACAAAACGCCATATCAGAAAACGATCAGCCAGTTGCTTCCTCGTGAGTACAACACAAAGAGAGTACAGCAGGAAATCAATCTCATGCAGGACCTCCTACTCAATGGTGTACCCATGGGGAAGACAATAGCCAGAAATGAGGCTTTGAAAGAAAACTTCTTCATGATGGTGATCTGTGTTGAGCTAAGAATTCCCCTGTTTATCGTTGGGAAACCAGGGAGCTCCAAATCACTGTCCAAAACCCTAATTGCACATGCAATGCAGGGGCCTTCCTCTCATTCTGAGCTCTACAAGAGGCTGAAACAGATACATTTGGTGTCTTTCCAGTGCAGCCCTCATTCAACTCCTGAAGGAATCATTCACACATTCAAACAGTGTGCCCGCTTTCAGGAAAGCAAAAACTTGGATGAATATATCTCAGTAGTTGTTCTTGATGAGATTGGATTGGCTGAAGATTCCCCTAAAATGCCACTGAAAACACTGCACCCACTACTGGAAGAGGGCTGTGTCGATGATGAGCCAGAACCTCATAAAAGGGTTGGGTTCATTGGAATTTCCAACTGGGCACTGGACCCTGCCAAGATGAATCGTGGAATATTTGTGTCCCGTGGAGATCCAAATGAGAAAGAGCTCATCAAAAGTGCTAAAGGGATATGCTCGTCTGAAGAAATGGTTCGTAAAAAGATCGAACACCTCTTTGAGCCTTTTGCAAAGGCATATATGAGAGTATGCAAAGAAGGCAGGGGCTTTTTTGGTCTGCGGGATTTCTACAGTCTGATCAAGATGATATTTTCAATTACCAAATTAGGTAATAAGAGACCCTCCGCAGAACAAATCACTGGAGCAGTCCTGAGAAACTTCAGTGGAAAAGATGATGTGAATGTGATGGGCATATTTAGCGAAGAACTCAGAGATGACTTTGCCAATGCCAGCCTCACCACCATTGATTTGGTCAAGAAAAGTATCTCTCCAACTTGCCAAGGAGACGAAAGTCGTTACCTGTTGATCCTCACAAAGAACTACGCAGCTCTTCAGATTCTCCAACAGATATTCTTACTTCACAACATCCATCCAGAAATCATCTTTGGGTCTAGTTTCCCAAAGGATCAGGAGTACACGCAGATTTGTAGGAACATCAATCGTGTCAAGGTTTGCATGGAGACTGGACAAACAGTTGTGCTTCTGAACCTTCAGAATCTGTACGAAAGTCTGTATGATGCTCTCAACCAATACTATGTGACCTTGGGGGGTCAAAAGTATGTTGATCTTGGATTAGGATCACATCGTGTCAAATGCAGAGTTCACAAAAACTTCAGGCTCATCGTCATTGAAGAGAAAGAGGTGGTGTATGAGCAATTTCCAATCCCACTGATCAACAGGTTGGAGAAACACTACCTTGACATCAACACTGTTCTCAGAGATGACCAGAAGGACATTGCCAAACAACTTCAGGAATGGGTTGACGATTTCGTCACCCTATGTAGTCAACACTCCATGCAAAAGCAATATGTTCCAAGTGATGTCTTCATTGGCTACCACTCAGACACCTGTTCCTCTGTGGTACTGCAAGTAACAGAGAATGAAAGTGCTGAAACAGATGCTCAGACCATGCTGCACAAAGCCAAAGACATTCTGCTCAACTGTGCCACTCCTGACTCGGTTGTTCGTTTGGACAAATCCAGACTGCCCGATGAGGAAAGAGTACATTTAATGGAAAAATACATCCAAGATGAGATGCACAGTTCACTGGGAGACTACATTGTCTATCACACAAGGCAACTGGAACAGTCCCATGTCTTCTTCACTGAGGTAATGTTTTTTACTGTTCCATTAAATATTACAGGAAACTGTCCACACACAATACTGTGACATTGTTAATTAACATAAGACAAATTATATATATATATATATATATTATTACAATATATACACCAATCAGCCAAAACATTAAAACCACTGAGTGGTGAAGTGAATGCCATTCATCATCTTGTTCCAATGCAACGTTCTGCTGCAATACCTTAGGTCCTGTCATTCCAGTGGATGCCACTTGATGCAGTCTACCCACCTTAACACCTTACAGACCAAGTAGCCCCCCTCTTAGCAACGGCACTCACCGATGGCAGTGCCCCTCCCTCAGCAGGACAATGCATCCTGCTTGACCATAAAAACTGCTCAGGAATGGTCCGAGGAACATAATAAAGAGCTCAAGGCATCGACCTGTCCTCCAAATTCACCAGATCCCAGTCTTATAAAGCATTTGTGGGACATACCTGGTACCCCAGAGGTACCACCGATCCTTGGCTTCCTTCGATCAAACATGGCTCGAACCTGTCAAGGCGTCAGCACAGGACCTCAGGGGTGTCCTGTGGTGTCTAACTCCATGGCATTAGAGGCAGGTCCTTTGAGTCCCATGGGTTGTGAGATGGAGCACCAGCACATCGCACAGACGCTTGATTAACAAAACTCAGGAAACTCAATGGCTTGGTCATCTTAAACCTTTTAAAACTCTGACGCGTTTCGGCATATAGGTCTTCGTCAGGGAGTCAAAAAACGACCTGACCCTGACTCCCTGACAAAAGTCGTTTTTTGACTCCCTGACGAAGGCTTGTATGCCGAAATGCGGTTTTAGAGGTTTAAGATGACCAAGCCATAACAATAAAGGCTGTTTAATTTTTCCAAAGAGAGTGCCTTGGAGTTTCCTTAGTTTTGCTATGATCGTCCCATCCAAAGAGCACCTCAATGAAACAATTTGAGTCCTGGAAGCGCTCTCTACAGAAATTTTGAGAAGCTTGATCAGATTGGAATCTTGGGTACTTAGAGGCCGGGGGGGGGGCACTGTAACAAAATTATCAATGAAAGCATTGATCATTTCACCTTACCAGCCAGTTGTTTTAATGTTCTGGCTGATCGATGTTTATGAAAAATAATATCAAACTGATGACACAAAACAATGTACTGTAGTAGTTTATATGTGGGAGGCCTTTCCTGTTAGCAGTGGCAATTGAAAAATTAATTGCTTGACATTTTGTAATTCTCAGTTCTTTTGGCTGTTTTAAGGTCACAACATTTTCCAGGCTGCTGACTGCAGCAGACACTCAACAACTGCAGAATGTGATAAAGCTTGATGATATCAAGCTACTATCTCTGCAGCAGTTTGACACAGAGTATTCATTCCTCAAGAAAATCAGGTGTGTAAATATAGTATGAACAGTGGCGCAAAAAGTGGGTATGCACTATATGCGGCGTATAGGGGCGCCGCGCTAGAGGGGGCGCCAAAGCCATGAGGGGAAAATTATTTCCAGTCGGCATTTTCTGTATTTAACAGCTGTTTGTGCATGTGTAAATGATATGATCAATAACAGAGGCACGTCACTGATTGGGCGCCCCTCCGCTCCTTCACCTCGGAAGTCTCGGATATCGTCTTAACACTCTATTTACTAATTGGATTATAACTCGGCAGTGGTGTGTGATAGAGACTTACGGCAAAAAGATCCGGAAAGTTGACGACTGCGCCGTTTCAAAGAGGGGTCCGACATGATCGTATAGCCCCCAGATGCTTTGTAATCCAGCCTTGAAATTCAGTGACTTTTTGGAGTCTTGGCCTTTAAATCCGTCATAATACTGAACGTTTTTTATCGTGATCTGTGGATTTACTCTATTCACTGAACTAGCCTACTGAGGCACCTGAAGTAAGAATAGAAGAGTGTAGATCAAGTAAATAATGTGTAGATTCTTATTTGTGCATTTAGATGGCAGGCGGACCTAAAGGGAGAAAAAAGGGCTTAGACCTCTGAGGGTTTTTAACTAGATGGTGAATCATAAAACAGATAAATTATAGAACTTGGGAGTGATACACTTGAGTTTAAATGTCTTCACTCGGATATAACACTACAGTGCTGTTGTGATGTATCTGATAAGTCTGATCAGATGCAGCATCCAATCAGTAACTGATATCCAATAAGGATATCATTTAGAATAAAAAAATCATGTTTTTTATATGTGGTTTGACTACTGTATTCTTGAAACCTCCTTAACACAAAGTTGACGTTGTTCAGGTGTGAGGATGGAGAGAAAGAAGAGAAGAAGACAGAAAAAGAATCAGGACAGACATGGGAAGGCGACAGGTTGGTCTAATATTAGGTGGAAGTGTAGGAACAGCCTCTTGATACCAAGCATTTACCAAGAAAATACAATATATGGACCTCCATACAACTGTCAAGTGATCACTGTCTATTCAAATGTAATTCATGCCTGTGTCTTGGTATTAGGGAATTCCTTGGCTCAACACCTGCGAACAAAGTGCTGATCATCCAAACAGACCATGATGAAGACTCCCACAGGAGGAACATTCTTTCCTCAGCCAAGTGAGTGTGAAGACCACATTATCTTACTTTATTTTACGTCTCTAACGTTATTGCAAAAGATCACATTTGTTGTCTTTTTTATTCTTTAACTAATTCTTAATGCATTGATTTCTCAGGTATTCGTGCATCAACGAAATAAATAAGTGGGCCACTGCTGAAGACACAAAGACATTTGTGTATTTTATCACCAAACTTCCTCGAATTGAGGGTGGGACCTCCTTTGTTGGGTTTCAAGGAGGTTAGTCTTGCTGTCGCCCATGCATCAACACAAATAGTAAAATTGGCAAAATGGCCATAAAATCAAATCAATCAAATAAATAGGACAATTTAACTAACAAGTAAAGCGTACATATTGTGTTTTTATTAATCTGACTTTTTAAAATAATAATAACAATAATTAATTTATTTTCAGGTCTGTGGAGGTCTGTTCACATTGATGATCTCAGAAGATCAAAAGAGTTTGTGTCTGATGTTCATTCCTTGAAAAAACAACGCATCAGTGAACTTTTTAAAGATCCACCAAAGGGTAATTGATCATCAGTCATTTTATATATGTATATTAAGTCTATGAAAATATTCCACCTGAGGGAAATTTATCAAAAATCATTATGATATATATTTTAAGTGAAAGAATAAATTCACCTCTAATTTTCTTTATGTCTACGCCATGGAAACAGAGGACCACAACGGTGTGCCACAAAATGATGACTCCGCTGTAAGTGTAATTTATCACCTTTATTTATAATCCTGGAAGAACAAGATGATGCTGATGCTGAGTCAGGCCACATGACCAAAATTCAATTAATGATTGTATTTTCTCCATGGTCATGTAATAACCAACTGGAGCATTCGCTACCACATTTATCCAAGCTGTGACAATGTTGCGAAGGCTGGTGTTGTTTTCACCTTGTGAGTTTGTGTGTCATCATGGTAAAAATGTGATCCTGGTGGCCCCTGTTGTCACGGGAACAGCCACAGAGGTTGTTCTGAGTATGTTGCCAGGTGTTTATATGTCTGCCTGTCCGTCTGTCTGTGGACACATTTTCTCACAGCAGTAGTGTCACAACCATGCAAGATACAATCACAAAGGTTTGCAGATGTGTAGTTGAGACCAAAGTAAAAGCTGAGTTTGAAGATAGGTGTAGTCTGAGCAACATGGCTGGAAAAAGGGGGGTAGGAAGGGGCCCTTGCCCTCCCCTTTTTTTTAAGTTGTGGATTGCTGCATGGTGGCTGGAGTGATCCCATTGCAAGATGGTCTGTAGTTTTCCCCTGCTTTCATCTATTTGTGCACTATTTTTTAACTGGTGACCCAAGACATACCCAGCATAACAAGTAATTTAAGAGAGCTAGGTCTGTAAAGTCTATATCAAACACTGATATAGAATATATTATACAGTTTAGATGAGATCAGTAATGTAACCTGGTACCAGTCGGGAAGGGCTTTGAGAGTTATTATAAGCATCTCAAGCTGAACTCTTCTAGAAGTAATTGTCAGGAGGTATACTGAGATGAAAAATGGGAAGCATTCATCCACAGCTGAGACTGTTATATGGTTTGGCATAAAACTCATGGTTTCACCATGAGTTCACAGTTTTTACCATAGTATGACAAAAGTGCACCATCATCACCAGGGCTTTTGAACTTGGCTGGAGGATTTACTTCCAGGATATTTTTGTTTTTTCAAATGCTGGGCTGCCATTTTTCATTTATTTTTTGAATATTTTGCAGGTTTTGGGAGATTTGTTTGATATAACAGATCTGATAAGGAGCTGTGTGCAGAGTGCAGTGAGCATGCTCAGAGATGCGGCAGACAGTGGAGAACTCAGCACTAACAGAGTAGAGAACCTGCTCACACTTCTGGATCAGACACCAGGTGAAAAATTAAGTTTCATTCTGGGTCATATTTGATATCGGGCCATCGTTATACACGCCTACTCTGTGTGCAGTAAACATTTATAAGGTCAAGATGTTTTTCAAAATTTGCCTTACTGAAGCAAAAGAGCTTTTCTAAATTAATTGTGTTTTTAAGGTCTGTTTGCAAACATTGTGAGGAAGCGGCTCCACTCACTCTTAGAGAACTATGAGGCTGACACCCCTAATCCAAAGAGCTGGGTTCTCAAGGAGGCATCCAATGTCAGCGCTCTTCAAGAGGGGGGAACGTTTCTGTAGGTCCCTTGCAGTTACCTAATCTATCTATCTATCTATCTATCTATCTATCTATCTATCTATCTATCTATCTATCTATCTATCTATCTATCTATCTATCTATCTATCTATCTAATCTTCAGCTGTCATTTATTCATCATTTATTGCAAACTTCAGCGAAATAAGATATTCAGCTATTTATCACTGTCAGTTTATCACTTTTTTTTAATCTTTTTTAATACATTATGCAAATGTCAGACTGAATTTAAGACAGTCATCAATATTTTTCACAGACACACACTGTGGAGGAAAATCCAAGCAGTTGTTACTCCACTTCTAGCCAACTTGGTGTCAGTCATTGATCGAGATTGCAATTTGGACCTTCTGCTGAATGAGTGTGATGACATCAGGAACCTATGGCTTGAGATATTTGGGAGCAAGGAGATGCTCCATGTACCTTACGTAAGGGTGGAAAGCAAGTGAGTATCTCTTGGCTGTATGATCACGTTCAGCACAAATGCTCTGATTTCAGATTAAATTACATCTTTGGTCTGAATGTTGAAAATAATCTTGACAATATACCACTGATGTTGTTTAGTCTGTTTTTTAACTAGTTTTTTAATGCCTCTGTCCTATTCCCATGAACGCAATATTTCAAGAAATCCTTGAGGGAATTTCTTCAAATTTGGAACAAACATCCGCTGGAACTGATCAAAACTCGGTGGTCAATGACCAAGGTCATTCTAACTTGTGTCTCATTCTTGTGAATGTGAAATCTTAGGAATACTCTGAGGGAATTTCTTCAGCTTTGGCACAAACGTCCACTTTGACTGAAAGATAAACTGATAAGAATTTGGTGGTCAAAGGTCAAAGTCACTGTGATCCCATTTGTTGCATTTCACAAGAACACTGTTAGGGAATTTCTTTAAATTTAGCAGGAATGTTCACTTGGACTCAAGAATAAACTGATTAAAATCTGGTGGTCAAAGGCCAAGGTCACTCTAACCTTGTCTGTCTCATTGTAGCGAACATGATATCTTAAGCATACCCCAAGGGAATTTCTTTTAACTTCGGCACAAACGTCTATTTGGACTCAAAGATAAACTGATTAGAATTTGGTCAAAAGATGAAGGTCACTGCGGCCTTGTGTTTGTCTCATACTTGTGAACATGATATCTCAAGAAGGCCTTAATGGAATTTCCTCAAAGTGCAACAAACATCCACCTGGACTCAAGAATGAATTGATTAGAATCTGGTGGTCAAAGGTCAAGGACACTTTGACCTCAAAAAACATGTTTTTGGTCAGAACTCAAGAATTCATGCACTAGGTATGACCATGTTTTGCTCAAATGTCGAATAGGATAAGCACAAGCAAACACAACTTAACTTTTCCCAGAGGCATACAACCGCAAGCCTATAATTCTATTTTTTTTTTTTTAAAGAAAAATAATCGTAAAAAAACTCAGTTTTGCCATCTGCTAGTTTTGAATGGTTTGCTTTCTGACTCAAAAAAATATGCAAGTAAATTCAAGTGAATTACAGCACCAGCTAGAAGTTATTCTGTCTAAAAAATAAATAATGTGATTCCTCTGTCTGGCAAAAATGCATTCATAGCCTAATATTTACTGCCTGCTTCTCTTTCAGTTCTGGTGTCTTAATGGTACAAAGCCATAGCACAGGTGGCCACACCATGCGCTGCGTCATGCCCTTCAGCTGGTGGATCAAAGACTTTCTGGACGGGCTCATGATGCAGACATCCAGACATGAAAGTAAATATCTTCCTGTATAAATAACATATCCAAAAACCTTTTGTCCTTAATTTGTCCTGTACATTTAACATGCTTTGTTACTGACGGATTGAACCCCAACTTATTAGTGAAATTTTTAACTGTTCTTTGCAGCTCATTCACCTCGTCAATTCCAGGAGGTGTTCGTGAACACTCCACTCGGCAGTTACATTGCTAATAATGTGAATAAAAAAATGAAGAAAGAATTCTTCCAGCGCTACCTGCAGGATTTTGTTTCCATGACGATGAAAGTGGCATCAGATGAAGAACTGAAGGTGAGGGTAAACAAAGTGTATGTGTTGTATACGTTGCATTACAGCAATCAGATATTATGCTCATTAATGCTGTGGGGGTTTTTTTGTTAATTACAAACCATTTATTTTTAATGCAAGTTTCTTTTCCCCCCACCACAGACTTCCTTGTGACTCTGGTAAATTTAACTTGTGCTACATTTACGCCTGCTTTTCTGAGGCAGAATATTGTCCCTTGCAAGCACTTGTACAAATGACACTCAAACTGCATTTCTAACCTGGTGCTTTTTGATAAGTAATAGGCAAAAGAATTTGCAGATTTAGCCCTTTGTGGGCTAGATGTAAACTAATAATGCAGTTCTAAACAGGCAAAACCACCAGTCATTACACCTGTGGTTAAATGCTACACATGGCTTGCAGTGGCAGAAAAACAGAATAACTCATGGAACATATAAGCATAATAAGCATTCAGCATTAACCATGTTCCTAAAGTTTCCTTTTTCTAATTTTGTAACACTTATACTTGGGTTATCTGAGAAATTGATTTGACAAACCTTACAATTGCTTGAGTCAAACTTACCATCAACTGATTACTCGTTAAGGCTGCTGTAGTTAGAAACAAATACTGTGTGATTGATCTACTTGTGCATTTCCTCCTCAGCTCTTGTGTCAGGCCCTGACCAGCTGTGTGGATGAAGTAAGGACACGGAGAAGAGATGAAAATGAGCTTTCTCTCTCTGACATCCACATCGCTTACCATTTCTACCAGAGCCGTCTTCAGAACCTCTCACGGATGATATCTCTACATCCGGAGGTTGTTTCTCCTTTGCGAAGACAGCAGCTCAATAGAGATTGTCCAGAGATGGTAAACACATTTCCTGAGGAGACTTCTCAGACTGCTTTTAATTTCAGTGCACATTCATGGAACACGCTACAACCGATCACAGACATCAGACCAGAACCTTCAGTAAAGGCTTTTTAAAAACAAATCAAAAATTAAAATAATGAAATAAGTGCTAGGATTGAAGTCTGGCTTTGAAGAGAGCTTAGATGAGTTTCATTTTCAGTTAAATTCAAAGTACTCAGGTTTTTGTGGTTAAAGTATTCCAAAAACTACTGAATCACTTCCAAACTGTTTCGCTGTCCTGTAGGTTTTGGATGTCCATGCAGCCATGGCATGTGTTGAATGCCTGGAGCGTCCTACTTTAGATACGGATGCGCTCTGCCAGCAGTGGCTGAAGCAGGTGAAGCGGCTGCAAGCCTCTTTGGACTTGATTGGCTCTCAACACAACACCAGACAATATGGAGAGCGATGCAAAGAAAGACTCCCTGGTGTCAGGTAAGATGCTGCTCTGTACAGGATTGGGAGCAAAATACTAGATGATGTGTGTGTGCATGTGTTTTGTCTGGATGCTCTGGTGTCCTCCCACAGTCCGGGAGGTAACAAACATGTTACCTGACTTAGTTTTAAATTGCTCATAAGTGTGAGTGTGGTTTTGTGTCTCTAGGTGTGTCTGTTAGCAATTTGATAGACTGGTAACCCATTCAGGGCTTAGATGGTTGTGTATTTGACATGGTAAGAAAATGTCAGAGTCAAAGTAAATAGCATAGATGTATTACTAAATAAATAAAGCCTCATTCAACTTATTGAAATGCCCAAAAACTGTATTCACGACTACTATTATTAAAATAACTACAGGAGGGAGCGGGTTTCATCCCTAGATCCTCAAATGAGATGAAAGTAATCATTCAATGTTACTGAGGGCTTGTTGATTGCTTCTACAACTTGTCTATCAGACATCTGATTTCATCATATTTCCACAACAAACTAACTGTGATTATTGTCTGTAATATTTCATAGCAATGGCTGGAAGCGCATCCACATCCTCTCATTGTTTGTGGAACACATGCTTCTGGGTCTCCAGAATGACGAGAATCAGCTCAGAACACTCGTCCTGAATCACATTCAGACCTTAAGCAGGGTGAGTAAATTTTTAATGAGCAATGTATTCTACAAAATAGCCACAAGCAGTGCGACTTACAATCCTGATTCAGGTTGGGATGATGTGCAAAACAAAAATAAAAATAGTTTGAACATTAAATATGTTGTTTCTGTACTGTATTTAATTGATTATAGGTCAAAAAGATTTTTATATGATGGAGGTCCTTTTTTAACTCATCTACCCTGAGGAGAATTTTGGTGTCTCATGGTTTATTTATGGCCAATGTTTTTCACCTATTTCTAAGGTTCTGGAGGGAAATGCGGATGTAAAATCAATGAAGGCTTTTCAAGCTGTAATTAAAGTACTGAGGTCCTGTAAGCAGGGGGCAAGTGATCAGATTTTCAGGTAGGAGTTTGATCATTTGACAGTTCAGTAATTTTGAATAAAATAGTGATGAATACTCTTTGGCTGCACTTCAGTTACACTAACTGGTGTTGGTTTAATTTTTTATTTATTTTATTTTAGGTTTGGATTTCAGTGTGCGGTGTGCATGAGGGAGCCTCAGGACCCTGTAGGGCTGCCATGCCATCACATCTTCTGCTCAACATGCATCAGGGAAAGCATTGATGCAGGACAGACCTCCTGTCCCAAGTGCAGGCAGCGGTTACCAGATAACTTTCAGCCAAACGTCTCCGAGGATATCAGGTAATTTAAAAAAAAAAAAAAAAAAATTTCATATATCATACCGAAGGTATAACTCACTCTTTTCAGGATTAGTTACAGAATAGCCATTGCAGAGCTTGTAGGGTTCAACTGTTAACGGGATATAAGCTATTAACTTGATTGTAGGCCTTCAGTCACAGCACCGCTGTTGTTAAGTGCACAGGAGCCTGTTTTTGCACTGTGCTGTGCTTAGCAGCTCTGTTTAATGAGCCGCCCATCATAAAAGAAATTTGGATATTTTCTAATAAACACTAATGAAATGCCATTGCTCTTTATTTATTTTTTTTTTTATTTTTTTTTTTATGACCGCAGGACTTCTATCAGGAAAATTGCAGAATTCCGGCGGCGCTGCAATGGTTTCTTCATTGATTTGCTCTCCACTGTGTGCTTCAAGGACAACACGCCACCAGCCAGAGATGTCATCGACCATCTGCTGTCCTACCTGATGGTAGAGACAGGTACTGCTTACTGAAGAGCCCCTTATCAAAGAATAAAATAACAAAATCTGTTTTGTCTTAATGAACCTCGATTTGCCTGAAAACTGCTGATAGCTTTAGCCATTTTATTCAAAAACGTTCAATACAGTTTTATTTTATATATATGCAGGTTGGTTTTTAGACAATGATAATAATTTATCTTTTTCTCATTTCATTTGTTATCACTAATATTTACTCTAAATTTTCTCTTAAACCAGAACAAAAACAGATTTACACCAACGATCTGTCGCCTTTTGACGAGTCCCCAGATAAAAACCCAGTCGTGCGATCTGTGATCCTCAAGCTGCTGCTGAAGTTCAGGTTGGTAAACTTAACATGTCACTGCAATATTAAAATTCAACAAATGAATTTAAATAATCATAGATCAGTAGAGCTACATACAGATGTAAATGGCGGCTCTGTCAGCAGCACTGCAGAGGAGCTGGGCAGCATTACTTCTTTAATCACATGAAAGGACTTGAAAAAATATCTGAACAGATTTAAGCTCCTCTTTCTCAGCTTACAAAGCTTTTCTCAGCTGTACCAAGTGTATAACAAACCTAACTGTGTTTCAGCTTTGATAAAGTCCAGGAATATTTGCAGCAGCATTTGTCATCTGTTGAAGAAAGCAGATTTGTGGATGAGGGGGACAAAGCAGAGCTTTACGCTTTGTACATCAACTGTTTGGAGGTAAAACATTGTTCAAACAAAACTATTACAGTACTGTTTTATTATGTTTAATGGAGAAATTGACAAATGAAAGATGGAAGTGAAGATTTCAAAACATTCAGTTCTCACATAAAAAAACATTTTACAATTTATGAAGCAGCATTGAAACTGTGTTGAGTCTACAGTGTGAGCTCTCAAAACCAAATTATTTCTCCAGCAAAACAATGCACATCACATTTATTTCTATTAGGTCTTTATTCTCTTTACAGGGCATCTGAGTGTAGGACTCAAACTCTCTATTTGTGTGGTGATAAAAATAAATAGTGAGGCTAGATGTTGTGATTTCTGACATTTTGACTTGAGCCTTTCTGGGACTTACTCTACACCATTGGTATGAGCATAGGGTCAGGAATAATTTGTGTTAGGTTAAGTGCGGGTTTTGGTGCAATGTAAGGACAGTCTACAGCAGGCGTTTTATGTCGGCTCATTATACAAAACAGGACAGTTACAGGATACCCACCAGCAGAGGGCAGCAATTAGCTTCAATCATAGGCCATTTTTTCTGTATTGTTGCACAGGTGTTGTGGAAATGTAAGTCTGTTATTTCTATTGATTAATTTAAGGAACAAATTAATTTATATATTGATTAATCTCCTCATGGGCTGCAGTGGTGTGGTAGAGGTGTATACAAGGTAACCTATCTATCTCCCTGGCAGTACACCCACCTAATCAACTACCTCTACACGACTGGATTTAAATATGTAAAAAAATATGCAAAAGTTTTGATGGCAGATATGAAAGAGAAAACTTTGACTTTGTCAGAGGGGTAGATACTTTTGCTCGAGAGCCAGATTTGGACCCTGTTTGCCTAGCAATGTCCTACAGTGCAGTACCACAAACTGCCGTTTCAATGTCTGAAGTGAGGTAACTGATGCTACTTCAACATCTTGTCTTTGTAGGATGCCATGTGGGAGAAAATACCTCAGGAAGGCAACAGGGCTGAACTGCTGAAGCCATTTTACAATGATGAAACACAGTTCTTGCGCTTCTTTTTGGCTGAAGTCACTGCTGATTCAGCAGCAGTGTCTATTCAACATCTGCAGCACATTGCACGATTGCGTCTGTCCCTCACCATGGCCGCCCAGCTCATCAGTGACAGACTGTCTGGTAAGAGATATATTCACAACGGCTCTGACAGCTTGCATTGGTTAGCAGTAAAAAAAGAAATAAGAGTCTATGCACTACGCTGCCGTTACAGACAACAATGTTCCAGATGGAGCAGAAGATTTCCTGAACATGGTGATTAAGCTCTGTGAGGACAGTGGGAACGACTGGTACCGTGTTTACCTGATCCGTAAGCTCAGCGAATGGCAGGGTGTCGAGTTCGTCCAGACGCTGGTGAAACAACAAAAGTTCAGCTGGCTTTTCCCAACAGAGATCCTCCAGCAGGTACACTGCCATTCATGAGCAAATCTACTACAACAAATCCTGAATCAGGGAGCCACCAGAACATCTTCAAATAACACCTCAATTTGGCTATATTACACTATGTTACATATTACATTAATATTGTTTTTGCTCCTCTAACTCCACTCATGGTGTGAACAGAATGAAGATGGAGGCCAGATGGACCAGTATCTTGTGTATGGAGAGGAATACAAGGCGGTGAGGGATGCAGTTGCCAAGGCAGTTGTGGACGGTGATGTTGAGCAGATAGAAGACGTCTGTGAGGTATTTGAGTTCAATTTACCAAACTCTTTGCTGCCACATGTAGACTAAATGTTCCATGCGGTCTCTTCCAAACTATCTATATGGGTAGTTCATGTATAAGGTCTTTTCACTTACTCAGCGAATGTAAAGCACGGCATGTCAGTGATTTTTAATCTTTAGCCTTTTTACCAGAAGTCATTTTTACATCACAGGTGATCATTTTCATCAATCAAACACTGCTGCTGTGTGTTAGGATTCTACTTTATTTAGTCTTTACCATTGTAGACATGGCTTCCATTAATTTCTGTATTGTATGAAAATGAACTAGCAGCGTCTTGGTTTAGCTGTGTAATCAGTTACAGTTAAATCGGAATTAAACGGGTCAAGGTTAGGGTTACCACCCATAGTTTTAGGATAGCTGTGAGGAAATCTGCTCTGAAAATTCATTACCATGCAATGATGATGCAGTGTTTACCAAAAATAAGTTGAATGACTCAAAGTTCGCTTCGATGGACTGCACAAATCAGATTTTCACACAGTACTGTATAGAATGGAATCAATGACTGCCTAGTAGAGGAAATATATATATCTAAAGGTCTAAAATTTTTGCAGTTAAAAAGCTATAACTCTTGTTCCTTGAGATCTGTTTCATTATTATATTTGATACCAGGACCAATTCTAGTCAGTCTGAATATCAGCTGCTCACAAATTAATCTGTTTGTTTTCTATTGATTTAGAAATGCACCGCACCACCAAGGAATCGAACAATGTTCATCCTCCTGGCGCTTTTCCGAGAGGTTACCACTCTGTACAGATCTGCAAATACAGGTCTCCATCCAACCCCTGAGGTACCAACCCCCAAACGCTGATGCTGTGCTGTAGTGTTAGTGTGTGTAAAATAATCCAAGGACTCGTCCATACCCATTGAGTGCAGCATGCCATACTATGACTTAGTCATATCAAAAATTAGAAAAAAATCTACACCGTTGCACTCCCCTTGACTACTAACTGACTGATGCTGTAATTCATGTCAAGTCAATTTTAATTACTAGTCCATAGCCATTGAGTGCACAGTTGCCCACGTACAGTTTCACATGGTGTGTGTTTGGGATACAGGTCATAGGAAATTGCAGATTAAATAGTCAACTGATCCCATTAAGAAGAGCAACCAGTGCCACCCAGTTCCCAATTAGAGTTAAATTTCTCCAGTCACCTTTGTTTGATGGGGTCAATAATGGAGGGGTCCCCTCAGATTATGTGTGCTCATATGCCTACAAAGTTGCGTGATGATCGGTGAAACCCTTGAGATGTTATACACCTTTATGTGATGAGCCACGCCCTCCGCAATATTCATTGCCTTATAGAAGCTCAGTTTTAGTAAGTTTTCCACCTTTAGTGTTTTTCCAAAAATTCCAAAATGGCGGAAAATCTATATAACAGAAGTTATGGGTTCTTGAGCCAATTTGTTCCCCATGAGGAGAGGCATCTCTGTGCAAATTTTCATGTCTCCACGACATACGGGGCATGAGATATGCCCATTCAAAGTTTGCAATTTCAATCCGTTGCTATACGCCCCCCTTTGGCCAATTTATGTAATATTGCTTCATTCGCATCCTCCCATGACCCTCTACCACTGTGCCAAATTTCACATGAATTGACCAAGTCAGTGAGGAGAAAAACGTGGAACAGACACACAGACACACCCAGGATTGTATGTTGAGTAAAAATGCTTCCATATTGGTGCACCTCAGTGGGCAGTGCATAATGCTAACAAATCCCTTTAGCTTTGCACAAGAAAGAGGAACACATTCTGCAGGTCATCTATCAAAAAATTGTAGACAGAGTCAAAGAGAAAGGAAACATTTGCCCATCTTCAGCCAGCAGCAATAGCATAATTTATACTGTGAGAAGCCAGTGAGGGATAGTGCTTTGTGGCTGCAATAAGGCCTTCCACTTGTCAGTACATGCACACACATCCAACCCACTGATTTAAAATAAAATGAGTCTCTCGCATACTGCAGAGCTCCAGTGTCCACTTACTTATTATACAAAGGTGGAAATGTCACCACCCTAGTGCAACCTTAAGATAATATCTCATCATCATGCTGTAGAATGGTGCTTTAAAAATCTTGCTCATTGCCACTGTATAACATCTTACATTTTCCCTGCAGCAATGTCAAGCATTTGGAGATCTCATCCAGGGCTCAAGGTACCTACATCAAAGAGAAGTAAGGGATTTTGCTTCAGCCCTCGTTCACAACAGGTTGGGAGACTTGTCCATAAACCCTGGTCATACCATCCTGGACCACACTATCATTGAGCTGACCATCCATCTGGCAACTGTGCTGCTCACTGGGAATCACCTCCTCCTGAAGCCACTCAAGCAACTTGGTCTGTTTCCTGAAAATATGCAGGTAAGCATGTGTCATATCTGCCTGTCTTAATCACTGCAGCTCTCCTTTGTGTCAGATGACAGAGGGCTGTCAGTTTTACAGTCTTAAGGTGCCTCACGTTAGTGTTGGGAGTGTTTTCAAACTTAAGTGGATGGGCATTTTTATTCCTAGACAGATTATTATAACAGAACAATTGTATGAAAAATGGTTTTTTTTCATGTTACCTTCATGCTAATTTTTACATTTTTATTTGATTTTGTCTATCAGACGGCATTTATACCCACAATGCCTGATGACATGTTAGCTGTTGCTCAGGCAGCCATACAACAAAACTATGGGAACCTCACTTGGTATGGTAAGAATGATCCATTCATATATAAACCTCAATTTTGAATTATACTTTCTTGCAGCCTGGGTTTCTGGGATAGTTTCTCAAATATAACAGATGTCTGAAAATCTTCAAATAAATTGCATTGCTCTGAGTTAGCATTATCACAGTGAATGCTAAAGGAGTTGTATAAATCCACCCACTGTTTTCCGTCTCAGTAAACCAGGTTATATAGAATTATATTTTTTTATTTGTTTTCACAGTATGTCCAAATAATCATCCGTGCTTTGTTGATGAGGTAAGCTATTTTTACGTATCTGTACTTTATTTATTTGCGCAGTGATTACAGACACGATGTGCTTAAAACATACAGTGGATGAAAAAAATGATCTGATCTACTGTGTTCCGCTGCAGTGTGGCTTGCCCATGCAGAAAGGCAAATGTTTGGAGTGTGGCGAGCAGGTTGGAGGAGTAAATCATTCCGCTGTGCTTGGATTCAGACCAATTCAGCTGCAGCAGTAAGTGGTCAAGCCAGTCATGCATTCAATTTAAACTGAATTTTTTTAAAAGTATGTTTTCTCCGAATTAAGTGTACTTCCTGTTAAATCTCTTCCTGATATATCTAATATATTGCCAGCTGTCAATATTATTGAGATTGATGGGAACTATAGGTTTCAAGTTGTTTCAATGTCATGTGATTACTGGAGACTAAAAAAACCCCTCCTGATATAGATAGTAAGAAAACGGTTCTATATTGACCAAAATCATTCAGTTGTTATCAGTAAATTGAGACTAGCAACACTAGGAGAATAATTTCTGACTTCCTTGTTTAAAGGTCCAGTGTGTAGGACTTAGGGGGATGTATTGGTACAAAGGGAATATAATGTTCAATACAAGAATAATTGTGTTTTATTTGCTAAAAATGAGCTTTTCATATCTAGAAAGGGAGCGGGTCTTCTTCCACAGAGTCTGCACCGTTGCCCTCCCCTCGACTACTAGTCGGTCATAGGAAATTGCAGATTAAATAGTCAAGTGAACCCATTAAGAAGAGCAATGTATTCAGAGTTTTTGAAAAACATGGGACAGACAGAATGACTAACTGACCGAATGACACACTGACAGTTTCCGTGATTATGTACAGCATACCATACCATGACGCAGTCATACCAAAAACTAGAAAAACAACAACAGTGGGCCACAGGGGGAGCCACAGCGATCGGTCGCATTTTAGCCATTTTTAAGCATTTTTCTGTTGTTATAGCGCCACCCAGTTGCCAATTAGAGTTAGATTTCTCCAGTCACCTTGAGGCGTCCTGTTCTACATATCTACCAAGTTTAGTAAAAATTGATATGGCGGTTAGGCCTAGATAAGAAATTAGCTCTCTAGCGCCCCCATTTTGTTTGATGGGGTCAATAATGGAGGGGTCCCCTCAGATTATGTGTGGTCATATGCCTACAAAGTTGCGTGGTGATCGGTGAAACCCTTGAGATGTTATACACCTTTATGTGATGAGCCACGCCCTCTGCAATATTCATTGCCTTATAGAAGCTCAGTTTTAGTGAGTTTTCCGACTTTTGCCAAGAGGGAACTTTAGATATTGGTCCCTAGATTATGTTCACCATGTTTCATGCAGATCGGTCAAACTTCCTAGGAAGAGATCGATTTGAAGTGTTTTTCAAAAAATTCAAAATGGTGAAAAATCTGTATGACTGGAAGTTATGGGTTCTTCAGGCAAATTCGTTCCTCATGAGGAGAGGCATCTCTGTGCAAAGTTTCATGTCTCTACGACATACAGGGCATGAGATATGCCCATTCAAAGTTTGCAATTTCAATTGGTTGCTATAGCGCCCCCCTTTGGCCAATTGGTGTAATATTGCTTCAGTCGCATCCTCCCATGACCCTCTACCACTGTGCCACATTTCACATGGATTGACCAAGTCAGTGAGGAGAAAAACGTGGAACAGACACACACAGACAGACAGAGCCATTAAAAAAGAAGAAAATTTTGATTCAAAGTACAGACATTGATATGAGGCTAACTGTCTCAGTTCCAGTTTAATATGCAACTTAGTTTTATACAATACATACAGTTGGGGGTCCCCACTCCATCTTTCTTTAGCTAAGGGGTCCTTGGCCTGAAAAACGTTGTAGACCCCTCCTCAAGGGGTTTTTACAACCTATACAGCAACAACAACACACCTCAGTCTGTTCACCCTCACTTTGGATAAGGAAAAACTCCCCAATCTGTTGTTTCAGTGATCGCACAAGGCCTGGCCACATCCTGGGAGACCCTGAGCGGAGAAACAGCCCAGACACCAAAAACATGTCTCTGGGTCCGTTCACTCTGGTCAGGCTTGTTACACATTTGGCCATGTTGCTGGGAGCCTCAGAGAAGTCTCAGGTGAGATGATGAAGAGTTAGGCTCAAAATAACACATCACCTCTCTGAAAATGTACATCAGCAGTTGCTGTAGCAGCGGTACACCACAGTAATAGTCCTTTCAAAGTAACTCTGGCTAACTGTGCTGGATTGTGTGTAGCTGAGATATAAAGCAAAATAGATAAATGTAACAAATAATTGTTCCTGCTGACTTGTCCTCCACTCTTTGTTTCTTCAGTTGATTCAGACCATCATCCAGTCACCTGTGGAGGATGTTTATTTGTTTCTCAGTCAACACATAATAAAGGATCTGGATCAGCTGTCACAGGCACTGGGAGGAGGAGCTGACAACACTGTTACGACTGTCCACTTGGTGCTCAAATCCCTGCAAGAGCTAATGCCGGGCAGCCACTGTAAGACCACCATCAGCTAACACCAAGATCAGTTAGCACACACAGTTGTTAATGTTTCTATCTGTTCCAACAAGCTCTATAAACTAGAAAAAGAGAGACGACTGGTTGCTCTGTATTACAAACGTAGATCAAAATCTTGTGTCGGGCGCTCGTGGAGAACGAGAAACAACAGGATCGACAGGAAGTGGCTGTTTCCACATTGTGTCTGTCATAAAATAAATCATGGAGCTTATTGCTCCCTCTGTCAATTTACCAGGTATTCTTGCTTGGTCAGGAATTCCAGGATTTTTGTCCGTCAGTATGTACAGACACACCACCTACACTAATGACAAGAGAGTTGAGCTCTGAATTTTCTGAATCTGTAGGATACACTGAAAATGTTACATGTATGAAAGAAGTGTAACCTTTCTGGACATTTCTGTTTACTTTTACATATTTTTTAGGAATAGAAAACACAACAGTACATTATGTGTTTATAATATACGATCTGTTTGACTTTAACCAGCTGGTATTGATCCTCACCTAACAACCAAAGCATCCAGAAACACCTGGGAGACTACTGTGGCTGCAGATATTATGACGCCTCGGTTGAGGGTAACACCTTTCACCTTAAAGCTTTTTATATTCTTCTTTTCCTCTTATGAAGAATGATAAAGCCTCTATGATATTTGAAATGTGCATTAACATAGATGTAATGCATGGGTATCTACTTTTATTATACGCCACTCTAAATATTATGTCTAATGTGAATGAGCTGCCTCTCTTCATATTCTCACATGTATTACCTGATATTTTCATGGTTTTCTTTTGCACAAGACAAATGTTTCCATCGCTGCAGTAAACTCTCCCTCCACTACTGCCAATATTTTGTGTCTAGGATCTTGATCATCTCCTGCAAGAGGCAAAGGAGAGCATCAGGACGGATTCCCGTGTGTCCTCCAACATCATCATGCGGATGACCTTCGGCGATGATTGTACCTCCCTGACGTCGCTGCCGCAGGGCTCTCAGGTCCACAGCTCACCGGTGTGGAGCTGCAGGGAGAGGCTCTCATTGCTCAGCCTCACACACACTGTGGAGCAGTATGACCAAAAGGAGGAGCTGCCTCTTCTCTGGAGGTTCCTGCAGAAGGTGAATGTCTGTGAGGTGTAAAGCTTTGTGACTAAGTGGCTTTCAATTCACTTCACCATCAGTTTGAACCAGAGCAGGACATCTTTCTTGACCACATGTGAGGTTTTTGTAAATTTTGTTGTCGAAATTAATTTCCAAAAAATGGTTCATAATTATTTTTGACCTCCTGACGTATGATCTGGTGCCACCAACAATTTAAAAAGTCCACCTCTACATAATATTGAATTGTGTGCACATTCAGAGGATAAACTCTTTGCATTTTGGACACTCCATGGGGCTTTCTTCTATGCAACCTTGACACCAAATGTAAGTCATCCCCAAAAGATAACTTAGAATAAGGTGTCATTTCTCATAAAAAATTAAGAACTAAGACAAGAGAGACGTTATTGTCCTTTATCTGTATCTAGTACAGCACATAGAGGAACCGAGTTCTCTTGCTCTTGTTCCTGGTGCAAAACAAAAGAATGAATGAATGAACAAGATACAAGAACAGGTACATAACCAAATACATGACAAGCATAAAACATATAGTGCAGTGTTTAATTTGTGTTACTCTTTTTCAGGAGACAGAATTTCGGCAGATTAAGCTCCTTCCAGACATCCTAATCCTGCAGAAACGCTTGGTGAGAAAATTCCAGAACGCAACAGACCAGATAGTGGGCTCCATTGGAGAGTTCATCGAGAGGCAGACAGGTGTGACATCTCTGAGGAATGACTGGGCCTAAGACTTGTTTGTTATTAAAAGTGTATTGGCTAAAATCTAACGGACTGACACTTAATTGATGGGGTCAGAAAACAAAAAAGATGGCGCACTCAGATTTTTCTTTGTCTTGCTTAATTTTTTTTCTTTCAGAAATGAGGGCATGGTATGAGAAACACATCGACATCTTCCTGAAAACATGGAATCTGCTCAGAGAGTCTGTAACCAGCAGTAAGTAAAGCACCTCCTCCTTTGTTTGAGAACTCCATCTTGTTAAAATTACCATAAAGATAAAGAAGAGTTTAGTTTAAATGTACCTTCAGTAACTCATCTGTAACCAGAGCAATGCAATTCTGCAGTTGTGCAATGTGTCCTGTGAGCACGAGCAGAGTTATGTTGTTTGCATTTACACAGTGATCAGAGAACATCCACTGTAGCTCCATTATTTGAGCTTTGATAGTCACTACTCTCTTAAATTCATCTTGTCAAGTAAACAGAATAGCATTAGATTAGCACTGTCGCCTCACAGCAAGACGGTTCCTGGTTTGAACCCGGGGTGGGGGAGCCCTTCTGTGCGGAGTTTGCATGTTCTCCCTGTGTTAGCATGGGTTTCCCCCGGGTCCAAAGACATGCAGGTTAAATGGTGACTCTAAATGGTGTGAATGTGAGTGTGAATGGTCGTCTGTCTCTATGTGTCAGCCCTGTGATAGTCTGGCGACCTGTCCATTTCTGTCTTTTTTGCCCTACAGGTGAGCTGAAGATCCCAGATGAATTTTGCAGCAAGGATTTGGACCTGACCAGCGACTTGCAGTACCTCCTGCCCCGGCGTCAGGGTCCAGGCCTGTGTGCCACAGGGCTGGTCAGCTACTTGGTGGCTCTACACAATGAGCTGGTGAACGCTGTGGATAAACACACTGGAGAGGACAGCAGGTACCAATTACACATGGAACTACAAAAAAAACAAAAACTTTTTTTTTTTGGTCCAAGTCCAAAAACTTGAACAAAACAAACAACAAAATGTGCATGCAGACTTTTCAAACAGCTGTAGTGAAGAAGCTAAACATGCAAAATATTCTTAAGATCTTCAACAACTTTAAAACAAAAAATGTGGAGTAAGAGGCTTGTGGTGTATTAGTTTGGGAAAATAAATTATATTATTGGACTATAAAGCTCATATTTGGATGTTGATGTGCGCAGCAGTTACAGGGTGAGTCTGGCGGAGCTAACGGAGCAGCATGTGATCCGCTATGAGCTGGAGAAGGACCTGCTTCCTCTGGTTTTATCCAACTGCCAGTACAGCTTGGAACGCGGCCACGAGACGATATCACAGTACGACCTGCCCAGGATCCAGCAGCAGATCCTCACCCGCTTCCTGCAGGGAAAACCCCTCATCACCCGCACAGTAAGTCCACACAGCCTGATTTAGTTAAAGCGAATAAGAGGAGCATTAATGAACACACAAGCTTAACCACCCCCGAACAGTGTAAAGTTTACTGCACCACCTTGCTAACCAATACTAGAGCAGCAGTCCCGTCTTTTTGGAAACCAGGAAGTGAGACAGGGGTCGTTGTGGTAGGCTATAGAGAATTTTTGTCATACATATAAATCCTTTTTTTTAAAAAAAAAGCTTCACCCCAAAACCAGAATGAGTGTGTTGATGAGTTATAATTTCAAGGTTTTTCTTCTTCTTCTTTTTTTTCTCGGTAGGACAACAGTTGTACCAATCCTCAAGAATGGGTGATTGTATTATTTCCCTGCATCACTCAACTCACTGTGCTTTATTTTAGGGGATCCCCACGCTGGTCAACACACAAGAAAGAGACTACGAAACCATTTTCAAAGCTGTCAAAGGAAAAGTTCCTCAGGTAAATGACTGAATGCTGTACATTGCTTTTGCACAGTTAGCAACATAATTATGATGTTTGACTACATATTAGATATACAGTTAGCCTAAATGTGTTTTACCTCACACCAACCCAGCTGAAAAGACAAATATGCATTTAAGGTTTGCTTTTACTAGGGCTGCAATTACACATTATCACAATAATCTACTGGTTATTTTATGTCTATAAAATATCAGAAAACACTGAAATTGTCTTACACAGGTTGCCACAGCCGAGGGTTCTTTGCTCATTAATAAATCTTATCTAAAACAGATCATTGTTTTCGTTCACAGTGCTGCTTTGTCGTAATTAACAGTGTAAACATCAGCGAGTTTCACCTAAATGCCAAGAACCGTTTTGTTACATTGGGGTCAAGTTGAATGGCAGGTGTCTCATATCAAATGTTATTCACATTCAGTCACCTTTCACTCTACAATTTGACATTTGTTATGCACATACAGATACAGAGGTCACACATTTACAGGAGATTTCGGCTTCAAGCTTCATTCTTTGTTGTTGTTGTTGTTGTTGTTGTTGTTGTCCCCGTAGGTCGCTCTGTCCTCTCTGACCCGGAACGCCCTGTCCAGAGAGCTGCACTCCTACAGCGAGGTGTGTGAGGCGCTCAAGATCGCAGAGTTGATCCTGGGTTTCATCTCGATGACTGGTGGTGATCCCACGATGCCGCTGGTCACTTACCTCCAGGACATTCTGAAGATGGCCAACCACATAGATCGCCAAGTATTGCAGGTTGGTGCATATGCAGCCTCTGTCTGGAATCATTTCTAAGGTTTCCTAAAACTCAAGCATAGATGGAAAATGAGACAACGCGCCCCCGGGCACAGTTATGCAGAAGGCCACCACCTCTTCTACAAAGGAGCAAGACACACAGACTTTATTGTTGTTTAGCTTCTGTGGTTTAGTGTCTCTATGTGGACATTTTGTGTCCTTGGTTTTGTCTTTTTCTGTTGTTGTCGTGAGTCTTTTTGTGTCTCTGTGCAGCTGTTTAGCACCTCTCAGTCATTTTATGTCCCTTTAGGTTTTCTCATGTTTCTTTGTGGTCATGTGTCTCTTCTTAGTCGGTACATGTCTTTTCAAGTGGCATTTTCCAGGTAAAGGCCAAGTCCCAAAAATCTTAATTATACCCTCAAAACCCCATAAACAAAAGAAAATAAACTGTAGATGTAAGTTAATATCTTTATTAATTCCCTGTTGTGTGCTGTCAGGCTCTTTACTCTGCTCTGTTGTCTCTTCAGGCTCTGGGCAGATGTCACCTCGGACACTGTGTTTCTCTGTGGCAACTCCTCTCCTCCCTCAAATCTGAACACATGCTGCCTCTCAGGAGGGTAAGTTTTCCTTATGCAGGATTTTGGGGGATTGGTTAAATATAGGTGGCACAGTGGTGCGGTGGTTAGCATTGTTGCCTCACAGCAAGAGGGTTCCTGGTTTGAACCCAGGGTGGGGGAGCCCTTCTGTACGGAGTTTGCATGTTCTCCCCGTGTCAGCGTGGGTTTTCTCCGGGTACTCCAGCTTCCTCCCACAGTCCAAAGACATGCAGGTTAATTGGTGACTCTAAATTGCCTGTAGGTGTGAATGTGAAAGTGAATGGTTGTCTGTCTCTATGTGTCAGCCCTGTGATAATCTGGTGACCTGTTCAGGGTGAACCCCTCTCACCCAGTGTCAGCTGGGATAGGCTCCATTTCCCCGCGACACCTAACAGGATAAATGGTTACGGGAAATGAATGAATGGTTCCAAGTAAAATGAGAGCACTTGATAGAAAATCACTTAAAACAAACAAAAAACACAGGCATTAGCATCACAACTTACACTACTCTTATTTCAGTCATTTCAAATAATTTGACTTGTTTTTATAAAAAGGAGCCCTTTTCGGGATATCCAGCTGAGTACCTGATGCCGCTGACGGAGGAAAACAAGACTGATCTGGGAGACTTCGTGGTCAGGGGAAACGTGGACCAATGGCTGCTTGAGATGCACGAGTTCCTCCTGTTGAATCTGGGCCGCCAGCGGGCCACCGACAACTTCAAGCCATCCTGGAGGTAAACATCTTAAACAAAATCGTTTCTTATTAATGCAATTATTCCCACCAGTAGCCCTGGAAAGAGATGTGTGTTATCTCCCTAAACCTGACTGACTCCACCCAAATCCACAACAGAAATTAAACCTAGAATTTTTTCAGCTGCCGTTTTGAGTCGCTGCTCTCTTCTATGTGTTTAATTCCCTGTATTGTAAGTACCAGTAGGTTGAAAAACAACTTTTTAAGATAAAGCATCAATAACAAAAATCTCCTATCATGGTAAAAGCCAGAAAACAGTATGTACAGTATATACTGTATTGCATGGATGCAAACATGGCCCTTACTGAAAAACTATTCCTTCTTTTCAGTGTGAAAGAGACGGTGGGTGCCTACATGGACCGGAAAGAAGTTGAGGTGCCTCGTTACGTGGAGGATAAGTTTCCTGAAAATCTGCTGCTGTCCCAGATTGTCGAGACCTGGAAGTACACAGTCTCAGTCAGACATGGATGAGGGAGGGGTGAAGCGGAGGAGTTTGGAGATTTGAGATGAGATTTGACTTTTTCAGTTTAATTTTTGAACAACCAAAGAAGTTACATTTTATTTTGTCCTTTACATGTTTATATTTTTATTTTTTTCTGTGATAATTATGTATGAAAGACTAAAAATGTAACTTTAAGGCTCTTTTAAATGGAGTGAAGCAACCAGCTATATTAATCAATCAATCAATCAATCAATTTTATTTATAAAGCCCAATATCACAAATACAATTTGCCTCACAGGGCTTTACAGCATACGACATCCCTCTGTCCTTTAGACCCTCACAGCGGATAAGGAAAAACTCCCCAAAAAAACCCCTTTACCGGGGGAAAAAAATGGTAGAAACCTCAGGAAGAGCAACTGAGGAGGGATCCCTCTTCCAGGACGGACAGACGTGCAGTAGATGTCGTACAGAACAGATCAGCATAACAAATTAACAGTAATCTGTATGACACAATACAGTAATCTGTATGACATCCTCGGTAATGACAGTAGCTTATAACAACATTCATGAAAGTAATAATACTGTCGTTATAGTTCTGGCTACTGTGGTACAATATGTTGAAAGTATATATTAGTATCTGGCAGTCTACATGTATGATAATATCATATGTCTATAATAGCAGTAGAAGTATGACTAATGATTAATGATGGCAGCAGCAGCAGCAGCAGGCATCTGGCAGGACCACGGCAGCAGCACAACCACACACGTCACACTAACCAGGCACCGCTGCAATACGAGTTAACCTGAGAGATAGTGGAGCACAAAGGCTCCGGAGAAGAAACCGAGTTAGTGACATCCAGAATGGCCGAGTAAAATAGATACAGTAATAGGATACGAGAGAGAGAGGGAGAGAGAGAGAGAGAGAGAGAGAGAGAGAGAGAGAGAAGGTGCCCGGTGCATTAAAGGTGGTCCTCCGGTTGACTAGGCCTAAGTCAGCCTAACTAGGGGCTGGTACAAGGCAAGCCTGAGCCAGCCCTAACTATAAGCTTTATCAAAGAGGAAAGTCTTAAGTCTAGCCTTAAATGTGGAGACGGTGTCTGCCTCCCGGACCGTAACAGGAAGATGATTCCACAGGAGAGGAGCCTGATAGCTGAAGGCTCTGGCTCCTGATCTACTTTAGGGACCACGAGTAACCCTGCGTTCTCAGAGCGCAGAGTTCTGGTGGGATAATAAGGCACTATGAGCTCTCTAAGATATGATGGAGCTTGACCATTTAGAGCTTTATAAGTTAACAGTAGGATTTTAAATTCAATTCTGGATTTTACAGGGAGCCAGTGCAGAGAAGCTAAAACAGGAGAAATATGATCTTGTTTCTTAGTTCCTGTTAGTACACGTGCTGCTGCATTCTGAATTAGCTGAAGAGTTTTTAAAGACTTACTAGAGCTACCTGATAGTAGAGAGTTACAGTAATCCAGCCTCGAGGTAACAAAAGCGTGGACCAATTTTTCTGCTATATATTAGAAATCAGTTTAAGAATTACTGTGTGAGCCTCACCCAAACAAAAATGTACTCAGGAAATGTGTGACTTTGTTTAGTATATATTGTGTAACTGTTTTATGTTACCTGTTTCAGGATTACATTTTTGTGCTAAAATATATTTTACTATTGACCACCACAGTCTGATAATGAGGGTAATGAATCTGCACGGTGGCACTATAAGCAAGCACAGAAAAAACGTGATACTAATGTGATACACATTTTTGCATTTTAGTTTTTATCTTTTTTTATCTCTTTTATCTTTATCTCTCACACATTTAAGTAAAAATAGCTTACTGATTGTTTTGATTTGAGAGAATTTAATTGATGTTTTTGATTTATCTGATTTATTTTTGCTCCGTCTGGTCATGTTAAAGGGTGACAGGCTCTGGAAAATGGTCATAGGGTGTGACGTCACCCATGAGTCACACCAGGGGTGTTTGAAAGCCTGGATATGGGCGTGTTTCCTAGTTTTAGAAAATCTAAATAAGGAAATTGGGAGCAAAATGTAAAAACTTTTTAAGACAATTTTTAAAATGTCAAATAATAAATAATGTGTGTCATGAGATTCCAGTCAGTTTCACAATTATACATTTGTGAGCTGGAGTTCATATTTCTATTTTCTAAATGAATGATTACTAAGTTTGGAAATTATTCAATTTGTGTAAGTGATCAATGAATCATTTTATATATACGTATGTGCAGCCTGAGACATCAATAGTTGTACTGTTTCGAGTGTAAACTGATTTTCACTCAGAAAGGAAAAAGAACAGTCAGGTGCTGTTATATGAAATTCTTTTATCATATTTTATTATATATTTTTTATCTTATATCATTGTTGGGTATTTTTATTCTGTTTTATTTTCATCATTTGACTTTAGCTGCCTGATTGTCCTTAAAATATTTTATTTTTGATTCAACCCTGTTTTGACTTTGTCTTAAACAATGCAGAATAAATAAAGTTTATGATTATCATATGAAATCCTTTATGTGATTATTGAACTGGTGAGACTGAAACTTTGCTGAAAACTGTGACATTGCCTTTGGATTTTAACTTTTATTCTCATTATACAGCATATGGTCCACATGCACCTTCTCACTCATTCCAGTTCTACTTTTCTTTTTTTCAAAGTATTTAAAATCATTTCTGTTGCTAATTCTGGATATAAATCAAGAATTATATCTATATAAAATGTAAAGGACACACCTAATTAAAGGAAGTGAATGAGTGTAGCTGCAAAAATATTGCAATTTGATTCCAGGCTGTTAAAAGGAATACCTCACCCACAAAATGACCATTTATAGATTAGTTACACAAGCCCTGTTACCTTGAATTTTGGGAAGAAAACTATGTCGACTAATTGACCTAATTGACAGAGGGGTCTACAGTCTGTATTTGAAGGATATATCCAGGATGTCAAACTGACTCAGCAGCAACAACAGGTTAAAAAGACAAAGATAGTTAGAAGCTAAAGCCGAACTATAGGCTACAGATCACAGTGTAAAAGTGAACCACCACATCACTGCTGATCGCCACAGAAGACAAAGATTATAAAGGGGAAACTTTGCTGGTATTGAACCAGCTGTGTGGCATCGCAGTGTGTGCAGATGAACGGTGTTTCGGTGTTTAGAATACAATGACACACAGCTGGTTGAATATCAGCAAAGTTTCCCTGCTTCCCTTCACTGGTTCCTGTACAGCAGGGTCGGTCTTTTTTCACTGTTATAATCATTCAAAAGCAAAAGCAGCATGTGTATACATTCAGTAGGCTATATCTTCAGTAGCTAGCTAGCTAACCCTACACTTTTCAGGGTCTGATTTTGGTTTTGGAACAGGGAAGAAACGTTTATATCTTTCCAACTTCTCCAGGTAATGAGTATCATTAATACACGACGTGCCTCAGGCACAACATTTAGCTCCAGATCCACAAAACCAGCCTGAACATGAAGGAAATCTGAAACGACTGCATTAGAAGACAGTGGAGCACAGCTGTGCTGTTGTCGGACCTTAGTCTGAGCTGGCCCGATGCTACGCTATGATTGGTCAGCCTGCGTCTGGGTGCAGGATTTAGCAAAGGTCAATTGAAGTAATTGGGGACCATGTTTAACAACAGCAAAACTACCTCAGAACATTTGTTTACAAACTCTCACACAACTCATACAGTATAATCCAAGTCTCTTAACCAGTCGTGTCGTCAGTACCTCCTTGACCCATGTGTTGCCTTCGGCCCTCTCTGAAAGGGCTAAAGTTTAAGCATAGACATGTTTCACTTTTAGTCTCAATGATGAATGAATGGTCATTTGGCGGGTGAAGCATTGCGTTAGCAGAACAAATAGCTACCAACTGTGGCTAAATCATAACACAAATGATCTGTTTAAGTAAATACGACTGCTTTAACAAAAGTCTTTTTATTCTCATGTTCTCGTGTAAATAAATTACAACATCGTCTTTTGTTACAAAAATAAAATGAAAACCAACCATGATGACACATATTGGACTTATCCATTTCAGACTTAAGAATATGAGAATCTTTTTTTTCATCTGGAAATCTCACTGATCATGATGTGTCATCTTATAAATGCTTCAACATAAGGGATTATTTTCGGGGACTGAATTTTGGCCAACCCGACTGTCTTATAAACAAGACAAAAATAAAGAGCATTATAAAAATGTTCATGCAACAGAAGTTGGGGCTGAGGAGGTTTTTCACCATGAAAACTACACCTGAAGAGACAAAAAAAATGAAAATAAAAACCTCAATCCAGTGTACCAACTGATGGAAACAGTTTTAATATAATGTGGTTTATGATGCATCATGTTATTGCAGAGTTGTAATGATAAATATTATTAATCTAGAAAAGGAGTCTGTCAGAAGTGACTGATACTCTGGTAAATGGTCATACTAAAAAATGTTAATACCAACTTACAGATGCTAAAAAAAACAAACAAACAAACAAAAAAAATCAGTGCAAAAGCACAGCTTCTCCTAACGTCTCCCAGTGTGATTTCTGCAATGGTCAGTTCAGAAAAACATCACGGCAGAGGGAAACACCAGAGAGTTCATTTTATCTTCGTGTACTGAAGGAGAAATCGCTCTGACTAACAGGATGTGTTGTTGAAGGTGTGATGTTGTCCGTCAGTGCTGGTTCTTCATTCCCTGTGGTTTGCCTGGTTTCTTGTCCTGCTGCTGCATCTGCTGCTGCTGACCGCGACCAGGACCTGACATTCCTCTGCCACGACCGCCAAACAGACCTACAGAGAGACATAGGAGAGAACGAGAAAGACATGAGAAATATTTTGTTTTTTGTTAGCTGTGATAATTGCTGTTCAGTGATATTTCTATTTGCAATGTGTTCTCACTTACAGCTTGCCGGATTTGTTATATTTGGTACACCATTATCTGCATCTGTTTAACCAACTAAATTATCTGTATCTGTACTGTCAGTGGGCAGAGTTTAAATTTTTTTTTTTTATCTCGAAATTGATATAGGTTGATAAGAAGTTGCTATATTTATCATCTATTAGAAAACCATTTACAGAATAGCCTCAGAATTGAACTTCAGATCTGTTTCGAGAACTATTTAGCTACCCAAAGAGAGTACAAAGTACCCAAGAGTGCAGATATGGACATATTACTTGTACTTGTGTGATACCTGTGCAAATTAAAAAGTACATTATCTTCTCCAGATATTTGTTTCATAATAGTCGAAATAGTGGCGCTCAAAGGCTCTAGAGTCCTCGTACAAACATTAAGGCAAAACTCTTGACGAATAGCTAAGAAATCTGAGAACAACTCAAAATTGGCATGCAAATATTCACATTATGACAGCAGGCACAAAAGCACGCCCTTGCAGTAGTCTGTCTGATCAGCAGGGAGCATTTCCACTCACCCCTGCCGGCTCCTCCTCTTCCTTTGCCCTGCTGTTTGTTCTGCTGGGCACCTCCACGTCCGCGGCCCTTCGACACGACCTCCTCCTTCACCATGTCGATGATCTCGTCGGGGATTCGCAGATACTTGATGGTGCTTCCTCTGATGTAGCACTCAGGCATCCTCCAGAACTTGTCTCCATCCTGTTAGAGTAGAGTGGAGGTGTCATTGCATCCTAGTCATGTTTTAACGACAAATTTGTTTTGCAAAAAGGGTGGCCATGACGAGCTTCATTCTACACCTTTTAGGTCTGTAGATCAAGATTATAATGCCAGGTTGTACTGTTTTCTGTTGTACTGTTCTGTTCTGTGATTGACATTTCTATTGTCTGTTTTTCTTTCTTATGTCCCAAGTTGTTTGTGTAATTATTTACAGGACAAAAAAAGAGAAACAAACCTTAAAAATGTGTACTTTAGAGTGCTTCTATGCTTGTAAGCGCTTGTAAACACTCACTTTCTTTGCTGTTACATTTTCAGAGAGATGCACCTACATATCTACAGTGGACTCTGCAGACACTGACACCTACAGCTAAAGCTACATGTAAACACTGGACACACAGATGTATAATTGTATAAAACCCAAGCTGAGCTTTACCCTCGAGGTGCAGATGACTTCTCTCAGGTTGATGTTCATCCAGTTGTCACAGCTGACCAGGTGACCATTGTACGTCTCCCCATTCTTCAGCTCCACCAGCTGAGGAGAGAAGGGCACAAAGAAACAGCCAGCTACTTTAGAGTCTTGTCAACACAGTGCAGGGTGTGTAACAGAAGCTAGGGCATAAGTTTTCTTGTGGTATAACCCCAAAAAACTACACACATGAATTATAGGCTGTTTCACAATAACAGCAAAAACAACCAAACTGAACTTCAGCCAATTAAATTTTGAGGGTGAGAGGGTAGCCTAGATTGGAGGCACACAGATGCAGTACATGGTAAGACATTAGACAGTAAAGATCGCGCCTTTGCAGCCCCCCCCCCCTAAAACTTCTAACAAAAATCTTAAGATGTACATGTTGCATGGTTGCTCGTAAGTAGTTTTAATATTTCAGTATTTTTATTATCTTTATTATCTCGGTCTTACTCTGTTTTATATTTACTGCCAATATTTGAACGCAAGAAGCTGCAATAAGAGCATTTTGAGGTATTTTTATAGTACTTTTCTATGAAAAATGACTCAAATCAATTCATCAACTACTAAAATAGTCACCGATTATTTTAATAGTCGATTACTCATCAATAAGTCGACTAATTGTTGCAGCCCTATTTGTGTACATGTTACAGTGCTATATATTTGTGTGTCTTTCTTTTCATTTGTACAGCACTTTGGTGAACTGTGTTGTTGGTTTTTTTTTTTGTTTTTTAAAGTGCTATATAGATAGATTTGATTTGATATTAAAAATCTAAGTGAAGTCAAAGGGAAGCTGACAGCCAAACCCGTGTAACTGCCTACAAGTTGTTCTAAAAAATAAACTGATTGGATGACAGACTAAAACAATATTACCTTCTGCTTACAGACCTACATTCAGTGAAGGATTACTTGCTTTACATAGTTTTACATACAGGAAGACACTTACTGCATTTTTTTTAACTGCTTTCAGTCTGTATGGATTGTTTCACTGATTACGTTCTCATCTGATACACTGAAATACACCTTACTCATAATGATTGACAGGGTATTTAATCAAATGATGTATAGATAATTGGCATTAAAATAGATGCAGTTGCCACAGTGATATCACAAGTTACTTGACAGCAGAAAGAGGTCAGTGTCTCCTCACCATAGGATGGTTCTGGGCAGTCTTCAGCAGAGATAGTGGAAGCTGTTAAATGACAGAAAAAACACAGGTCACATGTAGGAAACCACCTGTCATCAACATTATCTAGTTACCTGAGTAAGCTTGACTCCCAGGACTACAACTTTCATTTTCATAACACAGACATACACAGCTAACGTTACTAGAAGTTGTCTGATACATTGATTCACCCAGCAGTGTGTCTGACAAAGGGTGACGGAGGGCAGTTGTTATTTGCAGCATGCATTTCTATGTGAATCCTGTGTTCATAGCGTCACGCTCACTATACAAACTTGCCGCTTTGACAGGCAACAACAAACCACCAGAGTTTAACGTTTAGTAAGCTCATATCATCACTTCAGCATGATATGGAGGTTTCCTGTCGCTGCTGGTAAAGTCGCCACACTTTTTAAAACAGCCGCTTTGTGCCAATTATGTTCAGTTTAGCTACAGCAGCTAGTAGCTTAACTTGGCTAGCATAACGAGCATCATTGTGACCCGGCGCTACAGTGCTGCTAACACAGTTAGTGTTAGCTTAGAAGCAGGAGTGCTACTTAAAAATAAAACACTTACTCTGAACACCACAGTAAAGTACTTACCATTGTGATAGTATATTTTAAGGTTTAAGTTTCACTTGCTGTTTTGGACCTTCAGTAACACGATTTTACAACCTACTCTTCTTCTTCTTCTGATAATGCGTTTCCGGTGCTGCGGTGCGTAATAATGGCTGTGTGAGTTGCTGCCCTCTGCAGTCAAGAAGAGGTACTGCCGGACATTTCTACATTATATTTAGGTGGAGTGGAGCCAAATAGATGTATGAGAGTGAGGCGCTAACAGGCTGGTGATACTTTCCACCAGAAGTATTTTCTGGAAATATTTTCTGGTTATTATTATAATGATGTCAAAGCTTAAGTTATTAAATTGTCATTTTGTATTTTGGAGGACGAGTGATCCAGGGAGGGATACTGTAGGCCCTGGTGATAACAAAAAACTGTTCAACTTTTCTAACAAATGAAGTAAAAAGAAAATTAAATATATATATATATATATGTGGAACTTCTTACATGAAATAAATAAATGAAAAATTTAAAAAACTTTTTTTTTTTTTTTTCAAAAAATGAAACCCATTGGGACTACTAAGCGTATGTTTTTCATTTTTTGCCACTTATTTATTTTGTGTAAGGAGTTCTACATATTTTTTATTTCATTTTTTCAAGAGTAAACTGATGACCCCTTACTAACTGATAGATATGACCATTGTTCTATTAGCGCTTTGGTTGTTTTGCCGCACACTTTTTGAATGTAGGATGAGGCTGTGAAACAGAGAGTAAAGGCTCTGTGAATATAGCTTGTGCTCAGGTCTTCTACAGAGAATAAGGCAGGTGCTAAGACGGCAGCTCAATGGGAGGAATAAGACCCAAGCCATCAAGATGTAAACAGTACCAGTCATCAGATACCCATCTGGAATAGTGAGCTGGCCACAGGAGGAAATGGATGCCACTGATGTCAAGACATGAAAACTCCTTAGAATGCATGGAGGGTTCCACCCAAAGTCAAGCACCCTGAGCAAAAAGAGGGAGGGCAAGGATCAGGATTAAACAAGGAGCATCCAAGAATACATCAGGAAGATGCCCCCCAGGATGACCTGCTCAGTGAGTGCTTCTGGCAGCAGGGGACAGAGGGTGATGATGAAGAAGAGGAAATACAGTGGAAGACCAAACCCCTCTATGGGATGTACTATCAGCAGATAGAGGAAGTGGCTGACATCAGGAAATCCTACTATTGGCTTGAGAAGGCTTGCCTGAAGGACAACACAGAGGTCTTGATCGTGGCAGCACAAGAACAGGCCCTGAGCACCAGATCCATAAAGGCACAGGTCTGCCATAGTAGATAGGACCCGAGGTGCAGGCTGTGCAAAGTGGCCCCTAAGATCAGTCCAGCACATAGTAGCAGGATATCAGATGCAAGCTGGGACAGTGTACACTGAGAGGCACAACCTAGTGGCATGGATAGTGTACAGGAACATCTGTGCTGAGTATGGACTAGAAGCCCCCAAGTCCCCCAGCGAAAGGGGTTGAGAACAACTGGGCAAAGATCCTGTGGGACTATATGTAGTGAAAATGGGAAAAAAAAATACACCCCTTAAAATCAAGAATTGTGGAAAAGCTTGTTGTCTCTCAGTAATTTTCTTATAGGCCTACTATAAGAATAATTTATAATCTAATTACTTATCAATTATTACGTTTTAAAATAATTTTTATTATTGGCATATCCACGTCATTCGGTACACAGTTCGTTATATTTCGTTATTTATTGATTATTTTCAATTTAATGCACACTCTATTATTTGTTTACCACGTCACATTTGAGACCCCGTTTGGCCTGACGTCATCACGTCACGTCTCACGCATCCCGCAGCGAGGCGGACAGGTTTCATTTGTGTCTGGGAGACGGAGCCGTCAGCTGTGGAGGCTACTGACTGTCTCTCTCCGGTCCTGGTTCAGAGTAAAGACCTGAAAACGGCAACGGAGCCTCGGCGACAGGACGGGAGATGGATAACAGTAAGCGGACTGTGGTCGTTACAGGTTTGTCTCCGTCTTACAGCCATTGTTGTGGTCTCTGTGGGCACTCTGAACATCACAGTGAAGTGGGGGAAAAGTTGTGGACATGACAGCCGCTAACGTTAATGGCGTCAGGCTGTTAGTGTTTCACTCCGCGGCAGTTACTGACAGTTTAAGGACAGGTTTTGCTTACAGCTGTATTAATAACAACGTATCAGCGGTGTTCAGCTATTTTAGGTGTAGTATATTTATAAGTAGTGCTTCCGACAAGCTAGGTGACATCTATTGGTCGTTATTTCCTGTCGTATTAAAAAGGCCACATCAATCAATATAAGGTAACGTTAAACATGTCGGCTAATGCTAACATCATTCATTAAGAATTTAATGTTTGTTAATTCTCAATAGAGCTTACAATGATACAAATGTGGCCCCAATACATAGATTGAACAATTACACAGTTAACTCAAACATTATATATGGTTATTACTATTGTTAGTATTATAATGATATCAAAGCTATAATGTAGTTAATAACTTTCACTTTAATACTTGTTCCAGGAACAATAAACTACAGACTGACAACCATGAACGAGGAATCTACGGCTCAAATTATTGTTGATATTAACCATGTATTACCTTAACTTTTGTGGGACTCGTATGGAGTGTTATAGGGAGGGATTTTGTAGCAAGAGTGAATCATCTTCAGCTTTTCTGACAAAGGAAAAGTGCTTCTTCCTCATGGCTTTGTATTGTGAGTTTCACAACAGTTGGACCTGCTCTCTGCAGGGCTCTGTCCAGACATGGTGTCATTATAGAGCTGTAAGTTAAAAGTAAGTTACATTACTACTAATAATCAACAGTATTTCAGTGTTGATATTTCACTGTATTAGTTTCTGTAAGGAAGCTCATCCAATTTGTTTTTAGATCTAATGATATTGCTTTGCATTACAAAGTCTGGTCTACAACTCTTATTTCCATCTGTGTCCAATCTATCTTTGAAGCTGCTTCGCATGTTTCATTTTAGGAAACACAGTCCTACTATTTATTAAATCAGAAGAAATCCCAAGCAATGATTGCACTGGCATGAATATATCAGTGAATATTGATGTATTATTAATGGTTATTTTTCCCAAAACAAGACTAATTGCAAGTTCACTTACTGCCACTTAAATCTAACATTTTATAAGAGCACGGACTACAGTCTGAGTCTGTGGAGGAAAACAGAAGCAGTGACTTTTCAGACACAAAGGGGTGCAGAAGCTCGCAGTCCCAGCTGATACAAGACGTGTAGATTGCCTGGGAACAGCATCTTCACAATAGCCGGCCGGCTGGCAGCTGCCGGCCCCTCACTCTGCTCCTTTTCAGCAGCCTGTCAGACAGACTGATCCCCCCCCTCCACCCAACCCCCAGGGACTCACTGACCCTTGCAAGGGTGGTGGAAGGGGATCACCTCATAGATCCCTACGTAAACAAGCCTGAGTGAATATACATAGGCTGCTGCTGTGATTTCACAGGTCATATGGAGTGGTGTGCGGAGGGACTTTTCGTGATAGTGATTGATTTTAATTTGGTAATTCATGGAAAGCAGCATGGTGCAGTACTGTAGACATTTATAATGTTATTTTGAAGTGTTTATTTTATCTGAAAATCTAGTATCTTGGAAGGTTTATGTTTGTATACTGTTAACAGTTTAAATTGTATTCAGCAAAGTAATCACAATACATTTTTTGACAGCATCTAGCAGGCATATGATAAAATATGTTTAGTGATCCCTATTCAAGCCCTAGCAACAATAACACAGATGGTATAGTAAGCTTAAGAATGATAGCTCATAGCCTTTTGGAGGTTACACTACATTCATATTTCTGCAAAATTGAATGTATTTGCATTTGTTTTGGTTTCATACCACCAAAAATGTTTACTGTTCATTTTGGAAGGACAAACAGAACATAGTTGCTCTTCATTTCTGTTTGTGAAGGTGAAAATTTTAGTCATTTTGAGAAGAATCCAAACAGGTTTGTTAACATTAAATAAATGTATGTGTTTTGCAGGTTTTGGGCCATTTGGAGAACACACAGTCAACGCCAGCTGGGTAGCAGTACAGGTGTGTTTTACCCTTCTATCGCTGTTTTGATGCACATATTTATTTCTTTTTTCTATGGTGTTAAAATAAATCAAACAGAAATCAGTACGGCAGGTTCTTGGATTGAAACGAGACTGTTAAGATTCAAAAACATCACCATTGATCTCATCATAGATATGGCATACAACTGGATAAATCTCATTGTGTTTGTAGCCAAAATTTGACAATCTGCATAAAGTGTGACTTTTTCAAAATAAATAACGAACGTGTAGCCTTATTAGTGGTGGTTACATGATGCTCTGATAGTTACCGGCCGGCTTCACGGCATGCAGCAGTGTCATGGAGGCTCTCTGTGTCCTGCTGGGGAAACTGCATGTGGGGGATGAGGGTGGTTGTCAGGGTGTCTAGACGGACTTGATAAGGATATTAAAGGCAAACAAAAGGCCGCTTTTTGGCAGGGTCACAGACGTGGTCAAACAAGCCTCTTTTCAATACAAGTGGGGGTCAGTGTCCGGGGCTATTTGTCCTGCAGGGAGACAGGGGGAGGTGTCAGCCCACTGGCTGTGAACTGACACAGATTTATCTTACTTACAACATGTATGATTGCATCTTTTATTTCTTGATTTGTTTTATACTATATATGAAGACTGTTGAGTGTCGCAGTTCAATTTTTTTTGATTGTCATAATGTACATTTTTCAAGTTAAGAGCAAGGTAAAATTATTTGAAAAGGACAGGGCAAGTGAGAGACATATGTCTGAAATATAGCTGCTTAGTTTAGCAGGTAACTAAAATTCCACAGAAATATTGGGTCATACATCATCACCATTGGTTCAGAAATAGTTTTTTTCTGTTGTTTTGTTTGTTTTTTAAACAAGGAATCTGAATTGTGCATGGTGAAAAACAAGTACTACAAAAGTCAAGAATCATAAATCTAAAATAGGAATTTACAAAAAAAAAACGGAAAAATATATTTTGTGTCTGTTTTTTAAAATGAAAACAGCTGTACAATGTCAAAAAAAACAGAGGATGAATATGTAAAATATTGACTAAGGAATGTGCAAATGCTCGTAATATTAAGAGTACGTACAAAATCCAAGGATTTGCATCAATCTAACGGGTCAAGTTCGAAGTGTAGGTCATATGGTAATGTAATGTGTAGTGTCCATGGGGCAATAGCACCCTTATAAGCTGACTCCAGCAGTGTATGAGTGTTGAGGGAGTAGGCAAAGAGAGAATAATGAGCAGTGTTATTTTACTAAACTAACACACAACTGGAGACGTGAAAGACAAATTAAAGAATGCATTCTGTTCATCAAGGTTATCAGCTACAGTTTCAAAACATGTGTGTCATCTAAACTCAAAGATCCACCTTCTAGATTCACTCATCGTCACCTTCATCACTGCAAGATGCTCAGTAAAAAACAGCAATTTTAAAATGCAAGTACGTGTTTCAGTTTTTATGCTTTTGATTGTCCCGACAGGAATTGAAGAAGCTCGGACTGGGCAGTGAAGTGGACTTGCATGTATCCGAGGTTCCTGTAGAGTACCAGACAGTCCAGAGTTTGGTTCCTTCATTATGGAAGAAGTATCGTCCACTGGTAAGAGGAGAACGTGGTGTGACCTCTCCCCATTATTCCAGTTTTAAAGGTGCAATACAGAAACTCGTGTCTGCCTCAGTTTCAGGTTTGGTCTGATTTTACTGCCACAGGTCTCAGGTCTTGTGTAAAGGCATATTTAAGTTATAACTGGATCTGCGCGGCCCAGAGAATAATCAGATAATAATGAATGTGCGCAAACACACTCTGAGCTGAATTAAATTACATGCAATTATCAAATTACTGGCTTGAGCGTAGCTCTGACGCAAGCTCTCTATTAGGGCGTTTGAAATGTGAAAATTGATACTTAGGTTTCATATCGGCTCTTGTTTCGTAGTTCTTAGGTTCAGATCTGTGTTTTGTGTCAAATATAAGAGTGTTTCTGTTCGTTTTAGACACCTCAGGTTCAAACAAGCAGAGAAGTCAAAAAAAGTTGCCACAGATTGTGATTAATTTATGTTTGGGACAGGGATATTTTCTTAATCCTGACCTGTGCTGAATTTCTTCCTTTGTTTGCCAGTTGGTCGTTCATGTTGGAGTCTCAGGTATGGCCACCACTGTCACATTGGAGAAGTGTGGCAGAAATCATGGCTATAAGGGCCTGGACAACAGCAGCTTCTGTCCTGATTCACAGTGTTGCATTGTGGGAGGCCCGGACTGTATCAACTCAGTTATTGACATGGAATCAGTCTGTAAGAGAGTGAGTGCCTCGGGGCTGGGAGTAGCTGTCTCTGTCTCCAAAGACGCTGGAAGGTAATTATTTACACTTAATTGTGACAGAATCAGCCCTTTGTTCTGCCACTCACCTCCTTGCCACGTGCTCCGGCTCCACAAATTGACGTCACTTTGTTAAATGCACAAATCAGCTGCACACAATGTTAACTGTCTGCAATATGAGATGTTCTAGTTTGACAGATAGCTCAAGTGAAACTGTGCAACAAAGTGTGTATAAAAGTAGGATGCACTATTGCTTAACAATAACTCAGATCTGTTCAATCTGTGCAGATCAAGTAGAACAGAGGAGTAAAAGTAGCAAATTACCATTTAAAGTCAGTAATCCAACATATTAAATAACACAGAGTGACACTGGGATGATCATTTTTGAAACTGCAGTTGGTGATGCTGTTGAACTGTATTGCATAATACAGATAGGTTCAGTTCAATAAATCTTTATCGTCCCTTGAGGGCAATTCTGTGACAGCTCAACAAACAACAACAACAAAAAAACATGGGTAAAATGTTCAGGCCACAACATGAATACTGTCAACTACAAGTGATAGCAAACGTCAAGTTTGCAAAGCACAATGAATGAAAAAGTGCAAGCAGCAGAATATACAAAGTGCAACAAAAAGGTGGTCTGTAGTTTGTGGTTAATGGCAGCATTCGCTTTAAAGATGAAGGAGCCTTGAGCTCTGTAGCTCCAGGGCGTAGGGACATTATACCTCCACCCAGAGGGCAGCAGGTGGAACCCTGATGCAAGGGATGGGGTGAGTCGGCCAGAGCACAGAGACTGAGCTGGGACATCCCCCTAATCTTAGAGCAGGTGTCAACCAGTCTCTGTAACTTTGTTGTACTCAACAAAAATGTATTTCTGTTATTGAGTTCACCCTCCTTGATATAAATGAGTTGGACAAAATGTTAGGAAAATCTGTAAGTAAAACACAATATAGTTTAACAGCTCCACAAACTGCATCTTCCAAAAAGGGCGCACAGTTTCTGAGTTTCAAACACACACAAACAAAAACTAAACATTATAACCTTCATGAAGGTAGAATTTACTGCAGGATTGTTGTATAAGACGCATTAGCTTTAGCCAGGTGTGCTAAAATGTCTTGTTCTTACCAGCTGACAATTGTGCTGATATAAGATCTGTAATAAGATCAAATCAGCCATGCTGAGACATTAGTCAGGCTGTAGTGACAGCATCAACAGTGGTAGGTTTATCCAAACTGATAGTAAAAATTGTATTATTAAAAGGTAACTCTAGTATTTTTAAACCAAGTCCCAATTTTCCCATGTTTTTTTTTCCTTTGTGAAAGTGAGTTAGGAACTATAATTTTGTAGCTGGTCGAGGATTGAGCGAGTGCTGCAGATGGCAGACGAAACAAGCTGTAATTTAACCACTTGGGGCAAGTTCATAAAGTCCACTACGTCCACTGAAAATGCTTGTTTTTGCCACTGAAACTTTTTTTAGTGTCTGGCAATTTATGGAAAGGATCCCTTTAAAGAGTAAGATCCTGTTGTTGTTGGGTTTTTTTTATACCAGAAACAGCCCTGAAATAGCTATCGCCAAAACCACCAGACTCCATTTCAATAAACAGTAATTTTACCATCACAAAACACACGTATTCAGAGTTGACAGTCACAAAATAAAACTCACAAACCTGCCTTGGTTCATCTTTCCACTGTTCCAACAACCAAATCTGGTTTGGCTAAAATAAAGCCTTAATGCCCCCAGTTAGATATGAAAATATGTTGGATCCATACACGCTAAAGTTACTTTACTTAAATGGAGTCTGTAACAAAAAGGTCTTCATCCATAGGGATCCTCTCCATAATGTTGTCAGACATGTAAAATAATAATCTGAGCCTGTCAGTGACAAAACAAGCACTTATAGCGAATGTACAGTACATTGACGGTACACACATGCTCTGAGTGGTTACTTTGCAGCCTGCTTTGCCATCATGCTCAGTACTGAACCTGAATTTTAAAAATCTAGTGTTTCCATTTGTCACTTAGACACAAAAACACGTGAAAATAGGGTCCAAGTAAAAAATACTTAACACACCCCAGCTGATGTTGTCATCTGGTTGATGAGGGCATATTGAATACCTGTGTGTGCGGCTAATCTACGGTGTAGGTATGCATGCAGAGACTTACAGTCACTTATAATAATGCCATAAAGATGTTATTGGTTGTAATCATATTTCGGGCAGGTGTAGGGAACCTTAGAAATAAATGTATGTGCGCAATGGAAAACCAGGAGAACACTATATAAGTGAAGTGTGATAATAAATGAACCAGTAGAGCACTTAAATCCAGTATATTATAGTCTTGAATGTGTTGTTCATTTAACGCAACCAGGCCCTTCAGTCATTTGATGCTGTGGTCTCCTCCCTGACAGGTATCTGTGTGATTTCACCTACTACACGTCTCTGTACCTGAGCCACGGTCGCTCTGCCTTCGTTCATGTGCCTCCCCTCGGAAAGCCTTACAGCGGGGAGGACCTGGGACGTGCGCTACAGGCCATCATCCAGGAGATGCTGGAGCTTCTGGACCAGGCCGAAGAGAAGATCCACTGCCAGCAGCACCACTTCCACTAAGTGACCTCCAGATGCCAACCAGCCTCCCCACCCCTCACCACACAAAAGAAATTGCACTTAACCACAAGTAGCCAAACTTCTTCTTCTTCTCTTTTTTTATTGTTGTCTTTACTTGGACAAAATGAAAACTTCGGTGTAGCGCTTGTTTCCCTTATGTTTTTGCCTCAAGTTTATTTAGGCCTCATTTCGTCGTTTTAATGTCTCCCAGTGGTGAGAATATAAAATGTCTCAAGTCAACCCTGTCATTTGTAACGCAAGTTTTTGTCCCCCTGCGAACGTAAACATAAAACAGTCTGACTTTGGGGTTAAAAATATGTGAAAAAGGTCTGTAACGCTCTGTAACCTCAAATGTGACTTCTATGAAGTCACCTTATAGGGTTAGGGGTATTGAAATGGTTATAGAGGTCACATTTGGGGGAACAGTTGATTGTACTCTACGGTATTTGTCTTTCAAAATGCTTCATCATCAAATTTTAATTTCACTCATTATGTGTCAGATGATGTCCGTCTAAATGTACATGATACATGGTTTAAATAGAAATGTGTTGCAGTAAACTGTGTTGCTAATTTCAGTCTCTTTAGGATAGCTTTTCCCAGCTGCTCTAAAGCCTAGCTGTGCTGTCTCACACTTGATGTTGAATTGTTTCTCGAGTCCTTTTTTCTTTATAAGAAGTTGTAATTTTGCCTTCTTTTACAAAGGTTATTTAAATCAGGGAACGGGTTGGTTCCAGCTCATCTTCCCCCAGTTTATTGGCCCAATTCTGACAGAAACCCCCACCCCAAATCCACCCCACTGAGATCTGGCCCCCAGGATGTGCAATGTTATTTTACAGATCTCAAGTTCAGTCTTTTAGGTTTATCATAATTGTATTATGGCTGCAAAGTTAAATATTGTAATTATCACTACAACAATTTTCAGATTGAGTTAAGCAAAGTTTCCTCTTTAACTTGTGACATTATGGTTCATAACCTTCTTTTTTCTTTTGATATTATAAGTTATTATTCATCTTAAACTGTGCATAAACATGCAGTTTGTTTCTCACAGCCGCATTTCAAGACCAAAATCCAACATTTTCCTCTCTGAGCAGCCCTAATTGTTATTTCTCGATGAAAGCTTTCTGTTGTTCCCTTCATTGAATCAGATATAGCTGCTTATTTTACCTGACGATTTGATTTGATGGAGTCGGACTCTCGGTTGAGTCAGAGTTGGGCCTGGAGTTTTATTTCTGTAGCACTTTGTTTTTTTTGTTTGTTTTACATTTTTACTTAATCTGGAATACGGACAGCAATTTGAGCTATGTGTATGCTTGCATTTTGTATTTTTATTTTCAGTCACTTTACCTTGAAATATGTAGCTTTCCAGACATACACGCATCTTTTTTCTTTTTTCTTTGTCTTTTGTCCCCTCAGTGATTATGATTATGCATGTGAGGTACGCTTTATAGGTGATTTTTGCTTTATTTCCCTGAGCATTGGTTTGCTCTGACCCTTAAACAAACTGTGATGGTGCATCTCCCGAGTGAAAATGTTTAAATGTTCTGTTTGTTTTTGTGTCTTTTTGAATGGTCACCAAACCCCGCTTCAGTTTGATGTATTTTAGTAGAGGTGTATAGCATTGAATGGTCTGCATTCTGCTTCAGCACCATGTGTATCCCCAGATAAAACAGCCTGTGGGAAACAAAGCTATAGTTGAACTGTCGTAGCTAGTCTTAGGAAACTAACACTATGCTTTGCGTTGCAGCAGAAATGTTCCCATGGGCTGTCATTTAGTTTTTAATTAAATTTTTTGAGCAGTTGAGCGAGTTGGTGCCAGTGTGCTTAAGCAAATTGGCATTATTTTTAGCAGTGTGTGTCTTTTTAATTACCACTCAGCACCATGGTTTGTACCACAGAGTAGCATCCTAGAGCACTGAGCTAAACAGAACTGAACCTATTCTTGGACCTAAATTTTTATCTTTTACATATTGGTTGTTTGGATTAAAAACCTCCTCTGACAGACAGGTTTTAGTTCTGAGTTTGTAGGTGCTGATATTTCACCGTGTGGTTTTGTGAGTGCTGAGAAGTTAAAGGGATGTGGAGTAGACGCCCCTAAATGTTCGCTCACAGAAGTGAAGAGCCTCAAGTTTACATACGAGGTGACCTCTGACCCCGACTCTTTCCTGTGCCTTGCTGTTGTTTATGTGTGTTATGAAAAGGCCTTAAAATACCCAGCGGGTCAATTCAAAGATATATTACTGATGCTGTCCAGTCAGATGTGTGGCTACCTCAAAAATACTTTTGTATCTCGGTGTGTGCTCTGTTGTACAATAACATTACGGCTCTATGATTTATTGTGAGTTTAGGGAGAGTGTCTTCTTGTGCTTCTGACATTAACAAAGCACTGTTACAATACGTAATCTTGGCTTTGTAAAAAAAAAGAAAGGCTTTGAAATAAAGAGAATTAAAGGATTACAAGTAACATCTTTGTGTCTGTTTTTCCAGTACTTATTAGTTATGCCTATTAAAAGCATGTCATTAACTTGTTATTGTGTTAATATCAAGCTGGTTGGAAGAAAAGGCCCGTCAAAGATCATAGATGTGAAAATGAAGTACCACTGTGTTGCAAATAGTTGACCTGCACTCTTGCTCTCATTACAAAAGACAGAAAAAAAGGCATTGCCTGTTGATTAACAATATGTGGTCTAGCACTTGGTAATGGAAATAATACAAAACTGGTATCATATAGGTGAAAGATGTCAGCTCCCAGTTTCACCTTTAAAAACTTTTTAACATCAGCTTCTTTACACTCTTTTTTAACTCATTTTTTGTTTCAACTTCAGCATTCTATACAATCAGAGCAGTTTTTACATAGCTCACATATTACTTTGATTATTGTACAAAGTTTTTTTCAGCTGTGTAATATCTATGCAGGTGAAAGACAAGTACAGTGAAGTGTTCAAGTGCGGTAAAATGTAGCCTACCTGAGATTCAAACTTGCAAGGAGAAAGAAAGGAAATGAGATGCCAATAGTAATGATACATAAATAAATATATGATTACAAACGTACCTGTTTGACTATACACTCATGAGTAAAAAGAGAAGAAAAAAAGAAGTAAACTTAGAAATACAGAAGTGGGAAGTGAATAGACAAACTCATTACAGGACTCCACCTCTGTATACATCTTGGTCTTTGCAGCCTCGATGCATATGTGATTCCATCTCCTACAATTCTCATATTTTTTTATCCAGATGTTGTACATTGGAAATTCAGCATTCAAATATCTAATTGTGATATGTTTAATTGCAGCCCCCAAGAGGATCTGTTATAGGTAGACTTTCCCTCAAACCCTTCAGGAATTGCTCCGAGGAGAATCACCCGTGGATCTTTGGGGATATTTTGATGGAACACTGCTCCCTGGGCGGTTTACACTCTTTTCAGCACTTCTTTTGCCAACTGAGAAGTGTTACAGTGCTAGCAATTAACACTCAGAATTGGGAGGATTTAGCATGAACACTATTTTAAAGTTAAGTGTACGCATTTTGTGAGATTACTAGAGTTATAAATAATGGCTGGATCAACCTGCCACAGGGTCCAGGGGTAAAAGCAAAAATTTTTTCTTGGTTGATTATCAGCCTTGTGATGAATACATATTGACATCATGGTTAGATTAACTTCAGTGTGTATCTCCCAGTGCTGGAAATAATTCTCACATCTTCTACTCAAGTAAAAGTAGCAATACCACTGTGTAGAAATACAAGTAAAAGTCCTGCATTCAATAAGGGGCCCATTTCAGAATTCATATATTCACTTTTCCACCAGCTGTGCTGCAAATATCCCCTGCTGCTCATCCTTTTCTATATTTTTTCAAATTATCTTGAATTTCAAAGAAGTCTGTAAGATCATCTATTTAACAAAGAATTATGAAGTCTGATGGCTGCGGGTATAAAAGAGAGTGAGTGTGTGTGAGAAATAAACTCAATCAACAATCAAGCATTTTCTTCATTAAAATATATTAATAAATGTATTAATATGCTATACTATGTTTTGTATTGGTATATTGTGTATATACAGTATGTTTACACAGTATATATACTGTGTGTGTATATATATACAGTATATATACTGTATGTGTGTGTACTGTATATATATATCTATAGATATATATATACAGTATATATATATCCCACTCTGGGGTTGAGGTGAATAAAAGAACTGTGTTGTGACCTAAATAACATGCTGTTGCTACCTGCAGAAAGTATTAAAGCATGAAATCCCGCATTTTTAATGTACAAAGGCATCCTGTATCATAACTACATGTGTGCCGTTTGTAACAAACCAAACCGTGTGAAAATCAGTATTGGTACCTAAAGCAGAAAACAATCTCAGTTTTTAGCTTGAATATTGAAACCATATACATTCTGAAGGATGTAGTGACATCATTCATTTCAACAGTAAGCCAGTGGCCCTCATTATTGCCTTTGTGATCCATAACCTTACCATCCAGTTGTATAAATAAAATAGCCACTCCAGCTGAGTGTGAAGAACCGTGGGAGAGAAATATGTCACCACAGCCCCATTGGGATCTCCAAAAGTTTACATCATTATTATAGACTGTGTCTCCTGTGGGAACAAAACAGCTAGTCCTTGGTTGCTCCTTGCAAAAAAGAAAAATTGCCTTGCGCTTTGTGCCGTTCCTTAAACCTCTAACATTTAACCATAATAAAGAAAATACCATACAGAGGTTAAATGCATTCTGAAACTTAATGCAGGGATAAGAAATCTCTAACCTTCCAAAACTTATTGATACAAATTCAACCAAAATAAAATTCAGCCTCAAGGCTTATTTCTCATAAAGAACATGTTTTACATACTATTTTCCCCACCCTCCCCTCTTTTCCCCTTATTATTATTTTGTTTTTCTGAACATAAAGAAAAATAAATAATACATAATAACAATAATAATAATCAATTGAACTTTACAGTTTGAGAAATCAGTCTCACTTATGAACAGGTCTTACTTTACTACTAACTTGTGTGTAACATTAGCATGTTTCCACTAATTACTTGGACTGACCTAACGTTAGTAGCGTTAGCTTTGCATGTGACAACAGCTTTGCTGTGTTAGGATTATGTTATGTCTTCACTGTGTATCTTCACATAAAAGAATATTTGGGAGTTATGCCCTTTCTCTATCATTTTCATATTGAGACAACATGATCGATATCTTTTTTGTGTCTGTATGTCCAGTGGCTGGGTCTCAGCGGTTAGCATTGAGCTTATAGAGGGTCAGTGCGTCCTGCGCTGTGATCCGTGGAGGGATACACCGGTGAACAGGCACAGACGTAGCTTGTAAACAAAACTCAGCTGTTTATTTAGCCTAGCATATCTCCGGATATTAGCAGCTGCAATGGACGACTTTGAAGTGATTTTGAAGAGTTTCTTGTAGCGGACACAGATCCAGAGCCATACCTGTTTGAGCCGGAGCACACAGATGAGGAACTCCATGTGTTGAATGCTGAGCAGAGATGAGAGAGGCTGAATCCTCCGCTACTATTTTGCTGCACACAGTGGGATTTGGTGCTGCCATCGTTGGGGAGATATATCATCAGGAGGAAAACCGCCGCAGAGAGTGCATCACAAGGAGTGAAAACTTTGCACTAATCCTGGCGTGATTGAAACTTTTTTTCATGTTCCTAAGATGAACTGGAAAAAACGCTCCAGGCCTGCAGGAGCTGATGGACAGCTTTCAGTGGGATGAGTAATATCGTCCGTGTCATCTCTTTGTGTGCTTTTACCGACTGACCTAGCGGTCTGTCCCAGAGCCAGCTGCAGCTGTTGCTCACCGGTGTATCCCTCCATGCAAGATGTACTGACAGTGCCATGCTAACCGCTGTCTCAATATGAAAATGATAGAGAAAGGGCATAACTCCCAAATCGTCGGAGTATTCTTTTCACATAATAATGTGGACTCAGCAGATGACTTGTTAACTGTTTATTCCTCCTTACACTGAACGTACACGGCTGCTTCTCATTGTTTCCAGTAGCACAACAACGGTTACTACATTACCCAGAATAACTTGAGGCTCACACTACTACGGTAGCCTTAGTAGCTCAAAAAACACAACAGATTAGATTAGATCAGAACAGAAACACAACAGGAGAATTTACTGAGTAATTTTGCTGTTTCCACTATTTACTTGGACTGACCTGACGTTAGGTAATCCTCTCGCTCTCCAAAACAAATGCATGCGGTAATTTCCGGCTTTACGACACCAGGCTGGGGGTGTCATACCGCTTCGACCAAAGGGGCGCTATAATCAACGAAAACGAAAAGTTCCGCACAGCTGCTTTAAGTGAGACAGAAGCAGTAATCATAGAGGTGTATCCAGCCTCATAGCTTACATTGTAGCCAAATATCAAAGGTGTGTATTCCTGCAGTTACCTTGTAACCCACGTGACAACCTTCCAGAGTTGTAAAATCCTGTCTTTAAACTAAAGGATCAAAGAAATTATCTTTGAAGTCATGAAAATGAATAATGAGACATCTTTTTTTGTTCTTAACCCTCTGAAGTTCCTAAATTTTGCTTAATGCAACAGTGTCTCTTAACTGAAAGCCAAATGATTGGCCCCAACATCTGCTCACTCCTCATGAATAAACATTAGCTTACATGTTTGTTCTTTTTATCTTTAATCAAAAAATTATACACCTCTGTGATGCTTTGAGTGCAATGGACCGCTTCAGTCTGTGTGTATGTGTGTGTGTGTGTGTGTGTGTGTGTGTGTCGTTCCCAATGTAATAGACTGCAGGTGGTGAGGGTTGATCCCTGGTAAAAGTCTGACAAACTGGTGTGGAAAACCCAGGTTTCAATTTAACCTCTGAGGTCTTCACAAGGCCACTGATGTCAGTTGAGAGATAGTGTTACGACCCAGCTCAAGTGACCATAATAAAAGGAGACACACCATGATTAACACTTAACAAAGGATATTTTATTAGAAACAAATCAAACCAAATCAGACCAAATCAAACCAAATCAGACCAAATCAGACCAAATTAACAAATAACCAATCTGAAAATTCATCAGTAAAGAAAAAAAACATTTTTTTTTTCTTCCTTTACCTCTGGAGGCACAGCCCGGAGTTTTGACTAACGGAAGTGCAGGGGCCTCGGTGATCGCTCACGCCCTTCACTTCCGGCGGTGCCCCCAGGGAATAGCCGTGTTGTTTAACTTACAAATACTTTTGGTAGAAAACCAGTTTAGCTATATATCCCATTTTTCACATCACTATATCACTGTGTAGACTAATCTGATGTTTTTTAAGTCTATAAACCCAATGACTGAACAAACGTTACTATTTCTGTGTACGTTTTGTAATTAACGTGATTATCGTGGATTAGCTGGGCTAACCGTTAGCTGTTAACATTAGCCGTTAGTGGTGTCTGTAATAACCATAGACTGTATAAAAATAAGGTAATAACTCAATAAACGGTCCGTGAATAAAATGTTTTTTCCAGTGGATGTCTTAGTTACAACATGATTGAGCTAGCAAAGCAGTTTTGTGTTGCTATGCGTGGTATTTATTCAGTTATGGGAAATCACGATGTCTAGAAAGCATCAGTGGCTGCAGCTGACAGGGTTAGCAAGGCTAACATCAGGACGTCATCTGTTAACAGCCTCCCGTTGTCGGATACAACATGAAACTACTCCAGTTAGCTCAATCATGCTGTAACTCAGACATCCGCTGAAAAAAAAAAATTTCACGTTGACAAGACACATGTATCCTGGGGACACATGCACGTCGCGGCCCCCTCAATTTTGAATGGCTAAAGCGCAGCATCGTTCAAATTCAAAGCCCCCCCCCCAGTCGTCTTTACGACAGATTCTACAATGTAAATTGCAGAATCGGTCTTGAGAGATTAACAAATAACTAAATAAGGAGTGTGAATGTCAGTGATATCAGTACTATGTGTACGTATTAAATGATGAGTGTGTGTGAGTGTGTATGTGTAGGTGTTGGAGAGTGCATGAAAACAAAGAAACTAAAACATCACCAAACCAGATCCGAGTGGTTGCCTGTAGGGAGAAGCAGAGGGTGAGTGAATGAATGAACACAGCTTTTATCACTTTCAGTGCACCAGGCCAGGTGCACTGAGTTGCAATCAAGTCAGCCTGGGGGAGACGGGCCTGACACACTCACAGCAGAGACACCCCTAGATGACACAGGGATCATCACAGATGGTTTTTCCAACTTCACATAGATGGATTCTTTTACTCCTCTTTCAAACCATCTGTCTTCCCTGTCCAAAATGTGCACGTTGCTGTCTTCAAAGGAGTGTGCTTTCTCCTTGAGGTGTATATAGACAGCTGAGTCTTGCCCTGACGAGTTAGCCCCTCTGTGTTGGGCCATGCGTTTGTTAAGTGGTTGTTTTGTTTCACCAATGTACAAGTCTGGGCATTCCTCGCTGCATTGGACAGCGTACACCAGGTTGCTCATCTGGGTGAAACGTCTTCTAAGACAAAACTAAGTCAAGTTGCGTTTGATTCAATTGCCTTGAGAGAGCATAAAAAACAATAAAAACCTTCAAAATGAAATGAAGAATTTCCTATTTTCCTTGGTATGTTTGTCATGTGTCAGGTCTCTGATCATCTGATGAGACCATAACATTATACATTAGCAAGTTGAGGTGCATAACTAGTAACTAGCATGCAGAAGGGCCCGTCATCATAGTGTGTGCTGGGGCCTGTTTTACCTTCCTTACTTACAACAGTTGTGTTGTGATGTTCCAAATGGTGGTGGGAGGTTCAGGATCGTCTGAGCCAGGGGAGCTGCTGCATCTGCTCCAGAGTGGGGCGATCCTCTGGGTTCACAGCCAAACACACATTCAACAAATTCAGGCAGCCTTAGAAGAGAGAGAGGGCAGAGAACGAAGCAAAGATTAGGGTGAGAGCTGCAGTTAATGTCAGTACCAGAGCTCAGGTGCTGTATTGACAACAGCATTGTCTTACCTCTAGACAACTGCCTGCTGGACTTTAAACCTTGGCGGAGAAAGCTGTGGGTGGTGAACTGATTCACCAGCATGTCATGCAGCAGCGCGCCCAGCTGCCAGACCGTGGTGGGACCGGCCTCATATCTTCTGTGTCTCAGGTACTCTGGTGGCACGTATGCAAATGTTCCTACAATACACAGACACACATGGAGACAGAAAGAGACAAAGAATGAGGAGTGAGTTTTAAGCCAAAGTCATCGCTCCAGAGATCAACAGATGGATGAAGAGCAGGAGCAGAAGGCAGACATCGTACCAGCAAAGACACGACAGGGTCCGTTCTCAATGAAGCAGCCACATCCAAAATCAATGATCCACACTCGGGGGACATCGGAGCTGGTCTCAATGAGGACATTGTCCGTTTTGATGTCCCGATGGAAGACTCCCGCCGAGTGCATCTTGATGCACGCTTCCACCAGCTGCTTCATGATGTTCTGAGACAGAGACAATGACAAACAGATGAGTTATAGTGGAGTAACGAAGGCAGTGTAGGGTGGTACTTTCACAGTATGTGACAATGTTGCAGCTTCCACACAAAACTGTTGCTCAAAGTTCAGTTACGTCCATTTGAGAACTGAGCTGAGAACAATGACATTTAAACACTGGTGACACCAAAGATAACACAATTTAAGGGTGCCTGGGTGTAAAGGTGTTTCTGAACTGAGTGTGAAGCCGGACTGCAAATAAAGTCCATGTTGATGCAAATTTGGATCCACAAAGGGTTGCACAAATTGAGGCAAGAATTACAGAGACAAGACAAAAAGGACTGCTGGCAAGCTAAAGGCTAACATTGGCTGTTTGGGATGACTCAACACACACTCCAAAAACAATCCAGCATCACTATATAATCTATTAACTAATAATAAAGCCATTACTTACAACTTAGGAACCCTTTATAAAGGTGGACTACTAGACAGTGGTAACTAAATATGAAACAAGTTCAAGATTTAGGTTTTTGCATGCACCAAATTTTAAAAATGTAGGTGTGATAGCAGCCCTCAACTCTCCACAGACACTGACAACATTGAAAATTGTAAGCTTGGCACAGTTTTAAGGGAACACCACACACAGATATAAAAACATGCTCCAACCAGTTTCAGTACCTTAGCCTGGTCTTCTGTCAGAGAACCACAGCACACCACATAGTCCAACAGGTCCATAGAGGGGACTGGTCTCTCCATGATCAGGAGAATCTCCTGGTCCAGAGCATACCAGTCCAACAATGTGACAGCAGCAGACTGTCCCACTAAATGTGGTCCACTTGCCACCTTCATCATGAGGACCGCCTCCAGAGGGAGCGAGTGCGACATCCCATTTATGGTCTGAAAGAAACAAAATACAGAACAAAATTTGTGGTTGTGGTTGTGTGTTTTCCTCGTCAACAACAGAGTAACAACAAAGTGAAAAAAGTTCAACCATGATTTTAACAGTTGGTGCTGAGACGTCAGATTAAGTCACTCACCACTTGCTGACACTTGACATGACCTTTAGGGATGCGTTTGATCGCCACCTACAGGACAGAATCACCAGTGCTTTGGTTAGTACAGGGAGTGATGACTTTGTGTGTATGTGTGATGTGAGAATACGGATGTTAAACTTACCGGTAAATTGTCGGATTTCCTTACTCCAGCATGGACCGAACCAAAGCCTCCTTCTCCGAGCTTATGACGCTACAGGTACTTGGCCTCAAAGTTGGCTGCACACACAAACACACAACAGTCATGTTTTAGCACAGTTGTGAGGAAAGTCTAACACTGAGCCTGTTTATATCTGATATTAACATGTATCTCAAGTGATCTGATCACAAGTGGACAGGGCTGAACACAAGTATAAACAACCACCAAGCAAGCAGTTAGCGAGAGTGTGGACATAGTAACTGTACATGGGGCTTTCTCGGCTGTTCACTTCACAAACACACACTCACATACAGTCATCTAATTATTTCTCACACTATCAGCTTACCTCTGCTGGAGCTGACTGAGTCGGACGCCCTCCCGTCGTTCGGTTGGGAGGCTGAAGGGTTGCTGGAGCTCGGGGAGACTTCACAGACATTGGGACTTTATTATCATCACATTGGAGGACATAGGGACATTATTATCTTTTCATTTTAGGACATTAGGATTTTATCGTTGTCTAATATGAGGACACTGGGACTTTATTATCGTCATGTTTGAGGACATTGTGACGTAGTCTCATTTTAGGACATTGAGACTTTATTGTAGTCTCATTTGAGGACGTTGGGACTTTATTATCATCACATTGGAGGACACTGGGACGTTATTATCGTCTCATTTTAGGACATTGGGATTTAATTGTTGTCTAATTTGAGGACACTGTGACTTTATTATCGTCATGTTTGAGGACACTGTGACGTAGTCTCATCTGAGGACATTGAAACTTTATTAGGGGCCTTCTTCCGAGGAAATCCTACTTCCCATGCGCAAAAAAAGACCAAACTTTGCACAAAGGTCCGGTCCCATGCCAGATTGCCACAGCTGCAAAAACAGGCCAATAGTCCTGATGGTGGTGCTACAGCAAGCCTCTAAATTTCAAAATTTTGAAAATTCACAACAAATCAACCGTATGTGCTACAGCTTTGCAACTTTCACCAAAATGTAGCCCCAATACTGACAAAACTTTTGTACACTGAAACCTGTTGCAAATTATGAAGTCCATCACTCTGTTTTTTTCAAAAACTGTAAAACTTATTAAACCTATCTTCTCCCACAACTTTTGCTCAATTGACACCAAACTTGCTACAGAGCATCTTCAGACTGTCCTACAAAAACTATGTTTCTCAGATTTTTGATTTACTAAAAATTGAGCCTACAGTGCATCAAAATGTTTGACTATAAACGGTATTGTAAACATATACTTGCAAATTCTTGCTCAATACATTTTCAATGTTCATTAAAAAGATGACAAAATTTTGGAGTCATGGTAGATGATGTTTGGAAAATATCAGAATTTCATCTCAAAAACTGATTTTTTTACAGCATTTTGAATTTCGCTCTCATGCCAACAATTGGAGTCAATGTAAAAATGGCATTTTTAAACGACAGTTTTTCACTTATGGAGCCAATAAATCATTGTTAAAAACAAATTACCAACATCTCCATGCTGTCCAGATGCAATATGTGTATTTTCAGATTTTTGTCTTAATAACTGAATTTTTGACAGCTGTTTGAAATCTGCCTTTACACACTAACAGCTGCTGTCTTGCGCACAGGTGACTGGTTTAGTCAGTTTGTGAAGCTACATGTGACATTTCTGTTTGCCAGTTAGCTCAGTGAGATAGAGGATGGTTCTTGGTGTTGAAGATTGTGCGTTCAAGCCTCAGCTCATGCATCATTTCCATATGAGAAATCTACCCAAACTTTTCATAAAGGTCCAGTCCCATGCCAGATGTCCTCAACTGGAAACACAAGACAATAGTCCTGATGGTGGCTCTACAGCAAGCCTCTAAATTTCAAAACTTTGAAAATTCATAACAAATCAACCATATGTGCTACAGCTTTGGAACTTTCACTTTGAAATTTGCTTTTCCATGGCATGGATGGCTACTGTCTGGCAACCTGATGCTTGGCTTAGTCAATTTGTGAAGCCACACATGAACTGTCACTTGCCAATTAGCTCAGTGACAGAGAAGACAGACCTCAGTCTCAGAAGTTGTGAGTTCAAGCCTCAGCTAAGGCAGAACGGATATTCTAATGTGAAAGTCCCATGTTCAGGCATCATGCTATGTGGATTAGAGACTGCTAAGGTTAAAATAATTATGATCCAGGCAGTTTCGCAAAGAAACAAATACTCTTTATCAACACCTTTGCTGCTGAAAGGTAATGTTGATTTCCTTTTAAAATGAAGCTGTAATGGTGAATTTACAATTTTACAAATAGGCCTATCTCTGCAATGAATCATTTCGTTATTGATTTGAGTTTGATTGAGTTTGTCTATAAAATTATGTAAAACTCATATTACCTTTCCCCAATTCCAATCTGGCATCCACAAACATCTCACTTTGTCTGACTAAAGGTCCAAGATTTGCGAAGGTAACTCCAACACTGATGCCTGAAACAATCAATCCATCATGAAATAGTTGTGGATTAATTATGTATTTGACTTATTGATTTATTGACTAATCGCTGCAACTGTAGAATTCCTATAATAAGCTAGAAGAAGTTTTAAACATATATACCGCAGAGCTGTCTCTTGCTAATTAGCCCAGTGAGATAGAGCATAGTCTCTTATGCTCAGAATGACACCTTTTTCATCTTATTACACTCTGCTTATTGCTCAGAATTGCCTAATTTTGCCTAAAATTGCCCGGCCCTGACCATTGCTGCGCAGCAGCTATAATTATTATCACATGAGGACATTGGTATGTAGTCTCATTTGAGGACATTGGAATTTTATTGTCATCTTGTTTGTGGACATTGGGACTTTTTTATTGTCTAATCTGAGGATATTGGGACTTTATTATTATCACATTTGAGGACATCAGGGCATAGTCTCCTTTGAGGACATTGGGACTTTATTGTCATTTTTTTTGTGGACATCGGGATGGACTGTTTTATTGTCTCATCTGAGGACACTGAGACTTTATGATTGTTGACAGTGTTTAGTTTTTTGTATTTATCGGGTCCTACTGATCTAAAATATTTAGGAGCAGTAGAGAATCCATACCAAACAGTTATACTTGTAATTCCCGAGTGGTCCTGCAGGGGTCCACTGTTCTGTTTTGATACCCGGAAATAAGATCAGAGTGAGAGCTCTGTCTCGGTTGATGATCGGTCTCCACAGCCGACAGTGTGAACGTCACACGTTGAGCGGCGCAGGGGAGTTCGTCACCGTCGCTGTTGGACCTGCTGGAGCTTTCCAGGTTCTGATCGGTACCATTTTTGTTTGGGTTCGAATCCAGACCCCGAGCCTCGGCCTCTGAACCAGTTTTCGATAAACAAACACCGTGAGGATTTTGTTCATCTTCAGACGAACACCGGAAACCGCTCAGCAAAGCGAAAGTTGAGTCGAGATGAGTGTGGAGGCGTACGGGCCGAGCTCCCAGACCCTCACCTTCCTAGACACCGAGGAAGCGGAGTTGCTCGGAGCGGACACCCAGGGCTCCGAGTACGACTTCACCGACTTCACCCTTCCCAGCCAGACGCAAACTCAAGGCCAGACTCAGAGCCAGCTGGACAGTCAGGTCTGGGGCTTTCATTTTAACCAGAAGCCACAATAAAGCGCGGTTTACTGACGTTAGCGGCAGTTAGCTAGGTTAGCTCACATAGCGCTGCATGCTAGCCCGCTATTATAGGATCCAGCGTTAACTAGCTTCATGTTAGCTAGCCGTTGCCGTTAGCTCGCTGCTACCTAGCACATTAACTAAACTCCTAAAGTAACATTATGTGTCTTGACTTGTTTGTTTTGAACTGTTTGCAGCAAACCAGATACACAGGGGTCACTTTAATGGACAAAAATAAGAGTTAAGAGCACTGACATTCAGTCGTCAACTTCAAATTACCTGCCTTTTCCGCGCAGCGTCTCCTAGCCGTTAGCTGCTAATCGTTAGCATTCAGCTTGTTTGGTAAAGCTTGTGTTGTGCTACAGGTTAATGGTCCTGATGAGGGTCTTCACAACGGTGGAGTGGATGACTCCGTGGCCAAAGCCAGTCAGCTGTTGGCCGAGCTCAACTTTGAGGAGGATGAAGAAGACACGTATTACACCAAAGACTTGCCTGTGCACGCATGCAGGTACGCTGACAGGAGCCACATCATGACAGGATGTCAGATTACTGTAGATCACTGAGGAAGTGATTACAGTCCATCAGTGTTGTTTGTTTCCTTGATGCTTACCCAGTACTGTATTTATAGTGTTTACTGTAGTGTGGTTTTCCAGGATCTTACACACCACCTGCAGAGCTTACAAAACTCAACACTGCTAATTATACTCACAAACAGTTACAACTTTTCTGATAAGCTGTCAGAGTTTACAAATGTTATCTCTTCAAGACTTGCAGATATCACTAATGAAACACACCAGCCAGCTGTAGTGGCAGGTTTCAGATCATTATTGCAGGTCCAATATATGATGTGATAAATTGTCCTGTATGCACACTATTAACCTTACTAAATATAAAGTAAAATGCATTTAGAAAATTGTTTTAGCTCTAGAAGCAACTGAGAAATCTGCAGTGTAAGGTGTTACCTTAGAAAAATAGGGAAAATATTATTACTGTAGTTGAAATGTGATTGACTCCCAGCTTTGGGACAGTTAGTCTGAATTGATTTCCAGATCTGGGTTAGGATCGTTTAATATTAATTTTGAACGTAATACACATTCATTTTAATTTTAAAGTGGAACACCACTTAAAGCAACAATTTCAATATGTTATTTCCATGCTCTAGGAAGGTTCAGTATTTGTGAACGTGAGGGACTCTCTCTCAAAGCCAGAAACCACAGAATAACATCTCAAACTTGTGATGTCGTCAAGCATAAAACCTGGAGATGCTCCATAAACAATGAATGGGAGCTTGATTTTGTGGCCCTGTGGAATGTTTGTTTTCTTTTTTCTATTGTAGTGCTTTTAGTTCTGAGACAGTAAAATAACCCTTAAACTCTCGGTGTTCTCAGTATCATCTAGAACATCTTTCCCAATTCATTGTCAGTGGAGCACTTCTGGACTTTATACCCTGTGACATCACAAATTTGAGGTTCAGCACTCTTGTTTTTGGATTTGGGGGAGCATCGTTTATGTTTATGTTTTACAATATTTTTGGACCGGCTTAGACCATAGGAATAACATATATGATTTAGAAAAATGTGCGTAATTCCCTTTCAAGTTGTTAGACATTGAAAACTTCAGTTTAAGTTTTCGACAAACACTTTTCAGAGTTTAACCGGAGTGTGTAAGCATCCTGTATATATTAAGAGGGCATGAAACCAAAAAATGCAAGCAAAAACATGTTGACTGTTAAATTATCTAAAAACACATGCTACATGTCAGATACAGCATGCTAACCCCTCTGACACTTGATATTATGTGTGCACTTCCTCTGTAATTAAGCTTGCTGTCACTGTGGCATGGCCTTGCTTTTGGGTCGAGCGAGGTCCTGCACTCATGCAGTATCTTGACTTAATAACTACTGCAGTAATTCAGATGCTGTCTTGATGCATTATTGTCTTTCAGCTACTGTGGTATCCATGATCCAGCGTGTGTTGTGTACTGTAATACAAGCAAGAAGTGGTTCTGTAATGGACGTGGAAACACATCTGGCAGGTGTGTAGTCTACTCAATTTTACCTTTATTGCCCCACATATAAGCACCAGAATGAAAAAGCCACAGAGGTAGACCAAACATGTTAACATCCCATTAAACTTGACACAATAATCAAAATAATACACACTGCATTGAATGTGAGTTATTCTACCATTAAGTTTTTAAATTATGACTGTCATTTAACATAGTTATCACAATCAGCCAGAATTTTTTCACACATACAGTGATGTTTGTGTGTAAAGAGAGATCTGTGTGATGTAGTTTCTTCAGAGCTCGTCATTGCTGTCACATTGGTAGGAAACAGTGTGGGTCCAAGTTAACGCCCCTTCAGCTGTGTGACATCAACAAGCGACAGTTTAGGGAATAAACCACTGGGCCCATTTTATGATGTGTTTTGAAACTGAGAAGTCGTCTGTTTTATCTGTCCTGTTTTTGTACTTAGGTTAAGTATGTGTTGTTCTGCAAACTATCAATAGATTTCTGCAGCATTGCAACCAGGAGATAAAAGTGTTATCTTATTGTTTTCTCAGTCGTTTGACTCTCGCTCTCTGACTTCCAGTCACATCGTGAACCACTTGGTGAGAGCCAAATGCAAAGAGGTGACGCTGCATAAAGATGGGCCACTTGGAGAGACGGTGCTGGAGTGTTACAATTGCGGCTGCCGCAACGTCTTCCTCTTGGGTTTCATCCCTGCCAAGGCTGATTCCGTGGTGGTGCTACTCTGCAGGTAACTACCGGCGGGGTGGCTGCCTTGTACGCAGGCAGACTGTCCGGTAACCAGTGCCCACAAATCTCATGTGTTCTGTTAAGAGTGTCCCTTGGGGACAGCATTGTCAATAAGTGACAAGCATTATATGATACTCTGGAGGAACCCATAGTTAGTGATGCAAATTCTCGCTTTGAAACAGGAAGTTTGTTGTGAGGTTTATTCAGGTTTCAGCCCTTACGACCTTATGAGTTGTCATGTACCCTGCGGCTAAGGAAACAGGTGCAGAGTCTCTGAAGTGCTTCAGTAGTCAGCCAGATGTGGAAAAAAAGCCAGCTGATAAAAGTTAATAGCAAAAAAATTCCCTCATCAGTGCTAAAACAAACATAAACAAATATTGTGCTTAACCATTAGCGATAGCCCTGCTCCAGAAGAGTTATAGGCTACATTATCTAAATTACAATGACACAAAACATCACAGATTAACAAAAATATAACTCAAAAGATGAATAGGATAGTGTGATTACAATATGATGAAATACAAAAGCCCAAGAGGATCTCATAAATTTGGTTATCAAATAGGATTGAAGTCTGTACTGAGCAGGACATTTTACTCCCTGGTGTACAAACTGTGTAATGGGGACACTGTTTCTAATAACCTCAAACATATCTTTGACATCTTGCTGGTGCTGATTAATATCACGTTTATTTGACCACATGTTAGATTTCCCCAAAATGGGACTTGACAGGCAGACATAAGTGAGTAATCGGCTATTAAGTCTGCAGCTGTTGCTTTGGCGAACTCTGTGCTGATGTCCACAGACTTTTTTTATGTAGTGCTTCCTGCCCCGTGGCAGTTAATTTAACCCTTTCTGTGGGCTCATGCGGCAAGAAGTACTGAAATGAACTTAAGACAGGAGGACAAACAGTTTGTTTTTTTTTTGTTTGTTTTTTTACATTTTCTGCAAAAGTTAAATACTGTAAAAACCTACAAATAAGCTAAGTTTGTGTTTGTATTAACCTTTAATCTCCACGCAGGCAGCCATGTGCCAGCCAGAGTAGCCTGAAGGACATCAACTGGGACAGCTCGCAGTGGCAACCACTGATCCAGGACCGCTGCTTTCTGTCCTGGCTGGTTAAGATCCCATCGGAGCAGGAGCAGCTTCGGGCCCGTCAGATCACCGCCCAGCAGATCAACAAGTTGGAGGAGCTCTGGAAGGTATACAGCTGACAGGCTGGGAGGCTTTCCTCCAATGTTACAGTTTCAGAGCAATGTTTTGACCAGATGGTTGTAAACTTTTAAGTGGTAAGCACGTGCTGAAGTTTTGTAAGTGACCGCTGCAGGTTGTCTGATGTACTTTGAATTGACAGTTTCTTGGCTCTGTCTCCTCTCAGGACAACCCCACTGCCACCTTGGAAGACCTGGAGAAACCCGGAGTGGACGAGGAGCCCCAGCATGTGCTGCTGCGCTATGAGGACGCTTACCAGTACCAAAACATCTTTGGCCCTTTGGTCAAACTGGAGGCGGACTACGACAAGAAGCTTAAGGAGTCCCAGGTATCTGAACTTCACCTCTAAGTAGCAAACTAACTCAGTGAACAGTGTTTTTCTTACGTAAATATCCGTGGATGTTAAAATTTAGGGCAGTTTTATCTGACAAAAAAACTTGTTTGTAACTCATTACATAGTTTCAAATGTATGCTGAGGATTTTGTTGTTGTGCTGCGATTACAGTAAATGTCTAAAAAGAGAAACAATGTAAATTCAGACCACATTGAGACATATTTATCAGAGTGAGGCATCCTACTTAAGCTCTGTTTTGTCTGTAGGGTAACAGAAATAATGCCACAGTGATGTGACCTTTGACCTTTTGTTTTCCTTTTGCAGACCCAAGACAATATTACAGTCAGGTGGGACCTGGGGCTGAATAAAAAGCGGATTGCCTATTTCACACTGCCCAAGACGGATTCAGGTGGTAATTCTCTGAGCTTGACATCCTCCCTGTGGTTCTGTGGTACAGATAGAGCCCCTCCCCATCCCCCTTCAGTCCTGAGAATTGCACGCAACCTCCCCAAACCCTGCATCTTTTGGTGGCATGTGTGCTTGGTTTTATTTCTGTACTGTGTTCTGTAGTGGGTTTTTGTACTTGCACGGTACTGTATCATTTAAACGTAGCCCATCTTTTTAGTTTATTAGTCGGTTATTTTGAGCATAGATAGTGTCTAACTGGTGTTTTTGTATCAATCCCAGATATGCGGCTGATGCAAGGTGACGAGATCTGCTTGCGGTACAAGGGAGACCTGGCCCCGCTGTGGAAAGGCATTGGCCATGTCATCAAAGTCCCTGACAGTATCCTTTACACTGTATGCAGTTGCATACATATCAGCCATTGCATTACAGCGTCTTTACGTCTGGCTCATTACACAGACACTTTATTTTAGTGGAGGATGGACCTGGTTTGTTTCATTTAACAATCGTACTTGCGACCTGCTTGAGCTAGTTCTAAGCAGCTTAGCATTGTGCATCAAAATATAACGTTACATGTCTACACTGTCTAAACCAGTTTAGAAGGCCATAAGTCAATATGTCATGTATATTTGTGGCCAGCGTGCTACAAACTTCACAGGCCTTTTTTTTCCTCATAATCATGGCCCAGTGACAGTCATTGAGTAATATGATGTATATTGGTTCATATTTGGATTATAAAAACAATACAGGTATAATTAGAAAGATAAGAATCTCCGCTCTCCTACAGTGTCTAATCACGGCCAGGATAGGGGATGGCGTCCCTCCTCAAATCCCCACTGGTCTTAACTATAAAACTTAACTAGTGTAGACAGCATGTTTACTTCCTTAACAGCCTGTGTTTAAAGACTATGGGGATGAAATTGCCATTGAGTTAAGGAGCAGTGTTGGAGCACCTGTGGAAATTCCCCACAACTTCCAGGTGGACTTTGTGTGGAAGTCCACGTCGTTTGACAGGTAGGCTGAAGCTTTATGTCCTCAAACCCCTAATGTACTCGAAATTTACTACTCTCAATTCACAGTATGACTCCACATTGAAGTATGTTATTTTTTCTTTTTCCTGTACCTTAAACAGTGCACAGAAATAATTTTTTTGCATTGTTTACAGGAGGTAGTTTTGTCTATCATTTGTAAAGATGTCAGCCCAAATTCACCTACTTGGAAAGGTTCAGTGATGATACAAACAAGTGATAATGACTCACATTTGTGTCGCTGCAGGATGCAGAGCGCCCTGAAGACGTTTGCGGTGGACGAGACTTCCGTGTCTGGCTACATTTACCACAAACTGCTGGGCCACGAGGTGGAGGATGTCACCATCAAGTGCCAGCTGCCAAAGCGCTTCACTGCCCAGGGCCTGCCTGACCTCAATCACTCACAGGTCAGCTCCCACGAAACGCTGAATCCCTATTATTTCTTTGTGATATGACAGCAGGAAAAAGTACGAGTCGAGTCTTGTTTACTGTGATTTATCACGTACAGCAGTGTCGATAGAGGTCACCTAGATTGAATAGTTTTGAAAAGCAAGGGAAGCTTCAGACTTAGTAGGGTAAACCTTTATTTAAGTAGGCAAAACATGCTATTTGGTTTGGTTTAACTGAGGGATTTGGATCTTACATCATCATTATTGCATTTTTTTTTACTGGTGTGTTCAGGTGTATGCTGTGAAGACAGTGCTGCAGAGGCCCCTCAGTCTGATCCAGGGTCCTCCTGGCACTGGGAAGACTGTCACCTCTGCCACTATCGTCTACCACCTGTCCCGACAAGGCAATGGGTAAAATGCTAAGAGTTGAATAGTTTCATACATAAAGAATTCTGTAATGTTTTTCTTTTTGTTATTCCACCAACTGTATTTCACAAAATTGTTCATGTCCTGTCTAACTGGTGTGCATATGTGTGTATGTGTTTGCAGACCAGTTCTGGTGTGTGCTCCCAGTAACATTGCCGTGGATCAGTTGACTGAAAAGATTGACAAGACTGGACTTAAGGTCGTCCGGCTGTGTGCCAAGAGCCGAGAGGCCATTGAGTCACCAGTGTCCTTCCTGGCTTTGCACAACCAGATCAGCAACATGGACAGGTCAGTAGCACGTAGGGAAATTGATGCTGGGCATCTTTTTCGGTCACTTTGACCTCAAAATGCACTCAGTTCTCTTCATCGTACTCACCTGGTCATTGACTGGGGTATTCCACAACTGAGGAAATCAAATCAAGTCAGCCAATCAACCATCACATGATGCAGACATTTCCCTGGTCCCTAGATCAGATGTTCTCAAACTGTGAGGAAAAATGAAGCTCAAGTTGTAGCCTGCAGCTAATTAACTGACTTCATGACAGCATTAGTTATGGGAACTGTAGTTCCAAAAGCGGCAAGGGCAGGGGTTTTTAGAACACTCCTACCCTGGATCACAGATTAGTTTAATAGTGTGTAACTCCAGTGTGTGTTCTCTGTAGTCACCTTGATGTGTCTTTGATTTCCTAGTATGCCGGAGCTTCAGAAGCTGCAGCAGTTGAAGGATGAGACGGGCGAGCTGTCGTCTGCTGATGAGAAGCGCTACAGGGCTTTGAAACGCACAGCTGAGAGGGAGCTGCTCATGGTGAGGAGGAGCCTCAAAGCGTTGAACCAAAATAGCTCAAGGTTGAGACTCGGCTTACAAAGAGGCCCCCTACTGCTTCTCAGGCACTGCTGATGCAACAAGTAGTTTCTGCTGAGCCGTTACAAACTTATTGTGACTGTTCTTATTATTCTGTATAAGCAGGTGCTCTGACCTTCTCCGTTCAGGAATCTTGTTGCTAATTTTGTTTTTGTTTTCTTTTGGTCTTGTTCTCATCTGTACAAAAAACACTACAGTCTCAATATAGAAACAATACCATCTGACAGGATTATAACTGTTCATCATTATCCTAGCTCCTGCCCTGTTTGAGGATTATAAGTTATCTTCCTCCTTGTTGCCCAGAATGCTGACGTTATCTGTTGTACCTGCGTCGGGGCTGGAGACCCTCGCTTGGCGAAGATGCAGTTTCGCTCCATCCTGATTGATGAGAGCACCCAGGCCACCGAGCCGGAGTGTATGGTGCCCGTGGTGCTTGGAGCCAAGCAGGTAAAAGTACACCCACACAGCTTTAAAACAACTAATGGAGAACAACTAACTGGATAAACGTAGTAAAACAATGTTGGCCAGCACTGCCTGCTCATTTTTTATTTATTGTTACTTATTCATTCGTTATTTTAACAACAACAGTGAATGAAAACTGAAAAGAGCAGCACTGAAACAGCGAGGAACAGTTGTGAATAAGAAAATAGGAAGTGTCATAGAACATCTGCAGCTGCTACTGCCAGCATTTACTATAATATAGTTTAAAGTTTATAGTTTAAACTTGCACCGATTAATCAGCAGTGCTCAGAATTGGGACAATTTTCACGGGATCAGCCATGACCTGCGACCGGGCGTTCAGTCTAAAATATGCCAATTTAAAACACCGGTCAAAGTCCGGCCGTGTGTTACATTGTGTAACATCAGCAGCGCACACACAGGCAGGTGTGCAACTCACGGCTTGGCCGATGTGAGGAAGTGGAACATGGGCGGCTTCTCACATTAATCATTTACGCACACACATCAAAAGAGAGAAGAAGAAAGTTGTCAATTGTCTGTGTTAAATTTAACTGCGGAGGTCCCACTGCTGCACTGTGCCAATTGAAACTGACAAGGATGCCGAAGATGGGCGTGTCCGCATGCCGAAGAATGTGCACCTTTTTTCTAGTTGTTAAAATAAGAATGTCCATAACACTGCACTTTGTAGATGTGAAGACCTGTGTGAATTTTCCACAGGAGATATTTTTACTTTTTTGTCTATTCAAGAAATTACCCACAAATGCAATGCATCAAGAATTATTATTTCATTTATCGATGTTTTTATTTATGTATCCCTTTTTCACTTATTTATTCAAATACTGTACCTGAAGTTATATTTGAGCAAAAATGAAAATGTGTCTTAACCTGTGTCACTGTTTTTGTTTGTTTGTTTGAGATGATTATTGAAAAGTTGGTTATATCTTGGTTGAAATGCTCTAACAAAGGAAAGATAGAAAATATTGCCATATCTTGCATGCTGTAAAGTGGTTTGAAAAAAAAATTAAATCCAAATCGGCCATCCAAACACTGCAAATCGGGATCGGCCCAAAAAATTGTAATCAGTGCAAGTGATCAGTTTATGATCAGTTAATTGGTTTGAAGAATTATATAAGGGAAAAACAGTCAATATTTTCAGATTCCAGCTACATAAATATGAATATTCTCCAGTTTATTTACTTCCTACTGGCAGTAAAATGAGTATCTTTAGGTTTTTGATGAAACAAAACATTTAAGAATGTCATCTTGGGCTTTTGGAAACACTGATTGACATTTCTCGGTTTTCTGAATACTTCAAACCAAACAACTAATTGATGAGTCAAAGAAATAAGTGACATATTATTATCCTGAATATCCAGAACAAGAGCTTCCTTCATTGCTGTTATATATGTGTTGTATTATATTAACCCAATTGTCACACTTGTGTGGCTCATCTTCCTCCTCCCAGCTCATTCTGGTGGGTGATCACTGCCAGCTGGGGCCTGTGGTGATGTGTAAGAAAGCAGCCAAAGCAGGTCTGTCCCAGTCCCTGTTTGAACGCTTGGTGGTTCTGGGGATCCGGCCAATCCGCCTGCAGGTCCAGTACCGCATGCACCCGGCTCTTAGTGCCTTCCCCTCCAACATCTTCTATGAGGGCTCCCTGCAGAATGGCGTCACTGCAGGTTTGTCAAGATTCAGCTGTTCATTATCTGGTTTGATGGAGGGGCAAATTAATTGTGACTGTAGCACGTAAAAATATCTACAAACTCTAAAAACGTACTGAAATCTTCATGTTCTCCTCAGCTGACCGCATCAAGAAGGGCTTTGACTTCCAGTGGCCGCAGCCGGACAAGCCCATGTTCTTCTACGTGACTCAGGGTCAGGAGGAGATTGCCAGCTCTGGGACCTCTTACCTTAACAGGTAACATATTGAAGTGGTTGGAAAAGGGCGAGCTGAAACCACACAGTAGGGGGAGCTCTCATTACAGCCTTCACATCAAAACCAGTATGGCAGGCTGAAATAGTTGCAAACCTTAATGGTGGGGAAAGCCCTCCCCTGTCAATCATGAACAACAGGATTGTGAGGCTCCATAGACATAGGGCCAATTCCAATTCCTATCTTAACCCTCAAGCTCAACCCTCAATCTTAGTAGCCCTCAAAACCAAGTGTTATGGGCTATTTTGTGACTTAGAAATGGGACACCCCTCAAAGGCAAATACGTCTTAAGACTGTGGGGGCCAAAACTCTGTCCAGTCTGTCAGTTCAAAGAATAAGAAATATACATCATCAGTAGTCATCAATAAAAAGATGCAATGATTTTTTTTCCCCAACACTTTATTTCAATTCTTGTACAAAACAAGCAGTGACAGACATGAACAGAACAAATATGCCAGGGTTAAGAGAAAAGAAAGAGAAATAAGATAAACAAATAAATAAATAAAAAGTTCAGCAGCTCAAACCATTAAATTGTTTACATATTTTCAGAGTCTTTATAGCTTTGGAGTTTGTGGAGTGCTGAATGGTTTCTAAGTATTGCTGCATTTCATTCATAAAAATTTTGAACAAGGATTTTCTATTATAAAATTTACTCTTATGAATATAGAATTTCGCTATAGATAATAAATAGATTAATGAAATAGAATTGTTTTTGTTTAGAAATGCTGACATCATAAAATCCAAACAGCACATCTTTGTACAGTAGTGAAAATAAAACATAATGTTACAATTAATATACTCGACAAAATCTTTCCAAAAAGTGACAGTATAGGGGCAGCAAAACAAATGTGCAGTTACCAAACAATAATCTGCTGCCGTCTGCAGCTGTGTTGATTTCATATTGTAACAGAATGTTTGATCACTCGGGGAACAGTTGTCGTTGTGACTGAGAATTATGTTATGAATATGAACTGTTCACAAGTTACAAATTACTCACTCCCATAGTTTTTTTGGAGCCTGCTTGCTTTTTGTAAACTTGTCTTCATTGGTGGCCCTGAAATGAATCAGGGCTTGGGTTCTGTCTGGTGGCCCTGAAATGGAACAGAGATAACAACATTACTTTCTTTTATTTTTTTGGCTACCTGTCAGATATTCGTTAAGTTATTAGTTTAGTTTCATGCAGTATTGCAAGTATTATCACAATGAATACTGTAGTCAACATCCAGCAGAACTAGTGAGGCTGTTTATACGGTCACACAAGTGTTATCTGGTGACTTTCATCCACGTTAACGTTTCACTCTTTGGGTTATAAGTTGATATTCAACCAAATAATCTGTACCACAACAACCGACTGAAGTTATTCAGCAGAAAGTCACCAGATAATACGATCACTAACGTTAACCTGCAGTTGTACCGTTACCAGCTGCAGACTCTACGGCTACAGGAGATGACACCGTCCGGTCATCTTACAAAAATGTCAATGCAAACATTTCACGTATATTAAAACAACTTAACAACTACATTATCACTGAGAAAAATGACTTTTTGTAACTGAATGACAGCATACTCAGTTATCAGAGAACCGGGGTTACGTGCAGGACAAGCGCCCGCGCCGGCTTTGTTAGCTAGCCAAAAGATATGTGTGTTACACTACATAGAGGTCTATAGTCCATAAAATGATGTTAAACTAAGATAATGCAATGGTTATCATAATTTTAAAACAACTATTAACAAGGAAAATACTCAAATTGATAATTCCGCTTCCTTACGCTTGTCGCCGCCATCTTGCATTGACTGAATCGTCTGTACTCGGCCGGGCTCGGCTGGGCTCGGCGGATGATGCGCAAAGGATTCTGGGATAGCACTCACTACCAAGGGTGGTCCTGGAAAATCTTAAAAGTGAGGGCCATACAGCCCTTATTGTTGACCCTCAACTCAACACTCTGAGAATCGGGACAGCACTAGCACTTCGCGGGAGTGCGCATTTTTGAGATTGAGGGTTAAGATTGAGGGTTAAGACAGGAATTGGAATTCACCCATAATTTGCATTTTTAAGCCATCATTAGTCTACTATCATTAAACTTCAAGTGTAGTTTTCTAAGGACTGAGCAGTACAGTATTTAACTGACACTGATGTTTTCAAGGACGGAGGCTGCCAACGTAGAGAAGATCACCACCAGGCTGCTGAAGGCAGGAGCCAAACCCGACCAGATCGGCATCATCACCCCATATGAGGGTCAGCGCTCCTACCTGGTCCAGTACATGCAGTTCAGTGGCTCCCTGCACACCAAACTTTATCAGGTACCACACACGGCTGAGACACAGTCCTGATTGGATGTATTTTAATTTCATCCTTTGTAATTGAGACTTCTTTTAAATTTGACTTGATTGTAAATTTTGTTTAGTGAGGTCACTCTGTGGTGCTGGACAAAATCTCTTCCTCTGTTTGTACTGTGCGGTCTTCCTCTCATCCTCCTCTTGTCCTGTCCTATTATAGCAAGTGGAAATTGCCAGTGTGGATGCCTTCCAGGGCAGAGAGAAGGACTTCATCATCCTGTCTTGTGTCCGTGCCAATGAGCACCAGGGCATCGGCTTCCTGAATGACCCACGTCGTCTAAACGTGGCGCTGACCAGAGCCAAGTAAGAACCGTCACAGTGGATAATCATGGCACAGCACACAGCCAGCTCGTTAGTTTATGATGAGCTATTTAGATTTGCCTGTAGAAGCTGATTAGGAATTGTACAAATCAGATACTATTGACAGCTAGACGTCATCTTGTGAAGTTTTTAGGGTGACTTGTTGCAACATGAACACACATTGCATCTACTCTGTTACAGTCTTGACAATTTAAATAAGACATGCCCACTATTCATTGTATGTAGCTGTGTCTATTGTAGGAATTATCAGACCACTGGCATTTTACACACAAAACCTTATGAGAGAATAATTTAAAAGATGTTATTTTCGCTAAAGATACTACATAAAGTGTGGTTCAGTACAAGATTTCAACCCCATCCCTGAGCAGTCATCTTGTGTGTGTTGTGAATGAAGGTATGGTGTGATCATTGTGGGAAACCCCAAAGCCCTCTCCAAGCAGCCGCTGTGGAACAACCTGCTGAACAACTACAAGGAGCAGAAAGTCCTTGTAGAGGGACCGCTCAACAACCTGCGGGAGAGCCTCATGCAGTTCAGCAAGCCCCGCAAGCTGGTCAACACCATCAACCCTGTGAGTAGAACAAAACACTGTCTGAATCTGGCCATTTAACACGAATATTTGACAAATCTTTTCTCCTCCATATAAAGTTTTAAAGTAATACAGTGAGACAGCAGCAATATAGTAAACAAGGTAACTATTGTTAAAGACGGTTTGGAAATGTGCAACAACATTTTTTGCTGACGAGAGATATCAAACAAAAGCCAAAAAAAAAAACCCCAAAAGTGTCGTATTAAGAGGCCGTGAGCTGTAAATTCACCACTTCTCAACAGAAGAGTGAAGATAATGTTATCTCAGAGCCTTACAGTTCAAAGCCTCTGCCTCTCTAGGCCACTGCCCGCCTGTCTGAACCTCTCTGTATCAAAGAGAAACATGAAATCATGAGCGCTCACTCTGAAGCAAAATCTGAGGACCAAAATGTCTCCAGAAGTACACTGTACAGCACGCTGACTAGCAAAAACCCCCCAACTGCTCGACTTGCAGCTATCTCAGCGGACTGAGGGGTCTCCAACTGGTGATTTGAATCTCTGACTTTCAGGGAGCAGGCCTACTTATCATATAACATAACAAACTATTTGAAGACACTTAGCGGGGGTCAGGAAAATTAGGATATTTTGTGTTACATGGACTTTTTTTTTTTTTCATTAGTGAAAATTATTGATAGTTGCATCTCTAAATCTGTGAATTATGCAACTTGACAAAATGGCGATTGTCTTTTCCCCAGGGAGGGCGTTTTATGAGCACTGCGATGTATGATGCCCGTGAAGCCCTTATCCCCGGCTCCGCCTATGACCGCAGCAATGCTGGTATTTATTTCATGGTTTGACTCAAGATAATAACGTTTTTTATATCAACAGGCTGCATCGCAGTCCAACAAAACCAGGTTTGCCTGGTTTTCTTCATTTAAAAAAACCCAACATGAGTCTCATTCTGCGTGCTTTCTTTCAGCCGGACGTCCGTCCAACATGTACTTTCAAACTCACGACCAGATCGGGATGATTGGAGCAGGCCCTGGTCACATGGCCGCCATGAATCTTCCCATACCCTTCAACCTGGTGATGCCACCGATGCCTCCGCCCAGTTACCTGGGTCAGACCAATGGCCCGGCTGCAGGTACAATACAACACTGAGATGGTCCACTGAACATTACATAAACTGGAAATGAACAAACTTTGGTCAAACTGGCCCGACCACAGTCTGGACTAATGTTACTTCCTCACGTAATGTGTCGTGCTGTGAGCTTTTGACTATCATGCCCTGTCTTTATTGTCCACCAACAATAATAGCCTGTAAATCCCAAGCTTCATTTTGTGATTCCTCTCCCATATAGTGTAAATAAGATTCTGATCTTGGTACAACAGGTGGTTATGGTGTTTGCTTTGAATCTAATCCCGATCTCCTTTTTCCATCAAGGTCGTGGAGCTATGAAGGGTAAGCCTGGGCGTGGCGGGCGGCAGAGGGTCCGTGGTTCGGCACATCAGGGTGCCAGTCAGGGTAACGGACCAAACAGCCAGGCCAGCCAGGACGGGGCCTCCCAGCCCTTCTCCCAGGGGCCACTGACACAGGGCTACATCTCCATGAGCCAGCCCTCTCAGATGAGCCAGCCCGGCCTCTCCCAGCCAGAGCTGTCTCAGGTAACGCATGACTTTGACTTAACTTCACTGTTGTTTTATGTTTTATATTTAGTTCATACATTAATTAAAGTAAGGTTGGAATGATATAATAGGTCTGCATGAAAGAGATTTTCAAGGTCCCCGTATAGATCTCACTGATAATGACCAAAAATGAATTTGCAATAATGTTTCTGTATTTCTGTTCTCCAGGACAGCTACCTGGGCGATGAGTTCAAGTCCCAAATCGATGTTGCTTTGTCCCAGGACTCGACTTACCAGGGTGAACGTGCATACCAGCATGGTGGGGTGACTGGACTGTCACAGTATTAGAGTGTAAGTACAAAAAAACCTACTCACATTTTATTTTACAGGCCTACACTTATGAAGAATTTAAATGTGTCCATCCTTTTCAAGCTTTTGAGAATTCACACTTCCTGCTCTTATCTGGATAGACACTATATTGACTCTTGATGATTTGTTGATCATGTGGGTATAGTTGGTGTCACTGTAGTGTGACATATCCTACCTGCACTTTGTGATGTCCATCTGTCCTGCAACCCCTGTCTTTCAGGAACTTAACTGTGACTTTGTGACTGTGTCTTCAAAGAGAAAAGTTAAGCAACTGTTTATGAGCCTGTTTTGTGTCTTGCAGGTCACTTGAAAAAGGGAGCTAGGCTTGAGCTGAGCTTAGTTCATCAGCTTTTTAATCTGGGAAATAATAAAAACATAAAATGGATACCTGTTTTCCTCTGCTACAACCGAAGCACCACCGAGTGAAAGCGACGGGATAGCGAAACCAAACCAATGACCAGCGAGAGAAATAAGAGGGTAGAAGAAGAAGAGAGCACGAACAGACGGGCAGGGAGATGGCAAGAGAGGCCGAGTGAACAAGCGAGAGGCAGGGACCGATGCCCGTGCACAGTGAAGGAGGGAAGTCGAGAAGATGGCAGCGTATGGTAGAGCTGCTGAGGAAAACGAAACGGGAGATCTCAACGGTCTCTAATGGGAATCCAAATGAGGCGCTCAACTCCCAACAAAATAATCCAGCCTGCCCCCTCAACCCACAGCCTCCAGGAGAGGAAGGAACGCTCATAGCCTTCCAGCTGAATTTGAAGAACTAGTTCTCCAAACTTGCAGGGGGTTCATGAATACAGAAAGCCATCAAACAGGAAACTCAAACACCCCATGCTAAAAAGACGGTTGGTTTCTCAACCTGGATCTCTTCAATTTGGTTTATCGTGGGAGGAGAGCGGCACCAACAATCATGTAGTGGGCCCATAAACCTCAGCAGCCTCTGAAGGAAGCAGCAGTCGACACACCCTCGCGGAGAGGAAATAAAAACACGGTTTCTGTGCTTGAGTCTGAGATTAAAGAGCCTTGAATTGAAATACCGTTCATTTGCCTTGAGAACCACTGGCTCATTCACGAGGTCTTTAACAGGGTGGTTTCGACCACACGTCAGTGGTGGAGTGGCACGGGGATTTCAGACTGTTTTTCAAGACATGACACGCGAATCCCACCGATATCGCGACCATCATGGGACAGTTTTTTCTTCTCTGAAGTACCTTTCTTATCACAGAGCACAAAATTGCAAAAAAGTCATTTGAAACTATCAAACACGACCAGCATTGAACTTTCAACTCAATGTCATTTGATGTTTCAGCGAAGGCTTTTCCTTATTTTATTCTTTTTGATAGCAGGGGTTGTTGATGTCCTGCTGTGCTTCATGACCAGATGTCTTTTTGACAACACTCTGTATACGCTTAGATTGGCAAATGCTTGAATGCTTTGCATTGATTGAGTCCTCAGGGGATTGTGGACTGTACACACTCATCACACAAATCCCTGCTGGAGGTGAAAGAAACCAAACAGGAGGGAGTCGGGGGGGAGAAGGATGATAGTAGTCGAGGCTTGCAGGCGGTCGTGGCAATCAATCCACCACAGGTAAGGAGTAGAAAAGGAAGGTGGCTGAGGAGAATACGAGAGTTTCCACATCTGGAAAACGAGTTCAGGTAATCACTGGGGTTAAACATGTCGAAGAAAATGTTGCTTTAGGACTGTCCCAAAAGATGACCACACATTAGATGTAGTCGCAAAACCCAGTGTCATTTCACACAGCGTTTTGAGTTTGTGAATTGTATTCACGACAAGCAATATAGCCAGGCTGACGGCCATATTGCCCAGCCACGAAAAACTAAAGATAATCAGGGGTTGAATAATTAAGAAATATGTGTAGAATCTCAACATAACCCTATAATTTATAAATCACCACAATCTGAAAGAGCTTTGGTTCCTGTGTGGATGAATATATTTTGAAACTTTACTAAACCCCAGTTACACACAGTGGAAACGCCATCAGCACCGATTAGACGATGGCGAGGAGACAAAGAAAAGTGAACGAGAAACCTGAATCAGTGCCTATAACCAATCACCTTCAAATAAACAGCTGCAGCACAAGCATGAATGTAGTTAAAAATCAAACTACCAGCATTTAAAAAACCTTCCAGACACCAGAGGGCTCAAGAAACTCACAGAAAAGGACTTGTTGTATTTTATTTTTATAATAATAAAATCAGGCCAGGTAAACACGAGGTCAGTGAGTTTAGCAGCTGGGTTGTTTCTCAAAAGGACGGGCGGATGAAAAAGCCACCTTCCTTCTCTGTAGAGTTAAACAAAATGAAGACTGGTAGAATTTCTTTTCCCTTCTGTGGACTTTTGATTTGTGCAAAGCTGTTTTGCCTGCATTATGTATTCCTTGTAGAGTTCCTCTTGAGATTTATGTGGATCCTTAAACCCTCTTCCTGGAGAACTGTGTGAAACCTGAACCTTGAGTTGATCCAAACTTTGCTTTTGTCGGAGGATGCGCTGCTTTGTGTGTCACGTTTTGTTCAGTTGGGTGTTATTTAGCCATTTTGTGTAGTTTTACTAAAAAAAATAAATAAATTCGTTTTTGTAGCAACTTGCTGACAACAGGAATGAGGCGTACACCGTTTTCCTTCGTTAATTTTGTATCTGTTCCTCAAACTGTCTGAGGGATTGTAGTTTTTTAACTCTTCCAGGAAAGATGCTTTCTGAACACAGTAAGAATGTACTCCACTGTTTCTTCTCACCTGCTTCTCATTTCTGCAGACATGTGACAATCATGTTGCAAGTAGACGTCACCATGTTTAATTGACTTAGAAGTAGTTATGTTTTGTTGGATGAATTCGTTTCCCATATGAACCCGTTCCACCGAACTCCTAACATGTTATAGCTTTAAAAACCTGCTGCCGTAATATTATTGCTTTGATGTTTTTTTCCATCTTCTGAGCCACAATGAATTGCAACATGTGCAGTGAAGAAGTGATTCAGTTGTAAATTAGTTGTTGAAACATTTGCATCCAAACCCTTGATTCTCTATGTCAACGGAGATTGAGAGCTCAATGTGATGTAAATACCTATTTGAAACGTCTTTGCAGTGAAGTTTCATCACATGGTGGTTCCTTGTTAAACTGAATCAATAAAGGCTGTCAATTTGAGACGACGTTTCAATGGTTATGGAATTCAGAAAAGTTCAAATTTATTTGCTCACATATGAAAACGTTATTGTACAGTCATAAATCTTTGAGTATATACATGGGTCACGGCAGTTTTCACGCGGTTTCCTGCACTGCCTTTTTCTTTTTCATCTGTTTTCTCTTCGCCAGTTTCTTTTTCAGCTGTCCATGTTTCTGTTTCTGAATGCTCTCCTCGATCTTCTGCTTGAACAACTTCTTCTTGCTTCGGATCTTCTCCAGCTCGGCCTTCCTCTTAGCCTCCAGGTCCGGATCCTGAAACAGCAGTTTGATCACAAATGAGCAATCAACTTTAAGACCCAGTGTGTCTTAGTTAGGGGGATATATGGCAGAAATGGAGTGTTTTCTTTAGTGTATAATCACCTGAAAATAAGAATTGTTGTGTTTCTATTACCTAATGAACCATTTATATCAACACACACAGTAAATCATAACCACAGAGATCACCATGTTGCACTGCCATGCTAAGGAAGGCCAGAACGGACAAATGAAACACTGGCTCCAGATAGGGCAAATCCTGTTTTCCTGTTGACCGCCATAGTTAGATGAGCAGCACTAGAAATCACTGATTGTTTTCAACATGAAACTGCTTTAGTTGGTGTTTTTTACTGCTTTAAATCCTCTCCAGTTGTTTTGGAGGTGGAGAGACATCTTTGGATAATTTGGCACCCAGTCAAAACCTCAAAGAAATTTCAACCTGGAGAAGTTACAACCGGTTGAAATCTGCAGTCGTCACTGCTCGACGTCACCAAATCTCCTTAAATCTTACACACTGCTCCTTTCATTTACCATTTGAGTTGAAGTTAATTTCCTGTAAGCATCACTTTCTGCATGTTCAGATGAAGTAGTCTGGTGAATTATTACTTTCTCCATTTCACCTATGATTACCACCACATGCTATCCAAAACCTTTACATAAATGTACAGTAAAACCTCACACTGCTAAAATGTGTTGGCTCTGGTGAAACAAAAGCAACGTTAAATGGCTGTTAACGAAAGAAAGGAACGTACCTTCCCCTCCAAGATCAGCTGTTTCCTCTTGTTGATCTCCTTTTTCTCATCGAAGTCTGTCGACTCGAGTTTCTACGACACAGAAAAGAGTTTATCATCAAGTCAATACGAGTCATTTAAGTGAGAAAATCCATGTCTAATATACACACAGCCATGACTGAAGACTTGCACACTTATTAAGTCAAAGAAATGAGAATGTTATTCAGGTACTGCCTCTAACAAATCCATCATGAATATAGCGCAGAACACTCGACAGACCCAGTTAACACAAATTATCACACGCTAAACTACCATGATGTGACTGAAAATAAAGAAAAGAGGCGTTCGTACTATTTCACACTCCCGTCTGGTCACGTTGACCTGTGTGAGGATCTTCAGGACGTCTTTCTCCTCCACAGGATATTCTTTCAGCTTTGTCTCTGGAGATACACCACACACACACACATGTACACACACTGGAGGTTTACAACAGACACCAGGACCTGGTATTTATGGTTTCTTTGGGTTACTGGTAAGTGGTAAAAGCTATGACACTGTATGCTTATCAGTCTATTCTGCCTATGGTTTTCCTTTTCAGTTTATTTAATAAAGATCAAAGACTAATACACATTTACATAAGAGGTGCTACTAGTCATGTTGATGCTTTAAAGAGAAGCGAACATGTTAACGTAGCTCACGGTCAGAAAAAGCTACAAGAAATGAAAATGGGAGCATTTGTATAAAAAGTCACAGCTGGCAAGCGCTGGTAAACGTACTACCTGACCATAAGGACTTTTCTATCCTGTGTGAGTGAACACTGGATTTGCTTCAAGTTTTACCACAGATTTTAATTCAGTCTCATAACCAACTAACTTACGAGTCTGTCCTTCAATGGAGTGCACCAGGTGGATGTCGTACTGCGTCACCAGTGTGATGGACACTCCGTTCCTCCCTGCAGAGGAGGAAAACCTTGTCATGTATAAGCTGCATTTATTTTGGACATGTAATGAAACCAGAGTGAGTCACTGATGTTGGTGTTTCTGATCTTTTCACTTAAAGAGGAAAGTTAAAATCATCTAGGAAGTTATCAAAGGTTAACCTGCTCTTGCTGTTCGTCCAACCCTGTGGATGTAGATCTTGGGAAGGCCGGGTGTGTTGTGGTTGATGACGACCTGGACTGTTGGAATATCCAAACCTCTGCGATTCAGAAAGAACAAGAAGGATATCAGAACAAGGTGATTTCAGACTGTCTACAGCTGAATCTCTAAGTCTGAAACTGTGACAACTCAGGGAAGAATTTACAAATGTTAAACTTTTAAAAAGGTGTAAAAATGGCCGCCATCGTCCCTGAGACATGCAGCGGCTCCGTGGAGCTTCTTACCTGGCAGCCACGTCTGTCGCAATCAGGATTTTGAAGACGCTGGCCTTGAACTTGGCAAGGTTTGCAAATCGTTGTTTCTGGAGAAGATAAAGAGCAGGCGTTCATTCGGCTGGCCCCTTTCACTTCCTTTAATCTGCTTTAATCCCTTACATTGACAGTTTCTACATGATCACAACTTTAATGAGACGAATGTAATTTCCACGTCCGACATGAGCTTGTCGAAGAGCTCTGAGGACGGGCGATAAGGGAAACAAACTCATTTTGGAGGAAAGACAGAGTCTCACCTTTTTGTCACTTGAAGCATTAAAATTCTTTGCCTGTGCAAACTATAATGGACCAGTAAAACAGATTCTGATACAGAGTCCCTTATAACCCTAAAAACATCCTAGAGCAGGCCTCCCTTTACTGTTTTCTCAGTGTCTCAGTTTTCTCAGTGATGTATCAGTTCAGGGCTGAAAAACAGAGCTTGTGATTTCTCACCTGTTTCATCATGGAGTGCAGGGAGATGGTAGGAAAGTTAAACTCACGCAGCATCATGGTGAGGATCTGACAGTTCCTGAGAAAGAAAAAGAAACTTATTTTAAGCAATAAATGTGCTTTTCATACGAACCACACCAAATCAACAATAACAGTTACATACACAGGGACCCCTGGATACTGACTGCACTCGGGCTTAAATTTCATAGACAAGAAAAAAACCCCACTTTATTCTTAATATCTGTCGACCCAAGGCACAAAATTAAAGATACACTAAAGAGGATTTTCCCAAAAAACAATGTATACACCCGTACAGAAGTTATCCCTCTCAATCATCTCTTATGACCCACTAGAAGTGTGTGGTGATGCATTTTTCTGCAGAGACTCAGCCCTCTGCCTGTGTGAACTCTCTTCTGTGTAAAGGATGTCTATGGACGTGTACCCCATCTGTGCTCATCTGAGGTCAGGACTTTATAAAAAAAAAAAAAAGTAGCAGCAGCAGGCATCCACAAGAAACAGCACAGAATAATTCCAAATATACTGAAGCCAAATGCCAAACAAGAGTGAATCTGGGGTTTTCTTTTACTTTTCGATGGCAAGTGCATTTACAAATCATGAATAGTAAACAAGGGGTGGGCGATAAATTAGTATCATGATATTTCAGAGGTATTCATTTTAAGAAAAATAGAGCTGCAACAAAATAGGTGGTGTAGTTTACACATCAACAGTTTGCTTTCAAATATTCAAACAAAAATGATGTCTCATTTCTTTAGTTTGAGAGATGCTGCACTGCTGCCAGAGGAGCCACTGAATGAGTTCCCTGAGCGATAACTCGCTAAAAGAGTCGCGAAGAGAAGCCCGGGGCTGTTCATGAAACATTCAAGACGCCCGGGCCTAACAACCGCCACCACAGTTTAATCCACATTACTGACGCTGTCCACCACAGAGTCTGTAATGATTTTGCTTACAGTGTGACGTCAATGTCGCGAGTATCACAATATGAATTTTTCATATCATGTTAAAAAATATACCAGTATTATTGTTAACAAGATGGTATGACACCCCCTAGTAGTACACCTTTAAATTTGGCAAAATGGCTAGTCAGTGTTCAAACCTAACCAACAACTCAATAGATTACCACAAATGTTTGGCTGGTGACTGAAGCAGAGAGAGATGCCAGTTCGCACTGCCAAGGTGCCCTTGAGTAAGGCACTGAACCTTCAAATGCTTGGGGTGCCTGTCCAAGGCAGCCCCCTCACTCTGACATCTCTCCATGTAATGCATGTACAGGTCCTGTTTGCGCTTGTATGTATTTCAGGCCTGTGTGTATATGACAACAGAGTGAAAAAAATGAAATACCCCTCTGGGATTAATGAAGTGCTTCTTCTTCTTCTATTGCATTAGGATTAAGATTGTGTCAGGCATGTGATCTATAAGGTATTTTAATTACTTCTGGGCTTCTTACTTGCACGTGTTGGTGAAGATGATGATGGACCAGTCGTCATGTTCGTCAGTAAACTTCTGGATCAGATGGACGAGGTAAGCGTCCTTCACCTTCTCTGGAGTGAGGATGTACCTCTGGTCCAGCTCTTCCACGGTTCGAGTCCTGTTAACAACAATGATGTGATGTGTCACTCTTCCCTGTAGTTAGTTAGACTCAGATAGATTCATTATCTGTTGGCAGAGAAGTCGGAGGTTATTCTACAGAACAGCAGCTCTAAAGCTGGTATGGATTCAGGCCAGGATTCACAAGAATTCTGCACAAGGAGGATTTAAATGTTATCGTTAGGATCAAATCAGAATGCTTTCATATTCAGCTGCAGAGAGTGAGAGAAAATCTGCTCGGCGGCGCAGCGTTCAAAAGCCTGAGTGCTGCAGTCATGTTCAGCCTGAAGGAAATTAGACGCAACTCATTTTTCTGCCCACACCGTAGCTGAGAACAATGAAGTCAAGCGGTGATAATGTTTTGTTCTGCACCCACTTTGAGTCTGCCGTCACTGGTGGTACACTTTCTGTTTCACGCCGAACACACCTGCATGAGTTTGTAGCTGCTCCCTGCACATATCTGAGCATCAGTAAATCTAGCAGAATGCTCAGTCAGCCACACTTAACTCCCATTATTTGCACGACTCTGCCTTGCATCCAAAGGCATTTGTGGGAGAGATATGCTTCAGTGATCAGTTGCACCTCAGATCAGATGACAAGCAAACTAATCTTCCAGGCTGGTGCTCCTGTTTTATAAATAACACACAAGATTTCTTGCACACAATGCATCTGAAATGAGGCACAGAAGCTGAAGCAACTGTGACCCTCAGTGTTGTCTTTTATTTTAATGAAAGGACCTGAAATAAGTAGTTTATTACTGAGAAATTTACCTCTGTCAACAAAATTTAAAACACCTGTAATGTCTTTCTGTCTCCTCCCCGACTGCAGATTTTACTTAATATCTCTACAATCTCTAAACGGCAGCAGGTTACTCACTCTGACATGCTCTCCCAGAAGAAAGGTTTGTTCATGGCGATGTTCTTCAGCTCGTGCAGAGTGTCAGTGAGCGTGGCGCTGAACAGCAGCGTCTGCCGTTTAGCTGGTAAAATCCCCAGGATCGTCTCCAGGTCTTTGGTGAAGTCAGTGCAGCCCTGCTCCAACAGCCGGTCCGCCTCGTCCATAATCTGACAAACACACAAAAGATGATGCCATGTGAAGACGTGTCTTCAAATGTGCAAACCTGACCTTATTATTCTTTAACCTTCACAAGATTTACCTAGTCTCCTCATACACAGATCTAACATTTCAGGTATTGATAAAATTGATTTTATCAAAGGATTTCACTCGAAACTGGTGACGTGTGGACTGACATTTGCTGTATGCTATAAACTGACTCTGGATAAGTACCTCATACAACCCCACTTCAACAGATCCAAACGGTCCCTTTAAGAATATGAGAGCTGCAGCAGAGACAAAGCGTCGAAACCTCAGTTTGTGGTCCTTCCTGAACTCACCAGAAACTGGATCTTGCTCATGCTGAAGGTGTTGGAGCTGCGGATGTGATCAGCCAGCCGGCCCGGCGTCGCTACGACCACATGTGGTTGGTTGGACAGCTCCAGGGCCTGGCTCACCATGTCTGTTAGTAAGACAGCAGTGATGATGTCAGCACAGAGGAGAGAATTTAACAGTAACTGGCAGCAGTCTTTCATTTAAGTTCCTGCAGCAGCGATGCAACACCACAGCTTCAAAACTCCAGCAGACTTTCATAATAATATAATAATTACCCATTCCACCAACGATGATGCAGTCCTTAAGACCCAGCGGCTTCCCCAGGACTCGAAACTGCTCTGCAATCTGATAGGCCAGCTCCCTGTATGACATCACATGTACAATATCATCAGCTGGAAATATGGGAACATATTTCACACAATGCTTTCCATTGTAGTTTAGGTATCGATATAAAATACATGACTGATGTGACAGAAATAGATTTATTTGAAAAATAACAACCCCTTAAGTTGAAATCCTGATTCCCGACTGATAAACCTAAAAGGATACAGGAAACTAAAAACATCAAATTGTTTGATGCTTAATGAGGTTTTTTACCATCAACTCTTAGAAATGTTGCAAGACTGACAGGCACAAATACAATATCTATATAATTAGATACAGAAAATAAAGAACAATACTGTAATTAGTTTTTCCAAGGTCCTTATTCTGAGAGACTGTTTGCAACCATTTCTTCAAAGCTTGCTTAAAATCTCTCTCTGCTTCAGTCAGTTTCAGAGATACTGGAAGTTTATTCAGTCTTATGTCTTCCGTATATAAAAAGGTGTTTCTGCCCACTGAACTTCTGAATCTAAAACGAATAGGATCTGTCAGGCTGCATCTTGTTGAACAGTTGCGATTGTCTCTGAAACGATTAAAGTAGTTGTACAGATATCTGGCACTGACCTGGTGGGGGTGAGCACCAAGCAGAAGATGCCGTATGGATCCTCTGACAGCTTCTGCAGCACTGGCAGCACAAAAGCTGCTGTTTTTCCACTTCCGGTCTTAGCACAGCCCAAACAGTCCCGACCTGCAGGAAAAACACAGAACACCTTTATTCACCTGCTCTGAACTCTAATTAACTGACTGTACCATGTGGTGACTTTGGAGGGTTTCTCTAAAGAGTTACAATACATTCCTCCTCATGGGGCCCGACCCAATCTCCACTAAATAAATCACATGATTTGTTGTATCTTTGCTTGACTACAAACTCGCACACTTTCAATATCACTACTTTAACATTTTCTGATCTACAGCTTGTTCTGGTAAATTCGGCAGCAGTCAGATGGGACATATTTTTGCTGACAAACAAGAATGTGTATTTTGAGGGAGAGTCATGGGAGAAAAGCAGCCTGGTCCCAGACTTCTGAATCTGTGGAAATATGGTAACCACTTCTTAAAAGTATAGTATAACGAGAATTATATAATAATTATGCTACTGTCTTTTTCCAAGTGTTTACCTTGCTTGATGAACACATTTTTAAACAATATCTGCTCATTCTGTTGTTCAAAGACAGTGAAGAAGAGGTTTACATTACAGGTAGATAGCCTGGTGATATGTGTCTAAAGCTGTCTTACCTTCTAGTATAGCTGGCATACAGTTCTCCTGCACAGGAGTGGGTTTGTTGATGCCCAGCTGTTTACACTGTCTAACCAGCCAGTCTGAGAGACCCAGCGACGAAAAGTCCGCCATGTTTGATTTATCTCGTCCTCTGCGGCTAGGTGAGAAGCTCTTTGTTCTTTATCAAACAAAATAATAGCTGAAATGCTCTATTTGAACGTAGAGTGAAACATCCTCGTGTGTCACATCGTTGGTCGCTGTATGATTACGTAACAGCATGACGATGACGTTCCTTCTTCTCCAAGTTGTGGCAGACTGAAGGTAACGCACGCGCGTTGCTGCCCCCTGCTGGCCAGATGTTTTTGGCCCTGGAGAAGTTTAGTTGTTGATTAAACCATAGTTTTACTTTATTTATTTTTGATGAGCTGGCCTGTGTTTAGAGCTCACCCCCTTACCTTTAACTGTTTTAGGTATTTTAAGGTCAACTCAAGGCAACTCATTTTATTTCACTGGCCACGTACAGCCCAGTTTGATCTCATTTGGGTCACACCAATAAAACCATCGCGAACATCAGCTCCAACATTTTCCATTTTTGGGTGTAAAGAATTACTTTTGTAGACGTCCATCCTTTTACAAAACAGATATACAGTCTCACATGTCTTAAGAAAAATAAGTGCAATTTCAACAGTATGTCTCAGTTATTCCACATTCAGTCAACAGTCGACTTCTCACTGTCATTACATGTGCATTTATCCAAACATTTCCTGATAAAGATTCTTTTGTACTGAAGCTGCCGATTGACAAAATTTTGCACAATGTTTAATATCTTTAAACATGGTCACAGTATGTATTTATTGTTATATCAGAGAACTTTATTCTCGTCCGGGTGGAAAAGCCTCTGAAGCAGAATTTTACATGAAATCAGCATTGTTTAATGCTCCTGAAAACTGGCACCTCTTAGTCCAGGAACCTTTGGCTGGCCTGCAGGCTGTATGTTTGACAAGTCCATGTTGAGGCTTTCTCAAGATAAAATCAGTGACAAATGTTTACTTAAGTGTTTAAGGTTTTCTCCTTATCTTGGTCTTATACCCAAGGAATTCCTTAAAGTAAGTCACACTATTGCACAAAAGACCAAGGTATCACAGACTTGAACGCAAGCAAACAAATGGTTATCATAGACAGTTGTATTTTACCACTGTAAATGTTTTCAATGCAGTAAATGCCTAAGCATTTTTACCTAACAAAGGAAATCTTCTCAGGGATTATGTGCAACATCCATTAGTAAATCCCTCATTTTAGGAAAAATTAAGTTTCAGGTGTCATACTTAAGGAGAAAAATTAAGGTGTTTGGCCAACTGGCCACCACAGTGTAGAAATATTGCTACAGGCAAAAGTCCTGCATTAAAACTGTATTCAAGTTAAGGTACAAGTATTAGCATCAAATATATTCTGTACATTTAATTATAATTATTGATGCATTAATATGTGCATTACTTTAATGTTGCAGCTGTTAAAGGTGGAGCTATTTTTTTATGATGTACACTGTCAGGTAGTTTGTGAATTTCACCAAGGGATCAATTAAGTCTTAATTCTCAGTAGGCTAATAAATCATAATTTATTTTTGATTATGTTTTTTATTAATAATCTGAATCTGCAAACATGGTGCATTTACAGCCTCCACAGCTCCAGCTGGCCTGAATGGATATTAACCTTGAACTATCACCTTAATAAGTCTTTACTGGCTCTCTGCGCTTTCCTGCTGATCACACTGACATGTTCCTCTGACTGACTGACCTGAAGTAATTGGGGCTGAATCACCCTCTGATGTTCATACAGCTGATTTTTATGTGTTGGTCAGACATTCCAGAGTTAAGATGATTGCATGTACGAGCTATGAAACTCCAGAAGAAGATCATTAATACACAAAGAAAAATATTTTGCTACTCTCTGCTGCTCCTCAACTGCCCACTTACAATTTGTATGTCAGAGCTTCCAACATGTGATGAATGATTTAGACAGGGACACACATGAAGACAAAATCACTTGGTGCTGTGGAAATTTGCATAATCTTTTGACTGAAGAACATCTTCTTGCATAAAAAATTAAAGTCAGACAATCACATTAATTGCAAAACAGCCTCTTTAAAAACGTAATCATTGGCTGTCTAGGCTTTATTTCCAGTGCTGATGATGCCTTGTTTGCCACATCATACTGGTGTTTGTCGTTTTGTGCCTCCTGCCACAGTGAACGTGAAGAAGACACTATGAGTTTGATTCAGCCGCTGCTTGACCTGAAAAACGAGAGAAATCTTCTCCAAGCAGACCCATCCCCATCTGTGTGTGCATGCTGGTGCTGCCAGAGGTGATTAATACCCTTTGTGTTAAGGCAGAGGCCTGAAGGTTCAGCTCCATCCTGCCCAGTCCATCCAGCTGTGCTGCAAACTGCCTCGGACCGGCTGAAAAGTGTCTTTCTAAATGAACACGAGGGTTGTTTGCATGTAAGACAGAGATCTGATGTTCCCTGCTGCCTCCCTGCAGCACGTAGCAGCAGCCAGCTGCATCGCTGTAACAGGCCACTGAGCAGCACGATTAGTGCACAGGAGCTGCTCCCATCGCTCTTCCACCACATTTGATCATGCCCTGCTCTCCTATGCTCACCTCATATTCATGCAAATATGGTCTCTTTTAAATCATTGGTGACTCAAAACCACGGCCTGTACGAATTAATGAGATGAAGTGCAGCTCCTACGTGTGACGCAACAGTGATTTTCTACAGTTTTATAAGGAGAGTTGTGAAGCTTTAATATAAAGAAGTAAGTGGGTGAAGTGCTCTCCATTTTTTTGTCGTCTTTTCACCAATTAGCAAAGTTTCACATTCACAAAACTCCACTTTGAAACTGCCAAAACCTTATAATTAATAATGGCATTTTATACCATCTTTTGGGTGATTACTATATTCCACACAATGTCTCCAATGTTTATATGTGCAGGTGTGTGTCAATGCTCATTTGTTTCTGTATATAACATGTCATATCAAATCAGATTTATGAAGAACTTTAAAACAATATGTGGATTTCATAAATCTTATAAACGCGATCAGTAAAAGACAATTCAAGGCCCGAACACTGATCTGATTCATGACTAGGCAAAGCATTTTATAAACTCCATCTGCTGAAAAATCACCGGAACAACCAAAATATATTTCCACAGAGCTTTCAGTGTCAGTAGTTAGTCAGGGCTGGCTCAGGCTTGCATTGAACCAGCCCCTAGTGAGGCTGATAAAGGCCTAGTCTGCTAGGGGACCTTCTAAGATACACTGAGCTCCTGTCTCCTCCTCTGTTTCTCTCTTCATTTACAAATATTCATGTCCCATTTATGCATGTTACTAACTTGTCTTCTTACCCTTCTGCTTTCTCCTCTTGGAGGTTCTCACAGATCGGGGTTGCACCTGGATCGTGGTTGTGCTGCTGCTGTTGTCCTGTCTCATCCCTGCTACTACTGCTATTAGTATTAATCATACTTTTTCTAATATTATCATCATACATATGGTTATTATTGTTACACATACATACTATCACATATTAATGTATACATATAAGATATCTGGTCCCTGTATAACCAAAGTGAGAGCTCAGCATAAAGTGAAATGCGTTCAAGGGGGTTCTCCCTTGGCACTGATACTGTTTGTGATTTTCACGGACAGGATTTCGAGGCGCAGCCGCAGAGAGGAAGGGGTCCTGAACCACATCATCTACTTTTTGCGGTTCCGTTTGTTTCATCACACCGTGACCTCCAGCATGCACTGGGGCGGTTTGCAGCCAAGTGCAAAGTGTCGGGATGAGAGTCAGCACCTTCAAATCTGAGGCCATGGTTCTCTGCTGGAAAATGGTGGATTGCCCTCTCCAGGTTGGGGGAGAGTTACTGGCCCAAGCGAGGGAGTTCAAATATATCATCTTCATGAGTGAGGGTACAATGGAGTGTGAAATGGATTGGCAGTTTGAAGCGGCTTCTGCAGTGATGCAGGTGTTGCACTGGACCGCCGTGGTGAAGAGGGAGCTGAGCCGGAAGGTGAAGCTTTCGATTTACTGGTCCATCTACGTCCCAACCCTCACCTATGGTCATGAACTCTGGGTAGCGGCTGAAAGAATGAGATCATGGATACAAGCGGACGAGAAATGACTGGGCCTGGGAATTGGGGTCCCCCAGGAGGAGCTGGAAATTGTGCTGGGGACAGGGACGTCTTGGGTGCTTTGGTTGACCTGCTGCCCCTGCGACCAGGCCCCGGACAAGCAGATGAAAATGAATGGATGGATATAAGATATACACTTATTAATGCTGCTATAAATATTATTCATATTTTGACATTATATGGTTGTTATTGCTGTTGCTGTGCATCTCTTTCCTTCTGCGTATCATTTTGTCATATGGATCACTCTAATTTTATAATGTTGACCTGTATACAATAAATATGGCATGTCTGTCCATCCTGGAAGAAGAATCCCTCCTCACTTGCTCTTCCTGAGTTTCTTTCATTTTTTAAAAAGGGTTTTTTGGGGTCCTATATTGTAAAGCCCTCTGAGGCAACTAGTGATGTGTGATGTCGGGCAATAAAAATAAAATAAAATTAAACTGAACAGTGTTTATTACTTTTACCGTGTGCATTTTTTTTCGTTTTAGTGTGGATAATGTTCTATGAGAGATTTAAAGGGTCTGTGCAGTTTTTGTCAGGTTTTCTACAGTTCTGTTTAAACAAATATCTTTGAAACCCCCTGAAGTGATCTGACTTTCAGTGAGATGAACACAGTCACTTGATTACATAATCACTGTCTATGAAATACGCTCTACTCCCTAATGAATAGAACCGTTTCACTAACTGCATAATATTCCTGTAGGGACTCAATGTAAATGTAGCACAGTGACTTAAGTGAGCTTTGTGGTATTCTCACAACCAGATTATATAATTTTTTCACTGTCCCATGAACAGCAAAATATTTATTTGATTTATTAGATTTCATCCGTCATAGTGCTTCGTATGATTACCATATAGCTCTTTATAAACAGCTTTATGTATAATATAATCTGATTTATGGTGAGATCAGCACAGTCAGTGGGTGCAGGATTGTACATCTGAGTGATTATTTGGGGAAGCTTTTTTATAGTAAACAGCCATTTGGCTTCTGTTCTTCCACCAGTATTTTCAGATGCTTCTTGTTTTTATTACGCTGCATCTCATAAATACGCACTGAGGGGGGCTTTTAAGGCTGTCCTCCGGCTATTTCCACATGTAGTATTTCACATTCTGACATTTAAGTGGAAAGTGGGGATGGAGAGGATGTAGTGGGGGTGGGGTGGGGGGTTGTAGTTTGCACTGTGGCCATCAGATGGCGCCTAAGAGGCTCCACGGTCCTACAGATAGAGTTGAATGGGATCCCAGTGATCTGCCACAGAGGCGGGAGGGGAGTGCTGCACAAGTCCTGGACGAGGTTTGAGCCAAAAGCCCTGTGCTGCCTGACTTTTATTGGCATTCCTCCGCCTGTCCAACCCGCAGGACGGAGCCTGACGGGTCACGGTGCGTAATTACGCACGGGGACGACAGATCCGCGGTGTTGTTGGCGGTGGAAACCCGCGGACAAAGGAAGGCAGACAGCCTGGAGTACAACAACTGACTTGAGAGGAGAGGAGTACTGTTGGAGGGGAAACGGGGGGAATCTGGAGTCGGAAGTGATTTGTCTTTTTTTTTTTTTTTTGGAAATGTAAGTTTCGTCAGGATTTCGGAGAAGAAGTGAATCCGTTTGGAAACCGCTGAGAAAAGGACAAAAAGTGGGTTGGTGTGTGGAATCAGTCCTCTACACAGCATCTAGATCCTCAGAGCATGGGGTAAGTTAGACATTTGTGTGTGAAATGTGCAGCTGGCGCACTCCTGCTGTCTGGAAGTGATTTGTTCAAATGGCGAAACGCTCACAAAGTGAAGTTTGTGGTGACTTGTGGGAATTTTTTGAGCTCGTGCCTGTTTGGTCCGACCAAAGCCTGTCGATCAGATCAACACCAGTTCACATGTGACACTGCATTGTTTTCTTTGTTTACACTCTGGTGGACATTACCGAGAGAGGAGTCCTTCATGTGTGAACCGCAGAGCTTGAGACCCAGTCTGATGTCCGTTTACACTGTAATGACACGTGTGACCGTAAAAAGGTCAAACTCACATGTTGACCGACCACGGCTGCATTACACGAAACTGTGTGTCTGACACACACACACACGGGTTTGATAAAATGAAATCACATTTTTATGGTCATATGACAAAACAAGCAGATTACTCATGCATCCTGCAGCGAACAGACTTACTGTGATTTCCTGTTCTCTATTCCTCTATTTACACACACACACACACACACATGTTCTTTGGGCCAAATCCAGGTCGACTGTTGTGCAGGGGATCCTGGGTGGGTTTGCTATGGGAAGCCCGTGGTGTCAAACCGTGGTCATTCTCATTAGCTGCATATGTGTGTGTGTGTTGAATTATACATGCAGGCCTTCAGCTCTGTTCAGACACACCTGAACCCTCCTCACATTACTAGAGTCCATGCTGTCGGCGGGTTTAGTGACACTTGAGTTGAGTTGCTTCTCACATGACTGAATGAGATCAGTATTAGAGCGTCTTCAGTGCTCTGTTATCTATGAGGCTTTGACTGATGTGCTTTTGGAAGAACATTATTTATACACTTATGCAGTTTGGCCGTGTTCCCTTTTCAGTGACACTTTAAATACACTGCATGCAAAAAACAGTTTTATTATAGACGTATGGTCCATTTACTTACAACTGACACTACGTAAGAAGGTGTCATTGGGATGTCCAAATTGCAGCATCGTCTTAGTACTCACCTGTTTGTATTGGTTGAGAACTGGTTCCAAATTGGAATCGCATACCTCCAAGTTTATCACTTCCTTTTATCAATGCCGGCATGTTTTTGTGATAGTTACAAAATGCAAAACAGTGGTGTCAAACTCAAGCGTCCGCACCTCTGGAAATTTAGGAACATCTAAAATGGCGCTTAAGAAAGATGACAAAAGTGCTGCCATAATGTCTGTAAAATAATTATAATTTGATGTAAGAGTGGAAACACCAGCTCTATGCTGAAGCATCTTTCTATGCGACATGGTCCTAAATTCAAGGAAAGACACTACACTGTCACTGCTTCCCTGTAGAGCAGCATCTGTTGCCAATGGTGAATATCATGTTATAGTAACATTAACACGTTTTTTCTTAGCACAGTGGAGCTTTTGCACACCTGAGTCACATGCATGCCCTTTCTCCTAGTCTGTTTATACACTGTGTTCGGACACAGGGTTGATAAAACATTGACTACTTTTTTTTCCACACATGTAATTGATCAGGAACCAATAAAATAATCAATAAACAATGTGGCTCATAAGCTGAATCGATAACTGGCTTTGGAATCAATACGATCTCATCAGTTCCCATTCGGACCCGTTTGTTGCCCAAACTGCAACAGTAGCTTCAGTTGCTGCTTCCCGCCAAAGACTAGAAAGTGTGTCCTTTGATTGTCCTCAAGACCAGACTGAAGACGTGTCTCCTCCTTAGATGAGTCACACAGAAACTAATGGTGCATTCAGGCGTTCCTCAACAATTTATTACGTCAAATTTCCAAGTGCACCACCTGGGTGTTGCTCTCATATAGCCAACAGAGTGGTAAATACCTGCGTTTAGATGTCCCGCTTCAACATGGACGACTTATTGGTGAAACTGTATCAGGATTCTTAGAAATATCTCTGTCTAGTTCCATATTCCACATGTACAGAGACTGAAGTACTTTAAGACAAGTGATCTGAGTTGACTACACACAGCTCTTTCGCACCTGGGGTTCAAAACCTTGCTCAAGGGCACCTCGGCAGTGCCCAGAAGACAAACTGGCACCTCTCCACCTACCAGTACCCGCTCCACACTTGGTCTGTATGGGGACATGAGCTGTCAACCTCCAGTTCCCATGTGGACTGAGCTACTGGCGCCCCAGTTATGCATTGTTATGTATATGGATGTGTAAATGAGGATGGCATAGACCAAGTTGGTATCCACAGCACACACTGTCACTGTGCCACAGAAAGCTTCAGATAGACTGTGCCCTTTCAAGTGGTGTCATTGGCACACCACCACCCATACAAACCTGCTGTTTAACATCTGCACCCAAGTGGGAATGCTGTTCCTTTGACAGACACCTGGTCTGATGGCTTGTGTCTGCTGCTTTTACACAGTCAGAGCTTAGACCAGACATCAGCTCGGCTTCACCCCTCTGTGGTGTCTACATGCAGCTTAGTTCAATCACCTGGTCCAAATGAAAGTCATGAAGGACCTGTGGGCCACCGTGCGCACTCAGACAGAAATCTGAACAACTCTTGACAGATGGAGACGGCACGTAGCCGCTCTGCCCTCTTGACAGAGGCGAGCGCCAGGAGGAGTCTTGATTAACAACCACTTCAGGTCCATAAACAAAATGAGTGTTGAGTGCACAGGTGCTCTCATGCTGTGTACAGCTTGTCTTAAGGTACTTATTAAACATATCACCTGACCCATGAAGGTTCCTGTAAAAAATACAATATGTCATTTGATGGAGAGAGAGAGTCTTGATTTAATAGAGATCCTCTATTTTTCTGTAACAGGCTGCTGTCAGCTTCCATTATTTACAACCTGCAGCAGCAGCTTTTCGATCCATCCAGTTAAATTATACATATCTCAGAAGCTGATGACCACATGAAAACAAATACCTGTTAAACACAAAGTGGCCATGTCATATATTCTCTGAATTCAGAGCCCTCTCCATTCCAATGGACATAACTTTTCTAGGATGTCTACGATTATTGTCATCTGACTCCACCCAGATGCACATAATTATTTATTTGTATGTCTAGCAGACAATCACAGAATTCAGTATTATCTAAAGTGGATTGCAGTGAGCCACGTCCCCTTTTTTTTTATCAAGTATGGCCGACTGTGAGGCAACGAGGAAGCCAAGGCACATTTAAATCTATTTATCATATTGTTTAAGTACATCATTTGTGTTTAAACTGTGTTTAAAGTAAACATGAAATGTGTTATTACTTGTACATGTCAAAAAATCATATGAAAGACTGAACTTTTACTCTGGATTTAAAAAAAAACACTCGTCCATTGGAATAGACAGTAGATCTGAGTGTCACTGGGAATGAAATAATGAAATGCTGTTCTAATTTGTTCTAATGCATTCACTTTATTCATTTATATCAGTTAACAATTGATGAAAAATAAATTAAAAAGCTCTGTTAAGACCATTTACTGTTATTTTTACTGTTAGGTGGTTTCTGCGTTAAGATTCTCCCAAAAAAATAACACAATTAAGTATCCTAATTAAAAAAATGCTGATGATTTATGAGTGCATTAGAGTAGAAATCCACCATAACAGTATTTTGTGTGTGTGTGTGTGTGTTGGGAACATATTGTTTCTTAATGGGTAAAGAGGACCGCTCGAATGCACCAAATGAACGCCGCAATTGATTAAGGAACGCTGAAGGCAGTGAGTGATTCACCAGAGGTCTGCTCCAAATTTGTGCCTAAAAAAAGCTGTATTTCCTGGTCACATTTAATAATAATAATGCATTTTATTTATAGGCACCTTTCAGAGCACTCAAGGACACCTTACAAAACACAGTTTAAAAAAACAGCAGCAGTGTATCCATAGATGATAAGTGTGTGCACGATAACATCGGCATGTCGGTCCATATTGGCTTTGAAATTAATCAGAATTGGCCAACGTGCCTTGTCGTATTTTGCGCAATGAATGAATATTACATACATTGAAAACTATTGTATGTCATGTCTCCATCTGCTGGTGGGCCATCATGATAAGAGTGTGCATGCATAATATGATGTTAATTCCACTACAGAAGAGACAGTGGATATATATCGCTATGGGTATCGGTTATTGGCCAAATAAGTTGTTGCATATCGGAGATCAGCAAAATATACATTATTGTGCATCCCTGTTTATTTTCTTAGTGAAAATAAGGTGCTTTTCTCTTAGTTGATCATTTCCATTTAAGCATCTTTCCACTTAACTGAATTGAAGTTTCCACCCTCAGTCTACTTGTTGTATGAGGTGTAGCCGCACTGTGTAGAAAATTGTCATTATTTGATTAGCATATGGTATCCGCAGCTACTTCATTGGGACATCATTACACAATGCCTGACAAGCTCCACAGGTTATTATTTCCACTGTGTAACTTGGATGCTCTTCCTCTTGTTCTGCTGCAGAGGAGTTGTCTCCGAGCTGTAAAATGTTCCCGCTACATCGAGAGAGGTACAAACGCACATTGTGTCTTTGTTGTGGCTCTGCATGGCAGGGATGGGTGACAAACTAAAGTTTAGTTTTTGATCTCCTCCCAGATAATAGAGAATCGGATGACTGTCATTGATACCTTCCATCAGCAAAAACTGCTTAAACGTCTGCCTGGACGGAAGTATTTATTCATAATTTATTACCTTGTCTGAATAAAGATATTATTTGGCAAAAAAACAAGGAAATTGGCGAAATGGTAACAAAGAAGCCCTGGTAAAATTTCAGTATAAGGCAGCTTTTGATGGAAAAGTTAACATTGCATCATGAAATTGAAAAGAAGCTCTTTGGCTCTGTTTGATATTCAAGAATACAACATCAGGATCTGTACTATTGACACTTTGGGGATCAATCCGCCCATCCCTACTTCATCAAACATTTATTTGCCTTGGAATAAAATCCACCCTCTTCACATCCCCATAATGTTTATCCTCCCCTCAGTGTGCTGTTAACTGTAAGATCTGGTTCACCCAGTGGAGGTTTCATGCTTGTCATGATGTGCAGATGTTGTCAGCACGCTCTCCTCCTCTTGTCTGGTGTCTCTTTTATCATATCGTCCCCTTGTCAGTTGCTCCATTGCAGCACCACTGCTCCATATACTGGTGGATTGCGTATATTCATATTCTGTCAGTTGTTTGTTGTGCATGTCAAACTGTGAAATGTAAAAGATATATAGTGGTGTGAACAAATGTTTAGATGTCAAATGTTTTCCTCTGACTTAGTAGTGGAATGAAAGTGTAAAATCTCACAATGGAAATTCTCAAGAGACACATTACATTACAGTTATATAGCTGATGCTCTTATCCAAAGCAACTGACAATAAGTGCGTTCAACCATGACGGTACAACGACCAAAACTGTGAGAATCATGCCAGTACATCAGCTTCAGTAAATATGCTGAACAGCTTCAAGTGCTGTCTTCACAGACAATAAGAGATTTTATTTTTTGTCATTTTATGGGCCAAGGTGAAGTGTGAACAGAGAGTTTTCATTCTGCGACAGACGATTTGTAGAGTTTCTGTTGTCCTTATGGCAGCAGGGACCTCGTTCCACCACTGTGGAGCCAGGACAGCTTTACAGAGAGGCAGCCAGGCCTTGGTAGAGAGGAAGTCGTGGGCCAGTTGGCAGTGTCCTGGATTTAGGATGAGCCTGAGCCCTTTACAGCACAATAGGCAAGCACCAGTGTCTTGAATTGGATTCAAGCAGCCACTGGTAGCTAGTGCAAGGTGCCAGGGCTCCAGACTAACTTTTTACATTGGTTGCACTGGGGTGTTGAATGTTTTTCCACTTAGGTGAACAAGCAAAGCCCCCCAAATTTTTACCGCACCTGTTGGCACCGCAATAATACATTTTAAGCTTGACCGTTTCTGTCAGTTCTCATACACACTGGTAATTTCTGAACACATTATGTAAATGACTGTACACGTCAAAGATGATGGGTCAGGGTAAGGCATCTTACAGGGGAGACAGGTGGTGGAGTGGTTACTTCCACCTAGGGTTGCAGCGATATACTGGTTTCAAGATATACTCTGATATAAAAGTTGATGGTTATCATACCATGTACATTTGCATGTATACAATATTTTAAAAAAATGCAACCGGGTGGAGAATCTCCCCTTTATTTTAGTTATTTTCAAAGGGGAGACTTTTTACACATACTTCCCCTTGGATCTCCGCAAGTGTTGTGAGGACTCTGAAACTTCACCAGAGCCTCCCTCGGCATATGGGTGAGTAGATAATGGCTGAATTTTCATTTTTGGGTGCACTATTTCTTTAAGGGATACTAATATAAATTCTGTAATACTGTGATACCGTGAAACTGCTATCTTTTCTAAGATGGTTATTGTACCATGAAAATCTCATACCATTGCAACCCTAACAGGCAAGGCTGGTCTCTTCATTTTGAATTACTGGTATGTTTTAAGGTTGTGCAGCAAAGAAGAATGTCAGGGTCAGAGCCAATCAGAGGCAGAGCAGGGTTGAGTCTTTGCAAAATTCAGGTTGGGAAAAAAATACACACACACACACACACACACACACACACACACACAGTGACAGCCCTGCTAAAAGTCAGGTGCATTGGTGTGACCGGTGAAAATGTTAAGCCACACATGACATATTTTTGGTTGCGTGTGACGGAGGAGTGGCACAGTTTAGGTGAACCTGGGTAGGCTGAAGACCTTTTTGGATGCATAGTGTCTCAGCTGACACAAATCCAAGCTAACCACAGCCACTGTACACTGTAAAGTGCATTTTATAGACAGTGTTTGATACACAAAAGATGGAATATCACATCAACTAAAATTCTAGTTGCAACATTTCGGTGAGAAATGTTAGATAAGAAGATCGATACCGCCCTCAAGAGTGGTATCGATCTTCCTACCTAACTTGCAGAAAAAGATAACCCAAATTATTAAACTATTCCCTTAACTCAGAGAGTTGCAGCATAACCACTAGTTAGAACTGTTTGAAAGCAGTATATATATTCATATGTGGAAAGGTGGGTTACAGTATGAACATCTATCTATATAATAACAAAGGACTTTTATAGGCGGCAGTTGATATTGCTGTTCTTATCACCTCATCCACTGTTGAAATCTCTCTTAATGTCACCGTGCAGCCTCTCTGTGCAGCACAGAGGACGTCTAAACTTTGGTTTCAACAGGAACATATTCAGTTAATCTGCAGCAATAACACCATAAAAGCTGCTCAGCGTCTGCATCCTCCCACTGGCCAAGGAGAAAGCAGCTGCTCTGTGGAGAGAAGAGCTTCTTAATCGCTGTTTTGAAGACATCTGCAACTGCATGGATAAACACTCATCCTAGCTCACTCTCTTCGTCCACTTCCACTGAGTTTTATTGTCATGAAAGCAATGAAGGTGCCACGGCAGCATCGTGATGAAAGATCATCTCTTTTTCCATGTGTCTCCCTGTGACCCTCATATCCTGAATACTGAAAACCTCATTGTGTCACCTTCACAGTGGGAGACAGCAGTAAACAAAGCACAGTCTGACCTTCAGTTAAGTGCCGAGCTGTCTTTAAACACAAGCAGAACTCACTCCACATCTCTCCAGCGTGAAAACATTGGCAGAGAATATGTTGTGCTGCAGATACGGTGAGACAGTTGAGCTGCCACACTATGAGTTAGCGTTTCCCCTTGCTGTGCTATTTTGGTATGTGGTTGTAGCGTGTCATGTTGCCGGACTGGACAAGACACTTTCGCTGGCTCAGGAATGTGGACACAAGGCGGCTTACTCTCAGAGGTCAGAGGAAGCAGACCCTTAATGGAGAAATTTAGCTTTGAGAGGAACAAAGAGAATCTGCTCAAAATAAACCAAAAAAAAAAACCCAACCCCTGAAGTCCCCAGGGCTGTAAAACCAGAGCAGAGTTCCAGTTTTGTGTTGACTTAATGCACAGATGGTGAAAAATGATGCTGAAGCACTCAGCTGACGCTTTCATTTAGTCTGAATTCAACTCTTTTTCAGGCTTATGGGTCAACACGTGTTATTTAACCTGACAGGCTGAACATGGGTCTCTGTAAATAATTTAATATTTCTACACAACTATTATATGATTTCTATAGATAACCCGTTTTCACCCTCTCATCTGTGCAGCTTTGCTCTTGTCAATTGGACAGAAACTTGAATCTGAGGAATATAATGTGAGTTGTTGCATCAAATTTTCATGAAGTGACTGCAAAAAATAAATGCGATCCAATAATGTTGTGTGAGACCATCTGCAGACTTCACAGTGTTACATCTCCACTGTAACAGCGATACTGCAACACTAACAGCTCACACAAAGGAAAGATTCATGTATTTTAATTCTGTCACTAAAAGTGTTAGTACACACAGTCCCAGTTCTGTGTGTTAAAGCCAAACTGATATGAGGCTTCAGCATTCTGACTGAGACAAATACGGGTTGAATATTGTTTGCAGACAGACTTAAAAATGTGAATGTGTGTGTGTTGTTAGATATTTTAGTTTAGTTTGCATGGTGGTGTGGTGGTTAGCATCGTTGCCTCACAGCAAGAGGGTTACTTGTTTGAGCCAAGAGGTGGGGGAGCCCCTCTGTGCGTAGTTTCCATGTTCTCCCTCATGTCAGCGTGGGTTTTCTCTGGGTACTCCAGCTTCCTCTCACAGTCCAAAGACATGCAGGTTAATTGGTGACTCTAAATTGGCCGTAGGTGTGAATGTGAGAGTGAATGGTTGTCTGTCTCTAAAGCCCTTTTTAGATAGGAATTGTGCAAATTTGCAGGAAAGCCCAATCAGTCTTTTTTCAGCATTGGCAGTATAAAAACAAAATCAAGGTGTGCCACAAATTGCCGCCTACCTACTTTTGTTTATACAGAATGCGCCTTTTTCGGGGCAATGGGGGACGTGAGCAAGTAACAAAACGTGTAGCTCTGCACGTGATGTAAACAGTGACGTGGGAGGGAAGCCGCGGCTGGTCAGTCCTTCGGCGATTCTCTCGTAAGTCGGCCCGTTCTTCACCGTCCCCTGACAGTTAATGGCCTATTCGTTTGCAAGGACAAGGAGGGCGAAATTCCTTGTCTCCCCAGTTGGTCATCTTTACAGTGTCTGTCAGGTTTGTGTTTCCCTCTTGCTGCTACCTGCTTACTAATTCCTGCTGTCAGCTGTTTCCTGTTTATCCACCGCCAGTGGGTCGCACGTGCGGCGTCATCAACAGCTCCTCCCGTTGCGGAAGGCCTCCTCAATCTGTTTAAACTAAAAGGGATCCGACAATATGACTACCCTATGAGGTGGAAAATTGGGCAACTCAGCTAAGGGGTCCTTGGCCTGACAAATGTTGAAGGCTTTGGAAATAGAATTGTGGTATAATGTCATTTAATATATGAATTAATATATGAATTGTTCAGTCTTGAAAATGTCAAGAATTTATGAAAAATATCTATCACATGTGCCCAGAGCATGGAAGATGTACAGTTGTATAACCTTTTTTTTTTTTTTTGATAAATGATCAACTAATTATCAAAATGTTTGTCGGTTAGTTTTCTGACATTTGACGAATTGATTTACAGGCAAATTATTTCAGACCTACATTATCCATGTGGTTTGTAAAGTCTTTCTTAATGTTGGATAAACAGTGTATTCATATTCAGAGCATCAAAACTAATGTCAGGGTTGGGTTTTTTTTACTGCTTCTCTGGCACGGAATAATCAGCCAGTCACAGTCAGTCATTATTTCTGTGTCCTTTTCCTTTAAACATGCTCTTGGGCATAAATCTCGTTACACAGTGCAGTAAAAATCCTAGATCGGCCATATAGCAACAATATCGTATGACCTTTCTAAACAGTTATCATTACTGATCATTTTAATGAAACTTACTTATTAACCTTTCGGCCATTCCCCCCCTTCATCAGATCTCCCTCAGGATTTCTGATTTTCTTTTTCAAGTGTGAACACTCAGCTTTTAAATACAACCAATAGGATTTTTGGCAAGCAGGTTTTGCAGCTTCGCCCTCCCCCCAGGCTATTTACAGCCCACAGAGCTTATAGAGCTCCATTATTGGCAGTTTGAGAAGTACTTTCTCAACTACAGAAGCGACTGGTTGGGTCTGACTGCGGGGCCAGACAGGAGGGAGCAGCTTCTGTTTCACAGATCAGAGATTCAGGGCGGTGAAGGGGTCCTGAAGTGAAGAGGAGAGATGAAGAGAGCAGCAAGAGAGGATTAGAAAGGGATGACTTGGGGCGCAGACACACAGCACAGCCGTGGTGCATGTGTCTGTGTGTGTGTGTTTGGTGGCAGTAAGAAATACAGTGAGCATTTTCTTAATTTACTCATAAGCCTAACAAACTTGGAGAAAGTCAGATTTTTATATATGAAATCCCACCATTAAAATGGTTTACTAATGATACTGTATTGGTATTGTTTGTGCAGATATATATGTGTACTGTTGGAACTTAGGGCACTGTGTGTTGCTCAGGAGCACTTCAGCATTTTATCTTTATTAAGGACTGTTCCAAAGTGAAGTGGCTAACTGTCTGAAGCCTCTCTGACTTTTTGAGCCCTTGATGCTCCAGGTGGGGGAAAAAATTGATACAGTATAGTGTCACAATATGTTTGCTCGGCAATATTGTATCAGTGTAACCGGTGGACTCTAGTGATGTCTGTGTTGTATTGATATGAAAAGGGTGGACGTCTTTGGAAGCGATCTCCATTTATCTTTACGACTCTGACAGCGAGAGGAAAAAACAAAATCATCCGTCCATTTCAATCATATAACTTGAGCCCCTGCACAAATTAAGTGACACAGGAATATGTCAGCATGTTATACAATAAGTTTAGGCTGAAAAATGAACTCATAAACGTAGCTTAGCAGCACTAAAACATGGAAATTGGATCACTATGCACGAGCAGTATGGAGTTCAATTATGTGCTTTTGGATGTTTGAATCTGGGGCGCCATAAGCCTCCATTAGGTGGAGTTGTGTTGCTACCCCCTCTCCCCTGGGATCTCCGGAAGGGATGCGAGGACTCTAAAACTTCACCTGAGCCTCTCTCGGCATATGGGTGAATTGGTAATGGCTGAATTTTCATTTTTGGGTGCACTATCCCTTTAAGTATCGCAATGATACTACCTACTTTCTGCAGACTGTCTGTGAGTCCATAACTCTGCAAACTTGGCTTATGAGAAAAACTGACAATAGCATTTTGACATCAAAACAACAATAAAGTCAAGTCAGTTTCTTCATATCGCACAGTTTAAAAATGACCAGTGATCGACCAAAGAGCTTTGCACAATAATAAGCAAAAGGTAACAGGAATTGAACAATTACAAAAAGCGATGACAAAAACACACTGACTCACCCAAAACATGTAAAAGGCAGTTTCACAACTTGAAACAACAGAAAATGCACAGTCTATTTGACAATGACAGACAAACTGCGCATCAGAAAGAAAAGAAAAATAATTAAAATCTGGAAAAAGGTGGCACTGCTTTGTCTCATGATAGTCACTTCAAAGTGTTTTGATTTGACTCAACAGAACAATTTTACTCCTCAGGAAGTGAAAATCAAACACGACATACAGCCTCAAACTTCACTGCGCACAGAAATGTCTCTGTCCGTTCAGGTAAAGCGATTTCACAAAGTGCCATCCTATTTGTTACACAGAGTCAGGACACCCTCCTGCACTCAGACACCCACAGTCATGTTGTGCTGTTCGGAGTCTGCAGCTCAGTGATTAGTCCTCTGTGGAGGACATTGGTTCTGGGCTTAACTGTGTGCCCACAGAGCTGCTCCACTTCTTGGTTGTTGTCTTGTTGTTTTCCAGGAATGAGCAGTAACCTTCACATGCTGTGTGGTCATAACAGCCTTGAGCTATTTCTTTTAGTTAGGAACCTCTGCACACTCAAAAACAGTTTTACTTGGTTCCACTATATTCCCTGTGTTAGTACTTTGTCAGCAGACGTCAACATAAAGACACAAAACCTTTCTATTTAGTTTATTTGTGTTACAACGTGAGCAAACATGTCTGCATGTATCCACCTGGCTTGACTTGGTTGTTAATTATATTCAGTCTAATCAGGTCAGAAAGGGTCCTGTTGTGATGCCAAGCAGACTTGCCATCAGGACTGATAACGTGGTGTGTCATAATTATCAAGGAGAAATGTGTTATTCTGCGGCAGACAGAGAGTGTGAACTGCGATCTGCTGAGAAAAATGACACTTTATGACCACAGTTGTTTGGTAGCAAATCACAAAGTGATGGTGCTTTCTCTCTGTGTGGGTCTGCTTTGGACGACAACATTTTGGATCAGGTCTAATTAGATTAGGTCCGACTGTCCTCATGTACCTGTCGGATATGGGACTTCTTTTCTTATAAAGAATAATTATACTGTAGATCCATGTTTGGGTCAGGCGGGTTTTGCAGGAGCCCTGTTTCAGGACAGGTCCAACATTTTGAAACCCATGAAGACTAGACCTACAACAATTAGTTGACAGAAAATGAATTTATCCCTATTTTCATAGTAAATAATTTTTCAACAAACATGCAAAGTTCCAGCTTCTGACTTTGCTGCATTTCTGTCGCAAATTGAATTAAAAAAATTAATTTAATTTAAAAAATTTAATTTGTAAATCTGCCCAGTCCATGATTTGTCAAGCAAAAACTCCACTGCAAATCACTCACCAAATTTCACTGAACACAGAGATCATGTGATGATATTAGTCTGGTGATGATCATCATCTCTGTGATTTAGGGTCATATTTAGTTGTTTTTTTTAATTTCTCCGTGCCTCTTTCCTCTTTGCCTCTTTCCTGGTTGAGAATTGTGGAGGCTGTGTTGGCAATCATAATTGAAAGTTTTAACAGCATATTGGAAGCAGGAGGCTCATCTCACCACTAAAAAATGTAACATCCCCAGGTAATACTAGTCTAGTTGCAATAGGGCTTTAGTTGCAGCCCTTTGACAACCTGTAGTTTACAGGATGTCATCAAGTGTCAAATTTTCAAGTTGTGTTCCCCACTTTGTTGGCTCCACTCTTAAGTCTGATATTCTCAACTTGTTTGAAGGCAGCAGACAAATCTTTCTATTGATGCAAAAGTAAAGGGAATATAATATAACACTGGCATCCTCTCCATGTGTACACTGGCGTGCAACAGTTTGGGCACCCCTGATCAAAATTTACTTTATTGTGAATAGTTAAGTGAGTAGATGATAAACTCATATCCAAATGGCATGAAGTAAAAAAAGGCAACAAACCTTTCAACATTTTAAGCAATATTAGTGTATTTTTTTTTATTTTGTGCAAAATAAAAGGAAAGGAGAACCATATTAAAGTTTGGGAATCCCAAGACTTTTGAGCTCTGAGACAACTTTTACCAGGGTCTCAGACTATTCTAGCTTGTTAGGGCTATGGCTTGTTCACAGTCATCGTTAGGAAAGGCCAAGTGAAGCAAATTTCAAAGCTATATAAATTCTCCAACTCCTGAAACCCTGTCCCAACAATCAGCAGCCATGTGCTCCTCTAAACAGCTGCCTAGCACTCCAAAATAACTGATGCCCACAAAGCAGGAGAGAGCTGTAAGAAGACAGCAAAGTGTTTTCAGGTAGCTGTTTCCTCAGTTCACAATGTAATCAAGAAATGGTGGTTAACAGAAACTGTGGAGGTCAAGTTGCGGTCTGGGAGACCAAGAAAACTTTCAGAGAAAGTTGCTTGTTGGATTGCTACAAAGGCAAATCAAAATCCCTCTTTGACTGCAAAAGACCTGCAGGAAGATTTATCAGACTCTGGAGCTTTGGTGAACTGTTCAACTGTGCAGCGACACCTGTACAAATATGATCTTCATGGAAGAGTCATCAGAAGAAAACCTTTCCTGTGTCCTCACCACAAAATTCAGCATCAGAAGTTTGCAAAGAAACATCTGAACAAGCCTGATGCTTTTTGGAAACAAGTCCTGTGGACTGAAGCGAAAATAAGAATGGGGGAAAATCCCTCGAACAAGAACTGAAAGACCCTTAGTTGGCTACAAAAACCATTTAGTAGCTGTGATACTTAACCAAAGGGGGAGCCACCAAGTACTGACAATGCAGGGTGCCCAAACAAAGCTTAAATATTGAAGAACTGTGTCATCTTTAACTTTATGCCTTTTGGGAATAAGGTAATCTTTTACTTGCTTGGCTATATGTAGTAGACAAAATTTTGACAAGGGGTGCCCAAACTTTTTCATGCAACTGTAGATTCACACTTAGTTTAGTTGAACTCAGCACGTGTCTTTCCTACATCACTGTCAGTTTATATCTATATGAGATGTGATTTCTATTCCAGAGGAGGTAATGAACCGTTATCAGAGATGTCCGAGGAGTAATTTGAAATTGAGCATGCAGTGAATGCAGCCTTGTAAGTCAGAGGAAGTGTATTAAAGCCTCCTTGTTCTCTGATGGCTCCCTGCAGAAAGCTCAGCCCTCGTACTGTCCGTCTTCCAGCTCGTCCAGATGGAGCTATCATGGAAGTCCCTCAGTTTATGGCCTTTGCTGCAGGCAGCAGCCAAATACCGTTGTACTTGTAATATTTTCCTGTCCCTGAGAGGAATTATTTCATCTGTATGGATGTGAAGCAGAGAAAGAGCCTGCGTGCATCAGCAGAAGCTTTTCCAGGAGTGCTGGTTGTTTGGCTCGGTCCAACATTTCATCAGATCTCTCATGCTGTATGTAACCTCGAAATTCATCTGAATGCTTCATGCCAATTAATATATCATGATGGTGGAGTGGAGCTGACGGCCTCAGGGCTGCGTGCCTCCTCCTCTATCTGGTGTCACTGCTGTGTTTTTTAAAGGGAAATGTAGAGGACCGTTGTGGATTTAAAAAAAACAACTCCAGCCATCAGCTCAGACTCAGCTGCTTTACTCTCCCACTCTGACAATGGCAGAGTATCAAAGGAAGTTATTTTTTTACAGCAAACTTTTAGAAGTTTCTTGAGGGAGAGTGTAGTTTTAAATCCGTCATTTGGCACAACATCAGCATCATCAGATGATCCCGCGGTGACAGACCGCTGCAGACTTGTGTGGTATGAACGCATAGACGTGCAGGAGTGAAGATAAAATGTCCCAGAGAGGCATGAAAAGTGGTTTTGCCCATAGAGGATTGAGCCACTCTTGAGGATTCAGTCCCGCCTGCCTGGGCTCAGATCCCAGCTGAGCTTCCTCTCCTGTGTCTCCCATGTTCTACCACCCTGTCTTTTTCTGTCTCCTCCACTCGGACGTTGAATACAACAACAAAAAGATCCCAAGGAGTTTGGCTTTTCTCCGTAAATGAAAAAGGGGTTTAGAGTTTCCCCCAACAAACCCAGCTCTCAAAAGCTTTTCAGGTAATGCCATTAGTTTTTAGCACATCTATAGTTCAAGCACTGTTATCACTAAAAAGAATGATGGATATTTTTAAAAATATTTTTCATTTAGGCAGATATTGAGAAGAAGTAGAAATTAGGGGTGCAAATGCGTGCCTGGGCAACTGCATTTGTCTAAACTGCCTGTGCATTCAATCAAGCAGCGTTCAGATGCACACGCTTGCCCAGGCGTGCTACTCTTCTCTGTCTGAGACTGCAGAAGTGTTAAATAGTGAGGTGTGCATGTGTTTGGGAAGCACTGACACTTGGCTGTTTAAAGGATGTTCGATGGAGTTTTGCTGTTGTTAAACATGGACCCCTATCACTTCAATTCATCAAGCTTATGTCAGTTTTTGGATTTGTCATTCACCGTGGAGGCAAGCGAGAAAAACAAACTTTCCCTCCGGAATTCAAAGTAACACAGAGTAAGTAATTAATAGACAAATGATTATGTTGTGGGTGAAGTATTCCTTTAACCTAAAATTTTTGTTAACCTCCCCAAAGGGCCTCACCCACTTAGATGCTTTTGTAGGACATTATGAGACAAATAAAGACATTTGTAGTTTCTCAATCTTGAAAAAACAAATGTCATGTCAAGCCAATTGTGTTTATATAGCCCAGTATCACAAGTCCCAATTCTTGCTTCACAATCTGTACAGCGTACAACACCCTGTGTTCTCTGATTCTTGCTGCGGATAAAGATAAACTCCCCCAGTAGATGTCTTGTGTACAGAACACACCAACATAATAAAATTACAGTGTAGAAAATCCTTGCCAATCCTGACAAAATGACACATAGAATCTGAACATGTAAGAAGAACAATAGATGTGGGAGGATGTCAAGCAGCCTCCAGGTGTCACCAGACATATAGAGACCGAACCTCTTTGTCACCTGGAAAGAGGACAAACTGCACAGACACAGAAGAGGCAAAGCTGAAGCAGATAATTTCCACAGACAGAAAACAGAAAGAGAAAGAGAACAATGTGATGTCAGTTTACACCTCAGATAACACGTTGTCATTTTACTGACCCCTTTAATTACTGAGCTGTAATGTGAACTCAGCTCTTCCTCTGCTCACACATAGATGTGCAGCAGTGGGTGTGTATAGTGTAACGGGGGGGATGTAGGGGGGGTTGAGTGATGTATATGTGACCTGGAATAGATTGACAACAATTGATCCAGATGACCCCTCACTGGATTGAGGCCTCTGGCTCACAGCAGGAGGTGGAAATGCCCTCAGCACAGTATCTGCTGTATAAAACCTGCTTTACATTTACACTCTATTTCAGAGTGGACTATAGGGTTACTCTGGGAATTTTTCCATAATCGTGCTGACAAACAGACAAAGCAAAAACATAACGTCCTTGATGGAGGTAAATGTTGTAGTTCGTACTCTGCCGCATTGGCAGATTAAGACTTTACACATAAAACGCATGGTCAACCTGTAAAATATGATGCATTGTCCTCTATCAAACTACCCAGCAGTATATAAAGTAGCTCATCTTCAACCAGCTACATCATTTTTGTAGAAAGATACAGATACTTTTGAAAGTGGTGCTACATGACCAGAGAAAACAGAGACAAAGGCCACTTTTGCTCAAGAGGGAAAAATCCTACAACTACCTGAATGCACTGTGCCGCAACACTGGTGGGCGATAGAATGCAAACACGTCTGTTTGAAAGATTGGAAGCCAGCTGGCAGGAAACGATCTGGTATTACAGTTAAACAGTTTCTGAAAACATTTTGGGCAAGAAATAGGCAACTCAGTAACAGAATCTTGGTCTAATATGTGATTAGCACTGTCTAGTTTTACCATTTAATCTCAGTTTTTTCAGCCTCTGTTTTCATTGTGCAGGAAACAGTATGGCTTCCTGTTCACAAACTCTCTCGATTGCTGGATAACGTAAATTACATCATCCAGTAGAGTTTTGCTGGGGATGGGGGGCAAAGAGGTTGCCATTGGTAAGATGGAGGGAAGTTTACCACAGTTCATTGACACAGACAACCCACATTGTTGTGAAGCAAAGCTGGTTGAAAATTGGTCAAGTTTCCCTTTAATTCTGTTCACATGTCAGAGGTTGGGGATGTCTTGACTCAAGACTCAGACTCGCTTGCAAATTTGAGGACGCTGCATTTAAATGGAGCTTGTTTTTTTGACATTTGAAATCGTGTCCACAAGGTCAACCCGACCCCATTTGAATGCAGCATTACTCCCACCACTGAGTACAGTAGGGATCCACTGATATTGCAGTGTGAGATGTTTTTTACTTCTTATATCCATATATTTCACCACAAATATGTCTTTACTTTAACTTATATAAAATGTTTAGTGCAGGACTTAAATTGTAATTGAGCATATTCATGGTGGTGTTGCTGTTGCACCACCAGTTGAGTTATTCAGATCACATCCGGCTCTTTTATCAGACATGAATCTGGTAACTTGCCTTCCCGTGGGGTTAAATACATTGGACTGATTTATAGTTCAAGCTTTATGACAGCTCCTGAGGGTGCCAGATATGAGGAGCTGTCTCCTTCTACCCAGTCACGCAGGGTTTTACCCTCACAACACCTGATTTGATTAAACGCTACACAGTTTCTTGTTAATTGGATCAGGTGTGTGTAATTCAGACTACACTCCTCTCTCCTGCTCTGCATTAAGTGAGACAAGGCCTCTGTGGCTGTCAAGCTGCTGTTTGCTCTCCTTCACCTCAGGAGGGATTTAATCCAGTTTTAATCTGCTCATATCATCAAACCTCGACGTGATGCATCCTGTCTGAGCTGATTAGCGTGACAGGCTTTTCACAGAGCGACGTCAAATGAATGACGGGACATTAATCTCTGTGTGATCCGCTGTGACGGCTGGGAGCTGATGAGCAGTCACTCATCTTTTCTCATTAAGATGAGAATATGATAGAATGGAAATCCTGACAGAGGCTCCTTTACTTTGAAGTTAATTCTTATTTATTTTTTGGCTTATTGGCTCATTTCCTTTACCGTCCTGGTTTTCAGTTACACGGCCAGATGATTAATTTTAGTCTGCATAATTATGTTCTTTGATGGTGCTGTTAATTTGCTCAATTTGAGTGAGTCGTTTGAGCGGGATTTTACCTCCTGACAGTGAGATCAATTTTGAGGGAAATCACAAACCTCAGACCAAACTGTCCCACCTGAGAAGCTTTGAAAGCTGAGCATTTTCCTCCCTGTCTTAGAGTGTCAGAAAAATGGCCACTTCCCCTCAGTCTCTTTCCTGTTATTCACGTTTCAGTTGATAAATTGTCGCCAAAATGGCCTTGCTCAAGGGCAATTGAACAGCGGCTGTTAAAGGTGATAGAGATGATAACTCATACACTAATATGCTCAAGCTGGAAAAATCTGACGCAGTAATTGAATGCTTGGAAGCAACATTGACAGTGCCCTACAGATGCCCTGTCTGTAACAGCGTTAGGTTATTGTCTTTGTCAGGAAGCAGACTGAACTTTTCTTAAGATTTCTTGGGGGCATAATTGCACAAATGCAAATTCCAACATGAGCTTGCAGATTTGTCTGGTTCCCAGGCGCGGTTAATTGAGGTTACATGCTGGAAAAATCTGGGTGGCTTTTTTTTTGTTTTGTCTTTTGAGCTCCGAAAAAATAAGTAAATGAAATCCTGGCCGAGTGATGCTTTGTTGCAAACATTGTTGCTGTGGTGGCAGAAGTGAACAAATACAGCATGAAACGATCAAGTTGCCTTTCATCTTATGTAATAAAGTGATAAAACAGAATAATGAGAGTTATAACAGAGTCAATATTATTTCAGCTGAGAGGTCAGAGCTCTGACAGAGGTCCTCCGTAGGTCTGACAAAGAAACAGATTCGGACACATAATATAACTAAAAGTAAGAAGAGGCAGAGCAAAAGCGAGGCCTCTGGTTTACTGATAACTTCTGTGAGAGCAGCAATCTCTCATACACAGATAAAATGTGTTCAAGGACACAGTAAAACAAAACTAGCACACAAGGCCAGCAGCATACTCTCTAAACTACATGTCTATATATGGTATTGATCTTGAGAGTATTGAGATTTTGTTCCTACAGTCGCTAAATTAGTGATTTTTAAATCTCCTGCAACTTCATTACGTAGAAGTGACTGACAGCCATTTTGCTGTGACAACATTTTCTATAGTGGACACATGCCACAAGTTTGTACAGTTGGTGCTCGCTTAATATGAAAACATCATCATTTTTCTGGTCTCTGGCAGTCACATGAAAACTACAGTCCAAACCGTGCAATCATAAAGCAAATTAAACAAGCAGGAAAAATAAAAAATATTGCATACAGTGTTCTAAGATTTACCCAAACAGGACGTACAACTGTTTGGTTCCCTGCTTTAATAGTAACAAATTTTATTCCAACAGCAGGACGTTAATTGCAGCAACATTAATATTTGAATGAACAGCTTGGTGAGAGTCAGCACTGAACAGCTCCCTGTTGATAGTTGGGATAGCTACTGATCTTGTCAGTATTTTTATTAGAAGATATTTTGATTTGTTATGGAGATAAAAGCCTGGGTATAAATAAAAACATTATTGGCTTCTTTCCATTAAGTGTCCCATTAAGTGAATAGCATCCATTGTTCATGTTAATGATTGCACCATTCATTCTAAACACGTCAGATGTCCATGGAATAAGCTCACATGGCTTCATGCACCTTTTAAAGCAACAAGTAGCTGTCTTGTAAAACAGTTTGCAGCGCTGAACTCATCAGGCTGATGCCCAGCGACGAAGGATCAGGCTAAATGCAGTCAAAGACACAACAATCCAAGCTAGTTAGATACTAACAAGATCATTAAAGAGATACTTTGCTGATTTATCAACCATCTTTGTATCAGAACAATGGAGGTAAATGAACTGTGGTAAATGTCTCTTCGTTTTACCAGTGACGAGATCTCCCTGCTCATTTCTCAGCTCAAATCTGCTGACTCAAGGCTGTTGCTCCAACTGCAGGTTGTACTTCTGCATTTTCGAATGCTCGCCACCACGGACGCAAACAGTGTGGAAGCAGATCTTGGGAAAGCAAGAGATCACGCCGAACCAAACTCAGATCAAACTGTAAAACTCAAGAGTGCCAATCAAACAGAAACCGAGGTTCTATTACTGTATTGCCTATTTCAAACCTAAGATGTATTGAAAACACATTTTAGTGCACTGTTTGGCTGTAATATGAGACACTGTTTCACATATTGGAAAAATCTGAGATCGCTGATCAAATATGAACCAAGCTCCTGTTACTGTATTGCCTATTGCTCACATCAAGTGTTTTCAGAAACTTATTTTAACTTACTGTTTAACTGTAATTTGAGATACTTTATCACTCGGACGCCATTTTGTTTCCTGTGTTAAAACGGACACGCTCGCATTACATCACACGCTTGCATTACGTCACACTCCAGTGAGACCATTCTTTGATCTGGTGAAGGGCAGTGCACAGGCCTTTTCCTCTGTTTTCTCTGATCATGTAGCACCAATTTAAAAAGTATCGATGTCATTTTCGATTTCGATTGCCCCCCCCCCCATAAAAATCAAACCTCATGCTTTATGTTTCCTCAAGTCCTCAACCAACTATCATAGAAATCCTGTATATGTGGCAGCAACCAAACATCAGTCTTCTCTAACTCTTGTGAGAAAACCAATACGTCAAATCCTGAGAGCCAAGTGTATCACAACTTAGAGACTCAGTAGTTTGCTCTTCATGTCTGTCACTTTTGTCCAGTGACTCCATGTTGTTCAGTCATCATAGACCCATGTTTATATCATCTATCAGTGATATGTATTGCATCTCGAGCCTCTGCTATCCTGAACCTGACTGACACCTAAAATCTGCTTTCTTGGCTGCACTGCAATTGTCTATTGTCAATTGTAGCTCCAGTAATCTGTGTTGAAACAATACCGACTATTGTTTGTATGCAAATGTACAGTAATTCCAGCCAAACCCAGTGGGAACAATGCTTCATATAGCCAGTGCTGCTGACCTATATAAATGGTTGTTTCTCTTGCTTAGACAAAGAACAGAGCCTCGTCCCTGCGTACATTATCCTCATTAATGTCAGCATATAATTGACTCGCAATGGGAACGGCTCATTGCATACGTTAACATTATGCAAACTCTATTAGCTGTGTAATGTTGCATGAATTCACCAAAGTGCCCACATAGTCCCTCATTGTCCTGCGTGCCATATCCACTTTTAGTGCCTACAGTGAGTGCGTGGTTCTTCAAAGGGAGCAGGATGGCTAATTGGACTGCTAGCGGTTAGCAAATCCTCAGCTTCATTTGCACAAATAGCCTCATTACACCAGGAGAACATCAATGACCTCGAGGTTGCTGAAATACACAATCACATTCGGAAATTAGTGGTATTTTTGCCCCTATTTATAGCTTTGTTCACCACGCTCAGTGGGAGAGCAGGGTCCCCAAAGCGCCAAACAAGTCGATGGTTCGCGCTCAGATGAACAAGATGATAATGATGTTCAGATAATTTTAATGATGGGTACAGATGTTTTAGCCTTTTGGCTTTGATCAGTGTACTAATGAAGGTTTCCTGTGTGTGATATTTCCATTTTCATTGCATAACTCATAAGGAGAACAGGGGATACATTTTTATCACTGTTGGCATAGTTTTTTGATAAACAAGCACTTGAGAGCCGGTTAAGTGAAATGAGTCTTTTTCCGAATCATGATGCCATCCAAAAAGATACTTACAGGTAGTATATTACTTTACATGCTGTAAATAAAATGAACACAGAAAACATTATGGTGGTATCTGAGAGAGCGCAAAACAAATTCTGAACGCTACAGAATCCACTTTGGGGATGAAATAAGGTGCACACTCGTTTCTGAGTCTGCTCTCTAATGTTGCTCACAGTAGAACGCTTCAGAAACTCAGTTTTTCTGTAACAAACCTGATATCTGCACCTGCATGCTCATGTTATGCCAAGTGAGTATTCCTTTTTTTGGGCTTGACATGGAGTCCTGAAACCTCAGAACACAAAAAGTATTAATTCGTTTTTCAGTTTAGTTCATTTTTTAGTTTTAGCTCAGGATCTCAAACAGGCTCAAAAATTGAATTTCAGTGTCACAATACACCACGAAAGCTGTTTGTCTACCTGAGGTTTGGTTTCATTTGTTTGTCAATGAGTGAATGAGTAATCTTATCCTGGCAATAAAAAGTCGTATTATGTGCTGAATTATTATAAAACTGGGAAAAACTGTGGCATTATATCTTGAAAAGTGTCTTTCAAAAGCTGTTTTTTTTAATTCTCTTCTTTGAGCCCCACAAACAGATTTCCATCCACTTGTGTTGTTAAAGTGTGAGATCATACATTTTTAGTGACAGTAAAGTTAGTTCAAGCAGAGGTAAAAAATAAATATGTTATTTTGTAGTCTAAACCAATGCTCTCGGATCAGTGTTTGCTACAGATGGATAGAGTTTGCATTAGACTTGGAGTGACAGTCTGCTCGCTCATCTTTATCTTCGGAGCCCCTGAGGTGAGTTTGTCCACAGATAAACTGGCTCAGTGACGAGTGTCACTTGCAGGCAGATTTATGCCTCTTAAATGTCGAGCGTGTAACACTCGACCTCAGGCTCCCCTCACAGATTGTGATAGAGCTGAGTGACAAATGAAGAGTTCAGGGGGGAAAAAAGAGATTTATATGCCTTCTTTAAAAAGGTGACACCTGCTGTTACAAAATGATCAACAGCACAGCATTAAAACAAATTAGGTGCTCTCCAAAAGCTTAAACTCGTGATCATTTTGTTTTCATTTTTTTTCTGTTTGCATAATTCTATTATATATAAAAACTGGTCTTCTTACTGGTAAATTATTTTTGCCATGAATAAAACAACCAAGGCTTTTCTCTTTTTTAAGCCTAATTGAAAAACCACAAAACATTTTTTTTTTATGTTTGTTTTCACTTCAAAATAAAGGAAGAAATTAGCTTCTGAAACTGTCACAAAAACAGAAATTTAAGTTATTTTCATAGAGACATCCTCAGCTGGGAGATTACTACTGCACGAATGCCAGGTGGTGCTCATGGGATAATAACAGCATAAACTAATGGAAAACAGTACAATGCAATCAAGATAAAATGAAATAAAGAAATACAACATGGAAAAAGTCTGATGTTGTCTTGCTCTCTGGCTTGTCCAAAAATAGAAAATTGATGACATGCCATACTCATACCCATAAACATGTTACATAAACAAGTAATAAAAACACAGGTTAAAGACTGCAGGGTTACAAAACAGCCCATTCTCGAAAACCTGCAGTCATAAATGGATGGATTGTATGGTTGTTTATCAGTATATGAAACTGAATGTTCATACAGCATCTATATGTTTGTCTGTGCATTAGCATGTCGTTTGACGTTATCCATACATACAGAGTGCAAAGAGGGCAGGAGTCAGGATACTGTACACTGTCTACTCCACTTATGCAAATTTAATAAAGTGATGTTAATATTGCAAAGAATCCAGCTAACACTGTACCAAACACACACGAGTGCTGTAAACAGTCACAGCTTTATATAACAGAAACCCTTCTTCTTCTACAGAGAGAAAGGTTCTCTTTGAAAACATGGTGAATTAACAGCAGGGCGGTGGGAACCGCCTCCATATATTCAGTAATGTTTTTAATTAAATGTGACATTAAACCTCCCGTGACATTAACTGTTTTTTTGCTGTGTGTTTTAAAGGGAGCAGCCCATCTTCAGCGCCAGAGCTCATGTCTTCCAGATCGACCCGGCCACCAAACGCAACTGGCTGCCGGCCAGCAAACATGCCGTCACCGTGTCCTTCTTCTATGATGCCAGCCGCAGCGTCTACCGCATCATTAGCGTGGGCGGAACGAAGGTGGGGACCCTCCACACTCTATACAGTTGCAGGTCGAGACACATAGTTCTGCTAAGATTCTATGAAGTTGGGGCGTCGGTAGCATGGAGGGTGGTGCCTGCGCCCCATGTGCAGAAGCGTTGCCTTGCTACAGCGGTCGCGGGTTCAAGTCCGGCCTGTTTCCCTTTGCTGCATGTCAGTCCCCGCTCTCTCTCTCTCTGTTTTCCCATTTCACATACTGTCCATTAAAGGCAAAAGCCCACAAAAATAATCTTTAAAAAAAAGAAGAGGGAAATGTGACTATAAACCGATAAGATTTAGGTGGTCATAGGTCAAAGGTAGGGAGTTCAAGTATCTCGGGGTTTTGTTCACGAGTGAGGGTAGAATGGAGCATGAGATGGATCAGCGGTTTGGTGCGGCTTCTGCACTAATGAAGAGGGCACTGAGACAGAAGGCGAAGTTTTTGATTTACTGGTCCATCCACGTCCCAACCCTCACCTATGGTCACGAGCTCTGGGTAGTGACCGAAAGAATGAGATCGCGAATACAAGTGGTGAAATGAGTGTCCTCTCTGGGGTGGCTGAAGGAGCTCGGACATCTTGAGAGAGCTCGGAGTAAAGTTGCTGCTCCTTCATGTCGAAAGGGGTCAGTTGAGGTGGTTCAGGCATCTGATCAGAATGCTTCCAGGCACGTCCCACTGGTAGGAGGCCCCGGGGCAGACCCAGAACACGCTAGAGGGATTACATATCTCATCTGGCTAGGGAACGCCTAGCGTTGCTAGGGAAAGGGTCGTCTGGGGTGCTTTGCTCAGCCTGCTGTCCCCATGACCCGGCATGGATGGATAGGACAAAGGTCAGGGTCACTGTGACCTAGTACATCTCATTGTTGTGAACGCAACAATTCATGAACACCTTAAGGGAATTCTTTCAAATTTAGCACAAACATCCACGTGGACTCAACAATAAATGAAGATGTGTCTGAAGCGTCCATGTTTTAGAATATGAAGCTTCTTTGCAGCGACATCCATATTTGAAGCATTGTCAGCTGTCATGGCTTCATATGAGTTTGGACAGACATGGATGTAAACTGTAACTGCAACTTGATTCACGGAGGTAAACAACCTCAAGACAGTAATTCTAATTTTTATTGATTGTAGTATTTCTGCCAAAGAAAGCCAGCATGAGATGCAGCATGAAATATCAAATTAAGCTTCCACTGAGTCCATTATTTCTGAAGTAACATGCTGCAGCTTGTCACACTCAGCAGTTAGTTAATAGCATTTTCCTCATATTATTATATTTTTTTGTATTAGTATTTTAATGTAACGACTCATCATTTGTGCAGTATCATATCTCACTGGCTTGCTTTTTATTTAGCTTCCTCTGCGCACCCTATCCTGAGATTCTTCAAATAAAGAGAAATAAATCTGTTTTCCATTTGGTTGTGGCTGTTACGGGTGGGGATGCATTAGTCGAAGTTGCACATTGTCAGCAGAATATTTATAACACACCCACAGCGGTAATACGGCATCCACAAGCACAGTAAAGCACCTGGGAGTCCCAACTCTGACAGTGTATCTCGTTAGCACCTAAATGAAAACTCTTTGTAGTTATCACCCAGTTGTGCCAATATAGCGCCCGGAGACTTGAGGCTTTTGGAGAGGAGACCAAAGAAATCTACATTTGGCAACAAATCCACCTCATCAGACTGTTCACTCAGGAGTATTTGTGAACAGATCATCGCACACCACAACAAGCTTTTTCACTTAGCTCTTTTTCTGGCCCGAGCTGTTGGATATCTTTATTTGCACGCACACCTCTACAGTCAACCTCCATAGGTTTTTTTTTTTTTTAACTGTTAGTTAAACAACTGCAGATTTGGATGACAATATAATCTAAGTGTTACAGTTGGATTAATGTTGCTGTGTTATTTACTGCTACTGATCCTAAAGGAAACCACAGAACTCAAAGCAGTCACCAGCCTGTTTACTGTAATCAGCTGCTGCACAGTGAAGAGTTGGTCTCTTGGTAAAAAGATGAAAATCAGCATATTTGCTGGTCAAGTACATGCAGAAGAAAAAAATAACAATGAGCTGCAATATATTTGGCATTTGAAGGTGACATACATTATGAATGTTCTTGTTGATTCTGGATATTCTGAATTCTTTCTCCTTAAAAATGACCTTTTTAAAAAAACAAAACAAAAAAAACAGGCTTTTTAAGCACATGATAAATGCATGCAATTACATCCAACTCTTCACCAACTCGCTGAATATAATAAAAAAAAAACAATATAAACCTGAGTTATCAGACAGATGTTTTTGATGTGCTGTAGAGGAGGGCAATGAACAGCTGCATTCCACTTGAAAAGATCACATATACTCTAAGAAACGAATACAACACCTTTTCAAAGATTTGGCAGCCCTACTTGACGTATACTGATACTTTACCAACACCTCTATCAGATTTGTTATAAAAAGGATACCAGATTGATATACCAGTAGTCCTCTGATTAAGACAGGACTATGTTGTATGTATTTATTTAATTTTTGATTTTATTAATATTATTATTGTTGTATTATACATATATTTTTTGATTACTACCCACTCCTTTTGAGTGAGGTCCTCTTTTGGTTTGTATGTGGGGGGGCAGGGAGGTGATTTGGTTTCTGTATGTGATGCAACCCACATATTACATGATGAGTATGTACTAATGCCTTCTGGAAGGAGGTACAAGTTACTCAGGTGTAATGATTATTGCACAGCTTTAAAAACTTCTTTGTCCCTATGTCAATTAAACTGTTAAATGAGGCATTGAAATAGATGGAATGTAGATAGGATCACTATTGACGCACTTGTACTGTTGGGTCCCGCCCATGTCTTTTGTATATTTCAGTCATTGTTTTGTGTATGTGTTTTTTGTGGCTGCAGCAGAGGTGGAAGCCCAAGCCAAATTTCCCTTGTGGACAATAACGTTTACCTTGACCTTGACCATGACCTTGATATTGAAAATTTGAAAAAAAGAAAAAGTAAATAAAAAAATACATCCAAGTGCAGCGCACCTGCAGAATTTGAGCTCGTGCAGCTTCATCCCAGCTACTGTAGAAGTGGTTTTACTTACTTATCAAATCCTGAAGAAATGTGTGAGATGAAAACATGGATGTAAACAGTGCTGAAGAAAATATAACAGTTTGATTTAAAAGACATCACACAAACATAAAGACATAATGCAAAATAATGAATAATAAATGTGTTCCAGTGAACAATGAGTTTGTCTTTATAGTAAATGTCTAAAATATAAATCATAAAAAGAAATAAATTCTTTCTGTATTTGAGATTTATGTTGCGGTTGATCCCTTATAGATTTTGGCTGAACACATTCCAGTGTGCATATTCAACACAACATGTTTCACATCTCCTCTGTTCTCGCTCTGCTTTTATATATATATCCTGAATTTCTGTTTAAGATCATGTTATTTATCAAAAAATGTTCACTTTTCCCACTGGGACCATGTGTCTTATTTTTTTGTTCATGCTATTTACTACTACTTCTTTCCCCTGTGGTGTCAGGCCATCATCAACAGCACCATCACCCCCAACATGACCTTCACCAAAACCTCCCAGAAGTTTGGCCAGTGGGCAGACAGCCGGGCCAACACCGTCTACGGCCTGGGCTTCTCCACAGAGCAACAGCTGCAGCAGGTTAACACCACCCACACACACATACCGTACACACACACAATTCGGCAACATTCAAACAAAATACTTGAAATTGTTTTTATTTATTAGATATTACACAGAGAGGATGAGGGGTAGGAGGAGGGACTGTGGAGCAGGAGAGGACAATGATGTGATGATCAATGAGTCATTTTTCCACCATATTTAATTCATATTAACACAGCTTTTACTCTGTCAATGTCTGACGCAGCTGGATTATATTTACACATAAACACAAAATGACCTTCAGAGAACATCTGTCACACACATTTAATTTATTTATCTTTGTACATTAAATTAAAGGAATACCCCAAATCAAAATGCATATCTTTCCTCTTACCTGTAGTGCTGTTTATCAGTCTAGGTTGTTTTAGTGTGAGTTGTCGAGTGTTGGCCATATCGGCTGTAGAGATGTCTGCCTTCTCTCGTAATTAAATGGAACTAGATAGCTAGATGGGTTACTCAAGATAATCCACAGACCTTGTTGTGAGCAGATTCATGAAGGAACTATTTTCTTTCTACCGAACTACACCCGCCAAACATATTGTAGTCTTTCAATAAAAAAACATTACATTTTAGGCTCTGATGGATGAACGGGGAGAACTTTTGTAATGCGTGTTCTGGGAAACATTAATAAACCAATGTCCACTTCATCATCAAAATTGCATCTATTTATATGAAGTCATTATTATTTAAACATCAATCAATCAATCAATCAAAACAAAGGATGTTATATCACTGTCACAGAAAGCGTGCATCTACTGTTAGCTCATCTAATACCACTGAGCTAGCCAATGTTACAGCTCAGCCGAGGAGGACGCCATTAATATTTACATCTTGCCATGTCAAGACCATGAGCCTCTTGTCCATGGGTAGATGTATACTTTCATCTGCATGGTGATGTGGTTGGCTGGTGTGGTTTACTATTAGAAAAATAGTTCCTTCATGAAACTGTTTACAACAAGGTCTGTGGATTATCTTTCAAACCCGGCCATGATTTCTGGAAAGAGACATTGCTGTTTAGTTTTTCAAATGTTTTTTTTTTATTTTTATTTCTTTATAATTTTGTGTGCACTTTGAGCTCCAGAAGCTGAGCGTTATCTAGTTCAATTACATTAGAGAGAAGGCAGACATCTCTACAGCTGATATCTCCAACACTTGGCAACTTACACCAAACAATCCGGACTGGTAAGAGGAAAAATATGTATTTTTGACTTTGGGGTGAACTGTCCCTTTTAAACTGCCATCAAAAGTGAGTGTAAAATATGCTTAGATTACTACATTGAAATTACAGTATAAAAAAGTGTCAAAGGTAGCTTTGGAAGCTTTAAGACAGTGATGATGTAGGTGTGGTGTGTTTGAGTTTTCCAGTTATCTCTCAGCAGAGTGTAACCTCAGTCTTGTGTCTCCACCTGCAGTTTGCAGAGCAGTTTAAGGAGGTGAAGGAGGCGGCCCGCCTGGCCAGAGAGAAATCTCAGGAGAGGTTTGAACTGGCTAACCCTGCTCTCAACATTGCAGCTCCAGAGGTAAAGCACTGCTCTACTTTCTTAAAGCTTGTGTGTGTGTCTGCCCACACAAATTTCCCTTCTTATTTTGGCTGATTAGAGGAAGAAACTCCAAATAACCAAAGTTGTGCTGTCATAATAGATATGACAAAGGCCTAATCCACCAAAGCAAGTGAATAATAAGGGAACATTTACATAGTAATATATGCATTTTGCTATGGTGTTCTGTTAGTAATTTTATATTATAACAATAAATCACCTTATGAAAGTTTTTCCAATTGCTAATTTGAAACTTCCACCACAGGGAGGTGGAGGATTAGTCTGAGTAATCAGGACGTTGTTTCTGAAGAGACATATTACTGTTGAGTTTCTTAAATTGAGTTTTGAGATGCTTTAAGTGACACAAATAAGGTTCATTCACCTCTATTATACTGGGACGGTGGAAGTATTCTCAAATGGCAGAGATAAAAAAAAATCAAAGCTATCTGCATTGAGGATAGTTTCATTCCAACTTACTGAATTTGGGGTAATGAGGAGTCAGAAAAATAGGATTTATTTTTTTTTTATCAGTGTGGCCATTATAAGGAGCAAAATGTCCACCAAGGGAGCTGCCACAGTTAGCTAGGGTTTAAAAACCGCTGGTCTTATTCTGTAAATAAAATCTGAGAAGCTTACAGTGCAAGTGTTTGCAGTTCAGACTTTAGAGGAAATGTATTTTTAAACATGTGGGAAAAGTCTGGATATGGCCTCTAGTAAGGACGACAGGTTCAGGACCTCAAAGGGACATGATGGTGTCTGTTACCCCCATGCCCATACGACAGAGCCACGCAGTAACATCTCAATGAACTCAGTGGCTTTGTTTCTATTTTAAACATATACAGAATCACGAGGGATTAGATGTATCCCCATCTGGCTGCTCCATTATTCTCCCATTGGTTAACTCCATTAAAAGATTTCATGCATGACAAATGGAGATGGGAGGCAGAAGGAGACGCTGGCGCTGAAGGTGTTTGGAGGGGCAGTAATGGCCGGGACTGAAAGAAAGAAGAATGAGGGATCAGGAGAATGGAGATTGGGGAGGGGGGAGATGGAGGAAGGGTGGAGAGCTGAATCATCTATAATTGAAGGGAATCTGGCTGCTGCTGAAAGGACAATGGCCAGCTTTTATCCTGCCGGCGTCGGTGATTTTTTTTTGGTGGACTTGATAACTCTTGAGGTTCAGTTGGGAAAAGTGAAAGTTTGTCTGCAGTGGAAACTTTCTGTCCCTGAGCTTTTCCCCCTCCCAAAACAAGCCGCCCTGTCGTGACATTACAAGTAGATCACAAGACACAGTAATATTTTTTCTGGGGCAGTTCTTCTGACATTTACAGCATCAAAAATAGCATGCACCCTGTTTTGGCGGCTGTGATTTCAACTGTACAAACACGGAGGAAACTAACTTTAGTGGGGCGTCAGAGCTGCTCTGCTAGTCTTGTTTATTAGTTAGTTCTGCCAAGTATTAGCGTGTTGGATTGTTGTAGTGACATAGGTTCATAACAGACTAAAATGTGTGTGTGTGTGTGTGTATTAGCACTACGTGGAAGTCCTAACAAAGAGCCACTCAGCAGGTCTGAGAGACTGCAGAGTCACGCTGCCAGCCACGACCTCAGCTCCGAGACACTCAGATAAGAGCTGATGGTTTGTCTTGTCTGTTTATTCAGCGAGGACAGAGAGAAAACACCGCTGGGTACAACAAAACAGAGCATCAATACCAAGAAGGTCAACAGCACAAGAAGTGTGGTGCACAAATTGAACAATATTTCATCAAAGTAGCTGACATTTAATGGTGAAGTTGTATTAGATATTGTTTTCATCAGGGCCGGGGGGATCAGCCTTCTCAGAGTGTCGATGCTGAACTGAGCTGCACAGATGCAGCCGTGAGACTCGTAGGTCACAGGTCAACTGGCTCAGTCATTTTTTCTTAATCATCCTCCACCTGTTTACATAATGTAACATGTGTCTTCTGCATGAGGACCCACTATACGATATTATCACGATACTTAGGTCACGATAAGTGTTTCCAGTGTTGGTTGATTTTATGGCGGAGTGGGTTTAGCATTAGCTTGGCCGTCAGTGGCTAACGCTAAATCTAGATAGTGGAGTGTGAGGTGAGCCGCCATGTTCGTGGTATTCTCGCAGTATTTTATTCTCATATGACACTGCTTGTCACTTGCATGTGTCATATCCAAGTCCTCCTTTTCTTCCATGTTAAAGAAATTCTAAAAAAGTCCAGACATTTAATTTAAGCACCAACGTTGCGTTTCTGATTTCTTTCTCCAGTGCGTCCATCTTTGTTTTGATGAACTTCCTGCCAAATGCAACTGACTGAAACCTCTGTTGACCTCGCCAGAAAAAGAAAACATCAGTGCCATCTAGTGGACCTAGTGCAAAATGTGTATTTGCAAAAATGAATAATGTATATCATAAAAGATCGATACTTGGCGTCAGTGTATCGATATAATATCACCATGCAAAATATTACACTACTATGCTGTACTGATTTTTTTTAGTCATAGATTTGAATTTTGGATCAGACAACTCAAAACTAATACTGATAATACTGTCACTCTCCTCTAAATCAAAATACATTTTGTAACATGATTCACCCTGAAGTGGAAAAAGTCCTTTTGATGCCTTTAAACTGCAGATTTGATTTTAAGCTCTCATACTTGAGACATTGCTAATGTCTGAGTGTATTTGACAGTAGATGGCTACTTTCCTTTTGATCACTCTAATATCTCTAACTTTTAGACTATGGGCAAGACAGCAGCACAAATCTAGTGCGAGTGCTGTTGAGGTATTTTCAATAGAGATGGCTGCAGCTGATGTGAAACTTCCTTCTCAAGTGCTGTTTTCAAAGTCTGATGGTTAAATGGTGCAGCATGAATGTGTTGTGGTACTCTTACTCACAGATATATTCAAGCAACATCATCACAGCTCATCTCTGCATGTCTGTTTACATTTGTCTGTTGCTCAGTGCTACTCAACGTTTTGTTGCTCTGATTGGTTCCATATCTAACCAGTTGTGTCTAGAGGCAGTTTTGTCTGCCACCGTTGATGAAGCCCCTTGCAAAACGTAAATGAAAGGAGAGGCAGGGTGGGGGACTCGAGTCACATGACTTGACTTGAGTCAGATTTAAGTTGCAAATTTGAGGACTTGCTTGAATAACATTAATTAAAGACTGGACTTAACTTTGACTTGGTATTCATGACTTGAGACCTGACTTAGAGTTGACACAGATGACTTGCAAAGACTTGACTTTTTCAATAAATATTTACATTTTTCTAGATATTGAGAAGTTATAGGGATTTCTGGTGCAATGTGTGCAAACCTGGCAACCCACTTGGAGGTCACGGACCAGCAGTGGCCAGCGCACAAGGCAGCAATCACTGAGTGAGCTCGTCCAAAAATAATAACATTTGGATTCAAGGATGATGTTGCCGTTGACGGTAGTAAAAAGAGAACAGTGGTGTGCAAGATCTGCAGCTCAGAAATCAGTGACATGACCACCACAACATCCAACTTTATCCATCACTACAAAACCACAAAGAAACATGTGTGAATGTGTCTCTTTAGCTTTAACTTCTCAGCTTAATGGATCGACTTGAACTGCTTGATTCTTACTACAGTAACTGTAGTGACTTGCTTGAGACTTGAGACTTGCACATGTGTGACTTACTCCCACTTCTGCCAGGAGGTTCCAGACATAATTGCATTTGCGAAATTGGTTTGGCGATGCCTCACAAGTCACACACATGTGTGCACACATGTGCAAAATATTGGTATGTAGGAATAAAAATGGAGAGCACAACAAGGCATTTGTCAATCGCTGTGAGGAAATGAAGCATAAAATTCATGCCTTCAATTTGAAATGGGGAGTCAAACTGCACACACAGAGGTGAGAGGTCAGGGTCAGTAAGTGGAGGCTTCACATCCTGTTACCACAGCAACCAGAGGCCTGTTTGTCTGTTGGGTAAAATACACACAGCAGAGGGACACATGGTCATGCATACACACATGCTAAATCGATTAATCAAGCACATACGAACACACACACACACACACACACACACACACACACACACACACACACACACACACACACACACACACACACACACAAACACACACACACACACACACACACACACACACACACACACACACACACACAGAAACACCACACGGATTGAGCTGCAAGGTTAGTCGCAAGCACACTGTGCTGGTTTCTAGAAAACACAGCCGTCATTGATTTTGTGTCAGGCGGTAAACACAGAGGTGGTGTTGTGGTTATTATCACATCTTCTGACTCACCGCTGCACGTTGTAAAACACCACACTGCTGACTGCCTGAACCTCTGTAATATAGAAATAATACCTAATCAAAGCTGTTATAGAGTGTGAGTACACAAGGTTATTGTACGTATGAACTAGAGCCAAGTATTGATGGCAGCTCCGGTGTGGCTGTTTCTCCAGTTAAGAGCTCCATTAAGGCTTTTTTACACGAACATCTGAAACCTGTTTAAAGCTTTTCACAGACCTCTGGTCCTATGGTGAGGAGAACAAAACAAAAAATCACAAACTTTTTCAAAACTGGAGTTTTAGGTAAAAGTGATGCTTGAAAGGTCCAGTGTGTAGCATTTCGGGGGATTAATTGGCAGAAATGCAATATGATACAATAGGCATGTTTTCGTTGTTGTGTTTTAGTTATCTTAGAATGAGCCGTTTATATCTACATAGGGAGCGGGTCCTCATCCACAGAGTTCGTCATGTTGCTCCACCATGTTTCAACAGTAGCCAACAGACAAACCAAACACTGACTCTAGATCGGGCCGTTCATGTTTTCACATTGGTCACTTTAGTTAGAGGCCCCTCCCAGATGAAAGCATCAGAAACATGAAACCGCTTTATTCAGTGATTTTTACCGCTTTTTATTCACTAGGTCTGTTTGTTTTGAAGAGACCTCTGTGGATCAACCGGTGAAAACCTCCTGAATGTCTGGATCTTAAAGGGATAGTGCACCCAAAGCCATTATCTACTCACCCATATGCTGAGGGAGGCTCTGGTGAGGTTTCAGAGTCCTCACATCCTTTGCAGAGATCCAAGAGGAGAGGGGGTAGCAACCCAACTCCACCTAATGCAGGCTGGGCGCCCCAGATTAAAACGTCCAAAAACACATAATTGAAACCACAAAATATCTCCATACTGCTTGTCCATAGTGATCCAAGTGTCCTGAAGCCCTGATAGCCCTGAAAAGTTGTTTGGAAAAACGGCATTTGAACTCTGTTTTTAGCCTCATTGTAGCCTTTAGCTCTAACTTCCTCTCTGTACACCGCGTTCACATGTGTGTGCGTGCTTTCACTGGTCTCGCGCGCACATGTGAGCGCCGTGTACAGAGAGGTTCAGAGCTTCAGGACACTTGGATCACTACGGACAAGCAGTATGGAGATATTTTGTGGTTTCAGTTATGTGTTCTTGGACGTTTGAATCTGGGGCGCCTTCCTAATGGAAGCCTCCATTAGGTGGAGTTGTGTTGCTACCCCCTCTCCCCTTGGATCTCCGCAAGTGTTGTGAGGACTCTAAAACTTCACCTGAGCCTCCATCGGCATATGGGTGAGTAGATAATGGGTGAATTTTCATTTTTGGGTGCACTATACCTTTAAGTTATCTGAGAACACACATTAGCAGGTGCTGGGCTAGCGGCCATGTCTTTGACATGTCAAACGGTGTCGGAGAAACACTGATTTGACACATGAAAGAGCTTTTTTTTTCTCTTTTTTCAGTTTTTTTTTAACTCATTTAGATCAGCTGGTCCTTTTGTTTTAGAGAGGAAGAGGCTTCTACAGATAATTCATCTCTTGGTAAAAACCTCCTGAACAGTGAACATTGAACAAATCCTAAGTGGGAGATGTAGCTGGTTGCAATCTGCAGTCCTCACAGCTAGCTGCCACTAAGTCCTCCTAAATCTTACACGCTGTTCCTTTAAATGTTAGTGAATGGAACATAAAATGTCTCTAGCTGCTAAATGTTAGTCAAAAAGTCAAGAAGTAGAGGAAAGTAGTAGTTGATATTACTGGAAGTAAACATACATGCAAACCTTACATCATGATAAACTGGTGAATCTACAGAAAATGCTGGTTTCTTCAGCACTAGAGGTATTTTATCTTGTTTTATTTTCCTCTTCTTTATCAGTTGGTTTTGCATCACATTCAGCTGGTCAGTAAAAGCCCTGGTCAGTGACCATCTACAGTGTTGCAGAGCTGTATCTGTGCAGCCCGGAGCTTTCTGGGCATATTCTGCCTCTGATATGTGGATGGCAGCAGGGGATCTGCATGCGGTAAAGCTGCAGCTTTCAGGCTTATTTGCAGAGCTCAGAGATAAGATGGAGGAGGAGATGGTGAAGTTCAGTAAGATAAAAAATGAAGAATAATAAACAGAGCAATACAGAGCACATCGTGGAGCTGACAAGTGCAAAGAAGCAAAAAAAAATTCTGTCATGAAATAACATTTATGGAATATATTTATTTTTTAGTAGGTGCTTCATTTTTATGGGTTTTAGTATTGACACTCTTAACCATGGCCCTACTTAGGTCACCTGTTGTGCAGCTAAATAAAGCTTCTTTTTTTTTTTTTACAACAGTAAAGCAGATAAATAGTTATAAAATAGAAATGATATTGCTGAAATATTAAGACTAATAGAAGATAAATTGTTGTTTGTTTCTAGAAAATATATGTTCCCATATCAGTCCATCATATCTGGCAGTTTTACACAGGGTTATGGGACTATTTATTGGCCAAGAACAGTTTCAAGGCAACCAGAGGAAACTCCAGGAAGTAACTGGTCCTAAAAGAGAAATAGTTTGTGCCCCGTAAAACTGCAAGTCATTTATATGCGTGGGTTTTTGTTAAACGAGATATAACGTGTTAATTAGTGAGCTTTAGAGGAGCTGGAAGGCTGATTTTATCACCACTGGACGGAGCCAGGCCAGCTGTTTCCCCCTTTTTCTAGTCTTTATGCTAAGCTAAGCTAACTGACTGCTGACTGTCGCATGCACTCTGCAGACATCCAAGAGGTATCCACCTCAATAGATTGCTTCATCTTACTATCTTACTATATAGTGATGAAAACTCTGTCTGTGTGTGTGTGTCTGTTCCACGTTTTTCCCCTCACTGACTTGGTCAATCCATGTGAAATCTGGCACAGTGGTAGAGGGTCATGGGAGGATGTGAATGAAGCAATATTACATCAATTGGCCAAAGGGGGGCGCTATCGCAACCGATTGAAATTGCAAACTTTGAATGGGCGTATCTCATGCCCCGTATGTCGTAGAGACATGAAACTTTGCACAGAGATGCCTCTCCTCACGAGGAACAAATTTGCCTCAAGAACCCATAACTTCCAGTTATATAGATTTTCCGCCATTTTGAATTTTTTGAAAAACACTTAAAATCGATCTCTTCCTAGGAAGTTTGACCGATCTGCATGAAACTCGGTGAACATAATCTAGGAACCAATATCTAAAGTTCCCTCTTGGCAAAAGTTGGAAAACTTACTAAAACTGAGCTTCTATAAGGCAATGAATATTGCAGAGGGCGTGGCTCATCACATAAAGGTGTATAACATCTCAAGGGTTAAACCAATCACCACGCAACTTTGTAGGCATATGACCACACATAATCTGAGGGGACCCCTCCATTATTGACCCCATCAAACAAAATGGGGGCGCTAGAGAGCTAATTTCTTATCTAGGCCTAACCGCCATATCGATTTTTACTAAACTTGGTAGATATGTAGAACAGGACGTCTCAAGGTTTAACTCTAATTAGCACCTGGGTGGCGCTATAACAACAGAAAAATGCTTAAAAATGGCTAAAATGCGACCGATCGCTGTGGCTCCCCCTGTGGCCAAATGTTTGGTTTGTTTTTTTTTCATATTTTTGGTATGACTACGTCATGGTATGTATGCTGTACATAATCACGGAAACTGTCAGTCATTCTGTCTGTCCCACGTTTTTCTATTCACTGACGTAATCAATGGTATATGCTCAAATAAACGCATTAAGAAGACGACGTATGGTGTTAATGAGCTCAGATGCAGGACGGTGGTGCTTGTCAGACAATAAAAAGGTCGGGACCACTGAGCCACACAGTGAAGTAAATAAATGTCAAGAGGGCTGTATAAGAACTGACATTACTGCACATAAATCATCCAAACAGCAGTGTAAACACAGCAGGACTCAGAGCCAGTTTCTCTCCGCTGACAGGTAACAGCTGTCATTTGTTTGCGCCTGCTGATTGGAGCTTTTCTCCTCGGCTTTCTCCTCCCATGCATGGTATCTATGCAGAGGCAGAGAGGCAAACAGAAATGCCAGTCATCAATATTTTAAACCACAGACTTGGCATTAAAACCAGCAAAAAAGGTGTGTGTGTGTGTCTTTGTCTGTGTGTGTGTGTGTGTGTGTGTGTGTGTGTGTGTGTGTGTGTGTGTGTGTGTGTGTGTGTGTGTTTTGGGCCGTGTCTGCTGTGAAGTCTGGAGGACAGGTACTTCAAGGGAAGCCCAAGTATGTACGCTCTGATGCATGGACACATGAATAAATAACTCAGGTGTGTGAAACACGGGGTGTAGAAACAGGAGCTTTTCTGAAGCCAAGGGAGAAAATGGACGGATGCTGGGATAAATAAGTAAACAGTGTAGATGTACTTAAGACGAACAGTGGTGCAGAGACGTCATGACGAAAGCTCTCAAGAAAGCTGTTGAATATTTAAAGTATCTGGGATTTCCATCGATTACAAGGCGACCCTCCTCCGGGGACCCCTGAAAAGTTTTTTTAGCTGCTGCTCTGGGATTTAAAATACAACACACATTTCTACACATGCATCATTATTTTGCAGATCGTGTCCATGTGGATGGTTTTTATTGGATTTTATGTTTTTTTAATTGTATTTCACATTGTTGGTGATAAAATAACGAAGAGGAAAACAGGAATTTGTTGAATCTGCATCTTTAATCCATCTGTCTTGTTGTTGCTAATTGCTTACCGCTCACTTCCCAGGGTCACATGTCACTTAAAAAAATGTGGGCGGGACTGTGACCTCCTCTTCCGCTTTTGATACACTTAGTTTTATTTGTTCAGCCTCTGCTTCTTCTGTTCACTCCAAACAAACCTCTTTTATTATATGTAACTTATTGCACGTGTCTGTCTATCTCTATCTATCTAAAATGAATCAGTACCTGTGCAGAAACAAAGATCAGACAGACAAAGTGGAAAGCAGTGAATGGTGAAGCTTTCATGAGCACAGGATGCAACACTGTGTGGTAAAAATAACGCTATGGTTTTAATTATCTAACAACTATTCTTTCTGTTTCTCCTCATCTGCCTCTTTCCTCTCCATCTCCCTGATGCATCATGGGACATGTTCATCTCTCAGCTCTCCCAGGTGCGTGAAAACACACACACACACACACACACACACACACACACACACACACACACACACACACACACACACACACACACACACTCCACCCCACCCCACAATCAAAAAGCAACACAAAGACAACCATCTTCTTTTGTCTGAGCAACTGCGGTGTTCGTAGTCATGCGTCTCAGCGTTGCACGGACTATCACGCTCAATAATTCATCTGGAGTCTGATCAAAGTTGACTTCAGAGCAAATTTAGCTTCAAAGCACAGCTTGTGTTCACTACAAAACAGTAAAAGCTTTGTTAACGACGGCAACAGCAACATAAAATTTGATCTGCTCATTTTATAGAAGATGCACGAAATGAGGCAACGTGCAGCAAAGTTCATCTGAATTTGTTTCATCAACATTGAGGAGATCCAGACTGAGCACCTCCCCTGAGAACAGACAGTGTGCAGAATTGTCCTTTAAATGTGAACATTCCTTTGAACTCTGCCTAATTAGTCGTGGTCACGGGCTTGTGCTCTAGTGTCTCTGCCTTGTTTCCACTCAGCCTGTTAGCGAACAACATACGGAAAAACTGCTGTAAATTTGTAATTCCATTTATGACTTAAACATGATCCATAGCATAAATTATTCAGAGGAACGCACAGCCGATCCGTTGGCTTTGGGGTCGGACTGGAGTTGTCTCAGCTTTGATTTTTCACGTTTTCGAGCTCCTTCCTCTGGACACGGCTCTGAGTCGGCTGTGTTTTATCCATATCCATACATAGGGTCAGACACAGAGCTGCTCAGCTATAGATAATAAACCATCGTCCTCGGGGGAATACACTCAGGCTCGCTCAGATTAATAATACAAGATTTTTCTCCAATAAGTGCAGGGTTTTAATGCTGCATCGAGGCACTTGGTCGTTTACAGGTTCAGGTTTAGGTTACCACGCAGAGAGAAGACGAAAGAAGGGGATCGGGTCAAGAAATGTGCACAAGCTAATTCATCTGCAAGCTTTTAAAGAAGAGACTTTCTTTCAGTGTTTTCTTTCAGTGTCATAGCCCACAGCCTCAAACTGAGGAAAATGGTTCACAAAACTGTGTGAAAGGAAGCTTGAACCCATTTCTGGGCAGCAGGGAAGGAAAATATCAAAGCAGATTGGTCAGACTTGACTGTGCCAGGCTGGAGTCAAGCCATCTGCATGCTGTAATGTCATACTCAAAGTCTCCATTTGACACGAGAGGACGATAAATGGCTCTTCTCATTTAACCTGTATTTTATACTGCACTGTATACTTTTAATGAGGTAAGAAAAAAAGAAAGCAAAGGCAAAGACTGCTGACTTTTATGTTGCAAGTAGAGCTGTTTACTTCACTCATAAATCACCTTTTGACTACATCTGTTCCCAAATAACGTCATGTCCAACTGTAGTAACCAGGCTGCAAACAAGGAACGAGCTGAACCTTCTTGTATTAAAGCTGCAGATCCATTCAGTGATCAAACTAAAGGTCACTGGTGTGATATGTGAGACACAAACTGTATCATTTGTAGCCCTAATCTCTACATCAAAATGCTGATTCTAACTTTCACGCTAACTTCATAAGTTAATGTGGACAATCAAGTACGAGTCAATAGTAACTTGTATTAGTGATATGATGGCACTTCTGGTTTTACTCGCATCTAAACAAATAAAAAAGAAACCAGTCACATGGATCACTGATTATTTAGTTTCCATCAAAAAAACAAATGATAGAAACCTCATTACATTCGTGCCCCCGTGTATCACTGTATTATTAGTAATAAATGGATCATAAAGTTAATCTGTTGTTAAAATTAGCTCAATCAAAACTACAGTATCTGGATGCTTGATCTATTGTCTCATGGTTTCATAAAAAGTGCAACTTGACAAGAAAAGGCTTGAATGAAAATGAAACATCATCTTGTAAAATCTGAATTACCTGAAACAAGATTATCTTAATTGGTACAATACAGCTATAAAATATAAGATTTAGTATACAACAGAATGATGATTTACAAGAAGTGCTCAGACAGAAATGAAAATGTGGACATTTGCTGAGAAAGACTATGTGATGTGAATAAAAGCTACAGAACAGCCACTGAACTGACATTTAAGCCCCGTTTTCACCAAATACTTTGGATATGGTACCTTTTGGAACAAAAAGGTAACCCTTCAGACATGGTACCTAGACCCTAGAGTTTCCATTGTAAACAGTACTATAATGTGAGCAGGGTTATTGCCACTCACTGATCCGTCCAGCACTCACTGTATTTCCTCATTACCTGTGACACAGATGGAAGTCTGCACCTCGTTTATCATCCACAGAACGAGGTTGCAAGCGGACATTTTCAGAGCAAAATAAAACAGGCTGCAGTGAGAGTCTGTCTCCATGGGATATTTAAAAATAGCTGGTTTGTGCATCTGGACCTTCTAAGGCAAGCTCATGGGTTTAGTGTTGTCGGAGCCCACAGGAACGACGATCCACAGCGCTTTTTTTTTTTCCTCCAAGTGAGGATTGGGATATATGCAGTTCATATAGCCCGTTCGAAATTAATATATGTAAACACTTGAAGATCCACTCATTACTAAAAGTGTTTGTCATCCAAGAGAGACAATAAAAACTAAAGTGATGGTCAAAATTGTTAAAGTTAAATGGTGTGCTGATTTATTCAGGTCGTCACCTCACTGAGTAACATTGCAAGTTAACCTTCCAACTTAATAGTTGCCGGCAGTCAGACCAGTGAATTAAGTTATTTTTTTTCTCTGACTCCACATCCTTTCTTCTTATAGTTACAGTCCACTATTATGTAACTCTCCACAGTATGAACAGTAGTTACATGAGCCTCAAAACCAGCCACAACTCAGCCCTGAGCAGAGTGACCGTGCGCTATTGACCAATCAACGGACTGCAGTGTTCACAGCTCCACTTTCTATTACCAGATGTGTGCTAGGTACCCCAGCAGAAAGGGGATCAAAAATGGGGACGGTATGGTTCCATTGGTACCATCCACAACTGTTCACAGTGGAAACAGAAAAAAAGCGTACCGAACTGAAATGTACAGTACCGTACTGCTTGGTCTTAAATGGGGCTTTTAATAAAGTTTACAATGACATGACCAAATTGTAACTAAAACTAGCTTTTAGTAAAAAGATTAAGACTGATAATGTAGGTCAGGTGCCAAAATAAACCTATAATTACACTAGTGTTTTGGTACCGAGTGAAACCTGCAATGTTGTGAGTCTATTGCCAGATGTGCAGTGATATCTCAACAGACACAGACATTACAGCAGGATTACCAGCATGTGCGCATTTTTTTACAGACACCAGATGAACGCTTGCAGCGAGGAACTGTACTTCAGTCATTTCCTGTTGAATCAGTGTCCAATCATATCTTTGAGGCTGCATGAAGAGAAGGCAGCTGGGCTCCACACATGGCTGCTCGCTCTGCATGGAGCCTGTTTACAGGAGCCCATATGGGACATATCAGGCTCTGACAGGTTGTGCTCTGTCCCGTCCCGCTGCGGTGTCTCGCCTGTTTTGTTTTGATGACAGGTCTGGATATAGAGATAGTAATAGACCTGTCACCAGCTCAGGCCTGAACCTCTGGGCCAAATCCTGCACTTAAAGGTTCAGTGTATAGGATTAAGGGGCATCTATTGGAACAAATGGATTATATTCATAAGTATGTTTTTTGTGTATAATCACCTGAATATAAGAATTGTTGTGTTTTTGTTACCTTAGAATGAGCCGTTTATATCTAAGGAGCGGGTCCTCTTCCATGCAGTTCACCATGTTGTTTCTCCAGTGGCCCATAACTGCCAAATCAAACACTGGCTCTAAATAGGGCCATTTGCGTTTTGGCGTCAACCACAGTAGTTGTCCTACACAGTGGGCACACGGGAGAAATTTCAGTTCTGCAACCTCACCACTAGATGCCACTAAATCCTACACACTGGACCTTTAAGTAAAAGTAGTAATACCACAGTGCAGGAATTATCTGTTGCAAAATAAAAAAAAAAAACAGTACTTAATTAAATGTACTTAGTTACTTTCCATAGCTGCATTTAGACCACCCACTCTGAATAAAATAATGTAGTGCAGACAAAAAGTGCCAGTTGTACTCTGTTAAGTGCTCTTGTCCTCTAAATGATGGCCTCTTTCTACAAGAAACCAAACAACTACAAGAAACATATATTTTCCTTTTATAGTTTTCAACACTTACACTAAAGGTGCTAATACAGAATGAAACTAATGCTGCATTAACAGGGCTGCTATTGATTTCATTTCAACTTTAAATAGAGGCAATGTCCTGTTTGTGTTCTCCTCCCTTTTGTTTCAGCAGTTATCGGAGGACCGCCATTCTCCACCACTGCTCACAGTCAACGGGCCGGGCGAGGAGAAGCTGTTTCGCAGCAAGAGCGCCGAGGTGCAGCTGACGGCTGAGAAGGAGAGGGTGAAGAAGATGTTGTCTGAAGGGTAATGACAACGGCCATATTAGAACAATATTGAAACAAAAGACACCAAAAATTATGTATTTACTCTCAGCAGTGTTGCATCTATTGCATAAAGGTGATAGATCAAGGAAAATGTGTGCAGTTTAGCCTTAAATACATGTAGATCATGTGCAATTTTGATATGGATCAGCTGTAGCCTAAATATAACAGAGCAAGGTTTTTTTCTTATTAGTGCTTTGTTCCAAATGTCATTATTAGTTTCACTGTTTTATTTTAGTCGTGGGTTCTCCTAGTTTGTTTGAAAAGATTTGCAGGAAAGACGCAGTATGGTTTTTAGCTTCTGGGGAGTCCAGCAAAAGTCTGAGTATTGGATTGTCTTCAGGTGTGAATTCAAAGGACAGAATGTCTTGTCAAGTATTATTTCTAAAGAATCTAGTGTTGAACAGTGAGAGTTTTGATAATAGTTGATCAAACGATGCAAAATGTCTGATTGTGTAGAGATCTTTTTATAATGACTTTTCCTTTTTTGGTCCTTTCTCTAAATGCAACATCTGAAAAAGATGAAGAGAATGCATGGTAGTGCCAAATTGGAGTGTGTATTGATGTTTTTGGAAGCTCACAGAATTTCCTAATTTGGTGCCAGATTGTCTGAGCGTTTAACAGTGTAAAGCGGTTCTCTGTGAAAGTGGCAGGAAGTGTAGGTAATGAAAAAAAGAAGAGCAAGGAGAGAAAGTCTTAAGGGCAAGTTTTTATTTATTTTTTAACAGGCAGCAACTGAGAAAAGGTCAGATCTTTCTCCTCGTTCAAATACATACTGCCAGTATATCATGACTCTGATGGTAAAAACATGGTAACCACAGGCCACCATATTCCCTGGGTGTCTGAATGACATAACTATAGAGTCAATTGACTTCAAGTAAAATCTAGGGATGAAAATAGGGATATTCTGAAATAAGTACAGAAACCTCGGCAGGGAAACCATCTTAATAGCAGTCACACTCCATATCTCAATATTCTGTTAACTTGTTCAACCTTTCAGTGAAATTAATTTAAAAGGAGTCCTGGGATATTTGGATAATTTAATGCCCAAATACTTCATACAATCTGAGTCTACTCTTAATTCAGTGGTATTCAGAAATTGAGGATCTAGGTTTGCTCTAAGTGACATAAATCACTTTTCTGACAGTTTATGGTGCAACCTGAGTCTTCTCTAAAAGAGTCGCTGGATTGGATGGGGACAGATTGTTCGAGGTCACATACAAAGATCACGATGTCATCAACGTAAAGGAAAATCATGTGGTCTCCCCCCACCCAGTGTTACAGGCTTGATAAGTGTTTGCTCCTTTATGCTGATTGCCAGAGGCTCAATGGCCAAGGCAAAGAGAAGCAGCGAAAGGGTTCAGCCCTGCTGACAGGAAAGGGGGGACAATTTATCCTGATTTGTGAGGATGGAGGCAGCGGGATTAGAAAATATCAAGTGTACCCAGAGACTGAAAGAAGCACAGAGACCAAACCTCTCCAGAACTCTGAATAAATGCCTCCACTCAACCTGGTCCAAAACCTTTTCAGCATCAAGGCACGAAATGGCTTGTCTTGATGATTTATCAAATGTGTAATGCTGACATTTTTTGAGCTTAAAAAAGAGAATCTGTTGTTGATAAACCTGGTCTGATCTGTATGAATATTAGATTCTGTGCACTTATTTAATCTGCTTTCCAGAATTTAACATCGAAATTGGCCAATTTTAAGCAGGGCTAGTCAAATAAATGTAGTGGAGTGAAACATACAATATTTCCTCGTTGGGATGTAGTGAAGTAGATGGAAAGTAATGTAATGTCAGACTGTAGTAGTACAGCTGAGTACATGTGTTTGGTTACTTTCCACCACCACCTTATAGTTTTACATTAATAAATTGAAATGATCAGAACATGTGCTCAGACCTTGAGAGGATCTCATTAAAAGCACTTTAGGAGACTTTGAAATTTTTATTTTGTTCGACATGCTGCTCGTGCATCGAAACAGCTTCTATGCAGGCGAATGTTAGCTTTCTTTTCCCTCAGAGGGAGCACAACATTATATAAGCTGGTGCACTCCCACAATCAACTGTATCTGTAAATCGCTGTGCATCACATGGTATGTTCAGTGTGATCTGTTCAAATCAAGAGAAAAAGGAACATTTCCATCATGAGGACTGTTTAAATACGTCTCACTGATGTTTTTTAATAATGTTCTTCTTTTTACTCAATATAATATAGATGAAAAAACCTTTTATTCTAGTGCAGCTATAACATTCATCTGACAACACACTTAGATTTTATTTTGGATATTTATTTGACAACACAAGGCAGAGAGACAAGAACATGAGGAGCAGAAAGAGAAGGACATCATGCAGTAAAATGTTATGCTCAGAGCTTCTGATGTTTTTGAAAGAATATTTGACTTGCAGCAACACATACTGTACACCATAAAAATAATAACAACAGTCTATAGCAATAATACACAAAACACAGAGACATAAAGCACGCATTGATAGAAAACAACGGAGAGAGCAGCAGATGTGAGTGTGTGGGAGTGCTGGAATGGAAATGTTATCTGGTAGAGTTTAGAAAGTTTACTACGAAGGCTGTAATCCCGTCTCTAACCCCGAGCTCGGCTACATGAGCAGATGGAAATACCCCGAGCACTTTGTTGAGCTCTGTACAGTGAAGGAAATTTACTAAAAGCCTGTCTTTGCAACAATTATAAGAGCATTTAAAGAGTGAATACTCTTCTAAGGCTTCACAATTTGACAATATTTATGAAATGTTTGTATCACGATGCTTTTTCGTAAGTGTTTCAAGTGATTTTATTAGTTTATGAGAAGATAGCAGGAACAAACTTTTCTCACTTTTTCTCCGGCCCATATGGCCCAACTTTTCACCAGAATTCACTGAAAGCTGTTCACAGGTTTTTGAGATATCCCTCGAACAAACAAAGCTGAAAACATGACCTCATTGGCACAGGGAACAAGTTTTGTAGAGACAGCACTCTGGATTTACTCTACAAACAACACATACTGTTATCCATCCAGAGAGCCGAGCTGGTACCCACACCACAACCGAGGGGGTTCTTTTTGAACTGCTGTTTGATAAAGGTGACACATAACTGACAGCAGGAAATAAAAAATATTTTGTAAACTGGAAATATTTGTGGCTGCAGCACAAGGTGTGGCTGCAGCACAGAGGAGCGTCACATTCCTGCTGACTGAGACACTGTAGATTCACACAGTGAATCCAAATTTAAAGTGCAATGCTAAGTGATATTTTCAGCGATTTATATCAAGTTAAAGATCATGGTTTATCTCTTTGGTCTGCTACTTCACTTCTCTCACTCTCAGAGCTCTCGTGGCATTGTTTTCAGCCACAATAGGAGATGTTATCAGTGAAACAGCTCAAAAATCTCACTGTACACGATCTGCTAGGCGCCAAACAGCAGGCAGACACAGTTAGCAACTAGCTGGTTAACATAAGCCCACCTAACACTTTCAGTATGGTACCTTTGGAACCAAAAGTAACCCTTCAGACATGGTACCTAGACCCTAGCGTTTCAACTGCAAACTATGGGTAGGGTTGTTGTCACTCACTGCTCCGTCCAGCACTCCTGTATTAGTCTGCACCTCGTTTATCATCCACAGTATGAGGCTGCACGCTGAAATTTTCAGAACAAAATAGAGCAGGCTGCCGTGAGAGTCTCTCTCCATGGGATATTTAAAAATAGCAGGTTTGTGCATTTAGTCCTTCTAAGGTAAGCTCAGGGTTTAGTGTTGCCAGAGTCAACAGGAACGACGTTCAAACATTGCTGGCAGTCGTCCAGTGTAGTTTAAACTCCAACTCCAGCTGCTGCAAGAGGCAGCAAAACATCCTTTCATTTTGTAGTTAGAGTTTACTACTAAAACCCTCCACGGTATGAACAATGGTTAAATAAGCCTCACAGCCAACCACAGCTCAGCCCTAAGCAGAGTGACAATCCACTGTTGACCAATCAATGGACCGCACTTCATAGCAATGTTTAGTGCCAGATCTGTGTGTCAGGTACCTCAACAGAGGGGGGACGGTAAGGAACGATTCCATTGTTACCATCCACAACTTTTCACAGTGGAAACGGGAAAAAAACGTACCAAAGTTAATTGAACTGTACCGTACCGTACTGCTGAGTGAAAACAGGGCTATAGTGGACCATTTAGCAAATAGAGAGACAGATATTTCCCTCAGGAGTTGGTAGAGACCAAAAACAGAGCTAAAAGAGAGTTCATTTAGGAATACATTCAGCACATTTTCAGAAACTCGACTCCTGAATGATGATGTTGCTCCATGATTGCAGGATTTTTAACTGTTTGCCAAGAACTGTGCCAATTGCTGAGTGATTGCTGTAGTTGCTCTGTGTAAAGCATCTTTGACTATCCTGAAAAGTGCTATACAAATCTAATGTATTATTATTATTGTCATTATTGACAAGTTCAGTAGCTCAGTCCAACCAGAGGGTTGCCTGTTCAAGTCCCCATCCGGACCAAATATGGAGCGTGGACTGGTAGCTGGAGAGGTGTCAGTTCACCTCCTGGGCACTGGCGAGGTGCCCTTGCCCTTGGAGTGCATGTATAGGTCCTGTTTGTGCATATGTGTATGTCGGACCTGTGTGTAATTGATAACAGAATGAAAAAATTGAATTTCCTCTCAGGGGGATTAATAAAGTATATAAATAAAAAAAATAGAAGTTGTAGGTATGTCAATGTTGTTTTCATATCTTGTTTCTGTTGCCCTGAAGTGGCCCAAAACTTCACTTACTGCAGGTGAAAAGGGATACCCTCCCAGTGATCATTTGTGTATCAGTTACTGACCCGTGTTACACTGAATTTGTGAAGTAAACTTTGTTTTACTCATATGCCTCCACGGTGAACGAAGAATCCAAAAAACACAGAAATTCTTGATGAATTGGAGTAAATGGGGGCAGCATTTAACAACATGTCAAAGCATCCATTTACAAAGTCAAACAACTTGAGCAGTATAATCCAGGTGTCATTTATCCAGCTGTATGCTAATACCCAAACACATGCTTTTTTACTCAAACCTTACTATTTGAAACACTTCCACATAAACAGCCTCATGCAGAGATAAGTTGTGTGCCTGGGCAAGGTCGTCATTTGAGCTCAGCTCAATGAAATGCATGAGCAGAGTTCAAACACACGCACTTGTCCAGACCGCTAGTTGTATGCAGCAGAGTATGAAGAGAGCGAGGACATGCAGTGCTGGGGTCTATTAGGACCAGGACCAGCCAGGGATTTTTGTGCTTAACTCGTACTAGAGACTAAAAGTCACGAAGAACAAACAGTTTCTTTAACAGCAGTGAATGAGTGCTCTCCTGAGAGATAACAACTCACCCAAAGCATCACAGACTGGCTACTCTGGGGTGTAAGAAAAGCTAACTTTCAGCTCTTGAGAAAACTAATTGCATTGATAAACTAGAAGAGCAGAAATGAGACAATCAAACATTTAACACAAAGCAAAAAGTGTGTGTATGTCGGTGTGTGTGTGTGTGTGTGTGTCCATGTCTTAAGACCAGCCAGGCTTGACTGGCGCTGAATTTAGCAGCTCATAATTATCATCATTATGGTGCCCATTATTGATCACTCAACCTTCCATCTGAGACCAGGAAGCAGAAAAAACACTCATACCCGGCTGCTTTACAACCTATTATCCCAACAGTTTCATTTTATGATTGTCATAAGCCTACGCAGGCTTTTTCCTCCTGTTGCTATGGTGAGTAGTTTTATGGTTGCCAAGCTGTTAGTTTGGTCGTCATGGCAAAGACTGTTTCCTAAACCCCATCTTCTTATGTGATAGCTCTCTGGATTATTAAATATCCCACCTGGATCCTGACCTTTTCTGTCACACAGAACCTGATCCATCTCTCCCTGTGTTGGTTTATTTCTCCCACAGCACCCCCTGTTCTCTGTAATTCTCCGCTGTAAAAGGAGCACACTGTTCTGTTCTATTGCGGGGTATAAGCCAAATTGTTGTAAAAATGCACACAAAAACACCCCAGAAAACAAACCACACTGACTATTGTGTTATCTGTTTTTTAAACTGGGCAGGACAGGAGCATCTGAAACCGTGGTGGACTTATTAGTTCATAAAAAGACTTGTGCAGGATTGCATTGTAAGCATGAATGACAAAAGAGAAACAAAAGAGAGAGAGAATATTTAAAGGGGACCTCTTATGCTTTTCCTTATCTTCTGTCATATATATAATATTGCAGTGTTGGATGTTCACATTAAACACAGTGGAAGTTTCAAATAATAAGGTAAACATATGTAAAAGTAATCACTGTGAGGAAAAACCTCTTGCTTCCCAAAGTTTGAAATTTCTCCTCAATTTCGGATCATATCCTCCTGAGACCCTGTGTCCTAGTGTGAGGACATCACATTTTGGGTTGACTTGACCTTGTACTTCGTTCTACTTAACTTAGACCTGTTGTCCCACTTGACCCACTTTTTTGTGCCATCTAGTGGTAATAAGAGCACAGTACACTAACCTATAGTCCTTTTTAGATAGGAGTTGTGAAAATTTGCAGGACAGCCCAATCAGTCTTTTTTCAGCATTGGCAGTATGAAAACAAAATCGGGGAGTGCGGCAAAATGCCACCTACCTACTTTTAATGCGCCTTTTTCGGGGCAATGGGGGCGTGAGCAAGTAACAAAACATGTAGCTGAACGTAAACAGTGACGTACTCTGAGGGAACAGCTCCTCCCACAAGTCTTCAACAGCCCCTCCCGTTGCGGAAGGCCGCCTCGGTCTTTATAAACTAAAAGGGTTCCACCAATATGACTACCCTACAAGGCGGAAAATTGGGCACCTCAGATCAACGTACCAATCCGACTCTATGTGTCTAAATGCGCACAGCTTGCTGGCAAAACGGCCCAACATTCACGGATAATCTGGCAGCGTAAAAGGGGCTTATGTAAAAACAAGATGGCTGCCATCTTTGCCAAGTCAGTTTACAGCCGATGCCGACTCAAAAGTGGACAGGGTGCAAAACCTGATCACATTTTATGGTTGAAACTTGTTTATTTATGATTAATAATGTTTGTAGTTTGATGTCAACAAATTTGACCAATTTTAGCAACAGTACAAGATAAGACACTGTTAATTATGAATTACTTGACACTGTTCGAAGACATTTGGATTTAATTATCATTGACAGTGTTTAGTTTTTTTATACTTAATGGGTCCGATTGATCCCAAATAGGTAGGAAAAATTAAAATTGCAAACAAAACAAAAGTTCGGGTCTCATGAGGATATTTGATTGTGATCTTATAGAAGCTTTTATTGCTGATTTTTCATAGTAGAAAGTGCTGCTATACTCAGTTACAGTCATTGTTCCAACTGCAGTGACGGTACAGAGACACTGAGATATGCAAGACCAGGAAACACAGAGCAATCAGAGCAGACTGGACTTTTTTGGGACAGGGTCTTAAAGAGACAGGCGATAAAACGGAGACAGAGGGTGAATACAGGTGTTCCAGCACAGACAGAATGAGGTAAATAAAGTGTTTTTTAAAACATTAAATCATATCAACATGTTCTAGAAGAAACCCAAAATGCAAGTATGAACCTGAAAATGAGCATAATAGGTCCCCTTTAAATGATTAAAATTATAGGTCAAAAAATAAAAAGGTAATGAAAAGTCACATTTAAGGGTAATTTACAAGTCTGTGAATGAATCTGTTTCTGTGTCAAACTTCTCTGAAAACCTCATTGCTCTTTAAATCAAGTAAATGTCACACCAAATGTCTCCTAACAGCTGGTGCAGCATGATATAAATGTTTCACTTCATTACCTCATTATCCTCTGCATTTTCCTCACCAGCAAAGCTTCTTTCTGACAGCGTAACATTCGACCAGCATCACGTCTTAAAAGCTGCACTAATCAATATTTTTCATATTAACAATAGATCAAATGAATATGTGAAATATGAAAGCTCTGATTTTAAAAAAGGGCTCAGATATACTGATAACCTCCTCAGAACCAAGGAAAACAGATGATTCCTGCTTTAAGTTAGGTCTCTGCGTCTGTCCCCTCAGGTCTGTGTGTGAGATAAACCTGGAGGCTGAACTCTTCACCCTGCAGGACAGTAACTCCAAACTGGTGGAGGCACTGGAGGAAGCCAACAGCAGCGTGGAGCAGTGGAAGAAACAGCTGGCTGAATACCAGGAGGAGACGGATCGCCTCAGAGACCAGGTGACGCACAGAGAGTGGACAAATGAACACACTCATAATACAATATCCCTGCAGCTCATAACTCATTGTGTTTGTGGTCAGGTGTTGATGATTTCACTTAGCAGTCATTTCTGAGGCTGCAGTTTGAAGTGTTACAAAGGAAATACTCTACTTAACAACATTTTGAGAGATACTCTCGACTCATCTCATCATTTTTAAAGTGTTTGCACTGAGTGTTTGCACCAGTAGTTCAGGTCACAATAAGCCATGTAAACAATGATACACAACAAGCTTTCACAGTATGAGAGGATGAATATTTCCTTATTCTGGGACACCTCAAAGTGTATTATCACACCATGACCAAAGGGATAAAAGAGGCTATATTTCAATAGTTTGTAATCTGTTTAACCCATTGTTGGGTCAGTTTCAACCGTGTGAGTAGCGTGAAGCATCAGTGTTGTTGCCATGGTTACCTGCAGTTTCAAATACTGTGCCTTGAGTGGCAGTTTTCCAAGTTTTGTTTTTGTTGTATTTTTGCAATCAGAATTGAGGGTCTAAAATACAGGTTCCCAACCTGGGGGTCCTGACCCCCACTAGGGGTCACCAAAGCTTCATAGGGGGTCGCAAGGCCTTTTTAGTTTTAAGGGGTGTAAGAAAACTTTTTTAAAATAATATACAGTAGTCGTAGTAAATGCTGTATCACTACATTACATTCATTTCTTTGATAAAAGCTAAATTAGTTTGTTATTTTTAAATATAGATTATTATTCAAGTTGTAAACTTAAAAAAAAAAAATCTTACAGGATAAGGGCACGGTGTAGCTATATTCACAGAGCCTTCTCTCTCTGCTCAACAGCCTTGTCCTGCATTAAAAAAGGTACATAGTTAAAACAACCAAAGAGCTGACAGAACAAGGGTCAGGGAGAAAAAAAATGTTATTATTATTAGATTTTTTAAATATTTAATTAATTAATTAATTTTTTTTTTTTTTTAAGATAGGAAAATCTAGCATGAAATTGGGAGAGAGAGAGAGAGACAGGGCGACACGCAGCAAAGGGCCTGAGTTGGAATCAACCCACGGCTGCTGCGGCAAGGACATACCCTTTGTACATGAGGTTGCCACAAGCTCACCTGGTAGAGCGGGCGCCCCGTGTTCAAAGGCTAAGTCTGTTCAAATGAATCCAAAGTGCTTGTTGTAGGGGAAGTGGGTTCACTATTTGTGTTAATTGTACAGGTTATCACTTGCTCTGTACTGTTATTGTTATGCACTGAATGTAATTTGAAATTCCATGATATATGTAATTTAGTCGGGGGTCATCAGTTTATTCAATGATAGAAAAGGTGTCCTTTAAGGAATAAGGTTGGAAACCACTGGTGTACAAAGATGCCGTTTTTTCTGGACAGATTTTTGTACTCTATGAGATGCATTTAAAATTGACTTGACTATAGCACCACTTCAGAACCATTGTTCCCCTGCAGATCAATCAGAAATAAGTATTTTCTGTTGTCTTCATATAGATCAGTGTTGTAGGAGGTCCAACAGTCAACACTTTAGTCACCAAAGATAATTTAAAGAAATACAAATATGGCAGCTACTTGCATAAAACAGGATGGTTCACCTCAATAAACCCGGATAGACTTCCTCTTTTATTTCACAGTGCTGAGTTAAGTGTTTTCATATCAGTGCTGCATTATGTGATGCTCTGCTTCCTGCCAATCATTTCATACCCAAAGGAGGAAATATGTCCTCCAGCAAATCTCTGCAAAACAAGTCACTCAATAAACATTCCATGTCTTTTATTTAGGGCATCTACACCCACTGCATAGTCATTCTCTTTAGTGTAGTTTAAATATGTGTGATCGTTATATGATCGTTAAACATAAAGATTTTTTGCAGTATGCATTACTGGGTGAATTATAAACTAGACTTATTAAAAAGGAAGTATGATCAAGGTCATCCATATAGTGAGAAGTAAAAAAACAAACTCTTTATTTAAATCAAAGCAGAATGATGAGTGTATGATTTCGCTCTGTGAAACATTTTCCTTCTTTCTCTCACTATGTGCCTGCTCAGATAGCAACTGGATATTATGCAGATATTTTTTATTCATACGTCTACAACTATCACACTAAAATCCCCACATGGACTTGGTCTCTTCCAAACTGCAGATGCATTTTTCATCCAGCCCCGCCTCCTTGGGATATTTCTGTTGACAGGCTCCCGTGATAATCGCAGGGCCAGAACGCAGACATTTCATCTTTAATTTAGGGAGAGAAAATTATGCCCTTGGTCAAGCTTAAAAAGGCATCTTCAATGCGACAGTGCTGCCGCAAACCGGCCTGCCATGGAACTATTACCACTGGTGACAGAAATTGGCCCTTTTATTTTTAGCGCACTCTGTGGTTTCATCTATCTCTACGAGACCAGGTGAAGGTTAACCCCCCCAAACACACACGCAGCTACACACACACTGCAGCAAAGTCAACCAGGTGGCTGGAAGTAGAGCAGGCCTCTAGGGTTTGGCAACGGGGTGTTGAGGGGGGCAGGGATTTTTTTTTTTTTTTTTTTTTTGGGGGACAGGACACCCTATACTGCCCACCATCCTCCCCCCTCTCTGCCCCAGTTAGAGGAAGAAGATAAATCATCATAGGTGCAGAAGAAGAGAGGTTGGCTGGCTTTTCCCTCCCTCGTCGCACTCTCGGCTTCAGCCATGTTTGTGTTCCACCATGGCAGAGGGTTTATTTTCTGGGTTTCTGGGTTGACTCTGACCTCTTCTTGGTTTTAATGAGAATTAGCAACACATGTAGAGCGATACTTAGGTTATATAGTGTATGTCACTGAAGGATACGTGAATAGCTTCTTTTGTACTTGTTCATGTTTGCTTTTTTTTTCACTTTTGCTTTTTTTTGCTGTGTTAATTTTTTGCTACATTTGGAATAAAAGTACATGAATCAGATTTGTAAACATGCTCGTCGGCGATAGTGAAAGTAAAACCCCAAGTTAACTGTGGTTTGGCGTTTTGCCTTGCTATGCGTTTTTCCGGCACTGTGCCTCTTAGATGCCAGCTGCTTATGCTCTGGCAACCTGGTCGTTACCATTTTTTAAAGCGGTGATCCCACCTGAGCACTGAAGGGGTACACGCCATCCCAGAAATATCAGACTGAGACACCGCCACACACTTTCAAACATACGGCCTGGGGGCCAAAACTGGCCCGCCAAAGGGTCCAGTCTGACCCACTGGATGACGTTGCACACGGAATAGTAAAGCACTTGTTAAGGCTAAGAGGCGCCAGGTTTAAGGAGCAGGTTGAACGACGAGTAGCTTTCCTAATGTAAAATGTTTTTTTCACCCCGACCATGATACGTCATTGACTTTAGTTTGGTGTGGTGATGTCAGGACTACTATACAGGAGTGGAAATGTAAAGAAAAATGCACATGGAATGACAGTGAGTGAGTACCAGACTGACAGAATGTGTAAAAACTGAAAAATATTGTTGAAATTGCACTTATTCGTCTGAAGGCATCACAAACTGTTTGTCATCTATTTTGTAAATGGACGAGCGTTTTTAAAATGTACTTCTTTAAACAAAAAAAAGGGAAAATTTGGAGGTGTTTATTATTCATAGGATGTTATGTAATGGTTTTACTGGTCCGGCCCACCTGCGATGAAATCAGACTGTATGTGGCCCATGAACTGAAATAAGTTTGACACCCCTGATTTAGAGGGATACTTCTGTATGAGTCTATATATTGCTTTTTTTTTTTTTTTTTTAAATCCTGCATAGTGTATCTTTAATATCTGTTGTGGGGCCTTTGATGTTTGAACAACCACAGGGGCCCAAACAAGAATACAAAATACAACAAAAAGCTAAATAATGAAAATCAAAGAAATTTGATTTGCGTCCAAAAACCCATAGTTCCTACGTGACTGCACTGTTTGCCTTTTTGTTTGTGTTTCTGAGTTTTGGGGATTTATTTTGAGCAACTGTGAATTTTGGATGTAAATCAAATTTGTAGAAACAGAACAAAATTAATTCCATAGATAAACATTGGTAAACTCTCCAACTCTGTCTAAAGATAATAAGCTCAGAGTGTGCATTCCTCCACCAAAGCAGCACAATTATAATTTTGTCGGGTAGTTTAGTTAAACTTATATAAGAGCCAGGACAGAATGGTTCTGACCAAGACCATATGTACTCCTAGGAGTGAGGGTGATATGAATAAATTCCTTTACTATGGTATAAGAGCAAATCCTCACATCTGACGAGGTGAAACCTGAGAATATTTGGCATTTTTTCTCAAAAATAGTTGCCAATTACTGTTGCAGAGAATTTGGAACATGCTGACTGAAAGCACAGTAGAGACTCTACATTTTCATCCATATTTTAAACAACCAGGGTCCTCATTTGAATCAGCTGTGTCTGCTGTGAAACTAAAGTGAACAAACCTTAAGACATCCCAAGCAGGAAGGCACTCCTAATGTAACTTTGTAGAATATAGTGAATAAGTTGACAAGCCAGGGTGCTCACTGTTTGACAGTCAACATCTGTTTTTTTCCCTGCATCTGCATCGATATCTTATCTTATATATATATATATATATATATATATATATATATAACACAAAGATTTTTCAATCTCCTGTCAATCTGTTGAGAGTAAAACGTTCCTGGGAACATTAATTTAGAAAAAAATCAGATGTTTCACAGGTTTCTCTCTTCATGTATATTTGCGTTCAGAGACATGGAGCTGGTGCCTCTGGGGACAGTAGCTGTCACATACAGAGTGGATGTGAAGGGGTTGAGTCCTCTGGGATCATGTGGACCAACCCCCACCCCCTCCTCAGCCGGCGGCGGTTTTCTGAACTTGGCATGCGTCGTGGCGTAGCGTGGAATCTATAAAGAGACACTTTGAAATTGTCTGTGAAAATGCAGAGGAGATGCTAAAGGGAGGGAAAGGAAAATGTTGACATGGGAGCAGAAAAACCCTCCCTCCCTTCACGCTCACATTTACATTTCAGACATTGAGCAGATGCAGATAGAATTGAAATGTAAGAAATAATAAGCGTTGAGAGGGTTCCTGCATCTCCAACATCAAAATAACCAAAACATAAGAGGTCAAGAGTTAAGGTATCTGTTTGACTTGCCCTGTTTACCTTTTAATTTTTATCTCAGATTTCTTTAATGCTCCCTTATCTATCATACATTGTCAATACAAAGACACAGCAGCGTCTTCACTTATCAAAGGTTGAAAAAAAAAATCCTATTACCTTTATGTCTGTCTGTAACAATCTGTCAGCTATTTTCTCAAATCAGATTAATGGTTTTGTTTTTAAAATTGTAGAAAATAGAGGAAGGATATCCATCACAATTTCCCAAAGCCCAAGGCATCATCTTTAAATTGCACAGTCCACAGTCAAAACCCAAAGATAGTCACTTTAGGTATACAGAGGACCAAACAAAACCAGCAGATATTCACATATGAGAAACTGGAATTGTGCCTCATACAGTAACCCAGTGTTTCCCATACATTGATTTATTTAATCTTGTTTCATTGTATTCATCCAGCCCCTCCTTGCTCGGCTCTTTCTCTCTCTGTTTATCAAATCACAAATAAGACAAGAAAAAGCTACATAGCTGCTGCACTGTCCCCCTACCTTGCTTTCCGCTGCTGTGGACTGTATTCCCAGGAGGAGAGCAGGCTGCAGCTCTGAGATGGACCTTCGGTTGGTGGCTGTAGCAGCTAGAATTCAACCACACACCCTTAAGGCCAAGTGTTACAGGGGGCTGGTGGCCAATGGCAGTGCTGGGTCTAACTTGTGTAATGGCAGCAACAGAAAGTTTGCTGATCCAGTGGTGAGGTTGGGCTGAGTATTTTCCTGCTTTGCAGTGTAGACAGTTGTTGCCAGTGCTGGAATAGCAACTTTCTCTGCAGGACTCTTTGGCTTTCACCAAAGGGAAGTGCATGTGGATCTGCATTTGAAGAACAGCCAATCAGAACGCCCTCTTTCTGAAAATATTCTCTGATTGGAAACAGCCTCTCTTCCTGGGCTTTTAGATTTTCTAAAGCCTGAAAACAGAGCCAAGAGGAGGTGCAGAAAACTAGTGTTCTCTCAGTCCACTTGAATTACAAAATGCTCAAAGGTTATTATGGGATTTTTGCCCAATGATGCCAAAAATAAGCAACCTGCCCCAGGTTAATAGTTTCAGCTTTATACGGCACTGCGATTTCAATTCTTACGCTCGTCACAGCTAAATATTTCACCAGCAGTCAAGACATTTAAGATTATTCCAGTTATTATGAGTAGAGATGCACAATAATATTGGCAATGAATATTGCATACATTGAATAGTATTGTATATCATGTCTCCATCTGCTGGTGGGCCATCGCAATAAGAGTATGTGTGCATAATATGATGTTAAATCCACTACAGAAGAGACTTTATGATCAGTAAAATTAGGTAAGGAAAAAAGCAGAGATATTGGTATCAGTTATTGGTCAAATGAGTTGTTACATATCAGCAAAAAAAAAAATCCAATATCGTGCATCCCTAATTATAAGTAGCTGTGTATAAAAGATGAACAGCCCCAGTGTAAATTAGCAAAGAAATGTTTCCCCTGTCAGCTTTGATCACATTTGAAGTCTGGTTCTACCACAGCAGCTGACAGTAATGAGTCCACACTGACATGCACAGGCACATTTGATCCGTTTAATCAAATTAACGCAGGACTCAGAATACTCAGACTGTCCTGTAAACCTTTTTTTATATTTAATTATCTTAATGGGAGGACTGTCGGATTAGACCTAATTATTCAACACACAGATTTATGAACAACACATCCATTTTCTAGCTCATATAAACACATTGTTGAGATTTATTTATCTTATTAAATACTGCAGAGGTCAGAGCGCCAAGGCAGATGTAGAAAACAAGCAACGTGATGATGTCATATGAGTCTTGTCTGTGTTTATATGAATCTGTGTGCAGCGTGTTATCAACTAATCCTGTTATTGTACTTGAAGCTGTGTAAAGTCTCAGGACACAATTAGATTATTGTCTTAATCTGATTACTCCCAGAGCATGCAAAAATTGTGCTCTATTATTTTTCTTTTGAAAGCCCAGTGGCACCCCGAATCTCAGCAGTGTCAGCGCCTTGAAGATACACAGTGAGCCACAAACTCTAAATCACATCATGTTCAGACTTCAAAGGCTGAACAGTTTGTCCTTGTTTAGTCAAACTGCCACTCACCGTCTCTGACTTTTCCATTAATATGTTAAACACAAGGAAGTGGGTCAAATTGGGAAATTTTATTTTTCATGATTTTTCACAAGGTCACATCGCTTCGGCAATTAAAAAAAAAAAAATAAAAAAAGTCTCCAAGGCAAGAGAGTTTAGCACTGTGACCACTGGGCGTAAAGCTTTTTTCCATAGTGGCATCATAGTTGGGTGCTGGTATTGTGTGTGTGTGTGTGTGTGCGTGTGTGTGTGGAGATTGAGGAGAGATGAGAGAGAGAATGAATCATCATGTGTAGATGGATATATGTAGGCGGGTAGGTGATGACCCTCTGTTCGTTCTCCTCATCTCCATCAGTAGTAATCATCAGACTTAAGTGTATTTGTGTGACCATATTATTGTGTTTATACGCTGATGTTCGTACAAAAAACCCTTTAATGCTAGTTTCGCTGGTTACCCTGTTTTTGCTGGAGGTGAAGGATCATGTGTTGTTCTCTGTTTTTATGAAATTACCCCATATATTAGGTTTATACAGCCTTTTCAATGCGTCTCATTGGACAGCTGCTAAAAATGAGATCCCAGTACTTTTTCTCATTACAATGGGTTTCTGTTTACCCTTGTTTTTTTAGCAAGCAGATTTTTTTTCTCGTGTTTGCCCATCAGCAAATTATGGAAAAACCTGATTACATATTCCCATGAAACCTGGACTGATCAGCTTCAGACTAAATTGCTTAGATTAGATTATGAAACTAAATCAGACAGAGACTCCTGATTTGACTCCCCTTTTTGTTTTCTTTTTTTTTGGGCCCCACAGGATCAATTTAAAATCAATTTAACATTAGAGGAACTTTGTGCTTGAGTGAAACAGCAAGATAAAGAGTTGTTCAGCATTGTTGAAATTCATGGTTTTTATATGTATCGTCGGCTGCTGACTTTCATCAGTCAGACTCCGAATGAAAACTGTGTCGTGTTGTGTTTTGTGCACTGTTATATGTAACATAATCTCTGTAAACAGAGCATATGTATGTAGAATCTGTCTGCAACGATATAAGATTTTGGTATCAGAAGTGATCCGATTTCCATTTGTAGTTTGAATAATATAGACCAGTCACATTTGAGCTACAGGTGAACAATCTGCATGCACACACTGAGTGATATGCAATCTTTGAACTTATTGGCTTATTGGTCTGATAACGATTTAGCTCTTTATTCTTTATGTTGGCAATAACTGTGGCCAGAGGAATTATGTTTTCAGGATGACTGTCCGTCCCTTTCTAATGAACAACGTGAGGAACCCCTTTAGAGAATTCCTTCATATCTGGCACAAATGACCACTTGGACTCAATGATGAACTGATCCAATTTTGGTGTTCAAAGGTCAAGGTCAATATGTTCTTGTGTCCGTCTCATTCTCTTAAACGTGATATATCTTGAGGGCATTTCCTTAAATTTAGCGCAAACGTCCACATGGATTTAACTATGAACTGATAAGATTAAGGTGGTCAAAGGTCAAGGTCTCTGTGACCTGGTACATCTCATTGTTGTGATCACAATACTTCAAGAACACTGTCAGGGCATTCCTTCAAATTTTGCACAAACATCCACTTGGACTGAGCAATGAACTGATTTGAGTTTGGTGGTCAAAGGTCAAGATCACTATGACCTTGCATATGTCTTATTGTAGTGAGTGTCTTAATCCCTCAAATTTGGCGAAAAGAAAACTAATAAGGATTTGGTGGTCAAAGTCTAACGTCACTGTGACCTTACAAAACATGTTTTTGGCCGCAACTCAAGAATTCTTGCACTAATTATGGCAACATAAAACACAAATGTCTAATACGCTCAAATGATAAAGTGATTTTATATCCAAAAGGTCAAACGTGAGCTTCACTGTGACATCATAATGTTCTCTCATAACTAAGAAACAGAAGGGGAGACATTTGGTCCAGTACTACTGAATTTACCTTCAGGACTTCACCTCCATAACCATTTCTGGGCTTCCTTTAATATGATTTTTTTTATGATGCCAAAGTATCACCTTGTGGATATTTTGTCTTTGAGCAAAGTCAATGTCCATCAAATGCATGCAGGGCATGCTCAGCCACAACCCATTTTCTCTGAATTAATAAGACAGACATTAGTCAAACAGAAGGGGAGACATTTGGTCCAATACTGGATTCATGACACTCATCTTGGGTGTCCATCTTTAAACTGTGCTGATTTTATAAATCTTCTTTGCAGCCAGGTTGAAGAAGTGTCTGAAACATCCATGTTTTAAAATATGTAGCTTCTTTGCGGCAACATCCATATTTGAAACATTATCTACTGTCATGGCTGTATATGACTCTGGACAGACATGAAAATAAACTGTAGTGTAACTGGTTCACGGAGGTATACAACAGCATATTTATCTGCATTTGTGCAGATATCTGTTGACAGAGGTCAGTCAAAATTACTGGTGCATAGCAGAGGAGGTCTTCGCCTGGATATCCACTGGCTACACCAGAAACCCCAGAATATTGGCAGTTGCCCCCAGAGGCTTATCTTTGTTAGACCGATAGCTGATGCGTTCCAAGTTCTCTTGTCAGAAATATAAATTTATTGATATATTTTGATTGTGAATATTTGAAATGGTTTCAAAACTCATCCCATTACCAGCTGGACTTTCTCACACTCTCCTATTGTTAATGTTTTCTACAGTCATCCTTCTGTTCTTTTGCTATTTACCAAGAAAAGATGAGTCATCATTGTCATGCTGTAGCCTTGTTAGATTTATCTTTTAATTAAAAAATAGTGTATGGCCTTAATGTCAGTTTCTCCCGTGGTATCAAAAATGGTATCAAATATTGATTTTATAGAAGACATTGTATTCAAGTTAGAAATTCCAGTATCGTGACAACCCTAGTTCCAAGATTGTACTTACCATGACCTGTATACTCTACTGGTGCTAGTTCAACTGCACCTACTCCAAAGACCACTTCCTTCCATGATTTCCTTCTCTAGTCCGCAAGCTTTCCTTTCGTAGGATGGCGAAGGCAAGACCTGCCCTACTCTCCGTCTGACTGGCTTGTACTCATCGCCTTTGTTGTTTGGGTTAGTTAGGTTTAGGCAGCAGGGTTGAGGTTAGGGTTAGGGTAAGAATGTCAGGGCAAGCTAGACAGAGGCAGAATAAGGCGGAGAAGGGCAGGTCATGCTTTTGCTATTCTTGGAAACACAAAATCCACTTCCAGTCCACCCTTTCCTGTTGCCTCAGGTCCCGTGATGCCAAACCTGGGATGATGAGGCCTTTTCAGTTGCTGCTCTCTCTTTCTGGATTTCTTTACCTTCAGTAAATCAGCCCCCACTCTTTCAACATTCAGAAGATCTCTCAAAACCAACCTGTTTCAATCGTCCCTTCCTTCCTAATGTTCCCCAAACTCCTGGATTTAACGTTATTGATGTAGAAATGTCAGTCTGTGTGTTGGTCCAACACAACTGAGACTGAAATATTTCAGCAGCACAGAGAGAATGAATCCCCCTGACTTTGGTGATCCCCTGACCTTTTCATGTGCACCACCATGAGGCTTAAGCTTGTGGCTTTGTGTTCTTATGTTTTAATAAAGATTTGATGGATTGAAGTACAGCCTCAAAGGGTTAGCATGGCTAGAAACTCTCAGTCTTCTTATCTTGAGAAATGTCTGAGAAAACTGAAATGTGCTTTCTAAATTAGATTTATATGTATTGATTGTGTGTCTGTGTTCCAGGTGGCAGAGCTTGAGGCCCAGCTGGGGCATCCTGCTGCTAGTCAGACTGCTAGAGAGGAGCTGAGTCGGTCACTGGAGGAGCTGGAGGCCCTGCTGAGCGCCAAAGATCAGGCAAGACATCAGTTCACTTGACTGCACACTGTCCGAACCCATTTACCATCTTAAAGAGAATCCCTGTGTGGAGAGCTAGCTTATACATACACCAGTGCGCTCAGTGTATTACCAGTAATCACTTGGACATGTTTGTTTTTGGTTTGGGAAAATGGAGCCTCAGTGTCCATCTGATATTCATTTATATTTTGGAAGAAAAAAAACCTGGAAATATTCAGTAAAAATGTTACTAAGTAAATGTATTGAGCCAGGAGAGCTGGAAATGTTGAAGTGCCAGTTTGAGTATTTTTTCTCAGAACCGTCTTTAAGGCTTTTAATGAGATCTTTCTGGTTCAATAATCTTGTTTTTCTCTGAAACAAAAGATAATTACTAAACAAAATGTTGAGTAGAGAATGTGCTTCAGGGATTTTACTTATGCCCTTTCAGTGTCTATTTCTACAAAGTCGCTAATTTATCTACGACGCATTGTAATTCTTCAGACAAAGAGAGCTTTGATAAATACCACAGCTTTCCAGGCTTGAGACAAGATGCAGATGTCCAGAGCTGCCACCTACAGTACATGTTAAGTGAAATTAGGACTCTGATTCACCTTCATAACCGTTTCCGGCCTTGCTTTAATATGATTTTTTATGATGCCAAAGTATCACCTTGTGAATATTCTGTCTTTGAGCAAAGTCAGTGTCCATCAAATGCATGCAGGGCATGCTCAGCCAGAACCCATTTTCTCTGGATAAATAAGACGGACATTAAAGTGAAATATTCCCTGAAAGCAGCTCGCTGCTGTCCTCCAGCCTGATTAACATAACCATGTCTGTCACCTCATCTAAATACGTTTCACTTTTGGCAACAGGAATCTTGCAAGGTCACAGAGGCATGTTTTCCCAGGGGCTGAGTCAGCCTCCCCAAAAACATCAAGGTGTCCCAAATCTTATCACCAACATGGTGAATGATAAATGAGTCTGCTTCTTTTAGAGCCACATTAAGTATTTTTGGTGCAAACGCTAAGATGAATGTTCCGTGTTCTGATAAACAGGGGTGGTGAATGTGTGGGAAGGCGGTGTGGACGTGGTGTTGTGACAGTTTGAAATCACTTTGTTTTCAGGAAATTCACAACCTTCAGAGCAAGAAGACAGATGTGGGCGAGCTGGAGAAGGAGAGAGAGGAGGCCATGCAGAGACTCCAGGTAAGATGATGACAACTGGCTGAGCGTGTTTCTGTCTTCTGTGAAACTTCACGTTGCAGTAAACTTCACTTTACTTTACAAGTGTGTTAGTGGGAAATGGCCTATACTGTACCTCATACAGGCTCTATGGTAAAAGAACATACTTAAAGGGATAGTGCACCCATAAATGAAAATTCAGCCATTATCTACTCACCCTCTTTGCTCAGAATCAGAATTGGATGGTAGTTTTGTCAGACCAAGTTTGTCCAGTGTTGGTTAATTTTTCGGTGGAGCGGGTTCAGCATTAGCTTGGCCGTCAGTGGCTAATGCTGCCTCTGGATGGTGGAGAGTGAGGTGAGCCCTCATGTTCGTCGTATTCTCAGAGTATTTTATTCTCATATGACACTGCTTCAAATTGTATGGGTCCAAAACAAGTCCAGATGTTTGATTTCAACACCATCAGCGCGTTTCTGATTTCTTTCTTCGGTGCCTCCATCTTTGTTGAACTTCCTGCCAAATGCCACTGCCTGAGACCTCTGCTGACCTCACCAGGAAAAAAAACCATCAGCACCATCTAGTGGACTGAAAAAGCATTTCATTTTATTAAAATGTGCCATTGCAAAACTTAATGATGTATATAATAAACGATCAATACCTGGCATCTGTGTATCGATACATTATAATATTGGCACTCAAAATATCGCAATACTATGCTGTATCTATTTGCCCCCCACCCTTATTAAATGTAAAGCTGTACATTGAATTTAAAAGTTGAACAAAAGATTTGCCATTTAATAAACAGCAACGTGCAGCAAGAGAAAGAGTGACAACAAATGAACTAGAAGAGGGGAAAATGAACTCATACCCGATATAGATTGCTACGCTATAAAAGCATTTGTTTGGCCAAGCTGGCAATTCCCCAATGATTTCAGTTAGTGAACAGACGTCGGAGAATCTTTACTGAAATAGTCCTTAGGAACCAACGTTTTCCTTTCTATATGACTGAGATCTTTCAGTAATAAGATAAGCAGTTGGAATCCTGCGTATTTTTTTTTTAATTAATCTTCTACATTTTTTGTTTGTTGCTTTTCTTTATATATTCCTTGAGGAGAGGATGAGTGTATCAAGGTCTTTAGAAATTCTAACACATTATAGACAGACTGTTAGCAGACCTTTTCAAGGCTACAACTCAAAACCTGATGAATGGGACTGGTTGGTGGTACAGCTGCACAAATTGGTTTTGCTCACCTACATTTTTCTCGTAACTTAACCTCGCAGAGCTTGTTTTATACGACAGAAAAGCAAGAAAACAGCTTCATTGAGAGGGAGGGAGATAAAAGCATTTCACCTCCAGAGACATTCATTTGTTTGTTCTCCATTGCCGGTCACCAGTTCAGTCTTTTAAAGGATTTTCTTCTCAAGTCAGCTTTATTGATTTCTACTCTGCAGATATTCATAGCAGAAATGCTTATGGTGTCTTTTGATGTTACTGATGTATCTGGTTTTGTTGTGTTCACCATAGTACATTTCTTATCTTATATTTTACAGCGTTCATGTTGTTTTCTGTTGTTCTCCAAACCAAACTGAGCCACTCAGTCAATTAAAGGAAAATCAAACCACTGATACTGTACCTATGAAAGAGGCAGCACAGTTTGGACCTGCAGCAGAGAATCAGTACAGGAGAACTGAGGGCTTCAAGGAGAAAACAAATAGTATTGAGTCTCCATACTAATGCAGACTATAACTAATACATATTCCATTGCCTCCTTTATCAGTTTTAGTTGTGGTGTCAGTTGTAAGTTATCTATATTCATATTTGACCTTTGCTGTCCTTGTGTTTATTCCATATCTATTCATTTGGCGTACAATATAACCTCATCAAGCACAAAATTGCACATTTGAATATGCGATATCAACAGTTTAGAGAAAATTATCCCGATGACATTCTCATTAAACTTTACTGCAGTCAGCAGCCACACGAGGAATGAAGAATTTACAGGCATTTAACTGCCAACGTGCCTTTAAGCAAGATGCTCTGCTTGTGCCTGCTGTGTTCTGTGTCTCAGTTTGAATGTGCAATTTTAGTTTTTGTTACTGTTTGCATCTGTAGTATAGAAAAGGTATAGAAATGTAAACATACAGTGGGAGAAATTTTACCAATAATTACATTCAGTTTGCAGATTTGCAGAAAACATTTGCATAGAATGTCCTACTTTTGAATAAGTATTTGTGATCTGCCTTGCTTAGCATTGTCGCCTCGCAGCAAGAGGGTCCCTGGTTGGAATCCAGGTTGGGGGGGGTCCAAACCTCTGGGATGGGGGAGTCCTTCTGTGCAGAGCTTGCATGTTCTCCATGTGTCAGGGTGGGTTTTCTCCGGGTACTCCGGCTTCCTCCCACAATCCAAACACATGACAAAGGTGTTTCCTGTCACTTAAGCGACTGCTTGCAGTTATTCAGCCAGCTCAGAGCACAATTGTTTCTCCTTCCATAACCAAATTTGGCCTGAATCCTGCCAGATCATTTGGCTGAAGTCACGTCACGATAATAAGTCTATGTCAAGTCATGTACATCATATAGTCCCACATAAAGGTCATCTACAACATAATGTCAGGTTAATTGGTGGCTCAAAATTGGCTGTAGGTGTGAATGTGAGTGTGAGTGATTGTCTCTATGTGTCAGCCCTGCAATAGTCTGGCGTCCTGTCCAGGGTGTACCCCGCCTTTCACCCTCCAGCACCCCTGCAACACTGAGCAGGATAAGCGGTTACGGAAAATGAATGAATGTCCTCAGACAGATTCATTTAAGAGCGCTGGTTGTTCACACTAATGTCACAAAATAACATGAGAAAAGCATAAAATTTTGTCACCAACCCACACAGAAAATATCCAGAAATACATCTAGATGAGAAAACTGTATTAACAACAATTCATGTTTCTGCAGGATCTGGAGAGACGAAACCACGACTTGGAGGATCGGGTCCAGAGTGCTGAAAAGACGCTGGCCTCCAGTCAGGAGGAGCAGAACCAGGCGGAGGTCGAGGTCCGACGCATCATCGACGTTCTGGACGTCAAAATCTGCGACCTGAACGAGCTGAGACAGAGCCTGGCAAAACTCATCGACAAATAGCCGCAGCAGCAGTTGGGCTGCATCTCCACAGTCGGCACAGGTTCCAACCATGCGGCCTTGATTTGTGTTTTACTGCTTTATCAGCGGAGCAGCAATCAAAGCAATATGGAGGAAAAAATACAGATGTTCACCTTCATGGATCTGTTTTTTTTAAGATCAGTGCAGGCGTCAAAAACCTCTTAAAGGTGCTATGTGCAGAATAAAACATCAATATCACCTTAATACTGCAACCGTATTATAAACAGTTGACAGTGTGGTCTAACTGGATACTACCATTATTTTTCTATATCATAGCTCCCAGCAGCTGCATGTCCTTGAGCCCCTGAAGAGGATAATATAATTTTTACACCATCTGCCATCACTGAGCACTCTTTACAGCTTTAGATCAATTTGCTCTGGAAGAACAGCGCCCTCCACCTCTTTTGGGTGCCATTGCAAGTCAGTGTATTTTGCCTAAATCTGACCTGGTGGTTTTCAATGTAAAATGTGGATTAGTGGCTGCTGGGAGCTGAACATTTTTTCAGTGATGGTCTCACTTGTTGATGGTAATGTTACTGATGTCTTAAAAGGACTGAAGAAATGATTTATTGATAGCAAACTCTACTTAAAGTACCTTTTTAAAAGAGGACTTGCACCAAAAGTGGTTTGCTATTTTGTAAAAGTAGACATTTGCAACTAGTAACAAATGATTTATTTTACTTGTTAGTTTATTTTTGCGTGATGTATCTTTATTTAACACAAAGCGGGCAATCCACTTGTGTTAGTATGCTCTCTTACTGAATTAAGAGGCAAGGGTGGCAGTAAAACTCGGAAAGAATCAAAAGATAATGGTCTGGCGGCGTTTAATAAAGCCAGTGGTGCTGTGTTTGCAGAGGTCTCAACCATTCAACCGTGGCTGAGCACAGACAGTAAAACTGCAGCTCTGTAACAGCAGCGCTCGAGTCAGGACTTGAAATGGTTGAAAACTAATTTTATGGACAATAACATTTATATACCTATACTAAACATAAATATTTGATCATAATTCTGGACATTTGGGTTATAGAAAGAGCAAAGCAACTGTGCATAGATGTTTTTTTCAGTGGGGTTTGGCAGAAGGCTGACACATAAAAACTCATAGCCTGAGGCTCACACTTAATAATAGTCCTGCATGACTCGGCTTTTAGGAATGCATTTTCTTAGGTTATTGGTTGATCACAGAAGTCAGCGTGAGTAAGACAAATATGTGAACAAGTGTCTACTTTTACAGAATAACAACCCTTAAGCTCATGTTGGTGTCATCCTTCCTTCAGCACTGTGGAGATGCACCCAGTAGGAGTCAGGATAAAGACACATTGAGGCAAAGGTCTTGAATAAGGTCAGCTCTGGTTCACCATCAGCAGCCTGGACTGGCCTCACACCAGCCAGAACATCAACAAACTCAGATGCAACAACCTGCTCCCATTCTGTCCTCTGAGGATCGCCAGCGTACAACCTTTTTTTTTTTTTGTTAACATTTTATGAGGACTGCTCTTTTCTCACCACTTTAGATTATTCGTGTTCATTAATGGTTACTCGCAGTCATGATGGGAAATGAGACATGGCTACCGGCCAGATCTCTGCTCGGCTTGTCCTCTCCTCCAGGCCACTTTGACAGGTAGACGAACGATTGAAGGAGAGGTCCAGATGTATCACTGTGGACAGTGATGGTGTTTTCTCACTCTGTCGAATTGAACCTGAGATTGCACTTGATTATGTTTGTGCCAAGTTTGATTTTGTTTACATGTGTCAGTGTTCACGAAATGGTTTATGTACTTTTTTCTGTGTTGCTCAACACTACCATTTACCATAATAGTAATAATAACCCTAGAAAGAGGCTCAGCGGAGCTGCAGAGCATAGATCACTATGAGAGCACTGCATGAGCTCTGCAGAAGCCCCGTACCTGCCAAGGAATGTGAAGCTGTGTGTGTATGTGTGTGTGCACAATACCTAGCAGTGTGCAACCTGAGAGTTAAAAAGCACAACTGCAGTAGTTTTAGTAAAATAGGTACTTAATTGAGTTGTCTGTCAGCTTTGTATATGAAGTTCTGATGCACATTATCTATTGATCTTTGCTTCTCGCCCCCTGATGAGTTATTGATTTCTTCATATGACAGTAATATAGGTACTGATAAGGTGCAGTATTATTGCAGTATCTATTGCAGCTGGTGACGCAGTAACTGCCAGAATCATACTAACATGTCAAAATGTGATTTAGGTCATTACAAGGTGCAGTCTGCGATTCACATCCAATCATGTCTCATCACGGTCCACTTGCTGTCCATTCTGTGTGTGCCAAAAAAAAAAACATAAAAAAAATCAGATGTTCATACACAGCCCTGGCTCTGTTAATGGGGAACAAACAAGGTGGCTTGGACCGAGGCAAACAACACTTTTCCAGCCAATCAGCAAAGGGGCGTTTGTGCACGGAACAAGGTGAAAGACAAAGGGTTGGTAAATCTGGCACATGATGGAGGGGGGGTATTTGTTTGGGTGTTGAGTTCATATTATCTTTCTCCAGAATCGCAGACTCCACCTTCAGTGTAATAAACTAACAGATAATGTACTAGCACCCTGCTATTAAAAGTACAGTAATAAGTTATACTATGTTACTGCATTAAGAGGTTATGTTCTACCTTTTAGTCATATAAGATTGACATTTCCTCATTTTGACAAGTTACTACACCATCTGTAAGTTCTGACGTCAGCTGCTACATGCAAGCATCACTCAATTAGCAATAAGGTTTCTAGCATAGATGCCTGTTCATAGTAAATACAAGTAATTTGTAGGTAATGAGACCTCTGTAAAGCCTGTTCTCCTCTATTTTAACAACAGAAGTGCTTTTTTCCCCACAACTGGTGTTTTTTTTCTGTCATGGCTTCACCAGATTACAACAGACTGCTCCCAGCCTTTTGTCAAGCATGAGGAAAATGCAGAGGCCCCTCAGCGCTAAGCTCCTGGCGGTTGATGTCAGAAACACTTTGCTTCACAACAGCCTTGTTCCAGCGTATCATTAATGCACAATAACACTGTGTAAATACATTAGCAGTAGTTCCTGTGTACACAGAAGAGGGAGGTAGAGAGATTAAATGTAAAAGTCAGTTTCCTCCCTGGTGTCTGACTGCGCTTTTGAGAAATTTTGGAGACAACAGAGAGGACATTTTGTTCCTTTCACCATCAATTGCAATTGCATTATTGTACATAAAAGGGTGTAAGTATTAAGGGTACACTATACAGTCAGCTTTGTTATTTCTTATAGAACGTGAGTAAGATCTTCAGTATTATTGTGCATTTATAACAGATTTGAGGAGAAATCCATCTTATATTTAAGACTATTTCACCAGCGATGTTCATATTCTGGTGAAATACGCCCAATCTGGATAGCAATAACACTTGTACCCCTTATAGAGTGATCTCAGAGTACATTTTGGGAAATGCAGAAGTCTCCAGCTGAAGCATAAATACAACAAAACCCTACAATAAACAGAATATATTTGAGTAACTGTTGGTGGATTCCTCCTTAAATACACTGGAATAAGGCTTTCTGTTACAAGCTACAGCTACGAGAGAATGCAGTACCAAAGATGCACCACTGTCACACTAAAGCCACGTCAACTGGAATAAACACACGACTTCTGCATGATGCTCAACGTTCATCTCAGATATTTTATATTCTGCTTACATTTGGAGTTACTCATTGTCTGATATTCGACCTTTCAGTACGACTCAAAATACCTCAGAATACTTAAGTTAGTTCAGGTTAGTTTCATCGGGAAATAAGAGGAAAAATTGTCGACTGGTGTTGGTCAGCTCAAGACCATGATTTTGTTGTCATGAGAAGAACTGAATTTGAGGAGAGCAGATGTTTGTATGGTATTTGACAATGTGAGATTCGTTCCTTATATTTGTATAGAACTGTTTAACATTAAAACTCAGTCATGCAAAGTCAGTGCCGTGGTCTTTTTCTTGATTGCTTTGTTTCCTCCTACTGGAATGAAGAATATAGTATTCAACTATCAGCTTGGACTGACTTGGTTCATCACACTTTGAGCTGACAGTGGCTGCAATGCATTTAGTCATGCTGCTCACTATGTAGCAGCAAGGGTGGAGAAACCAGTATAAATGTAATGCAGGTAGCATATGAGGTGGCAGATATACTGAATTTCTTTCAGCTGATAATCAAACAGCAGGTGGTGTTGGAAATGCTGTGATAAACTTTTCACAGCTTTTGGAACAGACAGTGCCATCCTGTGTTTGTTATTCAGCCGCCAGCCTTGTAAAATGTGTTTATTATTCCACTGGTAACGATGCAGTTGGGATACACTGCGTTTTGTTTGTGCTGCACACTGACGTCTATTTAGACTGACACAAATAGCATGCGCTGTGTGAAGTGCCAAATTGAAATAAAAGTTGAAAACACTCAAAACCAGTGAAACCCGGCACTGGGCCAGTCAGGTTTTGTAGTGCACCCACTGTTAGTTTCAACCAGCGCCAATTCCAAACAGCAGGTTTACTGAATTACCCAGATAACTCCGTGGACAGGCTTCTTAGAACAAGCCTCTGACAAGAGCTACTTGCCAAATTCTTCTCATGAATATCTTTAATCTTAATTTGGGAACGTTTGGCAAACAGTAACAAGAGTTTACTGCACCAGCTTTATCTTGTTTCAGTCAGTCTGGTTACACTGTCCTTACACTAAGATTCCCCCCTGTACAGCCTCACAACCAAGAACTGCAGACATGATTTCACATTATGCCAAAGATTCACTATCATTTCCCCACCACTTAAGAATAAGGTCAGACAAGCAGCATACTTTTCTTACATTTATTTTAACACAAAATGGCAAAGAAAGCCGATTCCGTCAAAATGTCTACTTCAGCTTCTTCTTGGGGCGAAGGTTGTTGGTGTGTCCACACTTCTTCTTGCGGCAGTTGACAGCACGGGGGTGCAGACGGGCATAGCACCTGCAAAACAAGGGGTCGACTATGAGGAAGTATCTCTTGAGCCAACATTTAAGCTTTGAAAAAGTCAAAACCTGATCGCACAGTTTATGGGACACTAGTAGATTTATTTCTGGTGCTAGCGAATTTAGGAATACATGTGCCACATTAAGGGGGGGAAAAAAATCAAAACCACACAAATGTAAGTACTGTGAAACACTGGCTAAATGCTGTGAAAACCTCAACACTAATCTGCACCAAGTCATTCATTAGTCATTCAGTAATTACATAAATATTACTGAATTTGAGGAGGGCAGGTATTTAACAATGTAACACAAGCCAACATTTAAGGTTAAAAAAAAGAGCCTGAGGATCCACAGCTGTTGTCTTTGTCATTTCAGCCTGTATTTACACAAATTAACCACACCACCCTGCATATTTATGCTTTATCAATCTCCAACTGACCAAACCACACTTCTCGTGGTGCCATTTCAAAAAGGAGTTTGTCTCAACTTTGCCTTAACATTCAACATTAAAAAACAGCAGCATTACACACACTTAAATACAATTAAAAACGAATTGCTTGATGATTTTTGAGACTTACTTGCGGCAGATCATTTTGTCGCAGTTGTATTTCTGGGCCAGCTGTCTGAGAGAGGGCTCGATGATGCCACCACGCAGACGCAGAACCAGATGCAGAGTGGATTCTGGTGGGTGGTTAAGACACATTGATGTCAATCTCAGATTAATTTACATCCAGCACAACAGAAAACCCAAGCATTTAACATAATCTGGTACATTTTAAAAGCTTACAGATGTGCCCTTATAAGAAAGGAACAATGGTGGTACACACTTATAAAATGAGGAATTAAATGCATTATGTAATGAAATTAGAAAACCATACAGTCGCATTAGTAGTACAATTCATGGGAGACTCCTGTTGTAACTTGCTTGTTTAAGTTTTTTAAAGTTAACACTTAGTTTTACAGTAAGAATCTTGTGGATTGTGCAGCTGGACTTGTTTTGAACAAGCTCACCTTTCTGGATGTTGTAGTCAGACAGTGTGCGTCCATCTTCCAACTGTTTGCCAGCGAAAATCAAACGCTGCTGATCAGGAGGAATTCCTGCAAGCCAACAATACTTATCAACAACAATGCATTTTACATTTGACCATGGACAATTAGTTATATTTGAATAGAAGAGACAGGGATGCCAAGTGGTTGAAAGGACTAATTATGAGTCACACATATAAAATATTCTACTTTAACAAACGAAAACAAGTAGCATAGTGGTCTGAGGGCCAGAGGCCTTGTCTGTCATTAGACCAAATCTTGTGGCTTTTTTTTTTTTTTAAGCAAACTGACTTACCACTTTAACACATTGTTATACAACACTTGGCATTAATAGTAAACTTGAAGGTAATAAATGGCCTCCAGAGACGTTTTCATGGCGTCACAAAGTGTTAGTTGCTAATTACCAATCCGTCAAGGCTCCCTTCAGGTTAAGACTAAAAGATAACGGCTCACCTTCCTTGTCCTGGATCTTTGCCTTGACATTTTCGATGGTGTCGCTGGGCTCGACCTCGAGGGTGATGGTCTTCCCCGTCAACGTCTTCACGAAGATCTGCATGTTTGCAGGCTGAGACACAAAAACTGACGTTAGCTTCCAGGTTTACACGTTCGTCTGACCACACCGTTACTGACAGCATCTTTTACAGCACAATAACGACACAAAGACCTGCCGTACACATCCATTACAATACAATTGTTAAGATAGTCTCCGTTTTTCAATATTTGTACTGAATGCTGCAACTTGCCGGCTTCTGGTCAGCAGCTAACGATGTTAGCTAATGTTAGCAACAGAGTGGTCATGGTAGGGGCCTCGCCACATGCGTACCGTTAGCGCGGCGTCAGTTACATTTTTCTCTATTTCAGGCCTTCGAGATGAGCCAGTGACATTCAATACACAATCAATCTCTACATACGACAGTAAATATGTTGTTTAAGTTGTTTCAAACGACGCAATAGTCACTAAAAACCGAGAAATATGTGCTGGACGAAACGTGTACCCACCCGGCCGTTAGCTGAGCCTCAACGAAAAGAGAGCGGAACAGGGTGACGTTAAATTACATCACTTCCTCCTGCTTGTTGAGCACCTCGAGAGAGTAACGTTACTATTTTAACTTCTTTTTTTTTTTTTTAATAATTTAATTAATTTTATTCTTGACAAGACAATCAAACTTATTATTGAAAAACGTAACTTTTTATTTAGTCATTATTTATTACAAAAATCTTTAATAAGGAGAGCCGTTTAAGTTAAAACCAAAACTGCCGTTTACGGTACATTTATGATAGGCTATTAAATACATACATCTTTCACAAAAATAGACCATAAACCGAGGAGGGCGAAGGTGAACAGTAAGAATGAGATTCAGCTGATAATTCATCAAACAATAAATGCCTAATAAAACAAACAAACAAACAAACAAAAATATTAATCAAATAAACAAAATGCAATGTCTGAGAAACCGTTTTGAGTCTCATTTTGACTTTTGAGCACCTAATATGATTTGCCTTTCATGTATTATGAAGGCAACTGTCTGGGCTGGAAACAGCTGCTCCAAAATGAAGTTTGACTGACACCTGCTGTTGTACCGACGCAAGTAATGCAGGGCCACAGTGAACATGCATGAACTACACGTGCAAGTATAGCAAGCAAATACAGTGTATCATTGCGTTAAATTTAAAATCAAATTACATTAAAACTGTTTATACTATTTGAAATGCATGCACTTCCATAGCCAATATGACGTGCATGTTTTGCCTTTTGTTTAATGTGGTGTTATGTACTGTATGTACATACTGTAGCCTACATATAGATTGTATTTGAAAGACACCACATAAAGTATTGCATTGTGTGCTCAAGTGCAGCCCACATCAAGCCACTCTGCAAGCTGATATTGTAAGTGTATCTAAGGTAATGCTGAATAATGCATATGACTCTTGAAAAGGGGAAATGTGTCCACTCCAAATATTTAGTAGGTTCTTAATGGTGAGGAAACTCATATCAAGCTGCCTTGATAGACAGCCAAAATAAAGAAGTGTATAGTGACACTATTAGATCGTGAAAACCAAGAAACATTTTATTCTTTTCTGACTCAGTACTTAAGTGTGAGCAGTTGTTTGTGTGAGTCCTTATTGTGAAATAAAATGTTACAATTGAATAGTTTTGTATGTTCAGTCCATTCATTGCATATGACCAGGTAATTGGACACCGTGGCATGCATTTGTTTCTCTGCAGCAGCAACAGTATCAACATCATCATGTTCCACAGCACAGAGGTTTCCATGGTGAGGCACTGTAGCATTTTTCACCTGCTTCAGACGAAGATAGCTGACTTAAGCAAAGAGCTACGGGACACTGGTGGTATCCAAAATGACAGCAGTGGTAAAAACACTGATCCAAGCCCGTCCTGTGGGCAAAGACTTCCTCTTGTCTACCAACATCCCATTTCTGGACAGGAACAATCCAGATGCATTCACAAAACGTTTCCAGGAGGATTTCCAGCCGTTTTCTTCAAAGAAGCAGGAAGTTGTTCCCCCGCCCATCCCGGCCCAGGTGGACCACAAGGACTTGAGGCACATCAAGGAGTATCTGACAGAGTCGAGGGTGTCCTACCACTGTCACCCACTGCCACAGATCACTCGCACCCCACCCTTGACAACGCTTCACACCAACTTCAAGATGCAAACAGACCCTGGGGAGGTTACTTTCCTCACCACACAGTCCCAGCAATTCCAACAATGGCCTTTCCAGCATCCTCCCACTCCCATCCGACACACAGAGGCCACCAAGAAGATCCAGCATGTGGAAACGCTCCCAGAAAGCACCAGCAAAGCCTCCTTCACTCCACACCACCACTGTCCTGTTGTAAAAGCCGCAAGTAAACATCTAGGTTAGTGACTGTGTTCTGAATTTCATTCTGATTATTTTAAAAGTGATAAATCCTGATAAGATGATGAATTCAGTGCCAAGACAAAGATGATTGACGCAGACAGTCATCAGACTCAGTTAGGAATTAACTGCGAACAAACGTGTCAACTGTCAGCCTTACAACATCATCGACTTGTAATGAATAACAGTAAGGGAATCTGTGTGAGGGTTATTTCTCAATCCTGCAGAACGGTTCATGTCAATTTTCTCTGTAGAAGAGGGCTTTCCCACGATCATAGGGGACAGGCGCCATCAACGTTTTGCCTCCCAGTACAACGACACCTTCCAGGGAGCCTGGACCAGAGCAGCTACACCTGTGGAAAAGGTAAAAAGGCAGCAGCAGCAGATCTTGGTCGTGATCCAAGATGGGGGGTTTTTTTTCTCACCAAACAAAACATGGGTTGATTGAAAACCTGCCAATTCTCAAGGGGAACTTTTGCCATGGATTTATGCTGGCAGTGTTTTAAAAATCACAATGAAAAGAAAGAAAAATCACCACAATACCACACTGTCCTCTGCGCTTAGCACTGGAGGCCATTTCCCCCTTCTCATTTAGCTCAGATATAATGCAGAATCCTTCCTGTTTACTCTTTTGATCAAATTCAGAATGAGCAGCAGACACAATACCACATTTTTAATGAAAACATTTTCAGCTCTGAGCCTAAAAACTGCACCAAAAAGTCTACATGCCTAAATGTAAGCTCTGTAAAGTTCACTTTAATGAAAGTTTGATCATTTTACTCCTCCTACCTTAGACCTCAGTGGACTTCAGTGGCTCAGGTGTTTTCTATACTGTCACTTGAGTGAGATTTTGGATGCAGAACATGAATGAACTACTTTTCCTATTTTTACTTGAGTAAAAGATCTGAATAATTCTTTGCTGGTCAAAGTGCAGTCCACAGACTGATGGCGGCCCTCAGAAAATGCGTGATACATGATATGAAATGCATGCCTTGTATTTAAATAATTTGCGATCCATTTCAGTTCTTTATTTTTTTAATTGTTTACATTTAATTGCACCATAGGAGATCATCATCAAACTGTGCCCTCCACACAAGTGGAGCCTTCTGTCTGTAATGTGTGTTCACTTCATCTGTATTTGTGCATGTTTTCTGCAAGAATATGAGTATGGAAAATGAAGCAGTAGGCTACCACCAGAGACCATGGGGCAGTATAGCATAGCTCAAGCGAGACAACTGTTAGACATGAAAGAGACAATTTGAAAATGGCATGACTGAATGAATCGGTTATATTGTGGAAAGAATTCTCTGTCCACGCGGCCTCACAAACCGTCTACAACAGCCTCTGTTAAAGGTTAAAAGTTAAATTATTACGACCTCCTCCTCTTTAGCCGTGTTCGTACTTGTTAGAAAGTTTTGACTCTGCCCTTTGGTGCTATCTACTGCACATGTATGCCAACATAAAGGACACATGGAGGTATGTGGGCATTCCAAGTCATAGCTTTGACATGAATGCATCTATTTTCGAGCTGTAACAAGTGTCTGTCAGGTCAGGGATGACAACTTGTAGAAAGCTACTGGTTGCAGGGCAGCTAGTGCTGTTAGCTAGTTAGTGATTTCAGTGGTCAGCTCACTTTTCCTGTGTGGCCCTCAATCACATGCTGGCGCCCTTAATTGGCACTCAGTCATCAGAATATTGATCGGTTTAGAGCCCTTGGTGTGTTATCACTGCTTTAGTAATGGCACATATTTAGGAGTAAAGTGGTTTATTAATCTTGAAGACACATTATGACCTGGTTTACTAGCACTGCGTCAGCTTTGAGTAGACACAAGAGTGACAGGGGCATTGACCTTTTAATGCAGCATTCCGTGAAATGGGTATTATTGGCACAAACCGTGACAGTGACTGTTTTTACTATCTTTCTTCAGCCCTCCTCAGTGGCTCTGGGTGATCCTGCGAAGATTGTGGAGAGAGAGACGACCCATGCTGCGTCATTCAGCCGGCCCACTGTCTGCAGGTCCGCAGCTTTTCTGCCTCACTGGAAAATCTTCCTGCCACGTGACACAGTTTACATCCTACACAAACAGACGTCAAACTGTAGAGGAAACTGTACGGCCTGGTGTCACCCCTCAGATCTCTTTTAAGACCGTTCTTGGTTTCACTGCGTATTTTGATTTGGCGTTCCAGGAGGTTTGTGGTGTCTTAGATGCAACAAGTGACACTTGATTGACTCAAAGGCCTCAAAAATGTAAATTTCACAGTGGTCTAAAATTTTACTTTTCAGATATATTATTTGTCGCTCTCTGAAAGCTCAGATTATCTGGTGTCGAGTTTATCCCCACACAAATATAAGCATTATCTGTGTTTTAGATACAGACCACCTGTGGTAAAGGAACCTTTGAAGCTCGACCTTGGAAAGTTCTCCAAGGACTTATGGCTGTCCACAACCAGAGAGACCTTTGGCCACCACAGGCTGGGTGAGTCTTTCCTTTGCCCTTAGTTTTCATTCTTATTATCGATCAGTTCAGATCTAATACATTACTTTGAAGTTCTCATGGTGAAAATGTCGTCAGCACTTTAAGTTAGCACTAAGCAGCTGCTCAGAGCATTTAAATGCCCAGAGGCTCCCAAACAGGCAAACATTACCATTCAACACACTCACACACCAATGGGATGCAATTTGGGGTTCAGTATCTTGCCCAAGGATACTTCGACATGTGGACTGGAGGAGCCAGGAATCAAACCTTTCAATTAGTGGACAATCCACTCTACCTGCTGACCCACAGTTGCCCCTCTATTTCAACACTGGATGGTTATGTTTAGTGCTACTGCTTGATCACAACCTTAAAAGTTTACATAAAGCCTTGGTGTAATGTATGCTGCTTGTTCAGCTACATCTCTGTACATCACATTCGTGTTGCCATTAGTAAAATCAGAAAAAATATCAGTGAGGGACTAACACTGTCTTCCTTATTCACGTGCTAAAGGTGCATGTTTAAATTCCCTGCCTTTCTAGTTGTTATTAATGCTTTTTGTCTTTCACGTTGCCCTTCTCAGACCTCTGATTGTCTCGCATTTAGAGTGGTGTTGTGGGGGTAGCATATTTTGATAGTCCATTAACACCCTATCAAATAATGCTCCCACGACTCAATGCATTCATGTAAGACTACTAATCACCTCACTGCCACTGTAGGATTAATGGCAGCATATATTTAGACATGTCATTTTAACTGCCTGGGTGGCAGTTGTTGCGAGGTTAGTGTCGACAGCGGGTCTGGTTGACAAGTGGTTATTTTAGATTTCCTGTACACCCAGGGACAGGTTTTGCTATGGGCAATGTGGGCGACCGCCCAGGGCGCAATCTATGTGAGGACGCTCGTCCAAAAAAACAACAACAGGTGGGCGCCGAAAAATTTCCCTTATTTTCAAATCCAAAACTTGACAGGTATGACTTAGAGTTTCATTCAGGGTCTGGATGATCCAGCTGACTGTACAATACACATTTTAATTACAGAGACACTGAGACATGAATGCTTAAGATTTGCAATTTCACAATTTGTAAATATGTCTTACCTTCATTCTGAACCAGTGATACTCAACTCACAGTCCGTGGGGCAAATCTGGCCTGCGATAGGGTGCTGTGTGGCCCGCTGACCATTTTCTTATTCACAATGAAAATAGATTCACACTGGACATTTTGTTTTGAACTTAGAATTTAAATAAGGGGCTGCAACTGAATTTGCCTCTTGGCAAAGTTAAGTAAGGGCAGCAACTAATTCACTTTATAGACTGATTAATATAATTAATGTTTGATCTCTGATCTCCCATCATTGTGCAAAGGTGGCCCCTGGGGCAAAGCAAGTTAAGTATTCTTGTTCTAAACCAATCAAACTAAGGTGACATAACATTGAGATACAGACGAAACACGACTCTTCTAATATATCCCTGTTGTCCTGCTTGGATTAGTCTATTTGGTGTATCTCACAGGAGATCCAGCTGTTGTGATGAGGAGGAACCGAAATTCCAGTTCCTTACCCAAGGGGGACACTGATACGAGGCGCAACAAGGAGAGGATGTCTGTCACCACCAATAGCATATCTTTCTCTGATGTGAGACAACAGATCTTCTTACATCTTCTTCTTCTAGTAATTTTTGTATTTATAAAATTGTTTATGGCACATTATTGGATGGAAGGATGGAGTTTATGTTTAAAGTTTTGTGCGATGATCCCACTGTGTCATATCTGATCATGCTGATGAAGTTTCTCCCTGCAGCAGAGCCACACAGAGCGTCCAGTGTATGTGCTTGGGGCTGACCTGATGACCAATAGCCATGTACAGTTCAGCTCTCCCTGTCTGTTGGGCCTGTACTACACAACCACTGCCAAAGAGCACTACGGCAAACAGGACGGAGAGCGGGCCAGACCAGCCATCCAGCTGCCGAGCAACATACTGAGTGGACCAGGTGACGGATCGGTCACGTTTGTGTGTTCAAAGGGAGGTGCATGTAGATATTAAATGTGTTTAATGTGTTTGGCAGCACACGAGTGGAAGTCCAGCACCACCAAGACTGACTACATCCCTTTAAAGGTCTGCAGACAGACACATTGTCCATCAATGCAGGGGGTGAGAGAGTGCAAAATGAAGTCAAAAATGTTCCCACTCACTTGTGTAATAAGGGTAACAAGCAGCAGCAGTGTGGTAGTTGTTGTCATAGTAGTAACAAATAATAATAGGTAATAGCACTGGGAGTAGTGGTAAGAAATAGTAGTAATTGTAGTAGTAAAGAGAAGGAGCACAAGCAGCAGTTTCTGTTTCATGCTCCTGAGAAAGTGGATGTGATGTGTTCCCATGTCTTTGTACATGGGTTCCGTAATATTATATTATAATGTGACACTGTCTGTCTGTCTTTCTGTTAACCATAGAGCAACATCAGGTTCCCGCTGGATCGCCAGCATTACAGCACCACCCACAGTGAAGACTACACCGCCAAACCTTTGATCATGCAGCGTCCCAGCTGCAGCCAGTTCTGCACTCATTTTGTCATGCAGTGACTGAGAGGCGCACCTTGTCACTTGCTCTTGTGTTCCCACCCAGCTCTAGATAAAACTTTTATATACTATGTATATACTTTTATGAATGCAGAGTTTTTGACAATGCTGCAACTGCACTTTTCAAATGGGAGCACATGTACAACTGCTGAACAAATAACAACACACTAACAGATAATATGCAGTTAAACATATCCTTAATTTTACATACGAGTAAACTATTATGCAAAGAAGTCATTGTATTGGTATCTTTGTGAGTGGTCGCAGGGCCTGACGACATCCAAAGTCAATTGAGAATTCCACTGTGAACAAAGGAGTAACAGGGATATGAAAATGACCTACATGTCCCAGACAACAACCCCGACAGAAGAGGTCATATAATTTATTCATGTGCAGAACTTAAACCTCATTCTTCCCACTCACTACAGCTTAAAACTCCTTGAAATTTAAGTCATGCATCCAACTAAAGCCACTCTGTCACATCATCCTACAGTGTCTGTGCATGAGAATAATAATCTTACTGGGCTGATAAATAAATAAATGTTTACCTAGAGCAGTTCAGGGGCCATCAGAGTGTGAAATGTTGAGTCAGTGTGCAAGTGCAGCTTTAGCAGTTAGGTGGTTTAAACATAAACCATACGGCCCAGCCTGTCATATTTGGGCCAGCGAGGTAGGTAGCCTCGCACTTGACTGTCCTACTTCTTTCACCCTGTTTACAGTGTCAACGCTAACTGCTAAGAAGAAGGTTAACGTCTGTGTTGCAGAAAGATTCTCATCCCCTCCTTCAAGCATGATTGACCACAAAACTGTGTAAAAACAACCTATGTTGTAGCAATAACACAGCCTTGACCCAAAGATGCAGGCTGTGCTGATAAAAAAAAAAAAAAGTTGGCAGGCGAGCAGATGTAAATAAACTAAATCTGGAGTTCATCAACCTGGTGAAAAGGCCACAGTCCAGGTATGGGCTGGAATGTCAGCTGGCCAACAAGCTCAGGTTCAAGGGGTGCAGCAGCAGCAAGGACATGGTTTAATACTAGGTGACAATCCAGAATAGACGAGACAGCTCTTGTTTTAATTTGCCTGTCTGTTGCCAGGAGCTACGTCAAATACAAATGACATGTGACCTATAAAACTGGTTAAAATGCAATTTAATTTCTAGTCAGACATGTTAATTTAAGACCATGGAATGTATGGAAAATTGCACCTGCCATTTAAAAACAAACTTTATTAACAGGTGAGCAGGTCGGTCCAGCTCAAGGACATTCATCTGAATCATACCTATGACCTTGCTGGTTTGAAAAACACCATACAGACATTTGAGCATGCAAATGTCTCAGCAGTTATTTATTGCACTCTGTGAGATTATAGTGACACAATTTGATAAGAAAAGCCACAAATTAAGTGCATTTCTTCCTGAATGTCCAGTGGTTTTATGTATCACCATGAAATATTAGTATCTGGTACACCTGACAGAGTTTACAACTGAGAAGGTTTCACAAAGACAGCTGCTTCAGTGATGCCACCCTGTCATAGCTTACATCCCTCACCCCAGTGTCAGACAACATGTGACATGGTGATCATGTGAAGGACTCCGTCAAATACTGAGGCACATGACTTCAAAATAAACAAAACAGAGACACCAGGTTTTACTGAGGTGATTCAGATTTCTCCTCTACAATGTATTTTCCACTACATGTGTGTGGTTTGATCATTTTAATTGACTTATCATTATTACTGTTATATGTTTTTTGTACTATTCTGTGAAATACAACTTTTACATAATTCAAGTATCATACTTGTATTTTCTGTACTTGTTTTTTTTTGTATATTTATAATAAAGAAGGAGAAAAGAGCCTGTCTCACTAGTTTTAACTGCAAAAAGAAAATAAAAGCCTACATTTAACAAAAAAGAGAGCAAACAATCAAATTCTTTTATGCATCTATATAACAGTAGCCTATGTTTTGATATTCTGCATACTCAGTGGTGCACTTTTTTGACACTATGCGCACACAGTCTTGTTTAATTGTTGTTATTGACTCTATTTCTGCAACAACTTCACTTGCTGCTGTGTTTACTCTACTTGCTGTTCTGCAAACTGCAGTGTGCATTTTATGTCATCAACTACAGCAGTCACAACACAGTCCCATCTTTTGAAACTTTCAGTTTACAATCAGGACAGTCCTACTGTTTTTATTACTACTTGTGAAAAATGTATTTGACTGAATAAAGTCAGAATTCTGACAATGGATGTAGGGGCCGTGTACACCAAAGCCTTTTTTCTGAGGCCAGTGTATTTTTTTTAAATGCTTTACAATTGGAACACTAAGGGTTAACACTGCACTACGCGTGCCAGCAGTGTGACAAGGCACTAAGGGTCTATTCTGTGCTAAGCGCTGCAGGTTTGTTTGTTTTTTTCCATCATGGCTAGAGTTGAAAAATGTTGAAATACGGTCACGTCTTACATGTGCAATGCACAACAACAACAGCAGAAGTGAAATATGCTTAATAGGCTACTGCACATATATTGATATAAGTTTGCTAGCATGAACCTGCACAAACTGGTGGGTCCGTCCTCTCTCTCTCTCTAAGTGCTTCAGTCCTCCCTCCATCCAGAGCAAGGGGCATAGCAAGTGATCTAACTTGTGCCGATATGTTTACCTCTGCAGATATTCTGTATCATAGCAACCACACACAACCAAAGTTTCTCAGCTGAAAAAACGCTGTGCTTATGGAGCGCTCACAAATGCTCCCAGCTGGGTGTTTGCTGAGGAGCACCTGGCGTTTTCAGCTGGGATAAAACACTTTGGTGGACACAGAGCCTTACTATCAGAATACTTTGAAACCATTTTTGAAGTGGCCAATCAGTGGTACTGCAATTTCCAAGGTCTGTCACGTGATGCCATTGGGCCCATAAAGACGTTTTCTCATAGACTTACAATGCAAGAGAAACGTCTAGGAATCAGTGGATACTTTTTTTTAACATTACAACCCCCTTAAATGTTTGGAAGGACTAAAGAGCCACAACATACAATTATTCAATCACAACTCAGGTTAGCGGAGCACTAAACCAGAAGTCAGTAAGTTGGCTGCTTGGCCGCGCTTTGCCGTGTTTACCTGCTTCAAGTCTCTAGTCAGGCCCATGGAAAGCTGCTCAGCCTTGCAGCAAATTTTCCCCAGTGGCCACTTGCAGTACTGCAGCAAAAAAAATCATTTTATCATCACTGTAGCCAACAAGACACATCTGTAAACTGTTGACAGGACACGTCAAACTGCAAATCAAGGTCTATCATGGATCTTTCTATTCTGGATTTTTGAGCCATGGTGGTTTTATATTTGTAAACTTTCCTCAAGCTGAAAAAAGTGATTAAAAAAATCTGTAAAGTCTATAAGGCGAGTGGGGACTCACGAGCAGGACCAGCAGGAGAAACACTAAGTATATAGTAGGCCGCATATTAGGGAAGTAAACCAGAAAGCTAGAAAACCTTTTTGGCGTTTGCGCCAGGTGAGCAACACAGTGGAATGAGCAGGCGCCATCTTGGCATCCAGTATCTAGTTGTGACTAAAATCTAGGTCTATAGTGCAACTGCCTGTCATTTCATCCAGGTTTCTTAATACATCATGCTTTGCACTCAGATCTCAAATGGATTTTTCACATAGCCTGAATCCTCTTCCATGCTGATATAATGCTACATATAAACAATAAAAAACGGAAGTGAATAAAGGCACGCACTGTTTAAATGTGAAAGGTATGGCCGGAACAGCACTTTGTTATGCTGTGTCACTTGACACACACTCAGTCCATGCTGTCCTCCTCCTCCTCCTCCTCCTCCTCAGTGTGGCCAAAGTGGGCGGGCATGACTTGCGCGTGCTCTACATCATTGGTGTAAAACAGAGAGCTGTTGTGTGTCAGGGCGTTGAAACCTGCCTCCGTTTATAAGGGCTCAGCTTCTGTTATGAATCCAGTCTAGGTGGACACGCTATTTGGCTTTTCTGCTGCATCTCGTCTTTAAGAAGACTTTTGCGTCGCTCCTAAACCTGCCGGTAAGTTTTTACAGACTTTATAACGTCAGCTCAACGTTAACAACTGAACATAGTCCCGGTGCTCAGCCCTGATTGGCTGACTGAGCCAGGCTTTCTTAAACTCAAGATAAACACGCACCGGCCGCATAACGGAAAATGTAAATGTTATAAAGTCACAGAGACAATTATAACAAAACTATCAGTCTCATGACAGTTTATTTTTACAACAGGCCTATTATTGACATAATGACTGAAATTAGAATTTGTGTTATTTTCTCTTATTCTGCCTTATATGTGTGTGAATGTAATACCACTCACACCTAAACTGATTAAGAATCATAAACAGAATAATAGTTTTATTTGTGTAAATTAAAAGTTTGTCTGCATTTTCAGCTAACAAAACAAACAATAAAAGTAAATGAAATGATTTAGTGGCCACTTTTTTAACTATTGTGAAGATCACAACCAACATAAAAACAAACAAAAAAAACAAACAAATATTTTGTCATATGTTATGAAGCATTTCTAAGATGTGTTTAAAAACAAACTTCACAACAGTAAAAGCAAGGCTGGACATGGCATGTCTGGGACCCTGAGCAGAACCACCCAACCCCACCCTAAAAAGGAGGTCTCTTAATGATAGCAGACATGTGTTAACATGTTCTGCCCAAACCACTGCAGAATATATTTAAAAAGCAAATACAGCAATTCAGTTGTATTTATTATTTGCTTGTTTTTGGGTCCCCCGGTGTCCACAGGAGCCGCTCAAATCATACATGCCCCCAGCTGGCCCTGGCTGTTTGCAGTTTGTCTTTTACAGTACCTGAAAACCAGTTCTACACACACCACCTCTATGAATATGTATTAATGTCTAGCCCTGAGCCTTGTCAAACTGTCTTCACTCTTAGGCATGACGTTAAACACTATTAAGACTTTCAAGCTGGAGCTGGACGGTCCAGCCGATGCAGCGTTCACCGGTGGGGAGGTGGTGTCCGGCCAGGTGGTCCTGGAGCTCCGGAGGGACACCAGAGTGCACTCCATGAAGGTGCAGGGCAGAGGGGTGGCCACGGCACACTGGCTGGAGAACCGCGGCATGAACTCTGTCTACAATGACTACACCTCCAAGATCACGTACTTCAGGAAGAGGCAGCATCTGATCAGAGGTCAGTGGTGAAAGGCTGCAGCAGATGGTGTTTATGTATTTATCCTGTATCGTTAATATTCTGTGTTTATTTATAAAGGTGGCTGCAGAATAAGCACAAGTAAACACCCAGGTGGATTACAGCTGCAGCTTGTGATGTTGTTTCTAACAAGTAACCAACTGAAATTTCCATATAATGTTTTACAAGTAAAACATCCTTAATTTTTCAACATAGAGCTTGTTTTGAGTTATAATTTAGCAAAATAAAAGCATCTTAATAGGGCTCGTTCAGTGGGAGAGAGCCAATCTAAATGTGTCCAAAGGTGACTGGAGATAATTGATTAACTATGGCTGTTTTAAAATGCAAAACCGTGCCTTCTCTTATAAAAGAAAGGGGCACAGGTACATCATTTGTGCTGACTTTGTTCGTATTTTGTCCCCTACGAAGATAACATCCATCATCTGTAGCTTAGCTGTGATATATACATAGTAACTGTACATCAGCATGTACTGCAGCTGCTGGGTGCAAAAGTTCTCCAGTCTGAATAATGTGTTGTAAAACTGCTGATTTGCTCTTTCATGCGCCAGCTGGTAGCCTCTGCGTCTTGTAGTCACTGCAGTTTGCAAAATGAAGCCACCTGGGCCAAGTGTGTTGCATGGAAACCTGGAAGAGAAGTCGACACCGGCCTGTCCAGATACATCTGCCAGATAACCTAATCCTAACATTAAACACAAATCCATTAGTGCCAAGTCCAAATAAACACGACGGGTTTACCGAGGGCTGCGTTGTACAGGACATGAAGCTGTTGAGTGTGAAATTCCCCCGGTGTGGAAGTCACCAGGCAACCTAAAATCAGAGAGGCAGAAAATAAAGGCCATAGTAGCTGAGTAAATATAATGCAGCCCGTGGTTAATGTTTCATCAGATGCTCTGTAAATAGTGTTGTTGGTTTGACTCCCCAGTCTGGTCGGACAGGTAAATATGATGAAGACTTAGATAAGAGCAGGATTTGGCTTGTTGCTTTTGCAGAATACACAAACACATTTGAAAGGATTTGAACTTAGCGTAGAATATCACACTGCATCTTATTTACAGGTCATTTGCAGTAGCTGTGAAGGTGCTGTGGTTAAAGGTGCGCTGAGCACGTTTTGTGTGTTAATAATATCTAGCGTGCATTTCAGCCTAAATACTGTGATCACAAAAAGTAGCTCATCACTCATTAACTGAGATGCTGCCGGCTGCAACTAACGTATATTTCAATTATCAATTGTCCATCAGTGCTTTATTCATTATGAAATATAAAATATTAAGCATGTAATTTGCCAGTTACCATCAGTTAACATGTGACAAACTGCTAACTCACTGCTGCTGCTGCAAAAAAGATTCATCAGTGGTGTAGTTGAGCGTATACTCAGGCCTTCGGTGTATACCCATCTCTTTTTCTGGCTGTTAACAGTATACCCACCTCTCAGCCAAAGGCCATGAGGATATATAGCAGAGCAGTATAGCCACGTCCTCCTCAGTAACCAACCTATCTACCTAGTAGTGCACCAACTTCATCACCTACACCACTGAAAACATTAATTTGATGTGAGATGCTGAAGAAAACAACTGTACAACATCTGTAAATAGCAAGTGTTTGGTATTCTTCCTGTATGAATTATCATCAGTTGACCGTTTATCAATATTATCATCAATGTCATGCTGATTAAGCAATTGTTCAAGCAGTACTGTTGCTTTATCTTTCCTGCCAAAATAAATTGCAGTGAGGATGTGGTCACCGGTGAGATAACTGCTGAAAATCACAACTGAAACAAAAACAGGGAAATCCAGAGCAGCCTGTGTGAGTCACATGCCTCTCTTTCGTCTGCAGTGTTGTTTCTCTCATCCCTTTGATATACAGTAAAGAAGAAAGTACGTTCTATACCAGAAAATTATATCGATTTGTCATCCATCTGAAATGTTGCTATAGAACTTTTACCATGGTATGTATCCCGCTAATATGTCTGAGAATCAATTAGCAGCATTTCTTCTACAACAGCACTGGATTTTTATATTATTATTACATCATTGCAGTGAACTAGACTTGGTGTCACCAGACAGGATTTCTCAATAATGCAAGTTTGGGTAAGGGGTCAAGGGGTTTGGAGCAACTTTAATAATCTGCTTTAACTTCAGATGGCTACCAAATAATAGGGTTTCTCACAAAATTCCCAAATTACTCTGATGATACAATATATTAGAGGTATTTTAAGACCTTTATTATAAATCTAAAAAGTAATAAAACTGGAGATAATTCAATAATGCAGTGTATAAAGTCAAATAAAACCACATTGAAAATCAAATCAAAAGGTTCTGAAATATTCCTCTGTTGTCTGGAAGGAAAACAGTGTTGAAATTACCAGCATTACTTCTGCTTCCTCATCCAGAATATTTGCAAAATCCATGCCACTGATTCATTAATGGACCTCACTCTTTTGTCAAATTGCATGCAATTTTGCTTTCTGGATTGTGGACAATTACCACCAGTAGAGTGGCTAAGGTGCTGTCAGCACTTGGGCGGCTTGACCTGCAAATGCCTCTCAAACAGACATTCTGTACAGACCAGTGCTATCTGCAGAATCTGTCCAGGAAATAACAGCACTAATTGTTTTTGCAAAGCTTCAACCTTCTCACATGTGACTGTGCAAAGACGTAAATGTTAAAAAGAAGAAGTGAGGATGTTGTGTTCTTGTGTTGCTCGGGACAAGAGGCGAGGAGAAAGTGAAAGGCAGACGAGAGAGGAAGGAAGGAGGAAGGGGTGGGGGCTTTTTAAAAAATGCAGGCTGCGTCACCAAGCAACCAGGAAAACAACACGTGGCTCCCCTCGGCCCCGTCCTCCTCCACCACACAGCCTGCTGCTGCTGCTGCTGCTGCTGCTGGTCTCCATTTATTTTACAAAATGGTGTCATGTTCCACTCATTTATCTTTGAGTTTGTCATAAACAATTTTTTTAGGCTGATTGTTTTTCTCTTTAAAGGCAGGAATGAGTTTCTTTGGAGACTTGTTTTTTGTTTTTAGGAGTTGCTCCAGTTTTAGGAGGTGGAAGCTTTAAAAAAATGTGTCATGCAAACACCAGTGAAGAGTTGCATGATCATAAAGCTTCTCTGCTGTGAATATGTATGGCTTCATTGTTTATATTTGCTCTAACGTGTTGCGCACTCAGCAGCCCTCTGGGTCAACAAAGAAAAACTCATGCGGATAAATATGTTTACCGTTGGCTGCAGCAGTGGGGAACATGTTTTCAGCCACGATTAGGGCGATCACACTGAGTCATCTGCACAGCAGGAACATTTATCAGGCGCATCATCTCTGCAGAGACCTACGTGTTTGTCTTATCAGGAGCAAGGCAGGGAGACATGGTAGAGCCAGGCTGCTGCTCCTGGTCACCAGCAGGTGGCGGGCTGGACTTTATTTCACCCCAGGCCAGAACTTCCTGAATGTATTTTAAGCAAAAACTGACAATCTGATGCAAACTTGGACCACTGACATCCCAAATATGACTCAGTTCTGCTGCAAGGAGGACACATTTTTCACATTAAGTGATTATACCAATGGAGAGATGCAGGGAAACCTTGTGTATTTGCCTTTATGCTGGCATGCAAGGATATACTCTATTGGAAAATCCATGCGTTATAATTCTGTGAGCACCATCTACCTAAAGCCGTACAACTTTTCCCAGAACCTCACACATCTCCAGTCCAGTTCAGGCTGTGCTAAAAACATCCTGGTTGTTCTTACAGCTGTGCACACTGCCTCCACATCACCATTTGGTGGCACCGGAGAGCTACCTCCTCACTCCCGGGGAACAAAGGAGTAAACAACTTTGTTTTTCTCAGACCAGACTTGACTTTTGTATGAGGACTTTTAAACTGAATGAAGTGAGCAATCCAGCTGGGAAATAAAGTAGAGTTTGTTTAGTTCAATGATTGCTGCAAAATTTTAAAGAAAAAAATTGGCTTTGTTTGCAAAAGTTTGAAGTGAATTTGGGGTATTTAATAGGCTGCATGGGTGCTTCGATTCATGCAAGTTGTTGCACAAGCTTTCAGGGACTTCCTCGTGAGGAGTCTCTTCATTACTGAGCTTTGAATGTCCCCTTATGCAGTCATAAGGCGGATTTGATGGCATAAGTTACGTGCTTTGGTGCATAGCTGTGTGTTTTCCATGTGCTGCCTAACAGCATGTTTAAAGCAACATGGAAGAAGTGGAGTAAACAGCTTTGGTTCCTGAGTGAAACTATTTTCCCCTGAGCTGTGCAGGGCGGATCTCTGCCAGATGGAGGCATGCTCAGTAAGCCTGTTTTCTTCTAAGAACCTGTAACCATCAATCACCAGCAGGCCCTGTTTTCCTTTCTGCTGCCTCCACACCCAGTCTGCATGTTTATTATGATGCGTTCACACTCCGTCGGTAAATGTGAGTGTTGTGAAAAGAGCAGCTCACTAAGTTGTAAAGTGGGCCAAGGAAGTGGGGTTTTTAAGTTTTGTGACAGTGAACCTTGTGAGTTTGTTTGTTTGTTTGTGTGTCTTTATCTTTATAGTGGCTGTTATATTTGGTTAAGTTGACACCACGGGTTGGTTTTGTCTCAGTCTTTGTCCGGACATGTTTTGCTGTCTCCTCCTACACCGAGAAGACAACCTGTTAGTACACAGAAAAATAAGAATAAGTAAATTAAGCAAACAATATATAGGCTTAATTAGAACTTTCCCCTTTGTCTTATGATGCTTTAAACATGACAACAACTCACCACCAAAAATCAATTTTTGTAATAGTGGCAGTCTCAAACCTGGATGTGAAGTCTGGTTTTGATATCATCCATTCCCCCCCTCAGTGTCTGACAGTGTTTATTATTCTCACAAACAGCTGCTGTGGTGTTTGCTCACCGTCTGAAACTTTCTTGATAGTATGTGTTGTTGATTTTTACTAAGTAGCCAAATGCAGCCACATGTCTAACTTAGAAGTGTAGCGCTGAGACGTCCGTGCCAAGGAGCAGCACCTGAAGGCAGCGCCAGCCTTCTCCCCTCTCCCGACGCCTTACATAATAAATTTCGAAACCCCGCCCACCTTCTTCAGCCTGATATATAAGCAGCACAGACAGAAAGTGCTGCAGTTTGAGCTCTAAACAAGTGATCAAAACCATCTGCAACTGGAAGAACCACTCTGAATAACTTCCTACTAACAAAGGAGTCGCCAAGTGTTGCGTTCGAGAGGACTCGCACAACCTGCAAATATGATTTTCGACAAGGTGAAAAAGTTTGACATCGTCTTCGACTCTCCGGAGGTGGACTGTCCTCCGGTGTTCAGCAGTGGGGACGTGGTGTCCGGCCGGGTAGTTTTGGACCTGTCCGGGGAGAGTCGGGTGGACTCCCTGAAGCTTCACGCCGAGGGATTTGCCAAAGTGCATTGGACTGAGTCCCGGTCCGCCGGCTCCAGCACCGCGTACACGCAGAACTACAGCGACGAGGTGGAGTACCTGAACCGGAGAGAGGTGCTGCTGCAGGCAGGTCAGTCCGCTGTGCAGGCACTGTGATGGGGATAGTGATGGTGATGGGGACGTCTTGTCTGTAACTCATGAATGTGTCAGCTACAAGGGGATCAAAACAGCAAAAGCATCGTCCTTTCATTGAGCACAAGCCAAGGCAGTGAAACAATAGTGACAGACTTTTATTTGTGTGGGGACACTGCACTGGTTGTTAGTCTGCAAACTGGGAATGGTGTTGTTTTCATATGATGAGTTAAACAGCTCATCAACACAGTCCTGTCTTTTGTGGTTATGATATTGTACGTGCAGTGCATTACACAAGTTGTGTTTGCAGATGGGTAGTTGTTTTCCTCACATCTGAGACATTTTGTTATGAACTTGTTGCTGCTGTGGATGCAAAGTTGACTGGATCATGTATTATACTGTGAATGAAGTCCAACTTAGTTTGCATGACTTTATTAGGAGCCTTTTGACAGATGATTTCTTTGTTTTCGGGCACTTCCTGAAAGAAGCAAAGCTGAACATCCACCAGAAAGTGCACAAACAAGCACTCAGACAGATTATTTTTTTCTGCCATATACGTGTTGTTTTTGGTCATAACTGGATATATAAATATAAAGACTCTTATTATAAAGGAAGAGAGCTAAATATGTTGCAACGGCTGTTTTTGCACTTTGTTCTCATTGTGAAAACATCTGTTGAAAGAAATAGTTCAGTCTTTTCCTCATTCGAAGACACTCCTGGGTTGTTTTTCTCCTCAGTGGTGTGGGACAGCCTCAGGTTTCTGCCTTCATTCATTGGGCACAGAGTTGTTTTGCTCACAAGTGTAGTCAGGAAATTCACAGCCCGGGCTCCGTCAGTTTTATGTTGTTTTTCTGCACCGTGTCACCTCACTTCTTGATTTGGGTTTTCATAAAAACCTTTTTGCAATTTAAAAACATAAAATGTTAAAGAATTTTGTGATGTTTAAAAGTTTTTGCTTTAAAACACACAGCAGGAAGCTCACGACACCCCACTCGACCCATTGAGAGGATTAATACGGTGACAGTATTGTTATTTAAATCAAAAAGAAGCGTCTTCATCGGTTGTTTTAAACGCAAACACGTGTTCCAGGACCTGTGCAGCCACACAGAGAGAAAAAAAACAGCAGTTGAGACGTGCTGTATTATACAGCTTGAGGAAAACATGTTCTCAGTCAGCACAATGGAGCAGGAACCGCCCCTCTGTGCAAGCAGCGAAGCCATGTGATTGCATAGAAGGACAGAGAGATTTCTATTTCAACAAGAGTCATGCTTTAAAGATCTGTTCCTACTCTCACTAAGTCAACTGTATTTGTGTGGATTTCTGAAAAACTATAGTTGTGCAGGTTTAGCGAAGTTTTGTCAGGACTTCTTATCTGTCTGCAGACAAAGTCATCTGCTGCCATTCATTCTTGTGGTTTATGACTCCTCTTACAATGAATCAGATAATCACTTCCAGTGAAGACGAAGAAACTTTTGTTGTTTCATTGTGCTGAACTGATTGTTTCATATCAGTGTAATATTACTTTATGTACTCTTTATGGCACCAGCTGGAAGTTACACTCGCCCATGGTCCTGTACTCTTGAAATCAAAACAGCCAAAACAACAATTAAATGAACCGTAACTTAAATATTTTTCTTTTTTTCCTTCTCCTTACAGATAATAGTGAAGTGACCATCCTTCCTGCCGGCAGACATGAGTTTCCATTCAGCTTCCAGCTGCCCGAGGAGACGCTGGTCACCTCCTTCGAGGGAAAACACGGCAGCATCCGTTACTGGGTCAAAGTGAAGCTCCACAGGCCGTGGGCCACCGTCAGGAAGATCAAGAAGGAGTTCACAGTTATTGAGCCCATCGACATCAACACGCCGGCCTTATTGGTGAGCGCCGCAGCCCTCGCATTTCACAATTGTGCCGCCACACACTTCATGATTCTCTCGGTGTTTTGAGGCAGTTGGCTCATTTGGTTTCATCATTCTCAGGCGCCACAGGCTGGAACGAAGGACAAGATGGCACGGGCGTGGTACCGCAACTTTGGACAGGTGTCTGTAACTGCAAAGATCGACCGCAAGGGCTACACACCAGGTAAGAGTCTGAAATCTAAAACATCTTTTCCTGAAAGCACGTTAAGAATGTCAGCAGTCTCTAACATACTTTCCCCGTCGCTCTTCTCTCTGCAGGTGAGGTGATACCCGTCTTTGCGGAGTTCGACAACTCTACCTCCAGATCAGTTGTGCCAAAAGCCTACATCACTCAGACACAGACGTTCATCGCCCGCGGCACCATGAAGCAGAAACGCTCGGTGGTGGGCACGCTGTGTGGTGATATTGTGGGGGCCAGATGCAGGGAGACGTGGCACGGCCGCGCCATCAAGATCCCACCTGTGGGTCCCTCCATCCTGCAGTGCCGCATCATCAAAGTGGAGTACATGCTCAAGGTGAGCTCAGGCGACAGCAGCTTTACATCTCAGGGATTCACATGTTGTATTCCCATGTTGTATTGTATACACACTGCTCCTGTCACTAAAAATCTCCTCTTTACCTCCCACCAGGTTTGCGTTGATGTTCCTGGGACATCCAAGCTGTGCCTTGAGCTGCCGCTGGTCATCGGCACCATTCCCCTCCATCCCTTCGGCAGCCGGACCTCCAGTGTCAGCAGCCAGTACAGCGTCAACCTGGAGTGGCTGCGCATGGCCATCCCTGAGCAGCCTGAGCGTAAGTGTCCTTTAATTCTTCAGTGATGTGTAGGTCTAGATGTGCATAGGGACCCAGTTATTAAAACATGGACACTTATATTTTCTGCGACAAACAAAGCAGGAACAAATGCAGCCATCATTTTTATTGCAAACATAGGACTATAGGCGGTCTTTTTCCACTAAAGTTAGTGCTAACACTTGGCAGATCAGACACATGATTGTCTTTTTCAACATTTTTTATATTCAAGGATGTTTGTTTTCATAAAGTGGAAAAGAAGAGACTGTCTCTGACACTATTTATAGCTTTTTGTTAATACATATTCCCCTCTAATTCTTTAAAATTGCTACTATTTGCTTGTGAAGAGCCTCTCTATCCGCTTGTGGGCCTGTTCTCGCTTTTATTTTTATGATCACTGACTGCCAAAATACCACTGGATCAGATGTCAACATGTATAAACAAAGGTTTCAATTCAGCAGAAATTCATGTTGGATCAAATCAGTGTTTGTTAGTGCAAAAGGCAGCAAATGTTATGTGGGGTTTTTAAGAGTTTTAGCTGCAGTGATGACTCAGCAGCTTAGTGTTTGGACCTGTGCTGTTCTGTTGAGTCAGACCAGTGGACTAATCCCTGCCTCTTTCCCCGCAGCTCCTCCAGATTACAGCTCTGTGGTGACACAGGAGGAGGCCGAGCAGCGCAACAACACGGTGGTCCCACAACCCGCCGAAGACCTGAGTGGGATCCTGGAGCGCCCCCTCATGGCTTTTGTCCAAGAGTTTCGCTTCCGACCTCCGCCGGTGTACAGCGAGGTGAGTCACCAAATGCTGGAAACAACATCCACCTACACCCACTGTTGGCTTAGTTTGAGTAGCATCTCTGAAGGCTCAGAGAAAGAAGGTTTTTTTTGTCGACATCCCAAAACATTTCTGCTGAAGAAACTCTTGAGATCACAGCTGAATTGTATAATAGTACATGAAAACAAATCTGTGGGTGTAGTCTGAGTGTAGGCAGAATGTATCCTAATGCTGAATGTTTTGCGATTGCTTAACCCTCATCTTTTTGTTTCCATTTCCTGCCCACAGGTTGACCCCAACCCTCAGCCCTTAAACATCAGACCTCGCTGCATGACGTGTTGAACCATGAGCCCTGCCTGAGCGTCAAGCAACTTAACTTAAAGAAACGAATCAAGAGATTTGTCCTCTCTTGGATTACTTCTCTCCGATAACTGGCACCAGGTCCCACCGAGTGTCGTGGAGAGGGACTGGAGCGCCATGGAGTGTTTCAGGAGACGGAGCTCACAGGAACTGGATGCCAGTGGAGGAGCCGCCACTTCGTTCCCAGTTCATAAAGCAAAGTGGATTCTTTCCTGTTCTGTTACGAAGGTCGTAACTTCTCCACATCAGTTCCTGTCCTCCCAAAGTGATTTTTGGCTCCTTTTTTTTACGAAGCGAGCTACAAATACCTCCCAATCAACGATTCCCTCTGTGAAGTGAATTTTGAGATGTAAGGAGTTTGGGACAGACTGGGGGTGAAAGATCACTCGATATTTGTCAGGTGGAGAGTTGGAGTTGCACCTGGTGTTTGAGAAAAAAAAAAGCGCTCTTGATGAGTTGACATATGTTTAGAGGCACATTGTCATCTTTGAGTGGCGTGCAGAGAGAAGTGCAATTATCGTCTTAACTTTCTTACTCTCTTGGCAACACCGTAGATTATAACAACCTTCATTACTATGCATTGTGTGACTCAGCAGCAGCGTGCCTGTGATGATTTTCTACTGTTACGTCAGCACATACTGTATCTGAAGGTGTGATGGTGCAGACAAGTCAAGTAAGCAGATGTAGATGTATTTTATGCATGCAGATCACAATATGTAAAAGGGAAAAAAAATGCCTTAATAATCTGCAGTTGAAGTTTGCATGAGAGTTTCAGGGAGTCGTTCTCTCACAGAAATGAATGGAACCGAATGTATTCTGCAAGAACTTAGAACAAAAACGGTTTGATTGTACGTGGACGAGTACCAAGAGAGGTTTTTGTGTTAATGCAAGGCTTAAGGCACTGAAGTGTCAGACAGCTGTGGTTGTTGATTTTAGCACAGCGATAAAATAGGATGAGCAGTATAAAGCTGCACGAGGCTCATAGATTAGCTCTCCCAGCTGCTAAACAAAAGGAGGAGGAGGAGGAAGAGGAGGAGACCTTTTAGCCATGTGGTCTGAAGCTTTTTGATGGGAGCCAGATGCCTCGTGCTGTTGGGCGCTCTGTGACGCTGAGCGAGAACACAGTGCTCAGCGTTCAAGTCGAGCCCTTAAGCTGGAGATGCCACTGAAATGTATGGACAAAGAACATTCCAAAAAAATGACTCGAGGATTGTCTCCTCACCTTCCAAAAAAACAAATGTATGAGTATGAAAGAAGTCCTCAGGGTCAGCTGTGTGACTTCGGTGGCACGCACTGAAAAAATATATTTTTATAAACTGTTGATTCACAATCTTGCCAAAGTTTTGTAATTGTTTTTTCTAATAAAACAAGATTTAACAGAAGGTTTGTCTCCGGTGTTTCCTTTAAATCTGAACCAGTATGTAAGCTGTGCAGTTTGTAAGGGAAATAGTAGAAGGCCTGTGTTTAGCACGTTGCGTGCCACTGGATTAGTACATCATGTTCAACAGTGTGAGTCAAACTGGTATCATTGCCAAGGGCAGGGTTCACTGGAGAAACGCGCTACACTCAGTGGATAAAAACTATAATTACAGACTGAAGTTTCGCTAGTGACAGCTCTAATATTGAGCTCTTGCGCAACCTAGTTTCTCTGGGTGTTTTTTCTGCCCCCTCAAAAAAAAAAAAAAAAAAAATCAAAAGTTATTGCTTATTTTCACCACTGAATCATCCGTCACAGTTCAGCTGATACATGGATCTCATTTAGTGTCCTCTTGTACACTTTGTACTTTGTTTACATGAATATTCAACGAGGATCCCAGCTATTTTTTGCCACATGTAAACATGTAACACATAGGAACAAACAAGCAGCCCAGTGAAATATGCTCTGTGTACAAAACGATAAACATGGCTGAAGGCCAACTGAAGAAATTCTCTGGGTTTATAGTAGGACGGAGAGATGTTCAGTGCAATGCGGAGGAAGAACGAGAGTTTCAGTGAGGAGTCAGAATATCAGACCAAATTACTTGAAAATTAAACAATACTTGAGAGTATTTTAATACCAAAAACAGAGATTATATGTCAGCTACTTCAGTGTGATGGATTCTTCTTTATCTGTATCATATCAATGTAGACAGAATATTTTGGATTTTTGGAGCTCTAACTCGCAAATATACAACAATATAGAACAGAAATGTCAAATCTGTTCTACTGTACAGTGCAGAGAGTTGGTGAGTGGTCAAAACAGACATGATGAGAGTGGGAGCCTTTCACAAGGAATGCCTCAGACAAATTCACCAGATCTTCTGGCAAAACAAAATCTCCAACCTTCAACTGTACAAGAAAACAGGTAGCTCGGAGCATCAGCAAAGAAATCACACACAGGCGTTTGAGATAGCTAGGCCATGTGCTGAGAATGGAGCAGGGACCGATCATGAGAGTTGTCTTAAGATGATACAAAAGCAGGTCTACACACCAGAAACTGCTCCTTTTGGAAGTATCAATCGCATCTCCACATATGACATTTCGGGCACCAGCCCTTCATCAGACATGAACAAGATAAGGATACACACCTCTATATATATATATATATATACAACCAGTGGTAGTGGTGGTCGCCATGTGATAGCGCATGTAGCTATACAGAAACACACTGCAAAAAGCCAGCAGTGCCTAGAGTATCACCCCGACAATCACAGAACTGAAACATCAGGTACAAATTCAAGGTGACATAATAGAATAAAATATTACTGTAATTCACATATTTAAAAAAATAAATAAATAAAGGCACCACTAATACTGCAAAAAGTAGTGATACTCAATAAAAAATACCATAGCAATGTAATAGCTGTTTTAAGATGGACACTACTAGGCAAAAGAAAACCCCAAAGGCCCAAAACCACCTGGCACAGGACTGTGACACTGGAGTTGGAAAAGATGAACCTGTCACAGCAGCACAACATGCTGCCAAGGATCGGATGCAATGGAAAGAACTCATTTAAGCCTCATGTCCCATATGGGATGAGGTGGAGTAACAGCTCACAAAAACAAGCATCGTTTACACACCAAACAACGAATTAAAAACTGCTCGGCAGAAAAATCAATATTGAAATTAAAACATTTGGTCCAATCTTAATCTCAATCCAAATAAATGGTGAAATTGTAGGTAATTGATCGAAGGCTTTGTCTTGATTCTCAGAGGTCAGTCACAGCAGCCTATGCAGCGGTGTGTCCAGTCTCAAGTAACCTGTGTACACAAGCACATTAAGCATTGGTATGTTACAGGAGTCCTTCCAGAGGTGTAGCAGTGCTGCTGCATCATCCCACAGCTGCTGTGATCAAGGAAATGACGCAGGACATTAAATAAGAGAAGACAACACTCATGTCTAAATATCAGATGATGAAGAGGAACTAGTATATTCATATCTTTAATAATAAATAATACATTAACAGATTTTATCAATGGAACTAAAATAGGAACTGTGGAGTTTATCTGCTGGCCTTCAGACACATAGAGTGAGGTCATAGCTAACAAGTGCAGAGTCTCGTCTTTTAAATGGAAGTTAAGTCCTTACCCCAAGAAGAAACCAAACAGTTGTTTTTCATTCATTCATTTTACTTTATTTTTTTTTTTACATTTCTTTTAATTAAAATCAGGTTCCACTAAACACATTTTTACAACAGCATTAGTTGCTATTTATTTTGTAACCATTACTTGACAATAGGTAATGCCATACGTTTGGATTTGAGGTTGTGAATACCAACACGACATGGAAACACATCTTCAATAAAAGCAATGAAGCAGAATTAAAGTTGACTTTGTGCTTAACAAATGTTATGCGTTGATTTTCCTGGTACACAAATGCTAAACATGGGCATAAAAACACATAATATATTAAAATTTAAGGCTTTATTTTGTTTTTAAAGTTATGAATGTATTTTATTTTACTTTATTATAGTTTAGTTTAGTTTATTCTAGTTTAGTTTATTTTGTTTTTTTCTTTTTAGGAAGGAGCAGTGTAAATACATGTGATATAAAAATGCCAGAATTAGCCAAAAAGCTATTTTTCATCTGTTAAACAAGGCTACTTAAAATACAACAAAGCCTGTGCAAATTCAGTTGTTTAACCCCTCAAATGTGTTTACCTTTAATTTTCATAGACCAGATTTAAACTGTATGAAATATAAGTAGCTTTTAAAAGTGAAATCAAGGTCTTTTTTTCATACATGCCCTTAGACTCAACTGGGCTAAACTTAAAACCTGTACCATGAACCAAGAGCCTTTTGTATTTGTATCTAACTGAAGTGAGAGTGAACATCTGGGTGTCTGACACCCAGGGACCAGACGTGATGACAGGAGTGAACAAGACGTCTCATGACCTTGCCTGTATGGTCTCCTGCAACATCCACCAAGTTCTTGTAATCCTTGTTTATGTGATGCTTTTAATTGATGCCGCGTTAGTCAGAATGAGTCATCCAACCTTTTAAATGTGTTGTAACTTCAGTTTTTAGCCTTGTCAAACTTGTGTGTCTGGTTTGGTGCGTCAAATTATAGCTCCAGTGTTCTGCTTGTGCATATTCATTTGAATAGTTTGGTTTACTTGTGTGTTTTCTTGTGTTTTTCCATCAACAGTTTACGTCTGTAACTGTGTAGCAAGCAGTCATCTACTCACCACTGTGAGCTGAGTTACACTTGATGCGAAGCACAAAAGCAAATCACAGACTCCTTCTAAACGGCAGATAACACTGATCACATTAAAGGAAAAATGAAGCCCCACATAAACACAGTACAAAAAGGTACATTAGAGTACATTATCTGCATTGTTACTTGTATTCACATTTTTTAAGGTTTGCATCCTGTTATTTGCAGCTGCATTGACAAACTGTCCAGATGTGGATTATTATGGTTAATAGAATAAAATGATGCAATTATAATCTCATAAATGTCAGCCTGCTCTGAGTTACTTGTTATCAGTGATAAAAATGTAGCCAAGTACATTTAATCATGGACACTATTAAAGTACAAATTAAAGGTATTTACACTTTACACAAGTATTTTCAGTATTAGTGGTTAGCACTGTCGCCTCACAGCAAGAGGGTTCCTAGTTCAATCCCAGGAGAGAGCCCCTCTGTGCGGAGTTTGCATGTTCTCCCCGTGACAGCTTGGGTTTTCTCTGGGTACTCCAGCTTCCTCCCACAGTCCAAAGACATGCAGGTTAATTGGTGACTCTAAATTGGCTGTAGGTGTGAATGTGAGTGTGAATGGTTGTCTGTCTCTATGTGTCAGCCCTGTGATAGTCTGGTGACCTGTCCAGGGTGTACCCCGCCTCTCACCCAATGTCAGCTGGGATAGGCTCCAGCCCCCTTGCGACCCTCAAGAGGATAAGCAGTTGCGAAAATGGATGGATGGATTCTATTAACTGTTGTTTTTATGTCAAAATGGCACACATAATATGCTTGCAGCTTCTCAAACGTAAATGAATGCTGCTTTTTTCTTGTAATCACCTTAATAATTTATTAAAAGTGCATTGTGAAGGTGTCACTCTGGGCTCTGGTCATTGTACGGCATTTCTCACTGTTTTCTTAAGTTCTACAAACCAAACAAGTTATCGATTACATTTTCAATGCAGGACTTTTACGACGCATTTTCAGGTAAAGGATCAGAATACTTCCTCCTTCAGTGCTTGTCACACTTTTGAGAAGGAGGAAGTCTTATTTTTACAGGAAGCCCTCCCTGTAGATTCACACATTGTAACCTACATACCTCCAGTCTTGCCTCAGGGTGTTTTTTGGCCCAGATTTAAGGTGGACATGCACAACAGGTCTTGTAGCACATCTGTTTTCTTAAGTACAAGTTTGTTTTTTGGGATGAGATATAATTTCAAAGTGAAACACATGAGGGAAAGCAGGCATTTTTTGGAGAATCTTCACCTTGAATTTAAAATAAAGAACCATGGTATTTTCCTAAGTACAGTAACTTTTGGTCAGAGGCCAATAGTTAAGGAGGATCATTATAAAGCAGATTTTACAGAATTGAAACATAAGAATGCTCAGAATATAAAGTAGGACAAATAGAAAAACATAATAAAAAACAATCATGATGTGGGTGCAATATTTTTTTAAAATCCAAACATGGTTATTATAACTCGTTTGATGCTCCAACAACCAAATTTGGGTTAAATATGGGGAACTTTAAAAGATAACTGGGTCAGCTGAGTGTGTTCCAACAAATCTGTACATCCTGTTTGTTTCTCCCCCTTCACTCACAGACAAACTCTGACTTGACAAAAGCCGACTTTGACCACCGTCATTTCAACTTTTTGTTCAGTACTAAATTAGGTTAACATAATCGCATGAGTCAAATGGAGACAAAGTGTTTAATTTTGGACAAGTTGTAACTCAGTGCATCCCCAATCACTAATTACATTTCTAAAGAGCAGTGAATTACGAGGTAGTTGCATGGCACAAATTGTGATCAAACAAGCCACTGTGTATCCAGTGTGTCACAGAAACATTTGGGAACAATTTATTTGAGGAAATGTGATTATTTTAGTTAAGGTTACGATTGGTTCATGTGAGCAAATAGTTAATTTAAGGGTTCAACAGCCCAGTTTCCTGAATAAAATGATGGCACTGTACGTTTCTGTAAACCACTGATATGTTACATTTGTACAGTTCCTTTTTTTGTCATTTACTTTTTAAGTGTCAACTGGACACAAAAACACACTTAAAGTGAACTAAAAACAAAACAAAAATTGCATACATACATATACAGAACATACACACATGCACATACATACATATACACATACGTATCAGCGCACTCCTCCATATACATACACATTCTTGTCAACCTGTATTGATTCTGTACTTGGAGGAAAAGCAAATTACTCTATGTCGAGAAATATGTCCATAACATATTGCTGCATTACAAAACCAGGCCGTATAGTTATCACACGTGCATATGATGTATTTCAGATTACATGTTGTGAGCTTCTCATGAATAGGAGGAGGGGATGGTGGATAGTGTGACACCTAGGAGAGACAGCTGCCGAATAGCAGAAAGACTTAAATGACAGGTTGTGACACTTCCAGCAGTGTTTGTAGTGACAAAGTTGGGTACTTTCATCCCAAACATGATGTTTTCCTAACCAAGTAGTTTTTGTGTCTAAACCTAATCGCACGTTTACCACAGTGTTGCCATGAAATAAATTGAAAACTGAACTGTAAAGTTTTAGCGTATTCACTACATATGAAACATACAGATGTAACATATTTATGCAGAAACATCTAATGCCAACATTTATTCTGAGAACTGTGTTGGGTCAATGCAGCTCAAGTCAGCTGTGTGTATCTTGCATTTGTCCTTGAGCAAGGCACTAAACCCTCATGTCTGAAATGTTAAACCTTGGAAAAGACATTTTGTCTCCATTACACAGTGTAACCTATTTTTTGTTTATTGATTCAACAGCTTGACCAAAAATTCTATATGGTCAAAAGTATGTGGACACCCTCGCACTTGGAACATGGCTGCAGGGATTTGCTCTCTAGCTGCAAGAGCATTCGTGACGTCAAGCACTGATGTTGAGTGTTGAGGTCTGACTCACAATCAGCATTCTAGTTCATCTCAAAGGTGTTGGATTCGTTTAAACTAACGTCAGGACGTTGTGCAGGTCAAACAAAGATTTAACAATTTATTGCAACAAATGGGAATACAATTATGTTTGGCGCTGATGGCTCCGCAAGCAAGATTTTACATACCGTTTTGACCTCAGAGCAATGTTCGGAGTCTGAATTAGAAAGGTGGAGGCTGAGGTGGTGGAGGCAAAGCTTTGCCAGCAGCAGCAGCGGTGTGTGTCAGCGTTATTATAGCAGGGATCTGTGAGGTGGAAGCCATAGTTAAATGGGCCACCTTGTGTGAGAATGGGCTGTGATTGGTGTGTGAGTGTTTTGAAACAATGATACAATCAGCTGACTGTCAGCTGATTACTGCTTCATTTTCACATTGAAACAGGAAAGGACCTTTCCCCTGACTGTTGCCACAAAGCTGCAATCACACTGAAATATCATTGTATGCTGAAGAATTGAGATTTCCCTTAATTGTAAGTCAGCCTAGCCAGAACAGTGAAAAACAGCCCCAGGCCAAAAGTACGAGTAAGTGTCAAGGGTGTTTTTGAGCTGATAATGTCTAATTGTGTATCACTGGATGTGTAAAATACACGAGGTACGGCATGTAAAGGTGTATTTTACTTCCTTTAAACCACAGACTAAAAAATAATGAATGTAGCTACCCATGATGTCACACATTGCTTTATGGACTACCGTTTTGAACCCTTAAATTTGGCATATCAGTAGTCGCCATTTTGGGTTTTCGGAGCCAGACGTGACCATATTTGGACAAGAGGGTGCAGCTGAGCGAGGGGTGGATCTTGCTCGCAGACTGTGAGTTATATAAATATTCACCCCCCATACAGTTGTCATGAATTTCAAAATTAGCTATAGAGACCAAAACTGTCTTTTGTACCAGGTTGTAAACATGTTCATTTCTGCTGTAAAGTTGGACTTTTAACATGGGTGTCTATGGGGCATTTGGAGCCAGCCTCAAGTGGCTGTTGGAGGAACTGCAGTTTTTGGCACTTTTGCTTTTAACAGGCCTGTTTCCTCAGACCAGCACAGACTCCCCCGGGTTGCTGAGCTCAACTGCTCTAAACACACACATATAATATTTCCATAACTCTGAATCTGGTTGAGACAGCAAACAAACATATCACCCACAATGTCACAATGCTTCTTTAACAAGCAGACAGTATTTCAGTGGACGCTGTGATTGAGAAACTAAAGCCCTCAGGGGTGACTGTTGATATTGAGTTGTATCAAGGAGTGATAGAGAACAGCAAGACTGAAATGTATTCTTGTAAGAGATTTGGGGAAAGGCTCAAACTGGTTGTAGATCAGACACCATACATCTGTCATTTTGTATAATAATATATAGTGATCTGAATGAGAACTCAGCGGAAAAAAAGCTGTGTTTTTGTATTGCATGTCTGGGCAAGGGATTCCTCACTTTTCTTACCCAGAAGATCTAATGATAGAGGGTACTGTATGTTGTACACAGTGTGAAGTACTTAGAAGTGAAGTGAAAAGTGTGGGGTTTTATAAATACAATTGACTTTACAAGCCGTACGTTAAGATTTTTTTTTTATACTAGTGCAGAGTGTTGTTCCTGGTTTTGTGTGAGTCATTATGAGCTGCTGTTGTCTACACATTGTTGACTGGCTGCTGTTCACCCTGGTCGATCACACCACCAGACAAACACACACACTTACAATCACACACAGAACACACTCTGGACCTTATAGTCATTTTCAACCTCACCCTCTCAGTCACAGCCAATCACAGGTCACCAGAGCCAGTGCCACCAACCAACCCATTTCTCAAATTAACTCACCTCACTGTGGCGGGCCAATGGGCAGCCAGGATCCAAACAGTGTTTACTTTAATTGTAGAGCACATTAAAGCTGGGGGAGTTTATGACTTAATGACAACATATTGAGTTTCAGACACTGCAAGACACGCTTTACAAGACTAACAGCTCCAACAAGTCACAGTGACAGCCTCAGGAGGTCACAACCAGTTCCACCTGACAATGAAAGTTTAATCCTATAAACAACTGTATTTAAAATATTAAAAAAATATTATAATGATAATGTATTTTTTTTTTTTTTTTTTAAACTGCTGTTGTGGCACTATGGAGCAATTAAGTGACTCATACATATGGGCAGCGGATGTGCTATTCACTTGAATGAAGAACTTTCTGGATATTACATGACAGGCTGTCATGTAACTACAGTGCGGTTGGAGCCAAAGACGTCAAACAACAGTATGTTCCTGTTTATGAGGGGTCAAGTTGTTTCCCAGCATCTGCAAAAAAAAAAAAGCAACCCTTCCCTCCTTCCCTTAAACATCTTGAATACGTTTCTTAAAATGCAGAAAAGTCTTCAAAGTGTCTCCAGTGTAAACTGACGTGAGCCTCCTGAACCATAAGCAAGTTAAATCTTTATACTTTTAAACACACACTTCTATATGTCTCTGTCAGCCAGCATTATCATCATCCCTATTCAGGAAGCAGGTTTTTGCTGATTCTCCAATCTGGCTGACATTGGCTGTTTGGTTCATCGAGCTTTATCCTTAATGTTGTAATCCTTGAAAGGTAGACATCAGTGATGACTTAGATTAAACTGTCTCTACCAGTAAGTGCAAAACAAGCACATTTAGTTCTTTAAATTTATGACTTACAACACAAAAACGGATGTAGTCAGTATTTTGTGCTATTGTGCCACAAACCTTCCTGTTAGGAGTCAGAATCAGAATCCAATTTAGTGCCAGGTTTTCACGCGCAAGGAGTTTGCTTTAGTGTATTGGTGCATGACATAAACATAGCTCAGTTGGAACACTTAAGTCAAAGAAAACTTTACTTCCCTTTGCAGTATTATATTTGGTGGTATTGCTCTGTTCTGGGGTCTCTCTGCCTTTCTTAAGCCTACATAGGAAGCCTAAGGTGGTAGAGAGCGCACCTCTCTGCCCTTCTACAGGCCTACGTGGAAAGCCTGAGGCAGAAAGAGCAAACCTCTCTGCCCTTCCACACGCAAACGAGGAAAGCCTGAGGAAGAAAGAGCTCACCTCTCCGCCCTTCCATGCACTTACATGGAAAGCCTAAGGCAGGGAGAGCAGCAGCAAAACCGCGGGGAACAGAACAGACCCAGCACCAATGACAAACAGAAATGACATTGATAAGTCAGACACAGCATGAAAAGGAGGAGCTGGGATGGAGGCCAGTTGGAAAACCACTTGCAGGGGAAGCAACAACAGTAGGCAGGCCAATTTTATTTTTTTATGTTTTGAGAATAAAGTGACTGATAAAGTTTTTTAAAGGAACAGTGTGTAAGATTTAGGGGGATTTAGTGGCATCTAGCGGTGAGGCCTGTAAATTCCAACAGGCTGAAAGTTCTCCTAGAATTCCTTCATTGTTCAGGAGGTTTTTACCAGGAGCTGAATTCTCCGCAGAGATCTCCTGCTCTCCAAACAAACAGACCATGTGATTTAAACTAGTTAAAACACTGAATAAAGCAGTTTCATGTTACAAATCAGTATTTTTCTGACATTGCGTGTTGCAGATAGGCTTCAAACTAAGGTGGCCGACGTGAAATGTGAATACGTGAAAAACCAAAAACAAATCACAGGTAAAACATGGGTCCTCAAAACATGTCAGCTCTCAGTTTCAACAAGCAAAACTGAGTTTATGTTGACAGATAAAAAGGCTGGTATATTATATAAAGAAAATTAAGATTTGGAGTAAGAGTAAAAATAAGAATTAGAAGAAATCTAAAAAGGGTAAAAACTGAACTATAGAAATTTATTTGATGTACTGGTAAGTATTAAAAAATGCTTAGTGGCCCGGTGTGTAAGTGCACCAGTGTATTAAAATGTAAAATGCACATTTATCATTGTACAGTTTTAATGACAACACAGTTGGCCATAAAATATAATGTGTTATCAGGCCCTAAGATTAATATATGAAAACATTTTTAAACTTGACCCTTGAGGCTCTTGAGTTTGTTATTAGATGTTTGTTTTTTGTTTTTTTATCATGTCTGCACTTATAGTTACATTGTAATGATACGCTGTATAATACATTGTTTTCAGACACTGTGTTGGCAAACAGTCAACAGACCAAGGACTCTTGATAGGCCTACTTCCTCTTTCAGCCCTTCTTGTAACTGAGCTGTCTAACTGTGTAATCCTTTATGTATGCAATGTGTCAAAGTAGCATCAGTCAGATTTATTGGGATACATTTAGCGCCATTGTTACTGTCTTTCGTAGATTAAACGGAAAACAAAATGTACCCCATCACGACACGTCTGAGCAGAGAAGACTCGTCAAGGTTGCCTCGAGTATGTCAGTAATTCTATTATATTATATTCTTTTCCTTCTTACATATAAAATTAGTTTCAGCTCACATTCCAGACAGATCATAACAACACCAGAGGGAACGGTGGCAGACAAACCAAAACAAGCCATATTCGCTCTCCCCCCGTGTTCAGGCGCCTGAGTGGGAGGACATATCACCAGGTTGTTTTGGAAGACATCATAAGGCTTTGTTATGTGCTGTGTTGGAGGGGAACGCAGGGAGTTTGTTGGGTGTTTGAGTGTGCAGATTTGTCCATGGCCAAATACAGTTATGTTGTGTCTTTAAGGCCAAAGAGCTGACTTCAGTCTCTGTTCTGTCTTTGCGTATCTTAGAGTGTTTTTTCCTTGCATAGGTCAGAGTAATGTACAACACTGCGAAAACAAAGCAGGTTTTTGCTGTTAAAATCTAACAAGCCAGCTAATCAAAGCCAGAGGAAACAAAGAGCAAATGGCAGATGGCTCGGAAATGTTGACAGACTGGTCAAAAAGAGAGTTTTGTTTTAAACAAATGTTTTTTTTTATGCAATGTACAACATCAGTGTTCTCATGATGGCCTATAAACACTAATCAACACGACTAAGAGTCTGCAGCCAACAGATGTGTTGTGCTGCTCTCAAACACATTGGAGCCTCTCTGGTCTGTGTGTGATAAGTGTGGTATTCATAACTGAATTGCGTGTCATCAATTAATCGTTTGACGTCAACACTAAGATGATGATCTGACCAATAAGCAGTCTCTTCTGGCCATGTGATGCCTTCATGTTCCTCAGTCCTGCCTGGACGCACAGACACTGTTACATCAGGACATTGGTGCTGGTTCACATCTTGTTGACGCTTAAGAGAGAGAGGGGGGGATCAGCTTGCAGCTCCCCTCCCTTTTCAAGGCTTCATGGAAATCAGTGTAACTTCAGAGGGGTCACAGTGCAGACAGCAAAAAGCTGCACGCCAAGCTGCTCCCCAGAATATTCTGGTGGGGGAAAAATACCATGACCAAACAACATCCTCAAACGACATGCAAAAAAAGAGCAGCTTTGTTTATGAGCACTCCACCCACGGCTGTAATTCAGGGTTCCACAAAATCTACTTGTTGCTTTGTGTTGCTTATGATCTGTCTCTCTTTGTTTCAGGGCTCTGTGGAGCTCTTTGTTTGTGAGTCTTCCTCAGTACAATGGAGGCCCCACATGGAGCCCAAAATGCATGATGTGATGGAATTTTACAAATAAATCAATATTCAGTATCTTGAGGTGCCATCGCCACAAGCCACAGCTTGATTAAATCAGATATAGAAACAAGAGGTGATGATCTCAGAGCCTAAAATCTCTGGAATCAACAGCTGACGAGAACCAAACACTGACATTTGAAACAGGTATCGTTTCTCAGTTCAGCACCTATTAGCAAGTGAGCAGTGTATTTTAGACTTTGTCCGCACTGTTTTTGACAATGAATTACTGCTGCACTGCTGCCCCAACTGTGAGGGCAAACATTTCATATGTCTTATTTAGTTTCGGGTGTGCAGTTGTCAGAGGGCAGGATGATTTTATTACTGTTTGGACTGAATTCAGGCCTATGCTGTTTGCCTCTTCTTTAGGTTTAATTTACAGACATGTACAGTCACACTTAACATAACTGATAAATTACGTAACTTATAACAACAAAAATGCATAAAAAATTAGATAAAACTGATCTGTGCGCATTATAGGTCATTTGGAGAGTCTATGTAATGAATTCTAGACATTGCAGTCACCGATGTAAAACATTGCCATCCTGTGAAGCTGTGAAACGCTTGAAAACTCAAACTCACCAAATTTGCATGCTGCAGAAGACGCATGTTTTTCACTGGACGGACACATAAATTGGAATTCATATTATATAAATTCAAACTTTAACTTTTGCTGTCTGGCTTCCCGTCTGGCACTTGTCAGTGGCATCAACAAGCCAAGTGTAGTTTCAGTCGGCTCCGACTGCGGTTACCTGTTCAAACACACAGTGAATTGGTCAGATGGTGCAAATGTATTCCCTGAGTGTTATATGCGTAGAAGGCATATGCAAGTTATTTCCCCTCCCACACGACAGTGCACGTGGCCAGGCTGTTTTGTTGAGAGAGTTGGCTGCGTGCCAGGTCTGCGAGGAGAAACTCTCTCCTCCATAATGTGACAAAAATGAAAGCAGCGTTCAGGAATGTATTTTTCTTGGAAGGAGTGCAAGATTAGCACATAGCTCTCTCAGAGCTGCAGAGCAGAAAAACAATGGTGGGGGTAAGCTGATGAGACAAGTAAGTTTTGACTTAAACATGTTGCCCAATCATCTTGTGCTTCAGTTCTAGGAGAACACTATGTCCCATGAAAGCATAACAACTCTGATGTAAATACTCTTGAAGCAGAAAAAGGAGGTGTGGCAGAGCTTGGTGTCGGATATCCTGTGTTATGTTGAAATGTATAGAAGGAGAAGGAGACCTGAGACAGACAGCAGCGGCTCCTTTGCACTCTGGCCCTGCCAGCAAGAGAAGAGATGCTCATTTTCATGTCACCACATGTTTCACAGTGACTTTCACATTTTGTTTTCAATTAGCTTGAAGTGCCCCAGTTTGCTCATGTGAGCCACATGTGGGCAAAGTCCCTGGCAGCAGCTAGGTTTGATATCAAACTGTGGCCCTTTGGTGCATGTCATCTCCTCTTTCTCCCTCCTTTCATGTCTGCGTCTGCATAAAGATAATTGAGGTAGACAGTGAAGTCACCCAATGGTGTCCAGTTTCTCATTTTGATGCCCTGAGTCTAGCATTTTGGCCCTCGTCATTTTGGTTTTTCAAGCCAAGAGTGACCATACTTGGATGAGAGGTTGGCACTAACGCTAGCTGCTAATTTGGCTAGCGCCGTGGATTTACAGGTATGGTTAACTGTGATAATCCTAATGCTACTGCTAATTGTAGCTGACGAAAACCTGCTTAAAGTCATTTAAAAAATGACTTTACCTGGAAAAACTGAACATCCAACCCTTCTTTTAATGTAACCAAATGCCTTCAAGACTTTTTTAGGACATAAAAACAATTAATTTTCATGAACTGAAAAACACACTGAAATAGCAACAGCTAGGGACCAAATCCATTTTGTACCAGGCAGTAAACATGTTTAAAGCCTGGCATGGTGTAGTTGGGATTTTGGGGATTGAATCGCTTCAACAGCCAGGCTCTTCCACTTTTACATTGGCTTCTTTTCTCAGCCCTGGAGGCAATGTATCCCCTGACAATGGTTTATTTGATATCCTACGAATATGCACACACAACAGTTCCTTCGAATTAGCTCCTCAGGAATGACGTCACATGCTGAACATAGTTAACATAAAGTTATGGAGGTTAGGTTGAGACAACTAAAAAGTTACTGTGGTTAGATTTAGGGAAAAAAATATGATGAGAATGTACCTTTTTGAAATGCCTCAAAGTTCACTCAAAGTTCACACAGTCCCACCACAGGCCTATCCATCACAACTGCTGCTTCCTTCTTTACTCCCGTCAGTGTTATTGGTCATGTGATTGCTGCCTTCCAAAATATGTGGGTTATGCATGAATTAATCTCTAATACATGGCACCTGTGAATATTCATGCAATGCTTTTTGCAGAATAACATTTGAGCAGTGCATGAGAACAGCCTGCCAGAGGCTGCCGTTTGGTTCTTGCTCTATTCATTAAAGGCAAAAAAAGACCCAAAAAATAATCTTGGAAAAAAAAAAAAAAAATCAGTCGGCTGAAAGCAGCTGACCAGAGAGAAGATCATAGCTCCATATGTGGTTTATAGATAAACACTATTAGCTCGGATGTATTACTAATCCCATCAGAGTCAAGTGTCAAATCTTCAGATACCAAACAGCAGCTGAAACACTCAACAAATAATCAAATTTACACTTCTGTATCAAGCTGGTCTCCCTCTTCTAGCAGGGAAGAGATTTGTTTTTACACACCATGGACTGGATGCGTCATCTCAGTCATGTGGGAGAAGATTAATAACTGAAATTAGCCCAATTATTAAATTTCTGCCTTATGAGTTTCTGTGCCAGCTGCTGTTCCTCTTTTGGATGTGAGTTTCGAGTACCGTGGGGAGTGTTTAAAAACTGGGCCTCTGACATCAATGTATGATGTATTCAGCAGCGCCTGTATCAGCTTGTCAGTTCTTCCTCCTCTGGTTTCTCCTCAGAAGTAAGAGAATCAAAGTAATCCTGCATGCATTATGATTCATGTGTGTCTGTGTGTGTGTGTGTGTGTGTGTGTGTGTGTGTGTGTGTGTGTGTGTGTGTGTGTGTGTGTGTGTGTGTGTGTACAAACTACTTCTCTTCAAATAAAGCTGCTGAGGTCAGAGACATCAGCAAAGTATATGAGAAGACTGAGCTATAACTATAAACTGAAATAGAAACTAAAAACTGATATGGTCAGGAAAAAACAGAAGCAGATACAGCTCAGGGAACTAAACTGCAAATAAACTAAATATAGATATAATACAGAAAGTAAAACCATTCATTTGTAAACATGAAAGTTAAACGAATCTCTATAAAGAGATATCTGCGTATGTATACAGAATCTGTAGGCAATGGGACAAGATTTTGATATCAGAAGGGTTTTGATCTCTGTTTATAGTCTGACTAACTACGTTTGGGGGGGCTGTAGTTGCCTGCAGGTAAACAGTCCACATGGAGAGGCAGAACACATTGGTCAAAATGCGATCTAGGAACCGATCGGCTATTGTCTGACAACTATTAGCCTATTTTTGTAATTTATCTGCATTAATATGCAGATGTATGTTTTTAGCGATTAGTCAAAATGTTATCTGGACCTGCCGCAAGTTGCTAATCAAACTTTAAACAACAAACAGCACATGGCCCAGACTGGGGCTTAGAGGTGGAGCAGGTCGTCCACTATCGAACGATCAGCGGTTCAACCCCCAGCTCATCCAGTCTCCATGTCGAAGTACCCTTGAGCAAGATACTAAGCCCAAAATTGCTCCCAATGGCTTTTCCATTGGTGTGTGAGTGTGTTAAAAACTGAGCAGGTGGTACCTTGTATGGTGGCCACCAGTGTATGAATGGGTGAATTGAAGTGTAATAAGCGCTTTGAGTGGTCAGATGACTATAAAGGTGCTATACAAATACAGTGCAGGTCCAAGTCTTGGCCCAAAATATTGGTGCCAGAGGCTTATTGTGATCAAACCAATAGCCAATGGGTTCTGAGATCAAAGTAAAATGTGTGCAAATAGACAAGAATGCTGGAACTTTTTTACAAAGACTTTAGCATTGATTCTGTTGATTAGATAGATCTAAAGGTAGGTACAGAGCATGTGCCTACATCAAAGTTCCTATGTAGTTTAAGGATTTTCAATTCCTACGTTTGATATTTTCTTTGTTTTTCTCAGAGTTGCCATTTTAAACATTTCAATTAATTTCCGTCTTTATTTCAGTATTTTTATCCAGTGCAAAACTGCCAATCCATCTCATGCTCCATTCTATCCTCACTCGTGAACAGGAGCCTGAGATACTTGAACTCCCTTGCTTGGGGCAGTAAATCACTCCCAACTCAGAGAGGGCAATCAGTGGTTTGGCACAGTGTCTGCAGTGATACAGGCGCTGTGTTGGATCGTCGTGGTAAAGAGAGACCTGAGCCGGAAGGCAAAGCTTTTGATTTACTGGTCCATCTACGTCCAAACCCTCACCTATGGTCATGAGCTCCGGGTAGTGACTGAAAGAATAAGATCATGGACACAGGCGGCCAAAATGAGTTTCCTCTGTGGGGTGGCTGGACTCAGCCTTAGAGACAGGGTAAGGAGCTCGGACATCTGGGGGGAGCTTGGAGTAGAGCCGCTGCTCCTTTGCGTTGAAAGGAGTCAGTTGAGGTGGTTCGGGCATCTGATCAGGATGCCTCCTGGGCGCCTCCCGTTAGAGGTGTTCTGGGCACGTCCCACTGGTAGGAGGCCCTGGGGCAGACCCAGGACACGCTGGAGGGATTACACATCTCGTTTGGCCTGGGAATACATCGGGGTCCTCCAAGGGAAGCTGGACAGCGTTGCTGCGTAGAGGGACGTCTGGAATGCTTTGTTGGCCTGCTGCTCCCGCGACCCGGGTTCGGATAAGCAGTTGAAAATGGATGAATGGAAGGATATCATATGTGAAATACTTTGCATTACCCTATGTATGAAAAGCTATGTAAAATGAATGATAATCTATTTTCCTGTCTTGTAGGTGAAAAACATGCCCTTTCCACTGTCCATTCATTGTAATTACCACTGAAAATAATCCCTTCTTTCTGTCTCTTCCCTTTGCTCTTGTTTTGCATCTTTTCCTTGAACTTCTTTCTCACATCCTTTCTGCCAGACCACTCTCTCTCTGACCCCTGACTTTGTTACTTCTGGTTTCCTGTAATGTGGATTTACTGTTGGAACTGGAGCTTACTGTACTGCCAGCGGCTCTGGATGAGTGTGTCAGCTAAATGCTTAAAATGTAAATGTTATTGTGAGTGTAATTGGATTCGGCCTGTCTAGGACTTGTTGTTGCCCCGCCATGAGAGGCTCCTTGTTTGGAGTGATCTGATCCGCTGAGGGGAGGTGTAACTCCCCACAGGGAAAGACGATGGGCTGTGGTTGGTGGAGACATTAGGGGTCGATGTTAAGCTGCCTGCAGTTAGCAAGAGCTGAGCTTTAAGAGGGAAAGGACAGACTTGCTTTTGTTTATTGTTTATTGACTCAGATGTTTTTGCTGGGAGACACGGCAGTTATTTTGGTATTCTTGTCATATGTTAATAGGTCAGTAAGGTGAATGATTTTAAAGACAGTCAAAGAGCTTTATTACATAAGCAAGTTATAAAACATACAGTTTCTCCTCTGAAAAATGTTCATTACATGATCAAAGATACATTCAATCACCAGCCTGGTTTTGCTGCTAAATTCAACATAACTGCACTCCTGTAGCGTTGGGGCAAAACAAGACTTCCCTTAACTTGCTGTAAATCTACCTTCTGGTGTTACATCATGGAAAATGTATCGCTGAAGTTAAAATTTTGTTAGTAAATAGTGTCACTCAGTTTAGCTTGGCTCCATGTGGTGCAGATGGAGATATACTGTTGCTGTCTATCTCTATCTCAGCTGACTTTAAGGGGAGGACTAAAAGATTAAAACTATAAACCCGTCTCTGACTTAGGATTCCAGATTATTCATGCTTTGTTCATAGGTTGTGAGGGCCCTTCATGCCTCTGTAGGTTAAGAAAAAAAGTGGGGTGTGTGCATGACACAATCAATGAAACATTACATGTTTTTCCACAGTTTGATGGTTCACTTGTACTAAGAGAAAAGGCTGAACTTTGCCCATCTATTTTTGTGACCGCAATAGTAAATGGAGCTAGTTTGGTTTAGGGTGCTTTCAGACCTAGAGTTGTCTTGCTTTGGTCTGAATCAGGGACTTGTTACACTGTTGCATAATTGCTTAGAGTTGGTTTGTGTTCTCACAGCTGTATTTACAAGTGGACCAAATAAAATGGCTTGTGTGGGAAAGCTGCTCTTGATTGGTCAGAATTTCCATGCGGGAAAAATCTAGGAAGTAAACAAAACGTTGAAGAAGAGTACGCTTGCAAGATAAATGTGACACTTTCTAATGTCACAAAGGAGGGACAACTACGCAGGTTGATTTCAGCGCTGCTCATCGTGGACTATGTTGCTGTCATTGTTCATTTTAGTCAAACCATACAATTTGAAAACGAGGCGCAGCTTCAACTAGACAACAATGTTTTGATGCATTGGATGTGCTGAATGTGCATATTAAGGCAGTACAGGAGGAAGCGCACACTAATAATCCTCTGGGACTGTAACATGCTCATGTTTAAATGTTTGTATACTGCTAAACAGTGAGATAATTTGTCTCACTCTCATCATGTACTTCAAATGTTCACTATGGTATCCCACAGGGGTCAATTTGTGGTCACATTATTTAGTTATTGTGCAAGCTCTATAGGTTATACAACACATACAACAGAGTGAGCACAGAAACTTTCTGTGTGTGTGTGTGTGTGTGTTTTCTTTTCTTCTTTTTTTTCTCCATGTTCACTTCTCACAGCTCATCCTCTTATGGTCGTCCCACGGGAGGAAGGGCTATCCTGGGTTCTGACGTCAGACTTTATGGGTAAGTAAAACAAAGACTTATCAAGGGAAGAGCCCCATGTAAACAAAGTTGTTGTTGCTGTCAATGGGATTTAGATTAAAAGACAAATTTGGGCTAAGGTCAAGTTGGGAGATTTAAGAAAAAAGCAAGGATAGGAGCGAGAGAGTGAGATTTAGAGCTTTAGTTCTTCTTTTTCCAATAAAACACAGTGATTCACTTCCTTTTATTTCACATACATCAATAAAGTCATGATTAAATGTATGAATTTTGTCAGTTGTATGAATGATGACGATTCCCTGTCAGAAGTCCATGTGTGACGTTTTTGAGATGAAGGATGATTTGTATTGTTTTCAGTGTTTGCTCTGTTCACCGTACGCAAACTTCATCACAGCCTACAAGATTTCACCATCCAACCTGGTAAAGCATGTTGAGGTATGTAAACATCTGCTTAATTCAAAACAAAGTTGTCAGTGCTTGTAGTTGTTGCAAATTTTGTGCTTTTGTGTCAAATGACTGTTTATGGATTTGCCCACAAAGTTGTTGTACACTGTTAGAAATTGACTTTAGCTGTGGATTTATGTAGGACCCAGGGGTGTGTGTGTGTTTGTAGAACACTGCATTTGGATTTTCTTTAAAAAGTTCTTTGAATACTAACAGTTTTAAAAGCAAGTTCCCCAGTACATTAATTTGCATTGGAGTAGCATTTGTCCAGGAGCATCTATACTTTGACTCACGTAATAGAGTTGTGTACTTTGTCCACCACTGCTTCTAGGCATGTCTCCTCCACATGATTCTAATGCACAAAGTATTTTACATGTATTTTTAAAACACCACTAAAAAGTTTTGTCTACTTGAGATGTTCTGGTTACTGACAATTTAATTCAGCTCTCCACATTTCCCCTGGCTGCCATCCAGATAATGTTTCAGGAAACGAGAAAATGTTTTTTTTTTAAGTGATAATGTTAATGGTCTAAACGACACTTGGAAATGAACTGAATTTAAAGCAAAAACAAACAAACAAACAAAAAGTGAATTGTTTAATTGCTTTCCTGTCTACAGCCTCTTCTGGTTTAGACTCAGGTTGAGTAGACTGGTATCAGCCGATGAACAATTTAAATATTTTAGATTTATGTCTTCTGTTTGTGCACTTTAACTGTGTATCTTTTTAGATGGGCTGATTGAAAGCAGAGCAGCGATATATTGTTCAACACAGCTTTTCATATATAAGTGAAAATATATTTTTTGTAGATACGAAATACACATGCCATATCACCTTAATAGCTTAACAAGGACAGTGTAAACAAATGTATTAAGTGTGACGTAATCTCTGGTTTCTATGTTCTAGTTCATCCCAAATGATGCTACTGTCTCTCCCCTGTGTCTCCTTACTGTGTCCTTTCCCACAGAAAACTTATTTATGGCAGCAGTGATCTAAAGCTCAGAGAAGCAGGTTCATGGCTTCAAAGTTGCCGGTTTAAATTCAGATTTATTGGAAAATCTTTGCAGGAAAAGATGGTGATCCTGATCCTGATTTTGGTCCTCATCTGGTCTTAGAAAATGGTGCATGAAACCTCTTTTTTAGCAGTTGTTTTGGAGTGTTGTCAGTGTTAATGCTTTGAAGGTAAAAAGAAAACATGTTTTTGGTTCAGTTTTTCTTCATTTCCTTCACCATGTCACTGGGTCTTGTTGTACTCTGTGCCTCTTTACAGATATGGAGTTCACAAAGGCCCAATCACAATCTCCAGTGTTGATGTGTTGTTTTCAAGCAACACGTGATGTCACCATGGTGTATCCCATTCCTCCATTTTATACAATTTCAAGGCCTCAACAACACACACTGAGGCACTACAGCTGTGCACACAGGCGACGTCAGTGTTTAGGCTTTAGGGTGAAGACCATTGGGCCAAATAGATTCCCTGTCTTCCTGACTTACTGACAATGTAAACAAATTAAGATGGCAGCAAAAGATAGAGGCAGTGAACAGCAGTACCAGCCTGTGATGTGACGCACACTCATCCCACTAATGCTAAAGCTGCTGAATTTCAGAACATCCATTTGTGGTCAAAACCAATCTAGCAGTAGTGAAATACGTATTGTTAACATTTATGCTGAGGGAAAATCATCTCGAGTAACTGACTCACGTTGGTGGTCTTTGCTCTTTCCTGCAAGTAGGCAACTTGTTTAACTTTGATAATCAGTGTTTCTTCCCAAAAGCTGCATTTAACGAGGGAATGAATCCCATAATTTCTGCCTACCCCTTCATAATTCTTTCCACTTTTCTCCACAGTGACAAGCATCCACCCCCATCTCACAATGTTGGTTTACTTTTCTGCAAAGCAAAAGTTCAAAAATTGTCTTTCTGTGATGTGACAAACGAAAACCTCTGACACAGTGGGTAGCATGGCACTAAAGGCGGCAGTATAGTAGGAACAAAAGCAAACATAGTGGTGACAGAAAAGGCAGAACAAGACAACGTCTTTGGTAAATCGGAGACAAGGCAGCTGAAGAAATCTAACAGCAAAGGCTGAAAGCTGTTTGATCCTCATAAACCTGCAGAAATTCTCTATTAAACACAACATGTCTCCCATTTAATTGTGAGGAAGTTGCAGGAAAATATGGTAATTTAAGGAAAAATCATCATGTTTCAGAAATTAAAGTTTTTTTAGCGTTATAATCAATTACTGAAGTTGACGGTTTACTCTGTATTTTACTAGTTAAACATGTATTTTTGCAGGGTGTGTTTGTTTTCTGACCACAGGCAGTCTTGGTATGTGCAGCTCCCGGAGACCAGAGCACAAAGGTGTGCTGTGCTTCTCCCATTGGCTCATGTAGGATGAGGTGGTGTGATGGAGGGGTTGGTTGTTGCATCCCCAACTCATGACTCAGTATTTACGTGTCCACGTGCAGCTGTGTACTGGCCTGTGTAAATGTCAGTCCAGCCAAATATACTGTGTTACTGTGAAGTTTTGCTGAGAAGCTGTGGGAGGTTCAGTGTGCAGACATGCCACGAGGTTCACACTGCTGACACAAGGTGTTTTACTAAAACTTTGTTCATACTTTTGCTGAAAGTTTCCCTTTCATCCCTGTCTGTTTTTCTACCATGGGACTCTTATCTGTGTAAACCGCAAAAATCGGCACAGAGAAGCATTGTTAATCTTCCTCTTTGAATAAATGGATCATAGAGGTGTGACTCCAGGCTGTTCATTACATTCTTATCAACATAATGGAGGAAATACAATTAATGAACATATCTGCCAAGTCAAAATGCTACTGAATTCATCAGCAAAATATTTCCTGAAAAAAAATTAAATGATTCCTGTCTGATATCTGCTCTATCAATGCAATACCTGCTCATAAACGTTTTAATGTCGATGTTAATGCACTCACAGAACTTGCAAGGTTAGCAAACAATCATGGTCTCAGGTAAACATTCCAAAAGTTGACAGAAAATTGATTTGCTTACCTAACTAAATTTAACTGCAACAATCTTTTTCACAATTAATCCTTCTGCTGGCCAAATCCATCGAAACACAGGCTGCCTCAATTCACCCTGAACAACTCTGTTCTGTGTAGTACAAGAACGTAATGCTTCACTTGTCGGAAACAAAGTTTCATCAGCTAAGTGATTACATTATATTAATATGTACTTGGCAAAAAACATAACAAGTGTTAACATTATTTGTGGAAGAGTTAAAGACGGAGCATATAGAATAAAAAAAAAGGTCCCAGTATTGAGCCTAGGGTCACTCCACAATTTACCAAAAAGAAAGGGGAGACAGTTGTACAGCCCAAGATATGCCAGCACAGTGTTGCAGGTTGTTCTTCCAAATATTTTGATCAAGTCTAACAGTAAGACCAGGAAACTGTAGTAGTGCTGTAATGCAGTAGTTATTGGGGATCCAAAGAAAGAAACAAACCGTCACATCTGGAAAGGAGAGTAACTGGTACAACAGACTCTTTTGAATAAACCCATTCTCACTCCAACCTGGTCACATATTTATGTTTGGTCATGGACTTTTCATGTCCAGATATGTACCCTGGGTGCGTTGGTTGTTGACGTTCTGGGACACATGGTCAAGTTCTGCCTTTAACATGCATTGTCTTCTTTCAAAATACACTTCCGTTTTTACAGGAAATTTAACGTTTACATACAGTCTCTTTCAAAATTAATGCACTATGTCAGTACAACACCACATGTTGACTTTTTTTTCCTCCTTCAACAACAAACGCACATGGTTTTCAAATCCTCAGGTTTCATGAATGCAAAAGTCATATCTGTGTATGCATCATTTAAAAGTTGGTATTGTTATACAGTTATAAAATGCCTTTTAGGGTGTCATATCCTTTGCACTTCTTTAATGTTGGTTTAATGCAACTGTTAGGCAACTGTATTACTGTAATGTACCTTGAATCCATGAAGCCATTTTCATTGACCTTGGCTTTTATGTGCACTATCTCAGGTGCTTTCCACCTTGTAGGAGGCTTGCAGGTTATAAACTCAGCTGTGCAGAGCAATAAAGTTGACTGGTGTGTGAAATTTAAACAGCCTGTGGAGGAAGGAGAAAACAAAGAGCGAGATAAAGAGAAGACAGGGGATTTAAATGGTCCCTGTATCTCTGTTCATGCCCTGAAGTCAAATACATCCTGTGTCTTTTATCATTTCCAAACCACAGACTCTATTTTTATTCTTTGGGTGAGCAAAGAACGCACATGCTGTGACCTGACTGTGACTCGCATCGACAGCTTCGACATGTGACTTTCAGGGGATAAACGCCTTGTTTGCTGTACATTTTGTCCTGTTCTGTAACCACAGCTTGCCTTGATGAGAGGAAGTAAACACACGCTCTACCAATTTTACCATATCTGAAAATGAAAGTGTCATGAGGTGGTGATGACAGACAGACTCTAGATTTATATCTCATCAACAGTTGTCTTTCATTTCTCTTCTTATAGCGCTATAATTACCCATTCAGGGTCACAGGGATATGTCAAAGATTTCAAATTCCAGGACTTCAAAACAAAAAACAACGCCACCCAAAATTCATTATGAGTATCAGCGGCTCTGTCTTGTTTTACAAAGCAACTGGGAGAGAGCACAAGACGACAGATTATTGGAACAAGGAAAAGAAGGAGGAGAAGTAGTGCGAGGAAACATGTTCTTGTGTGAAACAAAATTAGGGCAGTCAAAAATAACGTGTTATTTTTTTTACAAGTAATCACTGAAAAAATAATGCTGTAAAAAAAATAATAACGCTGGTTAATTGCATTCTGTGGTGCCCTTTGACCTCAGTGGCTTTGTCACATGATGGAGGCAAACGAGAAGATGCTGCTTGGAACTGTGAATGAACATCTACATTTAAAAAAACACCCAGGTAGAACTGTTCTCTGCAATTTCTGCAGTATGGAATTTGAGTACTTCAAGCCTGATATATCACCTCAATGCAAAGAATTTAGCAGCAAACCCTGAGGTCTGAGCTAGCGCAGCATCTGATGCTAACGCTAGCAGTCAGCCTTGTTAAGCCACACTCGACCAGGCACTCAGACGCAAACTGTGACTGATGAACTAACTCCCTTGCAAATGGATTGCAGTGGACTGCAGACCAGTTTCGGTGGTAGAGGACAGGGGGACAATTGTGTCCAAAATCCAGCAGCTTTACTACAACACAACTACCAAAATTAATTTGAACTGAATGGAATTTAAAGCAGTTTATTTAGCTAGCTCCTACATCTTTGTCTTTAGTGGAAATTTAGGTTTTTAATAGGGCTGGGGCCAAACAGTTGCAGTGGTTCGGGCTTGGACAGAAACTGTTTATGGAGGTTCGTGCCTGATTTTTTTGGGCCCAGATCAGAGCAGGCTGCTATTTTTTAGCAAAAAAACTTGGATAAACTACCTGTCCCAAACCAAACAGTAAACAGACAAGGGTTGTGACTAGCTGGTGAACATATACGAACACTTAGAAGCTAAAGAGTCAGATATTTCCCTTAGGAGTTGGAAGGGACCAAAATGGAGATAAAAGGAAGTTAATATTGGACTATAACACAGTATTAATGGAGATCAATCAATTTGAGAATGTACTAATCATTCTTTTAATATTAGATATCCTATTTGGAATCTCATTTGTTCAATCTGCTGTCTGTGACCTTTGACCCTTGACAATCTTAGCCTTTGCTGCTCTTAATGACATACACATCTTACACAGGCTATTCCCAGTTGTTGGTATTTTTACGTGACATTTACAGCACCTCAGTCCAGATGTGAAACCAAACATGAGTCTCTGCTCAAACATCTATTTATCAAAACATCAACGCGAGGAGATGGAAGAGGCAGATGACACGGCTGTACTGCTGCTCGTACAAACTCCTTAGATTTAGTGGGCACTTCCCACAGATAACACAAACTCAAAATGTATCCCAGATGATTTTCTACATAGCATAACCGTCCTTTGAGTCTTTAACATGGAACATATGTGACATGTCTGTTTACATTCAGCAGTAATGTGGGAGGGTAAACAGAAAGCAAATGGGAAGAGAACAACACGAGAAACGTGGAAGTGTCCTTCTATATTTCTTCCATTTCCTATCCCAGAACCATCATAGGATTAAAAACCTTCATATATGTTGGAGCTTTCATATTTGTTGACCTTCTCAACAAACCTATTGAAGCACAACATCCGTGTTGGGGCTTTCAGTTGTGTTTTAGAGGTTGTAATCTTTTGGAGTCCGTATTGTAATGGTCCTTAATCATGGCTTGTCATGCTTGTGAAAAGTGAAACTGAATGTATTTACTGTTCTCATTGCTGGTTACACAGAGATAAGATAAATTTGTGGTCAGCAAGTTCATGCAGTGCTGCAGAGGGTTTGAAATAAACAGATATGTGTGACTTAAAAACACGCTGAACTAAACTGCAGACAAACTTTGTGTGGAAGTTAATGGCACAGCTCCAGGCTGAATAAAAACTATCCATAAATATACTCCAAGACTCATTTTAATGTGTTCTTGTGCCAGATGGGACACGTTTACACAGGTTATCACCTTAACTCTGACTGAGATAAGACTTGCTATTGTTAAGTTGGCATTACTAATGCAAGTGTAAACACAACATGGAGCTGTTTTTAGTGTCAGCTTACTGCAGCACTACTGCACCTCCGTATGTGGGCAGATTATTCTTTATTTTCATTTTCATTTCAGTTACTTAGCTGATGCTGTGTGGGAAATGAATCTCTAGTTCTCCATCACAAACATATTGTGCAGTTGCAGGCAGTGGCATTATTTTTGAAAGGACAGATGGATGGTTGAAGTTTGTCCATCTCTTGATTTCAAAGCAGGACAAAACAGATTTTTCACCATCTGCGACTAAAAAAATGCACTGAGAGACTCTTGTAATAGAATTGGACTTGTCTTATGATTACACATGTTTTATGACCGTTGGTATATAATTCTGCAGTATCTCTCCATGGCTGAAGGCTGCTGCTATGAACAAGCAGCTCTAAAATGATTCTGCACTGCTCCCCTTGAATCTCCAGTGGTGCCAACATCACCTCTGATGTAAGAACTTATCTGCCAGTTTGGCTGTTCAATACACAGATGGCTGCTCTCCAACACAGATAATGTGTTCCCTTCACTCTGGGCACCAGCCACTGAGCTGTAGATTTACCAAATTAGGTAAACTGGGTGATAGATGCCCACAGGTTTTGGAAAGGTCCAGATCTTCATGGTCTCCAGAGGTTAAAGTCAAAAGACCAGTGCTGCCAACTGCCACAGTGTTGTCAGTCCAGTCGCCAGAATAAAATGTCTGCAAACAACGAATATGTTACATTTGTGTGTTTCATATGTGTGAAGCATTTCAGAATACATATATTTGAGCTGAGTCTCTCATCAGGAGGACGAGAGGTTAGTGAATGGCGTGACATCTAGGCGAGACGGCTGCCAAGCAGCTGGCGGTAGCAAACCACGGTTTGAAAACAGCAGAAGTGGGTATCTTTAACGAGACATCAGGACATTTCCAGCTGTGTTTGTGGCGACAAAACTGAGTATTTAAAGCCAAAACTTGATTTTTTCCCCTAATCCTTACCATGTGCTTTTGTTTTTCTTTTTTTTTCTTTTTTGCTTAAACATAACCACACATTGACCGCAGCATTGTCACAACATAAAAATGAATAGTCAAACATGAGGTTTCGACATATACGCTTCATATAAGAAGCACAAATGGTTTGCAGAAACATCGATGCCAATATTTACTGTGGTGATTGTGTTGGTATCTAAATACAGAGACTGTTTGCCTTTACTGACCACTTATGCTTACTACTGATGTTACTGCTGCTCTGTCGTTATGTTTTAATCTCTTCTCCCACGTGAAGCATCGGTGCCGAGAGAGTAACAACAACTGGCTGTGATGTCACGACAGGAGGAGTGAGTTGTTTTTGTTCAGTTCGTCCCCCTGGAGAGGATACAGTGTCAGAGGTTTGCACACACGGGCGAGCAGGGTTGTTTTTGAAAAACCACTGCAGCAACTTCAGACTGGGAAACAGCACATGAAGTTGTTTTTAAGTCGGAAAAATCCTGTTTGTGTCTGTTTCAAATCTCTGTTTGGCCAGTGGATAAGAGAGTACTGGCTGCACTTCAGATGCAGACAAAAACAAATTCATGAAAAGTAATCAGAAAGAGATGTTAGACCAGGGGAAAAAAGAGAGACCGTGTGGATAAAAGATTATGATGCAATATTAATTTGATTATCTAGAAGGTGAAGTATTATTTTTTCGCAATAGTTTTCAGCATCTTTTTTTTTTTTTTAATTTTCCCCTCAGTCTTTTTTTCTTTTGGCACGTGCTGATTTCCTCGACTACCACACCCTCAGACTTTTGGAGACTGAATGTGACTTCGTGGAATTATAGCGTGTTTGCTACCAACAGGAGGGGGGGGGGGGGGGGGTTAAACAGAGGACAACCTCCCTCCTTGCACATGACCACAACCCTGTGGACCTCCACCATCACCTTCTCCCCCTTTCCAACCCACTACCCCACCCACAGGCTCACAGCAAACTGCTACTTCAGAGGAAGTCCTGCTGGTCCCGTGTCGAAGGCCAACACAACAGGCTCTTCTCTCAGTTGGTGAGAGTGCGAGATGAATCTGAGGCCAAACACTCTCTCATCCTCACTTCTCTGTCTCCCTCTATTCCTCCATTCCTTCCCCTCAACTCTCTCCTGTGTTTGTTTTTCATTGAGAGGAAAGCTGAAACCTGCCCAGTTTGTTTTTCTCCTTCTCTTGGCCAAGTGCCTGCTTTTAAAACCCAGGTGTTGGCGAACAAGGAGTCATCTTTCAGAAAAACATCAGGGCTGATTGCTGGGTCATGTGGGAGGAGCCGAGAGGCGGGAGGCTGACACGGCAGGATTTTGAAGTCTCTGTCATCTTTAGGTGTTTTCGTCTTTCAAACCGGTTGGACAGCCTGTCAGCTGCCAGTCAAACAGTCAGAAACACATTCTTCGCTGTCGACTGTATGACAGTTGTTTTCCCGACTTTTCTGTCACGAAACATTTTTTTAAGATGAGACAGGAGCATTTCTCCCTTACTGAGTCATTTAAAAGGGACTTTTTAAATTTTTTAAATTTGCGCAAACACATTCTGCATAGCGTTGTGTAGAAAAAAATCCTCCCACCAAATGTTAAACCACTTCTTGTTCTAAAATGACAATTTACAGTAGGATAGTCACGTTTTTCTAACTCTTTGTTGTAATACAACTAGGACTGCAACCAATGATTTTTTTTTTTTACAATAGATTAATCAGCAAAGTATTGACACACTTGATCATTTTGTCTATTAAAAAACGTGTTAAAAATCAAGCCAAGTGTGACATCCTCAATATCCTGTTTTGTCCAACTAACAGTCGAAAACCCAAAGATTTTACATTTACAATAAAACAAAACAGAGAAAAGCATCAAATTCTCACATTTGGGGCACCTGAAACAAGGTTAAAGGAGCAGTGTGTAAGATTTAGGAGGATTTAGTAGCAGCTAGTGTTGAGGACAGCAGCTTATCCACAAAAGTCTCTTGTGTTTGGTTTGTCTGTTCTGGGCTACTGTAGAAACATGGCTGTGCAACATGGCAATCTCCATTAATGAGGACCTTCTCCCCATGCAGATATACATTGCTCATTCTAAAGAAAACAAACACGTGACAATTCCTGTTTTCAGGAATTTCAGTGAAACATACTTCACCAGAAAATAATAATCTATCAATCAATCAATTACTCATCTCATCCTTTTGGCTCCACGACAAGTGGTTACTGTCAAATTGTAATTTGTCATCTGTCATGACGTGCAGGGAGTTTCCAGATGATCAGAGGTGCCAGGGTGCAGCTTCACCATTGGCATATCTTTACGTACATAAACATGTTTTTATTAATGATGGTGCTCATTTTGTTTGTGACACCCCATGTCTGCTGGGTCGAGCCATTATCAGGCTAATACTGTGTAGCCTGATCATACATTACGGACTTCTTAGTGAACTTATTCTGCCTAGTTAAAGGGATTCTTTTAGCCTAGCAATGTAGAACAGGAATGTCTTTTGTCAGGATCATTTTTTTCTTATCTTATCTAACTCAAGAAGTAATTATATTCACCTGAGGGAACTTTTTTTCTTGTATCACAGAACGGGACATCATTAATGCAACTTCATGTAAAACATTTTCAAACATGCTCACGTTTTCTCTTCACAAGACATTAACATTTTTCTTAGTGTTTGCCTTTATATGAAAGAGGCTTTTCCTGTAATGTTGCAGGGAACTATTGCTGCTGACAAGACAAGTGCTTTCGTTTTCTACCTTCCCTCTTTTCATGTAACATGGACATATAATGGTCATTGTTCCCAAACACTCCACTGGACTTTTGTGAGTTTTGAAATAAAAGCCTGTGGCTTACACATAACCGCATGACATCAATGTCAGATCAGCAAAAGAGAGGCAGGTCAGAAAGGATTTTGCAACATTTAAGGAACCAGTTTGACATCTATGTGCTTGGATGATATCACTGTTCAACAAACTGTGTAAGTTGGAGTTCCCCTTTAATTCCAGCCAGACAAGTGATTTTACTGTCATGTTCCATCATGGACTGAAGAGATGTATCACGTGTGTGATGTGTTAATTTTACTAAAATAAGCTGTAACATGAAACAGAAAGTAAAGCCACTTAAGTTAATTTTTTAACCCTCGCATTCTACTCAGATAGTTAGCTGTATTATTTAATATTTTTTAATTTAATTTAATTTTATATACTTTATTAATCCCTCTGAGGGGAAATTCAATTTTTTCACTCTGTTGACATTAACACATAGGTCCGAAATACACACACATGCACAAACAGGACCTATACATGCACAAAGTGGAGAGATGTCAGAGTGAAGGGGCTACCTTGGTCAGGTGCCCTGAGCAGTTGGGGGGGTTCAGTGCCTTGCTCAAGGGCACCCCAGCAGTGCCCAGGAGGAGAACTGGCACCTCTCCAGCCACCAGTCCACGCTCTGCATTTGGTCCGGACGGGGACTTGAACCAACCCAAGTCCCTATGGACTGAGCCACTGCCGCCCAGGACTGAGCTACCGCAGTAAGAAACTGTTGGACATGAGGAAATTGTACAGAAACTGCAAACAAACTGGTGCCGTTCTGTCATTTGAGGCCTCTAAATAACTGGTACAACTGTCACAGCACATCTGTGTCCTTGATCTGGATCTTCTCCACTGGAAGGAAGAAACTCAGTGGGGAATCTTTTGTGGAAACAGAACTGGGAAAACAGATTCAACCCCTGATGTACCCCCTGACACCCATCCACCAGAACCCCATGGGAAACCCCCTCCTCCTCTCTGCTCCTGCAGCCAAGAGCCCAGCTGGAGAGTCATAAGGTCACTCAGCTGATTTAATCCCCAGTCCAGGTCACATAAACACACAACACTGGGAAGGCAACCAACAGATTCTTATAAAGCTGAGTTTACTCTTTTTTCTACAGCAAATATTATTTAATGCTGGAGTAGGGAACACAAATAACAGCTTCAATAGATGAAAGTGAAGTTTACAAATCTGATCTTGTTTGTGCATCACAACACACCATGCTGCAGTAAAACAGCAGATTCTTTTGACCCGTTTTTACTGTGTTACAATACGTCGAACTCGCTAAAATAAAGTCATGTCAGAGAGAAGGCAAATGTAAAAATGGTTTTGCTTTATCTTGCGTCTCATGACTGAAAGTAATATAGGTGATTTAGCTTGTTGTTACCAAGCAGCAACCTCGGAAAAATGCATTAAAATGGGAGTCCACAATCTAACTCTAAATTGTCTGTAGGTGTGAACGTGAGTGTGACTGGTTGTTTGTCTCTATGTGTCAGCCCTGTGATAGTCTGGCTACCTGCCCAGGGTGTACACCACCTCTCACCCAATGTCAGCTGGGATAGGCTCCAGCCCCACCATTCATTGCAAAATCGCAGTCAACCTGCAGAGTGAATGCAGCATTTTCATGGAGTCCTGCAGCACTGCATCTGTCCTGCATTACACTGTGACTGTACCTCTTTCATTTTCTTGTCTGTCAAACATACAGCAGCACTAAAAAGCACAGATCCTTTGCAAAACAACTGTGAGTGATTATGTAAGAGGTCTCTGGTCACGCAATACCATAACATAAGACAGAATAGTAATGTACTGATGGTGGAGAGCCAATAGGGGTGGAGAAGAAGAAAGGGATGTAGTAAAAGTAAGTAGTAAAAATGAAAATAAATATTGTGAAAGCAAAAAATACAGACTCACGGATATACAGTTCAGTCTTTAGTAAGTTGGAAAAAACACTAAAAAACAAACAAACTAACAATGAAACAAACAAAAAGAATCTATTTCACCCTTCACCCAATAAGGCAAAATGCTGAAAACAAAGTAAAACAAGAGGCAGAGGCAAGTTTGTTTTTTCTGTCTTCCTTATCACATATATCCATCAGTTTAAGCACGCCATGATGAAAGCAAGACTGGGTAGGTGATGCCATCGGTGGTACTCCCTGTACCTGAAACCAGTGAAGCGCAGGAATGCCTCTAACACACACGACCCATTGTGGGTCATATCTGATCTGAAATCAGCCCAAAGCAGCCAGCGAACTGAATGAAGACTGGCCGTCGGATGGATGGAGGAATGAAGACAAACAGACAAACTTGATGACCTGTAGTGAGAACACAAAGTGCCCTACTGTTGAGCTCTGACAGGTGGATTAGCTGTAAGAACATCCTGTAAACAACACCATCCAGGTCTGGTGCTGCGCGTCCAAGTCCTGCAGAGCAGGGTTGCATATAAAAGGAAGAACATATGATCATGTGTGATAAGCAACTCATGATGAAAAAAAAACACACATGAAAAGCCAATGCTGACACAGCAGGAAAACAGACACTACAATAATCAATAATCAAACTAAGACCTTGTACCTCTTTTCCAGCCCTTACTGAAGCTGAACTTTTGCACTGATTGACATGACATATGGTCAGCTGGAAATCAAACACAACCATTAATGGCTGACACCCAAAAACACAGCCAGACTGGTTTTGAATTGTTTTGTGATTTTTTATTTTTTTTTCTCCAGATCTTTTCCCATTACTTCTCAAATCCTAGCATGGAAAGCTACAGGCACAGACCTGAATCACAAAGATAAGTGGGTTAAATCAAGAATATCTAAAACTATACTTGTACTGATGAAAAATATTCCACTATGAAAATATTGGTTGAAAACTTTCACTTCTTTTTTTCCACATATTTATACTTTTAAATCTTACTTTTAAGCAGTCAGACCTTTTTGATTCCTTATTGTGATTCTAATTTTACTGCACAAAACATCCCACATAAAAATTTAATCAGTTTAGGTAATAATGCATAATGTGGTGGTCTAAAATAGAAAAGTATAGTAGAGGAGCAGAATCATACATTTTCCATATCAAGACAGTGGCATCAAAGAGCTCTATGTCGCGATAAACAAGGTGCAGACTTCTCTCTGTGTCACCGGTAATGAGGAAATACAGTGAGTGCTGGAGGGAGCAGTGAGTGACTACAACCCCGCCCACATTTAAGGATACTGTTTGCAGTGGAAACACTAGGGTCTAGGTACCATGTCTGAAGGGTTACTTTTGGTTCCCATGGTACCAAACCAAAAGTGTTTGGTGGAAACAGGGCTCAACATGCACACATGGATGGACTGGCTACCACAAGAAGCCACAGAGGAGCTCAGATAACAACACACACAGGAGCGTGACCTCACTCTCTGCTCAGGACGCCATTATTTCACTAAATCTTTACACAGCAAATAGTAGTTTGCAGCGATAGTAATGCTCTGAATTTCGCATAAGCAGCCTTTAAGAGAAACAACGCAACACTGTGTTTTAATCAGACAATCAGAAACAAATATTTCCATTCAACTGGGATATCTGACCTGGATAAACAAAAACATGTTAATAAAGTTGTCACCACACACTGGTTGCTTTGTGATCAGATTAGATCAGAGAGTGACCCAGTCTGTACAGTTTGTTCACATTTATGAGGAAGTTGAGCACAAAGATGTCACGTTAACGTCTGATGTGGTGTGATGGTGATTATATTATTATACAAAGACTTTAGAAGACAAGGACAGAGCTGAGTTCCCCTGCACCTGCTGTTAGTCACTTTGTTCATGCCTCAGATGCAATTTGTCTCACACACATGCAAATGCAAATGCTCAAATGCATAATCTGATGGCAAAAATGTTTCTGCAAATATGTACGCACTGACAGGCTCCAAATTAAAAAATAATACACCAGCACGTGCACAGTAGAGCACAGAAGTACAGTGCAGCAGAGGGAGTGACAACTGCTCTTTGAATACCAGCCATATATAGGTTCACACACACACACACGCACACACACACACACACACACACACACACACACACACACACACACACACATTTCCTCTGTGCCGTACACCAGCTGTGTTGAGGCTCCAAACATTTAAATGTAATAACATATGGGGGATGTGCGTGCCTCACTGTGTGCCAGTGTGTGTGTGTGTGGGTGGGTGTGTGGGCGGACTTTCTGCATGTTTTTTCTTGTTTGGACTGGTGTGTGTCTGTATTCATTTAGGTGTGTATGTGTGTGTGTGTGCTGTGTTTGGCTGGTGTACACATAAACTGTCACTGCTGCTCAGTCTGCTTGTCAGTGTGTGTGGAAAGTTGCCTGTTTGAATGCCAGGGCAGCATGAGCGGTATCAAAGTACATACAATGACTTATTGTTATCATGTGAATGGAACAGAAACGATAAACAAAAATTGGCAAGGAAATATTAATACATGTAGAAAAATGTAGCTGCACCAGTAAACAGAATTAAAGTGCAAGCAGTGTGCTGCTCATGGCCGAATCTAAAACAAGCCTAAAGGTTTGTTTCCAGGGTGTGTTTATGTGAGCTCAGGAGAAAATCTTCTTAAAAACCTGAAACAACAAACCAAAGTTGCTTTCTAATGACACTTGCCTTCAGCAGTCAGCAACGAAAAACAGCTCTGACCTTTGACCCCTGCTGCAGCACACTGCCTGTAATATTTGTGCTCAAGATGTAAAGTGATTCTGCTCCTTACCTCCATAGAAAACAGTCCAAAAAAGAGCATCAACTGGCTTAAATGTAACAAAAACAAGTGTTTGATTTGTTATCCGTGTGTGGTTTAATCTGAAAATATTTTGTTTGGATTCAAGAGACTTCCTGTACAAATAAAATGCCCTACAGAGACTTGATGTGTGAATCTGATGCACAATTTGCGTCATTTTAAAAGCCACAGTTTCGCATAAAGTATGTGTTTCTTTGATGATGCTTTCACTCTTCACCGCAGCTCTTATTATCAGCAAATGTTCTTATTGTGCATGTTGTCTTCCTTTTATTCTTGATGCTGATGCTGCACACTGTAATCTATTTTGCAATTTCAATTTAGTAAAATATGTTTTCCATAATATTAAGTCCTTTTTTCTGTCTATTTATGTCTTATTGTGTTTTGTGCTCCTTAAGTTGCTCTATGGCAATTCACTGTTGAAACTCATTAAATAAATGGTCATGTGTTTTCACAGGACTGACATGTTCAGACAAAGTACGGGGCTGCAAAACTGGACAAACTCACTTTCAGCACTAACCTCAACAACAAAGGGGAAGTGAAACTAAAAACTGTGTGTGTGTGTGTGTGTGTGTGTGTGTGTGTGTGTGTGTGTGTGTGTGTGCCTGTGTGTTTGTGTGTCTGAGGAAAGACAGCTGGGAACATCAGGCCCCACCCACGAGCTCCTCTCATTGGCTGTGTGCTGTTGTTAAGCGCATTTAATAAGAAAACAAGTTGCTGCTCAGCCAATCAGAGTAGAGGACAGAGCTAGAATTTCCCCTTGCATGCAACAGCAGTCTTATCTGTGGTGACATCGCATGGCCCTTTAAACGGTAGACCGCAGACCGAGTTTAAATGGCTTGATGAGACAGAACACACCTACAAAAACAAAAACAAAAAAAAAGTTTCAGACCTGTAGGTTTGGTTGACAGTGGCCCTACTTGCAGGCTCTTTAAAAAGTTTATGACAATGAAAGCCGTGAGGCACATTTGACCGCAATGCATTTTGTATTCCAAATATATTTTTTATTTTTATTTTAAGTTTATTGGCTGTTAAAGACACGCAGTAACGGGCCAATAAAAGTCCAGTAGGATTATTTTATGAATACGTGCAGAAGAGGGGGAGAAAAAAAATCCTTTGGGGAAGAGGTCTACAGTCGTAGCTTTGGTTCTGGATCTGCTGGTCTACTATATGTGTGTACACGGATGCAGCCTACAGTGTCCATTGTCCAGGAGCAACAGTAGAAAGCTTGATCTCCCATCAAAACAGCTCTGAAACAATAAATATCTAATATATCTGGCCTGTTGCAAGAGCCCTGTCCACCACGTATGGTCTGCTGTGTGTAACATGCCCTCCATTTAGCTTTTGATTTTAATATAAAGTTAGCATGACTATCATTATGTTTATTTCCATATTAGTCCTCAGTATATATTCAAGAGTCAAATCTGAAAGTCTGCTGTGTTTACTGTACTCGGTGAATAGAGGTTGCTCATATTCAGAGTGGGTGGTCTTGTTTTATTTCACAATAAGAGCCCAGTGAAGAAGGCTCGCAGCCAAAAAGTTCGGAGCCTTTGCATCAGTTGAGTGAGTGTAGGCCTTTTTTTTCCATTTTGTGTCAGAATGAGAAAAAAAACACACTGAGTCAGCTTTTTATTTTTAAACCAAGAAAAATGAAAATGAAGTGCTTTTAATTACAGTGATGCCCAAGCTGGAAACCATCCTCTGCATGTAAACAACACTATTTATTTAGTGGGCAACCATAGTGCGGTTTCTTCGGGACCTTTTGAGGCCAGTTACTCGGTCAAGGATGATAGCAAGAGTGTCCCAAATACCCAATATGCGTGTTGTCTAGAAAATATGAGGAGAGCATGCAATCTCTACACAGAAATGAGCAGTGCTGGGATTTGATTTAAGAGGCGACACTGCTACCAACCCCTGAGCCGCTGTGGAAAAATAATTAAAACCCCTGTGATTAGGTACTATAAACAGATCATGCCATGATACCAAGGATTGGCAGCCTCTATCTCATACCAGTAGATCCACATTTCCTATGAACTGTGTTTGTCAGAGGTGGAATCCAGGTGAGGGGGCAGATAGTTTGTTTACGGCCTTGTGGAGGGGAAATTCTGGGATGTCCAGTCACTGGGTGAGAGGTTACAGCCAAGGGAGTGACTGATCAGCAGGACAAACTCTGCAGCCTCTATTTGTCTAAAGGGATCTGTTCCAAAATGCTAAATATATCTGCTCTGGAAAAAGAGCCGATCGCTGGAGTTCATTAAAGTAATGGTGAAATTCATTGATCCCTAAGGTGAACTTCTCTTACATGAGTGCATTTTTGTTTTTTACAGGTTCCTGGAAGGTTCCAGGACGTCTCAGTTTAAAGTTGAATTATCAAACACGTTGTTTCAGCCCAAATTCAGGCAACTGCATGTATGTTATTGTACAATTGTAACATCTGCTGTTGCCAATCTCTTTCCACAACATTATTGCGTGAAATCAGGAATTGATTCCCTAACATGTTCTCGTCTGCACACTTAAATCATGCTCAAGATTGGAGAAAAAAAACACTGTATGAAGTAAATCTTGTAGTTTATATATCTCTGGAGCGACTGCTTAAATGTGAAACTGTAACTCAAACTAAATGAGTGTGCACCTGACAAATTTCAAACGCTCTGCTTTCGCTGTGAGACCTTCTGAACTGAGCGCTGCATGTTCCCTGAAAGAACCTGCTGCCTGTCTGTTTAATGCGTGCAGCTGACGCACACTCCAAACACACAAACCTTCTGTGATGCACGTCGCGCATGGTAAGAGGCGAAAAGTGTTTCCTGTGTTTCCTGTGTTCCTCGGCTCAGCATGCGACTGATCACCCAGCACCACCCCTCTGCACTGTATACAGACCTTTTTACTGTATATGAAAACATGCAGCCGTCTGCCCTTTGTTTTCCTCTGTTATTCAACACTTTACTGATCCCTAAGAAGAAAGTCTTAGCTCTACGTGATGTGTCTGTCTGCCATTTGTATGCATGCGTGCGTGACCGTCTTTCAGAATGATATGTATGTGTGTGAGCATGAAAACAGCAGTGTGCCAAATGTTGATTTACCATGGAGTTATAGATACTAGTGAGTCACGTAGCGTTTGTTTTTGTCTTGCTAAAAACTGCATTGAAGTTCACCCAAGTTAAATCCGATGCAAAAGCCCCATGCAATTTAATTCAGCCTCTGCAAGTGAATCCACTATTTGTGCTGATTCCCTTTTAATTACTTGATTTCATTCAGAAAATCTTGTAAAAGTTGGAGTAGCAGAGCCTATAAACATAAAGCTTGACAGTGAAGTAGCTATTAAACCTACTGCAGGTCATTGTAGCCAAATAATCTCCTTACACCAGCAGATAAATGGTTGGTACCAATGCAGGCGATTCTCACGCACTGTTTTAACCAATATGATGTAATTTTCCCCACATATTTATCTGACATGATGATGAATGATGAAGATTTTTATTTCTTTTAATTTTGTTTGATGTGTGCTTTAAACATGGTCATATTTAACCTCCTGCGTGCTCTCTTACAGTAAAAGTTTGCTGGAGTAACACACAGTAAACAACAAGTATTTAAAGTGCACACATATATAAACACGTCCATTCACTTTTCATAAAGTGGGCGTTTGGCTTGTGCAAATACCTGTAAAGTCGAGGGAATGCTGCGTGTATTTTTACAGTGTGACAGCATCTGTGCTAATTTGAGGTCGTTTTCTCACATTTTCCTTTTTAAACTCCAGAAAAGGAGTCCAGCTTAAAGAGTGTCCTTGAACGAGTGGGAACTTAATGGGAAGTCGGCTAACCAAAATACCTCACCGCTCCCCAACAACAGGAAAAGGCCTCGTAAACTTGGACCACTCTGGCTAAACCTTGTGTTTGCTCTCTGTGAGAAACACATTCTCGCACTGTGGCTGAGATAATCTCCCTGCAATTAACAGATACCATTGTATTCACCAGCCTTACACTACGTGACCAAAACTCTGTCCCTGACACAACACTAAACCAATGCCACTAAAGATGGTTCATTAGCAGGGCAGAAAACATAACTATACTTGCTAACTGCTTGCTTAGAGATCATCTTCGTCCAAACACAGAAAGACCTGGTCAGAAGCAGTTATACATCGTACTCTCTGTCACTGCGTATATGCAACTAGAGAAAGTTAAAGCTCAGAGTGTGTCTGGCGGACAGAGCAGGAAGTGTGTGTGTATGAGCATGGCTGTTTTTCTCTCTTTGTGAGTACCAGTTTGACTTTTAAACCTCCGCCGCAGTGAGAACATTTTTGTGACGTGATGTTATTTTGGACGGTCTTTACCTCTGCAAAAGGGAAATATAGTGTAAAGACTCAAAATTCATTAAGAAATTGTTTCACAGAGAGGAATTAGGATTCGATTCAGATTGAGGCTTCCGACTAGAAGTTGCCTAAACTTGACTAGAAGTTGAATCAAAGGGTGGGATAGGATTTATGATGTTTAGGTTAGGCAGGATGTGACAAGTAGAAACACTCATGTTAAGGGTCTGACTTAATCACGATGAAAAAAAAAAATCAATGCAAGCAGCTGCAATTAAAAGATGAAACTCAAAATCAGAAACTTGAATGCTCTCTAGACAAAAGTGCACTGTGTCCATCGTAGGTCAAAGTATGATGTGAAGTTCGGATATCACAGAGTGAATACAGACAATGGCTGGCCCTCATAAGTACATTAATCCTGATGTGTGTGTGTGTGTGTGTGTGTGTATGCACATATGGGAGGAAGAAGTCAGAGGAAGGAGGAGGCGGGGGGTGATGTAGCTCCCAGCACTGGCTCACGCCGGTTTGCGCTGCTTCTCACTGGCCCAGCCCCGCAGCGAGGTTGCAAGGTTAGCGGAGAGGCGAATGGATTTGGGGTTGGGGAGGCGGGTTTAGAGAGGGGGGCGCGTCATTTAGCGCCTTGACTGCCCTTTGCAGCGCACATGCCAGGCAGCTGACATGCCAGCCAGATATCTGCATGTAGGGAGTGCATGCAGCGGTCACCAGCCCTCCCTATGTGGAGAATCAAGGCTGAGATACTGAGGCATGTCATATGGATTATGCATCACACTGTAGACACACACCCGTGTACACACTCATATGCACCAGAGGCATATAAAAAGTTCTCACGTGCACAAACATACGCATGCTTTGCACGGTAATTGTCACCATGTGGTAATATTTGAAGGGTTTCCGCTTTTCGTTTAGATTTAAATGACATCTACAGAACACATAGGAGGCAGAAGTGAAAGTTCAACGATTGTGACTTCCCATGAGTCGGGAACTGTGACAGCAAAGCTCAGCATAGATAAGACTTATTAACTGTGATGATTCCTGTTGTGGCTTTCTTTGTGGAAAATGTAGCCTCCTTATATATCCAACTCTTCCTGCACTGTATATAAAAGTGTCCAGCAGATGTATAGAATGGATAATCACAAGAATGAGGCAGAGATTATTTACACAAACTTTCCTAAGAGGCTCAACATATACAATCTTATGTGTGCCTGTGCTCTTGTTGCCGTGAGCTTAACCGACTGAGAGACGGGTCACTTGCACAGCTGTTTAACTCAAACACCAGCAGCAGCAGCAGCAGCAGCAGCAGAGTTACCGCTGTGTTAAGCGGAAAGATGCACAGCTGAGCTTTATAAGAGCCGGGCAGAGTATTTGTTCACACTGTTCTTTCAGACCACATTACAATACTGAGAACAACCAGAGGTCTGTTCACATCAGGCATGTTGGGCGATGTTTATTTAATGTCTGAAACGTTTGATTCTTCAGTTCCTTTGTCTGTCCCAGTGAGGAGAAGGATATTTTAACTCTGGTGGCACCGCATACTGTGATGTCTATTAATATCAGTGACCAATGAATGTAAAGTACTTACACATATTATAAACCTACAGCGGCATGTAAAAGTGTGGGCACCCATGATCATGATCAAAATTTTGTTTACTGTGATTAGTTAAGTAAGTAGAAGATGAACTGATCTCCAAAAGATGACACATTTCTTCAACATTTTAGGCAAGATCAGTGTATTGTTATTGTTTTGTACAATTTTAGATTGAAAAAAGGAAAGGAGCACCCTGCAAAAGTTTGGGCACCACAAGACGTTTGAGCTCCCAGACATTGTTTACCAGGGTCTCGGACCTAAATTAGCTTGTTAGGGCTATGGCCTGTTTACAGTCATTGTTTGGAAAGGCCAAGTGATGCTAATTTCAAAGCTTAATAAATACAGTAAATAGGAACGGTGGAGGTCAAGTTGACATCTGGAAGGCCAAGAGAACTTTCCGAGAAACGCTGAAAAGGCAAATCAGAACCCCCGTTTGACTGCAAAAGACCTGCAGGAAGATTTAAGTGATGAACTTTGAATGTTGAATGAGCAAAGGTATGTTTGGAGAAAACAGGCTGCAGAATGTCATGAATAGCACACCTGTCCAACTGTTAAACATGGGGGTGGATCGATCTTGCTTTTGGCTTGTTTTGCAGCCAGTGGCACAGAAATCATTTCATGAGTTGAGGGAAGAATGCATTCAATTAAATTCCAGCAAATTCTGGAGGCAAACATCACAGCATCTGTAAAAAGCTGAAGCTGAACAGTGAACAGGACAGTGATCCTAAACACACCTCGAAACCCACAATGTTTTACCTCAGGAGGCACAAGCTGAAGGTTTTGCCATGGCCCTCACAGTCCCTTGACTTAAACATCATTAAAAATCTGTGGATAGACCTCAAAAGAGCAGTGCATGCAAGACAGCCCAAGAATCTTACAGAACTAGAAGCCTTTTGCAGGATGAATGGTCAAAAATGCCCCAAACAGAAATTGAAAGTTGCTAAATACTTGCCAGAGGGGGAGCTACTGAGCACTGACCATGCAGGGTGCCCAAACTTTTGCTTCAGCCCCTTTTTTTGTTATTTTGAAACTGGAAAAGACAGAAATTTAAAAGTAATCTTGCGTAAAATATTATAGAAATGTGTCATCTTTAACTTCATGCCTTTTGGAGATCAACTCATCTTCTACTTTTCTATTCACAGTAAATTAAATTTTGACCAGGGAAGCCCAAACTTTTGCATGCTACTGTACCTATTTCTTTAAGTGTTCTTTAGGTGTTCTCCACAGGTCTGAAAACTGTCCATTGTGCTCGGTTGAAGTTACATTAGTCTTAACTGCCTCTTCCTGCCTACATTTCAGTCGCTGTCTTGGCAGGACGGCTGGATTTCTGTCTAACGAACAGGCTGAGTTCTTGAGTCATTAGTTTACAAGCTCTGGCTCTTTTGTGTAGCTTAAACAAGCCAAAAATTAAAAAATGCAACATGGAGAATCGCTCTGTGGTTGTAAAAGACAAAAAACACACGCAGGTGGTGTCGAACCTTGCTGTTAAAAAAGTCAGGCGATGAACTGACACAGTATTTACAGATCCTGTGGGCCTAGGTCTTGTAGATTTGCTTGAATGTGGTGCAGCAAAGCAAAGTCCATTAAATGAAACACAGCATTCTATCCAACAGTTACTAGAAGGTTTCTCTTCTGGCGGCTGAAAATAGAGAAAAACTGGATTTTCCCAAACATTTCCACTGGCAGAATACAGCACGCAAAAATGTGCTTTCAATAGATACATCTGTATATAGACGTTCACTATAAAGAGTACGGCCATGCCTTCAACTCTCCAGAGAAACAAATAAAATGCAGCTGGAGAGTTATGCAATGGAAAAACCAAGCAGTGCCGCCTCGCCTCTGTCCAGGTGGAACTGATTTTCAGCCATGGCCGATGGAGGACTTTTGCCCGAGTATGCTTTACTTAGATTATAATGCATGTTTTTCCAATAAATGAGGTGGTGAGGTTTTAGAGTTAGAGAGGAGACGCTCATTCAGGATTTCTGCTTTTGGGCTTTTTTCTTTTTAAAAAATCACTAACTATCCACTGAGCTCATTCACGCTCCATATCCTTCCACAAATTCAAATCTACTAAACTTAAATTTTGTACTGTTGCCAACTGAGCTTCACTGCAACATACTTTAGTTGCAGCAACAGCAGCATCAGCAACACATCCCTCAACATTGCTCAGGGACGTGAGAGTTTTCATTTCATTTTTCATCATTCTATTGTAAGTCTCATGGTCAGTTTGGAGTTACCAACTTGCACAAACTTGCCTCTCAAGATTAATGTGACTCAGTTTGATCATGGCTTATTACGTAAACCTTGAAATCTTTATAATTTATGTAAATTTGACAAGCATTCACTTGTGATGTTGTGTGTAGCTTTGTATCGTGTGTCTTGTGTATGATGTGCTTTTCTGTGTAGTTTTATATTGCATTGTCTGTCTCGTGTCTTCATTGTATCACTTTGTATTGTGTGCTATGGTTTGTAGCTTTTTATTGTATTGTTTGTCTTGCAGATGCAAATTAACTTTCAGCTATAATCGGGTATGGTGCATGAATAATGAATAATAAAAAGCTGTGTGCCATATTTTAAATTCAATTTATCTTAACCACATACATTTACATTACTATGAACAACAAGACCATCACTAAAGAACTTGACAGCCTCAAGGGGGCTCAACCTTTGCTCCGGGTCGAATTTGGGGAGAGCATCTAAATATAGATATATTAATCAAGAAAATTAATTATTATTATTTTAATTAATTATTATCATTAAGGTAATTGCAATTGCAGGAAATAGGGTACAGAGAATAATGTGGTTTATTGGACATGTGGCTTTGATCTTGCAAAACATTTGAGCTAACAATAGAGAAGTGAAGTCCCTCCCCTTCCAGTGGACCACCTTATAATTTTGCAGATTAAGAGGTGTAAGACGCAAGTGGCGTTAGTGACGAACCTACAATGCCTGTTTCTTTTTTTTGTACTGGCATACTCACATGAGCAACGGGTCTTGCTTTTTCTTTCTCTTCTAGACTTACAATAGACCAAGAGTCGCTGGATAAAACACATCAGGTAAGAAAGCGTTACTTAGCTGGCCAGCTAGCTAGCTGGTGTTGGTGTCATATATCCTGCTAAACTAGAGATGTAGTTCACTGAGCACTTTCACATAACGCTAAATGGTACTACGACAGATCTGCATCCAACTACGACTTTCTTGACTTGCAAAATTAGATTTTAAATTGACAAACATATGTCCAATTCATGTCACAACTCAAACAGAATCAAAACAACATTTGTCTTTTGCTGTTAACTACCATAAGCCGACATATTTTTTTGTGAAATAAGGATCCCATGAGGGACCTCGAAAGGTGAGGGTCCTTGCCTCTCTATACTGCTGGCAAGCAAAGAGATGACTAGTGTGTGCACCACAGTGTTGTTTCTTCATTTCAGTCACAGCAAGGTATCACAAAGGATGTGACATATAATTGATGTTTCAAAAGTGACATCATGTTTTCCTCCTGCACTGTGATCAAACCTGGACTTGCAGAAGTATATTAGAAGAAAGTTCTGTGGTGTTGTTGTGAATCAAAGTCACAAAGATGATCTCAGTGCATATAGCATAGCAGCTCTGGGCTGCTTCAGCAGTATACAGCTGCCTTTGGTCACGCATTATAAAAACTGTGAATCAGCACAGAGCAGTTACTATATCACCCTGCAGTGGATTGATGACTGCTCTGCATGTAGTGAGGCTTCTGGCAGAATTATGGGGTGAGGTCAGAGGTCAGGGGTCTGACCTCCAGCACCACCTCCTTCCGTACTTCAGACATCCAATGAGGGGCCCACTGGCTGGAGACGTACAAACCAAATCTAGCCCCCTTGTCATGTTCGAGACCCAATGAGACAAAATCATCGCTAATCTTTCCCCCAAAAAGCATCAGAGAACTCTCACAACTTCAGATTCTGTTGTTTTTTCCCAGACAGCCTCTGAAGCCTGATGGGACACTGTAACTTTCAGCCTTTAAATGAGGCATCTCACTACATAACAGATTTTCAGAATGGAAAGACTGACACAAAAGAAGCTATACATATCTTGCTACAGACCTTTACCATACCTGATATGGCTAATCTTCATCACAAAAAGTTATCAGACTTGTTTACAGCATCTGTCTGACCCTAACCCTGAAAATAGAATTGGCTGTGGTGCGCAGTGATTCCATGTTTGCTCTGATGAGTGAAGATATGAATGTAATGTATATTAATAGAAGATGCCTGATCTCCAGTCAAGAGAGCAGCTAGCATTAACTGGTCCAGGGAAGTAAGTTTAGGACTTGGCAGCCGGCTGAGTCCAGGAATAGAGTCAGTTCGGATGAGACCTGTGACACACATAAGGTTGGGCTCATCCCCGAGACGGTGACACCGATGACTCTGACCTCGCTGCCCTTTTTTTTTTATCAAGGTTTTATAACAGCTCTGACCCGCTAAAAAACAAGTGGACATGCCAGTGCAACCATCCCTCCTCACAAACACCTAATATCTCCTTACACTGATGTTAGAAGCAGTCTAATCTATATTCCTGCCATGATTTATTCCAAACTAATCAATACTTTTCTTACTCTTCCACTCTCAAACCAGTAATCGCTGTATATACACCTTAAATGCCCATTATTTGGCACATAGTCATCTTCATCAGCTTCTCTTTCTCGTCATCACCACCATCATCAGAGACCTTAACGGACTCAGCATCTTTAAATAATTTCATCAGATATATAAAATGTTTGAGGCATTTTATACTGAAAGAAGATAACTTTCTTCTAAGCGCCACTGCTCCATTTTATCTTTATAGTTTCCACATAGAGATTGACAGCTTATAGACACATATAGATGCTTGATGGTACGTCCACTGTAGCATGGAAAAAACAGACTGTTCCACCAGAAGTGCGTGTGGATGTTCACAAATGTCAAGCACGTCTGCCCAATATCAAAACACCCAATTTGGCTCCGCCTCCCACTTCACCTCCTGATTCCTTACGTAATGAGTAGCGGAACACCTGCCCATCACTATAAGCCCTGGATCTTCCCAACACCACCATCACTCTGCTGTGGATCCTCTTACACTTCTGGGGAATGTGTATCCAAATTGTTCTTGGTGACACCAAGCGCATGACAGAGCACTCAAAGAAAAAGTTCAGCCAGTCTGAGTCAGAGGAAAGATGAGGAGGAGGAGTGAAGTGAGGGAAATGAGGAGGGGTATAAAGCCCCGAGAGTCAGCCTACGCTGGTTCAGACCGGTTCCTGCCTCCTTCCCCTTCTCCACTCTGGCTTCTCCTCCTCCTCCTTTCCTGTAGTTTACTCTACTCATCTCATTGCCTTTCCAGTTTTTTCCTCCTTTCCTATTTTGGTCTAATTAAATTTTTCTTTCCTGTGTTCTCCCTCCCTATTTTCTCTTCTGTCCTCTCTGATTTCGCTTTCACAGATGTTAAACTGCAAATGCTACTCACTACACCCTGATTATGCACTGCTAAAAACAGAACAATACATCATCTTGATATGGTTTGAATGTGTGAGATTCAGGTTTTTAAAATGTACATTTTAATAAACACAAAGCCAGAAAGAAAATACAAGTGTATTCTGGCGAAGTCTCCTGGCAGAGAGAGACTTTACATATATCACCACATATCACTCTGCTGCAGAATCATCTAAGGCTTAAATGGACCAATTCAGAGCCAGGTATCAGTAACCTGTCAAATCTAAGTGTTTTTCACAGATGTATTTTGAGGAAAAACAACTTTGTCTAGAGGCTAAGTATGGACGACATAACGGTGAGGGTTGATATTCTAAACAGAGTTGGATGAGCTTTGTTATTCCTCAGCAAAACTGAAGACTCTGGCTTCTCCTCTGCGCTGCAGGCTGTGTTAACCCGGGGAAGAATGGAGATGTAAACACTGTGAGGCTGAACAATGTTTCCTCCTCCAGGCTGCTGGCCAGACGGATTAGAGACTGTCAGTGGTGAGATCTGACGCAAAGCAACAGCTCAGCCAGCTGAGATGAAAGACTGATGGAAGACTCTTGAACCAACGTCGCGCTTTTCGAAGTTTTGTTTTTCAGTACAGCGTGTTCAGGTATCGGAGTGACGTGCACTATGGGATTAAAGCTCTGTTCATTTCCTGAAAGCGTTTCCACCAATTTCCCCGTTGTACATCTGTGATTTTTTTGGGAAGTATGCAGTGACACAACAGCACCAAAAAGGGAGGACATAAAAACATATAGATTACCACTTCAGCACTTCAGTTGGAGCAGATGATGAAATGGATGCACACACCTCCGACCAGCAACAATTCCTGTCTTGCCCTGTTATCTTTGGCTCCTCTCGTATTTATTCTTAACAACTCCCTGAAAATAATTTAATTGCAAAAGCTGTTTATAAAAAAGGACGGCACAGTGCTGCAGTGGTTAGCACTGTCACTTCACAGCAAGAGGGTCCTGGGTTTGCCTGTTCTTTCCGTGTCAGCGTGGGTTTTCTACAAGGTCTCTGGCTTCCTTCCAAGGTTCATAGACAGATGCAGGCTAAGTCAACTGGTGACATTAAATTGGCTGTAGGTGTGAATGTGTACATGAATGGTTGTCTGTCTCCATGTGTCAGCCCTGTGATAGTATGGCAGCCTGTCAAGATTGTACCCAACCACATCTCGCCCAGTGTCCCAGTGTCAGCAGGCTTACAGTAAGTTCCAGCCCCCCTGTGACTGTGACCCAAAAATGATAAGCATTTACAGATGGTGAATGACTGAAATTGTTTATGAAAGTTATTTATATTGTAGGACCCCATGTTTCCCAAAGGACTGCCACCTTGTCGTGGTCAGGGGGCTAGCATGCCTCAATGGCTCCAAGCGCTATACCGGTAGGAACTCCAATGACACACCAGTCAGTCAGGTCGAAGAGTAGATGCCTGATAAAGAGAATCAGCTGGTCCTCCACATTCAAGGTTGGACACAAAACTAACAACCAAGTCTCATAGTGTTATAAACAGCAACAAAGGAAATAAACACAACTGTGTGCAATGGGCTTCCAGCGTTACAGATAAATGTAGCATCATAAAATGAAAATGAAGAGAGGCTGTCCTACTCCTTGTGATCAGACGCATCCTTTTCCCACATCCGCAAGGTCACCTGGTGTCCTCCCAGTGGAAGAGACAGGAACCAGACAGGAACCAGAGACTGTCCTTGATGTTAATCAGTCCCTCCAGGATTTTGCTGACTGTTTTTGGGATTGTTGTGGCCTGAAATGTCTGATTTCCCGGCAGCTTTTCTAAGAAAGCATCTTGCAATAGGCATTTTTTTTCCATCGAAATTGCGGAGAAGGGGAAGTGAAAGATGCAAAAATGGTTGTGATGCTGTCACAGACTCTGAGTTTAATAATGTTCTGCTGCGTTCAGTTCAACAATGAGATTTTACATGTTTTAAATAGTCAAATTTGCAGTAAAGTTGATGTGACTTATTCTTTGCTGGTGGATGTTAGCATAAGACATGGCAGTATGATACACACCAGGTGGCAGCAGTAAGTAACCACCGCTGTATAAAGAGTGAGAAAGGGCGTACAGGGAGGGTGGGAGGGTTGCTAGATGGGTCAACCGAAGTCCGGACTTTCACCTGGGAGTCCACTGTTTGTTATTCGTGCAAAACTGAAAGTTATTGGAGTTACTTCAATAACAACAGAGTGTGTAAGTATTTGTAGCATGCTACTCTAGTGATGTATGTTACATGATGTTAGATTATGTTATATTTCAAGCCAAACCATGATGTTTTACTGAACCCATGTACATTTGTTGCCTAAACCTACAGAAGTAAATAAAAAAAACAAAGTGTTTAAGCTATACTGTGAAACACAGTATGCATTTAACAACCTCTTTAAACTGAAAAGACACAATTCATGCAGTGTAAACTGACACACCATCCCTGAATGTCCAAAACTGACACAGGAGGGTGGGTCATACTTTGACATGTATGTGCTGGATAAGACGGTGCTGAAAACCATCCTGTCTCAGCAGCTTCACACAGCACATAGGACTGAAAATCAGACTGAAGAAAATGGAGGTGATGACCTTCAATGCCCAAAACCCCCACTGATACAGGTAGATAGACAAGTAGCAAACCTACCCGCAAAAGAAGATTTTGTATATCTTGGAAACACTGTTAGATGCGTTAGATGAAGTCCCTCCAGTACAGCATCAACACCAAGCTAAAACTGTACCCTAGCTGTGTTCTTTCTGCGCTGCTATACAGCTCAGAAAGCTGGAGAATGACAAGAGAGCGACCTCTCCAAGCTGTCAACGTTCCACACAAGGAGCCTCAAGAAAACCCCTGCATATCTTCTGGCCTAACACCATCTCCATCTCCAGCACAGACACCATCATCATGAGAAGGTGGTGGAGATGGATTGGACACATCATGCAGAGAGAGCAGGATGACATCACACGGACTGCCCTCGACTGGACACAAGAAGGAAGTTGTAAGAGGGGAAGACCCAAAGAACCCTGGTGTCTCACAGTGGGGAGAGAGCTGAAAGCCCTAACGCAGACCTGGTGAACCATCCAACAATACACCCTAAACAGACAGGAGTGGGAACCATTTCTTGCTGCCCTACATGCCAGGACAGTAAGTAAGTAAGTAATCCTGTGCCAAAGTCCCGTGCACAAACAAGCAGCTCTGGTGACAGGGAGACATTCAATAGCTTGACTTGCTAATTAAGGCATGTTTACAGTGTGTGTGAGGAAGCGGGTAGATTCGCTGAGGTTCACTGACCTTCACAAGTCACGTTGATTCTTTCTATACCCACATGTACGGATGTCCTTTTATTGCATGCATCATCCCCTATTATAAAAATTCTTAAAATGGCATCCACTTCTTCTTCTTCATGAATAAGTAAACCTTTCTCCATTCAAAAGTAAATATCTGTACACAAGATATCTCCAACTCCAATAAAGTACATCTCTGGCCCTGTCTACATGTATACAAATATTTTTGTTACCTCTGTTTGAGAAAAATTCTGTCTTCACAATTATTGCTTTTCAAAATATTTCTGTCCGCACTAGAACATGAAAACGACTCCAATCACTTGCCGGCGTGCTAAAACACACACCAACTTAGTCCAACGTTGTTGTTTTTATTTCTGCTGCAAGATCATCAGACAAAGCAATAATGGGCATGAACAAATTGAGATGATGTCATTGTTTCACAAAGCTCCATTTTACATTTTACATTTTAGTGACTTAAAACTAATTTTTTTGTGTCGAAGAAATGCAGATGAAAATATTTGTTTACAAAAAGATCTGTATGTGTGGACAGGGCCTCAGTATGTGGGCACTGGAGGTTTCAAGTGTCCACATCGTGTTTGTGTAAGTTTAAGTGGACTGTGATTGGTTGTGATGGCACAAAATCCTGCCTGTTCATTCACATCTTTAACTCAGATTTAAGATGAGCAAATCGAAACTTAACCCTCTCAGCAAATTAATGTGAAAGCAGTCTTCTTCTGTCAAACTGCACATACATCACTCTGCACAGTGATGGTCATACATCCAAGAGAAGCACCAATACCATGTTCAGCGAAGGGGGACTTCAAGAAAATAAACTTTTTATGCCACTGCAGTCATTTTAAATTTCTCTTTAGCAACAGCTAAAAAAATACAAATGTGAAAAGTCCCAGTGGAGACATTAAAGACTCAGAGCCCGAGATACACAACATATAAATGTAGATAGCGCACATCTGACAGCATGTTCACGACAAGGTAAGGTGGCGAGGTTGAGTGTGTTAAATTTATTAGGAAGCAGGAGTGTAGCAGCAGGAAAGCAGTGCCAAGCATTTGAGTTTGTACAATATGTGCAAAAGCTGTTTATACAGGTGTTCAATATAGGGAGGATGCTTCACTGGACACTATATGAAACCATTGCCTGAGCAAGGTGCCCTATCAGCAACTTTTCAAGACATCCAGGTAGTTTTATATGTATTGTGAAAATATGATATGAATTAAATGGCCTTTAATTGCAAGAATCACCACCAAATCATCTTTGGTCCAAGGTAACTTTTCCAGATTTCAGACAAAATTACTCAACTTCCTTGCCTCACAGGGAATAAAGAGGTGAACGTAAAGCCATAGACATAAAGGTTAATAAATACTTCAAAAGTTGCTAGTCTTGTTTGCTAAAAATGCTAACATTAAAAGTCTCTTGTTTTATTTCTTGTTGTATTTATAACATGTAGTGCTCAGCTACACAAATCCCAGTTAACAACGTAACACTTTTCCTGTAGCTGGTGGATGCCTTTATCTCATTCAGCACACTGTTATCACTGGTTGCACCAATAGAAATCAGATCTCCAACCCTGACCGAATTGCTCCACCTGTTGAACTACTGGACCACAGGCACTCTGCAGCAACATTTTAACAAGACAACACTCATCTTCTTCTTTGCCAAGGCCATCTGTGATTTTAACTACCTGTCAAGCCAACATAGACGTAAAATATATTTTTGTCCCTGTGGCCAACACCAGGTATCGAGCATAATGACACACTAGGTGTGTCAAGGTGAGTCATGGACAGCTGTCTGTTTTAGACAGATACCACAACAAGTGACATCATCAAGCGCTTCCTGTCCAAACACATGAACATCATCACACCCGGCAATCAAAATTTTCCACCCATAAGCAGGCTAGGGACAACGGTTACTACGATAATGATAGCTTCATCTGAAAAACACTTTCTGCAAGGTATCACAGATGTGAAGTGTAAAAATAAAAGAAACATGTCAATGTCAAACAGTCCCATGTAGCCTAACAAGAAATCTCACAGCAGGTCACTGTGATCATCACAGTGTTGGGCATATTCTGTGCCAGGTTGAAAATAAAAGTGAAATATATACATCACTGACAACGGCTTCATATAAATATCAGTGGAAAATGATCAAAGGGCAACTTATTCTTTTAAATATAGACAATATCTGAATTTTTGTGGTTGTTTAAGTAAAGTTTTTAAGGACACAGACTACCTGTAACTCAAAGGTAAAACACCAGAGTCATGTTTACCCATATTACCTTTAATTTGACTTTTATTTTATCTAATAGGGACGATGCAATTTTACACAGTTCCAGCTGACAGTGGACAAAAGGTAGGGTACACCCTGGACAGGTCACCAGACTATCACAGGGCTGAAACATAGAGACAGACAACCAGTCACACTCGCATTCACATCTACGGACAATTTAGAGTCACCAATTAACCTGCATGTCTTTGGACTGTGGGAGGAAGCTGGAGTACCTGGAGAAGAAGAGAGAAGAAAAGATGGAGAAGTTTCCATGTTTTGCTCAAGGACACTTTGACGGTGAAGAATTGTACCTGAGATCTTTCGATTGCATGGCCCTCTGCCAGCACTGAGCCACCCACTGAGGCGGATTCAGTTACTGCGACACATACTTTGTAAAATGGATCACCCTGAGTGACAGCCATGTAAATAATCTGCAGCAGTACACATACAGTAGAAGGAATCTAAACACCCTGTGGCCCAAAAACCAGAGAGGAAAGAACACTGCATATACAGTATTCTGTACGTGTTCTCTAGCAAACATGTTTTATTTGATAGCACAAATGGGGGTAAAAAAAAATTAATTTTACAAATAGTTCCCTCCAGACGCGGAGTCGCAGAGCAACGAACAGGCTGCAGTAAAGTATGCAGCAAGGCAAACAGTCAGGTTTGTACCTGCAGCGGCCCTCGGGCAACACTTTACCTTTCAGTCTCTCATTCTTCGAAATTGGGAAAGCTTTCACAGAATGCAAATGAATCCATGAAACTGAAACTGTGCTCTGTTTATGAGAAGTGCCTCACAGAAACAGGAAATAACGACAGCTTCTCAACAGCAAATTTATGTTGGAGAATGCCAATCTGTGACGCCAACTAATTGTTCATGGTTGTTGGAAATGGGCCATCAGTACTTGACGCTCATCAATGAGAGATGTCAGTCAGTCGAACTGCTTGCTGAATAAACTTTACCTCAAAAAGTCAGGAATTATTTTAAACTAGTGTTTGGATTTTCACACTTCTTTTCACATCCTGCAACCTTAAAATCGTTCAACAAATACCAAATTGTTCAAAACATGACTTCTAGATGAAGCTATACTCTCTCCATTCAAACGACCAAATTACATGACCTACTTTATACTTTACGCCAAGGTGTAGTGGTTGCATCTACCCAGCTGCCATCTATACATGGCACTTGTGAACATGATCAGAGGCTGTCGGTACAGAACAGCATGTCCCGTGTATCCTGAAGCTGTCAAAACCCACATGTCACATTATCACCTTCACACAGAAACAGTGGGAGAAAAGTAAATCTGAGAACAGAAGGACAGAAATAGACTGACTCAACAATGGTAATAATAAAAAAGACTGATTGCCATCTGTGATCATCTCTGTACTTCACCTGACAGGAAAGCAGACGTGTTTGTTTTATGTAACATATCATCACGCCCACATTTTTTTTTCTGTTCATTGTGTGTATGTATATTGACATTTTATCTGCCTGACTTGTGCATATCTGCTGCAAAACAGGAAAGTCATAATTGTCCTTGGAGCAGTGTAATCCAGACAGCACAGACACAACTTCACTGTTTCAGTAACTTTTAAATAAAATCACTTCTTGGTCAACTGGAGGCACTGTCATTAAAATATGTCTTTTTTTATTTTGTTTTTAGTACTGAAAAACACTGTCAAGCCTAAATAGGACACTAAAATAAGAACCAACACCCCGCAAGGCAAATCTTATTTAGAACATACTGTAATTACACGTATCAACTATTCAAAAAAGGCCTGAAGGGACAGTTACAGTCCATATTCAAAACTTTAAATAGGCCATTACTGCCATTTAACCAGCTCCTGCTTTGTTTGTGGATGACCTACATGCTTCATTCATTTATTCAAGAGAAAAGCCATGTTTACTCATTTGTTTGTTTTTTGTTTGTTTTTTAAGTTGGACAAAAAGCTAAAGGCAACATGATGGTGCAGTGGATAGCATTACAGCAAGAGGGTTCCTGGTTCATACCTAGGGTGGAGGGTTTGAATCCCACATTGGGGGAGCCCTCCTGTGCGGAGTTTGCATGTTCACCCCATGTCAGCTCGAGTTTTCTCCAGGTACTCCGGGTTCCTCCCACAGTCCAAAGACATGCAGGTTAATTGGTGACTCTAAATTGGCCGTGAGTGTGAATGGTTGTCTGTCTCTATGTGTCAGCCCTGTGATAGTCTGGTGACCTGTCCAGGGTGTACCCCAATGTCAGCTTGAACAGGCTCCATGCCCCCCCACAACCCCCAACAAGATAAGCAGTTAAGGAAAATGAAATGAATGAATGAACAAAAGGTTGTGCCACAAATCAGTTTATTTACCTTCAACAAACCTGTTTGTTGGAAGCTGTTCCAACAAACCTGTTTTAACAGATAGATAACAACATTTTAAAGCATTTATCATATCCATAAAGACAAAATAATGACTTGTTTAGTGCTTATAACTAAGTTTAGCACTTGGGACTTGGCTCAGGACCTGAGTCCAATGACTTGAGACTTACTTGTGACTTGAAAAACAATCCCCCATCTAAATATATCAGATGTAAAGCATAAGGTCTTGTTTATGTGGATGCTCACAAAAGCAAAGAGCATATCAGTGTGTTCTCCGGTTATGATTTTCCATCCCCTCGCTTCAGCTCCAACCTGGTTCACCCTCATCACTGCAGCGCTTTCATTTCAACCATCGCTGCACTTTGGCTTAACAATGCTACGGGCAAGTTTACCAGCAGAGAGGGCGCGAGACATTTACTGCATGTGTGTCACTCAGTGTGGATGGATAAGGGTAGTAGGCAAGTAGTAGGGGGGGGGGGCTGCCTGTAAAACATACTGCTGTGTCACACGGCTACATAGTGAGCATAGCTCCCTGTTCAGATGGCTCACCCCCCTCCTCCTCCCACCTGCAGCTCTCCGCTCCACAGATATCAGCTGGAGCTGCTGAGTCAGAGCTTGATCCGTCTAAACTTCCTAAACTCACAGCCCGAAATGATGACGAGGAAGAGGAGCTGCTGTAAAGGCGGTAAACATCAATAATTATGTGATATATAATCATTGTAAACACAAAACGAACACAGCTAAGAGGACAGGGAGCTTCTAACTGCCTCTGCACTGCAGCTTATATGACTGTTGGCATGTTCGTGACCTGGCAGCCTCCATGTATGGAAATATCTTACTTATATTATATACATGATCTTATGTTTTTAGATAAAAAGTCCAGTATGCAAGATCCTATGTCGTATATGGCCTCATATAATTATGTTCCTCTAGTGTTTTTTGGTGTGGCTGAAAGACATCGACCACCATGGATGCCATATTTCAGTATTTCAGTATTTCTAACAGGCTGCAGCCTCGACACTCCACACAAATTATTGAAGTGTAAACATTACACATACATATAAATAGATTTTTCCTGTTTCTAGTTACAGCACGGTTAAATCATGAGGTTTGTTTTGCACATTTACTCTGTTTCCTCCATCCACAGATAACAAACCATTAACAGTCATACTCACCTTTAATGACACCCAGTCATGACCTCAAAGCTGCAGCAGGTTGTATTTTTGATTTGGGTGTCACCCTCACATAACAAGGCAACACTAACTGTAACCAATGTGTCAGACTTCTCGAACGTTGCATGTTTCTGTGTGGCAACATTAAGTATGCCAGGCTTTCCTGCCAGTTTTGGATCTCCTGACCTCATGTCTCCATCCAAACAGTGGCTCGACGTCCCCCAGTCTTTCGACATTAGGTTCCAGAAATAAAAACTATTTTGCTGACACAGCAAAAAGCTTGGTATGGCCACAAGGTCATAAAGATAACTGAGCCTTGTTGTGGGCTGTTATTGCGCCTGATCAGTCACAGGATGCTCGCCAAAACAACCCTGATAAAGTCGCGCTGAATGACAGATGACTGACCTGAAAGAACCTGTGAACTTCTTATCGTGGTTATTTAACTTTGATGGGGTTTTGCTGAGCTGGCACACTTCTCTCAGCTTCACTATCATCACCTCCGAATGCAAGAGAGAAAAGTGCGGAGAGTTAATGCTATTGATATGATTTTATTTGTTACTGATGATGAAATAAAAGTCCTTTAGATACCATGAAGCATGCATACAAATTTTCCTTAATGGAGGCTGGAGTGGTGGTGGTAAAAACATGGAGATGATTTGGTGATGTCTTACCAATTTAAGACCTGATGTGATCTGCAGCTGGATTCCTGAGGGGCTCACAGGACCTGGAGCTGAATCACAATCTGAGGCTGCTTTGATGGACACTGGAGGTGGAGGTCACATCAAACAGTGCCAAAATAAAAGCGGGGAGGAGCCCAGAAAATATCAGTTTTAATGTCAGAAGCACCCGGATGATCAATTAATAGATTATAGGGAAGACAGGTTGACATCAGATACATTTAGATAAGTAACAGGAACATCCAAAGGCTGCTGAATATGCTGACAACACAGGTAATATACATAAATAGGGAGACAACGTGTAAGAAAAGCTGGAAGCTGTCCTGCTGAGTGAACTTTCACTAAGCTCTTTTCCTTTCTTTCACATTAAGAGCTGCAAAACTAACCCTCACACACACACACACACACACACACACACACACACACACACACACACACACACACACACACACACACACACACACACAAAGCCAGTTTCTTATCCAGGGAACAGCAATCACCACCATCAGTTAGGCTACAGATGAATATTCAGATCACAATCTGTTATTAAAAGCTACTGAGTGACAACAGTGACAACATTTCCTCAACTGTAGGAGTTTTGGATGTCATGCGATGGGGTCTCCCTGTGGAGGAAATGAGGAAAACTGAAGGGTGGCCACAGGTTGACCTCTGCTGTCAGCTACCAGGTGAGCATCTACAGCCTCAAACACGACAGTACAGCTCCATCTAGTGGATAATATGAGCAGAAGCAATAGAAACAGATACTTCCTGTGACTGTTAAAAACACTTTCATATGTTTCTCATGTTTATATACACTCACTTACCACTTTATTAGGTACACCTTGCTAGTACTGGGTTGGACCCTCTTTTAATTCTTGGTGTCATTCTTGCTATAATGCAAATCTTCCATTGCTCTACTGAGATCTGGTGACTGTGGAGGCCATTGGAGTACAGTGAACTCATTGTCATGTTCAAGAAACCAGTTTGAGATGATTTGAGCTTTGTGACATGGTGCGTTATCCTGCTGGAAGTAGCCATCAGAAGATGGGTACACTGTGGTCATAAAGGGATGGACACAGTCAGCAACAATACTCAGGTTGGCTGTGGTGTTTAAACCATGCTCAGTTGGTGCTAAGGGGCCCAAAGTGTGCCGAGAAAATATCCCCCACACCATTACACCACCAGCAGCAGCCTGAACCTTTGATACAAGGCAGGATGGATCCATGCTTTCATGTTGTTTACACCAAATTCTGACCCTACCATCTGAATGTGGCAGCAGAAATCGAGACTCATCAGACCAGGCAACATTTTTCCAATTTTCTATTGTGTAATTTTGGTGAGTCTGTGTGAATTGTAACCTCAGTTTCACTTAATTCACTTAAATCACCTTTCTTCCCCATTCAGTTTGAACTTCAGCAGGTCATCTTGACCATGTCTACATGCCTAATAATACTCTGTCACTAGTAAAAGTCCTGCATTGAAAATGTTACTTGAGTAAAAGTATGCAAGCACAATCAGGGAAATATATAAAAAATAGAAGTATCCAATGCCGACAATTTTAAATCAGTTTAATAAATCAAAATAATTAAAAGGAAAAGAAGAAGTCCTCAGATTGGAGAAGCTGAAACAATGGAATGATTTAACTTAAAAAATGTTTGATTAATTTTCAAATCAATCGACTAATCGTTCTGCAGCTGCACATGGATATTTTCATATAGTTTGTGTGCAAAGGTTTTTATGGATTAACAGATAAACAGATGATTTGTGCTGATTAAGATTTAACAGAGCGGCAGCAGGATAAATCCCCCCATGGAGTCCAGACACTGCTGGTGGTGGTGGTGGTGGCTGCTGACTTTGAGGCTGCTGACTGCTGAGGCATATGTATGCACTACACTGTCTTACTGTCTTCCCCTCTATTTTAATGTATTGTATGATGTGTTATGATGTTTTGTATGCTGTGTTTTATCGGTCTCATTGTGTCATACAGATTACTGTTAATTTATTATGCTGATCTGTTCTGTACGACATCTATTGCACGTCTGTCCGTCCTGGAAGAGGGATCCCTCCTCAGTTGCTCTTCCTGAGGTTTCTTCCGTTTTTTCCCCTCGGTATAGGGGTTTTATTGTGGAGTTTTTCCTTATCCTCTGTGAAGGTCCTAAGGACAGAAGGATGTCGTATGCTGTAAAGCCCTGTGAGGCAAATTGTGATTTGTGATATTGTAAAATTGATTAATTGATTGATTGATCTTTGCTGTAAGGCGACCTTGAGTGGCTTGAAAGGCACCCTAACAAATAAAATGTATTATTATTATTATTATTATTATATTAGGATGATGTATCCATAAAGACTGAGTGGTGATGGGGAGGAGGAGTGTGCGCATGACGGCAGCAAGAAAGAACTACGGCAGGGAAAGAAACATTCAAAATGAGGAGCAGTAAGATGATAGGCTGACAGAGAAGGTGTGTCGCTGTGCTATTGGATGATTATGAATCAGCTGATGACTCAATTGACCTACCCAGACAATTACAGTTATACAAATACAGTTAGAGATCTTGTGGAACAACACTCTAGCTCGCCCAATTCACTGGCTGCCTTGGCGTGTGCTTCAATGCTGATTAGTAAGCGCTATCACACAAATAACCCAGTAATTGGGGGCTCCCTCCAAATTTGGTCAAATCCCATCCTCGCCAACCCCTTCTTTCCTCCCTCTCTCATAGATCCAGCATTTAAGCTGTGGAGAAGTAGAGGTCTCATATGTGTAAGGGATTTCTTTAAAGGTGGCTTTTTTATTTCTTTTGACTATCTAAAGGTGAATTTCGACATTCGAAACATTCATTTCTTCAGATATCTGCAGATTCTAAATTACATCAAGACATGCTTTTCACCTTCCTTAGTAGCCATAGAGGAAGATTGGATTCATGATTGTGTTAACAGGGATCCACAAACAAAAGGCTTTGTTTCATTTGTATATGACACGATCCAAAATGTAGCTGCTCCTTCTCTTCACCATGTATAGACCAAATGGGAGGAGGACCTTAACCTGCAGATGCCAGATGTGACCTGACAACTGGCAATGAGTAGAGTGAACGCATCCTCCATTTGTATCAGACATGGTCTAATTCAGTTCAAGATATTTCACAGACTTCACCTCTCCCGCAGCAGACTAGCTAAGCTATATCCAAATATAGAAAAATAAGATGTGAAAGATGTCACCAGACCGAAGCCACCCTCAGCCACATGTTTTGGTCGTGCTCAAGGTTGAGCTCCTTCTGGCTATCTATCTTTGATGGCATCTCCTGTGTTTATAAGAAAAGGATTAGCCCCAATCCAATTATGGCAATATTTGGTGCCTCACCTGAAGGGATTACACTCTCAACAAATCAAGCAAATGTGGTTGCTTTTATCACACTCCTTGCAAGGAAATTAATTCTTGCTAATTGGAGAAGCCCTAAGGTTCCAACACAGCTAGAGAAATTGAGATACTCCTCTCAAGGCTGTACTAAGACATTTTCTAATGTGTGGCAGCCATTTATGGACTATTTCAACAAGGAATTCTCTATGACTGCACAAGATAACCCTGAAGGAGTGAATGGCAGGGTGAGAAACAACTCAAAGCCTGAGCATGAAGAGTACTGTCTTCCTGACCGAACTTTGGCCAGAGCTTCATTCCTATGGTCGAAGACTGACCAAAAATATTAGTAAACATGAACAACGCTCTCCCGAATGTAAAATCAAGAGTGCTAAAACTCAAATTTGTGATGCCATGTTGTGTTAAAGGCAGAGCTAAAGTCAACAAAGAGCAGCCTAGCAGAGTGCCCCTGCTGTTCCACGTGGGAGATGGTGGTGTGAAGCTAATGGCGTCCTCTGTCGATCTGTTAGCTCTGTATGCAGATTGAAGTGGATCCACGTGAGTTAGTGCATACAACTTAAGGTGAGACACTACAGGTGAATACGGTAAAATAAAAAAAAAAAAAAAAAAATAGATATCATCATGAAACTTCCTCAGTTGATTACTTACAATAGTATGACATTTTTTTTATATTTAATTATGCAAATTATGCATGATCTCATTAAATATGCACTAATTTGCGTATATTTTAGGAAGATAAATCCGATAAAGCCAGGTACAAAATTCTTTTTTCATTTTGTTTACATATAAGATGAAAAAAAATTACAGAGGGATTTAAGGATATCTGCTTTTATTACCTAGAAAATCAAAATATACTGTCCATAAAAAAATTGATTTTCGCCATATTTTTGGGAATAAAATGTCACATAAATCAGGCTAGGAACGATTTATTAACAAATCCCTCTGTAAATATATTCAGAATATAGCTAGGTGTATAACTGGAAAGTTTGGTGTACATAGGTGCTACAGAGGCTGAGATGTTCGACTTTCATTTTAAGAAAACGGCATTCAAAGATTTACATAGGGGAATTTAATACATTTCTATTGGAAACAATTGCTCACAAACAGAATAAATGTTCAGGCCCTTAGTAATAATACAATTTGGGAGAAACTTACTGCCACAAGTAGACAAAATGTGATAAAATACACGTCTAAATGTATAATTTGAATGTTTACTCCTTGAATATGCATTCTTTAAAACTGCTATAAAGAAAACTAGCCCAAAATCTCAAAATTGACCACTGCATGAAAAATCGATGTTTTTGCCTGCCATGTCTCACCACAACTTTAAATGACATCACATCCTGAGCTCTTACTAACAGTCTGATAATATTAGATAGCCTACATCTGGATCACAATATGTCATATACTGCACTGGGCGCCCTGATTATTGAGCTCCTACACAGCATAGCCTTAAACACAAGTGAGGAATAGTGAATATTAAGACTACCATCTTTGGGCAAGAATATTTTCCAGCTGTGGTGCCTTGGGACTGTTTTGTATCTGAGTCTCTCATCTCCTTGTGGAGGTGGACACACACATGATGCACCCTGATCAGCCCATATGGATCACAGGGTGTCATCTGGTGCATTATCTACTGTATGTAGCTTTATTTTATAGAGACCTCTCGTTCTTGAAGAGTCAGCTCTGGTCAGGGGCCATTTCATTTATCCCAGGGTTTTTTGTGTGTATTAAGCAAAACTGTCTGATATGCAGAAAGCTATTAAGATCACTCACCGTTAGATCCTCACTCATCCTGTGTTGAATTAAAAAAGGCCTAATTATAATGCAGTTACTGGCACTGCGCCACCTGCGTAAAACGCGCACAGCACCTCTTTAAATGTGGAGACGCACATATCGATCCAGCTGCTGTGAAATGACTGCAAATACTGAATTACTCAAAAAGAAAAGACAAAAATAGAAACAGTCGCAGTGAACCAACACATAACGCTCAGTGACGTCAAGTTATTGGTAAAACTTGTCACTTTATCCCATCACAGAATCCACCGTATCACGTTCACATTGAAATGTGACGGGTATTTTAAAGTGTCACAGAACAAAGTGAAAGAGACAAAACTCAACATATGCTGGCAACTCTGAGACAGGCTGACAAAAATAAGGAATACTCTATGGACAGTTTATAATACATGTCGCTGTGTCAAGACCCCCCATCAACAGGCCTCAGCTGTTGATAAGACTGAACGTGTAGCAGACAGTATGAGTGAGGACGCAGTCAGGTGTGGAGGCTGCATCTACATAGTTAGATATGGACTTGATCTCAGGCCGTTTGAACATGAGTGGATGAGACTTGAGATGTGACTGTGACAACACACGTGCACAAAATGGAGGTGAAGGATTCCACGGTTGCTATGGTTTGTCTCCAGGTGCATCATTTATACACGAGATCATCATTTTAACTCAAACAAAGCCGACAGCGGTCAGAAAAGTTTTCTCTCAGCTCTCACTCGACGATTTCATCCAACTTAAGGCTTCTGCTGAGGACTTGTTGCATCCTGACAAGGACTTCAACTAACTTCCATCATGGAGACTGTAAGATGTCAACACTGTGACTGTTTTTCTGTGTTTTACCGTCGAGGCTTTGAAAGCCCTCAGAGTTCACACATACATTGTTAACAGGCTTTTGAAATTGAAACTCACAAAATTTGACATTTTAATATCAAAGAGGTGAATTCAGAACAAAAAAATCAGATTTTCAAAGTACTATAGTAACACTTTATGTGGATAGTCCACCTACAGATAGTTTACAGAGGATCTGTAACATTTCAACAGCTTATTAGTTCAGATTCAAGTGCACCTCTGCCTCCACCTGCAAATTTTGGCAGAGAGCTGTAGTACAACCTCCATCCACCGCCTATAAAGTGTCCCGCTCCATCTTATACCAAAAGACCTTTACAACCATGCTCAGGTTTAAATTGGCCAGACCTCCACCTACAGCCTCTACCAGCAACCTGCCGTCACCGCCTCCACCTACAGATTCTGGCAGACTGCTGTGGCCAAACTTCCACGTAATCCAGCCTCTGCCAGCAACCTGCCGTCGCCGACTCCACCTGCAGATTCTGGCAGACTGCTGTAGCCAGACTTCCAGCCTCTAAACTGTCCTGCTCCACCCTACACCAAAAGCCTGTTAAAGCAACGATGAGAGTTAAACTGGCCAAACCTCCACCGACAGCCTCTGCCAGCAACCTGCAGTTGACGCCTCCACCTGCAGATTCTGGCAGACTCCATCTCCACTCTCCTGCAGCAACCTGCACCTCTGACTCCAATCCTGTTGCCATGTGAAGACCTCAGCTGATTGATTGTGTTGTTTTTTTTTACCTGAACACGCTTGGGTTTTTTTTTCTTAACTAATAATTGTTAATAATTATTGTCAGTAAGAGGACAGCTGCCACTTTGTAACTCTGTGCAGTTCAGTTTATTGAAATAATGCAAAAGTAGGTGGTGAGTGTGAGTGTAAGCTGCATGCAATCATTCTCTAAACATTATTCTGTCTCCCAGTTTGGTCCCTCACCACAAAGGAAACCACTGAATGAAAAGCAAGACTTTACAACAGAGCCAACAAGAGTCATGACACCTTTCCCCCTCGGACTCACCACTGCACTCTCACCTTCCTACACCCTGACATTTGGGAACTACATGAATAATCTAGCCATTAAATTTTGCTTTCAGACCAAAAACAATAAGTCCTATCCATTATTAAGTGCTTTACTTTGGTGTCACAACACAAGACAGACATAATAGTATTTTTTCACACTTTTAGTGTGTAGAGTGATTTTTTTTTTTTTTTTTTTTTTTTTGCTGCAGAACAGGAACCTGCTGAAAACCAGATTTTAACTGAGGCAGGCCAGTTTTAACATTTAATACCCCCAGTGTTGCTTTTTTAAGGTTATATTTTTAGTCAAAGGGGGAGAGACAGGGGATGACATGCAGCAAAGGGCACTTGGAGCTTCTATGGCAATCCATAATACTACATATAATTAATACATTTAGGCATCATTAATAATCTTGATCATATAAAGAGTTTCCAAATTCAACACCACATACAGTCTGGCCAACAAGAGCTTTTAATATAAGTGAGTGCTTTTACAACTCGAAGCACAGGCTGAAACAGATCAGTAAACATGGTTACATCTGCCAAAAGAAACATCTGAGAGACTAAAAAGTTGTTTTTGTTTTGTTTTTTGATAGAAATACTATAAAATATTCATGAGGAAACTAAAAAATCAAACTGGAAATTACAAAACAACAAGTCCCATGAAAAGTTCCCGTACGTCAAAACACCAAAATGCAGAGAGTACTATCAGCTACAACTGAATTAAACCCAAGTGGTCCATTTCAATCATCCATGACTGACAATTTTATTTTATTTTCATTAATTTTTTTTTTTTTTTTCACTGCATTGCTCAGCACTGTGTGTGCACCTAGCAGCCGAACACAAATCAGATTACAGGAAGCAATGCAGATGAGCTCTGATAAACTGCTCTGAACCAGCTGACTGTGACTTCAGCTCCAATAACATGACACAAAGATAATGAAGCAAAAGTGAATAACGTCATCATGCAGAAAAGAATATGTTTTCATACTTGCAGTAATATCCGATAATGTCTTAGCTTGTCACGTTAACCGTTAGCTGTTAGCTATTAGCGGTGTCTGTAATAAGTCAACTCAATAAACGGTCCGTGAATTTTTTTTTTCCACCTGAGGAGTTTCACCCCAGGAAATACTTGAAGTACCTTGAATATTGTGTGTGAGATAATTGCTAAAGCACACAGGGTCGTTACTGAAAGAGGCGGAGACGTGTAATTGCAATTTAGAGCAGAAATGTTTTATTGATAATAAACAAAATAATCAAAGCAGAAGCAGGGGCTGGAGCCGCTGAAAAGAAAGAAAAAAAATTAATAAACAAGAAATAACCAAAAATTATGAATAAAAATACTTTATTACAATTAATACTAAAAAAAAAGGCCTTGATATAAATTCTTAAAAAGTGAATGATACAATAGTTAAAAACACATAAGCAAAACTAAAGAAAATAAAAAAAATGGGGCTGAGGCCACTTGTGCGAGGCAGACTACACGGAGGGGTGCCTAGGGGTGCTACCACTAACCACCACAAGTGGGCACAGCAAACGACACAGCAATCCTTAAACAAAAAAACTGGTGCGGTCTATGGTGTCCCAGTGCAACTACTCACACACAAACGTGAAGGGACCTCACCACGAGTGCCTAGCCTCTCACCAATATGACTCTCCGCCCCTGTAATAAAGAAAAAAAAACCTCACAGAAAGATAATTAAATACAAACAACAGTACATGTATCCCAGTTGGCCAAACAAATGATATAACTGAAAGTCAACTATGGGAACTCAAAAGATAATATAACAAAATAGACAAGACTGGGAAGAAACAACTAAATCACAAATCGATAGTACAATACCTAAAGTAATAAGTAACTGAGGGACAAATTAATGACTAAGGGCAAAACAGGCAAAAGGCAAAATAAAGCCAAAGGGCAAAGCAGACAAAACAAAGTAAAGCAAAAGGAGGGCAAAGCAGCAGTGGTTAAAAAGGGCAGGAGGACCTAAAAAGGGGGGGAAACCACAGTTAGTCGGGCTCATAATACTTCACATTAAAATTGTGATGAAGCACCCTACTCACCACCTCAAGGTATATAATCTAAGGGATGCAGCAGGGCAGGAGGGAAATCAGCTTGGTACCTAGCCAGCCAAAACATTGCACATGCTAAAGAAACAGTACGGCAGGTACAATTGCACGCAACAAAGCTATTTTTTTTTTTCACATACCTGGAGCAAGCAAACAACAGCCACAGCAGGGACAGAACATGAGGCAGGAAAAAGGGGAGAGAGAAGGGCTACAGGTGGCTTATATTGTCAGGCCCTGATTAGGAGGTGGGAACATAGGAGTCAGGCCCAGGCTGCATTCACTCACTCCCCTGCACTAGTCCACCACATATATATATATATATATATATATATATATATATATATATTATTGTAGTTGTGTGCAGTACTACTGATGTTGCTGTGCCTCTCTCTGTCTCTCAACCCACCGGAGACAGAGGCCCACCTAGGGCCTGATTCTGTTTGAGGATTCATCCTCCTCATCACCAAGTGCTTGCTCACAGAAGTAAATTAAAGTAAAGTGAAGTGTAGGTGCTGAACCTGCTCTGCATATGAAAAGTGTCCTGGGATAATGCTTGTTGTATTTTGACACTTGACTTCTTCTGAAGATGACATGCATGAAAGTAAGATGACTTTTAATGCGTACCTTGCAATTATCACTTCATGTATTTTTATAATTTAATAAACACACAGTCAGACGTCACATCCAGATATTTACAGAAGCTACAGTGGAGTCTATTGCCACAAAAAAAACAAAAACTGCAAGTCTCTCAGAGCAGGTTGGTTCAGGGATGCTTCCAGAGATTTTTTTTTTCCTGTGCATTACAGCAAGCTTTTATGTTTGGGATAGTCATAGCAAAAAGGGTTATTTTGCGAGAATGGAAATCTGCTTCCCCTGCTTTACAAACTGGCTAAATGACATGGTTTCTCTTCGACTCCCTCCACAAGTTTTTTTTTTTTTTTCAAATCTGGGGACCCTTTGTTGAACATATGAAAAGGGTAAAAAGTCGAGCTGACTAACTACATTGGACTACATCCTAACATTGGACTGTATTTGAATCTGCCAGGACACGTAGTGTAGCGACTGCTACCAATAAAAAGGCCGCTGAGAGGCTCAAGTGGGCTCGCATCTGTGACTTGTTCCTTCATTGAATCAGTCCACTTGACAGTTTCATAAGTTTTATTTAGCAAGCGAAAGAAAGACTTAAAATGCAGTGATCTGATGTGACGGTCAACAGAAAATATCTGCGTTCACTCAACCCTATTGTCTCTTTATTCCCACCAGGGATTTAAATGCCCAGTTAAATAACTTAAACCACACCCATGTGTCAACCACTGCATGTGACATACCTGTGCATACATACAAATAAACAATAAACATAAGCAAAATATATATTTTGGCTCTTACACGTGGTCTCTCTTGGACCTTCCCTGACCACCCATGGTCTTTACCCCATGGATGCTAACTTTCTGCCTCAGCCTTCCTATGGACACAGTACAAACTGGCGTTTTTCTTTTTTTTCTATCTTGCTTGGGTTTAGGCCTACTTGATACTTTTATACTCATGTTATAGTTTTGTGGCCTGTGCTGCAAACCTTTAAACCTCTGTAGCTCCAGTGCTCGTGCAAAAAGTTAACATACAGCCCCGCTTTTTATTCTATAGAATTTTCACTGACATGTTGTGCAGTTGTATATTTTCAAACAGGGGAATAAAATCCCTGTCTTTGCATTTTATTTTGATCACAGTCTGTTTTTATGAAAGTGCTTGTGACAGACCTTTGAGTGCCCTCCACTGAAAGACTGGAGCTGAATTTACAATCTTTAATTGTGCAAACACATGACTCAATATATGTGTTTATATCATAATCAAATTGACAAAGACATAGAGCAAACACCTAGATCTGTTCTTCAATAGATTTGATCAGTCTGCCCCTCCCTTGGCCCAGACATCACAGCTGCAACCTCCCTCATCTGGACTGGACTGATCACATAACAGCACTATATAGGAAAGGCCAAAGCAGACTCTACCTGCTGAGGCAGCTCAGGTCTATTGGAGTGCAGGGGGTGCTCCTGAAGACCTTCTTTGACACTGTGGTGGCATCAGCCATTTTTTACGGAGTGGTCTGCTGGGGCAGCAGCGTCTTGGCTGCAGATAGGAAGAGACTGGACAAGCTGATCAAGACGGCCAGCTCTGTCCTGGGATGCTCTCTGGACTCTGTGCAGGAGGTTGGAGAAAGGAGGATGACAGCCAAGCTGTCATCTCTGAGGACTAATGATTCCCACCCCCTGCAAGAGGAGATAAAAGCTCTGGAGAGCTCCTTCAGTGATAGACTGATTCACCCAAAGTGTGTGAAGGAACGCTATCGCAATTGTGGGATCAATAAAGGTGTATCTTAGCTTATCTTATCTAAGATTATTTTGGACAGTTAGCCAAACATTAGTTTGAAGTCTACCAATTAGTCACAAAACAGTATTTTGTATTTGCTCTCTGGGTGTCCTTTGATACAAAACTGCTAATTGCAACATTGATCCCTTTTTAAACCTCAGAGATATTTCAGGAAGTCATTTAGGTCTCTCCTCCACAAGACAAGGCACACTTCCCACTTCACCTTAAATAGCATTTATTTTAATAATGTTGTGTTTATTATCAAGTTAATTTGCGAACCAATTAATCACTTAGTCAATTGACAGAAAATGATTCAATAATTATTTGTATGACTGAGTCATCAGTGAAGTCACATATCAATAAAAACAGCCAAAATATACCTAAAGTTATTGTATGATTTATTATTGTAATATAATATTTGTAACACTTAATTTAATCCTAACTAAAAGCACAGTCTCTTTTACTAGCCTGGTGTGGCTACACATTTTGACAAATAAAGGCCTGTCTCAAATCAACTCCTGGGGCCGTATTCACAAAGCTTCCTAGTGATAAGAGTTGCTCCTAGGGAAATAAATTCTTAGATTTGTGATGTTTTTTTAGAATTTCCCCTTAAAGTTAAGACTAGGTCCTTGTAAAGATAAAAGTTATTCACAGAGCATCTTAGACCTTAAATGAGCTCCTAAGGTGAAAAACTGTTAGGAGAAGGGAGGAGCACTTTTAAGAGGCTTAAGAGTTTCCTAAGCAGAGGAGAAAATGGTGGAAACACAAAGAGGTCAGAGAAATGGTCTCTAAACACAAAATGACAGTGAGCAAATGAAATGCTTCAGATGAGATTGTGCAGGCATAATATTTCTAGTCGAACTCATTTGGGATATGCACATACTTCCCACCTAACAAAATAATGCTATGACGCCAGAAATAAAATCATCACAATATTGAGATAGCCTACATTAAAAAACTGGAAAAATGCAAAGGTGCAGCAGTGATGACTCGAGTCTGTCTCAACCTTAGATCAGCAGAGTGATCACACCAACATGCACTGCATGTCATGTGACGAGGAACATGATTGACCTTTTGAGAACCACTTAATAATTAACAATGAATTGGGAAAGGTGTTATAGATGACACTGAGAGCACCCAAGGGAATGTTTGGAGTAAATGGCTACATTTTCTGTTTCAGACCTATTAACACCACAATAGAGTAAAGGCCATTAGGGTAAAAAAAGATATCAAACAAAATCAGGCTCCCATTAACTGTCTATGAAGCAGCTCAAGACTTTTTACCCTGTGACCATGTGACTGGTTTCTGGCTTTAAGAGAGAGTAGCCCATGTTCACTCATGTTGATTGAACTCCCCAAGGTCACTGACATAGCATATTGTAACCTAATTTTGAATTTAGGTGGTGTTCTCCTTTAAGTGTTCATTTCTCTTGTTTGGATAATAGCAATAAACTGGTACTGTGCAAACCTGTGCAAACCTCCTGAACACGTCAAAGTGGGAAGAACGACTTCCTGACCAGGGAAGTGGGACCATCCGAGGAGCACGTGAATGCAGCATTATTTTTCCTATTTGCTGTCCTGCCTTTAAGTTTCACTTTCTTTTCTCTGGAAAGGGAACCGTCTCTGACCAGCTGTCTTATCATCCGCCACGTCCAGAGCTTCACACAGCGGTAAAATGCAGAAAAAATTTGCAAGTCCAGCCAGGTAATATTTCATGCGACTTAAAGTCACGCAGGTAGATATAGCAAAGTTTCAGAGGATGTCAGTGAAGGTGGCAGTTCAATTATTAACCTGTGCTAACATTTGACTGTGTCCACACACTGTAAACTGTCTAACGCTTGCTATCAGAGCCAGACTGAGACATATTTAAGAAGCAGACATTAGTTATTGTTAACGTTATTGGCCCAACGTTAATTAGCGTCAATAATAAATTGAGTTGTATCCGTCCTTACAGGAAGTGTAGATCATTTTTAACCTGTGTGTCACACCTTAAAGAAGCTAAGTGATAGGCTAGCTAATTTGAGCTAACGTGCTTCACTACTGACAGGTCATCCAAATTAAGTGAGCACATTATTAGCAGTTAATCACTAAAAAATATTTTGTGGCTGTTGCGATAAAAAATTACTTTTTTTATATATATATATAGCCTAGTGTTATATCACAAATGCCTGCTTTATAGGGAATTATAAGTAAAGTAAATAATAATAACTGAATAATAATAATAAGATAACCGTAAAACTTAAATTAATAGCCCTGGCCATTGTGTTTGGTTGTTTTGTGAGCTTTGTGAGCCTGCAAGGTGTGGACACCCAGTGGAAATGAAATCAACTGCATCACAATGTGAGATTGACAGTGTTGTCATTGTTGGTGTAGTCACGTTAATTTCTAAGATGCTCTGTGAATAACTTTTATCTTTACAAGGACCTAGTCTGAACTTTAAGGGGAAATTCTAAGAAAACGTCACAAACCTAAGAATTTATTTCCCTAGGAGCAACTCTTATCACTAGGAAGCTTTGTGAATAAGGCCCCAGGAGTTGATTTGAGACAGGCCTTTATTTGTCAAAATGTGTAGCCACACCAGGCTAGTAAAAGAGACTGTGCTTTTAGTTAGGACTAGGCTTTTAAATTAAGTGTTTCAGAATTGAATCAATTATTCATTTGCTTTATAAGCTATCTGTCAGATGGTAGATACACGGTGAAAATTTCCATCAAAGGAACCTAAATCCTTTTCCAAATATAAAACCCTCAGATATTCTATTAACAATAAGAAATCATACAATAACTTTAGGTATATTTTGGCTTTTTTTATTGATATGTGACTTCACCGATGACTCAGTCATACAAATAATTATTGAATCATTTTCTGTCAATTGACTAAGTGATTAATTGGTTGGCAAATGATCTTAATAATAAACACAACACTAATAAAATAAATGCTGTTTAAGGTGAAGTGGGAAGTGTGCCTTCGGTGCGTCCCAAGTCTCTTAAAATTATTGCTAACCACCTAACCTAACTGTTTAGTCCCTCCCACTTAGGAAAACATTTAAGGAGTCAGGAGTTAGGAGTGAGGAGTGAGGATTGCTGATAAGAGACATGAGACGGCCTTACTCTGAAGCGTCACGTGAAGCGACGTCCTGTCCTGATGACGGTGGCACAGCTGGATCTGCTGCATAACAGAGCCAGCATTTGGCGTACATCCCAAGTCACATTATATTCGCCGTACCCCCCCAACATTAATGAAAGTAATGATATGAATTAATATTAATTTTAATAATTAATATTACAAACTATTAAACATTATTCCACTCACATGACACAATTAATGATGTGCAAATGTGTTTGTGTGTGTGTGTGTGTGTGTGTGTGTGTGTGTGTGTGCGCCTGGTGTTATATCAACGCGTGTGGTTCTGGACATGAGCAGCTGCACATTTAACAGCCACACATCACCAACAGTCCGCTGAACAACGCAACGGGTTGTGAATGAAATAAACTTAATTACAACATGACAGTTTTGCAGGAAATATCATTAACGTCACTCTTTGTAGTCATGTAGGCATGTGAATTACAGCGCTTCATTACAAAGAATGCATGTAACGGGTACACGTGCGCTGTTTCTCCGTCATCTCGTTCAAATGAGCCAGACGTAGGGGGCGGGTATTTATACATCATGGCCTCAAGCTGAAAAAGACTTCCTGTTAGGAACCTCTCGTGTTACCTTACTCATCGCACCTAACAGATCCCTCCTAACTCCTAATGCTAACTCCTTACTGGCAGGAATAAGAGACATGAGATGGCCTTAAAGATGGCGGAGCTCGAACGACTTCCGGTTCAAGTCAGGAGTTAGGAGTTAGCAGTATAAAATAAGAGACTTGGGACGCACCCCTTGTCTTATGGAGGAGAGACCTAAATGACTTCCTGAAGGTTTAAAAAGGGATTAATGTAGCAATCAGCAGTTTTGTATCAAAGGACACTCAGAGAGCAAATACAAAATACTGTTTGTGACTAATTGGTAGACTTCAAACTAACATTTGGCTAACTGTCCAAAATAATCTAGGTGTTTGCTCTATTTCTTTGTCAATTTGATTATGATATAAACACATATATTGAGTCATGTGTTTGCACAATTAAAGATTGTAAATTCAGCTCCAGTCTTTCAGTGGAGGGCACTCAAAGGTCTGTCTTTGAGATGTCACAAGCACTTTCATAAAAACAGACTGTGATCAAAATAAAATGCAAAGACAGGGATTTTATTCCCCTGTTTGAAAATATACAACTGCACAGCATGTCAGTGAAAATTCTATAGAATAAAAAGCAGGGCTGAATGTTAACTTTTTGCACGAGCACTGGAGCTACAGAGGTTTAAAGGTTTGCAGCACAGGCCACAAAACTATAACATGAGTATAAAAGTATCAAGTAGGCCTAAACCCACTGGAGTTTGGAACAGTGAAAAAGTGGTTTTCCATGGCCTTTCAAATGAATCTTGTGCTGGAAAATCATTGAAACCTTTTTATTTACTGAGGATGTTAATCTTATGTACAGTACGCACAGAGCATCAACAGAGAGGCCGAGGGAGGGAATGAACGAGAGACACTTTATTTTTCCATGTTATATACATCTGTAAATACGTCTGTTGCTGGATTTTTTTAAACAGATCTCAGTCAGCTTATAGGCGTATATGCTGTAACCATTTTCCCCACATTGTAGTAACTAAGTCCTTTGAATAATATGAATAAATCAGCTAGTGGGGCTGTAGCAATTAGCCTACAAATTTGGTGCTGATGACCTGCCAGAATCCTTTAAAGATGTTTCATGCTGTCCATGGTTGACTTAGTTTTGATTAATGCTTTGGAAATAAAGAAAGAGTTAGCCTACAGTTGGTGGAGGCTTATGTGATAGCACAGCATCAGTTCCCAAAGTGTTACAAGTAGATAAGTATGATAAGAAGATAAGTAGAGAGCTATTATACAGAAACTTAGAAATATAAATATATTAAAAAATTATGCTGACAAATATAATACTTTTCTTTGACTTAAGTGTTCTTAATCACTCAACTATTTTGGAAACTCACTTAGATTATCTCAAAAATACAGCTTTTTTTAGATCACATTTTTATTAGGTCACATATATACTATTTTAAGTGCAAGACCATTAACCAAAAATGTTCTGTTTAATTTCTCATCCTATGCCTTTGCTCTAACTCTCACTCATGTGATTGTTTTCCTTAATAGTATTGGTGGCTTTTCATTTGGCCAACCCGTGCTCCCCCCAGCTCCAACTACTTCATCCCAACCCACTGTTGGAACCGCAGCAGAAGATGCTCTCAGCACCTCCTCATTCGGCATCTCAACAGAGAGAGAGGAGAAGAAACCTTTGTTTACATTGCCAGGTAAGCTATTATACAAATCCATGCCAAGAAAACTGTCGAACCAGCACTGCTACTGAATATGTACTTTTAAAGTTTTTCTCAATTTTTCAGATGCATTGTTTAAAAAATCCAGTGGACCTAATTTGGAAATATGACACACAACTGTGTTCCATTGTGCTCCACTGTAAATGGTTACTTGCCAAACCCTTTATGCAGTTAACAGAATCAGATAATGTGGTCTAAAAAAAGACAGACTCGTTAACCCAAAAGTTCTCAGCAAGATAGAAAAAAAAAGAAAAAAGTCTTCTTTTACAACAATATGCATCAGATTGAAGTCCTGGGAGCTCCCCAGAGCTGCTGCTCCTCACTGTGATGATTACTGATCATTGTCCAGCAGCACAACCTTATACTGTAATGAAATTGGGCAACTGTTACCACTGTACCTTTATTTTGCCACCTTACATTTGCAAACCCTTACACCTCGCAGCTGCAAGTCCTGTTCTCTGAGCTATTTGCAGCTAAAGGAAAGACAATACAATTATACGCCAGTTTGTACTGTGTCCATAGGAAGGTTGAGGCAGAAAGTTGCATTAATGGGGTAAAGACCATGGGTGGTCAGGGAAGGTCCAACAGAGACCACGTGTCCTGGCAGATTCAAATACAGGCCAATGCGAGGACGTAGTCCAATGTAGTCAGCTCGACTCGACTGCCCAGAAATTCTTGCGTTTGAGGCAAGACCACATATGGTGACCTTAAGTCCCCACACCTGATTTACACTTGTCACATGTAGCAGACAAAGAGAGGAATATGAATGACTTTAAACTGAATAAGTTGAAGTCTAGCATTAATGGAGCATGTTTTAATCCTTTGTAACCCTCTCGCCCATAACTGAAATTGCTGGTATCCTTAAACTGAGCCTCTTTAATATGGAGAGAAGGGGCTGCCAAAGTAAAGAAACGGGCAAAATGGGAGATCAAATGTTTGGATTTGGCTCTTGCCATTAGGTCATTAAAATTGTGTTGTGTGGGCAGGGTGGTAAAATTAGGTAGTAGCTGTCTAACCTATTTTTTTTACATACAGTACAGTAGGTGCCCAGCCTGGTTTGTCACCCCATGTGACACCCCTCGATATATGCATGTACACTAAATGAACTGAGATTTCTTGTCATTAAGAAAAACCTTGAATACAGTGAGCAGAAGAGTTTCTAATGTCTATTCAGTTTCTACACTGTGTTAAATGTTCTGCAAACTTTGGTACAGTTTGGTACAAAAGCACTGCATCACTGAATTTGCAATTAATAATACAGTTATGGTTACGGTTACAGTTAGTTCTAAGAGACTTGCAGATTTTTTTTGTGGCAATAGACTCCACTGTAGCTTCGGTAAATATCTGGATGTGACGTCTGACTGTGTGTTTATTAAATTATAAAAATACATGAAGTGATAATTGCAAGGTACGCGTTAAAAGTCATCTTACTTTTATGCATGTCATCTTCAGAAGAAGTCAGGTGTCAAAATACAACAAACATTATCCCAGGACACTTTTCACATGCAGAGCAGGTTCAGCACCTACCCTTTACTTTAATTTACTTCTGTGAGCAAGCACTTGGTGATGAGGAGGATGAATCCTCAAACAGAATCAGGCCCTAGGTGGGCCTCCGTCTGCGGTGGGTTGAGAGACAGAGAGAGGCACAGCAACATCAGTAGTACTGCCAACAACAATATGTATATGAATATATCAAGAGGCTTCTGAAGGTGTGGATTAAGAGCCAGCCAGATCTGTGACCATGTGTAATCACCTCCATGAACTTGATGTAACAGAGCAGTGTACAATAGGGCCACATGAAATTTCTTAAGCACTTTAATATGCAGTATGCACTTTATATTTATAACTGTACCATTTATTAGTAATATGTAGTAGGGCAATGTGCAATCTTCATTTAGTACTGGTCAATTTTCTGTTGTGCAGCAGCACTTTATCTAATATGCACTAGCACTTTATAAGAGCACCGTGCAATTTAGATTTGTATTTATTTAAATCTGTGCAATACATATTTTATCTATGCACCAGCACTTTATGGTAAGCACTTTCTTCTTTTGCACACTAGCTCGAATGGTCTCTGTACTCTGTTCTGTTTACTTGTATTGTATATGTCTTGAATGATCCGTGTACTTGTATTGTGTATGTTCTGTTTCTTTTCTTTTTTCTCTTTTTCTATTTTACCTGATGTAATATCAACCTGCCAAGGGACTACAGATGGAAACTAGCCTACAGCTATAATCTGGCATATTTACATGTATATGTTCATTAATATGCACTGTCCTGTTTCGTATGTATATGTATGTATACACACACACACACACACACACACACAGACACACAGACATACACTCACCGGACACTTTATTAGGTACACCTGCTTGTTAATGCAAACAGCTAATCAGCCACATGGCATGCAGGCATGGTCAAAACGAACTGCTGAAGTTCAAACCGAGCATTAGCATGGGGAGGTGATTTTGAATGTGGCATGGTTTTTGATGCCAGAGATCAGAGGAGAATGGCCAGACTGGTTCAAGATGATAGAAAGGCAACAGTGACTCAAATAACTACTCCGTACAACCAAGGTCTGCAGAAGACCATCTCTGAACCAAAAACACTCTGAACCTTGAAGCAGATGGGCTACAGCAGCAGAAGACCACACCGGGTGCCACTCCTGTCAGCTAACAACAGGAAACTGAGGCTGCAATTCACACAGGCTCACCAAAACTGGACAATAGATGATTGGAAACATGTTGCCTCGTCTGATGAGTCTCAATTTCTGCTGCCACATTCAGATGGTAGGGTCAGAATTTGGTGTAAACAACATGAAAGCATGGATCCATCCTGCCTTGTATCAACGGTTCAGGCTGCTGCTGGTGGTGTAATGGTGTGGGGGATATTTTCTTGGCACACTTTGGGCCCCTTAGCACCAACAGAGCATGGTTTAAACACCACAGCCAACCTGAGTATTGTTGCTGACTGTGTCCATCCCTTTATGACCACAGTGTACCCATCTTCTGATGGCTACTTCCAGCAGGATAACGCACCATGTCACAAAGCTCAAATCATCTCAAACTGGTTTCTTGAACATGACAATGAGTTCACTGTACTCCAATGGCCTCCACAGTCACCAGATCTCAGTCCAATAGAGGACCTTTGGGATGTGGTGGAACGGGAGATTCACATCATGGATGTGCAGATGACACATCTGCAGCAACTGTGTGATGCTGTCATGTCAATATGGACCAAAATCTCTGAGGAATGTTTCCAGCACCTTGTTGAATCTGTGCTGCAAAGAATTAAGGTAGTTCCGAAGCCAACCTGGTACTGGCAAGGTGTACCTAATGAAGTGGCCGGTTAGTGTGTGTGTGTGTCTGTGTGTCTGTGTGTGTGTGTATACATATATATATGTATGTATATATATATATATATATATATATATGTATATATATTATACATACATATACAGTCTATACACACATACATACATATATACTATATATGTGTGTGTGTCTGTGTAATTATTATAATAGAAAAAATAAGAATAGCAGCAGCAGTGGGCATCAAGCAGGACCAAGGCAGCAGGTGCAACCACAACCCACAATCCAGGAGCAACCGCAATCCATGGAGAGCTGTGAGACGAGAAAGCATGAAGACTGTGGAGAAGAAGCCAAGTTAGTAATATGCATTAATGAAACATGGATGTGTGCATATGGAGAGGGAGAGGAGGGAAGAGGAGCTCAGTGTATCAAGGGAAGCCAACCCTAACTAAAGGCTTTATCAAAGAGTAAACTTGTAACACCTACTCTTAAAGGTGGGTAGGGTGTCTGCCTCCCAGACCAAAACTGGAAGATCAATGAGATCTCATCCCTACTCATCCTATTTTGCTGTTTGGGCAGAAGCTCCGGGCATAACGAAAATGACGCCAGGGGCAGCCTTTTTCATTGTATCTTGATGCACAAGTAGAGTTTTAGATATTTGCATGTCTAATGAATGTATGTATGAATGCATGTATGTGAATAAGCATGAGTATGTATATGAATGTTTGTTTTTATCTCCTGCTTGACAATTGTCCCTAACATTGCTTGTTTTGTGTTTCTTCACTTTAGAAAGCACTTATTTGCTTGAAGAGTGCTTAATAAATACAATGATGATGATGACGCTAAGTAATTAGGGTCCGGGCAGCTAAGCTTCTTTCTTCTTCTTCTTCTTCTTCTTCTTCTTCTTCTTCTTCTTCTTCTTCTTCTTCCGAGGAAATCATACTTCCCATGGGTGAAAACTCACCAAACTTCGCACAAAGGTCCAGTCTCATGGCAGATATCCTCAGCTGTAAACTCAAGCCAATAGTCCTTATGGTGTCGCTACAGCAAGCGTCTAAAGTTCAAAACTTTCATAAATCAACCATACGTGCTACAGTATGACTTCACAACTTTCATCAAACTGTAGCCCCAATACTGAAGAAACTTTTGTACACATAAACCTATTAAAAATTATGAAGTCCATCACTCTGTTGGGTTTTTTTTTTTTCAAAAACTGTAAACTTAAACCTATCTCCTCCCACAATTTTTGCTCAATTTACACCAAACTTGCTACAGAGCATCTTCAGACTGTCCTACAAAAACTATGTTTTTCAGATTTTTGATTTATCAAAAGTTGAACCTACAGTGCATCAAAATGTTTGACTGTAAACGGTACTGTAAACATATACATGCAAATTCTTGCTAAATAAATTTTCAATGTTCATGGAAAAAAGACAAAATTCTAGAGTCATGGTAGATGATGTGTGGCAAATTTCAGAATTTTATCTCAAAAACTGAATTTTTGACAGCATTTTGTGAACAATTGGAGTCAATGTAAAAATGGCAATTTTAAACATCAGTTTTTCACTTATGAAGCAAATCAATCATTGTTAAAATAAATTACCAACATCTCCATGCTGTCTAGATGCAATATGTGTATTTTCAGATTTTTGTTTCAATAACTGAATTTTTTTCAGTGGTTTGAAATCTGCTTTTCCATGCATGGATGGCTGCTAAACCTGCATGTCTGGCTTATTCAATTTGTGAAGCTACACATGCATTGTCACTGACTAATTAGCTCAGTGAGATAGAAATTGAGAGGTTGCGAGTTCAAGCCTCAGCTGATGCAAAAGGCAGATTGTGTTGCTAAATTCCTAAATGTCTTCCAATGCTTCTGCTTGTTGCTCAGAATTGCCTAAAAATGCCTGGACCCGACCCATCGCTGCACAGCAGCTATAATTTTAATATTATCATTATTGTTATTGTACATTTGGAGACTTTAGGAACCTCTGGTAAGCCTGTATTCTGGGAGCACAGTGTTCTAATTATGTTGCTGTCTGACCATATAGGGCTTTCATAGGAAAGGATTTTAAATCCAATTCTGGATTTTACATACAAATATGATCTTGTCTCTTAGTTCTCGTCAGTACTTGTGCTGCAGCATTCTGGATCAGCTGGAGAGTTTTTAGAGACTTACTGAGGCAGCCTGATAATAAGAGATTGTAGTTATCAAGTTTGGAAGTGACACATTCATGGAGTAGTTTTCTGCATCTTTTTGAGACAGCATGTGCCTGTTTTTCGCAATGTTACACATGTGGAAAAAGGCAGGGCTTGAGGGATGATTTATGTGGGAGTTAAAGGACATATCGCTTAGATCAGTGCTGGAGGCCAGAGTAAGGTGTTTAGTGCCAAGTACTGTAACTTAATTTTTTTCTGAATTCAGCAGCAGAAAATTGCAGTTCACCCAGGTCTTTGTATCCTGAAGACTAAAGCTCTGTGAGGCAAATTGTGATTTGTGATATTGGGCTTTTTAAAAATATTGATTGATTGATTGATTGATTGATTGGTTTAGTTAATTGATTGGTTTCATCTGGCTTTACTGATGAATGTAGTATTGTCTGCTCAACAATAAAAATTCATTGAGTGTTTCCTGAAAATATTGACTTAAGAAAGCAGATATAGGGTGAATAGCAGTGGTTCAAGCACAGAACCTTGTGGAACTCCATGACTAACTTTGGTGTGAATGAAGGATTATTATCATGTACAAACTAGGTTCAGTCTGATTTTAAAAGACTTAAACCAGCTGTGTGCAGGTCTTTTAATGGCATTTAAATGTTCTAGTCTTTGTAATACAAGTAAGATGTGATGGTCAGTGGTGTCAAATGCAGCACTAAGATCTAACAAGTACAGAGACAAGTCGTTTGACTGCAGATAGAAGACATAAGGGAAAGAAGTGAAAAATAAGAAACACTGGATATTTCATTAAACCTTATCAACTCTGTTGCACCAGCTACCCTTGATCATGGATACAAACGATGGACCCAGATTGGTATCACCGCCCTCTGTAAAATTATATCAAAAGCACCTGAGTCAGTTATTTAATCTTGAGAGACAGGATTTTTACAGGTATTTACAGGTCTTTTTCATGAAGGAGATCAGAGGTCTTAACCCTGAAATTTTTTCAAAAATTATTCAGATTTTTATTGATGCATATATGTGTGAAAATATTAGAGGGGTTACAGGCAAATTGTATAAAGCTATTACTTCTATGAACAAAAATTCTACAGGCTATGTACGACAGCGCTGGGAAAGGGACTTGGGGATGGAAATAACTGTGGAGGAGTGGACACATGCATGGGAAACTCAATGCTCAACCACTAATTCATTGACATGGAGAGATTTTGGATGGAAGAGTTTGATATGCTTTTTTATAACACCAAAGCAGAAATCCAAGTGGACTGGGACACAGCTCCCCTGTTGGAGGGAGTGTGGATCAACGCAAGCGGACCAAACCCATGTATTTTGGCTGTGTCCACGGATCAGACCTTTTTGGGAAAAGACAGGACGTTTACTATCTAAGCTCCTGGGTCTTAACAGTGTTGAGTCTTTTGCAGTTCTGTACCTAGGTGTTACTCCCAAAGGCCTTTCTAAGGGAGATACTTATCTCTTGAAAATTTTCCTTGTCGCATGTAAAAAAGCTGTCACCAAATGTTGGCTTCAGACAAATCCTCCCTCTGTGGATCTTTTTATAAATGTAGTCAGTTCTATATGCTGCATGGAAAAGATGACTTTGAACCTGCGTCTACAGAAAGATAAGGGGGACAACTATTGGAGAAAATGGGATTGTTACCTGCGGGAAAATGATATTGATTAGGGATTTTTTCTTTTAATTTTTTTTATTCTATTCTTTTATTTGTTGTGGGATTAAACTGAAATTTTATCTGTACCTGTCTCTGAGGTGCTTATATTTGCCAAGACCTCATGTTCTGTTCTCTATCTTTTGTTGTTGCTTTTTTCCACTGTACTCAAGGAACTCAAGGAACATTGGAATCTCCATGGAGAGACGTGGAGTGGACAGAAGAGTGAGTAAAACTTTGACATTCAAGTCAAGTTTGCAAACAGTTCAGACAGCAGTTAAATTGATATGGTTCTGCTCATTTAAAGCAACAAGAAAACACATTTTAAACACTATGAATGTTGTCCTTTAATTATTATTCCTTAAGCTCATTTAATGAATACATTCCTCCCATGCCTTTATTTTTACTGAAATTATTCTGAATAGAAAGTATCTTAAATTTTAATCTAGGCAAAGGGCAAGCCTGATGAAGACTGTCAGCTCCTACAGGCCGAGCTGTGATGAGGGGACTCAGGCTCGGGTTCTCCTCCTGGGCCCGGTCGGCTCTGGAAAGTCCAGCTTTGTCAGCTCAGTCCAGTCAGTGTTTAATGGAAGAGTCACCAATCGGGCCATGGTGGGCTCCTCTTCGACCAGCTTCACCAAGAAGGTACAAGTGGAGCATGTAACCGAGACAAATCACTAAAACTGTTGACGTTCTCTTTGAATGGACGTGGGGACATTAACTGATAATCATTGTTGGTTTTATAGAAATGGGGAAATACTGAAAAGGGAGTGGGCCTTGTTTGGCTTTTGAACAAGTTGTTTAGGTCAAAATGAACTTTCATGCCCATCTCAAAGTTAGTTAGTGAATTACACCAACTTTGTTCTTGTGTGTGTGTGTGTAAGCTGCAGTCCTTCAACATCCATGGTCAGAAGGGAGAGGATCCTACTGGACTGGTGCTGTGTGATATTGTTGGAATGGGGGGTGGAGAGATGGCCGGACTGACCCTCCATGACATCCTGTCTGTCATTAAAGGTCATGTACCTGAGGGACACAAGGTAAGCAGGATCAATATTGTAATATTGTGGTTTTTAGCTATGCTAGCAGCATTGCTCCAAAGATGGCAATGTTGCTCTGTTGTTTGGTTGTTTGGTCCTCTACTTTGGTCCAAACTGAAATATCTCAACAACTACTTGACAGATTAGCACAAAAGTTTGTACAGACCTAATGATCCTCTGACTTTTCTTCTAGCGCCATCTTCAGGTCAAAATGTCTGTTTTTCCCAATACATTACTTTGACTTTAATCTAACTACCTGCTAAACTAATGACATTCTTGTCAACCTCAGTAATACTATGGGTTTAGTGCCATTTATCAAACATTAGCACCAATTTAGTTAGTTGTTTGGATTTTATAGTTTTTCTTTTTTAACAGTTCAATATCTTAATTTCTGTTTCCCAGTTTAGCCCAGATCAGCCAGTGAGGTCTGAGACTGTGGGCTATGTGAAGAGGCCAAGCCTCAAAGACAAGGTCCATTGTGTGGCCTTTGTGGTGGACGCCTCTAAAATCCAGACCTACTCCAAACACTTTAGCATCACCTTCCAGCATCTCCGAGAGCACATCAGTGACCTGGGTAAGAAAAGGAAACTAGCAGTCAAACACAAAGACATTTTCACGTACAGATTGAAGTGCCTTGGCAGACAGAATGGGCTTTGACTTTTTAAACCATGGAGGCAGAGCTGTACTTCTGTTACTTTTAACCCTAATGCAGTTTGTTAATTGTTTGAATTTATTTTTGTTGTTGTTTTATATCTTTGTTTTTTTAGATTGCATTAAGATTTCACTGACCTGTGTTTATTTTATTTTTATCTTTTTTTTTTTTTGGCTTTTGCTGTGGTTTGAATCACAGAGGGACCGATGTGCATCACAACTTTAGGCTCGAAACCATCTTTAGAGATCAGCTGAATGAAAGCTTTGTTGAAATGTTAACTGTCAGTAATTTATTCTTCTGGATGTAACAATTTAACTGTTTTATTCCCGTGAAACCTTAATGACAGCAGTGTATTCTGTCTGTTAGGTGTCCACCAGGTGGCTCTGCTGACCCACATAGACAAAATATGTCCAGAAACAGCCAAAGATATCACTCAGGTTTACAAGAGCCGCATCATTCGCGACACGGTAGGTTGAAATAAGTCATCTGCAGTTTGAGATGAGGACTAGCACTCAAAATACAGATGCAACAATTTACAATATATATTATTTTTTCATTTAGTGGTTTGATAGAATGATAGAATTTGTTTTCACTGCTGCTCTACATGAGTTAAAATGTGGATACAGAATAGACGGGGTATTTACAACCCTGATTCCAAAAAGTGTGGGCGCTGTGTAAAACATAAATGAAAACCAATTACAGTGATTTCTACATTATACTAGACATATATATTCAATTGAATACAGTTCAATGACAGGTGATTTAATGTTCAAATGTTTTCATGAATTTGATGTCTGCAACATGTTTCAAAAAAACTGGGACAGGGCATGTTAACCACTGTGTGACATCACCTTTTATTTCAACAATCAGTAGGGGTTTGGGAACTGAGGATTGTTTATTGAAGTCTTGAAAATGAAATTTGTTACCCTTCTTGCTTGAGTTATGACTTATGCTGCTCAACAGTTCAGGGTCTCTGTTGTCATATTTTGTGATTGATAGTGTACCACACATGTTCAATGAGCGACAGGTCTGGACTGCAGGCAGACCAGTCTAGTACCTGCACTACTTTACTACGAAGACATGCTGTCGAAACGTGCAGAATGTGTCTTGGCATTGTCTTGCTGGAACCAGCAGGGACGTCCCTGAAGAAGACGTCTGTATGGCAGCATTATGTTGCTCCAAAAGCTGTATGTACCTTTCAGCATTTGTGGTGCCTTCACAGATGTGAGTTACCCATGATGCAATGAAAGCACGTGCATCCACAAACAAAATTGTGCAGGTGCTGATCTAAAAATGTCTGAAACTGAAAAAAATGCCTTTCCTGCCTTTAAATCTACATAAATTATAACTTGCTTTGGTTGTCGTCATGTTTTCTTCAAATCAGCTGAACGACTGAATTTAACCAAGCTAACGATGTGTAGCATCTTTATATTGACAAAAGTTTCAACATTTATTTTTGTATGAGTGATCAAAGCAGCTGACTAACGCTAGCTCAAGCATGCAGCCAACAATCCAGTGGGCTTTAAGAGGTTTTACATCCAAAGAACTTCTCCAAAAATGACTGCTTAGCAGTGTCAATGGAAACCAGATCTCGTGTCTAACAGAGACCTGTTTGTCAGAAAATTTGTCAAAATATGTAGCAAAGAAAAAGGAACTTGGTGTTTCATTGGGGCTCAGCTTTTAATCAAAATTTTTCAGTAGCCATAATTTTGGTGGCATCTTGACATGCTAAACTTCTAACTCTGTCCAATAGCTTGACTTCACCAGTACAAAAGAATCGAATGACAGGATTGTTTGATAGGAGACGTTTCGAGTACCAATACCTGGCCCTGTAACTGTTTATCATGGTACAGGCTGAGAAACATTTTCGAGATGATATGAGGAGCTACGACCAGTCAGATGGCATTGTTCTCAACCTCAACCAACCAAGGAACTGAATACTGATGGTGCCCTGTGTGTGTGTGTGTGTGTGTGTCTGTGTCTGTGTGTGTAGATGAGTAAAGCAGGAGATCTGTTGGGTATGTCCACCTCCTACATCGTCCCAGTGAAGAACTACTCGTCAGAGCTGGACCTGGACCAGGACACTGATGTGCTTCTGCTTAGTGCTGTCGACCACATCCTGCAGTATGCTGACCTGTATTTCCAGGACAATACACCACAAGATGCAGGGCCAAAGATAATCTAAACACACATTTCTGAGCTTTTCAAACATGTCTTTCAAACAATATGACGAAAGTCATCGTTGACACATAGAGGAAGGGGATTATGTGTGTGGGGTTTGAACGTTTCTGACTTTAGCACCTCCTGGAGGTAATAACAAAGCTACAGTATAGTCACATAAAATGGCACAAATAGAGGATTTAAATTATCATATTGAACTTATTTTTCTCACGTGTTTTTTTTTGTTTTTTTTTAACAATTTTTTTTTTTTTTTACAAAATAAATCAGATTAATGGACAAAATGGTGTGATTCAGAATAAAAACAGAAGTCTGAGATATTTTACTTGTAAACTTGGTCTGTTCTGTAAATAGAGGGCAATGGGCCTCATGCAAGGCCCATATTTACAAACAGGATCGTTCTTGAGTGGCAGGTACCAGTGGTGCAAGAAGGCTCGCTGCATTCAACAATTTTCTTATAATCAGAATTTCCCTTTTCTGTAGGTTTGTTCGGACCTGTCATACTACTGATGTACTGCACAGACAGCCTGCCTTTCTCCACAGGGGGAAAAATCCTTGTTTGAAACAAGAATCATAATACCTGTGATCAGGTAACAAATCAGCTAAACAAGTTGCAAAATCAGTGTTCTGTTCACAATAGCATCATCATGGCTGGCCCCTTTACTGTGAAGCTCAACAACTTTATTTTAGATCGTATGGTTTTACTGGCATCTCTCACTCTGAAAGGCTTCCTGTAGGATCTTAATGCACGTAGCTCTCCAGGTGAACCTCCTCTCTAATGATAGACAATACTGTATTATACAGTATTCTGTCATACATCTCCATGACTGTCATGTCTCTTTGACTGCCTTCCTTTATGGACCACTTCACTTTTTCAAACTTGTTCCATATCATCAGTAGCATCTACAATAACTTCATTTAGAAAGAATATTAAAAACTCAAAAGCAATGTCTCATTCCAGAAATCATGACCCGGTTACTCAAGAAAATCCTCAGATCTTGCTGTGAGCAGTTTCATTTAGGAACTTATCATAAACTAACAAATACATAGCACCACAGTTAAGAGGAAAAATATATTTCAGTTACAGCAATCTTCATTTTTCTTGGCAGCTGCATTTTGTAGCCTATTTTCTAATTGTTTTACAATTGCTGATTGAGGCTGCAGGACTTGAAACTGTGCACTGAGCAGTAGTAACCTGTTATGAACAAATAGCCATGATTTGGGGGCCAAATGATAAAATTTCATTAGAGATGTGGTCTTTCTCATGAACAGGTGCCACTCATTGGGCTGAAATTGGCAATTTATTTTGATGAATTATAGTTCAGTAGTTTGGCGAATGCAACTTAAAACCCCAGTTTATATTTGTATGAACAAGCCTCAAAGAAATAAGAGACTTGTGTACCAGGTTAACACCACTGATAACATCATGTTTGATCCCGGTGAATTTGTTTTAAACTAAAAGTACAACATCTTTTAGTTTAAAACAAATGAGCACAGACTTTAAACATGTATTACATGTTTAAAGTCTGTGCTGATGTAAAAGTCTGATGTAAAAGTCCCATTGAGGATACAGTTGACTGCTTTATTCAGAGACAAACACTAGTTTTATTTTGAAGGCAAAATCATTCCAGTCAGCAAAGGCTACTTTCAGTTTCGTTTCTTTTCGAGCAGCCTGGCATCGTGGATGTGTACCGCTGTATTTCTCTCCTGTATTTACCCAGAGCTCCTACACAGCGTCAGAGCTGGCCATCAGTCACCATTCTCAACAAGAAGATAAGGAGGTGAGGCCAAAAATATTAGTAGGCTATAGTATGATATCAATAACATTTCAGTGTTGCCATTGGGTTTTGTCAACCTTTAATGTACGCCTATACGCCAGTGGGGTTTATTATGATTTATTGATTTTTATGACTGAAGGTGTGGCACAACTACTCCGTAGTTATGTTGTAAAATTCTGTTGTGTTATTCATACACTGGATAGACTTTTTTTTTTAAGACTTTGTCCGGTTTAATACCCAACACCCGAAGCTGGCTCCTTCGTCATGTTATTGACCTTAACCTGACTTGAGGACTAAAACAACAGTCTAACAGTTCATCTCTGGTGGAAGCCACTGCGGTCAAGCCAGCCCTCACTTTGAAACATTTGGTCAAGCCAGCCCTCACTTTGAAACATTTGGTCAAGCCAGCCCTCACTTTGAAACATTTGGTCAAGCCAGCCCTCACTTTGAAACATTTGGTCAAGCCAGCCCTCACTTTGAAACATTTGGTCAAGCCAGCCCTCACTTTGAAACATTTGGTCAAGCCAGCCCTCACGTTGTTTTGCGGTGCGCGCATATACTACACATTACGGCAAGAGCGAGAAAGGGCTGATGTACTCCTTGAACATTGAGAATAATATTTTTTTTAAAACTACTTGTTATTACTCAACCGTTCCACTTCAGACTGATAGTACACGACCTCAGGGTGTCACCCAGAAAATATCAGGTCAATCTGATGTAGCATTTCAGAATAAAAGCCCTGCGAATTGTCATATTTTACTGTACTCCTTATACATTGAGAATAATTTATTTTATTTATTTTTTTAAAACTACCTGTTATTACTCAACCGTTCCACTTCAGACTGATAGTACACGACCTCAGGGTGTCACCCAGAAAATATCAGGGCAATCTGATGTAGCATTTCAGAAAAAGAAAAACTCTGAACTGTGACATTTTACTGTACACCTTGTTCATTAAGAATAACATTAAAAAAACAACTAGGTGTTATTACTCAACTGTTCAACTTCAGACTGATAGTACACAATCTCAGGGTGTCACCCAGAACATATCAGGTCAATCTGATGTAGCGTTTCAGAAAAAAAAACATTTGAACTGTCACATTTTACTTTACTCCTTGTACATTAAGAATAACATTTAAAAAAAAAAAAATACCTGTTATTACTCAGCTGTTCAACTTAAGACTGACAGTACTCGACCTCTGATGCTACATCAGATTGACCTGATATTTTCAGGGTGACACCCTGAGGTCGTGTACTATCAATCTGAAGTGGAACGGTTGAGTAATAACAGGTAGTTTTTAAAAAAAATATTAATCTGAATGTACAAGGAGTACAGTAAAATGTGACAGTTCAGAGGGCTTTTATTCTGAAATGCTACATCAGATTGCCCTGATATTTTCTGGGTGACACCCTGAGGTCGAGTACTATCAGTCTGAAGTTGAACAGGTTGCAAGCTGGACGAAGCTACACAGTTGCAGATCAGCTGCGTTGCCTGGCAAGAGACCGGGGGAACGGCCTTTTATTTTCGCGGAGCTACATAACATAGGATTTATTTCTGCCTACGACCGAATCACAGCCGTGACGATATACAGTTCAACATCACTCCCTCTCATGCGATATTGCTTCATTTTACTGCACCCTGAGGTCGTTTTGGAAGACTGGTTTTACTTTGACATCAGACCTTTCTCGCTCTTGCCGTAATGTGTAGTATATGCGCGCACCGCAAAACAACGTGAGGGCTGGCTTGACCAAATGTTTCAAAGTGAGGGCTGGCTTGACCGCAGTTGGAAGCCACATGTGAAATTAATAAGATTCATAAACATTTCTAAAATCTATCGGCAACCAGTAAAGAGATATTAAGTGACCTGATGCTGGATAAAACATTAACATAATAGTATCAGTGTAACATTATCCTAACAGTTGGTACTAATAATGAGGGTGTGGCAAATATTATCTTTTTCAGTCAGACAGGAAGTGGAAAGTTGTTCTGTTCTGCCCAACATCAAGCTGGGAAATTCCTTTTTGTCAGTCTGACAGTAACTTATGTTTTCTATCTGAATCTGTGCCAAGAAAGATAAAAAGATGCAGGACTTCCAATGCTTTAAATAAAACTCTTAATTTTGCATGTTGCATAAAATTGAGGGATAAAACTGAGAAACAATCTGAGGAGGAATTGAGGAGCAGGTTTTCAAGCAGAGTTATATCAAAGGAAGAATAAGAATATTAAAGGGGAACTACGCCCATTTTCAGAACTCATGCTCATTATTTCTATGGTTAAAGACAGACCAGAAATATAAGTAAACATGAACAACTCTCTCCCAAATTCATGCCTACTGCACTGAAATATTTTACAACAGGAAAGTTGTACTGTCTCCATGGAGACCATTTCCTTCAGTATAAGACCAAGATAAAGATAAAAACTTAAGGAAACTTTCAGGGAGAGACTAAAGGGTGTTTTGTACAATAGTTTTTTAGAAGAAACCTTTAACTCGGACTGAAAGATAAATATTAACTTTAAGTGCTGTATGCAGCCGGCCCCTGAAACTCAGACTTGTGATGTCATAGAGTATAAAGCCTGAAGCTGCTCCATAGACAGTGAATTAGGACATTATATTTGATGACATCACAAGTTTGAGACTTTCTTCTCTGGCTTTTGGCTTTGAAAGAAAGTAGTTCATGTTCACAAATGTTTAAACTGTGTATTTATCCTCCTTTATATACTTTGGCAGACCAGTTGTCCACTATGGAGGCCATGCTAACCAGGAGCCGCCAGACCACAATCTGCTCTCAGCTGGGGAGAGTCAAACTACGGCTGCTGTACAAGGCCAGCATCCATGGTTTCACTGGCGCAGCCTTCCACCAACAATGTGACCAGCGTGGTCCCACAGTGTCTGTGGGCTATAACACCTCCGGTTATGTGTTTGGAGGCTACACCCAACAACCCTTCACTCAGTCTGGACAGTACGTTCCTGATGACCAGGCCTTTCTTTTCACCTTCAGAGGAGAAAGGCTCCTCAAATATCCAGTCACCAGTCCCGTTTATGCAGTGAAAATGATAGCCAACTCTGGTCCATATTTTGGAGAAGCATTGGCTCTTGTTAATGGAAGCAAAGCAGTTGTCTTTAGCAGTCCAGGAAATTACTACAACTTCAATGCTGCAGAAATGCATGGCAACGACCTGAACCTGACTGAGTGTGAAGTCTATGAAGTCAAGGGTGAGTTCACTATTATTTGCCATATTTTAACTTTGATGCTTTGCTGTGACAAATCCACATTTATACTGTTATAGTTCATGATGTGTCTGGCTGTATGTGCATCCCTACCAACTATGGCCACTAGTATTAGATTCCTTACTGTCTGCACCACTGCTACTTTTTAGCTACACTTTAATACTACAGTTCAGATATTAATGTTGAATTTTCATCAGGTGACGTTACTGCACTGTTTCATATTTGAAAGACCAGGAATAAAGATGCTGATTTTCAATGTCATAAAATATACTGTGTGATATTAATAACAGAAACAAGTTGTATGGGTGTTGTTGTTTTTTTAATCAAATTTGAAAGATCATTGTCGTTTTTATTAAAGTTGTTTTTGCTCTTCAACAGAAACCACAGAACTTGAGAGGCCATGGAGGACTATAAACTGGGAATCTCAGTAAGATGGATAAAGCCACCAACCCTCACATATTGCTGTTAACATGCTTTACTATTGGACAATATACTGTGTACTGTAGAACAAAATGTATATGTTTCACATACCATGACATATGATGATGCTATGCTTCGCTGGACAAGCTATACCAGCTATTATAGATTATAATAGACTTAGTGTCTATGGAAAATATTATGTGATCAAATTGTTTGCCATGCTCATTGTGCTATACAGTTTTAAATTGTACAGTTCTTGACCAACTGTCATAAATTTACCCGCAACCATGAAAGCATCAAAGAGGTAAACTGGCTGAACATAAAATGTCTTCTGAACAACCAGGATTAAACAATTTAATCACAAGATGAGAATGTGTCTTTTCTTGTTTCTATAGGAACAAGAAGGAGCTGATGGAGAGTATTAAAATGTACAAACCCACAGTCAGCTCTGTGTCTCAGGCTCGGGTTCTGCTCATCGGACCAGTTGGAGCTGGAAAGTCCAGTTTCTTCAATTCTATCAACTCTGTATTCAGAGGCCACGTCACCAGTCAGGCCATCGCTGGCTCCTCTACCACCAGCCTCACAACACAGGTTATTTCCTGCCTCTTAATGGTTTATATTTGTGGTGACTGGTTTCAAAACGAAAGTCCTGTCCCCATTGTGTTGCTCCATTTTGTTCTCTCTTTGTTCTCTACAGTTTCGCACCTTCTCAGTGAAAGCTGGGCGAGAGGGGAAACCTCTGCCAATCATCTTGTGTGATACCATGGGACTGGAGGAAAGCAGAGCGGCGGGGCTTGAGATCGATGACATCAGCAGCATCCTTAAAGGTCATCTGCCAGACCGTTATCAGGTGCAGCTTTTTGTTACATTGAACAGGATATTAAATGTGTGATTCATTGATTTGGCTGTAGTTCACTCAAACTATCTGTCTTTCCCCACAACTGCATTACTCAGTTCAACCCCTCTGCTCCTCTGCATTCGGAGACCCACGGCTATCGCAAGTCTCCAAGGATCAAGGACAAGATCCACTGTGTGGTCTATGTCGTTGATGCCTGCAAGGTCTCAATCATGCCCACAAAACTGGAGGAGAAGCTGGATGCTGTCCGCAGAAAGGTCAACTTAATGGGTCAGTAAAAATGAGTCCCTCTTAATTATAATGAAGACATAGAGTATATATACAGCACACTCTCTCTGAATGTCAACATAGTACATTACAGTACATACTGTAGACAAACAAGGGGCCCCATAGGGTCACAAGGTCATTTAAATTAATTCAGCATGTTTCTTTGACTATATTGTTAATAGATTGTTATTAATTAGAAGGAAGAAAAGTTATGGCCAACACAGGGGACTTTGCTGCTGCTCTCCCTGTCTTAAGCTTTCCATGTAAGCGCATGGAAGGGCAGGGAGGTTTGCTCTCTCTGCCTCAGGCTTTCCTCATTTGCATGTGCAAGGGCAGAGAGGTGTGCTCTCTCCGCCTTATGCTTTCCACATAGGTGCGTGGAAGAGTCTTTCCTGCGTTGGCCCAAGGAAAGGCAGAGGGGCCCCAGAACAGATGCCATACCACCAAATATAATACTGCAAATGGAAATAAAGTTTTCTTTGACCAAAGGGTTCCTGACTGAAATAACTTTCTGTCATTATTGCTGAAACTGTCACTACACTCTAAAGGAAATACATGAGATAAATAATCTGGAAAAAAAATCATGTCCCCACCCCTTCAACTGCCTCTGATGGCATACGCTAGAGTCATGGCAGACTCAAAACAGCCAATCAGAGCTGAGGATTCTCTAATGCATGTCTTACACTCAGTGAACTGCAATCAAGCTCGGCTGCGCTGAACAGATATGAATCAAGATTCTGCCTCAGATGGGTTCAGAAACATTTTAGTGTACTGTGCAGCTGTCAAATTACAAAGTTTTTGACCTGGCTGCCATGGTGGATACAGATAAACAGAGTACCAAGCACCTCCCAACAGCCGGACCGGTCTCTCATTTTACAGCTAAACAGTGCACTAAAATATGTTTCTGAAAACATTAGAGGTGATAAATAAGCAATACAGTAACAGAATCTTGATTCATATTTCATCAGAGCTGCCTAGTTTGACAGTTTGACCTCAGTTCACGAACAGTGACTGGCATGACTGATAGCTGCGTAAGAGACCTCTCGGCTCTCATTGGCTGTTTTTGTTCACATGCAGTAAGGCCATTAGAAGCGCTACATGGCAATAGAGTGGGCAGAGGAATATGATTTTGTCACAGATTATCTGTTTCTTTGTGCTCTGTTTTTTTTTTCAGGAATTCCCCAGCTGGTCCTGCTCACTAAAGTAGATGAAGCCTGCCCTTTGGTGAAAGAGGACGTGAAAAACATTTACAAGAGTGGCTACATCAAGGAAATAGTGAGGATTTCATATATGAAAGGATTTGATGATTTTATACAGAAGAAGAAAATGCAGCAGGGTTTGTTGTACTGTAGAGTTGTGGTGTGTGTTTATTTATTAGTCAATGGAAAGATTTAAGCTAATGAGCCAGTCAAAGTCTCTTTTATTTGCTTTAGTGTGTGTTATCTAATTCAGATTGATTCAATGTACTTGACTGGTGAAGTACTGAAGATGTTTTAACACCAATTTGAGTCTTTATTTTCCTCTCTGCGAGTCCTTCACACCATAGTGTCACGTCAGGAACTTAAAGGCCATAAAATTATTTTATAAATCAGACTCGCATCTATTAAAGTATATGAATAACAATACATGGCAGGTAATAAAACCAATATGAACAATATTTTTGAGATAATTGACTTTTGAGTTTTTTCTGAATTTCACAAAGTTTGACACAAGGTCTTTAGAAAATGAATTAACCTCTCTCATGTAAATGTTTTGTGATCCAGATGCAGGAGGTCAGCGCTCGGCTTGGTGTGCCGGTGTCTTGTGTTGTGCCAGTGAAGAACTACTGCGAGGAGCTGGAGTTGGACCTCAGCTGCGATGTCCTGCTTCTCAGCGCTGTCATGCAGATGCTTCGCTTCGCAGACAATTACTTTGATGAGATCAGTGACCAACTCAGCAACACCGAAGTCAAAGAATAGGAAGTACCTGTGCAGCAGATGTTTATGTCTTGTCCACATGGAATTAAATGTCCATCACAGTATTCCATCCCTGCATCCGTTCATTTACCTGCAGGTGATGCTGCATTGAGGAGTTCACTGTGAATTTCCTCCCCTGAGTTCTCCAGGCACCCCTTGGAATGCTGGGAAATGTAGTGCCTCCAGAATAACCTAATTTTGATCGTGTCCCTCAGCTGCGAAATGTTCAATTTTCTTTCTGATTTGGCTGTAAATTCTTTAAACTATTATAAAATTGTTACATTATATATATAATCTAAATTATTATTGTTTCATTAGAGGTTTAAATACTGTAATTTATTAATATAACTCACATATTTAAAAGTTATTTTCACAGCGTCGGCTGATTTACTGAGACATTTCATCACGAGTTTGACAAGCTAAGACATTATCAGATATTACTGCAAGTATTAAAACACATTCTTTTCTGCATGATGACGTTATTCACTTTTGCTTCATTATCTTTGTGTCATGTTATTGGAGCTGAAGTCACAGTCAGCTGGTTCAGAGCAGTTTATCAGAGCTCATCTGCATTGCTTCCTGTAGTCTGATTTGTGTTCGACTGCTAGGTGCTCACACGGTGCTGTGTAATGCAGTGGAAAAAAAGATTAATAAAATAAAATTGTCAGTCATGGATGATTGAAATGGACCACTTGGGTTTAATTCAGTTGTAGCTGATAGTACTCTCTGCATTTTGGTGCTTTGACATACGTTAACTTTTCATGGGACTTGTTTTTTTTTGTAATTTCCAGTTTGATTTTCCAGGTTCCTCATGAATATTTTATGTTTTTGTTAAGAAATAACTTTCTAGTCTCTCAGATGTTCCTTCTGTCAGATATAATCATGCTTATTGTTATGTTGCATGACATATTCAGCCTGTGCTTCGAGTTGTAAACTCACTGATATCAAAAGCTCTTGCTGGCCAGACTGGATGTGGTGTTGAATTTGGAAACTTAGAAAATCTTCCTATGATCAAGATCATTAATTATTCCTAAATTTATTAATAATATTTAGTATTCTGCATTGCCATAGAAGCACAAGCACAGAGACACAGGTCAGACAGTTACTGTACAGCAAACAGTGTTGGAGTCAGACCAGCTGAGAAGCAGCCACACCATTAATACCATTTGATTTACTTTCATTTATTTATACAGGAAAGCAATTAAGAGTAGCATTGGGGGAGGGACCAAATTGGGAGACAGAATAATGTTGAGAGTGTGATTGCATGTAGCTTACACTCACACTCACCACCTACTTTTGCATCATTGCAATAAACTGAATTGAGTCATAAAGTGGCAGGTGTCCTCTCACTGACAATAATCATCAGGAAAAATTAATAAATAAAAACAAAGCGTGCTCAGGATTTAAAAAATACACATCTTAAAGCTGAATCTATAATTATTTTAAAGCAACTTGAAAATAGTGCTTAACACACTACTGTGTATAATAATGAGGCCGCTTAAATCTTTATAATGAGTTTCAAATGAACAGCCTAATTTATGGACTGTGCACATACATCATTTAACACCGTGTTTTTCCTGTTCATGAGGTAATGCTGCCCTGCTGTTATATCATCATATCCTGTTGATGGGAAAACGAAACTTAAAAGTTGTGTTAGTCAAAGCAGCAAAAATGTGCCTTTGACTTCCAGTGAGCACCTTCAAAATAAAATGATTATTCATGTGTTTTAATAGGGAACAAAAGTACTGTGCGCTCACACACGCACACAAAATGAATGGGAATGCAGTATTGTCATGCTGTTAATAAATGGGCCATGAGGGTAAGACTCCCCCATTGTAGTAAAAAGGATTAGACTGTCAGTAAGAAAATAAATAATACTGCTTTCTTCCTAAAGACAAAACAAACCAGTGTCAACAGACAGTGGTGCTCAGTGGGTACATCTTGGAAAACACACACCAAACAAACACTAGTTGTCTAACAAGATTTTAAAGTCTATCCTTTGACACACAGGAAGCCAGTGCAGTGACTTAAGCACTGGTGAAATGTGCTCCACTCTCTTGGTGTTGGTGAGGACTCTGGCAGCAGCGTTCTGGACGAGCTGTATGTGTGAGCAGTTTAATAACCTTATAAAATCAGATAAAAAAAAACAAAAACAAGAGTGTGTAGGATTCTTGTCATTCAGCATTTAATATCTCTGGATCAGAGGTGTCAAACACACGGCCCGGGGGCCAGAACTGGCCCACCAAAGGGTCCAATCCGGCCCTCTAGATGACTTTGCACACAGAATCTGTGCCAGACTTAAAGCAATATTAGTGGAGCCCTGCTGCTGCTGCTGCGAAACTTCAGATTGTAAATGGTTTGTAAGGCAGCTTAAACAGCTTCTTCAATAGCTTCCACGTTGGTGGAAAATTATGAAAACAATGCACATGTAACTGACTGAATGTGGAAAAACCGAGACATACTGTTCAACTTCCACAAATTTTTCTTAAGAAATCGTGGGCTTCCTATCTTTTCTTTTTCTTCCTTTTGTTGTTTATAATCGGATGAACATTTGCAGAATGTACTTTACACTAAAAAATGGAAAAACTTAAAGGGGTTGTAATTTATAGGTTATTATGCAATAGTTTTACCGGTCTGGCCCACTTGAGATCAAAGTGGGCTTTATGTCGCCCATGAGCTAAAATGAGTTTGACACTCCTGCTCTATAGGCTTGCTTTTGCCTCTTTTATTTTGAAGGCGACGCCCTAGTACTTCCGGTCTCAGTCAGGCTGAATACGTGTCCTGCATCACTTGACACCAGCCGATGCTTTGCGCACCTTCATCTTCCTGGAAAGTGATTCAGCTGCTTTTTCCTGACTTTGTCCATATAAGGAGGTAAAACTAAAATACTCGTCTTTAATATCTTTTATAAAACTAAAATATGAAGGTGCTGAGTCCTGGAACAGTTATGATGTGATTCAGGTTACGTATAGTTCAGGGCTGATATGTCAGTTTGCACAGCTGATACAGATGTGCTGCAGGGCTGCATCTGAAACTGACGACTGTTTGGTTGTCAAGTTTAATCTAGATTCTCTCTTTAGTTTCGGCGCGTTTATAATAAGCAACTGCAAGTAACGTGATGACTGTTTAAATTAGACACTATTTTATAAGAGTACTCGTGCATAAATTGTCCACTGCATTTTACTTAATTAGGTGTTTTGTTATGGGCAAAACACAACTAATTCAGTGCACAAACAAATCTTAATACTCAACTGACTGAAGTGCATTTTAGCAGTGATGTGTGATGTAAGTACTGCAGTGCGTGAGTTAACTACATAGTCAGTGATCACATATCTTTACAGAATTATTGGAATCATAAAAGTGATTTGTTATTTCTACCACTAGACTTAATACACTTTGCTGCTGACCATCAAACAATATAGGGTCATATATTTTATATTCACTCACCGGCCACTTTATTAGGTTCACCTGTTTCACTGCTTGTTAATACAAATAGCTAATCAGCCAATCATGTGGCAGCACCTCAATGCATACAGGCATGTAGACATGGACGAGATGACCCGCAGAAGTTCAAACTGAGAATCAGCATCGGGAAGAAAGGTGATTTGTGACTTTGAATGTGACATGATTGTTGGTGCCAAAATATTTCAGAAGCTGCTCAACTTCTGGGATTTTCACACACAATCATCTCTAGGGTTTACAGAGGATGGTCCGAGAATGGAAAATATCCAGTGAGCGGCAGTTCTCTGGGCCAAAATGTCTTGTTGATGCCAGAGGTCAGAGGTCTGCAGAAAACGATCTCTGAATGAACAACACATTGAACCTTGAAGCAGATGGGCTACAGCAGCAGAAGACCACACCGGGTGCCACTCCTGTCAGATAACAACAGGAAACTGAGGCTACAGTTCACACAGACTCACCAAAATTACTTTAAACTTTACTTTATTATAAAACTGGACAATAGAAGACTGGAAAATGTTGCCTGGTCTGATGAGTCTCAATTTCTGCTGCCACATTCAGATGGTAGGGTCAGAATTTGGTGTAAACAACATGAAAGCATGGATCCATCCTGCCTTGTATCAAAGGTTCAGGCTGCTGGTGGTGGTGTAATGGGGTGGGGGATATTTTCTTGGCACACTTTGGGCCCCTTAGTACCAACTGAGCATGGTTTAAACACCACAGCCAACCTGAGTATTGTTGCTGAGCGTGTCCATCCCTTTATGACCACAGTGTACCCATCTTCTGATGGCTACTTCCAGCAGGATAACGCACCATGTCACAAAGCTCAAATCAGCTCAAACTGGTTTCTTGAACATGACAATGAGTTCACTGTACTCCAATGGCCTCCACAGTCACCAGATCTCAATCCAGTAGAGCACCTCTGGAATGTGGTGGAACAGGAGATTCACATCATGGGTGTGCAGACGACAAATCTCCAGCGTCTGTGTGATGCTATCATGTCAACATGGACCAAAATCTCTGAGGAATGTTCCCAGCACCTTGTTGAATCTATGACATCAAGAATTAAAAGAGGGTCCAACCCAGTACTGGCAAGGTGTACCTAATAAAGTGGTCGGTGAGTGTCAATATATGATTTATTATGTGCTCCAAAGCCAGGTTCAAATGCCAGGTACATCTTACTTATACCTTTCAGTATCTCAACTTGGAACCTGAATCATACTAAATGAGTCCACTTTACCTCAATGGGTGATTAGCATTCATCTTTAATGCAGCTGTTTATGTTTTGTGTTCAGACACTTTAAAGGCTCCAGACCATCACAAGCTTCAGCTGAACAACCATCTACCATGGACTCCATGCTAACCAAGAGCCAGCAGAAAACAATCTGCTCCCAGCTGGGAAGTGTCAAACTACGGCTGCTGTACAAGGCCAGCATCCATGGTTTCACCGGCCCGGCCTTCCATCAGCGATGTGACAACCGCTGTCCCACAGTGTCTGTGGGCTATAACGCCTCCGGTTATGTGTTTGGAGGCTACACCCAACAACCCTTCGCTCAGTCTGGACAGTACGCTAATGACGACCAGGCCTTTCTTTTCACCTTCAGAGGAGAAAGGCTCGTCAAATATCCAGTCACCAGTCCTGTTTATGCAGTGAAAATGATAGCCAACTCTGGTCCATATTTTGGAGAAGCGCTGGTTCTTGTTAATGGAAACAAAGCGGTTGTCTATAGCAGTCCAGGAAATTACTACAACTTCAATGCTGCAGAAATGCATGGCAACGACCTGAACCTGACTGAGTGTGAAGTCTATGAAGTCGAGGGTGAGTTCTCTCCAACAGGCAAATACTGATTTTTAGCATGTTTCAAACAGATTGTATCTTCCATCAAGCACAAGGCATGCCTCATCATTGCTGCTCCTGTCACAGTCCTGCAACTGACTGAGCACTGAGTCCATTAACAGGAGCATTCATCTTTTCCTGTTTTCATAAACAGTGAAAGGGATAGGGATGCTTTTTTTTTTAGATATGATAATTTATTCGCTTTAATTTGTTGTTCATAACTTCAACATTTTTGAAAAAGCTGTTTTTGCTCTTCAACAGAGATCCCAGAATTCGAGAAGCCATGGAGGCCGGTGGTGTGGGAAAATGAGTAATCTGCACAGTGCTCCACTTTTCATCATATAAATGCTACTACTGTACTGTTCTTTAATATGTCACAGTGTACTGCACCGTGTCGTGCTATTCAAAAAGACCTGAGGAAATTATGATTGAGGATGTTTTAAAACTGCTCTTGTTTCCTCAGGAAGAGGACGGAGCTGATGGACGGCATTAAGCTCTACTGCCCCATGGTCAACTCTGTGTCTCAGGTTCGGGTTCTGCTCATCGGACCAGTTGGAGCTGGAAAGTCCAGCTTCTTCAATTCTATCAACTCTGTGTTTAGAGGCCATGTCAGCAACCAGGCCATCGCTGGCAGCTCGACCACCAGCCTCACTACGCAGGTTAGTTGGAGTCATAGCTGGAGCAATCAGTGCATCGACCTCTTTACAGTTATGTCATTGTAAATGATCTGTTTTTTAACCCCTGTTCATCCAAAAAATAAGCAACAATAAGACTGGTCCTTTAAAGCACAGCTGTGCCTACGTGCCACCTCACAAAGCTGCTGGCACAGCTGTAGACTTGTTAAGGCAGATCTTTAATCTGGCCGGGGATCTGCCCAAAACAAAGAAATGGAGGAAACGTTGGTGGTGTTTTTTGCTCAGCCTGTTTCACCACCATTAAGTATCACAGGTACAGTCTTGAGTGCTGATGACAAAGCTAATAGCTGCACTTACTCAGTGTCAACAGCTGTCTTTGTGGTTGCCAGTCATGTACACTTTGCCAGTCCTGCAAGCTTTTTAAAAAAGGCGGAGTGAGTGAAGTGAGTCATGAATAATTATCACCATCCATTATCTCTCGACAGTTTCGCACCTACTCAGTGAAAGCTGGACGAGGAGGAAAACCTCTGCCAATCATCCTGTGTGATACCTTGGGATTGGAGGAAAAGAGGGGCGGGGCTTGACACTGATGACATCATCAGCATCCTCAAAGGTCATCTGCCAAACAGTTATCAGGTAGATCTTATCGTTACATTAAGCAGGACAATGAGAACATGAAGCTGCACTGATTTGGTTGTAGTTTTGTTCTGTAACTCAAACTGTTCTTTTCTTTTTACCTGTATGACTTAGTTCAACCCCTCTGCTCCTCTGCATCACGAAGCCAGCGGCTATCAGAAGTCTCCAGGCCTCAAGGACAAGATCCATTGTGGGGTTCAGGTTCTAGCGGGATTTAAGGTATTCTAGATATTAGTTTGAAAATGGTGATCCAGTAGGTCTTAACTTAGGACACAGAGCAAAACTGTGGAGTAGAGTATCACTTGTTTAAAGGCATCTGTCACAAGTAGGAGGAATTTCGGGGTATATTGTATGTAATCTCTTCTTGGAGTAATGAAGACAGTGTAGAATTTTAAACTGGATTAAACAGTGCCTTGCTAGAACAGTGATGGACGTGCTCTGGGATCTCCTTCCACAAGGTGTCAGAGATCTAACCCCTCGCATTTAGTTTTTTTTACTACAGTGTGATCAATTGGGCTGACAGATTGTAAGGTGTCATACATATAAGATATTAATTTTCCTGGGTCTGATGTGGATTGAAGGCATCTGTCAAGACTGGAGCCTCTAAAAGTCTCAAACTTTCGCAGGTATTTCTAACGTAGTCTCTTATTTGCAAATATCCAAAGAAGTGACTTCCTGGTAGTTTATATTTACTCTGTATCTGAGCAAAAGAAGCAAAGGTGCCCTCAGTGTACAGGTCTCCTGTAGTGTGGATACCTGCCTTTTTTACAGATTGTAAAAGCATTATGTAGATTAGCTGGTGCGAGGGTCGGGTTTCCAACAATGGGTAAAGCATATGGGTTCCAGATTAAAATGTGATTTAATTTGTTTCTAGATTCGTAAGACGCCACCATGTTTACTACTTGTGGATTTTTGTATTATATGGTGCATTTTAAATATGTTCTGATGGGCAGCTGCGTTGGCCAGGTCTCTCTTGTTAAAGAGATTTTCAGTCTCAATGGGACTTCCTGGTTAAATAAAGGTTAAAGAGACAACAGATAGCATCTTTTCCCAAATATATCATTATGAAAATAATGTGGGTGGCAAAGGGTAGTGGCCACAGTAAAATCAGACTATCAGCGTTTATATAGGTTACTTAGTGGCTTTGCAATAAGCTTCTGCCACCGGTGCCGAAATTGCTGGTCCTTATGGGGAGCTGGGCATGAGATAGTTGAGTCACGAGCACAATGGCAGACGGACAAAGTTTTGAGACAAGTGAAAAACGGCCTAGCAAAAGAAAATGAGTTCCTCTATCTGAGGAGGCAAAGAAGAGCAAAAAGGAGAGTGATAAAAGAAAAGAAAAAACAAGAGTAAACCTCAGTCAAGTGTTCAAGAGATGGAGGGAGCTCTGTGACCAAAGAGGCTTCAAAACCAATGTCCAGCTAGCTTTCTTTCTAATGGATCAGTAAGTTACACAGCTAAATGTTAGGTAGACGAGAGAGGACTGTACTGTACTAGCTGCTAGTTAGCTCCTAGCTATACATATTGGTATAATTTACTGAGTTGGTACTGTGCATTCTGGTATAGTTATTTGCACTACTGTTTTTTTCTTTAGATAAATCTAATAATTGTTGCTCGGTCTCTTTACTCATTTATTTAGTATAGTGTCCACACACCTTCTCATTCTACATAAACACAGAGGTATACTGATGGCTTTACAGCCTACAAAAACCCCAAATCCTATCGAGGCAACAGATAGGATTTGTTTTGTTTTTTTAGCTTGGCACCACCTAGCGTCAGCGGTGTTGCTTGCACTGTCGCAATGACCAAATTGACCATGGGGATCAGAGATAATCAATAAAATGTAGGCTGTAGGCACGCCGCTCCAATCGGCAGCAGCAGTCAACGCCGCTCTATGTATATATGTCTATGCTCATAAAGACCAGCTCCAGTCCCTGATTGGCTGACTGACCAGTTTCGCAATACATGACGCATTTCCTGCCGTAAAGCAGATTTTTTCCGCGACATTTCGGCACCGGTGGCAGAACCTTATTACAAAGATTGCAAAGCCCCTAAGTAACCTATGTAAACGCTGATTTTACTGTGGCCACTACCCTGTGCAACCCACATTATTTTCATAATGATATATTTAGGAAAAGATGCTTTCTGTTGCCTCTTTAACTGTTAGAGTCAACATTTAGATTTAGATTCAACATTTAGATTTAGATTTAACATTTAGATTCAACATTTAATATTTAGATTTAGATTTAGCACCCCATACGCAAACCACACAGATTACCAGGAATTCTTTTACCCAGGCAAATAAATTCCTGGTAATAAAAGTTCCTTGAAATGTTGGTGGAAAAGGGGCTATTCTGATAGCTTCAAGTGGTGTATTTTGCGGGGGAATCGCAGTGACAACGACCACAGGAAAGACATTGGAATATCCTGCAGGTCAAAGCATCACTCATTTGTATTGAGGTGGACTTATTTCAGACTCTTACCCTGCGGTATAATGTACAATCGGCAAGGTCGGCTGTTTCAGAGCACTGCAGCTCATCAGATCTGATAGGCTATTCATGCTGTTGTAGCGGACTGTGTGGTGACACATACATAAAATCGGAAACCCTTTCACAGTGATTCTGTGTGAGTCTGTCTGTGTATATACTGTTAATGATAATTTAGAACTTTTTCAGCTGTTGTCTTTAGTTCATTACTTCACAAGTATGATCCACAAATATATTTTCCCTAACGTCGCATGACTCTGAAAATACTGCTACATCATTGTACAACATTAGAGAGTGCCAAAATCCTCACAATAGCCTAAAAACACCTCAGTCTGCCAAGGGTTAATAACATACATCTGGGGACACTTGTTTGACTCGTCCTCGGATGTTTAAGGATCCTCCCTTGGCTTTGAGACACACCCTATGACTTCCACACATACACACACAAACAGGCATAACAACAGCCCTCCTTCTCAAGCCTCTGCCAATCACAGGTGGGTATCTCACACAGGTCACTGTCATAGGTGCTAGTATTGACTGACAGGCTTCACAGCGTAACTCTGCTGGGAGTGACACGTTCACCGACATTAAGGAAAACTTGCCTTTCTTGCCTTTTACTAACAGACCTTTTACTGTAGCTGAACACATTCTTAACAATGACAAAATCCATACAGTTAACATCACATCACGTTGTCCCTTACATTATTATAGTTTGGTGAATGCGACTTGATACCCGAGTCTATGCTCACTACAATGGTATGAAAAAGCTGCAAAGAAATAAGAGACTTTGAGGATATGAGGCCATTTGTGTGCCAGGTTAACACCACTGACAACATCATGTTTGTTCATGTGAATTTGTTTTAAACTAAAAGATGCTGCACTGAGCACAGACTTTAAAACCTAAGAAACGTTTAAATCAGGTTAACAATACTGTTAATTGCTTACTTCAGAGATAAACACTAGTTTTATTTTGAAGGCAAAATTATTCCAGTCATCAAGTGCTGCTTTCAGTTTTGTTTATTGAGAACAGCCTGGCATCGTGAATGTGTACCACTGCATTTGCCTACAGCTCCTACATAGTGTCAGAGCTGGCCATCAGTCACCATTCTCAACAAGAAGATAAGGAGGTAAGGCCGAAAATATTATAGTATGATATAAATAACATTGAAATATAGCCTATTGTGTTTTGTCCACCTTTAAAGTACGCCTAGACCTGTTGGGTTTGTATTGCTTTATTGATTTTTGTGACTGAAGGTGTGGCACGGCTGCTACATAGTTCAAGTTAAATTTGGTACAATACACTGTTGTATAATTCATATACTTGATAGACTTTTTTGAAGACTTTGTTTAATACCCAACCCCTGAAGCTGTCTCCCTGCTCACACCTTTATTGACTTTAACCTTACTTGAGGACTAAAACAACAGATCGAACAGTTCACCTCTGGTGGAAGCCACATGTGAAATTAATAAAATGTATAAACATTTCTAAAATCAATCGGCAACCAGTGAAGAAATGTTAAAATTGGCCTGATGCTGGATAAAACATGAACATAATAGTATCAGTGTAAGAGTATCCCCGTGCCCCAGGTTTGTATAATGAGGGTGTGGCAAATAGTTTCTTTGTCAGTCAGACAGGACGTGGAAAGTGGTTCTGCCACCAAGCAGTGACCAGATACAGCTGAACAGTCTTGTGAAGTTGTTACAACCCCAGTTCCTTGACCAATCAGTGAAAGTGAAAGAGAGAAAAACACAACAGACTTAAGTGTACAAGTAACAATTTGATTAAAAATGTAATAAATGAGGACTTCCGGTGGCGCCATGTTGGATAAGACAGCCTAAAAAGTTAGCTCTCAAGAAACCAATTAAAACTAGCTCTTTTAAACATTATTAACAACAGAAAGCGGGCCAAAGTCAAGGAAAAGTGACAACGAAAGTTAACAAAACTAAAAAAAAAGATGGAGACAAGGTCTAACAAAAAAGATAATGCGAATATTGAAGGTACGGACTCTGCATGGGGAGCCAAGCCGGATAAGGGACCCGTCGGTGGGGAACAGGACTCGGTAATATTGGCGGAGCTGCGCAAGCTAAGACAAGAGCACACAGAAGCGGCAAATGACAACAAGAGCGCTCTGGTGAGACTAGAAACTAATCTAAAGGAGCTTGTGGAGAGAACTGTTTCGCTGGAGCTGCGAACAGTGGACATGGAAGAAAGGTTTGGGGAGACTGAAGACAGGGCAGCGCGGCTGGAAAGATCAGTCGCCTTTCTTCTTCACCAAGAGGCCATGTTAGCTGCAAAATGTGACGACTTGGAATCAAGATCGAGACGTAATAACATTCGGATACACGGCATCCCGGAGGGCTCTGAGAAAAACGACACCATAGGATTTGTGACGGACTTCATCCGTTCATCACTACAGATTCCAGCGGCCGTGGACATCCGCATCGAAAGAGCGCACTGCTCGCTGATTGCCAAACCGAAAGAGAGCACGGCCCCCCCGCGAGCCATCATTGCCCGCTTCATAGATCACCAGGTGAAAGACCGCATCATACAGCAAGCATGGAAACAAAAAATAACATATGAGGGACGGACCATCTACTTCAACCAAGACTACACTACCGAAATACAGAAGAAGAGGAAACAAGTGCGGGATGTAATAAAAAAATTGAAGGAGAAAAACATAAAGGCACAATCTCCATATCCTGCACAACTGAAGGTGTTTCTGGAAAAAGGGACTAAGACATTCACCACACTGATGGAGGCTGCAGCCATGCTGAAGGACATGGGGATTCATGTGAAGGAGGACGAGTGGGAGAAACTACAGAGAGTGAGGATGCAGGGCAGCTGGACCGCTGGGACAGGACAGAAGGGGAAGAGGAGACAGCCACGCATCACAGAGGCAGATCTACAAGCCCTCATTCAGTGAACTCTGAGGTTCACAGTGGTAAGGACTGGATAACAGTCTGGAACTAAAGGGGAAAATAAGTGACAATCCTGAAGTATATATAATGTGGACAATCTGAATATCTGTCTAATACAATGTTCAAAGAGTTTAAAAGGAGCTAGTTATGGGATTTAAGTACTACCTATACAGATTAATGTCAAAATTGGTTGAATGAGAAAAACTGGAGCTCAATCTGAGTAAGTAGCAACTTAGCCTAATTACAGCTGGGAAGTTGCAGGTGCACATTGTGCTATTTCCCCAGAGAGACTTCGCCGCATCTCTCTGATGATGGGACTTTTGGGAGTCATAGTATGTTATTGTTGTATATTAGTTCAGAGGGAGATGTGTATTGTTTGTTCGTTTTTTCGCTGTGTATCGTTTTGCACAGTTGTTTTGATTTACAGGAGGAACAGAGCTGGTGGCCTACATCTTAAAGTATCATGAATAGGTTGAACCTTGTTTCTTATAATGTGCATGGCTTAAATCATCCCATTAAGAGGAAGAAAATATTGAGTCAGTTGAAGAAACTACAATGTGCAATTGCACTAATACAAGAAACTCACCTGAGTGTGATTGAACATAAAAAACTGAAAAGGGAATGGGTAAACCAAGTATTCTATGCTTCATATGGCAAGAAAAGGGGGGTGGCCATACTAATTAATAAATCCCTACCATTTTCCGCAGAGAAAGTGATTAAAGATGATATGGGAAGATACATCATGGTGGTTGGCACAATAGGAGATATGACTATTTCGATATTAAACATCTATGCCCCAAATGAAGAAAATGAATCATTTTTTAAAAACATAGCTAATATAGTTACCAGTAATGGTCAAGGGATGATAATTATGGGGGGGGGATTTCCATACCATACAGAATGGTAAATTAGACAGGCTGCCATCAGAGAGGGGACCTAATACAAAAAAATCCAGAGTACTAAATAATGTTATAAAAGAATTAGGCCTTATTGATCCATGGAGACATAATAATCCTAAAGGAAGGGATTTTAACTTCTATTCTAACCCACATGGTAGTTATTCGAGAATAGACTTTTTTTGTGTGTCAAAACAACAGATACACAAAGTCAGGAACTGCAGTATAGAGTCCATAACTTTAAGTGATCACGCCCCTGTCATACTATCTCTTGAGTTGGGCAGGGAATCCTTCTTTAGGTATTGGAGACTCAATGTGTCAATCCTATCAGATGAAAAGGTTGTCAAAGAACTAAAGCAAAATTTAAAGGAATACTTTCAAATAAATGACAATGGCGAGGTCTCACCATCAATTCTGTGGGAGGGAGGAAAAGCAGTCATAAGAGGAAAAATAATAGAAATAACATCCAGATTGAAAAAAGCCCGATTGGAACAGCAAGGAAAGTTAGAAAGCAAAATCCGAGAGTTGGAGTTAGAACATAAAAGGACATCTAACAACCCCATTCTCCTCGAATTAAAAAAAAATAGGCGTGATTTAGATGAACTTTTAACATATAAAGCAGAAGGAGCTCTTCGTTTTATAAATCAAAGATATTATGAGATGGGCAACAGGGCAAGCCGGTTACTGGCATTCCAACTGCGTAAAGCTCAAACAAACAGAATAGTCACAAAAATAAGACATCCCAGTTCCAATTTAATCATGGCTAAACCAACAGAGATAGCAGAGGCCTTTGCGGATTATTATAAAAACTTATATAGCGACTCAGAGTCTAATGTCATTGAGACCACAACACAAGAATTCTTTAAAAAACTACGTTTACCAGCATTAATGGCAGAAGAAGCATCTGAAATGATAAAACCAATTTCATCACAAGAAATAGACGACACTATAAAAACCCTTAAAAGTAACAAATCCCCAGGTACAGATGGCTTCCCAGGAGAATTTTATAAATGTTTTGCAGAAGAGATAACACCAGTATTATGTAAAGTTTTTAACTATGCTCTGTCAACAGGAAATCCCCCAGATACTTGGTCAGAAGCCATAATTTCCGTGCTACATAAGGAGGGCAAAGATCCGACTTCATGTGAGGGATATAGACCTATCAGCTTGCTTTGTAATGATTTAAAAGTATTAACAAACATACTAGCACAGAGAATGCAAAAACATATAACTAAATTAATCAAACCAGATCAAACAGGGTTTATCCCGGGGAGACAGGGGGCTAACAATATTAGGAGAACATTAAATCTTATATCATGTGCTAAAAACAACCTCCAACCTACCATGCTGCTTAGCCTAGATGCACAAAAGGCGTTTGACCGTGTGAAGTGGAACTTCTTATATCAAACATTGGAGGTTTTTGGGTTTCATGCAACGTTTATAGACTGGGTAAAAATGGTTTATAAAAATCCCAAATCGCGGATCAGAGTCAATGGCTGTTGCTCAGACTTTTTCTACCTCAAAAGAGGAGTCAGGCAAGGAGATTGTTTGAGTCCGCTGCTGTTTGCTGCAAGTATTGAACCGTTAGCAGAGTCAATAAGACAAAATAAAAACATAAAAGGAATAAAAGACGAAGGGGGCATAGAACAGATTTGCGGATGATTTATTACCATATGTAACGGAGCCCTCCACGTCTATACCGGCTCTACTAGATAACCTGAAAGAATATGGTGAAATATCAGGGTATTTGACAAATGAAGCCAAGTCAGTGGCTGTGATGCTCTCAGGAGAATGTCCAGTGGAACTTAAAGAAAAGGTCCATTTTAAATGGACCGAAAAAGGGTTTAGATACCTGGGTATAATTATCACTCCTGGTGCAGCACAGCTATTTGAAGCTAACTATGGGAAACTGATAACTGAGATAAAGGATGATTTGGCTAGATGGGAGATTTTACCATTGACTCTGGTGGGAAGAGTAGAAGCAGTAAGAATGAATATACTGCCAAGATTGTTGTTTTTGTTCCAGTCGTTGCCTATTGTGATTTCTGGAGCTTTTCTAAAAAAAATTGGACAAAATCATATCGAAATTCTTATGGCAAAATAAAATAGCGAGAATTAAATACAAGACGCTTCTCAGCAAAAAAGAGAAGGGAGGGTTGAACCTACCTAATTTAAGAAATTACTATTGGGCAGCACAACTCAGAGCCTTAATTATGTGGATCACTAAAGAGAAAGATTCGATGTGGGTGGAGATGGAGCAACATGCATGTCAAAATGTATCTTTAGAATCTCTCCCATTTTTAAACGAAGGGGCTCGGAAGAGACTCGGGTTGGGTAATGAGTGGATAAGGGGAACAATGAAAATTTGGTCAGCAGTACGAAAGTGGCTTAAACTGTCAAATTCTGTAGGCAGGGCTACTAAAATAGCAAAGAACCCAGATTTTGTACCATCTACCATGGACTCAGGATTTAACAAATGGGCTAACAAGGGGCTAATATATATTGATCAAATGTTTCAGGGACAAACAATGAAATCATTCACACAACTTCAAAAAGAATTTAATCTACCAGCTCATGACTTTTACAAATTCTTACAGCTAAGAGATTATCTACAGAAACACCAGGAATGGGAAAACATCTATAAGACTCCATCTAAATTAGAGGAAGTATTATGGTCATTCGCAGAGGACAAGTCAAAAAAAGGGGTTATATCAAAAATCTATAAAGCACTACAACACGAATCCGATGATAACAACTTGGATATCAAAGAAAAATGGGAACTGGAAGCAAATATCATAATATCAGAAGAAGAGTGGGAGGAAACATTTAAAGAGGGACATAAACTAACTAATAGCCCAACATGGAGGGAATTCGATTGGAAAGTGAAAATGCGGTACTTTTACACTCCGTTCATTACGTCGAAATATAGCAATACAACTGATCTATGCTGGAGGGAGTGTGGAGCAGTGGGTGATTCCACTCATATATTCTGGGATTGCCCAAAAATACAGGATTTCTGGAAGAATATTCAAAAGGAGATTAAACAGATTATGGGTATTAATTTTCCTCTGGAACCAACGCTTTACATTTTGGGTATAATTCCTGACAATATGACTGATAAGAGCTCTAAATATTTACTGAGAATCCTGCTGCTGATAGCAAAAAAGACAATAACAGCTTCCTGGTTGAAGCCACAGCCTCCAAGCATACCGCAATGGAGAGACAGGGTAAAAAATGTGTTTATCATGGAAAAAATCACAGCAAGGCTACAGTTGAAAACAGACTTGTTTGATAAAAGATGGTCATTATTAGTAAAGGCAATGCCAGAACTCTAGTCACCTCCAACTTTTTTTTTTTTTTTCTTCTTCTTTCTTTTTTTTTATTATAAGAGTGTATGTTCTTTCCTTTTTTTTTGTATGGTTGTTGTTCTCACCTGGAAAGGACTCGTACTCTGTATTGTTGTTTCTCTCACTTGTATAGTACTCGTACTTTGTATTGTTGTTTTTCTCACTTGTAAAGTACTCATTAACATGGAATGCTGGTCAGGGTTAATGGAACGAAGATGAGGATTGGATGGTCGGAAGTGTGACGTACGGGTACAAGAATAGTGAATGTTATCTGCAGAGATTGAGTTAACAGGAAAAAAAGAGGGAAAGGACATTTAAAGAACCTTAAGTTAGTATAACTGAATATAATATACACCTCCTCTGTGTTTGTTGAGTTTGTGTTTGTATGTACGTATATGTCAAATAAAAAATCAGTTCCAAAAAAAAAAAAAAAAAATGTAATAAATAACTGGTTAAAAAGAGCTAAAAACAGGGGCCCAAGCTAGAGGGTTAAAGTAGGTGGCTAAGGCTGGAAGCCAGTCTGATTAAAAGGGGTTGGGGTGGCAAAAACACAAAAGGGGGGGTTTGGGAGAAAAAAAAATAATTTTGCGGTGGATCATGTTGGTGCTTATTACAGGGCTACATGGGCCAATGATCCCCACCAAAGGGGGTTTGGATGGCATGATCCTACTCCCACCCCCAGCCCCCCTCTCACCTCCCTCCCATTGACTCCCATTATAAAAAACACCCAAAACCACACATTTTGATCCCACTGCCATTGCAGCAAAAAAACAATATTTCTTTGTTGTCAGGGGTTCCTTTGGTGTGAAAGAGGTCAAAAATTGTAATTAAGGGGCGCCAGCTCATATTCCACCGATGGACTCCTTCACTCACTGCACCTGCAGCTCTTCAAAGGTTTTCCCCCAATACCAGTGCCGGGGTAATCAAAACAAAGCTCCATTTTGTTTACAAAAATGCAGTGTAGAGTTGAAGTAGGTGAGTATAGAGCTCATTTTTCCCAAGACAGTCAGAGGAAAAGACAAAGAGAAATGGCAGAGCGAAAAAAGAAGAGACTGACCATCACTGAAGCCAGAGACATGATTTTGGAGGCCCTGGATTCAGACAAACTTCCACCTGAGACAGACCGCACCTCAGAGGGGGAGGAGGAGAAGAGTTGAACTACCAGCCTGTGGACTCTCATTTTCCCTTTATTTCTATGGCACACCTCTTTCAAAACAGAGAAACCACTGACAATAGAGAAATCATGTGCTTTTCTTCTTTTTTAGCATTAACAGTGGGATCAAAATGTGTGTTTTTTGGTATTTTTTATAATGGGAGTCAGTGGGAGGGAGGTGAGAGGGGGGCTTGGGGGTGGGAGTATGATTATGTCATCCAAATAAGACTTACTGGGGGTCACTGACACACCTAGCCTTGTGATTACCACCCAAGACATCTATTGCAAGAGAATTTCTGTGTCCTCTACCCCCCTTTCGTGTTTTTGCCCTCCAAAAAAACAGCATCACCATGTGTTCAAACTGGCCTGGAAGGGGTTAAAATCTTGAAACCCATCTCAAAAGTGATTTCCATGTTTAGTCAACCTAGCCCCGTATAGTTCATCACAAATATTTTGGGAATAATTGCTTAAAACAAATGGCGAAATGACACAGCCATAGGTGGACATTTTTGTCCACTTAGCCTATTGAAGGATCCTGGATGTCGTTGAAATACATTTTTGTATTATTTGTACTATTTCAAAACTTTTTTGCATTTATTTTTCCTTTCTAGGTCTCGGCTAAACCTGAAAGACACTTTTGCCATGGGTTTCAAGATTTTGACCCCTTCAGGCCAATTTGACAATAGAGAAATAACGTATGTTTACAAGCATAACAATTGGCCTGGAGGGGGTTAAATCTTGAAACCCATGTCAAAAGTGATTTCCATGTCGAGTCAAGACCAAGCCCTATATGGGTCACAAATATTTTGGGAATAATTGCTTAAAACAAATGGTTAAATGACGACATCCCTATAGGTGGACATTTTTGTCCACTACGAAAGATCATGGATGTCATATGACACGAAGGGTCATCCAAGGGTTAAACTTTGAGAGAGTGAAAAGTATTTGATACTCTTGTAACAAATAGTCTTGTAACAAACAAAGTAATTTCACCATTCATCTGATCCACGCAGTACCAGAACATACATTTGTAAAGGGGTAGTAAACTTTGACCTTTATTTAAAGTATAGTTTGACATTTTGATGTTAGAATGTTTCTTTAATCCCTGATTTTAAAAGTTTTTGTGGAATGTAGTTTTATGATGATTTTATCGATGGTTTTATTGGTTTGTAACATCCAGGAGGGTTAACCAAGCTCAATTAGTCTAGATATCCCTCATTTCTTATCAATCTGTGGTTCTTTTTGTATTCATAGACCACAATTTTATTCACATCTTTTATATACTTTAGCAGACCAGCTGTCCACTATGGAGGCCATGCTAACCAGGAGCCGCCAGACCACAATCTGCTCTCAGCTGGGGAGAGTCAAACTACGGCTGCTGTACAAGGCCAGCATCCATGGTTTCACTGGCGCAGCCTTCCACCAACAATGTGACCAGCGTGGTCCCACAGTGTCTGTGGGCTATAACACCTCCGGTTATGTGTTTGGAGGCTACACCCAACAACCCTTCACTCAGTCTGGACAGTACGTTCATGATGACCAGGCCTTTCTTTTCACCTTCAGTGGAGAAAGGCTCCTCAAATATCCAGTCACTGGCCCCGCTAATGCAGTGAGAATGATAGCCAACGCTGGTCCATATTTTGGAGAAGCATTGGTTCTTGTTAGTGGAAGCAAAGCAGTTGTCTATAGCAATCCAGGAAATTACTACAACTTCAATGCTGCAGAAATGCATGGCAACGACCTGAACCTGACTGAGTGTGAAGTCTATGAAGTCGAGGGTGAGTTCACTATTATTTGCCATATTTTAGCTTTGATGCTTTGCTGTGACAAATCCATATTTATTCTGATATATTTCATGATGTGTCTGTCTATATGTGCATCCCTACCAAATATGGCCACTAGTATTGGATTCCCTCATAGTATTATGTATAGTAATATGTTTAAATACTTCTTCTTTTTTTTTTTTTTTTAAATACAAAACCAAATAATCTAGTTAACAAACACCTATTTTGTCTCGAGGAGCAAACACTAATTAAAAGGGTGGGAGGGAGAGTTGAATCTTGTGTTTTATTTTATACAAAATCTAAGCCCTCCCCAGCTTATTAGTTATAAATATTGCTTCGGACCCTCCCTTGAAACAGCTAACCTCTCCCCCCATTGTCTCAAAGTAACATATTTATGCAAAACATAAATAGAAGGTGAGTATAAAACATAATTCATTCAAAAGGTGAAAGTTAAATAAATATAAATAAAGGCAAATATGAATCATAAAAAGACACATTAAAATGTGAATATCCCAGCCAGTCTTTATTCTTGAGCTGCGCCAAATTGTTTAATGTCTCCGTCACATGGCCAGGCTTAACTGCTGTTAAGGCTTGCTGACAGTGCTCCTACCTGTTTGATCTTTCACAAGCAAGGTGACACGAACCATTGTTACCATTTCATCTGAATATGCAGATAAGCACAGGTCACCTAGCTCTTTGCAATAAATATTACAAGAAAAGAACAAAGTTAAACAGAAAGCTGGATAAAGAAAAATGTTAAAAGACCCTCCTGCTGTCCCCAAAATTTTAGACCTCCCACCCTTCAACAAAAAGAAGTCATCCATGACCTTCCCCTTTTCTAAACCCCACACCCTAACAATTTGTTGTTCAGTCAGTCAGTCGGTTTGTATGGTTGTCACTCCTCATTCTTTGCCTCACTGTCCGTCACCACTGCTACTTTTAAACCTGCACTTTAATACTGCAGATCAGGTAGTGTTGAACTTTCATCGGGTGACATTTATGCACTGTTCAATGTGTGTGAGACTACTCAAACAGGCAATAAAGACGTTGATTATCAATGTCTTAAAATATACTGTATGATATTAATAACAGAAACAAGTTGTATGGTTGTTTTTTTAATCAAATTTGAAAGATCGTTGTTGTTTTTATAAAAGTTGTTTTTGCACTTCAACAGAAACCACAGAACTTGAGAGGCCATGGAGGACTATAAACTGGGAATCTCAGTAAGATGGATAAAGCCACCAACCCTCACATAATGCTGTTAACATGCTTTACTATTGGACAATATACTGTGTACTGTAGAACAAAATGGATATGTTTCACATACCATGACATATGATGATGCTATGCTTCACTGGACAAGCTATACCAGCTATTTTAGATTATAATAGACTTAGTGTCTATGGAAAATATTATGTGATCAAATTGTTTGCCATGCTCATTGTGCTATACAGTTTTAAATTGTACAGTTCTTGACCAACTGTCATAAATTTACCTGCAACCATGAAAGCATCAAAGAGGTAAATTGGCTGAACATAAAATGTCTTCTGAACAACCAGGATTAAACAGCTTTATCACGAGATGAAAACGTTTCTTTTCTTGTTTCTATAGGAACAAGAAGGAGCTGATGGAGAGTATTAAAATGTACAAACCCACAGTCAGCTCTGTGTCCCAGGCTCGGGTTCTGCTCATCGGACCAGTTGGAGCTGGAAAGTCCAGTTTCTTCAATTCTATCAACTCTGTATTCAGAGGCCACGTCACCAGTCAGGCCATCACTGGCTCCTCTACCACCAGCCTCACAACACAGGTTATTTCCTGCCTCTTAATGGTTTATATTTGTGGTGACTGGTTTCAAGATGAAAGTCCTGTCCCCATTGTGTTGCTCCATTTTGTTCTCTCTTTGTTCTCTACAGTTTCGCACCTTCTCAGTGAAAGCTGGGCGAGAGGGGAAACCTCTGCCAATCATCTTGTGTGATACCATGGGACTGGAGGAAAGCAGAGCGGCGGGGCTTGAGATCGATGACATCAGCAGCATCCTTAAAGGTCATCTGCCAGACCGTTATCAGGTGCAGCTTTTTGTTACATTGAACAGGATATTAAATGTGTGATTCATTGATTTGGCTGTAGTTCACTTAAACTGTCTGTCTTTCCCCACAACTGCATTACTCAGTTCAACCCCTCTGCTCCTCTGCATTCGGAGACCCACGGCTATCGCAAGTCTCCAAGGATCAAGGACAAGATCCACTGTGTGGTCTATGTCCTTGATGCCTGCAAGGTCTCAATCATGCCCACAAAACTGGAGGAGAAGCTGGATGCTGTCCGCAGAAAGGTCAACTTAATGGGTCAGTAAAAATGAGTCCCTCTTAATTATAATGAAGACATAGAGTATATATACAGCACACTCTCTCTGAATGTCAACATAGTACATTACAGTACATACTGTAGACAAACAAGGGGCCCCATAGGGTCACAGTGTAATTTAAATTAATTCAACATGTTGTTTTTAAATATATTCATTTTTTTTTTTATTTTCAATTTTATTTAGAAAGCCTAATATTACAAATCACAATTTGCCTCACTGTGCTTTACAGCATACGACATCCCTCTGTCCTTAGGACCCTTGCAGCAGATAAGGAAAAACTCCCCAAAAAAACCTTTAACAGAGAAAAAATGGTAGAAACTTCAGGAAGAGCAACTGAGGAGGGATCCCTGTTCCAGGATGGACAGACGTGCAATAGATGTTGTAAAGAAGAGATCAACATAATAAATTTGCAGTAATCCGTATGACACAATGAGAAATAAAGAGAGACCGAGCCAGAGAGAGATGCAGGGCAGACAGTAATGACAATAGCAACAGTAACATTAATTTAAGTAATAATATAATAAAAATAATAACGGTAATTGTGGTACAGAGAGGTATGACTAATAATAACAGCAGTAGTAGGAAGCATCAATCAGGACCACAGCAGCAGCACAACCACAACACACCATCCAGGTGTAGCTGTGATACGAGCAAGAAAGTGGAGCACAAAGGCTCCGAAGAAGTAGCCATGCAGTACGTCCGAGTTAGCGATATGCAGTAATAGGACATAAATGTTAGCAAGTGAAGAGGAACCAACTTTCTCGGTATATTATAGGAGGTCCCCCCGGAGACTAGGCCTATGTCAGTCGAACTGGTTCAAGATAAGCCTGAGCCAGCCCTAACTATAAGCTTTGTCAAAGAGGAAAGTCTTAAGTCTAGTCTTAAATGTGGAGACGGTGTCTGCCTCTCGGACTGAAACAAGAGGATGATTCCACAACCCTGCACTCTCAGAGTGTTCTGGTGGGATAATATGGCAGTATGAGCTCTCTAAGATATGACGGAGCCTGACCATTTAGAGCCTTGTAATATAAATTAGGAGAAGGGTTTTAAATTCAATTCTGGATTTCACAGGGAGCCAGTGCAGAGAAGCTAAAACAGGAGAAATATGATCTCATTTCTTAGTCCTTGTCAGTACATGTGCCGCCTCATTCTGAATTAGCTGGAGAGTTTTCAAAGACTTATTCGAGCTACCGGATAATAGGGAGTAAAGGGCCGTCCACACCAAGAACTATAACTATAAATATACAGTTTTAAAAATCGTTCTAAACTCAAGTGTTCGGTAGCGTCCACACTACAACTATAACGACAACGATAGTGGTGGACGATATCGTTTGGATCACTTTCAGAGCGATTTGATGAACGATAGAAACACTGACAGCCAATCAAAATCCATCCGAAATGACGTCAAGTATACCCACTAAGAAAGCTCCAGGACTTCCATATACCCACTTAAAAATGTGCAAAGATCTGTAACAATATATAGTTTTGTGACAGAACTTTAACTTCAGTGATTTTGTTTCGCAAATACCGGGTAAATAACTGCAATAAAATACATTTTGCAGGGGAATGCTTCTCCTCTTTTCCCCTCCATTCATAAAATTTACCCTGTGCGCTAGAGCCCTGCGTGGGACTGTTTTCTTCAACCCGCTCCTGCCCACTCCCGCTGAATTTATGACCATTACCACCCGCAATTTTATTTATTTTTCTACCTTTATATACTAATCAGGCAGTGATTGAAGTTAAGGCAAGCCCGGTGCCAGGATGAAGTTACTGAGGGGGGCAAATCTTTATTATGCAACATAGGTTCACACAGTGAGTTATAAAGAGCGTGCAGCCGTGCGTAATTGTCGCGCGTAATGACAGCTCGTCGCCGGTGAAACACAATAAACTGCACGTCTCCATTCATGTTTGTGTCATGACAGATGGAGCTGACAGACAGACAGACAGACAGACAGACAGGTGGAGCAAATTGTCTTTCTTTTTCTGTCTCGCAACATACAGCAATAACAGGTCATCAATATCCATTTTATCCATCACTCTGCTCCCCTGCTGACCGCACCGAGCAGTGTGTGTTTGTACACTAACCTAGCAACACAACGATATTGTTCATTGGTGTGGATTCTGCCATTGTTATCGTTATAGTTAACGTTACAGTTATCTTTATTGGTGTGGACGGCCCTTTACACTAATCCAGCCTATAGGTAACAAATGCAAGGAACAATTTTTTGGCATCTTTTTGGGACAGAATAGGCCTAATTTTTGTAATATTACACAGATGAAAGAATGCAGTCCGTAAAGTTAAAAGACAAATCTTCAAATATTACTCCGAGGTTTCTTACAGTAGAGCTAGACGCCAGAGCAATGCCATCCAGAGAAACTATATCATCAGATAAAGTGTTGAGTTGAACTTCCGTGAGACCCAAGAACTAGCAACAACACTAGCCATCAGCTAGTCTCGCGCAAAGTTGCCATGTAAACACAGCACGCCTGCAGAGCAGGCTAACTGACCACTGTGAGAAATTATGCTATAAAAGTGGAGTAAATTATGTCTTTTCAAGTCAATTTTACATGCCGTGGCTTCAGGGCACTTGGATTACGACGGACGAGCCGTTCTGACGTTTTTAAAATGCATCAGCGGAAATTTATTACATTTTCAATATGTTGGTTCCATGCACTTCAAGTGTAGCTGTCATTCTGGCTAACTGTTATTCTCCCATACCCCGAATGAGTTTTGTGGATTAAAAAAATACACTGGAATTCTTGTCGGCATGAGGGTCAGTAAGTACTGTCTGTATTTTCATTCTAAAGTGGCCATTTCCTTTAAAGCGAAAGGCTGGCTGGTAACAACTGTGAATATGACAAGAAATGGTGTGAGACCGGGTTTGGCAACAGGTCAGTAGCCTACGTGCTCCATTCTTTTAAAACGGGGCGTTGGTTAAATGGCCTGTTCAGTTGGTATTCGGATAACTGGGGCTTTACTGGTATAATGCAATAGCACCACCCAATGGTGAAACCCGTGTACAGGTTTACAAGAAAAAAATTACCCACTCTAAACGTTAAGAGATTTTTGTATACGAACTCACCCCTACTCTAAACCCTGACTGAAATTCCTCAAATAAATTATTATTGTGGAGAAAATCACAAAGCTGCTTTGAGACTACTTTCTCAAGGATCTTCAAAAAAGAAAGGGAAGATTAGATATTGGTCTATAGTTGGCTAACACCTCTGGATCCAGGGTGGGCTGTTTAGGAGAGGTTTAATTACAGCTACCTTAAAAGACTGTGGCACATAGCATGTTAATAAAGATGTATTGATCATGTCTAATAAGTGAGTGTTAACTAAAGGTAGGACTTCCTTAAGTAGCCTAGCATGTGTTATATGAGCAATATAACACAGCTGGCTAGCATTTACTTGATTAGTGAGTGAGCCAAATTAACACACAGCGGTAGCTCAGAAAACAACTCAGAAAATACACATCAGCCTCAGCAACTTAATGGAACCTAATATGGGCTTCATATAATATATATTTCTCATAAACAACCAGCAGATATATTCTTTAGGCAATTAGTAACTTACTTTCTTCACGAACGCATTCTGTGTGGATGAGAATTAGCCACAGTGCAGCATGTGCTCATTAACGCCACAAACACCCAGGATAAACATCACTAGGACCATAGACTAGGAGAACCCTACAACACACCTGAGCTGTCTTCTTCTTCTCCTTCTTCTTCTTCTTCTTCTTCTTCTTCTTCTTCATCTTCGTCTTTTGTTTTATGGCGGTTGGCAAACAACTTTTAGGTGCATTACCACCACCTTCTGTACTGGAGTGTGGCGCAGAATAGCTTACAGAGTTAAAAATGGCTGCAACTTCCCCTCCTTGGCCGCTGCCTCGAGCAATGTGGGTATTATTATGACTGGGAGGAGTGGATTCGTTTAGACTGACATATTCATCTTGACACAGCCAGGTTTCAGTGAGGCTGACTAAATCAATATGATTATCTGATATTAATGTTTACTAACACTGCTTTAGGTGAGAGACCTAATATTTTACAGTCCACATTTAATTCTCCTGTTTTGTCTTTCTGCACAGAAGAGATTAAAATTTTTATTGTTATTAGGTTGTTATGCACAACTCGTCTTTGTTTAATTTTAGATTTAAATAATTTAGGTGGTCGGGGGACAGACACCATTTGTATAACACTGTGGGTGGGTAACTGCACTAGAAGCTCAGAGAAGCTTATAAGACCATGACTCTGATTCCTGGTCTCAACTTTGGGTTGTCGGGGATTTTAATTTCTAATAAACTTGGCCAGGTTCCTAGAGATGAGAGCAGCTCCATCCAAAGTGGGATGAATGCCATCTCTCCTAATAAGAACAGGTTTTCCCCAGAAAGTCTGCCAATTATTTACGAAGCCCACATCATTTGTTTGACACCACCTGGACAACCAGCGATTGAATGATGACATGCGGCTAAACATCTTATCAGTGGTCAGATTTGGGAGGGGTCCAGAGAAAACTACAGAGTCCAACATAGTTTTTGCAAATGCACACACAGAGGCAACATTAATTTTAATGACTTCTGATTGGCGTAACCCGGTGTCATTACCACCGATGTGAAAACAATCTTAATATGTTTAGCCTTAGCCAGCAGTTTTAAATTTGATTAAATTGTTAATAGAGTTTTATTAATTAAAAGAAATAAAAGTTATGGCCAACACAGGAGATTACAGCTGTTGAAACTGCTGGTACTGATGTTGCAAACTTACTGTATCAGTGACACTGTAAACTACTTGTTAACAAGTAGTAAATGCAGTGTTTCTACTACCACTACTCTCAGCTGCAAGCTCGTGCTTGTAGTTTTTTCATTGGAGCTGTAGTTTGTTCTGTGGTCACAAAGTAATTGTTGTTTAAAGCTACAGTTGGTAACTTTTATGTAAACTGTGCAGAGTGTTAGTTCAGGCAGGACAGGATGTCAAGCTCAGCTCATATCCCAGCTACATCAGCTGATCTCAAACAGCCCAATGAACTGATTGATCAGCTGATTGATGGAAGGGAGTCAGCTGATAGATTACATGATTCCTTTCTATGCAACCAATTGGTTATTGTCATTGTCAATTCAGGGCGTCCTATTTAAACTGCTCTGGCCTGCCTACTGTTGCTGCTTCCTCTGCAAGCTGCTTTGCAACCTGCCTCCACCCCAGCTCTGACTTATCAATGTCATTAATGTTTGTCATTGATTCTGCTCTGTTCTGTTCCTGGGGGGTCTTTGCTGCTGCTCTCCCTGTGGTAGGTTTTCCATGTAGGCGAATGGAAGGGCAGGGAGGTGTGCTCTCTCTGCCTTATGCTTTCCACGTAGGCGCGTGGAAGAGGCTTTCTGCGTAGGCCGGTGAAAGAATTGTGGCACACCCAAAACAGCCACTAATCTAAACTAAACTCTCACTAATGTCAGTAACTCAGTGAACTGCAATCAAACTGTAAAGCTAGGCTGCGCTGATCAGATATGTATCAAAATTCTGACTCAGATGGGTTCAGAAACATTTTAGTGTACTGTGCAGCTGTCAAATTAGAAAGTTTTTGATCTGGCTGCCATGTTGGATACAGATAAACAGTACCAAGCACCTCCCACCCAGTCATTTTACAGCTAAGCAGAACACTAAAATATGTTTCAGTAACAGAATCTTGATTCATATTTCATCAGCGCTGCCTAGTTTGACAATTTGACCTCAGTTCACAAACAGTGACTGGCATAACTGACAGCTGCATTAGAGACTTCTTGGCTCTCATTGGTTGTTTCTGTTCACATGCAGTAAGGCCTTTAGAAACGCTACTTAAGGGATAATGTATACACTATACATTATCCCGCTTAGAACATGGCTTACTCCCAAAACATTAAGTGATGTGATACAAAATAATGATAAAGCATGTTTTATTGATTCAAAATTCGCAAAAAGAAATGTGTCTGTACTCTGTATGCATGGCAACGGCAGCCTAATGATAATTAATATTGAATTCACCCCTCCCTAAGGCCCGCCCCTCTTAGTTACTGTTGCTAAGTCCGACAAACTTTCGGTTTTGGAGCTAGACTGGCGTGGCTCTCCCACTGTCACTAACTGCACTCCCTGGAGAAATACTCTCAAATTTCTACACATATGCATTTGAAGGATATATTCAGGATGTCAGACTGACGCAGCAACGAAATCAAGGTAACACAGTGTGTGCAGATGAACAGTGTTTAGCTTCACCTCCGTGCTGCTCCCAGCACCCAGACTGGCAGCTGTTGGGGGGCTGCGGAAGAAGTCAAACAACGTTCATCTGCGCACAATGCGTTGACACACAGCTGGTTGAATATGAGCAAAGCTTCCCTGCTTCCCTTCACTGGTTCCTGTACAGCAGGGTCGGCCTTTTTTCACTGATATAATCATTAAAAAGCAACAGCAGCATGTGTATAGGTTCAGTAGGTACATTTCCTTTTCCACTCCGATCCTATTTGGCCTGTGTGGACTAACGTTAACTGATTTTGATGCTCCTCAGTCTAAGGCCGTTGCTATGGCGTCCCTAGTCTCGCCACCAGACAATCAGAGATCTCTGCCTTCTGATAGTCTGGGGACACTCCTTTCTAAAGTGTGTTTAATACACTGGCAAAAACCGGCAACAAAGCAACGCCTCGTGCATTTTTGAAAAGGACACGGCCTCCCGGAAATGTGCGCTCCCCCTTTTCTCATCCGCAAGGAAACAACAACACACAGAGAGCTTGAAAATGGATGCCGAGAGATTTAACTCCGTTTTTTCAAACGTGTTACAACATGATTGAGCTAACTGGAGGAGTTTCATGTCATATCCGACAACGGGAGGCTTTTAACAGATGACGTCCTGATGTTAGCTTTGCTGCTACTGTTAGCTGTCCCTGTCAGCTGCAGCCACTGATGCTTTCTAGACATCGTGATTTCCCAAAACTGAATAAATACCACACATAGCAACACAAAACTGCTTTGCTAGCTCAATCATGTTGGAACTAAGATATCCGCTGGAAAAGATTTTTTTTTTCACGGACCGTTTAATGAGTTATTACCTATTACAGACACCACTAACGGCTAACAGGGCTAACAGCTAACGGTTAGCCCAGCTAATCTACGATAACCATGTTATTAATTCCAAAACGTGCACACAGAAATAGTAATCTTTGTTCAATCATTGTGTTTATAGACTTTACAAACATCAGATTAGTCTAAAAGGTGATATAGTGACGTGAAAAATGTGAGATAGCCTATATACTATATACATATAGCTAAACTCTGCTGGTTTTCTACCCGGAAGTATTTGTGAACAACAAGGAGATTCCCTCTATAGTCCGGCCGGACAGATGAGTCATGGCCTTGTAAGAGATTATGTTTGTTTCTTTTAGTTGGCGAGAATGTGTCGCCGCAAACACGACAAACATCCACTAACTTTGACGGCGTTTTATGCGAGCGCAGCTTAACCAGTTTGTACCGCTACACATACTAGTCGGACTATGGGTGCGTTCCAGGCAGGCTTTTGAACTTGTAAGTCACGACTTCTAGTCACGAGTTGTGACTTTGTAGCGTTCCAGGAAAGTTACGGCAAACTGCCAGTTACTTCCTGTTGAACATGACGAACCGTTTGTTTGTGCTTCCCCACTATTGCTATCGCCTAAAGTGCCTGCTCCTTGCTCATTTGAGTGAAACGGAGGAGGAGAAACGGCGCATAGGGTCACAGATGCTATGATAGGCTACTTTGTATTTTATGTTATGTGTGTTTGGAAACGTGCTTTTGTACTGATTTATTCTTGCACTAGAAACCAGCTGTTAGAGCGGCTGCCAATAATGCGTTAACATTAGGGTTATTTTATGTCTATTTCTCACCATGTATCACCTGCATCAACACCGCATCTATAGGGCTGCCATTGTTGTTTAGAGGAGTAAGGTAATTGGTTTAGAGAGCTGTGTGACATCAGAAACCGTAACTGGGATTACATCGATCTGGTACTAGTTCACGGGTGGGAAGTTACGGGTTTGACTGCCCTTCCAGTGCCCTTTCACGGGTTACAGGTTGTGAAAACACGAGTTACGGGTTGCCTGGAACGCACCATATGTTTATGAGCACAAGAGTTCAGCGAGCCACGAAGGACCGCCCGGAGGATTTACCATTGGGTCTGCAACATAGGGAGTTTTTTTAATCTCTGAAATTGTATCTGCCCATCTAAACACAAAATCAGGGAGAAAGTCATCAGTCTTTAGTTAAGCAAAGCATCTAAAGACTGACTTGTGAGTCTATGGCGTCCCTAGCAACGGAGCAGCAGAGCAGCGGTGATACCTCAAGAAATAAACACCGCAGAATTTTGTTGATTGACCAATCAGAATCAAGTATTTAAGAGTGCCATGTTCTAAATGGCAATAGAGTATAGGCAGAGGAATATGATTTTTGTGACATATTATGTCTCCTTTAGCGCTGCTGTGCATACAGTGACATTTTCAGCAAATATGAGAAAAGGTTGTTCTTTTTTGTTTTTTTTTCTAAAAGTAATAAACTATAGTTTTAATTTTAGAATCAATCATGAAAGTTCCAACTTCTTCAAAATCTGCTGAAGTGCGAAATGTATGCACTGTGTAGTGTCCTCAAACATTTTCCAAATGGAGCAGGAACAGGAGTGTCCATGGCATGTACACTACATTCCTCTCACAATCCACAACAAAATCCGAAATAATTTTTATTTCATGTATTTATTGAATGTGAAATCCAGTCGTGTGACAATGCAAAAAGGCAATTAGTTAGTGATTTCAATTTATTGCTTACTGAAGAGTTAATGACTCTACCCATTTCGAAAGTTATCACTCAGTTAAATGGTGTAATCAGCCTCATAGATATGGGTCAGCAGGTTCCTGCTTCACACACTAGTAGGTTAAGAAACCATTATCAGCCTGTTAAATGCCTGTTGCCAATGGGAGCAGTTTTTTAGGTTTCACTTTAACTTTTATGAGGTTTAGGTGCCTGTACTACATAGTTATGTTTACAAAGAAAAATCATGGTTTCACTTAAAATATGTCACGTAGTTAAAGTAACTCAGTGTTGACTTTTGGTTTCATACAGGACACAAACCCTGGTCACCTGAGTGAAAGTCCTGTGTTTGTTTGACACCTCGACACGCAGACAGTCTCACTCTTCATACAAACATCACCTCACTAACATTACCATTACATCACCTGACCTCCTTCATAGCTGCGAAACAATAAACATAGATAAATTATGTGTTGATAACTGCATTCTGAACCTACTAGTCAATGTAGCAGTAACCTACATCTATGAAAAGTTAGTTCAAGAAATACATCTATTTTAGAACTGCCCTTAAGTTATAGAGGAGGCATTTAAATTACAGCACAGATATTTTAGAATATTTTGGAAGAGTTACGTCAATATTTACAGCCTGATACCTGAAGAGCTAGTGTTTTTAAAATGTTCTTTCTGCTCTGGTTTTCAGGAATTCCCCAGCTGGTCCTGCTCACTAAAGTAGATGAAGCCTGCCCTTTGGTGAAAGAGGATGTGAAAAACATTTACAAGAGTGGCTACATCAAGGAAATAGTGAGGATTTCATATATGAAAGGATTTGATGATTTTATACAGAAGAAGAAAATGCAGCAGGGTTTGTTGTACTGTAGAGTTGTGGTGTGTGTTTATTTATAAGTCAATGGAAAGATTTAAGATGACTGCGAGTCCTTCACACCGTAGTGTTGCATCAGAAACTTAGAAGCCCTAAAATTATTTGGTAAACCAGACTCACATCAAGTACTTGAGTAACAATACATGAGTGAGGTGGCAGGTAATAAAACCAATATGTACAATATTTATGAGACATTTGACTTAGAGTTTTTCCTGAATTTCACAAAGTTTGACACAAGGTCTTTAGAAAATGAATTAACCTCTCTCATGTAAATGTTTTGTGATCCAGATGCAGGAGGTCAGCGCTCGGCTTGGTGTGCCGGTGTCTTGTGTTGTGCCAGTGAAGAACTACTTCGAGGAGCTGGACTTGGACCTGGGCTGCGACATCCTGCTTCTCAGCGCTGTCATGCAGATGCTTCGCTTCGCAGACAATTACTTTGATGAGATCAGTGACCAACTCAGCAACACCGAAGTCAAAGAATAGGAAGTACCTGTGCAGCAGATGTTAATATCTTGTCCAACTGTAATGAAATGTCCATCACAATAATCCATCCATTTACCTGCAGGTGATGCTGCATTGAGGAGTTCACTGTGAATTTCCTCCTTTGAGTTTTATGAGCACCCCTTGGAATGCTGGGAGATGTAGTGCCTCCAGTACAACCTCGAACTTTGCAGCACCTCTTTACATTGCTAAAAATGTTATTATATAAGATATATGTTATATATTTTGTATTATTATTTTTACATTGGAGGTTTATATGCTGTAATTTATTTAATATAACTGTGAAATATATGTTATATATAATATAACATTATGAGCAACAGTTATTGTCACAGCGTCGGCTGATTTACTGGGACATTTCTTCACAAGTTTGACAAGCTAAGACATTATCAGATATTACTGCAAATATGAAAATGTATTTATTGCATCATGATGTTATTCACCTTTGCGTTATCATCCTTGCATCATGTTATTGAAGCTGGAGTCACAGTCAGCCGGTTCAGAGCAGTTTATCAGAGCTCATCTGCATTGCTTCCTGAAGATTTAATTCACTTGTAGTTAATAGTTATACTCTCTGCATTTTGGTGTTTTGACATACGGTAACTTTTCATGGTACTTTTTTTGTAATCAAGAAAACAACTTTCTAGTTTCAAAGTTACTTCTTTTGCAGATGTAACCATGTGCTTCGAGTTGTAAACACAATCACTGATATTCAAAGCTCTTGCTTTCCAGACTGGATGTGGTGGGCAATTTGGAAACTTATAAAATCTTCCTATGATTTAGACCATTATTCATTTTCTGTAACGGCTTATCCTCTTTGGGGTCACTGGGGGGCTGGAGCCTATCCCAGCTAACACTGGGCAAGAGGCAGGGTACACCCTGGACAGGTCACCAGACTATCACAGGGCTGACACAGAGAGACAGACAACAATTTACACTCACGCCAACGGCCAATTTAGAGTCACCAGTTAACCTGCATGTCTTTGGACTGTGGGAGGAAGCTGGAGAAAACCCACGCTGACATGGGGAGAACATGCAAACTCTGCACAGAAGGGCTCCCCCACCCTTGGTTAAAACCAACCTGTTCTGCAGCACTAAAATCACACCTCAACACAAAATAAAAACAGAAACAAGACAACAAAACAAACAGCTATATTACAGAGCAGAAGACTTAACTGGATTGAGAGAGAAGGTGTATCGGATTTGAATCAGTGGGTGCAGGTATGTCCTTTAACCAAATAATCATTACATTTATGTTTGAAATGTGTAATAAAGGTTATTGTTGAAATGTAACATGGGATCTCACTCTAGGTTTTATTAAAAGTGTAAAAAGAAGAAAAAGTACTCTGTCTTGTGTTGTGACACCAAAGTAAAGCACTTAATAATGGATAGGACTTATTGTTTTTGATCTGAAAGCAAAATTTAATGGCTAGATTATTCATGTAGTTCCCAAACGCCAGGGTGTAGGAAGGTGAGTGAAGTGGTGAGTCTGAGGGGGAAAGATGTCATGACTCTCTTTGGCTCTGTTAAGTCTTTTAATTCATTGGTGTCATTTGTGGGGAGGGACCAAATTAGGAGACAGAATAATGTTGAAAGGATGATTGCATGTAGCTTACACTCACACTCACCACCTACTTTTGCATCATTGCAATAAACTGAATTGAGTCATAAAGTGGCAGGTGTCCTCTCACTGACAAAAATCATCAGGAAAAAATGAATAAATAAAAACAAAGCGTGCTCAGGATTAAAAAAAATACACATCTTAAAGCTGAATCTGAAATTATTTTAAAGTAACTTGAAAATAGTGCTTAAATATAATGGGAAGCTGAGACTCCTGAGTGCAGGCTTCACTACTGTGTGTAATAATGAGGCCGCTTAATTCTTTATAATGAGTTTCAAATGAACAGCCTAATTTATGGACTGTGCACATACATCATTTAACACCGTGATTTTCCTTTTCATGAGGTAATGCTGCCCTGCTGTTATATCATCATATCCTGTTGATGGGAAAACGAAACTTAAAAGTTGTGTTAGTCAAAGCAGCAAAAATGTGCCTTTGACTTCCAGTGAGCACCTTCAAAATAAAATGATTATTCATGTGTTTTAATAGGGAACAAAAGTACTGTGCGCTCACACACGCACACAAAATGAGTGGGAATGCAATATTGTCATGCTGTTAATAAATGGGCCATGAGGGTAAGACTCCCCCATTGTAGTAAAAAGGATTAGACTGTCAGTAAGAAAATAAATAATACTGCTTTCTTCCTAAAGACAAAACAAACCAGTGTCAACAGGCAGTGGTGCTCAGTGGGTACATCTTGGAAAACACACACCAAACAAACACTAGTTGTCTAACAAGATTTTAAAGTCTATCCTTTGACACACAGGAAGCCAGTGCAGTGACTTAAGCACTGGTGAAATGTGCTCCACTCTCTTGGTGTTGGTGAGGACTCTGGCAGCAGCGTTCTGGACGAGCTGTATGTGTGAGCAGTTTAATAACCTTATAAAATCAGATACAAAAAAACAAAAACAAGAGTGTGTAGGATTCTTGTCATTCAGCATTTAATATCTCTGGATCAGAGGGGTCAAACACACGGCCCGGGGGCCAGAACTGGCCCACCAAAGGGTCCAATCCGGCCCTCTAGATGACTTTGCACACAGAATCTGTGCCAGACTTAAAGCAATATTAGTGGAGCCCTGCTGCTGCTGCTGCGAAACTTCAGATTGTAAATGGTTTGTAAGGCAGCTTAAACAGCTTCTTCAATAGCTTCCACGTTGGTGGAAAATTATGAAAACAATGCACATGTAACTGACTGAATGTGGAAAAACCGAGACATACTGTTCAACTTCCACAAATTTTTCTTAAGAAATCGTGGGCTTCCTATCTTTTCTTTTTCTTCCTTTTGTTGTTTATAATCGGATGAACATTTGCAGAATGTACTTTACACTAAAAAATGGAAAAACTTAAAGGGGTTGTAATTTATAGGTTATTATGCAATAGTTTTACCGGTCTGGCCCACTTGAGATCAAAGTGGGCTTTATGTCGCCCGTGAGCTAAAATGAGTTTGACACTCCTGCTCTATAGGCTTGCTTTTGCCTCTTTTATTTTGAAGGCGACGCCCTAGTACTTCCGGTCTCAGTCAGGCTGAATACGTGTCCTGCATCACTTGACACCAGCCGATGCTTTGCGCACCTTCATCTTCCTGGAAAGTGATTCAGCTGCTTTTTCCTGACTTTGTCCATATAAGGAGGTAAAACTAAAATATTCGTCTTTAATATCTTTTATAAAACTAAAATATGAAGGTGCTGAGTCCTGGAACAGTTATGATGTGATTCAGGTTACGTATAGTTCAGGGCTGATATGTCAGTTTGCACAGCTGATACAGATGTGCTGCAGGGCTGCATCTGAAACTGACGACTGTTTGGTTGTCAAGTTTAATCTAGATTCTCTCTTTAGTTTCGGCGCGTTTATAATAAGCAACTGCAAGTAACGTGATGACTGTTTAAATTAGACACTATTTTATAAGAGTACTCGTGCATAAATTGTCCACTGCGTTTTACTTAATTAAGTGTTTTGTTATGGGCAAAACACAACTAATTCAGTGCACAAACAAATCTTAATACTCAACTGACTGAAGTGCATTTTAGCAGTGATGTGTGATGTAAGTACTGCAGTGCATGAGTTAACTACATAGTCAGTGATCACATATCTTTACAGAATTATTGGAATCATAAAAGTGATTTGTTATTTCTACCACTAGACTTAATACACTTTGCTGCTGACCATCAAACAATATAGGGTCATATATTTTATATTCACTCACCGGCCACTTTATTAGGTTCACCTGTTTCACTGCTTGTTAATACAAATAGCTAATCAGCCAATCATGTGGCAGCACCTCAATGCATACAGGCATGTAGACATGGACGAGATGACCCGCTGAAGTTCAAACTGAGAATCAGCATCGGGAAGAAAGGTGATTTGTGACTTTGAATGTGACATGATTGTTGGTGCCAAAATATTTCAGAAGCTGCTCAACTTCTGGGATTTTCACACACAATCATCTCTAGGGTTTACAGAGGATGGTCCGAGAATGGAAAATATCCAATGAGCGGCAGTTCTCTGGGCCAAAATGTCTTGTTGATGCCAGAGGTCAGAGGTCTGCAGAAAACGATCTCTGAATGAACAACACATTGAACCTTGAAGCAGATGGGCTACAGCAGCAGAAGACCACACCGGGTGCCACTCCTGTCAGATAACAACAGGAAACTGAGGCTACAGTTCACACAGACTCACCAAAATTACTTTAAACTTTACTTTATTATAAAACTGGACAATAGAAGACTGGAAAATGCTGCCTGGTCTGATGAGTCTCGATTCCTGCTGCCACATTCAGATGGTAGGGTCAGAATTTGGTGTAAACAACATGAAAGCATGGATCCATCCTGCCTTGTATCAGCGGTTCAGGCTGCTGCTGGTGGTGTAATGGTGTGGGGGATATTTTCTCGGCACACTTTGGGCCCCTTAGCACCAACTGAGCATGGTTTAAACACCACAGCCAACCTGAGTATTGTTGCTGAGCGTGTCCATCCCTTTATGACCACAGTGTACCCATCTTCTGATGGCTACTTCCAGCAGGATAACACACCATGTCACAAAGCTCAAATCAGCTCAAACTGGTTTCTTGAACATGACAATGAGTTCACTGTACTCCAATGGCCTCCACAGTCACCAGATCTCAATCCAGTAGAGCACCTCTGGAATGTGGTGGAACAGGAGATTCACATCATGGGTGTGCAGACGACAAATCTCCAGCGTCTGTGTGATGCTATCATGTCAATATGGACCAAAATCTCTGAGGAATGTTCCCAGCACCTTGTTGAATCTATGACATCAAGAATTAAAAGAGGGTCCAACCCAGTACTGGCAAGGTGTACCTAATAAAGTGGTCGGTGAGTGTCAATATATGATTTATTATGTGCTCCAAAGCCAGGTTCAAATGCCAGGTACATCTTACTTATACCTTTCAGTATCTCAACTTGGAACCTGAATCATACTAAATGAGTCCACTTTACCTCAATGGGTGATTAGCATTCATCTTTAATGCAGCTGTTTATGTTTTGTGTTCAGACACTTTAAAGGCTCCAGACCATCACAAGCTTCAGCTGAACAACCATCTACCATGGACTCCATGCTAACCAAGAGCCAGCAGAAAACAATCTGCTCCCAGCTGGGAAGTGTCAAACTACGGCTGCTGTACAAGGCCAGCATCCATGGTTTCACCGGCCCGGCCTTCCATCAGCGATGTGACAACCGCTGTCCCACAGTGTCTGTGGGCTATAACGCCTCCGGTTATGTGTTTGGAGGCTACACCCAACAACCCTTCGCTCAGTCTGGACAGTACGCTAATGACGACCAGGCCTTTCTTTTCACCTTCAGAGGAGAAAGGCTCGTCAAATATCCAGTCACCAGTCCTGTTTATGCAGTGAAAATGATAGCCAACTCTGGTCCATATTTTGGAGAAGCGCTGGTTCTTGTTAATGGAAACAAAGCGGTTGTCTATAGCAGTCCAGGAAATTACTACAACTTCAATGCTGCAGAAATGCATGGCAACGACCTGAACCTGACTGAGTGTGAAGTCTATGAAGTCGAGGGTGAGTTCTCTCCAACAGGCAAATACTGATTTTTAGCATGTTTCAAACAGATTGTATCTTCCATCAAGCACAAGGCATGCCTCATCATTGCTGCTCCTGTCACAGTCCTGCAACTGACTGAGCACTGAGTCCATTAACAAGAGCATTCATCTTTTCCTGTTTTCATAAACAGTGAAAGGGATAGGGATGCTTTTTTTTTTAGATATGATAATTTATTCGCTTTAATTTGTTGTTCATAACTTCAACATTTTTGAAAAAGCTGTTTTTGCTCTTCAACAGAGATCCCAGAATTCGAGAAGCCATGGAGGCCGGTGGTGTGGGAAAATGAGTAATCTGCACAGTGCTCCACTTTTCATCATATAAATGCTACTACTGTACTGTTCTTTAATATGTCACAGTGTACTGCACCGTGTCGTGCTATTCAAAAAGACCTGAGGAAATTATGATTGATTTCTCAGGAAGAGGACGGAGCTGATGGACGGCATTAAGCTCTACTGCCCCATGGTCAACTCTGTGTCTCAGGTTCGGGTTCTGCTCATCGGACCAGTTGGAGCTGGAAAGTCCAGCTTCTTCAATTCTATCAACTCTGTGTTTAGAGGCCATGTCAGCAACCAGGCCATCGCTGGCAGCTCGACCACCAGCCTCACTACGCAGGTTAGTTGGAGTCCTAGCTGGAGCAATCAGTGCATCGACCTCTTTACAGTTATGTCATTGTAAATGATCTGTTTTTTAACCCCTGTTCATCCAAAAAATAAGCAACAATAAGACTGGTCCTTTAAAGCACAGCTGTGCCTACGTGCCACCTCACAAAGCTGCTGGCACGGCTGTAGACTTGTTAAGGCAGATCTTTAATCTGGCCGGGGATCTGCCCAAAACAAAGAAATGGAGGAAACGTTGGTGGTGTTTGCTCAGCCTGTTTCACCACCATTAAGTATCACAGGTACAGTCTTGAGTGCTAATGACAAAGCTAATAGCTGCACTTACTCAGTGTCAACAGCTGTCTTTGTGGTTGCCAGTCATGTACACTTTGCCAGTCCTGCGAGCTTTTTAAAAAAGGCGGAGTGAGTGAAGTGAATCATGAATAATTATCACCATCCATTACCTCTCGACAGTTTCGCACCTACTCAGTGAAAGCTGGACGAGGAGGAAAACCTCTGCCAATCATCCTGTGTGATACCATGGGACTGGAGGAAAACACAGGGGCGGGGCTTGACACTGATGACATCATCAGCATCCTCAAAGGTCATCTGCCAAACAGTTATCAGGTAGATCTTATCGTTACATTAAGCAGGACAATAAGAACATGAAGCTGCACTGATTTGGTTGTAGTTTTGTTCTGTAACTCAAACTGTCTTTTTCTGTGCACCTGTATGACTCAGTTCAACCCCTCTGCTCCTCTGCATCACGAAGCCAGCGGCTATCAGAAGTCTCCAGGCCTCAAGGACAAGATCCACTGCGTTGCTTACGTCATCGATGCCTGCAAGGTCTCCATCATGCCCGAAAAACTGGAGCACAAATTGGAAACTATCCGCAGAAAGGTCAACTTAATGGGTCAGTAAAAATGAGTCCCACATGATAGTAGTGGTATTACTGCATCACCAGACCTAAAATGTGATCTGATAAGAGTCATGAACTATGCAAAAAGTAACTCATTTTGTTCATGTAACAGTATAAATTCATGTTTATGGCACATGTACGATACAAATACTCCACTCCACCAGGCCTACCCTTCCATCATTACGTCGATTTTAGGTCGAAGAGATCAGATACTGAGTGAGAGGTGCCCAAACCTTATCAAAATATGGAAGTTGGTCCAAGAGTAAGAGTGTATCTTATTCTTTCTAGGTGAAGTGTGTTTGTAAGGTCACTCAGCCACATATTTGCAGTGGGGACGTCTTTCTTTTTCCAGTGCATAAGGAGCAGTTTCTTTGCAATTATGAGACTATAGGATAGGACACTGGTGCGTGTTGCTTAATATCCTGACATCATCAGACATTCCTAGAATAATAATGAGAGGTTCAGGTTCTAGCGGGATTTGAGGTATTCTAGATATTAGTTTGAAAATGGTGATCCAGTAGGTCTTAACTTAGGACACAGAGCAAAACTGTGGAGTAGAGTATCACTTGTTTAAAGGCATCTGTCACAAGTAGGAGGAATTTCGGGGTATATTGTATGTAATCTCTTCTTGGAGTAATGAAGACAGTGTAGAATTTTAAACTGGATTAAACAGTGCCTTGCTAGAACAGTGATGGACGTGCTCTGGGCTCTCCTTCCACAAGGTGTCAGAGATCTAACCCCTCGCATTTAGTTTTTACTACAGTGTGATCAATTGGGCTGACAGATTGTAAGGTGTCACACATATAAGATATTAATTTTCCTGGGTCTGATGTGGATTGAAGGCATCTGTCAAGACTGGAGCCTCTAAAAGTCTCAAACTTTTGCAGGTATTTCCTAACGTAGTCTTTTATTTGCAAGTATCTAAAGAAGTGACTTCCTGGTAGTTTATATTTACTCTGTATCTGAGCAAAAGAGGCAAAGGTGCCCTCAGTGTACAGGTCTCCTGTAGTGTGGATACCTGCCTTTTTTCCAGATTGTAAAAGCAGTATGTAGATTTCTAGATTCGTAAGACGCCACCATGTTTACTGGTTGTTGTTTTATTGTGGATTTTTGTATTATATGGTGCATTTTAAATGTGTTGTGATTGGCCGCTACCTTGGCCAGGTCTCTCTTGTTAGAGATTTTCAGTCTCAATGGGACTTCCTGGTTAAATAAAGGTTAAGTAAAAAAAAAAAAAAAAAAAAGACAGATAAAAGGGTAAAAACCAAAAGAGAGAGAAAAGAAGAGAAAAATAAATAGATTTTTTTTTTTTTTTTTTTACAAAAATAATAAAAGGGGGGTGGGGGCATTTTCCTCATGTTAACTGACAAAGCAGGGCTCCACCTTCTCAAGAATTTCTTCCTATGGAGTCTCAAGTTGCGTGTTATTTCCTCCATATTATTACTATTACTATTATTATTACTAATCACAAGTGCTCTACCCATGACTGAAATATTGACAGTGGGTTTTAACTGATTTAAAATAATTTTCTCAATGGCTGCCAGTAGGGGAATTCAAAGAAGAAGAAAATACATTTTTATTATAATTATTATAATTTTTCTCTTTTCGTTTTTTTCCATTAATCCGTAGTTAATGGAGAGAGTGTACATTGTATTGTCGGACTATAGAAACTTTAATGGAACAGGAACATAGTAACTATACAAACTAGTAGCTTCACTAAACTACAGTGCAGTACAGTGGACACACAGACTAGAATTTGAACTTTTTTTTTTTTGTTTATTTCCAGGGATTCCTCAGCTGGTCCTGATGACTAAAGTGGATGAAGCCTGTCCCTTTGTTTCACAGGACATTAGGAACATTTATAGGAGCGGCTACATCGAGGAACTGGTGAGAACAACTTTAAATTGTTGGATTTTATTCAAACAAAGAAAATTTAGAATTTTTGATGCTTAGTTGTGGCCTTTATGGAAGGATATAAGCCACATGAACATGACATCTGAATTTCAGTTAACTTAGTTTCGTCGTATTATTCAGTTTTCTTATCATGTGTACAGTAACGCCTCAGGTATACAATAACGTTCTTGTTGAATTGTAATGTGGGGTTGTCACCTACAGAAATACACAAATGTAACACCAGAGATGGACCAAAGAAAAAAAAAACTGACTTAAATTACTTCATTTTTTTGTCTCGTGGTGTTAAAAAGTATAAACTACCTTCTTTGTGTTGCTTCTGTGATCCAGATGCAGGAGGTCAGCGCTCGGCTTGGTGTGCCGATGTCCTGCGTCATTCCGGTGAAGAACTACAGCAAAGAGTTGGAGCTGGACCTGCACTGTGACATCCTGCTGCTCACCGCCATCATCCAGATGCTTCGCGCTGCTGACAGTTACTTTGATGACCTCAGTGAACGATTCAGCAACATTGAAACCAAAGAATAGTAAGAAGAAGCACAGCAGATGTTTATAAAATGTTCCTCAAAATGACCCACCGTCCAGCAGGTCAGATCCAAGATGGAAGCCGTGTGACAGGTGGTTGACATTTAAAAACAGGTACAAACAGTGTATGTCTCATTTTTTATTACCTGAATCAGTTTTATTGTTGTTTTATATGTAACTGCCACACAAGGTGTCTTTGGGCCTTTCTCTACTAATCAAGCTTTTCCTGCCACATTAGTGCATGTATGGAAAGTTTATACAACTGATTACATATATCCAAATCTGATTTAACTGAAACTGACACTTTATAATATTGTAAAGAATTATACAAAGCAGTTCGTATTGACAGTATTGTTTGAAAGTTTGGATTTTCTGCCACAAAAGCTCGACTGGCTACAGTCAGAGGAATACTCTGTGTGTTTAAATGGTCTTTTCTTTATGCTTTTAGGTTGTAGAAAGTCATCTTTACAAATACATGTTATCTGTATGTACAGTCATTTAAAGCTAGTTCAGCTTACCCAGGATATATTTTCGTTACCTGGCTTGACAAAGCCCTAACATTGGCCGTCTGGATAACCGGTACTACAAAGCTAGTTATCAACTACTTTGGTTAACTCTGGATTTTCCTATCCAGCCACGAGCGAAAAACTGGCCTGCAACGAGACAGTAAAATGTCACTGATGTGGGATGTAAATGATACTTATCTTACAATGGAAATGTAGAGATATTAAAAATACTATCTAAAAAGTCACCGTTGGCTGAGTCTTAAATTATGTGTAGGTATATCTAGATTATAGGTGACATAATATTGAGTATTTGTTGCCCTTTAGTTGGGTGATGATAAAACTACTTTTAATATGTTGAATAAAACACTTTAAAGTGATGTCAGGGTGTTTCTGCTACTGCAGTGAAGGGTGGAAAAGTATCCTAGTGAATGGCTGATGACGTCTATCTGACCGAGAAGTTGCATTTATAATAACAGTAGCCAATTTTTTTTTCTTAAGATATTTTTTTGGGGCATTTTGGCCTTTAATTGACAGGACAGACAAGTGTGAGGGAGGGAGAGAGAGGGGGAGTGACATGCAGGAAATGGCCACAGGCTGGAGTCGAACCTGGGCCCCTGCGGCCTTGTACATGGGGCGCCTGCTCTATCCACTAATCCACCAACACCCCTAACAGGAGCCAAGTAACAGTGTGTGGATTATTTTACTAATAAAAATATTATCTTTTTTTCAGTTCTCACGACACAGGTGTGTCATTATTAAGTTAAAATCCTCCTAAAATCATGTGTTTAGTGTTGTAGAGCCTTGGAACAATGAAATTACCTGTAACACTATATAGGCTCCTCTTTTTTTACCTGTCACTCCAGACTTTTGTCCACGGATACTTTTTTCTTCAGTGATCTGATTGGTCAGAGGTCTGGGTGTTGACAGGCTGTGATCCAGTACTCTGAAGTTAACCTGCTTTGGAGAAGGTTAGCTGTTTAGCATCAGTTACCATGGTGATTCATCCTGATAAAGAGAACCAGCGTCATAGTAGTAAATTCGACCCAGGAGTTACCTTGCTAACTCCAAATCCTGCTTCGTAGTGGAGGCCTCTGGAAAAGTTTGTACTCTGTATGTGCTCCACAGACACCAACAGTGCTTGTACCCAACTCTCATAAATGTTTCAGTGAATTTATTCCAATACCTGTTTTATTTTTCCAAAAAGCTTTCTACAGTAGTAAGTATATTTCTTAACAGTATTTGACCCCCAGTTTCTCAAGTGTAAGATAAAACCACATGTATTGTTACTTTTCGTGTTGTGCCTCAAGTTGTGTCACTGACAATAAGGACAGGATGTCATGAATCTGGAAACTTCCTTTGTATGTTGTTCAATAAAAGCTCCAAGTGCATGAACAGAAAAACTGAGATTTATTAATGCAGGTCAGACAGTTTCTGTACAGCAAACAGTGTTGTGAGTCGGACCAGCTGAGGAGCAGTTCCTCTCTGTGTAACAGGACTGTGGTGTTACAGCAAACTGTAAACTACATGACACACATCCCTCTAATCTGACTCATCGCCTGCTTTTGCATCATTGAAATGAACTGAATTAGAGTGGATTATAAATTGGCGGCCGTCCTCTCAGCAACAGTAATCATCAGTTAAAAAATAATTATGCTCTGTGCTCAGGATAACTTTTAGACAAACAGACAAACAAACAAACGCACATCTTGAAATAGTGTTTAAAATATCAATGTCGTGTTAGTGCACATAAAAGATTGGGAGCTCTCTCTCTTGGGCACAGTTTACATTGAACTGGTTCTACATCTTTGTCACAGGCGTGACCAACGAGAATGATGCACAATAGTGAAGACGGAATGTCCTGGAAATGCAAAAACACACCTGGGATACAGTTATATTCAGCCAGTCAGCTTCCTGTCTCTCCCTGTCCATGACATTGATGCTTTTCATCCAGTCAACTTGCTCAGTGGCCACCAGTGGGAGAACTGTGGTCGTACTTGGAGGATCCTGGTGGAAATGATATCCAGCAGATCTGACAATAAGATCAGATGACAAGATTGTTGGGGAGGGGGGGTTCAGGTCGATGGGAGCACGGAGGAAGACCACCGGGGGACGGAGCAGTGGGGAGACTCTTATGGCACAGCTGACGCTCTCCGACATTTCAAACTGTCGGACGGCTTTCCTCTCACCAGCCAACGGCTTCAGTCATCAACAGAAAAAAAGGCAGCCACGTGAAGAAGAAAACGTTTCAACTTCAACCACGTGAGTTACAGTGCAGAACACACATGTACACACACACATCCATGAACACACACTCACACACACGAACAAGTACACATGGGCTGGGTCAGAGTCCAAAGGCTGATTTCAGTGACAACCAGAGTGGAGAATAAAGCAGGACGTTTGGCACCTAAGCTGCAGCTGTCTGCCTGCGAACACAGCTTTGACATGCAGACATATTAAAGCAAAACACAGACTTTATGGCTAATTGTTGTATTTGTCAACTTGGTACATGTACAACAAAATAATCCTTGTGTCCTTAGATCACTGGCTGTGGTCCTCACTCTTACTGTAGATATTAGCGTTGCAATAAGTACAGTGTTTGTCTCATATATTTAGATTCATCTTTTTAGTTAGCGGTCCCATGTAACTATAAGTGAGACGTCAATTTGTCAAGCACATGTAGATTTTACATCTCACAGAAATCTACCAGATTTACCTGCATACTGTTGAAGATCTCTCAACATCCAGCTTTCAACCTTAGTAGTTGGCTGTTATCATTAAATTCAGTTAATACTGAAGTGTTATCACTGAGCAACACAGCCAGCGGTCCGCCATGGACACAGGAAAGATTAAGGTATCCACATGCTGTTCTCATTGCGTACAGGATTAATTAAAAGCGTGTTATTTTAACCCGACAGGGCAAAGAAGGCGTTGGCACAGCCGAGCAAATGGCCTGAGGACTGTTTGGCAATGACGAGAGAATATTACAACTTAATCTTGCTTATTAATGTTATGCTAGGCGTTTATTTAGGGATGAATTGTGCTATGTAAGAGATACTGCAGGACATACACTGGACTGGGTATGTTGTATCGACAGAGAATTCTGAACGCTATGAAGGGGTGATGACTTCCAATACATTCTGTGGGTGTTGTCTGCATTGCGTTAATAAAACAGATACAGTTTCTTCATGATTACTGTGATGGATTATCAGGGTCTATAGAAGCCAGAAAATCAAAAACCTCAATGTCTCAAATTGAAATGTCTATCTGCAGACATCAGAGACAATTTGTGCAACTTAAAATACATATTTGTCTTCTTACCTGTAGTGCTATTTATCATTCTAGATTGTTTTGGTGTGAGTTGCGGAGTGTTGGAGATATCAGCCACAGAGATGACAGCACTCAGGCTTGTGGTGCTCACAGCACCAAAAAAAATACACTTGAAAATCCAATAGCAATGTCTCTTTCCAGAAATCATGACCAGGTTACTCAAGATAATCCACAGACCTTGTTGGGGTCTGTGTCGACACTTTTTTTGAAATGATCTGACTCTCCAGTCAGAGAGCTCACGTCAAGCTTGAGACTGTTTGCCTGAAGCAGGATGCCGTGAGTAGGAGGGAGGTCACCATATTTGACTTGTGCAATGTCTCCGACAATGATCTCTGACACTTAAATCTGGGTCACCTGCCCCCCCTTTGGACATGGTGAACTTCTGCTTCTGCTCTATGTGACTCTGGAGGCCACAGAGCTGCTTCTGTTTGCTCCAGTCATGTAACCAGGACCACGCAGAAAGCAGGATGGTAGCGCCTTCGATCCATCTAGTTTTTTTGTGACGTTTTGAGCACCACAAGCCAAGTACCATCTAGTTTCATTATATTCAAAAGAAGGCAGACATCTCAACGGTCAATATCTCCAACACTCGGCAACTGACACCAAAATAATCTAGACTGATAAACAGCGCTACAGGTAAGAGGAAAAAATAAGTTGTTTTTTTTGTTATTGTATTTCCAACTGAGTCATTAAAAGTATAAAAAGGACGGAACGGGCACATAAAGGGAAAAGAGCTGTCCACAAAATGATGGCTGCATGCTCGAAATCTGCAGGTAGTGACACACCTACAAAAAAGCCCACTGAACTCTACTGGCATGAGCTGAAACTGGGATTAAAAGAAAAAAAAATGACACACCTAAAGTCAGATCAACTCCTGACTCAAAACACAGTGTGGACACTAAGCACATTAGGATCTCTGCAGGTTGTCACTTTGGTTCTTCAGCGTTTGGACTCAACCGGATCGATCACACACTGTGCTTACGTCAACATCTAGAGAGATGACATTCAAATTCCAAATGGTAGAAAAAAAAAAAAAGAAAAAAAAAATTAACAAAGAACTTTTCCTTGTTTTTTTTCTCTTCTCTTAAAGAACTGTACAAGATTATTACAAAAATCAATAATTAGTTATACATATTTATATGACAACATTGTTTACGTTATATTACTATAAAGAAATACAACTTTTGTGTTGTTCTTGTTTAAGACTGAATGCAGTATTCCTTTTTCAGGGTGCTGTGGCTTTAAAGATGGTGAATGTAGATCAATATATTTCTGTGCAGTAAACGTATAATATCTCTGCATCTGTATCTCTATCATTGAAAATGAGGTCCAAATTGTGTGGACAGTAAATGCAAGGTAAATTCTCAGCTCTGTAAAAATAATCTAGGACAGATAAAATAACTGTAGTAGCAATGTCTGGCCACAGGGTGGAGCTAAATTATTCACCTCCATGAGGGATGCTATTGTGTATATTAATTTAGCTTTCTTAAAAGAACTCAACAAAACAGTGTCAGCAACGACCACTGAACATTAAATCAAGCCTCACTGATGATTTACCCTCACCTGTCACATCACCTGTGAGGCAGAGAAGATCAACAGACATTTTTTAGTTCACTCAAATGTAAACATTAAATGAAAGACAGGTGGCAGGTCCAGTCCTCCTCCTGTTTCCTCCACCATCTTTTCAGCTACTTGCAGTTCGAGAAGCTGGTGAGCTCTGCTTCGCCACCGGCTGGAAAAGGAATACTGCATTGACTCCGCTGCTTGTTTCTCCAACTTGTGTTCCTTAGCTCTAGTGTGCATCCTGCAGGGCGATACGAGACGGAGGCAGGTTCGTCTAGGCAGGGCCCTCCTTCGGAGAGGACGGGGTCTGGGATGTGGAGCTGGAGGAAGAGGAGGCAGAACTCTTCAGGGAGCCCAGAGTCTTGCTGAACCACGAGTTCTTGGCAGCCTGGATCTCGGTCATTAGGACTCCCCGCTGGTGCTCGAGCTCCTGGAGAGCAACAGGAGGAGCAGAGAGGAGTCATCTAAAACACTGCATGTTGTTGTGTGGCTCTGACCTGTCCAGCTACTAAACATATCTCCAATCATAAAGGAATGGTTTACGAAAACTGACTATTCAAATTTGCAGTCAAATTATCAACAGTCTTTCTAATGCACTTAGGGAACTGTCTTCTAGCAGTGTCATATTCACTATTGTACCTTCTATTGGACCCGGCTGAGCTACTTTTATATGCACTGTCTCACATCTTTATCATGTTTTTGAAGGTTATTGAGTTATTTTTGTTTTTCAGTGAAATGCCTTGACAAATATTTGATGGATTGCCACGAAACTTGATACAGATATCAACATCCTCTTCAGGATTAACTGTAATAAACTTTGATCCCTTAATTATTCGTCTCGCCTCATTAACAGGTCAACATTTGGATCTGTCTAATACTTTGGTTTATTACCAAATTCCCACAAAACCAATAACATCACCACCAGTCTCAGCTCTACTTTGTGTGTTGGGTTAATTAGCAAAAGTTAGCATGCTAATACAGTACACTGAGATAAATTAAGATGCTGATAAATGCACCTGCTAAATATAAGCATGTTTACATTGTCACTGTTAATATGTTGACATTAGCATTTAGCTAAAAGCACTGTTGTGCTTAAAGGATTTAGAGGTATCTAGCGATGAAGTTGCAGAACTCAGTGGCTGATGTGGAAATGTGTAAATGCTAATAGCACTATCTGGAGCAAGTGCTAGATTTTTCTGTTGGAGGCGGACTCTGCTGGAGAGGACCTGCTCTGTATGCCGATGTAAACGGCCCTCTCTAAGGTTACAAAAACACAACAATTCTTATTTTCAGGTGATTAGAAACTAATAAAAACAAAGTTATGACTGAGATATTCTATTTGTGCCAATAGCTGCCCCTAAATCCTACACAGTGGACCTTGTTCTACCTTTGTTGTGTTATGAGCAGACAAAGAAAATACCTAAACTACAGTAATAAGGTAATCAAGTGCTGAATGTGCAGTAAACTCAGTTATGTTAATAGCTGCAATAAAATAAGTGTTTTCTTTGTGATACTGACTTAGACCTTTATAGCAGTTTAGCTTATATCTATTTCTGAAAGAGGACTCCTATAGACAGAATATCATCCAGCATCTCTGCAGCAGGTGTCATTAAAGTTATTGACACCACTGTTCCTGGTGCTACTGACCTGGATGCGGCACTTGGCCTCCACCAGTTGCAGTTTGGTCTGCGCCAGCTCCAGCTCCAGGTGTCTCAGCTGCTCCTTCAGTCCGTCCTTCTCTTCATCCAGAGGCTCGGTGGATGTCTTGTCCCTGCCCGGGGACGAAGCCTGGAGGGACCCCAGGGTTGTAAACAGGTCCTTACAGTGGTCACATCCCATTACTTTACTCTGTACGGGCACACAAACACACACATCTGTTAGCAGAGGCTGGTGGGTGAACATGCTGTATAGACATGTGGATACATTAAAAACAGTTTCATTTTAGATAAATAATTTAAGATAATGTTTTGTAAAAAGTCAGGATTGGGGTTGTAACCAGCTGTTTGAATGCACCCATTGTAAGTCACTGTGAAAAAAAGGGTCAGCTACATAAATAAAATGTAAATCTTTAAAATAACTGCTCATGGCTGCTGTAGTGCCGTGTCACCATAGGTAGGGTCCTGTAGTAAATCTCCCCTCACAGTGACATGAGAGGAAGTGTGACAATAACACTGACATATACAGTATTCCTCCCCTGAATACTTTTGATTGTTCCCTCCCTGTGTTGTATCCCAAAAGCAAAACATTACATTAGAATAATGTCCTGAACTTTTTCCAGGCCTGCGGTTATGTACTGCCACACCCACAAAGAGCAACATCACATTTGAAGAAGGTCTAAACAAGCTGTGGGTTCTTTATGGGTGTGTGATAATGTACCAACCTGGGCTTGTCTTGACTGGACCAAAACACAGGCCAGTCTCTGATGCAACTGAAGCTGTTATATCGCTCTCTACAAAGCTAACAGACTCCATTGAAGAAAACAGTCATTTTACCTTACAGAACACAGCAGCTGCCTCCATCAGTCAGTTAGTTTGTGTTTTTGTGTGACTTTAAAGGATTAGGATTAGGATTTTAGGATTAGTTTGGATTCACCAGTTTTAAACAATTTCACAAATAAACTAACCGCTCAAGGCAGCGGTAGATCAGTAACTAGTGTCTTTGTCAAAGGACTCTGGTGGCCTTGAAAAGAGCAATAACATCTTCAGTTACCCGTCTGAGAGAGGCATGGTAAAGCAGTGAAAATATTCTAAATAACTTTAACAGGTACTGATTTTTTTTCTTTTTCTGCTGCCCCCCGTCCACAGCAGTATATCACTTAGCTTCCCTGGCGGTACTCCTGCCTGTTTCTCCAAACTGGGTGCAAGCCGACTGCCTGCTATATCTAATACAGTGACTTTAAATAAATACCTCACACAACCCCACTTCTCACCAAATCTGAACTAGGGGTCGACAGATAACTGGCCTGGCCGATTATTGGGGACGATATTCTAAATTTTTAGGGTTATCGGTAAAAGTGATTTTTTTCCACTGATATGACGATATACAGTTTTGTTTTCCTTAGCTGTGCTGTTTTGCCCCTGGCATGCTTCTCAATGCCTGCACATACCACTGTAGGCTCTTAAAAGCAAACTCAAGACCTACCTTTCTAGCCTGGCTTTTAAATGAGCTCTTTTATGTTATTATTATTATTTTATTGTTTTTCATTTTATTTTTTTAATTTTGCATTTATGATTATTGTGTATTTATTTATTTATTTATTTTTATTAATCTGCTTTTATTTAGCTGGCATATTTTTCAACTTCATTACTTATTTATTTATTTGTAACTTATTTATTTTCCTATTTATTGAAAGATCAAAAATTTCATTCTTTATTCTGAGTTTTTATCCTGCCTCTGGTGTTTCTTTGTCAGTGTTTATTTTTAAAAAAAATTCTGTGTCAGATCTATGATTTTTACAGCAGACATATATCGGCTGTAAATATCTGCTATCGGTATCTCTGTTTCATTAAAATCTGTATTGGCATCAGCTCTGAAAAAAACATATCGGTCGATCCCTGAACTATGCCTTCAGCAGTGTAATCTCACCCTGACGATATCCAGCTCTTCTTTTGTTGCTGCCTGCTGTTTTTCCAGCCTGGTGCTCAGCTGGGAGCAGATCTGAAACAGACAGAGGAAGTGTAAGAGATGACACAGTTAAGATTTTTTATGTTGTCTCCAAAAAAAGTCAATTGAGCAGTAACATCCCCTCCATCAAAAAACTCTTTTCACACTGACACATCTCCTCATATTAATACTGAGCTTCACCTTATATGTAGTTCAAACTTTATTACAGAGTAACTCTGTGTAAACAATTACTGTAGTAGCAAAGGATGTTTACTAAATTATACAAATACAATTAAAACAATACTACATGTTTGGGATGCTGCAATAAACTACTTTACTCTGAACTGATAGGTTAGTGTTAATTAAAGTACAAAGGTCATTAGTTTTACTCCTACTTATATTACCTTTACTTATTTAACACCTCTGAAAACAGTTGCAAAGTGTGACTAATACATGAAAGGTAAATAGCCCAATGTACTGGCTGTAAATGAGCAAATATAATATAATTTTATTATATTATAATATAAAATGTGTTATTTTTATGTCTTTTTTTTAATTGTAAATATAGCAGATGGATTTAGATCATTACAACTGTCCAACCTGTTTGTATTCAGCTATGATCGCTGTGGTTTTCTTGATCTCCAGCTCTGCTTTTTCTAGCTCCCTCCTGAACACTTCCTTCAGCTGGGAGAAAGAAAAAAAGATGACAAAAACATAAATCATAAATTAATGAGGAAGGTGAGCCGACATGACACTGTAACATAATGTTAATACATATGCAAATGTAAGGGTGATAAAATACCTTTGGAAAGAATTAATAACACTCACACATCCACTAGGGAGACTTTTAAAGTTATGATGTAAATAGCGTTCTGCATCAGTTTCTCTTTAAGCATAATAACAAACAATAATTAGTGATACTGGCCACTCCAGTGATCAATAATAACCACCGCTCACAGGAAATATGAGTTTAAAGATACCCTAAATGTTAAAAATAGAGGTCATAAATTTTGTTGGGGTGTAATTGAGCTGCTGATTAACACTAATTACACAACTACCAAGTATCATTTAAAATGGTGATTATATTACCTATTTTAAAGGCAACTCTGCTGAATTTCTGCTTTAATTGCCTAGGACACTCATTTTGTGTTGACAAGGTGACTTATAGCCATTAAAAGCCACCTGCTGACGCAATTTCTTGGGTGACTCACTGAAACTGATTGTGCCTTTTGTGTTCAGTTGAATGCTCAAGTACCAGAAAGACCGAAATGAGCACACTTTAATATCTGTTTATTTACTGCATGAAATATCGTTATCCCCATACCCAACCAGGTTATGGCATATCACATAGTAGTCCTAGTTGCCACACAAGAAATTGGTCAAAAATCTGTTTTCTTTTGTGACTGTAAACCGAGGGCAGATGTTACCTGCGCCGTCTCCTCCTCCTGCCGTCTCTTCTCCTCCTCCGTCTCCACCAGGCGTTGCTTGGTGCTCAGCAGCTCTTTGTTCAAAACATCAGCCTTGTCTTCTGCCTGAGTGCACAAATACACACAAACACGCATAGACCTTTCATTTAATACCAAATCTGCAACTTTAATGCAGTGCCATTTCCACACAGCCACCAGAAGGCACACACACATTCAAATGCAGCACTGGAACATCTGCACCTTTATGATCTTTAATATTGACTCATTAAAGTTCTAGAGAGTCACACTGAGAACTGTCCAGTGTGGCCGCAGAGGTATACTGGCGTAGTGAGTTGTTTGGTCTCAATCACCTCTTATGAAAATATAGCACTTCTGGGGTTGGCTATCACTTTTACTTTGGCTGGCGACTCTGTTTACAAGCGGTTGCCAACAATTCTTGCATAGTATGGTGTGTCATAGCCCCCGATCCTGGCCTTGCTCATGTTGATACTTTTTTTTCATGTGCCAGGAGAGAAGCTAAAATCCAGCAAACTACCACATCAGCTTGAAACATAGTAAGCAAACTATATGTGTGTGTTTGACAACGTCCTGTGGAGGTGCTGCGGTACCTGGTCGAGGTCATTCCGAAGGGCAATCTTGCTTGTGACCAGCTCATGGGCCAAGTCGTCATTCTCCTGCTCCAGTCGCATACTGGCTTCCTGAAGACGACGGTTCTCCCTCTGGACAAACACACACACAGTCGTACAATGTGTTAGTGTCTGTAATGTCAGTCCAGATCACGTTAGATGCACATCAGAGCAAAAGCCTTTTGAAGAAATGATGTCTGGAGTCTCTGAGAAGTGCCTCAGTTACATCATACTACAGAATGTGATGTTTTTGTATGAATGATGTGATGTAAAGAAACATTTAGCATCTACAAAGTAATAACAGAAGTAAGACAAACATTATTAACTCGATGGTGTATTGTAATGTAGTTCTATTTGTTTCAATCTTAATTTATCATTGCAGCCAGAAAAAGTTTCCCACCCAGGCCCACACCCACAACTACACACAGTCATACACACACCACATCATCTTAAAGTCCCCATTGTAGACCATTAGTGGAGTCTCATGACTACTGGTCTGCCTATAAACAGTCTCACATGACAGCCATGCCTCAATGGGACAAAACACGGTTATGAGTTGTCGCCTGACTCCGATATCCTGTCACCTCTACAACTATGGCCTCTTTAACCCCTTATTACTTGCACACACACACACACACACAGCCATATGTTACAAATGTAAAATATAAATTAACTGTAAAGTTTAGCTGAAGTGTTAGAGCACCTTTGATGCAGTGATGCCAGCATGAAAAAATGAATCACAAACTACAAATACGCCTGAACATCTAAACATAAACACATACAGTCACATGCTTAGGAGACAGTTTGCATGTCACTCCTCAGATTAAATTAATCATTTCCTGTGGGCAGAGATGGGTTTAATGCGGACAAACAGAGGAAAGACCTACATCGTCTTAGTTTGTGTTGATGGGAGGTTCTTCTGAGTCTTTACACTGAAATCTTACACAGTCTACCTTTCAATATCTTGCAAAACAGTCTACTTTAGCCAACTCATATCCATCAAAGAAATTATAAAGTCTCACAAATCAAAGTTTGGTGTCTAGGAATGATCATTTAAGATGAGTAAAAGCTGTAAGCACAAGAAGCTGAGCAAAATCTCTCATTAAAATCCTTCTTGGAGCAGAGACAGCTTACCGTGCTGCTGTCCACAGTCACAACGTCTTCATATCGAGCCTCCAGCAGCACCGACTAAACTTAAACACATGATCCTGACAGGAGTTTCCCTTCCCAGCCAGCCTCACCCTCTCTCTCTCCTTTCTTTACTTTTTTCAAGGTTTTTATTTCGGATTAAGATAAACACTTAAAGCAGCCAAGAAAATGTACAACTGTCTGATAACATCAGACAGATTTTATACATAGAACGCAAGAGACACAAAAATACCAACACACCCTGAACAAAACAACACAATGAGTACATACCTGATACGAAAATGTTGAATTACAGTAAACATAAAGTCACTAGAATCCAAGACTTCAGCGTAAACATGTACATTTTAGCCCTGTGCTAATTTACAAGCAGCAACATTCCTGTTATGTCTCCTTTTTGTCCTCCTGCTCTGTAAGAACTTCTTTCCACTGGCTGCAGAGGAGATGGCTCGGGTCCAACATCTTATCAACAATAAAAGTCCTTCCTTCCTTCCCTCCACAACCAGCAGCTTATACAGCGCTGTTGTTTATGCCAGCATATCACGCTGGTTGTTTGTGTGTTTTGTACTTTTACATGAATGTTTAACAAAGCTCTTTCTTTTATACTTGACTTGATTTATATATCCTTTAATCCCCTCACAGTTACAAGTTTTTAAATATTTCATCAAGCAATTCAGAGTTTATCTGACTAGTGAGCTACTCACTGATGTGTTGAGCTAATAAAAGGCAGGTTTCTTGTTTGTACCTGAACATTACAATTCATTCAATGAAACAAGCTGACGGCTGCAAAATATTTTGACTCTTGGTTTCAGCTTGACCACTGAGCATTTTTGAGTCTATTCAATGAGGCCAAAGGAATTCCATTTGCCTTGCAAGGCCAGCCGTGCGTATACATCTGACATTTGGCTTAAACATGAATAGACACAATGGTACAGCAAACCAAGTTTGACATGTTTACACTAATCCAGTACATTATTAAGCTGAGGGTCAAACAAGGGAGGTGTTTCTAACAAGTAAGAAAACTGGAACAAACTGTCCTCCAAAACTACCAAAAATAGGTGTCTCTAGGTGACATAGCTGTCATACAACACAAACACTGTGACCTCTGCAGATCCTGATAAAGACTGTCTTTTAAGTCAGACTACTCTTGTCACTAGCTATGGTCTGAAAAAAGGCTATTCCACTTATTAGCATTACCAATTCAGCATGCTTAGAATCAGTAGCACAGTGATAGTGTTCCTCCCCACTAAAGTAGCTGGATATGTGATGCTGATATGCTATTTTATTGCTAGGAAACAAATGTTTTTGGAAATCTGAAAAGTCTGTAACCTAACCTTCCTCTTTGAGGAGTAATACATCTCCAACTAAGAATCTGTACACTACTTCAATAGGTTGTATGTTTTCCACATACTACATGCAGCAGTAGGTATGCATTATAGATGAACGTTCAAAAAAAGTCACAGCTGTTACTTAAATTTTTAGTAAAAATGTCAAGACCACAAAAATGAAGCTCAGCATAAGTTCAATCAGGCAGACTTTCTTGAAGCTGTATCTATTCATAATGCTCTCTCTATCCAAATCCCTCTACTTCCACTAATCAGCTGACTGGGCGTTCCCTCTCCCGGTTAGCCAATCAAACTTTGCCACGATATCCTTCAGTCATTCATGTCGCTGCTGCCAAACTTAAATTTGTTCTCATCTCTGATTATGTCAGCTGTCATTGGCGCACCCTCCTCCACCCTATTCACCTCTAGTCTCCTCTTCAGAACCAGATCCTCAGCTCCGTCTTCATCTCATCTCACCACCACCATCACAACCACCAGAGTCTGGGGGGGGGGGGGGGGGGGGGGGGGGGTCCCATAATCTACTATGTCTTTACCACCCTCCTGGAGGAGATGACATCACGATGGGGTCTAAACGCCAAAGACTTTTCACATACTTACGTGCACATGTAAATAAATATTCTTTTCTCTCAGAATGAGTCTCTCCTGATTAAAATATAATCTGACTGTTCCCTGACCTGATTATGAAAAAACACAAATGACAGATTTAATTAGGTCCAAGAGAAGAGAAGAGTAAATAAGTAGATGCTGTCTGTTAACAGCTTGTCGGAATCTCTTAATATCTGCCTCACCTCTCCTGTTTCTACCCTCTGAAGATAGAGTCACTATCAGCAGCCAAAAACCTCTTGACAACACCCCGGCAGCGTCGCCCAAAAATAAATGTTATAGATGTTTGGGTCGATAATGATAAAAGTCTGGGATGTGTGAAAAGTCTCACACACACACACACGCACACGCACGCACACACACACACACACACACACACACACACACACACACACAGAGTTCCAGCCAGAACAGTGTCACAAATATTAACAAAGGTACAGTTTGACAAAGCAGTAGCGTACTCACAGGAGATTTCTAATCTTAGAAACATGGCTAATTTTAGCAAATACTTACTAGATCACAAACTCTAAAATACATCAAAGAGCTGAGAGTTTTCTTACCATCTCTAAGACTGAACATTTATTGAATTAGAACAGCTATTAAATTAGAACCTGCAGAAAACAAGGTTGCTCTCACATGAATACACTGTATGTGTCTTTGTAATGTTTAACACAAAGGAGGGTGGGTGCATTCCCATGTGGTAGGGTGATTAAAACAATGTATGTGTGTGCACATCCTACCTGGAATCGGTCGATGGGGTCTTCCTGCTGCAGCTGGCTCTCTCGCAGTGTCTGATATTCCTTCTCAAACTTCTTCAGCTTTTTGGTTGGAACCTAAAAACACCAGAAAAGTATGTTGATGTCATCATTCTAACTTTCACACACCCAAAGCTGCCTGATTAAACCTCTGCCAAACTAATAATTTTGAGAGAAGAAATGAGTAATTTCCACTAAAAGCAACATTTTGTCTTATTGATTAGTGAAGCTATTTTCAGAGTAAGTTATCATGTTCAGCAGGTGCAACTTTCCTGCATTCTCCCAGAGACAAATACACCAGTTTGCAATTCACTTGAGAGGTCAAAGATCAACTGAGGCTCGTACTCAATTAAGTACAACATCCAGGTATCACTCATATATTTATACTACAACACTTATTCGATATGGTATGAGAAAAATATGTGAAGATAATGGTTGATCTTACACAGTGTAGTAAAAATGAAAAGCTCCACTTTTGAGATCGCCAACATTAAAAGGAACTAACAGGGTCAGAGGTCACAACAAATAAACAAACACTAACAGATACTAACAGAAGAAACAGAAGTCAAAACTGACTGAACCAACTGTGAACACTGCTGCTGAAACATTGTGGCATTGTGGTCTGCGCTGCACAGCTTCTAATATGTATTGAACAATCTGCTCTATGGCACATTTCTGTATGATGTCACACTTTATATGATGTGAAAATGCAAATGACCCACATTGCACATTTGTAGTACATTTGACTGTAAATCTGTAACTTTTATTTTAAGAATTCTTTTCAGACACTAACAGTCGCTCGTTTCATGCAACAGAAACTGGGTTGATGTACAGACAAAGATGCCTGAGCTCTGATATAGTCAGTGCTAATGAAAGCCAACTGTGTTGCTATCAGTGCAGTTTTATTAAAAATAAAAACATTAAATAAACAATATGAAGCCCTCCCTTTACAGTGCAAAATGGGTTGTTTTAAGGCGCAATCTGTAACTCAAAGGTGAAAACAAAACAGCAGAGGCAGCCATTTTGCCCACACTGAAGGACAAGTCTTTTAATACACAACAAAAATTATTGATCAGATTAAATCAAGCCTACTATACTTTCAATGTGTGCAAATCAGAAAAACACATGGCTATTTTTGTCTTTACATGTCTCTTTTTTAATTTTGTGTAAATATTTCTGTAGTTTATGTTGTCAAAAACACTGATTGGGCCCCTAAACATTTCTCCATCAGCACTGGGAGAACATCTAAGTAAGCCTAAAAGTAAATTAGCTCATTTTCTTGAGTGTATTTTCAATGAATGCTGTCTGATTAAGTACTCCAATGCAAGTTTTGATAGCTTGTTGAAACAACTTGACTTGCTGAAGTCAATCCAAATCAGTTTTGAATCTCTGGCCTTTAGTTACGACGACACAGAAAGGCCACAGAAAGTTTAACTGTGTTCTCCAAAGCCCATCAAAGCTCCTTTTAATCTCAGAAACCACCAAGCAATGCGAACACGGCATCAAAATCCGCATCTCTGCATCTCACATAAACATACCCCATACAGTATCAGCCAAAACAATCTGCTGTGCAGTGTGACTGTCTCTGAAATTCCTTGTCAAATAAGCATTCAGAGCTCAAAGATCATGTGACTCCCTTAAAACACATAAACACTAAAACAAGACTTTCAATCACGGTAACAAAGAGAAAACACCCAAAATACAAGCAGTGAAATATGAAACAAAACTGATGGCTGATACTGAGCTGCATCTGTGTGTGTGTGCTTCAGGTGGGTGGTAATGTTATCTCCCCTGTGTGGAAACAGCGTTGCCATAGCGCCCACCGCTAGGGCTGGGGATTCCAGGTCAGTCTCAGTCACATGACCCACTCTTCTGAGACTGGCATGTGTGTGTTTGTGCATGCATGTGTGTCCTTTATTGTCCTGTGTTTAAATCCAGTCAAGCACCTGATTCACTACGACATGGGTGCAGCTGTTTTATGTCTTGATTCTTGTGTTACATACATGAGAAGAAACAAAAAGAACCTAAAAGCCATCATTTCTTGTGAAGTTACAAGACAGCCCATGTTTAGAACAGTGAGTACCAAAGCTTTCATGACCTGGGTACAGGTTTGAGCCATCAGAGGAACACACTGTACAGTTACCTAATCAGGGATGTCAGAGATGATCCATTTAAGCTTGATTCTCAGCATTCAGTCATATTGTCCTCTGTGTCTCAAATGTAGCTACTATGACAAATTGATTTTCCCTTTACAACAATAAATGTCCTTCCCTTCCACTTGTATGAGTTTTGATTTAAACACATATTCTCCCTCAGTCTGATGCTCTGATTCGATCAGATCTATAACAATAACAATAAATTGTAATTATCAGGACAGAATTAGCACTAATATTGTCATTATTAAATTCAGTTCTTTAAAAACAGCTTATTTGTCATTCTCTCATCCATTACTGGAAGTTCTTCTTAATGCACTTCTCTTTTTAAAATAAAGGTTTAAAAAAAAAAACATGACAATGACATGACAGCCAGTTTGGTCGTATTAAAAGTTGCAATTGTTTGACTGCACATGAAAGAGTAGAAATGTCAAAGCTTTAGGGCTCCAAGATATGCAACTAACAAACGAAATAAATAAAATAAATAAATCACACAGCAATTATTTTGACAGATGTTGCGATTCTGATATAATCTTAGTGGAAGTTGTAATTTCTGCATTTCATTTTAACTAAAAAAAAATTATGATGTGATCCAAATTCCCTACCTGTCTGGAATTTGATTTATAGGCTGGGGCATCTCTGCAGCACCACAATGCTTCATTTATGGTGGTATGGTGTAATACATTTTACCTTAATAATCCAAAAAAATTGCAGCTCCTGCGATTTGGATGCATTATAAAATTGCCATATTGCAATTTTGATAATATGTTGATTAACTGCGCAGCCTCTCAGCCTACAAATGAATAACATCCTGCAGAGTGAGTAAAAGCAATGCCCCAGTAAACAAGTTAGAAAGCAGAGCAACGTTGTATTACAGATTTCCTTCCTGAATAAAAACCAGACGAAGGAAACTGAACACGCTGCTTATTAAGGAGTCTTCCTCACCGACCTGCAGGTTCACCCTTTACCTCTAAGACCCAGGATCCACAGGGGTGAATGAATGTCACAGTGTAATCTATCGGACACACAATTCCCCAGCAGATAACACATCTCACACTCATTCTGTAGTTATCTGTGTGGGAAGAAAAGAGCAGCTTGGTCTCTGTAGGCTGGTTAATAATCATTTGATTTTAACAAAACAATTGAACGTGGTGTTTCCTGGCAGGCACCAACACACCCACTTACACACTCATGGCGCTGTGAGGTATTTTTGATGCCATCGATCTATTAATGAATCCAACATTGGTCATTATCGTGTTTTAACTTCAGCTATATGAGAAGTGACCCACTGGGCTGCTGGAAATCAGCGTTTTTTTTCCTCTCCCTGATTTCTATGTAATTAATGTGATTAAGTTAGTGTTTTTAGTTCCTGAAACATGGCAGCAACAATATGTCAGTATGTATGTTCTTACTATGTTTTAGCTGCTCATAAAGTGTCATTTTTTGTGTTTGTCTCCAAAATCCTTTCCTTGCCTGGATGTGAAACAACAATCCTCATCATGGTGCACATAATCTCTGTTCTGAAATGGGAGTGATGGAAGTCTTTTGTGGCCCAGTACATCAGTTCAGCCTTAAATTTACATAGCTCATGTTTCACACAGTGAAATAGAAAACAAAGCAGCCCTTTCAAGATTATTTGATTAAGCAGATGTGGTTTACTTTCTATTGTTCGCTTGATGCTACACAACACGACAAAACAATATTCAAAAGGACCAACTTCCCCTCTCTGCCTGAAACAGTCCTAGATCAATACCCAAAACTTAAACTGAAGGCATGGGAGGCAGAGAGAGAGATAACTGTGAGATGTGCTTGTTTTCTGAGATTATGAACACCCCCAGTTCTGATTTTGAGACTCGATCACACCCACATGTTCCTAAAACCCACGTCTCACTTGTGCTCTCACCTCCTCTCACACACTCATTTAAGGCCTTTAAGCGTTTTACAGAATCTACCCCACCGACTAAAGACATTAGTTGTGTCATATTTTCCAAGAGTCCTGGATGTGATTCAATGGTTTGTGACAGATTTCTGCGGGTTAACAAACCCAAACTGCCAGTAAGTGTGAGTTCTTTCCCCTGATGTTCAACTTTCCACTTACATACATGAAGTTTGTGGTTGTATGCCTCTACAAACCAGTCAAGTTGCAGTTACAATTTACAACCACGTCTGTCCGGACTCATATGTAGCCATGACAGGCTATGGATGTTGCTGTAAAGACACTACCAATTCTAAAACATGGACGCTTTACATACATCCTTAACCTGACAGCACAGAAGATCCCTCTTTTGTTCCTGAGTTATAAAGTTGAATAATGGGCATAAAAATGTTCATATTTTTTTTCCCTATTAGACATTTGAGTGAAATTTTGTCATAATCAGGTCATGGTGACCTTTGACCTTTGTCGACGAACATCTTATCAGTTCATCGTTGGCTAAATCCAAATGTTTGGACTTTGTGAGTGGGTTCCCAGGCTGTCCAAATCCACATTTCGTTCAGTTCACAAGGGCCTAGAGCAGACTTTCTGCAGATTTCCAGAGACTAAGCTTGGGGTGCAGACTTCACTGATTTAACTGCCCACAATTCACTGCAGTACAGATGGGACGTTGTAGTTTTTTCAATTGCCAACTAAAAATACGAAAGTTCTGAATGTTTAAAACAGTTATTGTAGCCTATTAGAAACTGTACTATTTAGTCATCATCTGCTACTTACTTCCAGCATTTCTTTGTGTGAAATTTTTTTATTAATCAATTCATCTTTACACTTTATCTGAATGCGTGTAGTTGATGTTGTACAGAAATGTATTTTGTTTAGTCACAAAAAGCCTATAAATGGGATTTATATCTTGATATCTGCAGGGACATATGAACAGACAGACCGTAACAGAAGCAATCACAGTGTACATGAATGTAGTTGTCACTCAAACGTTTCCATGGCAATGGGTGAAAAAGAATTTGGGCTTGTCTATCTTGTCTATCTATCTAGACTTTACGTGATGACAGTGAACACGTCACAGTGTAAGAAAATCTTTTAACTTAATGGCTTGGGGCTTTTCTTGTAAATTATATTCTTTAAATTAAAGTTTCACTGCATTTTTATTAGCTTGGTGCTTTTATTTTGACGGAAAGGCGCATCCATCGAATTCCAGATCCTGTCTCACTCACCCTGGTTCCGGTTCCTTACCAAAATGGCCACTAATGGCCACAGACTACATGACACTGAGCCCTGATTGGCTGAGAAGAACAGATCAGGATCAGCTAAGGATCAGCAGCTGGTGGAGATTCAGTGTTTTACTCAAGGACACTTAAGCATGTTGGGTGACTGGGTTTACACCACCCTGCTGATCAAAAACGGAGAATGGCAAAGAGGAGGCCCTTTCTCAGTGAGGCATGTACTTGCACAACACAGGAAAGAGTTCTTTTTTTTTTTAAATAACCGATCTTACAACCTTAAATTTGTATATTACATGAACGACCAGTGTTCAGTGTTGCTCTCTCTGAGTTACACATTAAAACAGGAATCATCAACAGACAAGCTGAAGTCTAGCTACTGATTATGCAACCTGCTGCTCTCCAACACCCCTAAAGCACACAAACATTACACCATGCCTGTGTAATGAAACGCAACGGAAATCTTGGCTGTGTGTACCTGTTACAGGTGAGGGTTTTATTCAAATATACAGAGGCAATATTCATCATCACTGCCCTTTACATTGATATTTTGTTTTCATGCAGCTGATATATTTAACCAGAATGACTTACAGTCAGTGAAAGTGTAGAATGTGTTACAATTTTCTGGTTACCAACATTACAAGTTACCAACAGTACTACAGTAAAGTGCAAATACAGTCAGACATTCCCAGTGACTTTCCCAAACTTTATGTTCTGCTGGGTCAAAACAAGGGACCATGTACGGGGCTTAGTGTCGTGCTCAAGGCCACTTCAGACACACATGGTTGCGGATAAACTCACAAACACATGCAGTTCCAGGGCTCAAGCCCAAAACTTTCAGTGTAAATGTTAGATGCCAGTGTGAGGACAGAGGGGCCACTCTGATTCAGGTAATGCGATTAAAGACGCTTGGGGCTGCAGGAAGTGGTACCAGGTCCACTTTTAGATTTCTGACCTGAATCCCTGCAGTAGAAAATGGAATTGGTCCCAAACCTCCAAGCTGAGATCACACTGTAGTGTTGTACTGGGTATTATAGTACCAGAAAGTGTGTGACTGTGTTGTGTGTGTGTCTGTGTGTGGTAATTTGCTCTCACATCCAGTGGCAGTCCAAGAGTTTGAATATTGAAATAATGACAATACCAACAGGACATCTCAGGGAAAACCGGGCCGTGAAATTCAATTACCCACGTGAGGGAAACACACCCACATCCATACACACATACACACACAAGGTCTCCATTGAGTCCAAATTTAAATCAGTAATTGAAACAAACTGACAGCCACAAACAAGCGTCTTGACTTTCACAAGCTCTGAAACCTCAAACACCAAACACACTTTCAGTCGGAACACACCCACCCACACAAATATATGTGAGTCTATCATCTATCTATCTTTCTACCTCATGGAAAGAGACAAGTAGTTCCTGCAAAATCTACCTTTTGGTATCTCCGTTAATGAACAAATTTAAAGGCAACGCTCAAATGAAAAAAGAGAGAAAAGACAAACTGAGAAAATGAGATAACCAAAACAACTGACAGGTGAATTCCACGTTCCATTACTCTTATCTAAAAACTGCAAAAGATAAGATCAGAAGGAATAGTTGGGAATGTCTCCCATCAGAGTTAAATAGGAATACATCCAGAGAGGGATGAAAGAAATTACAACAGAAAGAAAGAAAGACAGGATGACAAAGAAAGACAGTTAAAGAGAGAAATAAAAAAAAAGCAACTAGAGAACAGACCTACCACCGGTCTGGGAGCTCTGAGAGGTCTGGAGTGGGCGACCAAGCGAGCCAGGGTGTCCTCCTCACCCGGTCGGTCCACTACATGTGCGTCGTACGCCACCATGATGGACACCTCCTGCATCATCTTGACTCCTCTTGCTCCCAACGGCAAGGAGGAGGTAGAGGATGAAGACGAAGGAGGAAAAGTGGCAGAGCAGGAAAAGGAGAGGAGTGCAGCTGACAGGTTTTGTTTCTCTGTGAGAGTGGAGGAGGCAACTGGCTGCTTTCAAGAGTCCCTCAGGAGCCAGGCCCCGCCCACTGAGAGGAGGAGGGGCACGGGGGGAAGGCAAGGGTAGTACAACACACCTGTTTGTTTCTCCCTCTCCCTCTCTGTAACGCTAGAAGTGGGCGACAAAGGAGGATGAGTTTGCGTTTTCTTCCTTTCCACTGAGCGAGTACTTCCCTCGCCTTAACGTCTCTCATTTGTACCTCTCCCTCCCTCCCTCACTCATCCTCTAGACTCTCTCTTTTGGTTGCAGTCAGAAGGGTTTCTTTTTTCTGTTTCCTGCTGCTGGTAAAAATAAAGATAAAGGCTGTTTACACATCTACAGTATGTGTGTGTGTGTGTGTGTGTGTGTGTGTGTGTGTGTGTGTGTGTGTGTGTGTGTTTGAGGTTAAAAGAGATAGGAAGGAAGTTGTCAGATCAACCACAGTGACTTGTCGTTCATAGTTGCACGTTGTTTCAACAGTAAAAGCCAGGAAGTGAAGTGACAGCGACTTCGCGGCTGTCCTGGGCGGTGCCTGAATACTGTAGCTTCCTCTCATAGGACCCCACCATTAAAAAACTACCCGACAACCTCCCTATAGTGACGGCAACAGATTCCCCTGTGGGGGGACGTGCATCAACAACCATGGGTTCATCCCTCTGTGTTTGTCTTACTATGTGCCGAGTGATGCTACTGTGTGTTTTCTCTCTATCCCGATCATATCTGGCTGCTCTATCTATCTATCTATCTATCTATCTATCTATCTATCTATCTATCTACTCTGACAGTTTGCAAAACAGTGTGCAGGTGCAGCCGCTCCTCTGTTTGGTCGCCCCAGAAAGAATTCAGCTAGTGTCGTATTAAATATGATGTCATGCCAGTTTTACGCGGAGTCACTATGGCAATCAGCTGAGAATACCGCCTACACTGAGGGGGTGCTATATGCAATAGAAAACAAAATAAAGAAAAGGACCTGGTAGTACAAGTGAGTTGAGACGAGTTGAGCCGTAGCATACAGTGAAAACGTGGCATAAGGTTCACCCAATTTGTGAAGGACCGCTCTTGAGTGGAATGTTCTACGCCTGCATGTGAACATAGAGCAACGGAAAATAATCTTTGTTAGAGTGACCACACTAACAAATATCTATCAATTATTTAACTAAAATACTTAGTTAGTACAGTATATAAATGTTAGATGACTATAAATGATTTCAATTGCTCAAAAGATAAGAAGACTGGAGCATCTCATGTTCACTAAACTTGAATTTCATGCTCAATAAATCTATTATAAGCTGGGAGTTCTTGTCTTTCAGTAAGATATTCAAGTGTTAATTTAGCTGCATTTATTTTCCTCTGTAAATCTGCCCTCTACGTTGCAGTTTAATAAAAGTCAGCTTAGTTGTTATATACAAACAGTCTTGTAGCCAGCAGGTTCATCTAATGTTGAAATCAGAGGCCAGTTTCACAAAATGCTCTGTGTCTGTGTGTCTTCATCCAGCCATGTAAGTCTCTCCCTGGGACTCTCTATCTTTGCTCCTCTATAAATTATTCTGTCAGTCGCTCTACACACATCCTTCTATCTCCTTTCTCCCCAGTCTGTTAAAGTTTAGCCTTTCTGTTGGAAGGATTTGCTTAAAACCGGATTAATCAGTCAAACCCTGAGCGGCAAATGAATACACGACATCCCTCTCCTTTTTTCTTAAAGTTCTGAAAAGTCATCACTCCAGCTGCGGTCGGGTGGATGTTTAAGAAGGCTGAGAAATTCAAATTCTTCCCATAATCCCCAGAGGGGCTAAGCCACCCTACTGCCCGTTGTGTTCATCAAGCCAAGGTGCCAGTGAATTCTTTCGATGTTTTAAGCAGCTTACAGAGTTCAGCTGATCCGATTTAGACATCGACAGAGGAAAATATGTAAAAAAGAGGGGGTGAACAGAGAGCAAAGTGGCTTGGACAGGCAGGTTTTCCCTTTTTCTCTGATAGTGAATGAACATGTCAGGTCCTCCAACAGTCATCCACGGAAAGTACTGTACTGGCTCTCCTAATCTAGACCTCACCATTTAACATCATGTACAAATGATTATAGCTTGGGCTGGTTGGATGGTCAGTGGCAAAACTGGAGTAAAATCAGTGGAAGAAAAGGTAGACTCTTTCTTCCTTCAGTCCTTCTCATCACACTACAATCTTTTTTTAATCTCTCTCCTCTGACTGACTTGCTCCATATACTTTTATCCACAGGGGCTATTCTATTTTAAGTTAAAAGCGTGACTGGTTTAAAAACGTGACAGTAGAAAGGAGATGTTTTCAAGGAGAAGAAGTTAAAGACCTCAAACACACACACACACACAAACACATACACAGTTCTGATGTGTAAACCTTGGCTAAAAGAATGTGTTAAGTATTTCTCTCAAATTCAAATCCAAGAGCCCAAAAACGTGCAGCCTAAGGCGGCCCTCCTGCAGAGTGACTAGATGTTTGTGATATATAGGAAATGATGCAAGTTTGGGACCAAATCAGACTGAATTAATCCAACACAGCTCATGTGTATGTGCTTGTGTGTGAGTGGGAAAAGTGCTACGAAAACTGTGACCAGGCTAAGAGAAAATGAGAAGACAAAACTCATCTCAGAGTTGAGAAAGAGGAAAAATATAGAGTCAAAAATAAATACGCCAACACAAGAGGAAATGGGGGAACAGCAGGGGAGTGAAAGATCAGCAAGGGATGATCTAGAGATGAGCAGAGAGAGACACAGCGAGGGTTCCTGTCTGTCCTGAGGCTAAGACCTCCTACCAGACACACTACCTGTTTTAGATCACTTCAGCCGCCTCAGCACGGTCTCTCTTCATTCAGCATTTGTGTCAAGATGACACTTTATTTAGTCATTGGCTTCTGTTGTCTGTGTGTGTGTGTGTGTGTGTGTGTGTGTGTGTGTGTGTGTGTGTGTGTGTGTGTGTGTGTGTGTGTCCTCAATCCTGTGCATGTGTTTACCTTTACAGACAGGTGACAAATACAAACGAATAACCTAAATAAATAAATGGAGCAACAATGATTGCAGACGCTACAAGGCAGGAAAGGTCACTGAATAGTTTGATAAGTCTGAAGATTATGTGAATCATAAACGTAAGCCTTTTAAGTCACCAGATTAAAATCAAGTTGAATACTTTAATACACTGCATTTTGAAATGCCCAATTAACTAAAAGAACAATTTTGTAATATTTGAGCAACTAATAGGGAGAGGAATTTCTGCTTAGATACTGGTTCACACCCAGATGTCCTGATAAAAATAGCTTCATATACGTTTATGCTCAACAAGATGATTGACAGAAAAAAGGCACCTGCTTGGGATCTTTTTGGACTTATATCACACTGAGCCTACAATAGCCTATAATATAAATGTCTCCTGATAGTAATTAATATCGTCATAGGTTGCATAAATATTCCTCCCCGTCATGCTATCATCAGTATGTCTATTGTATCACTGAATTTCTTTTTATTATTTTGTTTATATCTTTCATGCTATTGGTGTTACAAGTACTGTAATGTACAAAAGACAAAAGCAATTAAAATTTGAAATCCTATACATTGTGACTGTGTGACTGTACGCTCTTGTACAACATGAGGCCTGATATGACAGGTTGCAGTGCAGCAGGATTGTGCAACAGTGCCAAAATGCTACAAAACCACTGCAGGATATCCTGTATGTAGAAAAACACAGAAATACACCAAACACAGGGGCCATGTGTCCTGCCAAAATGCACTTGAGCAAAACATGACACCACAACCGGCTTGCTCACTGGAATTTTCTTAGATAAGAAAACTGGAAAATGCCTAAAAAGTAAAATGCCAATTGTATGTAGATACAGAGAGCCATGGGGAGAGGCAGCGCAGGGGAGAGAAAGGGAGGAGGGCGGATGATTATCTCGTCCATCTTTCTCAGTAGACTCTTTCCTTCCTCTATCACAACACCCTCTGCTGACACACGCACACACACACATAAACACACACACTCATATACACTGTGTACGGCTTTTGGTCTCTGGTGACCTCAGCAAATTCCCCAAATGCCAACAGCCTCATTAAGGTCAATAGGAGGATGATAACGTGTGTGCGTGTGTGTGTGTGTGTGTGTGCGCGCATGTAAGGGAATTTTTGTGACCACACAACCCGGTTAAGCTTTGAAAAAACTATGACTACCATCCATGGAAGCCATCTTTTATCTGTTATTGTCAGACTGCAGTTGAGACAAATAGAGGACAACATACAAGACAGACTGATAAAAACAGAGTGAAGAAACAGCAAGAATGAGTAACGTGGCACATTGCAGAGGGTAACGGCAGACAACACAACTAAACTATACAGTAAACCTGCCAAACTGCTGGAAAGGTAGTGTACAGTGGAGCTTTATCGCTGAAAACAACATTATGGACGGGACAGCTAAATATGAGCTGAAACTCACTATGAAGCTCCACAAAGAGAAGCAGGGCCTTGACTTCAGGTTATAATTCTCACACTGTTATTTTATGCACTGTAATTATTATTGTATAATATTGTTTATAGCCATTTTAAAAGATACCAGACATTTTCCTCCCCTCTCTGTCAGGCCTCTCTAACACAGCAGAGATCCAACCCGCAGTGTATCAAGTTCATAAAAGCTTTTCCTGTTCTAAACATTCACTGTGTGGTTGCTCCTTTCCTGCTGCACATGAAGTGATGTCTTTTACATTTTAGGCTTGTTTAAGATAAACAGAATATGAAAGCACTGACAGTCTGTGCGCCTGAAGAGACAAAGAAATTTAAAGAAAAGTGAAGACAGAAAACAGGGCTGCACAGTCAATCAAAAAAAGCCTGATCTTGATTCACAAGTCTTAATCTCATTTCTACATTAAGACGATTTGACGATTCACTCGCTCGTCAGGTTGCATTCACGTGTTGACTTATTTACTGCAGAACAATCGCAGTTGCTATCAAGTGTTTTCTTGTTTGAGTGTGATTCAAATTTTGACAAGAATCGTGCAGGCCTAACAGCAAGTCCCAGAAAATCCACAGTCCCATCTGCTCCTTTTAACAGCCAATCTCTGTAAAAGGTAGTGTAAATAAAACACAAGTAATCTTAAATCTGGGAACCAAACAAACAGACAGAAAAGATATACACCTAACAAACACCTCAGCAGTAAGAGCAATAAACCTAAACCCCTGAGATCCAGTGTTGCATGGACTAATCAGGGATGTCCCTCCAGTAGAGAGTACCCCTAACAGCCAAGGTTGTACTTGCTCCAAGACCTCTGACCCCTCTGGTTAAAGGTATTTGTGTCTCAGTGGGAGATGCCAAGACAGGAATTCCTTATTGTGTTGCTTGGACTCAAACAATAATCTCACAGTCACTCCAGGAAGGATGTGTGTGTGTGCATTTGTACACACATTTTACAGTTAAAGTGTGAAATCAAGATACAGGAAAAGTAAGTAATAAAAATTCACCTGCAGAGGTCCTTACCTTGATGTTGCAGGCCTGCTCCATAAGCCTGCGGGCATTCTCTGCAGCTCTGTAGCGTTTAGGGAGCTGGACTCTGAAGAACTTGAGAGCCCCTTCGAAGTCCGCCTGCAGGAGGTCCTCTTTAGACGTCTGGAACGAGACATGAAGAGGTGGGAAGAGAGGGGAGGTGGTGGTAGAGACAGATAGACATGGATGGTCATAAAGAGTCAGACATACAGAACACAGAGTAATCTCCAACAGCTTATTGTCTACAATTGCTGGTTTCCATCAGATATTCAGGGAGGACAGAAACTCTCTTCTTGAGAGCAATTCCTTTCTGATATATACATTTTTTTCAGGCATCTCTCTAACAGGATCCTTAAAGGTGCTGTGGCACTGAATGTGTGAGATATGATTGTATATAAATCTCAGCGAGCACAAGCTTAACACCTAAAATGCAAAACAAAGAAAACAACAGTCTGCCCAGAACCACTGCCAGATCCATTATTGTCTTGCAAGGTGGCATGAGCATACAGGATACAGCAGCGGGCACTGACAGGATGTAAGTTGTTTGAAAGCACTCCCCTCCATTGAAAACTAATATCAAGATACCACACACAAAAGCCCCAACTAGTGCAGAGTGTATCGGTCAATAACAATCAATTAACACCATCTTGTGGTGCGAGGATGCACTGTCACAAGAATGTGTCCAAAGACATTATTGTATGTACTGTACATGGCTGATCAACTGTAACTCAAGGATCAAATTTGAATAGCAAGAATATGACAGAGTGAGGACAAGTGTCCCTATTTGAGTTGGTATTTTCATTGTTTTTGTAAAAGTTTTCCATATGAAACTACTCATGTGAGATTCACGGTGTATGGACGAAAGCATATGGGCTAGTCCTCTTTTGTAAGTAACATTTTAGGCAATTGTCTGGAATATTTATCCAATGTGACGAACTGAAAAGTCCACAGCAAAATGCGAAAGCTTCTATTTCAAACAATGTATGAAGTTTCTTTTTCGATCTTCTGCCCTCATCAGTAGCTCTTTTAATCAACACAAGTCAAACTAACAACCACTTCTTTTTAACTCTACACCAGACCATCCCTTCATGCTTAGTTTCATTTATCCAGCATGTATTCCAGCCCCCCCCTCTCACCGCAAGCAGCTTAGGGACAAACAGCCGGTGTCCCATCCCAAGGAGACCCATCACCCTGCAGTATGAGTCCGCTGAGGCCTGACTGCTGTGGGCCTTCTCTTCCGCCTTATTCTCTCCGTCCTCCACCGCCCTGCGCACTGCTGGTAGGGGCAGATGTGGGGTCAACGCAGGTATAGGTGGAGGAGAGGGCGGAGGGGAGGGTGGTGGAGATGGTGGCGGGGTGGGGCAGGGTGAGGGAGAGGGGCGGTCCCGCTCCGGGGCCAGGGTGGCAGATGACTCCAGCGTGTCGTCCGAACGTCCTAGTATGTTTCTTGGACTTGGAGGAGGGGTGGACTAGGAGCAGGGTGTGTTCAACTTAGGTGAGCCAAGATTGGTGTTGAGGTCACTGTCTAGCCAAACGGGCTGAGTCCTGGTGAACGAGGTGACTGACCATCTGAGGAGGGAAGTTGATAACGCCACATGAGGCAGTGTCACAACAGACTGATGCTCAGGACGCCGACCCGTAAAGGAACACACAGCAACTCAGCAGAGACAGTCCAGGCGTCCGAGGCATGCAACGTTGAGATTGGTCCAGTTCATCTAGGCACCACAGAATTTGGACAAGTGGACAAACGTCAGTGGAGGCCACTCAGCTTGTACCACTGTCAGAGCCCAGTAACGGCCACAAGGTGCGACAAAATAACAGTCAGAAATCGATGTTTTGACGCTGCTTTCGGCATAATGCTGAGTCTTCCAGCTACCTGCCAGACTCACTTTGAAATCCAGTCACACTACCCACTCTCATCTTCCTGTGCCAAACTCCCCCAACCAATTCCAATCCAGTACGCCGTTGCCTAGCAACAAAGCTGCTCAACACGTGGGCCGCCGCTCTGGCAAACAGCAGCGATGAATAAGTACTCCACCTTTTTTTATTATTCCTCCGTTGTTAAGACTTCAAAGACAGCAAGAAAATCTCTCTCAGTCTGTGCAGCTGAGTGGCCGTAACACTCGAGGCTCGGCGCGTGTGAGATGACACATCAAAGCACTCAATACGTTTTTACCCGGTTTTCAAATGGGAGGCCGGACCGGGTATGAAGCTGACAGGATTTTTAGCTTTCTTTGAAATGTAGAGTGGCCTGAAATAACAGCATGAATCTTTTTTATCTGAAGAGCCCTAATCTAAGCCTGAGCAGGTGGTGCTGACGACATGGCAGAAGCAGACGAGATGTGGTCTGTTTGCATGGCGGTATGGCACTTTCCTGCCTTCAGGAGATGCGGATGCATTTGTGTTTGTTTATGGCTGAGTGGATGCTGTACTCGTTGAGTCAGATTTAAGTCAGTGATGCATGAAAAACAAGATGAGTTTGGAAAGGGGTAAAAAAAAAAAAAAAAATCTGAGTGTGTCACGATAGCCTCTCTGTATATTTGCTGGTCCTCTTTACAGATACCCTCTGATGTGAAGTCTGACCAGATCCAAACCACACACAGCGGTAAAAGCACAGTCCAGTCAGCAGCTCCAGCATGGGCTCCAGTGTCTGTCCCTCCGGCAGATTTCCATCAGCAGCAGCAGCCAGGCATCCTGTCTGTATCGGTCAGTAGATCCTTCAGATGGGAAGCCAGCTCCTTCAGATGGAAAGTCACTTCTGCCTCTTAACAACACAGGCTAAATGGATGAGTGCTTGCCTGAGTGTGTGAGTTGTTGTGCTATCAGGAGTGATGGTTCCGGCCAGCAGCTGGGGTGAGGCAAAGCAGAGAAACCACACAGTGTTTCCTGTCCACCGCCTCTCTCTTTTCCACTCTCTCTCAGCCTTCCCTGCTTTCTCTACCCCTCACTTTCTCTTTGTTATGCTAACAGCTAGCAGCTAGCAGGGGCGGCTCCATTGCAGAGGTCTGGGTGGTGGACAGAGGTAGCGTGTTGGAGAAATGCATAGCAAGCCAACATGAAGAGGAGAAGGCGGAGGTAGAGGAATAAGGAGGTAAAGAGGACCGAGAATGAAAAACTGAGAAGAGAAGAAGCTCCAAGCAGGCATCCACGGGAGGTAAAGATGAAGAGGGGAAAAAATGTAAAAGACAAAACAAAAACACAGAGCGTTTCTCCTCCAGGTCCAGATTGCTAACACTATAGCTTATGCTCCTGTTGTGATGTGGATGGCGACTGCTAAGCAGGAGAGGGAGGGAGGTGAGCACAGATGGAGGGAGGGGTGATGAGAGCGGAGAGAGGAGCGGGATGGATGGAGGAGGGAGGAAGGAGCCTCAGGGGAGAATGCCGTCATGCCTGGCCAATGAGAGGCAGGCAGTGGAAGCCCCTTCCACCCTCCTCACATCCTCATTTGTTCTCCATTCCCGACCATCGCATGCACCACATCTCTCTCCGTCTGACACACAGAATACATTATTATTGCTAAGATATCGAGCAGGGCGGCTTTTTAAAACCACCCATGTGATTCATTTGGAGAGGAAAGCCTAAGTGTAGCTGCATTACTGTGGAAAAGCAAAAACACTTAGTATGTTTGTTATTAATACTAATATCCTGAGCCAGTCTGTAAAATTGGTCTGACTTTAACAGTTTTAATGGCCTGTTTGCAGCTGTTTCATGTACAAAAAAAAACCCCAAATACTGGATCAGAACTCAGTATTGGCAGATTATTAGTATTAGAGGACTGGGGCATTCCTAATTATATTTTAACTTAGCTAGTTTTCTTTTTCCTTATTTTCTAGCCTCCATATTTTCCATCAGCACCTGCAAATGAGCACTGTGCAAAATACTTTACGAACCAATAAATATAAAATGTAAATCAGAATAATAAATCACTTACTGACTGGACAAATTGTTGCTTATTAGATGATTGGAGGACCAAGAAAAACTAAACAAACACCTTTCGTATATTGGCAGCCTCCATTTTCCTTTTAATAATTAAGTGATACATGTGGTTTACTTTAGGTTTTATAAGCAGCCATGATGTTTTCCAGGGACTGACAGAATAAGGTGAAGGAAAGTGAGCAGTAAACCACTTGATAGTACAATTACTTATAGTTACTGCCTTCTAACTGTGTATAATGTGAATTACTGGGGGGAAAAAATAGTTGTTTCCCCTGCTTTCCATTAGCTAGATGTCTAAATATTAGGTTTTGTCTACAGGAAATAGATTTCTATGTCAAACTTCATGTCTAAAATGAAATATAAAATTAAAGTGAAGCTAATTTAACTTATTTACTATTTTAATTTTAGGTACCAAGGCATTACATATATGATGAGACAAAAAAAGCCTATTCTTCACCTCAGGGCGTTCTTTAAGTTTCAGCATGACTTCCACAAGGACTGTCCCATCAAATAAATGTCCACATTGAACAGCTGACATGCAATATGACACAGTCATTATTGATACTCATCGATCCATCCTGCCACAAACAGATCTGATGACACAACAACTAGTAATTCTAACCTGTTCTGCTCTGACAGCAACATCATTCAGTTTGATCATATTAAAAACGAAAAACAAAAACAAGCAAATATATCACTTACTTTTCTTCAACTACATTTGAAATACAAAATTGCTTTTTGTGAGGTTTTTTGTAACATGTTTTGTTTGATCTTTTTTTTAATTTATTAAGTTAATAATAAAAAGAGTCATAATTGATTTTAAATTAAACTGCAATGTTTGTTCATTTTAATCTTATGTGTATTCATGTTAAAAATGTAGATATATGGGGCTAATAACATCAGCTGAGGGCAGTGTGGGTGCTACTTATTAATATTATTTAAATGTTTTCAATTCATACACTGATACAACATAATTGTACAATCATAACTTCAAAGGTTTCTCTTGCTGTTGTGACTCAAACTGCTTCAGATTCAACATGATGTGAGTGTCTGTTCACACATTTGTGTTAATTGTCTTTGAGGACAAATCAGCCTCCTCACTTCCAGATGCAGTTTCTAATTTGAGCACTAGGGGGCAAGAAATTCAAACAAACAAACTTTGTTAATGCTGCTTCTGCACAATCATGCTGTGCACTCTGTGGTAATATTCACTAATAACAGCTCTAATAAACCACTTAGAACATCTGTGTATTACTACCATCTTCATTTTTTGTATTTCTATGTGCAATTTATGTCCAAAAATGCCACAATAATGTAAAGATCTGCTTTTTATGAATCCCGAGGGGTTTGTGTTTGGTGCACATAACAGAATTGTTATATTATCATAAAAGCCATATACAGTTTTCCTCTTATTGAAGCAAAATGGATCCAACAATAAACACAATTTGGGTCGGTTAAAAAGTAATGGGATTTTTGACATGAAAACTGATTTGTTGGTTAAGTGAATTAAAACAGTTAGTTATAGTGAAATGAATGAATGAAAAGTGAGCACTAACCTTGAGCAGGGCCAGGGCCACATTGAAGATGATGTTCAGACCCTGGAAGAGAGAAGAGAATTTGTAAATACAGAAATGAGTAGAGGCAAAATTATGTTCATGTGTGTCAGAGGGTTTTCAGCACATCAGAGTATCTGTTTCTGATACACTGACACTGGAAACTTAAGGACATTTAGAGCAATTTATAGCTGTACTCTGCAGCTTTACAATCTGGCAGATTGCAATGGATAATTCAATCAACCTGTCTGAAATCCTGTGAGAGTTAGCACCAAAAGATACCAAAGTGTTGAGCTTTTCTTGTCCCCACTGCTGCTTAGGAGAGAGTTTTAATTTCTCTCCTAAATTTGGCTTTAACACATCCTGTGCAAAGAAGCTTCCCCACCTCCATCCATACTGACATCAGAATGTACAGTTCGTCAGTTTACAGTGAGAGGAAGCACTGCTGCAGACACGCTTCCTGATGTTGCTGATTTAATGAGAAAAGAATGGACTTTTATTTATTAATATTGTACTATTACAACTTTTATCAACAACTTCAATAAACAGGCAAGGCAAAAATATCTGCAGTAATATGAAAGCCTTCAGTACCTAATATATATAACCTCTAATAATATTTAAATTAAGTAAAACAGCAGAGAAGGTGTTAAAATGGCAAGGAAAGGGCAAGAAAAGAGAAAGAATATGGTATAAAGAGTAAAGTCCTGAGAAAACACAACTTTAAAGACGCAGGATTCCACCACATTTTCATGAACAAGATTTCAAACTTTTCAAGGACCCTTTTTTTTCTTTCCCTACTTGTTCCACATTTTTAAACATCAGATTTAAAGTGCTCAAACAATTTCAGGAAGCTGTCATAGATGAAGGAAGAGATGGAACGTGGAGAGAAGGTATCCGTGATGGTAAACAAAATATTGTCACATAACAGCCCATATAAGAGCAACACTGTGTTGACAGCTGTTATGTTACAATACAGGGAAGATTATCCACAAGAGATTGCTGTAACAATGTCATTACACACAACAAAATTAAATGACTTTCAAAAAAAATGATTCAATGATTTTTTACTATTTCCATGACTTTTTCCAGGCCCAGAAAATGACTCTTTGCAGGTTATATCTAATTCTAAAACTATTGACTATTTAAATTCTAATAATGTATCATAATTAATTCACTAACATTTAGTCAGAAAGGCTCATGCAGCATCATTAAATTCAGTAACATTGAATTTATTGTATCATGTATCTTGCTTAGACAGTTCATTGCTCTTCAGCCATTCATTTCAGTCAATATTGTGAAGTGCTGCACAGTTTAAGTTTGTCTGTACGATAATTTAATGTAAATGTGAAGGTAACTAAAGCCTGAAGGAACCCTGACTGAGGGAAACAGATCTGTGCTTCATACATTACATATAAAATGTTTCAATATGAAACACTGATTATTGTGTTAAGAGGTTTTGCCTCCATTCACTGATATATAATATACATTAATGCTGCGATGACATGTTTTTTCCTTCCTCTTTTGTCCACACAACGCCTCTGATTTTGACAGAGAAAGAAAGAAAATGTAAAGCTGATGTCAGCTCTGCATGGGAACACCCGTCTCCTTGGTCTCCGTGACAACCAGTTCACATGGCAACACAGAGCTAAAAATATCTGGACAGCTCTAAAAATAACAGGAGAAAAAGAAAAGAGAGGGGGAGCTCTGCCTTCACGCACACACCTATCTTTGTAGACCTCAAGATGGTGCTACAGTGCCGAGGCAGGATCAAAGGTGTGTGTGAGAGACAGAAAGGTAATCTCAGAGTGTGTGTGTGTGTGTGTGTGTGTGTGTGTGTGTATCAGAGCAAGACAGATTAATGGGGAAAGAGAGAGATAAACATGCAGAAATGGAGGATATTATGACACAGACTGAGAAGATGACGAGGCAATAGGCCAGGGAAGAGTGAGGGTTGGGAAGGGCAGAGGATCTTTAGGGGGAGATAACAGGTCAACAGTATGTTCCACATAGATTTGGTATAGCTAGTTTGCTTTGGTTAGGTGCAAACTTTTTAAGTTTAGCATGTGTAAGAGTTTAGAACATTAAGATGAAAGTCCATCATGACCATTCCCATGCTCAATTATGTCTTATAAGTTGCAGTAATTCTTTGAGTTGATACCATTTGTTATACAGATATGGTGCTTAATTGAATAATTTTTACCACTCAAGAACTGATAAAAATCTCTCCAAAATACCAGATGAAGACCTCAGAAAATAACCCTCCTGTGGTTTGGCATCAAAAACTATATATATATATATATACTCCTGAGACCTGAACTTTTGTTTAGTATGCATTTTTAATTACTCTCAGCTATTTGGGACCTGATAAGTATAAAAAACTAAACATTGTCAACAATAATTAAGTCCTAATGTCCTCAAATGAAACAATAATCAAGTCCCAATGTCCTTTAACAAAACAACAATTAAGTCCCAATGTCCTCGAACGAGACAATCATAACAAGTTTCAACCATTAAATGTGATCAGGTTTTGGACATTGTCCACTTTTGTGTCTGGATCGGCTGCAGACTGACTTGGCAGAGATGGTTGCCACCTTGTTTGTTACATGGATTAGTGTATTGTGCTCTTACTACCACTACATGGCACAAAAAAGTGTCCAGGAACGAGGACAAGAGGTCTAAGTTAAGTATAAGATCAAGTAAACTCAAAATGTGAGGTCCTCATACAAGGACACAGGGTCTCAGGAGGATATGAAAATTTTTGTAAGGATTGCATTTTTTGGTGATTAGATGTTGAGCACTTCTGTTCTTGAAACAGCTGAGGAACCCCCTTTTTTTTGTCAGTATACCTATGAAAGCCATACATAGGTATACTGGGAGTCTGTAATTATTCTGGAGGTCACAATAGGTTATTTTATACAGTAAGGTCAAGTTTCAAAAAAAGAGTCCCACAGCAACAAAAAAGCTGCTATAGCCATGCCAGTTATTCCCTCGCCAAATTTAACCTAATTTTGGAGCATTACTGAGCCCTCTTTCTGACAAGCTAGCATGACAAGGTCAGTATCAATGGATTCCTTAGATCTTGTAGTTTTCTATGACACCACTCAACTCTACCTGAAAAACGCAGCCTGCTACAGCCTTTTAAAGAAAGTTATGTCTTGCAAGGTCACTGGCCGTCCTGCTGATCCTTTAGGGTGAAGTAAACAGAGGTGGACAAGTAGGACCATCTTACAGCTCAAATGTAATATTCCTTGTTAAAAATAATCTTGGACAGCACTGAACGGTTACACAAGGTGTGAGCCTGGGACTCCCAGCAGAACTTGTGCCTCTTGTATCAGAGGGAAAACACAAGACCAAACAAAAATCCAGTAGCTTTTGACTTACTATTTCTACATATGAGGTACAGAGATGCCGAATGAAATAAATCAAAGAAACACAGTTGGGTAGGGTAGATCTAGTACAAATGAAAAGAGTAAAAGAATTATCAAGGTAAATTGATGAGGAGAATTCATCAAGAAAAAACAAAAGGAGAGGAGATGAAGAGAGTTATTGAAAACAAATGAGATGAAAGCTCACAGAAAGGGAGCAAGGACATAGAGGGGAGAATGTGAACAGGAAACAAATGAAGATGAAAAACATACATATATATGAATCAATAGCAAAAATATAAAGAAAAAAAATATATAAAGAGAGGAAAAAGATAAGAGAAAAGACCAAAGAAAATGACAGACACACTACCAGGTAAACAAATGTAAGACTGACTCAATGAATAAAAACAGTTGTGGAAAGAAAACATTCAGCAAAAAATGTTAAAGAAATGGCAAGAAAATAGAGAAATGACAGAGAAAATGAGGGAAAGGAAAGATGAAAGAGAAAGGACTCAATGAAGAGGGGGGACATGATGGAGAGAGCCAACAAGAGGAGGGAAGACAGAGAGGGATGCAGGAGATGAGAATTCTGGTTTAACGAGCAGATTCTCATCATGCGGCTCATTGGGTGAGAAAGACCTGGGAAACTTTTAATTGTTCTGCCTGGGGCCAATAGGAAGACAGAGAGAGGGAGGGAGGGAGGGATGTGGAGGGGAGAGGAAACAAATAGGGCATTTGACTTTTGATGTTTTATATAATGAAACTTTTCATAGCAGGTCAAATATTTAAAAAGAAATCCATCACCTTTCTCTTGTTCCTTTGTACACAAAACATAAGAGTGACATATAACTCTATAAAGTAATGATAGATAATATGTTCTTGTGCTTCTTGTGCAGCATTTGATACTATTTTGCTGAGTCACCTGCAGGACTGGATCTGGTTGACCTTGAACCAAGATCTCTCTGACAGAACTCAAGCTGTTGTTACGGGTAATGCCTCATCGTCATCTGCTCATGTTGGTGTTCCTCAAGGCTCTGTTTTTGCCCCCTTGTTGCTTTAAGTTTCCACACTCCAAACACAATATTTATTTTCAATTAGAACGCAGCTGCATGGTTCCACCTCCGCCGCAGACAGACACTCCCAGTGCACCCTCATTACACATTTGGCCTCACCATGTCTGTCTGGCAGCTTCACCTGCCACCTGATCTGACTCACCAGCAGGTGCTCAATGCTCTGTTTCTCCCATCACCTGAGCCTCCAAATCATAAAGCAGCAGATCAGTTAATACTGCCAAAGAAACAAAAACTGAGGTGTGGATCATCAGTCTCATCTCTTTGGTACCAGATACACTTATGAACTAGCTTATGTTCGAACATGGGCTTTGTTTCAGACAGTCAATGACTAGTCCCATTAAAAAAAAAATGCTGGTGCTCAGATCTAGGGAAAAATTGTTTCTAGCACTACTTATTCTGTATTTCTTGCCTTTTCACCTTTAATTTACTCTCTGCACTTGAATTGAGTGTTTTACATAAATTTATGCACAATTTTATTTTTTTTGTAAAGTAGTACCATAAAAATGATAATGAGGACTAAAGTGTATTTACACTATTTCCACATGTAAGCATACTATGACAAAAGAAAAACAGTTTCACCCGTGACCACTGTTTTTTTTTAATGTTTTTGAGCTCTGTATCCTACCTTGTATGCCGACATGCGATTTTAAGCAGTCATTTAAAGTCACATGGCGTCTAATGACAGGCCACTAAGAGCACATACACTGTTTTAACAGAGGTGTATTGTGTTTTTTTAAAAATTGGACTTTCATCATCTTGATTATTCAGCCTCTCTGTGATCTTAAGGGAAATACACTCCAGAATTTTGAACTTCAAAAAGTGGTTGCAAAACATTACAGATTTTTTTCAAAAAGATACAATATTATTATTTTTATCATTACGCCAATTTTAAACAGCAAGTCTATGAGTGACACACATGATATAAACTACAGGGTTTTGGAAGAAGGTCTCTTCAGAGGAGCTTTCTGTGAAAATGGCTCAGAAACAAGAACCAAGCAGTGATTAGTATCTGGTCAAGTGGTCCTATTGACATTAAATCAATGATTGTATCAGCCTTTAAAAGCCTGATCAGGGCAACGCTATTGACTTGAGAAGTTATTAGATCAAACCAAAGAGCAGATTGCAGATGGATTAGTGCTGGTGCAGCTTTGCCTTAAGTGCCCTGAACCACTGATAGCTGGTCAGTAGAAGCATTGCACAGTTGAACCAACTGCTCCTTCCTCCACTCTTCTCTTTCCCCTTTTCCTTTTATGTCTCCTTCTTCCTACTTTAATGGTTGCCATATTCCCTCCTAACATCCCAGTAACCTCTGCCACTTCTCCTCATCTTTCTAGAAGGTTGACCCTCCCCTCACTGGACTCTGGACGCTGTTGAGCAAATCACTCTCCATATACTCCCCTCCCCTCCAAAAGTAGCGCAGTGAGACAAATTGTACCTCACAGAGCAGCAGATCAGTGATGTGGAAAACCATGCACAGGGGGAACTTGGCAGTGAAGAGGGTGAGGAACCACTGAGAGGCGTACATGTGTGCCTCCAGGTTAAGCTCCTGGAAGTGGGACCACAGGTCTGGAAACTGTTCCTGTGGGAGCAGATAGAAGAGAGGGAAGAGGAGAAACTTGTGAGATGAAACAGCGCTTACAAGAACAGAAAGACGTTGCTCTATTTGTCATTTCAATTTTACATTATTTCATTTTTACTCATCCTTTATTAAATCAGGCCGTCGCACTGAGATGATAATCTCTTTCAAGAGAGACCCAAGAACAAAAGGAAAAGTTGAAAAAGGCACAGAACACAAATCAGTATTGCATCCCAGCTGCGTAACAGTCAGACATTATTCACATACTGCACACGTTATTAAACTTCCAGTAAATACATAACGAGGAAAACAAGCAATATATTCACAAAATCTGACATTAAGAAATCTGTAATGACAGCAAGTGATTCTTCTGTTGCTGAACAAAATGTTTCATAAAATATACAAAGCGTATGAACACCAGAACTCAACATGGCTCATGTTATTATACTATTCTGTGCACTTCATTCAATACAGTTGTTCTTTTCTTTCACTTATTATTTTCTTTCCTCGTTATTTTTTTGTTCAATGGTTGTTTTTGTTCAATATGACTGACCACATTAGGAAAAAAATACAGCTGTAGCTTTCAAGTATAAAATCTGCATGTGTGTCTTAGCGTCCATGCATGTACAGTGAATAAAGGATTCAATCAGCCAGATAGTTATCCACTTTGACAGCCAACACTTACCGTGCCACATGACACCTGACTGGATCAGATAGTGAGCTCCCACCTGTACGCTAATAATTAGCAGTCAATGCTAACATCCTTACATTGAGCACACTTGGTCGATGCTAACTGAGTTGACCTCGATGCTAAGAGATGACTGCGAGCAGCGTCAGGATGGATTTCAGGGCTAAATTAAACTCTACTCAGTGAGTGGATTTACGCTGTAATACCTGAGTGGGATGGGACTTAACCAGCAACAGGATCATCAGCCTCAACAGACAGAAAGAATAGTGTTGAGTCTACAGAGACTGCATGTCACACACACACACACACACACACACACACACACACACACACACACACACACACACACACACACACACACACACACACACACACACACTTAGAAGCGATTCTTGTTATATTCTATTCCATTATGTGACCAGAAACAAGTCAACAAGGCAACAACAAACACGTCGTCCCCCACAAATGATGCAATCGCTGGTAACATGCTCTACATATTTGAATATGATCAAACTTTCCTTGCTTTTATGGGAAATGCAAAAGCATTTTGTCAGGCTATTTGCACTGTCTGTGGCTTCTTTTTAGTGGCACCGAGTAAAAGCAAAAGCACAAAGTCTGCATTCAATCATTAATTAAACGAAACAGCCCAAGGGACCTTCATTCTCAAGAAAGTAAAAATGTTGGAAATCAAATCTAGTGTAAATTAATGATCTGACTGATTAATATTTTGACTTTGAGCTGTACGTGTGGTTCCCCTCCCATTGCCAGGCCAAAACATTTACATTTCTGATGATAAGTGGTGAGATTTATCATTTCTTCAACTACAAAAAAAGGTGATGAACAAATAAATAAACAAAACAGAGATAAATGGACAAACTGATAGTGGCTTACAACTGTGTGAGAAGCTATTTCAGGAGCACCTGGCTGCAGAATTCGAATTCCCATTAATTTTTCCCATAAACCATGTTATATCGCTCACAGCTAAAGCACTTCAATGGCTTGGGTCGCCATGAAACTCTCCCAAATCAATCGTCAGTACAAAATTTTAACAACTGCGTGGTAAGAAGGTAAACTACAAGTGTTAAGGTGCATTTTGGCAAGAAACATCCAATCAAACATCCAACAGAAGGCTAAGGATTATGCTCAAAACACGATTTGCAGCTTAAATCAATTTGGTTTTAAATTCATTGTCAATATAGGAAAATATCTGCAACACTTTTGAAACAGGTATGATATGTCACATGACTTGTATAGGCATCATGGCGACTTTCTGTTGTTTATTAGAAGTGTGTGGAAGAGTTGCTCGCTTAAAACATTACACATTTCTTTAGTCCAGCACCCATTTTATTGGACACTGGAATGTGTATGTCCTTTATTAAAGTTTTTAAATACAAAATTAACTCAGCAACAGTAACTATCCATCCATCCATCCATCCATCCATTATCTGAGGGTACACCCCAGACAGGTTGCCAGACTATCACAGGGCTAGCTACTACAACTAAAACTAACTACATTTTTAATTCAGTGGCACTTTAATTCACGCCCCTGAGTGGCTTCATCTCCATGGCAACAGCAGCCAATGCTCATGGGTACTGTAGTATCACAAATAAAATAAAGGAATACTTTGCACATCTATTTTCAAACAGCTGCATAGGAGAGGGACAAGAAGAATAAAACTCGTAGAGAAGACTCCCGCACACTGTCTAACTTGCAAAAAATAATGAGTTTAATGCTGCTGCAACGTTTCGGTGACTTTGCCTGATGAAGGTCTAGTCACTGAAACGTTGCGCCAGCAAAAAAATCATTGTTTTTGCAAATTAGCGTGCGGGAGTCTTTTCCAAAAGAAATCACAATTAAAACAAGAGTTCTTACAAATTATTATTTAAAGAAAAAATTTAGATGGAAATTCAGTATTCACTATTCACAGCCCTACCCAACTGTCCGTCCATCCACTGAGGGTCATCTCCTCAGCATGTTTTTCCACTGTAATGCAATACAAGCCACTACAGTCCAGATATTACACAGTATTGGATCACTAACCTGCATCAGCCTCTCCAGCTGGTAGAACTTGCAGTGGAGATCCTCAAAGTTGTTTTTGTAGAGAGCTCTGAGGCCGTACTCATACATGATTTTCACCAGCACACAGAAGGCTTGTTCCTCTGGCATCTGAAACCACACGGAGAACGATAAACTACAGCAACATGAACTCAAGCTCTGAAGAGCTGACTGTCCAAAATGTACATCTGTTGCCACAAAGGGAAGCAGGACATTTTGTTTGAATCTCCACATGACATTTAGTGATCACGCAGTCTTCAAGACAAGGAAAAGACACATTTTATTATCCAGCATTATTTGACAAAGCCCAAAGAACAGAGGAAGAAGATGAAGGGACATACTTTCAGTGTCTGAGTGTGCAAGTTGTGCAAAAATATGTTTTTATGTGAGTGCTTCATTGTCTCTGTGTGTTTTAGTGTGTGTTGCTTGGATGAATGAAGATAAGAGGCATGAGAGAAAGCTTAAAACTGTGTGTATCTGTGTGGGTTTATGGGTTTCTTTCTCCTCACTCACACACACACCCACACACACGGTGAGGTGATATTTAATCAGAGTGACAGTATGTGTTTGGGGCTGAATGGGCTCCTGCAGGTAAACCTGAACCCCTATTAATATTCCTGACATCTCCTCTATAACCTCTCCCTTCTTCCTCTTCTTCCTCTATAACCCGTCTGCCTCCTCCTCCTGTACAACCTCTCTTTTTTTTTTACTGCTGCTGTCCCCTTTATCTCCCCCCCTCCTCCTCTCACCTTTACAGCCTCCTCCTCAATAACTTCCTCCTGTTTTCCTCCTGCACTCCTGTCTCCTTTCCTCTGTACATCATAATGTCTTCACCAAACTACCTCTCCTCTATGACTCTCCTACCATCGTTCCTCACTCCACCCTCCCCTGACCTCTCTTCCCTTCTTCACTCTTCCCCTGTCGTCCCCCCTCTTTAACCTTTGCTGCCCTTGTAATTTGGACTTCAACCAAACTTCCTCCTCCACTTGGGACTCCCGCCTCCATGTGTCTACTCCTCTGTCTCTCGTCCATCTGTCTTTTAACACCTTTCCAAATAAAAATTTTAGATGCTTTTTACATGTTGCGACACATTTTGATCGGACAAGAAACACTAAACAACATTTAAACATGTGTAAGGAGGGGTATAAAGTGCAGGAGTTCTTTAAGAGATGTGTGTCTGTCAGTGACCTTGACAATAGATGTGTGAGAGAGTGAATGAGTGTCTTACCCACCCTTTTCTCACTTCTCATATTCTGCCATGACCCTGTCTCATGCCTTCATCTTCTTTCGCACTCTCTCACTCGCTCTATTCATCCACATCATTCTGCTATGAAGTGTTTTCATTCCAGCAGTCAGCCAGGGACGTTCTTTCTGTCTCCCTCTCAGCCTCCATTTACTCTCTTATGTTGTCTCAGCTCTGCTTTATTACACCTAGCACAAGCTAGCAGTCTTGGCTTCTATAGATGCAGGGAGGTGTAGGTGCAGCTGCTCAATGCTGACATTTTTTTTTTGTTGAAGTGTTGATCTTGTCATAATTTGTTTGACTGTCTGTCTTTGGCATCAAGGTAACATTCCGAGAGTTTTTATTTTGCAAGCATGGAGCAAAGGAGAAGCAAAAGAAGCTATTCTGTAAATGTAAAAGAGGGAAATGTAATAGTTTTGCTTATATGCTTTACCAATGTTGTTGTCGAGTATGTGTTACGTTAAAACCAGTTTGTATGCATGTGTGTATGTCTTGTATCTATGTATTCGTCTACATGGTGCATCGTCTTGACCGTGAGACGGCAGGCTCAGTAGATGGATGGGTGACAAGTGAACTTACATGCAGCAGGAGAACAGCAGCGAGGAACGACTGACCCTGGCAGTAACCAATTTCCTCATCATAGACAGAGTAGGCCTGCGAGAGGGAGAAAAAGAGAGAGGGGGAAAATTCTCTTTGTTTATTCTATCAGCGAGACATCAGAGGTCACTGACATTAACCAAGGGTGTTTAAATTGTATAAATTAATGCTGTAATTTAAAACCTCCATTTTTCCATATTTTTACTTCACTTAAAGGCACAGTAAACCATATTTCAACTGGAATTACTGCCGCTGTTTTATGCGAGGTTGCGGTTTTTGTCCATGTCTGTGAAAACATGGATGCGTCACACATCTCCCCCCCAGCAGCACAGATGATCTATTATATCAGCACAGTTTTAAGGTGGGCACACAAGATTAGTGTCACCAATTCAGTATCCGACTAAATGTCTCCCCTTCTGTTCCTGAGATACGACGGCAAGTAACAACCAGGAAAATGAAAATGAAATGCATAACATTATAATGTCACAGTAAAGCTGACCTTTGACCTTTTGAATATAAAATTTTATCACTTTATCATTATTTCCTATTAGACATTTGTGGGAAATTTTGTCATAGCGTATGAAGTCTTGGGTCATGGTCAAAAATGTGTTTTGTGAGGTCACAGTGACCTTTGACCACCGAAATCTAGTCCGTTCATTCTAAGTACCAAGCAGACATTTGTGCCAAATTTGAAAAAATTCCCTCAAGGTGTTCTTGAGATACTGTGTTCAAAGGAACAAGACAGATGAGGTCACAGTGACTTTGACTTTTGACCTTTGCCTACCAAAATCTAATCAGTTTGTTGACTCACATGGATGTTTGTGCCAAATTTGAAAAACAAAATACCTCAAGGTGTTCTTGAGATGCTGCGTTCAAAGGAACGAGACTGATGAAATCATAGTGACTCTTACCTTTCCCCACCAAAATCCTATCGATTTGTTGACTCTACGTAGACGTTTGGGCTAAATTTACAGAAATTACCTCAAGGCGTTTTTGAGATATTGCATTCACAAGAACAAACAAACAGAAAAACTGACAACTTGAAAAAATTATGCCTCCGGCCACAGCTGTCGCCGGCACAGAGGCATAAAACACATATTTTTCCTCGTACCTGTAATGCTATTTATCAGTCAAGCTCGTTTTTGTGCGAGTTGCAGAGTGTTGGAGATATCAGCTATAGAGATGTCTGTCTGCCTTCTCTCTAATATAATGGAACTAGAAGGCAATCTGCTTGTTGCACTTTCAGTACCAAAAACATACATTAAAAACAACTCAAAAGCAATGTCTCTTTCCAGAAATCATTACCCAGTTACTCAAGATAACCCACAGACCTTTTTGTAAGCCGTTAATGTAGGGCAGGAAACATAACGATTGCTGCCCTTAAACTCTGGGAGTCATGTTATCACCATCATCGTTTTTTTAAACCTATTATTTACCCAGCAAGGCACCCTGAATACTTTCTCACCTCCTTGTCTTACACAGCAAGAAACATTCACACTAAGGGGCTGCACAGTTCAACCACAGTGTAATACAGTTACACCAGTCAATAACCAACTGCAGTGGAGCAGCCAGGGGATTTAATATCTTGCACTTCAGTGTTAAGGGTGAAAGGGGTGTGTCAGACTTTGGTTTAACAGTCAGTTTAACTGCTGCATGAAGCGTTTAATAATGCTGCTATAGTTACTTGTGTGATGTTGGTTATAATAGCACAAACACATTTACAGAACAGTGATAAGCTATTCTTCAGTCATCATGAAAACTGTGTTTCTTGTGACCACGTGTTATGATAATATTTATAGTACACTCAGGAATTCCGGCTTCCTTTTCAGAGTCAGGAACAAGTCATCTCTACACCATTTGATCTTACATGCTTAGCGCCTTGTTGATCTAGAGCATCTGCACATTCAGAGGACATTCCCTAAGAGACAGTCCCTCTCCAGTACCAGCGTTTTTTCTTGTTTCAGAAGAATATCCCTTGGGACTGTCTCACTCTGTCTTTGGTTTTTCTCTTTACTAATGCCAACCTCTTTCTTCTGTCACTTTTTCTCACTTTATGAGGCATCTATTCACTAAATGCTGAGGTAAGTCCTTGTGTCTAATAACATAACACCAAAATTATACGGCCACTTTAAGGAACTGACCTTCTAGCAGTGATAATGAATCTTATCTTCTTATCTTAACTTACATTGCCACCTTTAATGTTGACTTTAAAGAGCAGAGTAACAAGGGTGCTGCCTCTGCTGAGAGAACAGCATATAACCATTCACAGTTAAGTGCAAGCTTTGATTTAATTTTTACAACAGGCTCTGTAGCCTTAAACCTGTGATAGCAAATTTATCCAGCTATTTGGAATTAAGTTATGAACATGACATTTCAGGCCACATTAACTCTATTTGAACTCTGTTTTGGTCTCCACCAACTCCTGAGGGAAATATGTTGCTCTTGAGCTGCTAAATACTCCAATATTTTCACCAGCTATTTTGCTGTTTGGTGCTGAGCAGGTAGTGTACAGTGCACTTGTTCACTGAAAACAGCTACACACTGCAGCCGTAAACAACAGTGTGAGAGTGGTGAGAATGAACCAAAACAGTAAAGTTACAGACATGACAGCTAAACAATAAAGCTCCGTAAAGTTAAAGGGAGCTTCAGATTCAGGTGCCTATTCATAATAATGAAAGACTCCTTTCACAATGTCATTTGAAACTTTGTTATGAAAATATTGTGTTCTCACCATCATGGCACCAAGGCAACATAACCAGTATGTGTCACTAACCACAGAGTCAAGCTGTCATTGATAAACCAACAGTAAGGCAAAAAAAACAAACAAGTCATGTCACAAAAAAACAAAACAAACAACATCTCTCCACCGCGGTAGTAAGGGAAGTGGTGGCCTGTCCCATTCAAGAAACTTGGCTGGTTCCATCATTGAAGTGTGGGAGACTGCCCAAGGAGAGTAACCTTCAGATGACCGTTCAGGAAGAGGCGCTGTCTCAAAACAGTAGTGTTGACACACGCCACCAATCATGCTAATGAGCAGACAGACAGGCCTTTTCACAGTGTAAACAAGGATCCAGGGAGAGGCGAAGGTATCTACTGTAAAACCATTCGACCTACACTTGTTTTTTTTTTTCAACTCTTATCTGCCAACATCCCTGCAAGACATACAGGCTGGAAGAAAAATACATTGTCACAGACAGTAAACTGTTGTAAATCCAATGCACACCTAAATGGGAGGCATCAGAGTTAAGTCGGGCATCAAACAGGGCAGGTGAACCACCTCACCTGACTTCTACATATCAGCTGGTGTGCAAAACTAGCGTCCTCACAGTTTAACATGCTTGAGAGGTCAGCAGCACCAGAGCTGAGCATGAACACAACGTAGAATAGATAAGCTGTAATCATATTCCCCAGTACAAATGTTTGGGGCAGTTATACACAGTGTGTGGAGTTTAATGAAACACACAATTTAATATCATCTTTAAATGTTATGTGTTTAGTTCTGCCCTGATCGAGAGCTTCTTGAAATGATTCAGCTGGTAACGGTTCAATATCTTCCTCACAGATATTTTGGCAGGATGCTCACTCTTTGATGGACATATTAACTTCGACTGCAGTCAAACCCCCGCACGTCGGGTTAAAATATTCAAAATATTCTCGCCCCCTTTTCCATGCTTGAAAAATGAGTGTGGACATCCAGAGCTTCACTGCTGATCTGTTCAGCTAATTTGGGGTTTGATGTGGAGGTAATGGAGAAGTCTTGTGGAGCTGTCTGCAGTGTAATCTACAAGCTGACATGCTTGATGGAGTGTGGCATTCACATGTCCCCAACTCGGCTGGGAGAAGTGCATGCTGACAGATGGATGGGGGAGGTCCTGGTGGGTGAAATCTAAATTTGTTAGCCTGAGCAGATAATAGGCTCAGAGGGGTGGATTATTAGCATCTACAGTATATGCCTAGTCTTTCATAACCAATGAGCACAGGTTTTTTCATCTTCTGTTAAATGTGTTAAACTTTGGAGACCTTTAAGACTGTCCAAATGTGCTAATAATCATTCAGTGAAAGCCATAAAGAATGCGTGGGTTTTCTTATTACTAAAAACTGGGGGCAGCTGCGGCTGAGGTGGTAGAGTGGGTCGTCCACTTATCGTAAGACTGGTGTTTCAATCCCTGTCTCCTCCACTCTGCATGTAAGGATCCTTGGGCAGACTGGTGAATGCATTTAAAGGGTCAAGCTAAGTAGCAGGCAGCACCTTGTATGGTATGTGAATGGGTGAATTTGTAAAAGCATCTTTAGTGGACTAGAGAGGCGCTACACAAATGCATACCCATTTACCAATATCACCTATAATCCTTGAGCATTCTTTCAGGTATTATTCCTACAAAAGCTAGACAGTATTTAGAGAACGTGAAAGTCCTTAGCATCTTGCAACAGCCAATTGGACGATCAGTGATCATGTCATGGGTGCTGAGCAAATTAATGAATATGTGAACACTTCACTCTGGAGAAGTGTCTCACAGAATGTATTAATTAAAAGATTTGGAAACTAGTTGAGAGGGATACTGTGCCAGCGATAAAAGAAAGACTGTATTATCATCGCAATATTATTGGAAAATCTGGGTATTATGAGTCACGGTGTAGAAACAAAAATGTAAGGTCATTAATAGGGGTGAGCCATATCATCTCATTGATGATAATACCAGTATAATTTTCAATATCATATAAAAAATTCATATTGTGATACTTGCGATATTTCGACTTGTTGACATTGAAATCATACTGTTACCCACGACAACAACAAGCATGGCTGAAAGCGAAATAATCACAGACTCAATATTGAAGGCAAACCGTTACATTAACATGTAAAAGTGTATCACTTATTTTGTTGCAATTCTATTTTCTTAAATTAAAAATACATCTTTTTTTATTTATTTTTCATATCGTTAAGAATATTGTTATTGTAAAAATACCCTGAAATATCGTGATATTATTTTAGGGCCATATCACCCACCTCTAGTCATTAAGACCACAGATGAAATATTGTAGCGTAAAAATTGTGTGTGCTTTTGCACATTGATGAAAGGAGGAGAGAGAGGAGGCAACATGCAGCAAAGAGCTGCAGGTCGGGACTGAATCTGGGGCCACTGTGGCAAGGATGCAGCCTTTATACATGCGGCACCAGCTCTACCAGGTGAGCTACTGTGCGCCCTGATAAAACCTAAATTTTTTAGGTGTTTTTTTAGGCATGGCACGCTCTTAGTAGTAATACAATAGTAAAGTGGTAACAGGAAATCAGGGCATGCAGGAATGACATGCAGCAAACATCCACTGCTGGAGGAGAACTGGGGACGTTGCGGTTCAGGGTTGGCAGGGCGAACCCAGGGTGACAAGAGAATCCTCTTCATAAACTGTTTATGAAGTACTGACAGAGATGATTGGACATGTAAGAATATTAAAGCTTTGTCTGTTAAGACCTTGCAGCCTGAGTTCTGTTTCCATGGCAATACCATTTTTTTGTGATTCATTACTTGCTCAGTGTACAGTTTCTCACTTTTGTAGATCAAATGTCAGCTTCAGGAAAGAATGGATTCAGCAGGGCAAATTCTTACTCCTACAAACCCCCCTGGCATACAAGTATACATAGAGCCGATCCGGACGGCAGTCACCAGGACGTGAACTGGTATCCTGAATACTGTGTACATGGAAACACTTAGTGATCACTGTGATATGCAACATTAGCCTGGTTGATGAGGCGTTATCATGTTTGCCTTTTTCCTCTGCTTTGTTTAACTTTCGTTTCCATGGAAATATAGCAGATATTCGCTTTATCCATTTATCTGAGAGACACAGGTTTAGAAGGATAAAGCTCCCCCCTCACTGAAAACCTGCTGTCAAGAGTCTTGAGTGTCTCGAATGAGGCAGCCTGTGACTGCTCCAGCAGGCTTTCTGACTGACCACCAGTAGATGTCTGAGGTTGTACAGGTTAGCTGCAAGTGTGACTGAGTGGAGCATTAGGAGAATGAAGCAAATTATCACTGAGAAAGAGCACGGAGCTCAGGTGACCTTCCCCGGAGAATAAAGGTTAGAAAACAAAAGACTCTAGGCTTATTACAGAGTAGAATATGAAGATGAATAGAAACTTTGTCCTCGATTCTCTGTGCCTGTAACCCACTCATGCCTCAAGATCCAACCAACCTTATCAGCAGCAAATCTACATGGATTTGCATACAAATGAAGGCTGGCTCGCCACTGACCTAGTTGGGTCCAGACTGGATCCTAACCCTTCCTGACAGGTTCTCCCAGAGCGCTGACCGGCCATACTCTACTTCTGCAGCGCCAGGAAAAATACAAAGGAGCAAAAGTTCTACTTCATCGTTCTAAATCTATATTTGATTTTAATTAATAAACAAAACATTTCTGTGATATCCATGTTTATGTTAACGCATACCCTCCATGCACTCCTTACATCTTATTTAGCTTTACGCTCACAGGTCTCTGTTCATTATAATTACTGAATGCAAGCTTATACCATTGAATTACTGTTAACTGGAACTTATAAAATGATGGCCTAATGACTGGAATATTGCTCTTTTATCTCACTGCTATCTACTTTGTCAATCAATTTTATTTTTGCTTATAGATAATACAAAAGACAAAGGTTTTTTGTATCTTACATTTCTCTCTTGGCATGCAGGTCTTTTCTCTATCCATAAACATTTTAGGATCATCACTTCTTGCATCAATTCACCAGCCACATATGTGTCCATCAACATATCATTGCCTGCATCAACATAGCGTTGATTTTTGGATCTGTTCAAGACATATTATTTATTTTTCAGTAATTGTAATTAAATTTATTGAGTTATAGTTCTTCTTTATTGCATTATGTATTGGCTTTATTTGACAAATTTTGCATGTTCAAGAAATTGCTTTTGTATTATGTTGTTAGGGGTTGGATTTCGTAATCAAGTTGCTATTAAACATACTATTAAAGAGGAAACCTCTGACAGTGATCATGTTTTTTTCATTATTTATTTGTATATTTATTGCATGAATGTAAAGTAACAAAATTGACCCTTCACTAAGTCCCACCCCAAGACGCAGACTGACCAATCATAGTATAGTATCGGGCCAGCTCAGACCAGGGTCCAACAACAACACAGCTGTGCTCCATTGACTCTAATGCAATCGTTTGAGATTTCCTTCATTTTCAGGCTGGTTTTGTGGATTTTGAGCTAAATGTTGTGCCTGGGGCACAGATATACGCTTCTTCCCTGTTCCAAAACCAAAATCAAACCCTGAAAAGTGTAGGTTTATCTAGCTAGCTACTGAAGATATAGCCTACTGAATGTATACTCATGCTGCTTTTGCTTTTTAATGATTATAACAGTAAAAAAGAGACCGACCCTGCTGTACAGGAACCAGTGAAGGGAAGCAGGGAAACTTTGCTGATACGGTTTGCTGTGGCGATCAGCAGTGATGTGGTGGTTCACTTTTACGCTGTGATCTGTAGCCTATAGTTCGGCTTTAGCTTCTAACTATCTTTGTCTTTTTAACCTGTTGTTGCTGCTGAGTCAGTTTGACATCCTGGATATATCCTTCAAACACAGACTGTAGACCCCTCTGTCTGCTTCTCTCTGGAATCACTGATTTATTGTTCCAAAAATATGACAATATTTCTTCAGGGAGTGCAGTTAGATACAGAGTGGGTTCCATGCTTACTCTGACAGCTTGTCGGACCATCACCAATTTTACTGACTGTTTTAAAATACACCTATTTCATAACATAGAGATTATGGAAGCTTTATGTGACCAGGCATTATCAATCCACTTGGCGAGAGCTGCTTCAAAACACAGGTGCTCTCCATATGAGCATTTGTTTTTTGTCTCCATCACTATCGGCACAGGCTGTTTCTTGTTGTTGGAGTAGACTGCACAAGGTAGCCTGAGGAACATTAAGTTTAGCTGCTACATTTCCTTGGTTCGTTTTGGCAGTTTGTCATAAGCTTTGAGGAGACTACATTTATTGAGAGAAAATCTTGATTTCAGTGTGCACGCAGCACCAGCCTTAGTTAGCCAGCTGGAAGCAGACAAGCTACCGCGAGGCAAAGTGCTGTATCATGGAGCAAAGAAAAACAAAAGAACTGTAGTTTAAAAAAAAATGTTTCCATATGTTGTCATGTACAAACACCCCACATTGAAGATTGTAAGTGGAATTATTTTAACTGTACTTGTTTAGGAATGATTCTGCTTTTTGATCCATATATGAGCTGTTGATCGCTGTAACCTTGACCACTAAAAGCAGTTCCCACTGTATTTATCTCTGTGGTTAAAAGTTTGTGTTTCTAGCAAGCAAAGATGTTTTATTATAAAGTAGTTGTCTGTGACCTCTGGCTGTCCAGACTTGAGTGAAGTAGTGATGAAGTGTTAACAGATTGATGAGTGTCTGCCAAATCTCTGCTGTTACTGAACAAACTTCATAGGTGGTGGAAAGTATTGAGGAATATTTTCTGAAGATGCTACTTTATGAGAACTCTGTAGCTACAGAGCTTGGTAACCTGCTCATATGAGTATCCTTTTTTGACTATTCGATTACTTATTAAAAGCCTACAGGCTGATTTCACATTTAGTTTTTTCTCTTTGTGATAGAGTCGCTGGATATACTGTGGGGCAATGCAAAGACGTCTGTGCATAATAAACCATCTTGGTTGAGTTCACAGCTGCAGACAACCTAAGAGGAGGACAGTGACAGAGATTAAGACTGGCTTTAATACAGTACAGCAGTGCTGACCTTGGCTTTTGTCTGAATAAAATGTTCCGTGTGTCTTCACAGATAATTACCTCAGGATGTGAGTCCACTGGGACCCTCTCCTTAGAGCACTTACCTTTCCTCATTCATTTTAATGGAAAGGAGGCTCGACTGCATGTTTTTTATGGCACCAGACTGATGGCTGATCCACAAAAGGTCAGTGTGAGAGATACTGTATGTGTACGTTTGTATGGCTGGGGTCTACATGAGGCAGTTAAGTGTCTTCTATCTTTATATTGTGGTATCTTTAAGACATCATAAAGAAGTGGACGGTGGACGGCCTGCCCTGCCTCACTCATAGCTTTAAATCTGATATACAGTATTTTGATGTGGTACATTTTGATGTGTGACTATGCTGGTGTTGTGCCCTTAGCCACGTTTTCTCAGATATATTTGGCTGCCACCACAACTGACAGCCTATAAATAATAACAAGCAATACGACATAAAATGCTGTATTTTAATGCAAAACCGGGCTGAATTTGGACGCAGTTTACAGTCTCTCAGTACCCCTGCAAACTCAGGCTACATCTCACAAGCTTCTATTTGCCACTAAATTTCAGACTCAAGGACATCAACTCAGGACAAGCCTGACATTGCGATCCTGAGTATCTACTCAGTCAGTGAATTATTGAGAGCCGTTAAAGTGATGACTTTACTTGTGCCTCTAAAACTGTCCAGACCCACAGCATTTAAAGTCGGCTTTAGAAAGTTACAATAGAAGCATGAAACATTCTCCAACTGAAAGGTCTATTTCTCTAAATTTGGGTGTTCAGGAACCATTTTTGGTGGGTAATTTGAGAGAAATCTGCCACCTACATAACAACGACCACGATTTCCACTGTGAAAATTGGAAGAAAAGCTCAATGACTGTCCACTGAGTGGTGTGTATGTCCGGTATGTCATGTGTAGGAAGAGTTCAGGTTGATGTCTCAGTAAAAAGCGAGCACTGTCAGTCATATATTGTAGAGCCAACTTAAAATGCCAAGCAAATTCCTACTGGGCCTTGCCAAAAAAACAACAACTAATGGCTGGCTTTATAGGAGAAAGCACAAATTTTTTACAAGGTCTAGCACACATTTCAGAATTATCTTCTCATCTCACAGCACTTTATTCTCAGCAGGAAAGTTTTCAAAAACGTTTGAACGCAGCATGAAACAGTGTGTATCGAAATTTGCCTTCTGTTTCATGATGCTTTCAGAAAGGGGGGTAACATACAGTTCTGCATAATCCAGTGCTGGTTTGATCTACTCTGTTACTCCATGGGCAACATCAATCTCATATCTCAGCCTCACCTTGCAGATCTTGTACAGTGAATCCTGTCCATCTCCGTCAGAGTCCTTGAAGTAGTCGTGTGCGGGGAAGGTGCGGTGGATGTCTCGGGTGATGACACCTTCTTGAGCCGAGTCCTGCAACACACAGGGATTACATGCTTGAGACATGTGACAAAACTATAGTGAAATGTAGATACATGATGAGTTCTGCCTTCCTTTTCATGCATGAAGGTTGTGCAAGTTTAGATACTGCCTATCCTGAGTTATTCACTAGTCCCTTAATGGATTCACGGCGTGACAACAACAGCAAATATTTCATCTCAGCACCCACAACCTCTTTTTTATATTTACTTTGATCAGGCTCCTACATATCTTTCCTCTGTCTGTACATGTTTATATACAGTGGTAAAGACGGCACTGTATTTCGCTCAGCTCAGAACCAACTGTAACAGTTCACAGCTATGATACAAAGCAGCTCGCCGCTATGTCACCGTGTTTGTTTGTTTGTGTATTAGTGTTTGTCCCATTCCTCCTGCAACGGCACTCCCCAGGCCTCAGTCTCTTAGTCTGTGCTGTCTAATCCACAGCCACTGCAGTGTATACACACACACACACACACACATTCACACAAACATGCCTGCTTGTTTTCCAATTTGCTTCTCACTCACAGACACACATACTGTACACACACAAGCACTCTGCTATTTCCCCCCTCACTTTCTTTTCTCACACACAACAGTCAATCACATGCACACCATCACACACACATATACACACACACACGCAGAGTGCAAACACGACCGGAGAGAAGACTGGCAGCACAGCTTTCTCCAACAACTCACTGTAAGCTGCAGATAAACCAACCCTGAGCCTTACTGGCCTTGATGTGTGTTTGTGTGTATCAGAGAGAAAATGGGAGAGTGTGTGTGAGTGAGAAATTTCATCTTTCTTGCTTTTTTCCTCTCCTTGTTTCCTGACAGCAGCAAGGAAAGAAAAGAAGGAGGGAAGAGGAGAAGCAGTCTGCTGCATTTTTGTGGAAAATGTTGCAGAATACACTGCCCATATGGTGAAAAGTCTTGGTCAGGAAGTCTCTTACTGCCCCAATCTATTGGTGCAGGTAGATTCTTCCACCCGAAAAGATAAAAGCCTGACGATGTTCACTGAATGGATTATAACAGCTGAGGCCAGACAGGAGATTGCTTGGACAACAATGGAAGTCAGTTTTTGTGCCATCGCTTACAGGCTGGTGTAACTGCATCACCAAAGTGGCAGATGGGGAAAAGACATCTTTTTGGGCTATCCTGGCAGCCTGGTGGTAAAGACGCAAAATCATGTCCCATGTGGCAATATCCCTGGTTTGACACCTTTATTGCATGTCATCCCCTCGCCACCCCCAACCTCCTCTCCATGTTTCCTATCTGCCTCTAAAGAAAAAATAAGAAAGGAAAGCAAAGGCAAGGAAATGTATCTTTTACTTTATGAGATAGAGAACTTTTCTAAAGATCTTAAATCCACATTTACAGCTCAGACATCTGTAAAGTTACATCTTGTGTGGGTTTTAATTGACAATGTTCAGCTTTTTTGTTTGTCGACTTTTATTAGCTGATTAACTGATTTATAGATCAACACAACAGACATTACCGTCAGAGTGAGATGGAGAATGACATTCAACAAAGAGAACCAGCTATTGCACAGGTCCTTAACCCCTAGTGCCCCATGATAATATTTTTATGATATAACACGTGCTAAATATAGAATTAGAGAGGAAAAATCTAGCAAAATTCTAAATAAAAAAACAACAAAAAAACTGAGGGCTTATGAGAGAATACTGACTGTTATTATTAATAAATCTCGACTTGCTTTCTCCCACTTCTTGTCACATTATTGTTGACAAAACATGACACTGCCAGCAAATGTAGAATTAATAAATACACAATTATGGACACATCAAGTTTCTTTTATCACCACTGTAACTGTACTTTGATATTACAGTCAACAATAAGCTACATATAATTCTGTGTTAACAATGTTGCCAAAATCCTACAATATGCTTATTTTATATGAGCGCAAATACATGTGGTTTACATATATCCACCACACACACACACACACACACCCAAAAGGGTTTGACGGATGCTGCTGGCACAACTGTGTGTAACGCTTTAATGAGATTTGTAGTGTGGAGGTGGTGTGTCGTGCTGTGCATTATATGTCGAAAATGGAACTAACAGTTTTACATTATGTTCCTTCTGCGGCACAAAAAAAAAAAAAAAAAAAAAAAAGCAGCTCTTCAGGAATGAAGGTAGCGCTGTGTCAGATTTGTTCTTCTCATGAATTCATGGTTGTCTTAATGGGACAGCAAAACAAATTTCCCAAACAGGACGCAAAAGGTGGATAAATTTCATTTCAAACTTTGTTAAATCGTGTTTAAATTTAAAAGATGGAACGTAGGATATATCTGGATACGTTGTTCCATTAATTGATGAGCTGAAAGTTAATCAGCAACTATTTTGGTAAGTATTTAATTGTTTAAGTATTTTTAGTCCTTTGCTTTGTCTCATGAGATTGCTAACTGAATATCTTTGGACTTTGAATAATTGGTTGAACAAAACAATTTGGTGACATCACACTGGGTTTTAGTAAATTGTACTGTACATTTTTCACTTTTACAACATTTAATAGGCAAAATAATTAATCAATTATCAAGAAAATATTAATCAGTTGCAGCCCTACATACATTAAACCAATAGGCTATTAGAGTGATGACTGAAACACACTATTCCTCCTCCGACAATTTGTTTTAATCTCCACAAAGACCAATCACAGAGTCAAAAAACACTGAAACAAAAGAGACTACCACATGAAGAAAAGTTACATTAATTACTCAGCAAGTAAGAACATTACTTTTAAAATAATTATGGGCTAATTATTCATGTATTTCTCTTTATGAGTTAGCCCATCAACAGCAAAGACATTTATGACACTGTAATTACCATGGCAACATCAGTGAAGACCAGCAAGAATCTGGCTGACAGTGAAAGTTGTAAACACTTTGATTTAATAAACCATGCATGCCTCTGCTAATTAACAGCCTCATTACTCAAAAAAACACCACAAAAAGGAGGAGAGGACGTCCTCTACTCTGCCTAATCTCCTTCCTTCTCGTCTTGAATCCTTTCTTCCTCTTCTCTTTAATATCTCGCTGCGCATTTCCTTTTATCCTTGAATTCTCTACTCTCATCTCTTTTATTTCTGCTCTCGCTTATCGCCTCCCTTTTTTCTTCTTCCATGTTCTCTCCTCTTTTCTGCCTCATCTCCTACTGTACCATCTCTTCTACTGCTTTTTAGATTTCCCTCTCTTCCCCGTTATATATTTCTCTCACCTGCTTCATCTTCTACTCTATTTTCTACATCATTTCCTCCCCTCCTCTCCGTACACCTCCATATGTTCTCCTAAATATTTGCCTCATCTCCTCTCATTGTCAGTGCAGACAGCAAACACACTTAGGCCCTATGGTCTCAGTGTGCAGCTTTATAAGACCGGCCTTTTTGTCTTTGACAGTGATTCTTCACATATTTCATGCACCATTGTTCTGATTTAAAATTAAAAGACTGTAGGTTTTTAATCTGTGACACCAAAATTTGTTCAAGATACCTGCTTAATTAAAAGATTAAAAGCACTCACTGCAAACACGGAGATATGCATGTGTAGTGTTAATAGCATTCACTAGGTTTAGCACGATATTTAAAAAAAACAAACATGTAAAGGGTTGTACTCATCTTTTTTAGAGATACTAATTTATTATTAATGTTGGAATATTCTGAAGGATGTAATTACTCTTATGTCATCTTCGTCTCCGAGTCACTGCTCTGATACTCTGCAGCACAAAAAGAGCAAGTTGTAGCTCTACTTCATCCAACTTGTATCGTGTTCAGTAGAGCGCAACTTAAAGTAACAACGTAAGTTTGTTTAAAAAGTTTTAAAACTTTAGTCTCTGTCGTCTTCCTCCCCAATGTCTCTCAAGTTCACTTTGTTTTATGGTGGACTGTTCCTTAAATTCACTGCAGACTTCAGCTGTGTGTACCTTTTCTTGCTAACTGCCTGCTGGAACAAGAGTTATATGCTGACTTTTTGGATGGATGTGTGTGTGTGTGTGTGTGTGTGTGTGTGTGTGTGTGTGTGTGTGTGTGTGTGTGTGTGTGTGTGTGTGTGTGTGTGTGTGTGTGTGTGTGCTCGTCTGTGAATGTTGAAGCTGGCAGCTCTTTGATCTCTGCAGGGAGGCTGAGGTGTTCAGGAGGAACTGCAGCCTCATCAGCAGCATCAGTTCTCCGTCACAGTGCCCCAGTTCAACATCCCTGCAGTAGACAGTTAGTGCCAACACAAAACAAACAGAATAAAGCTTATGCCCTATAACCCCAGTTCTATGAGCGCAGGTAGAGAGCCCTCTGTTAGCTCTATAGGTCCACCCATTGATTACTGCACTGAAAATTTGCATGTGCTAGTTAATCTAATCAGGACAGACCCACTGATTCCTCCCAGTACCAGCTGTCAAACCCTCACCTTGCATCAGAAAGCCAAGTATTTGTATTGGTCAACTACTTGGTCTGCAGACCCTCTCTGTGCTCATATAACTGAGGTTTCAAAGTGTGTTTGCTAGTTTTAGCTTTATTTCAATTCATAAAGGTTTAGTTTTAGATTTTACCAATTTAATATTGGCTGTATCATAAACTTATGATATTATTCATGGTTCTATAATAATTGTTATGTGTACTTACTTTCATTACTGTTGTCTCTCTCTCTTTTTCTATGTATCATCTTGTACTGTACATTATGTTTATCTGTGTACATGACATCTACTGCTGTCCATCCTGGAAGAGGGATCCCTCCTCAGTTCTTCTTCCTGAGGTTCCCACTATTTTTTCCCCATTAATGAGTTGTTTTTTGGCGAGTTCTTCCATATCCACTGTGAGGGTCCAAGGACAGAGGGATGTCCTATGTTGTAAAGCCCTCTGAGGCAAACTGTGATTTGTGATTTGGATTTTATAGACAAATTTAACTGAATTAAATTGAATTGGATGTCTGAGGAAAGTCCCTTAAGGCAGTTTTATGATGGTGTTCAAAAGAACAGGGCGGACAGACTGACAACTCAAAAACATAATTCCTCCAGCCAGGGTTATCACCAGCAGGGAGGCATAGAAACTAAAACCGTAATAAATTAACATTCATATTTAGTTTTAATTTCTAGGTTTTTTTTAACCAGGTAACACAGTTTCAGTTTAGTTTTTGTTCTTCTTAAAGGATATCATTTTAGTTTACGATAACTTTCACTGTCTATTTTCACTTAAGTTTCAGTTTTCATTTACGATACTGCGGTTTGGCGCTTTATAAGTTGCTTTTTCACTGTGGTAAAAAAAAAATCCATACAGTCACAGCCCTATCTTTAACCTGAATTATCTTCCCACCGCTGCCACAGGTGAATCAATGGACAGACAGTCGAGGGGATCCAGAAAGCTGTTAGCGATGCGTTTGTTCCATTTCCAGACAGGGGTAAGGGAAGGACAGAGGATCTGTGGCTGCGATAAGACCACAGTAAGGGAGGCAGCATCATATCTGAAGGAAACACAAGGCTATTCTTGACTGCAGGTAATCCTCTTAGTTTTCATGTTGCTGAAAAAGTGAATGGTGGTTTGGGGTGTGATGATTTATACACACGGAAGGATTGTTGGATCCTTCCTGATTGGAAAAACCAGTACATGCAAATTTCAGTAAGCTGCTCCACAGGAGTGAGGAGACAATCCTATAGAGCCTGTTAGATGGTAAAACCTGTGTAAACCAGAGCTATATGCACATATTCATGAGGGCATGCACTATAGTCAGCATACATGCACAAAAATGTACTCTGATAAATGCATACAGGCACAAATGTCAGAGCAACAAAGTGCATTCAAACACATACATAATGAACTCTTACTGGCCCACATACATACACTCCATCTCATACAAATACGCAGGAATGTCACACATCAGCACACACTCTCTGTATTTTGCAGATGACATAATAAATATGGAGGGATTAAAAAAAGGCATTAGCACAGGCAGGGGGATTCCATCAACACTGTCCACCATCAGTCTGAATCCAACACACTGTGTGCATGTATTTGTCGGTGTGTTTATTCTGCAGTACTGTGTGTACCTGTCAGATTTATTCCCTGGTGCCTTTTAAACTTACTGACTGAAGGCGGAAAACAGGACAAAAAAGGAGATGGAAATCAAGGAGAGAAGGACTGGGATAAGCAAAGAGCAAGGAGGGGAGGGAGAGATCAGGACAGATAACAGAGACAACATTGAGACACAAGCTGAGAAAGAGAGAGACAAAGAGAGGAGAGAGAGAGAGATGTGTACAAAGAGGGGAATGAGAGGCTTCCTCTAATTGTAGCCTGGGGGCTTGTTGGGCAGACAGTCCATTACTCAGACCTCACCAACAGGTAACCTACTTAACACGCAGCTAAAAATAAAAAAAAATTGCTGATGTGTCCAAACCTGCACTCCACCTCCACATCCATCTACATTCAACAGCAATTCATTTAACCACTCCGGCCTAACTGGTGAAAGCTGCTGCAGGTTCACAGAGTCACAGAGTGCCTAAGAACTGACGAGAGAAACACTACAGCCATACAGTCAGACCAAGTTCATTTATAAATCATTCTCTGCTTACATGCATGATTTGAAAAGCGTGTTGTGTTTTGTACAGAAGCAAAACAGTTCAGTCAAAAAAGTACATTAAATTATACTATTTTTAAGTTATCTTATTCAACTCTGCAGCGTCTTTGTCCTTGAGACCACTTATTCTGTCCAACTGACAATGTCTTTTAAATCAAATTCATTAAAAAAGACATTTTTGTTTCCCCCTTTAAGTCATCAGAAGGTGCAACAAATAGCTTTGCATTAAATCTCTGAAATCTGAAAAGTTCCATTTTATTTGTACTGTATAGCCCATTTGAATACAAATCAAAGTACTTCTCAGACGAAAAAAGTATATACATAAGTAGTGTTGAAACATTTAAATCATTAGTATTATTTATCAAAAATTCCTAACAATTACTTGTGAAAGCTTCTTAATGTGAGGATTTCCTCCTTTTTAAACATCTTTGGGGTGGTGGGATAAAATAAATTTGGTGAGGTTACCTTGGGCTCTTGGACATTCTATTTTCACTTTTTTTTTTGACATTTTAGATGGTGACAAATGACTATTAGATAATTGAAACAGATAAATAGAAAAGAATAAAAAGAAAACAATAGAATGGCATTAACAGAATAAAAATAACTGGGGGTTTTTTCATTATTTTTATTCTCTTATTATTTTCTTATTTGATTTATTTTATTCTATTTTATTTTATAATTTTTTTTATTATTATTAGTAGCAGTATTATTATTATTATTATTATCATTTATTTTTTTTATTTATTTTGTTGTTTTTTTAGAACCAGCACATGTCATCTATGTTCACTAAATGTCAATGTACTGTACTTATAAGATGAAGAAATAAATCTGTTAAAAAAAAAAAAAAAAGATCAGGGAAATAGTCAAAAGTTGCCCTGAAAAGAAGAAGCATAAAGAGAAGACGAGAAGTATTAAAATCGCAGACAAACACAATAATAAGATAGACAAGTTATTTTATCAGGATACTAAACTGAATGCTGGATATAAATGAAGCTGAAGTAGTTTGCAGATCAGCAGGTAAATATTTGTGCTCTAAACTAGTTTTTTGGTTGCAGTTACCCACCAGCTGAAACCAAACTGCTTCTGCAGCAGAGGAAAGAAGTAAAAGGGCAGATGCTTGATGGGGGATATTTTAAATGTTAATCACTGCCTTGGGAAGCGTGCTTTACTTTATATTAAGCTTGAAGGCAATACGAACAAACACCTGTCATTTTATGGTAGAAACAACTCATTCAGAAGCTGGTTCAGCTGAGTTGACACCGGAGTTGTTCCTTGTCAAGCGTTCTCTTGCAGCTGACAAGTCCTCTGTCCATGTATTGTTTACTTTGCTGGCTATTAGGCTCTGTTAGCTTCCCTCTTGTCTCTAAAGGGAAGAAAGATGAAACCAGGGGACCTTTGGGGCTGTTGGTCACTCATTTGAGACTAGCTGACACTGGTGACCAGTGACCCTGGTGAAGTCTGGTCATGCTGCCCTGCTCCAAGTGTCCGCGGTATCAGATAGACAGGTCAAGTTTTTCCACTGACAGAATATCGTGCTGTACCTACACTGGACCCACTGCTACAGTATTCTGTGGTACAGTATCAGGACTTAGTCAGCCTGTTGCGAAAGATGGGGAAAGACAGCAGACATTTGCTCCTTTACCAACCTCACATCACTTGTTGTTAGTGGTCCATAAATAAAAATGGAAGGGATAATATCAGACAGTAAAACAGAAGTGTTACATTTTACACTTAGGTACACCTGTAGTATCCTAATGCAATCCAACCGTAATCCATAAAGCCTTCTTTTATAAGGCCTACAATATTCAGTTTTTGTACTGACTGTCACAGGGCTGTTATTAATGCATGTATTCAGGCAAGGGTCATTTTTAAACATGAGACATTTTAAGCACAAAGTGGAGTCACGTCAGAAAAATTATGCCGACACTTATGTGTGCTTCACCACACTGCAACATTTTACTTTAGAAGCATGAGTCAGTCTGTCCATCAACAGCACTGAATGCTGTCAAAGTGTCCTTGAGAAAGATAATGAACCACCTACCTGCTCTCACATTATGAGTCTCTCTGAATAAAAGTGGTAGTTAAATGCTCAAAATGTAAAAATGCAAATGTACAATCTAAGAAGCAGCTCCATCTTTCTCCTTTTTTTGAGAGAGAGCAGTGAGCTCTCAAGTTACCCTTCTCTTCTGACGGTGTTATGTAACTCCCGGGTGTGGAAGGGGCCCACGGGTACTGGCTGGTGAGCCCCTCGACAGAGAGGCATCCACGCTTTGCTAAACCGATGAGGCGGCAGCGAAATATGCCGGGTTCAGACAGCTGAACACTCAGAGCCCACTAAGTCCTGAAGTGACAGCCCAGCCAATCAGAGAGGATGCTGCTGGCGTTAAACCGCTGGAGGCAACCATGAAGACAGATTGCTGGGTACAAAGTCAAACTGTGTGTACAGAATAATTACAGAGGGAGCACAGCAAGAGGCGAAACCTAAATGTTTTACTTAACAACTTCAGCAACTGCCATTTGTAAGGAAACAGTGATGACTGGATAAGATAACCCAGCCTATCGCTGGAGAGGCATGTGTGTGTTTTGTCACAAACAAAAGGGTTGTCTAAATTTAATGGTGTGATTGTTCACACGACAGACTGCTATGGTTTGCTCTACTATATTAAGATATTTAAAGATTTTCACAGCACTTTTGTACATACTGTAAGATTCTGCCATACTGTTAATACTGTGGTAGTGAGCATATTAACATCTCTAACTTGTTGGCTAGCTTGCTGCCCAAGTGATGCAACAGATGGCAACAGGAACAAATGCAGCAACGTCAACTATAAAACCTCATCTGACTGCCTACTCAAGACACACAGCATCAGCGCAGTTGTATGCGACCACACAGGACAATATAAAGACTAAACTCAAGGGTAGGGGTATAAGGCTACACAAAATTCTCAGGTAGCAGAGGTAGCATTTTGTCACCTGGTTATTGGGTAAACTATTCTCACTGTAAACATCAGAAACGTTTCGAGTACTTCTGCATTACACTGTACGAACACTGAACAAACACTTTGCCAGAAAGCAACAGGTCACAACGAGCTATAAAACTGACAGGCATTGGTTATGCTATAAAACTATAAACATAACAAATTCAATAGAATAATAACAAATAAAACCTGTGCATTAGGAGGAGTGTTTCAATTAGTTCCACCTTAGCTATATTGAAACATTCAAAGCACCCAGCTACTTATCCTACAAGTGATCTGCACATCTGGGTGATGCCGTTCACATCTTCTTCAAGAGTGGAGCAACACTGACACACTATCCTCACCTAATATAAATCTCTCTCCCTCCACTGTTGTTGTAACTGATGGAGAACCTGCAGGCGGGTCTTCCAGTTCCAGTGATTCATTCGCGCTCATCATATCACCAATCCACTTGTCTTGCTAACCTCAGCATATGTTGCTAATGGCGTATGGCTCTAAGTTTTTGGGCAGAAGTCACACTTGTGAAGTTTGGTTCCACACTATAAGTATCAATTTACATACCATGCGTTCTGCGAGTGGCGGCATGCACCTAACTGTGACCCCAGTACACTGATGGTTCAGTACGACTCCGCAGACCTCTACAGCCCACCTGAAGGGTAGGACACCCTCTCTGACCCCCGACGGATGCATATTGAAGTACACATTAGTTCGACTTCGTTAGAGGATTTTCATATTGTCTTTCCCTACTGTTTTATTCTTTTAAGCATTTAAAAAGCCTCAACATACGCGGTTTGACAGGAAGAACACTACACTTTGTTGAACTAGATAAGAATTTAAAAGCAAGGTTAGGTGAATGTATCAGTGAATACAGCCACTGAGAGACAATATTTTGTGCAGAAATTCATATTTTTAGATTTTCATCCTGTTCAAATTCAATTATTTTGTGTTTCATTCTTGAATGGTACTATCACCAGGGTATTAAAAAAAGTCTTTAAATAGTAATCAGCATCATGTCACTGAAACTCTTCATTAACACAAAAAGTAATCAAATCCTCTTAGGTAGGTTAACAGCTCCCTGAGGCAGGTTACACATCAGGTTTTACAGTAAAACATAGTCCTGAAGCCGACAAGAGAAATCATTACATTACTGTTTATGTGTTACTCATCTAGTGTCAAACCTGATTATTGATCCTATTCTCAGTCTGAAGGCTCGTCCCCACCCCCTTCTCATTCTGGCAGAGTGGTGGATCAATTGCATAAATTCAATGCGCTTCGACACAATTCTTTCTGATGGGAATGAGAAAACAAAAAGCAAGTGCTGTGCCATCTGAGCCTGGCTTCAGCATGAGCCGAGAGTGGTGCATTATGGGCCATGCTAGATAACAGAGGCTGTGATAAACCAGCAGGATGGCATGTTAAAGAGCACGTCTGTTGCAGAGCTGCACCCCGGAGCTCCTCCAGGCGAGAGTGCACATAAACTCAGAGTCTCAAAACAGGTTGGAAAAATATGTCGGCTTCAGTGTAGAGCAGCAGTCATTTGTTTTGCTATGGACATGAGACACATTCAAATGGACGACATATCATGGTAGATGGAGGAGAATCTCTATAGTAGGGAATGTAAAGTACAAATTTGAAGGGATGGAGAAATGACTTCAAAAGGTAGACAGAGAAGGCAGGGTGACACAAAAGGAGAGCAAGAGGAGAGTGGTTGCTGATTGACTGACAGCCAGAATATTAGCTAGCCTCTTCATCTTTTGGATGGATGGCAGCTCCTTCAATGGAAGGCCAGCACTGAAAGTGACAAACAGGCTGCGTTTGGATCACAAAAACCTCACTTAAATCCCCCCCAAAAAACAGGAAAGAAGGAAGGAAAGATGGAGGTTTTTTAACCAAACTGTCGACTACACGCACTCACTGTACTTGCAATCACCTTTCAGTCACAATAGTGATCATTTTATCTTACCCAATTATTACATGTTTCATGTTTGCTGGACTGGCAACACGTTCTATACAACTAAATATACACACCACACACAAACAACAGATTATTAAATGTTTCGTTACCTGCTCATGTAAGTATCTTGCTCCTTTGAATCTATCACGTTATTATTCGTTGATTAAGACATAAGAGGCATCCCGCTCAGGTGGTATATTTACAACAGAACCAGCATGCAAGAAGCCACTCAGGAAGCGTGAGCAAGGCATTTCAGCATCATGTGCTACTGTGAAGCTGCTTAGTTGCAGTAAAGACTGTTTAGTCTATGAGGTTTTCCTTCGTTGATCACTGGAAGTGTGGATTTGAAGATGGGTGCTTTTAAGGGAAAAATGTGTGCTCAGCAACTCTTTCCTCTTGGAGGTAAATAAAATGCTTTCCAGGCAATTTAAAGGTCTGCCATTAATTTCCACTGAGGCACCTACTGGCCTCCTAAAAAATGATGATTCAAGGGAAAAACCCCTGGGCTGAATGAGGTATAAACTACAGTATATCTTGCTTGTTGGAGGATCAACTCAATTGGTCAATTAACCTCTAAGAAAATCTGAAACACACACAGGCAAATTCACAAAAGCCTGGACATGTAAGATGAAAAGAAACTGTGTAATTCTCAAAGCATAAGGGTGAAATGTGCCCCTAACTGTGCAGTGTTTCAGTGCTCCTGTGCTATTTGCACATATTTAGATTAGATAATATGCATACATTTAGCATAACATTGGCCTGTTTCTATGCAAATGAGCATCATTACAAGAACAGTCCATATCACAAAGATAAGCACAAATAGCCACATGTGGATTCAGTAAAATTATTAGCATCTTCAGCAAGTTGGTGCTAATCATGCCATCTTTTACAGTCTGAAAGTGTTAGTTTGAAAACAGCAAAAACATGAATAGGGTTTCTTTCCATCACATTTTAATCCCTTGCCCAAGAGTTGAAGTTTTGAAGAATTCAAAATTTCAGTTTTCTTTTTCTCTCTGCCATGGCTCTGCCTGCTGTGTATTGGGTGCACAGGCAACTCTTAAACTTTGCCACATGAATGATTGCAATCAGATGCAAAAAGGGCAAATTGCACTAAACTGCAAAACTTACTGGATGTGTTTGCACTGTAATATCATAAGCGCAGTATCTTTTGTGAATGGGAATTCATTAATGGCCACGAATGGCCGTAATAAACTCCAAAAATGCCAGATTACTTAAAATATTGTGCATCTACAGTATATACTGAATAATACCTGGGTTATTTTGTGCTGTAGCTTCCAAATAAAAGTGCTAATTCTAGGAACATCGAGCAAAAAACACAGACTGCATTATGACTTCAAAGTCTTGCCTTAAGTCATAACACATTCAGACAGCTGGATGTAAAAATGACACCACCCCTCTCTGCTGACACACCTGGCTGCCACAAACACTCCTCATTTCTCTTCATTTCAGTTGGACACACTGAGATAATCTATTGGTGTGATATTCAGAGGACGGCAGCCCGGTAATTAAAAACCAGCTCCCCCTGAGGCCTTTGTCCTTGGTTGCTGGCGAGGAAGTTTCTAGAGGCTTCCCTGGAGGGTTGAGGGTAGGGGGGGGGGGCAACAGCTGGCCCGCCTGGCAGATTGCAAATTCATCTGTCTCTGTATCGCTGCCGTGGCATTTTAATGGTCCGGCTGGTTCTGCATTTCAATAAGCCGAGTTGGGAGTGCAGATGCAGTGTTCAGAGAGAAAGCAAAAAAGCAAAATTTCTCATTTTGCTTGCAGTGAAATCGGTGACAAGCAAGCGGGTTGGAGAAAACACCTGACACACCAAAGAGCTGACGGGTAACAGAGCTGTTACTGGGATACGCTGTTTTGCTTAACATCTTCCTTTACTTCTTTTTAGAAATTAATCAAAATTACCAGTTGGTCACCAGAAAATTAATTAACATTACTGACAACTCGTTAAAGTCATTTATCAAAGAAGATTTGCTCATTAAAGCATTAAAGCTGAAAGGCTGTGATTAGTTGGCTCGTCATCTAGATGTGCAACACTCAAAAACACAATGCAAAAAGATTACTTACTCAACACTAACCGTTTTACTGGAAGGGTCCACTCTGAACTCAAACGTGTTTGAACAAAAGGCATTCATCACCCTTCCAAAAACATGCAAGTCATTTTGTGTTATTTTTTTTCTATTTGAATAGAAATGAATGAGAAACCTATGAAGTGTCAAACAAAGTAACCAAGGGAGTAAAGAAATAAGGTGGTAGGCAGGACATCTTGTATTAATGAAACACAGACATGGTGAAAATAAGTGTAAATAAAACGCATGGTAAACTCAGTGAATGCCTCCTACACATTTTATTCACTGCAAAAGTAATGTGGTGTACCGGACTGTATTTCATGGATGTGTATTAGCACTTTGATGTAGTCCAAGGGTAGCACTCTGATATTTTGGATGCCTTTGCAAGATGATAGGAAAAATGCTCACACTGAACTGAACTATGCAGAAAACAAACAAACAAAAAAATGTGAAAAAAAAAACCATGCTGTACTGTTCCAGTTTGCATTTGGTAGGGAACAATTTGGGGCTGGAGCACGATGAGATGTCCTCTTCTCTCTCGCTCTCTCACACACACACACACACACACACACACACACACACACACACACACACACACACAGACACACACACACACACAGACACACACACACACACACACACACACACACACACACACACACACACACACACACACACACACACACACACAGCATCACTGAGAGAGGTCAGTGGATAAAGTGCATCCCCCCAGATATCTGACATTTTCTGTGTGTGTTGTGTTTTTTACTGGAGGATATGAGTTGAGTCTCTGTTATGTGGGGACAGAAGAACCCAAGGGATGATAGAGGTGGAGGGAGAGGAGGGTCAGACACTCAGTGGGTCGGCCCATGAGGGTGGACTTGTGAATGTATATAAAGTTACAGTAGGCCTATGTGAATTGTTTATGTGTAGGTGGGTCTTTGTGTCTTTCAATCCACTTGTTACTCGTGTAAAAGAAACAACCTGTACGGTACAGAGATGAAGACACAACGCGCGCACACGGAGACACACACACACACACACACACACACACACACACACACACACACACACACACACCTGCCTGCATGCATTTTCCTTCCCCTGCGTCTTCAAAATAAAAGCGCACATGAATGAATAATGAAGAGGTTGCTATTTTGGAGCAAATGTTAACATCCATTTTAATTGCGCCCTATTTATAAACTTCAAATGAACTCTCTGAAACCTTGTTGCTTCTTCAGACTCAGCTCTGGGTTTCCATAGCGACACAGTGCCTCTTAAGTCCTGATGTTCAGTTGGGAAGAACCAGAGAGACAATGGAGACACTCAACTGTAACTAGGGACGTCTTGCTGGATGGCTGGCAGTCTCATCCACCATTACACACACTGATTGACAGGGAAAGTACAGCTAGCCAGAAATCAAGTATTAAGTATGTATGTAGTGAATGCATCTTAGTTTTTTTTTGTATGCAACCAACGGCTAAACATACAATTTCTATCTTAGCATAGACACAGTATAGATAGGACTGCCTTTGTGAAAATGATCCCAAAATATTCATTTCATATTCAATCATTAAGACCTACAACTAATATGACCAGTACATTTAAAAAACAAATTAAAGATGGAAGTAGTTTTAAAAAGTGAACAGCACATGCCAGTTCTCTCACACCAGACAAATTCACTCCAAGCAGCCTACAGGCAGGGTAGTTGGGTTTCTACTAACAGGGTTCCTACACATTTGGAATTTCAAAATTCCATACTTTTCCATACCCAAATTTTCCAGACTTCTCTGGGTTTTTTTCCTTTTCCAGAGAATATGCAACATCTGAGTAACTATATCAGTGTATCATATTTCACATCATATTTAATTTTTCTTAATAGCTGATTGTAGCCAAGTACCATAATGCAGTGATGCAGACACAGGTATGGTGAAAAAAGAGAGAGCCTCTGAACTTCTAGGGGGCCCCCCTGGAAGAAAAGTTTGACTATTTTAAAGTTAAAATACATCAATCTGGTGCACTTCGGGAGCAAATTTAGGAGGCTAGATATATGAAGAACTTCGTGTTTCTGTAAACAATTTTGGCCACAGTAAGCTAAATATCTAAAATATGCATTTACCAAGCTAAAAAGGCCAGAGAATGTCATGAGCAAAAGTCCCCAGTTTGCTTAACAGAGTGACAGTGTTAAAAACACAAACAAAAGCAATATAGGCTATATGTTAATAGGTCAGTATTAATATTTTATCGTTCCAAGTTTTCTATTTCCACTCTGGTTTTAAAACAGTTTCTAACAAACAGAGAGATAGTTTATAACCACACTAAACACGCATCCTAATGATGATTTTAGCTGCATTTTAATGGTGTAAATTTTATTTTATCCTCAGAGTGACAGCTGACAGTGTGGATGATTTTATACTTTGCAGCTCAGAATAACTTGAGACACCTGATAACTGGAAATACAAACTAAAGAAATAACCCACATTGTAAATTAGCTCCCGTGATTATAAATATAACATTTCGATCAGATAGACCTCATCAGTCATTAACTACTTTTACACTCTTTGGTTCGGTAGCAGCAACAGTCTGGAATTATTTTAAAGTTCTATTACAGTATGTGATATTAAGAATGATTTCATCCTGTCATCAAACTAAATAGCGAAAAATACTCTGTACTTAAGTCATAATAATTCTTAAATGTGCCTTAGCCTACTTTTAATATTTGTAAATTATTATTATTATTTTTATTACTAGTCTCTACATCTGTTAAATCAGACAAGCTGATGTTCGCAAAATTATTGACAAGGATTTTTTATCTGTTTTTTATTCTGTTGTAGCCCATGATTACAGGCTGTTGTAACTTAGTTGAAAATAACTGTTTTGCTGCCACTGAAACAGAAGTTTTTTTACACATAGGCTACCGTTCATCTCAAATGAGTATGAGTTCATGATGATGATGTCGCTCCTAATTAAAAACTCCACCTCTTTCACATGAATGCGCTCATTGCTGGAAAACACAGAGATGAAAGAGCGAGTTGATAGCCAGCTTTGTAGTACTGGTTATCCTGGATGGACGTTGTTAGGTTCTGTGAAGCCAGCTCACTTAAAGAAAGCCTGGCTATGTTAAACGTGCATCGTAGTACAGGCCGACCAGGGGAGAGCGAGTATCAGAGCGGAGACAGTGGAGTGACGGACCGTGGGAGAGAGAAAGGCAGGTGAGCAGTGACACACATCCTGCGACTAGAGTTGCTTTACCTGCGACAGCTGTTTTATTTTTATTCTCCCCTTCCTCAATGCAGTTCCATCATGTAGCGTGACAAAAATAGGATTTATTATGAATCATTAAGGGCATCTGTCAGTTACATTATTTTTGGAAATACCTAATTTTCTATTTTAGAAAACAGTATTTTAGAACAGTGGTAATAGTCTGGAAACATAAATATTTTTCCATATTTTATTTTTCATTTTCCATACTTTTTAATACCTGGAAATTGATGAAAGTTATTTCCATACTTTTCCATACTTGCGTAGGAACCCTGTACTAAGCATGTTACAGTACATGTTTTAATGGTCAAAAAACATTACATTTAATTTTCCTCATACAGTCTGTGCTGGAACATCTGTATTTGAGACCCCCTCCTGAAAGAGCCCAGTCTGCTTTGATACTTCAGCATTTTGGGGTCTTTCGTAGATGTTTTCCTGATGTTAGCATGTAGCTACATGTAGCAGTGTATGCTACATCATGTAAACATGTGCAATAGTATGCCTGGAGCAGATGATAATATAAAGAAATCTGTTATGATCTGGTGTCAACTTTAACACACATTTACATCATTATTTCAGACTTAGGCCGCAATTAATAACATCTGACTACATCCAACATTGTAGCATTATGTATATGACAGATAACAAAAGCATATGTCCCCTTTAAGCTTTGTAGTGGTTGTCACCAATTTAAAGGAGTGCTTCACACAGAAATATTGAGGCTAAAACCTGCACTGCAACCTTAAATCTCAAATAGTACCTTCATTATAAAGCAATCCTCACAGTCATAAGAAAGTAAAATGAATAGCAGAAAATCTTGTTTAGCTGACAGGCTATTTGGTTATGAATGGCAAAAACTCCTCTCAAAAAATAACAACGTTTGTTATCCACTTGTTTTTTTGTCCTTGCTGAAGCTTTGAACCAAGCTGCATATATGACGAGTATTGATTATTCCGCTGACATACAGACTGCTGGAGGAAATAACTAGATTTTGCCCCCAGAAGGATATTTAGGTTAGATATGGTTTAAGTCTGATTGCTGATTTTGTCCACTAGCAGACTAACAGAATCAGAGAGACTCGAATGACACACTGGTCACACAGCAAACTGCTACTTTTTATTTAATATATTTTGTTATTTTCATTTAGACACTCCCCCTCCTACCACCCTGGCAACAGTAGCACGGCTAAATGCCACAGAGGAAGAACCAGCCATATCAGCGATGGCCGGAGGCGAGCTGCTGGACCATCACTACTAAATAACTGCCTAACACAGACAGGCCTGGTGTGCTACTATGGGAAACACTGCCTCAGGATAGAGAGAGGGAAAGGAAGAGTAAAAGAGGGGAGGTAGAAGGAAGGAGGAAATATGCTAAGGAGCCAAGGGGGTAATTTGAATGTCTTATGGAATTTAATTCAGCTAAAATGCCCTGGGAGAGAATTAGAGAAGCTGGCTGTACATCTGCTGGCAGAGCTTCAGTACCTGAGGTCTGCAGGGAGGTTAACAGTAAAAAACAGATTTGTCCTCCAGTGTCCATCAAGGTGCTTGTCTTTGTCCTCTGTATATGACTGGCTAGAGCAGGAATATTGGTGCGAATTATGCTAAATCAAATTTGAAAGGATGAATAGAGAAGAAATGAAAAACAATCTTTAGATGTTCCTTAAGTACAGCAACAGTAAGGAAAGTGATTTGAAGCCGTTCCAAAGCCAATACTTTAATGAGCTCCATTGTGTCACAATAAAATCCTTTTTTCGAACAGGAGAAAGAATGTCTGCAGTTCAAAGTGCCAGCTGTGGCGCGCTCAGTTGTCTGACAATGTTGACCATGGAAGAGAAGAGAGCCTAGAATCCATCACTGAGACAGACTGAAAAAGACCAGAAATATAAGGATTCTTTTTCACGCTTAAAAGCATACAATTTGGCACCATCACTTTAACAAATATTCAGTGATAATGCAGGTGATAAATGTCCATCTTTTGCATAATTTACATTTTTTCATTGACAGACTTTCCATTTAAAAATGTCCGCCTCACATAAAAATTTGTTAATAAAAGTTTTATTCATTCAATTTAGTTGTGGTAAGTTTAGTTTTATTTTTTTCAAGTATACAATAATTTCAAATGAAATTATTTCCTGTACATTTGCCAGTGTTAAAATATTCAGTGCTTGTGACCATGGGGCATGGAGAGTTTTAAAAGGTGAAGGAAAGAGGTGGTGCTGTGGATCACTGCTGGCAGTTTATCAATCAAGTTTAATGATCTATACAGTGTTTCAACTGAATCAATAACTAGCTGCTCAATTCAGACTATCTATCTATTTTGCTGTTTTGTCCGGCTCTCATCTAATGTTTCATCTCTGCTTTTTCTTACCTGTAAAACATGAAAGAGTCCTCTAGCTCCCTTTGATTATAAGAGATTAGAACTGAGTTTAATCATCCTCAGAAAAACAGCGCTCAGTCACAGAATGATGTGAAAACAACTTTAACCCACTAATTCTGCCATTTTTCAACATAGCATATTTCCCATAAACTGTGTCTCTACAGAGTGGTAAATTGTAGATCCCAGTTATCCCTGAAAGCCATAATGGCAATTCTGGGGAACCTGGACTCCAAGACAGAAGTTTAAAATGAGTCATACAAAAATCATGTTTATTTGGAAGGCTCATTTAGCTCGCCTTTATAGAAGTCATTTTGCGCAAGTCTTCATTTACAGAAATCTCTACAATGGAGTCAGCCAGTGCAAAGTTAGCACGACCTTTATAGTGTCATTGGCCACATTGATAAGTCTAAAAAGGTACAGTTTTTCTTGAAGGGGGGCAAACACAATGTATATATGTCTTATGAACCCAAAAATATTCCATGTTAACAACATAGAAAATTCTTCCTGACCAGGCAAGTTGAACCATCACCTGCCAAATCAGCAATTTAGCCAATATGGTCCCATCACAGGGCAAATAGCAACCCTGACCTAAATTGATTTCCATAGTTGCCGCTAGCCATAGAGATGCTGTGGTGCTCAAGGACAAGGTGGAATTTCACAAAGTGGTTTCTTAGTCGCAGAGTCAGCATTACACAAGACAAAAAGAGCGAGCGATGATGCAACAGAGACTAAAAGGACAATAAGCAAAAAACTGCAGAATCAGGTTTTTCAATCTGAAAGTGGAATGCTGAACGTTACTCACAACCAGTGAGACCAGTGAGCACATTCAGGAGAGTCAAAGCACTTAGAAAAGATGGAAGAGAAAGCTCTCAGTCAGTCATGCCTGCAGATGGAAAGAAAGTCTACCTATGGCAATCATCAGGTCCAAAGGTGAAATGAAAGGGCTGAAAAGCAGCTGATGGGACTTCCTGTAGTTTAGGCATTTTCCAATGTTCTTATCCCGAGTGCCCTGCATTGAATGGGTAGGTAAGTGTTCCCTTCATTGCTCTGAGTTCAAGTCCACAATGGGGATTGAACCTGCAGCCGTTTTGTCACTTGGAACCTTTTAGCAACAATGAGGATTAGAGAGAAAGTAACATTTAGAAAATAAAGGATACCATGTGGTTAAAATGTCAAGTCCCTACTGTACGCTCTACTGAGAGGCTTTCACAGTATTCTCATTAAACTGCAGGTACTTTCTGAAGCATAACTGTGTGCTTCCATGATCAATGACCACATTTACTAAGCTTTATAGCTAACTCACATTACACAACACATATTCAGCTTACAAACAAGTGATAGTGGAGAAAAGCTAAGCACTTTTTGCTTTGATTTTCTACTAATGTTGATTGCCACAACCTGGATTTTGTTGCCAACTGTGAATAAGTGAAATGTGTGAAATGGCATAATTAAGACTGTAATCTTTCCAGATAAGCTTTGATTCACCTAATAAGCATAAATGGAAACCGAAATCCACAAAGTTTGAAATTTTTGATTAAATTAAATTAACCTTTTTGGACACATTTCCACAAAACACTGTAAAAACTATGTTTGAAATGTTGTGGGATTTTTGTATTTGGTTTGTAAAACTGGACTTTTGGCACATTCAAACTACAGCAAAGATGGCATCAAATACCGAGCAGTTGGACAATGCAGAGGCTCATGCAAAAATCGCTTAGCAGCACCACCACACCAGGCTTGTAACCAGAAAATCCTCAGATATAAAGATGAGAAAATAAAAACTTGCCTTCCCACAATAACTGCCATCACTGTGTTTTTAACCAAGATATTAAATCCATATAGGCAGTAGAAGATTGTTTAAAGGGTGAAAATGTGAGAATGGGCTGTTACTGAAGAAGAGTATGCACGCTCAAATTTTAGCCATGATGGAGGCTCTATGAAGACTTCAGTTGGTCAGTCCACCACTGTGATCTAGACTGAAGTATCTCAACAACTATGGATGGATTACCATATAATCTTATACAGATAGGCATGGTCCCCAGAGGATGAATCCTACTGACTTTGCCGATCCATTGACTTTATCTTCTATGGCCATCATGAGGTTGAGATTATGTATTCTAAGGGTGCTTTCATACCTGTTCTGCTTGGTTTGGCTCAATCGAACTCAAGTTTGTTTGCCCCCTATGTGCGGTTCGTTTGGGCAGGTGTGAACAGGGCAGTCGCACTCGGGTGCACACCAAAACAACCAGACCGAGACCTCCTTGAAGAGGTTACAAACTCTGGTGCGGTTTGTTTGCGGTGATCCAAACCAACTGCACATTATTCACTGTTTGGGTTAAACAACCATGAGAATGTTACACTCCCGGACGCCTCCTCCTGTACTGCCTTAATAAGCGCATTCAGCTGCCCAATGCATCAAAACATTGTTTTCTAGTTGGAGCTGCACTTCGTTTTCAAACTGTATGCAACCAATATAGTACACAATGACCAGCACCAAAATCAACCTGCTGAGTTGTCCCTCCATTGTGACATAAGAAAGAGTCACATTTATCATGCAAGTGAACTTTTCTTCAATGTTTTGTTTATTTCCTGGATTTTTCCCACATAGAAATTCTGACCAGTCAAGAGCAGTATTCTCATCCAAGGCATTTGGTCTGGTCTGCTTGTAAATGCTGCCGTAAGAACACGAACCAACTCTAGGCAATTATGCAACTGTGTAATATAATAAGTCCCTGATTCGAACCAAAGCAAGACAACTCTAGGTCTGAAAGCACCCTGAGGAAATGTCTTGACAACTATAGGAATTGCCACTGGTGCAAACATTTAGCTTAAAGCACGGCTGTGCCTAAGTACAGCCTCACAGAGCCACTAAAGTGCCTCAGTCTTGTCAGTGGATAAATAAATATTAAACACTACACATTACATACTGTAAGAGCACACAATCAGCTGTGCCTGGATCAACACCCATCAGCTATCAGGCCACAACCATGGCCCACGTTTTCAAAGACTGACTGAGGCCATGCAAGATGTATGAGGGTGTGTTGCTGTGTGGATGCATGAGTGTGTCCTCCTTATGCCATCAAAGGCTTTTGGTGGGCGCTGCAAGCGTCTGCCATTAGCACACAGGGGCAGGAAGTGGCTTCCCCTCCAATTATAACTTCCCCACCTCAAAAGACGGTCAGGTGGTCCTTTCTCAATCAGGACGGAAAGAGGAGGAGGAAAGTGGCAGGATAGAAAGGGAAAGAGGGAAGTGAGGCGAGTGCTGCCATTTGTGGAAATAAAAGGGAATTCCTGATATAGTGTAGGCCATGAATATTGAACAGGCTTGGACTGTGAAGCTGCTCTTGGTTTGGCTGAATAGTTAGTGCGGATGAAATGCTTTCTGGTAGAAGGAACAAATTCAGATTTTCATTCCAAAACTAGATTTCAAACATCAAAAAAATACTGGTAAAGCATCCAAAAACTGCATGCTCTAAACGTGGTTGCTGGCATGAAAATCAAGCACACTGAATCTACACACACACACACAACATAAAAAGACTGAATATCATATATTACATAGTTATTAAGCTTTGTGCCACAGAACAACCTTTTTCGACGCAATGAGCATTTTTCATAGCACTGTGCTTAATCAGCTTGATACAAATAGTTTACAGTGCCATAAAAAAACAATTTCAGATTATTTCTTTCTTCTGTACAGTACACACGCAACCTTTATGGTAATGTAAAAAAAAAAAAAACCTGCCAAGCCCTGTGAAAATACAAGTTGTCTCATATGAGGTGTAGAAATAAAGAAATATATTTCTTTTTATTGCAAATGTCATTTGTGTATGAAAATAAAACTACAACAAACAGGTAACTTTTAGTAAGCTTTTTCAACTTTATTCAAGTTTTACTGAATACTTCCTCCTTATCATTATTCTTCCTCCTCATCCTTTCTCTCTTACTCCTTCCTGCTTTTCCGTCTTTCACCCTCCTCCGCTTACCACCTATACTTCCCGCTACCTCGCAATCACCTTCCTCCTTCCTGATGCTCCTGTTTTCACCGTCTTGCTCCTCTCATTCAAGCAAGCTATTTAAAGATATACACGCAGGATTTTCCTAAAAAGCAGTGCTTAGACTCATAAAGAAGTAATCCCTATTGATCATCACTTATCACCTTTTTAAAATGTGTGGCGGTGTATTTTTCTGCGGAGACTCTACCCCCTGCCTGTATTTTCTTATTTTCTGCGTTTGAGATGTTTATGGGCGTGAACCTCCAAAGCGCTCAAGCAAGGTTGGGGTTTCATATAAAGGTAGCGACCTGGTGCCAGACTTTAAGTAGGAGTCATTCAAGAGCCACACCGCAGAAAAACACGAATATAGCGCGGCGAAACATCAGGGATTGGCTTCTACTTTCACTTTCGCTGGCAAGCATGTTCACAAACAGTAACCGACAATCCTGCATAGTACACCTTTAACCCACTTCAGCTATCTTGACATCTTTTCCCTCTCCAACCAGTTCCTTATCCTGATCCACGGATCTTACAGTCAATCTTTTTCCAATACCCATGTCCATCTCTCCTTTCTCGTCTCTCTCTCTCTCTCACTAAGCTACTCGGTGAGCACAGTGGGGTTAAGGCTGTTTCAAAGCTCGTCTACAGTCTAAAAGGTTGAGTGTATGAATTTCAAAGGCCAATTTAAGACCAAGAACAAGGGATCAGACTCTATAATGAGGATACTGTTCACACAGAGAGAGGACATGATGGTCTGCATTAACTCCCAGCGGCACTAAAGGAAAGGCTAGCCTGCTGCAGAGTTGTTACCAAGCAAATGCCACCTGATCAGCCATCTGTGGCTCAGAGGAGAATGAAATAAATCTATGCTTTGCTCATAACTGAGCTGGAGCAACCGTCAAGGGCAGAACTTCAGACAGATATGTGATCAATATCAAAAAGACAATAGGGTCTCCCTGTTTTGAGCTTTCCTCTCTGATAAAATGGCTGTGAAATTACAGGGTGGCGACTTTTATCCTAGATTCTTTTTCTCAGCGAAGGGGCCACATGGCTTAAACATCTGATCTGCTCATTAGACCTAGATTTACATTATTAATGCACAAACACATGCCTGTCTTACTGCTGTGATTATTACTCATTCAACACAATTCAGACGTAACTGGTGCTGTATAGCAAACCATCTTGCCCAAGTGCACCTGAACAATGTTTGCTGAGGCAGGCGTTAGCTCATTGCACAGATACCATCAAGTGTGTGGGTTCAAACAGGCAGCCACTCAGTCACAAGCCCACATCTCCATCCTCTTCATTACTCTCTACAAGGAGTAATGTAGGTAAAGTAATGAAAGTAAAATAGGTAAAGTAGGTGCCAAGTGGAGGAAATATGAGGATGTCTCTGGAGAGTCCTTATGGTTATGAATATAAGCTGGCTTACTGGTGGCTGCTGCTATAGAAACACATTCCACAAAAGCAACTACACATATGTGAATGTCTACTATTTTCACCTTTATTGGGTTGGCAGCAACAACAAAACCATAGTCTTTGACAAAATTTCAAAATAAAAAAATAGATACTATGTAATTCAACACACTCTGCCTCCTATTCAAAACATCAGCAGCCTAGTTGATTTAACACAAATGGGTGCGCCATACCTTTGTCAGAAGTTGTCTGATTTTTTTTTTTTTTTTGGCTGTACAGCAGATTAAAAACAGAAACACACACTTTATATACAATATACTCATATACAGTATATTGTGTAAAGGTTTAAACATAACTTCATAAATAAATACATATTATCCTGTCATTAATAAAACTCTTTTTTTACTAAAAGCCCCGATCAATGCACTTGAAAGTAAGATGACTTATTTGAACAAGATAACAGTTTTGATTTTCTAACACTTCAGTTTGGTCAGTGTAATACAGACACATATAAACAATTTCTTTTTTAAATATTCATTCAGTGGCTCTTAGATTTTTGAAACCTTGAGTCAAGACACGCATTTCACATAACCCGCTACAAAAAAGAAAAAGAAAAAGCCCACCAAAGGAATGAACATTTGTGCAACTTCTGACCGAATGCTATAATCTCCACTTGAATGGTATATTCCAAATTTTACATTATGTGGTAACAACTGAGCTATTTTATTTTATGCTAGTACAAGATGTTGCTTTCTCTTGTTTTAAATGTTGTTGTGTTGTTATTTGTCACCATGTCATGAAGATAACACAGCACTAATTCAGACCCTACACATTTCTTCTACCACCCCACTGCACTATGCTCCAAAGGAGCACCAAAAACACAAGCTATCGAAATAAAAAATATCATCATAAGTCTAGTATTTGACACGGCTATGCTGTGGTTCCCTACTGCTATTCCTCATATATGCCAGGTCATACGGCTACAGAGGGGAATTCACAAGACTTAGACAAATCTGCTGTCTGCTCTTATCTTACAGATATGATGTAGACGTCAGATAGTAGAACATGTACCTACTTGAAGGCAGGAGTCAGATCGACTGTAACAAATGAATGACTTGACCCATTCTCGGTTCAAGTGGATACCTCTCTAAACTAAAAGTCATGGAAAACTAAATTCAACAACAACGTACCTTCAGATGTGCACATGGTCACAAGGTATGTTCATGTAGCTGGAAAATGTTTTGTAAAAGTGCAGCATGTCCGTGTAAGTGTAATTACTTCCCAACATCTTTTTTTCCACTCTTCCTACAAAATACATCGTTAGGCACATATACAGAACAATCTGTATGCATTAAAGCTGCATAAAGCAATATTTTTAATACTAACACTGAATCCAACAACTCCTGGCTATCTTAAAGGGTGATTAATGCTGATGAACCCGCTAAGAATCAACACCCCACACTGCAGCTTTACACCTCACAGACTTGGTTATTTTAGTTGTCTGAACCAAAACAACCGAAACAATGCCGGCACATACAGTACAAACCATGGGCAGCCACTCCCAGCACGTGATTATTTCAAGTTGTCTGTAGGCTACTGGCCTCATGCAAACCTGCAGAGAGCCGAAGTAAAGGAATGGTTGATAAATGAAGTCGAACACGTAGATAACCCGAACGAGACATATTTTTTTTCTGTTGGTTTTCCAAACCTTGTCTTAAAAACAATACTGTACTTACATTCATTGGAATGGTCAGAAAGACTTGTGACTGGAATGATCATGTAGCTCTGTTTTTGTGAAGTAGCCACAAAAATATAATAAGCTAAAGGCTTTCTGTCTTGTGGCTTCAAAAATCACTTAATGCAGCTTTAAAATGAGGAATGACTTACACACGCTAAGCAGCATTGAATGCAGTTACAATATCAAGGGGCTGGGTGTGCTGTGTCACTTGGTTTCTAGCATGGACAAATATACAGTACAAGCAAGGCTTCAACCACAGATGACACTACTACATGAGCAAAGAGGGAAAATCAGTAATTGGCTATAGTACGTGGCTGTATTCAAATGAATTATGCTTTGACACTCATCCAATGATCAAGGGAATGTACAAGGTAAATTGACTGGAGTGCCTGAAATACTGTGCTGTAGCAAAGGGTGAGAATCATAGCCAAAGGCAGTCCTGTAGGTTGCTTTAACAACACGTCATCTGCACTTTGTATATAAAAAGCCCCAAATTGGGGAACAGTCTTTAGAATTTATCAAGCTGGAATGGGTACAATAAAAAAACCAACATAATTATTTTATAGCGGAATAGATTTAACTACCCATCTCCAATAAGGAGCCCATAAACAAAACAATTTCTGACACCTATACTCTGCCCAGTCATCTGTTGCTTGGGCACAGACATCATGAACAAAAAAAAAAAAAAAATTACAGGTAAGACATTCAGGCCTGTAGTTTGAGGGCAGTATCATTTTCATCAGCAACATCATTGGCAGAGCTAAAGAGTGTGGGGCAAATTAAAAGTAATGAGGATTGTTCGGCCAATGGTTTAACAAACCTCCACAAGATGAGCCACTGATAGCCTTAAACCTTCATCACAACTAAGCATGTAATTTCAGATCAGTTAAGTTTTAACCTCACAGCGTCCTCCAGACAGATCAGATCACATTAACCTGAACCCAGGTCCATCATCTTTAACAAAGATAATTGTTTCACTGATGCAAAGCACCCATAATCTTCAGGTCTGTGTTACCACTACAACTTCTCTTTCCTGTAAGTGAGTCAGGGAAGTTTGTGAGTGGGTTAAAGCAACATCCAAGAGGTGAATCTATAAATAATAATATCCTAAACTCAGCTCAATTGCAGAGTTCTGTTTCTAATCCAAAACCTTTTCCATTTTAAATAATACTGTGAAATTCATAATTTAATACTTTTATTTTGAATTTAGACTTGTTAGAAATGACTGTTATGGGCACTCATGCATCAAACTGTTAGCAGAATACTCATAACACGGCCATATCAGGAATGCCACAGCGGTGGTGGGAATGCTGGCGCCGATGGGCTGTTTCATAAGTGCAAGGGGATCTTGGGAAGAAACCTCTGGTGAGCATCAGTTCACTGCCCTCAATATAAAGGCCTCAGAGTCAAACCGACACATCATTTGTCTCAATTCTGGAAATAAGGTGCTTTTTAGCAGGCATGCACCAATCAATTGGTGACCAAACATAATTAGCTAATATCTAAATTGGTAAACAATGAAAGCAGCATGTCATCTGTGGATACACACTACAGCAATAGGCAATGTGTTAAATAGGTTGACAATTAGACCGTCTACAATATAAATTAGTAAGTACGTTGAGTCAAGTGAAACTTTATTAATTCTTGTTTTGGTGGATTTGAACTTGATTTATGGATTTCAAACCTTCTTTCTCCAGTTCAGATATTTTTTAACAGTCCTTGGTCGTCTGCTGTGATGCAGAAATATGTTTTGCCTAACTACCTAAACACCTGGTGGTTTTATGTTTTGAGATTACCGTTACATGAAGGTCTGATTAAACAACTTTATCCAAATTTAAACCTGCTGTCAGATATGCAATTGGCCAATCACTCTAACAATAGAAAAAAATGCATCTGACCAGTACATCATGACTTTTTTGCATCTCTCTCCTGTTCGCCTATGCACACACCGTGTTGACAGACTCAACACAAAATGCTTTAGCAGAAATGGGCTGCGCACTTTTCTCTAGAAATCAGTCAAGGCCGTACGCCATCTGTTATTTATCAGCAGCATAATGGCTGTCGTCATTGTCACTGTGTGTGTTCATACAGTTAAAAAGTCAAATGATCATTTAGAACCTTTAAACAGGTTTATGAGCACAAGCAAGTGTAGGGTATCTAGTCTCTGCTAACGACAGTCATAGAAAACACGGAGACATCAAATAGAAGGTCGATCGAATTCACAACCACTAAAAAAATTTAACGGGCATGAAAAAGTGTGGTCACATTTGATGTCTGAGGAGATATTCATGAATCCTATGATAACTCAGTTATCCCACTATGTATGACGTGGCTGATACAGTGACATACAGTGAGATGTAAAAGCTGAGAAAGCCATGGGGAGAGACTACTTTCTAAATGACTCACAGCCAAGTCACATACCACAGAATAATAGTCATTTAAGTGTGCCCATCTCATTAAATATCTCTGTTTAGACACTGCACCCATCTCCTCGAAAAGCTTATAATGCAATAAACCATGGTTTATTGTGACCATCGCAATGTCACTGGTGTCAGCTGACAGGCTGATGTAACAGAAAGTGTTTTCTGTTGAGTTAAGCCATGCCAATGTTACTGAAAGTTAACTAGCTGCTCAACTGGTTAAGATCCTGTAAAAGTCATCCCTTCAGATGGAGCATGAGTTTGCCCTCTTCCTTGGTTTAGGCTCCCCGAAGTCCCTGTCATCGGCTGCACAATGGCTGAAGGAGCAAATGGTCTGTGAGAGCCTACGCATGCCCAGGCGGAACACACTATTAGACAGGCTGTAGATCACACAGTTGCAAAAGCTGTTGCTAATGGCCAGCCAGGTGGTGATGAAGGAGAGGGCAGGGCTGTCCAGCACATGGGAGCTCTCTAACAGGAAGTAGATTATGTAGGGCAGCCAGAGCATATAGAAAACGCTGGTGATGCGGAATAACACCATCGCGTAGCGCCGATCTGGTCCATGCCCACCGTGATGCCCGCCGCCACCACCCTCACCAGCCTCCATCTCCTGGCTGGGAAAACGTGCCCGTCGTTCACTGATCTCTCTGTTGTGCTGCTGGCAAATGCGAAAGATATGGTAATATGTAAAACAGACCACAAGTGCAGCAGGCGCATAGAGCAAGCACACCACAAAGCCTGTGAAAAGGGCAGAGGTGGGCCAAGAGTGGGCGCACCACTCAAAAATGTCTCCATGATAGCCTGGTTTACCCCACCCAAAGAAGGAGGGCAAGAACACCAGGCTGGAGTAGACCCAGATTAGGGTGATGCAGCCTCGTAGCCGGCATGGCGTCACCAGCTGGTTGTAAGACAGTGGTTTAGTTATGGCCAGGTAGCGGTCCACACTGATGCAAGCCAAGCAGGCCATTGAAACACTCTTTAGAACAGAGATGACGTAGCTGAAGACCTGGCATGTGATGGGCTCCTGGACACCTGCTGGGTAGTGGAGCAGAGACAGGGTGGGCACCAGGCAGCTAAGACCCACCAGCAGGTCAGCATAGGCCATGGTCTGGATAAAGTAGCTGGTGGTGTAGTGGTGTAGCAGAGGGGCACAGTGGAACACGAAGATAACCGTCAGGTTCCCTGTGATAATGAGCACTGTCAGAAGTACAATGACGGCAGTCTCCAGGACGCAAGCCTCCAGGCCTTGGTTCAGCCCCCAGCCCAAGGGACAAGAGTGGTTGGTGGCCCTGCCAGGAAAGAAGTCTCCATGACTGCTGTTGGCAGCGAGCACCGGGTCCGTTGTCAGTTCAGACTGGTTCATTGTTCTGGGCGCTATCCAGGTGGGTCAGGTTTGTGATGTGTCACCCATAAGGCAGCTGGCCTGAAACTGGAGAACTGCCTGTCCCCCCCACCCGCTCTACACCGGGTGTCTGCAGCCTTCTTCGGTTAACGGAGCTCAATACTCTCTCTAACACACTCACTCTCTCTTTCACCTTACTCTCACATAGCTGGGTCTCAATCAAATGAACACTGACTGGAGGAAAATCAATAAAGCCTCTGGGAGGGTAGGACAACCCGTTTAGCTCTCCTTTTCCAATCACTCATGGTTAGTGAAAGTAGTGGGTGGGTAACAGTCAGGAGTAGGGAGAAAAAACTGTATTCCTTCAGTAAACCAGGGTAGCATTAGTGCTGTAGCCAGCATCAATCCCAGCGGCGACTTTCCCTGCTGCTTTGCCTGCCAGTCTGTGGCCTCATCTCCTGATCCTAATGAGGGTTGCCACAGGGAGGCTGAGGGCATAAGCTGTCCGCACAAGGGCGGAGAGCACATAGGATGCGAGAGAGGACACCATACAAAGAGGTTAAAGCGTGAAGGAAAGCACAATGCTCTCTGCTCTTGACGGATCCTTACAGGAGATCAGATGAGTAAGCAGCATATGGTTCCGATTTCACTCCGGGAGATCAGATGAAATTTACTGAGTGGTTACCTTTAAAAAAAATAAATTGTAGGCAACAACTGCTACGGGGAAAAAATGTTCTTACGAGTCTCTCTGGAAATGTAAATTACATCCATCTCTGCACATCAACCCCTTTAAATTAATCCAAAGTTTCACTGTGCCATGGGTGCCGGTGTGTTTACAATGTTACAGCAGGCTTCCCTTATTTTGGTGGTCCTCTGGTCAGTGTCTGGAGCCCATGCATGCCCAGCTATTGTCTGAATCAAAACACAGACACAGGCTAGAACAACATGGGGATCTCCGCAGGAGATAATGTCACAGCTCTCTCAGCACACACAGCGCTGGGGGGAAAAATGTGTTTACAAGGCATCCCTAGGCAGAATGAGGTAAAAAACCAAGCGTGTCAACATGTCTGGACGAAGTTCTGCTATTAAAGTGATTTAAAGTTTAAATCCAAATGTGCAAACTTGCCTCTCAGTGTTCTGGACTGCAAGTCGCGAAAGACAAACAAATGTAAAAGTCCAGTAGCTGATGAAAGCGTTGAATGTAAGACTCCCATGCAGGCAGGTGGAAGGACTCTCCTGGAGCAATGAGAGGCCAGCTGAACAGCTCAGCGCTCCTCTCACTTTGACTCCTCAGCAATCCTGTGGCAGACACTTGCAGAGAGGGGTGTGGGGATCAATCCGAAATCCACCTATTTATCCCATAAACGTGTTACTTGCATTTTTGTTGTGACATTCTGAAGCACTGGCAGGGGAGGCTCAGCACCTTCTCCTCAAGTGCTTAATGCAACCATAGATTTTCTAACTTGCTTTAGTCCTTTGAAGTATTAACTCTGTATAGTTGTAGAGGTATGGGGTCCTACAACTCCTCTCTCAGTGTGTCTGTCGCCCTGAACAAAACACTGGCAGCGCAACAAAAGGGAATCCACTCTAGCAGCATAAAGAAAAGACCAAGTCCCAGTCGGAGTCCCAGTTTCAAGCACTGTCCTCTGCAAACGTCCCCCTTTTTAATTCCGTTAAACAGGACACCCCACGTTTTCAATAAATAAATCCTTAGATCCTGGCATACAGAAAGAAATGAATGTAATGCATCTGTCAGAAGCAGCAAGTAAAAAGCAAGAAAAAAAAAGGATGACTGCGCTGATGGAAATGAGTTAAATCTGCAGCGAGGGAAGCGAGGGGACGAAGAGTCCCTCAGCCCTGGTGCAGTGAGAAGGAGAGATGCTGTGACTGGCTTACACTTCCCTCCCTCCCTCTCCACACAATCTCTCTAGCTTGCACACTCAACCTCTCTCTCTCTTTCCACACACACACACACACTAACTCAAACACACACACATGAACCCTCCCTCTTTCTCGCTCCCTCTCCCTCAGCTTCTAGCTCATTGCCCCGCCTCCTCCCATCCCAGCTGCACCTGAGGCTCCCTGCCACATTATTCTGTCTCTCACACTGGCTTTCACCCAGAGGTAAATTTGGATACATTTCCTATTTACATATTACTTATCTCTCACAGTCTGTTTTCTATTAACTAAAGTCCCCTCCACCCCCTCCTTTTCTTTCCTTCACTGTTTCAGTCCCACTCCCTTCCCACAATCTCCAATTCTCCACTCCATACATCTACCTAGCCCCAGTATGTAAAAAAACAAACAAACACCAATTTATATTTCAATTATACATAAAAACAACCTACAACATTGAAAATATAAGATGAGATAAATATCCCGGCATAAAATAGCAAAACACATTTCATGACATCATGAGTCACTCATTGTACTGTCTCTACTTTTGGGGGGGTTGAAGGAAAGAAAACAGCTGTTAGTGTCAGTGGTCATCAGCCTCACTTTCCGACACATATTATTACACACTGTTAATGACGACAGGATGACACTCAACCTTCGTAATCCCATGAAACATCTTGAACAGCTAATCCTAGTTAAATGAATTCTTTCCCTTATCTAGCCAGGCTCCAGGTTCTTCTGGATACTTTATTTATTCTTTATTCAACCAACAGCTTAGCGCAGCTATGCCTGCCCCTTAGTTACAGTTGCCCAGCATTTCGGCCGGTTGGGAGCATCCTCTGGCCGGCAGATGATAAAGAGGATCAAGTGACAGCAAATTGGCTAAGCAGAAGCGGCGGATGGAAAGAAAGTGTCAAGCATGGTGGCTGGGCAGGAGATATCTTGCAAAGAGAAAATTCAGAGCAACTTTGCTAACGTGATCACTTTCTTTGTTTTTTTAACTATTAGAGTTGCTTAGAGGCAACGAGTAGTGGCTGGCTGCAAGTTGGATGGAAAATGGCTACTTTGGAAAACAACACTGCACCTGGCCTCTTCCAGGAAGTGTAGAGTGCTTCGATTATTTTAAAAAAATAAATAAATAAATGTCTGAAAGGAGCAAACATAACAGGAACTAAATCCTTAACGGAAAATAAAGACATCCTGTCAACCTACATTGTGTTTTTACATACTGCTGATGGACAAAGGAAGACATGATGCTATGCAAATGCATATTATATTTGACAAAACTAAATTCTAGAAAAGCGTCTGCTCCAATCCACACAGAAAGTCACATACTGTATGAAACCATCAGGGTGAAAAATGAAATGTGCTATCTAAACAAACAACAAACAAATATAGATGCCTTAAAAAGAAAGAGCCATTCACAGACACTAACTGAACCTAGACATGACTGAGTGTCCTTGAGAACGATGTAATACAATGTAAGAATATTATACAGGAAAAGGTGGCATGCAGCCAATCCAATCCTTTAACACACCTGTTTATGACAGAGCATTCAACTCAATAAAAATGTCTCACACAGACTGGTTGACTTTACGTATGGAGGCAGAAGCTACTTAGATTTAATTTAGAGGGGTGCCCATTTGCATCTTTGTGTAAAAAATGTCATTATTTTACAAAATAAATTAAGAATGTGTAGTTCACTTTACAAATTTAAAGGTCCAGTGTGTAGGATTTAGAGCCATCGATTAGCAGAAAGGGTATATAATATTCAAAACTGTGTTTTCATTAACTTATAATCACCTTAAACTAAGAATCACTGTGCTTATGTTACCTTAATCTGAGTTTTATCTAGGTATGGAGCAGGTCCTCTTCTCTGGAGCCCGCCATATTGTTCTCCAGTACCACAGAACAGACAACCAAACACCGGCTCTAGAGAGGGCCATTTCTGATGTCATGTTTTTGCGTCAACCACTGTGGTCCACCTACATGCTTTGTACGTGACAGAAGTTTCACATGCAGAGGGCACAAAATTTTACACACTGGAACTCTAAAAATGTTTAACAATAAGATGGTAAAGAAATCTAAAACTGGGGTTTGATTATTATTGTGTCTGAAATGTTATGGAATTTTGTGAATGTTTCTGTTTTCGTTTCTGTATAACTTAGTAGTAAATAATCACTTATGAGAACCAAAATTAAATACTACAATCTTACTACTATTTCTGTTTTTTGTATGCTGTTTATCCAGCTTGTCAACAATAATATAATATAATCAGCATTAATTAACATCAGTAAACATAAGTATCACTGCATTATGTGAATTAAATAGAAACATCTGTTTTTTGTCTCACATTCATGCACATGTAAATATAATGATAACTAATTTGGGAGGTCATTCTTGATTCAGTTGACGGTTCACCAACTTAAAAAAACCCTAATAAATTTACTATTGAGACCGTGAATCACAGCCCTACTAAAACAAGAGTATCACACAATACAACATGTGAGTTTTGTCCCCATGTTGTGCTTTGAGCAACAAGTTACAAAGCTAGGGGGTGAAACTGTACAACATGGACAATATAATACATATATGATGACAGTACTACATCAGCGACTGTGAAGTATAAGATAATCCACCATGCAGACGGACGGCTCTTTGATTGTCATGGAGACCAGATATTCTTCAGCACCTGCATTGCTTAATTTGGTAATTCAAGAGAAACAGTGTGATGGAAACACAGAGAAAGGGAACAGAGAGAAAGGGAACATAAAAATAAAGAGAGACAAAGTGAAGACTAAAAAAAAAAAAAAAAAAAAAAAAAAGTTCATGTATCCAGTTGTGCAGTCACTATGGAGGGAGCCAGTCAATGGAGGTCTCTCAGCACAGTGCTCTTTACCTTTGGAGGTGGACACTGATGAAAAACACGACCAGAAGGCCACCGTTAATAATTCATTCTGCTCCAAAACAAAGCCAGCAGGGCCACTTGGAAACAAAGGTGGAGGTTGATTCACCTTTCACTGCTTCCCAGCATCCCACCCTCCTCCACCCCTGGGCTCCTGCTGATTCCAGAATCAACAGCAATGTGTTGGCATAAGCAGGGAGTTTACAACTACATTACAGGTGTTAAGCTGATAGCCTTAACCAGAGCGGCTTACAGTACGGACAGTAAGGAGGTACGGGGTTCACCATCTTGTTCAAGGACATTTCACCAAGACAAGGTGAGTAAGTAATTGAGATAGTAAAGTTTATATATGCAGAGCAAGCATCACATTAAACCCAATCAACAAAATCAAAAAATAAATAAATAAAGTGGCAAACTGAACACACAGGGATAACACAAAAACATCAATGCAAGGCCTGTCTGTACAAATAAGCTTTCAGATGCTGTTTAGACAAGCCAGAGAGGTTATTACAGAACCTGGTGGCCATGAAAACGCTTACAGTAGTCGGCCTTGGTTTTGAATGTTGGCCAAGGGGCAGCTAGTATTGTCAGCCGCAGTCAGATGACATAATAAGCAGTGGCGGATTTTCCTATAGGCGACTTAGGCAGCCACAGAGGAAGGGTGCCAAAATTTCATCCCACCACGACCTCGCCCAACCCTGAAATTTGCAAATTGGTACATACCTTATTGTTTTATTGTTTGTTATTTATAATTATTGTTTGTTGTGCTCATTAGATCATGTTTTTGTAAATAATAAATACAGTAAAGTTAATGTTAATTTTTAAGCAACCACTTTTGAGATGTTTGCCACAGTGTCTCTCTCCAGCATTTAGGAGGCCCAGAGCTGGTCTTGGTGAAGGTAGCTTGTAAACTCACTCTTGCTTTGGTTTGATCAGGCTAAAATCACAAGTTGCAAGGACACCAATATTCTTCCAATCTTGGGAGGTTGGTGCAGACCTACAGTGCTTTCCATTTCCTTTTCTCATGTTTTGTTAATTCTGACATAATAACGGGCACTGAGGATACAGATATAGATATTGTTTACTCGGCTTACGCCTAATGGATTCCGATTTATTACAAAAGGTCATGGCATTCATGATTAATATCGGATAACGAAGATAATGCAGCATTCTTGCCTTACATTTGGAAATTGCTAATTCCCACTGCAGCCTCAGTGGCCATTTTATTTTTCCATTGCAAAGGCAATAAATGACGGTACAGGAATGGCATACTCCAACTATAATTATTTTATTTTCACTAAATTCAGAAGCACCCTCTCTCTACAACTAAACCCCACTAGACTATGTGACAGTATTCTGACAGTATTTTCTTATTTATTATTCTTTGTATGCATGTAGGTGCTTCAGTGCCGCTTGACTGTCAATAAATTTCAGGTCATTTACTTTGCTTAAAGGGTAAAATATAAATGTGGTGGCCTCTGTAGCTTTCATCACTCTCTTGTCCAAGAGTCTGGGGGTTGGGATATGGAAGGATAGGTGGTTATTGGGGCAGATTAGAGCTGGTTCACTGCCTGGATACAAACATTCGGCGAGCACCATCAACGGACCAACACTAAACCAGCTTAGCAGGCAGAAGCTGGTATTTATATTTATCAACAGTGGGCCAAGCTTTGTGTGGATTCAGTTCTCAGGTTGAGGGCACTGAAGAAGAAGAAGGATCCAAACCACTGAGAACATTAGTACTCTTTGGCTTTAATGCAGCATGCCTTAGTTGCCAGTCATATAAACTCCATTGGAAATTGAGATGTCATAGATTGACACTGTTTGCCAAAAAAGAAATCCTGAAAGTGTAGATGCTGTCACAATTAAAGCACTCAACGCAGTGAGAGCCAGACCTACTTTGTTAGACATTCTGCCTGTCTTGGACCTTTGGTATCCTGCTGCATGAAGCATCACGGACTAGCACAAAAATACAAGAACTGAATGTACTTTACTGAAATGCCATCACTGAATTTTGAAGTTCAAATTTTGCCCACTCCTCTCTTGTAAACAACCAAAGTAAAGTAAGTCACGTAAGGCAGCTAAGTTATGATTATTGTTTTGGAAAGTAATGGCTGTGAGGGCAAAGTCTATTACTGGTTAATATAACAGAGAAGATGTATGAAGCAGACACAGTGGGTAGAGGAAAATGTCAAATGTAAAGATAGGAGCTAGCTCACAGCATGTGGACAACAAAGTAACAGCTTTTTTTTTTCACATTTCATATGACAACAATTGCTGACCATCCTGAACAGGAGAAAATATCTACATACCATATTCACCTCCAGTACAATGTCACGATGTGTACTGCATACACTGGGATCGCTATAGTTAAATGGTAAAGAGAAGCTAAAGGTCAAAGAGAGACAGGCTGGCTACTGAAATCACCATCTATCATCTTCATCTAACCTCGCACCACATGGCAGTGGAGACCTGTCTGACCGCTCAGGTTGAGATACTTATATTCATTATTCTGTAGCACCTATTGTCCTTGCATCATGTAGGTCAGGACGTAACGTGCATCTATTAGTCATTTGTAAAGGCTGACTGTAAACAAGAAGCCAGTGCATTTGAATAGGTTTTTTTCTGTCAAAGAATAATAACTAGACATTTGTTGAATTATGCCATTGTATAAAATGCAGGTCAGGGCTGCACTTTGCACTTGAATTTCCAAGACCAATAGCATTTCTCAGAGAAACATGAAAAGCTTAGTCTCTTAGTGGCCTGTTGTCTTGTATAATGTATGTGTCACTATTGTCTCTTCAGGGGTATGCAGTACTATGTTAATGATTATGCAAAATGTATCTTCTTTAAGCTTTATGCTTCTTGTAAAAACTGCAAATAAATCACACTACTTATGTATCCTTTCTTGACAGATCCTGTGTAAAATGTGCTCATTACTTACATGAAAATGTTGATGTTGTTTATGAAGATTCTTGTACACATATTGAATTAAAAGACACAAGCTAGTGTGACTCTGTGGTGAGGAAGAGGAGGAAGCAGAGCACTACTCTGGCTGTGAGGCTGCAGTCAATATGAGGCCTGAGACACAGAAGTGTTTTGACTAGAGAAGACGCTGCGGGCTGGATCTCCTTAATCCGAGCCGTCATATCAGTGTCAGTATGGCTAGGAGGCTATGCTAACACACACACACACACACACACACACACAGCAGATTTACTCACTACTGTAAAGGAGCACAGTTACAGCAACAACAAATACTGTTAGCTATAAAATGACTTATCATACCTTTCGCATTGCTTGTGTTGCTAATTTTCATCTACAAAAGACATTCTACATTAACGAAAAGCTTACATGCATACACGTGTGCCATAAATACTCAAAATTCAACATAAACTCTGGCTTACACTGACTTAATAATTTGTTTGGATTAACCAAAATTAATAGACAACAGAAATGACAGATCTGATTTTTGTTTATGTTTTCCTAATATAGATTTTCCTAAAGCTGTGGAAGACAGGCAGTTTGTCCTTTTGTGGTGCCTACTGGGTTCCTGCTGTGGATATGTGAATGGGAGCTGGAAGGTTGCATTATGGAGACACACACAGAGCCAGGATGGGAGGGGTGCTGTGAATAGACCTATATTGTAAGGTCGGGAGAATGGATGTGGTGTTGCTTGGCTGTGTTGTGGCCATGCAGTGCAGCTGGTCCCTACAGATACCATGAAGCAGGATGGGCTAGTGGGGAGTGTGTGTGTGTGTGTGTGTGCATGTCTTTGTGTGAGAGGCTGTGACTGACAAGACTTTAGACCCTGAAGGAGGTTTTTTTCATCCATAAAGGATGGGGGACTTCAGGGCACACAACGAAGCCAGAAGAATTATGTTTATGTATGTGCATGATGTGTTTCTGTCTGTGCATGCATGTAACTGCATACTGTATTTTCAAAAAGTCAATGTTGGAAAATCAACTACATGTTAAGCTTAAGCGGCAACATCCAGGGTTGAGAAATGAAGCCAATGCAGAGGTCTGGCAGACGTTCAACAACACCAAAGTTGGAGTTTTGTCCTTCAGTAGACATATGCATTAAAGGCTGACATCTTCTTGGGAATACTGTTGGTCACATGATTCCTGTGAGATTCCCGTGGCATGGTAGTCAATTTCACTATTCATTACGGGACTGGGGCAGGACAGGAAAAAAAAGTCAATGGAAGCAGGTGGGACAGAAAACATGACAAAAAGCTAGCAATATGAAGTTAGTCAGCAGCCATTAGCCTCTAAAGACTATAGGAACTACATATTAGAACAGACATGTCATTTTATGTTAAGCATGTGAAATAAAATAGCTTGTTTGTCAAGGTAACACTATTGCGATCGCAATGCTAATATCTGCTGGCGCATTACAGACTGGCTGACATGGTTGTAGAAGTAAGAATTAGAATAAGGTTTATTACCAAGTAGGTTTTCATTTACAGGGAATATGCCTTGGTGTTTGGTGCAAACAATAAACATATGATGGCAAATAAAATTAAAGGAAGAGAACTGCAGCAGTCGAGAATAAAATACAGACTAGAATAGAAAAATTACACTAAAAATATAAAAAGATTCTTTTAAAATGCTACAAAATAAATATGTGTAATATTGCTGTGACATGTAAAACAAGTGTCGACCTCTTTATCACACATATCATACGTGTTGGCAGTGCTTTATAAACAACAACAATGACATAATATGGTAGTAACAATCATTTACCATCTCTGTTATATGCGGCTGATCCTGTCCTCTGCTCGGACGGTGAGCAGCTCCGGGACCTCATTATTTTCCAAATTTGTGGAGATTTTGCCACTGTTCTTCTATGAGTTAGCTGCTAACTGCCATCAGCTACTTTTTAAATCTCCCACAGCCAAAACACATCGTTAAAACATCACCTGTGCTGCCCATGATCCCGTCCTGCTGGCTGTACCATTTATACAGACATCACTTCGGCACTGTTGTTAAAGGGGAAACAACTCTGCCCCCCATTCTGCGTTTGTACCTTTTATACAGAGCGGCAATGCAGCACTGGTGAAATTCTCATCCTTGAAGAGGCAGTTTAAAAGGAGCTAGTGACATTATGCTCTCATACAAAACCCCACACACCACTCCAATTTAAATTCAAAATCAAACTATTACTTGCATGTCTGTACATACTGTGGTTGCCAGAAGGTTGAAAAAGTACAAGGTGAAACCTAGGAGTGTGTATTCATAAGAAGGTGTTCACCTACCCAGTTTCCAATTATCAAAATATCAAGTACTTAATGAAGGCAGAAGTTAAGAGACAAAGATGAAAGGAGACAGAATTGTCATGGTGACACCTTCAAGCACAGAGAAGTCCATAGACCCTTGCAGTTACCATGGCAGCCTATCTTATGTACATTGTACTCCATGTATCTGTATGTGGGTTATCAGGCGTGGGTGTAGTATTTTTCCAGCCTGACTGCATGGCTGATACTACCTTTGATTGTACACCGACGTTAAATGTCATTGCTAAGCTGGCGCCTGGCCTCAATATGATTCAACATCAAAATGTAAAGCACCTCACAGCCCTCGTCTAATTTGCTCTTTGATTTCATTACATGCTTGGTAAAGAACTTAACTGTGCTGGTTCTTGTCACAGGTGAGGATTTCAGAAAAGTTCAGAGAAGAAATGAAAAATGATCAATACATAAAATATTACGGTTAAAAGAAGTGTTTAAACTTTTACCAGACACTTGTTTTTGTAGCTCGAAATATCATTTCTCTATCAAACGTAATCATGCCAGGGTCACAGTGTGTCCTCATCATAGACTGTAAAAATAATGGATGTAGCCATCATGACATCTTCCACTGGCCTTCTGTGGACTTTTGTTTTGAAGCCTTGAGTCTGGCATATTGGCCATCGCCATCTTGGGTTTTTGGAGCCAGAGGGGACCTTATTTGGGGGAGAGGCTGGCGCTATGTGGAGTGAGGGGTGGATCTAAATGAGAAGGTGAGGACACTATCTGCAGACTGTCAATCGAAGTCACTCACCCTTAATTATGCAAAGCTTTGAGCCCTAAAAAAAATGTAAACATACAGTTGTCATGAAGGGGAAATTAGCCACAGAGACCAAAACCATTTTCTGTAGCATGTTTATTTCGACTGTTAAGTCGGGCATTTTAAATTTAGGTCTATGGGGATTGACTTCATTTTGGAACCGACCTCAAGTGGCCATTCATTGAACTGCAGTTTTTGGCATTTCCATGTCAGCTTAATTTTCAACCCTATAGGCTGTCGCTTGGTCTAACCATTTAGTGGGTGTCCAAGTCACCAATAAGGAGAAGGACAGGCTTTGGGGCCATAGCACAGCCACAGTACCAGACAAGAGACAGTGACAGCGCAGTTGTGTATGTAGTAGGGTTGGTATCAAGACACCCTTCTGAGACTGAACTATAATCAAAAATAACAAGGATGTATGTAAATACAGACTTTTCAATTCCATTTATCAATTTCTGAAAACATCATTCTACCTACTGCATCTCCATCTAACTGGGGAGAAATGTACTGTATGCATCGATCTATGACGTCGGGCTTCAACGTGGCACTCTAGAAGACTTAGAATCGCTATACATAAGCCAGTGCTAATTACAAGCACAAATTCTCTTACCCCACTCATTGGTACAAATTTGTTTAGCCACAAGGAAAAGGGTGGGAGATTGTTCGAAAGCACTGACCAAAAAAGTAAAACAAAAAGTCAATTCCCTTTGCAAAATAAACTCTGTGGAAGACCTTCAGTTTCATACAGTACAAGGCCCCTTACGGCCTGCTGTGGTGAAACCGCTGTTCCAGGCTACTGATGACAGCCGTCAAACCTGTGGAGAGATGCCGACCTCTGTTAACACACTCACTGGCTGTGCTGTGAGTGAGACTGGTCTTTGGAAAGGCGATCTTGGAAATAGCTGGTTGAGCTTTTTTAAGCTGTGGGATCAAGCGTGGCAGCACACCTTGGGCTTGTTCGACTCTAGGGAGACGAAAAGGTTGTTCAAATGTCACTAGCAACCCCCCCAACCCTGACCCTAAAACCCAATGCTGCGCCAGTTGAGAAAGAAGTTATTTGTGAATGTCTCAGATGCCCTGAAGCCATGGTGTGTGTGACAGAGTGTGCATTTGTGACTGTGTGTGTGATGACTGTAGATGAGAGCAGTACAGCACTGAACATGACACTTGCGATCTATGATATCAAGCTGGCTGGCCATGGGCCACATGCTGCTAAATGATCAGTGGGTTAGTCTAACCCAGTGGTTCTCACCTTGGGAATGAACTCCTCACCCGGTGACAAAATCACTTTGGAGGCTTGTAACATGTTTTATCAGATTTCAAATTCTCAGTCACCACAGGTAAGGGATTAAATAAACTATGAATCAACTCTTCACCATCTTACATGCAATGCAGCACATCATAAATAGGCAGTACCTCGCCTCAGCTATCACCATGTAAAACCTACCAACCATCTAGTCTAAGTCTAAATGAGTGTGACTCTAATTTCAATGGTAAACAATGATATGGGTGCTAAATTTGTAAAAGTCGCAGTTAATTTATCACTGTCTAAGTAAATTAGAGTAGCCAGGTATGGGAATAAAATAGAGAGCACTCCAAAACCTATGACCCATTATTACCGCTGTGAGGTGAGGATGTCGGTCTGCGTGTCTTTAATGACTGTAAGTCTGTAGTTGAACACTGAAAACGACACATTTTTTGTGTTGTACTAATGACCAGATCACATTTGTGTGTTTAAACCATATAATCATTTGCTGTCATTACAACAATGCTCGCCATAGTAACAGCAGAGGCATGGATACACTACACTCACAACTTAAAGATGTATTAACAAAATGAGTGACAAATATTTGGCAGATAAAGACATTAAAAGTTTCTTATCTCTCCAGTTCTCAATATTCTCCTGATGCCTGTCCTCCCCGTTTGCTGAACGTCACGATCGTATCACATGGGCTAACATGACAATAAGATGTGATCTGAATTCTAATTTTAAATCACATTTAAATAGAACTTGTACTGAAACCCATAAAAAAGAAAATTAAGGTGCTTGCCTTAACATGGCATTTTCCAGCACTAACTTAAAAGCTAAGATAGATTTAATAGAAATGCTGCAAAATTTTCCATCTAAATATGTTTGTTGCTATGTCAATAACATGAGCCTTCGAAGGTAAATTATATTAGAGAAGAACTGCACCGGATTTATTTCTAAGGCTTAAATATACAATGCTAAAGGACATTTAATTTAAGGTGTCTGATAGTTCTATTAAGATAAACCCTTGAGTTTTTAAGACCTTTACAATGAGAGAGAGTGGTGCCATAAAACAAACTGCCAGTGTTATGCACATAATGAAAACCAAACAAACACTTTTTTTTTTATCTTTTTGGGTATACAACTAGATGCTGTGGCTCATTTTCAATTACACAACCTACACAAGTACACAACCATTCATCTAAACAACTTCACATTAGGAGGGGGAAATTGCTGAGGATACAAGGAGTTCTTGAGATCTACAGGACATATTTATTAGTAACGCATTATGCACACACTATGTACTGTACTGAGTGGGGACGCCATTTACTGTTACACTGCCAGACGACATGTTGGGTACAATTTTCTCTCAGTACATTCAACAACAGATGAGGAGAAAGACACCAGAGAGACTGGAGATGTTACACTGTAGCAAAGTCAAACCTTTCAAGCATCAGTGATGCAACTGTCGGAATGAGCACTTGTTCCCCTGGTTTGAAATGGCTGGCTGTTAGCAAATTACAGTTTTACTCTATGTTCACAAGGGGATGCAACTATGTTAAGGCAGGAAGTGCAATGTCGAATATGAAGTAATTTGGTTAAGCAGTTCCTGAGAAAGCTGCAAACACGCGCCCTTTGAGGCAGTGTACTAGTATAATTAAACTGATGATCTTTGGATATTGTGGTTTGTTTTTATGAGTCTCAAAATCACAATCAAATCAGTTCAATCATCAAGTACAGCTTTGTGACATCAGTGTAAGACTACAAACTGTATGTGGTTAACACCCATCAGCTGTGGGCAACAAAAATAACACTTGAACTGCTCTGATTTAGGATATAGATACCCCTTCCATAAGGACGACAGTCCAATTACTTAAAATTCAATCAGCATTACCGTCGTCACTGAGCCCAGACAACAGACATTAATAAGCTCCACATCCCCTGTGCCGCTGCTGTCATTTGCCTCTCTTCCCTCTTTCCCTCCCTCCTCCATCTTCCCTCAGTTCCATTCATTTGGTGCAGCTATTAATAGCCCGGCCACCCGCCTATCAATACCATCACTACTCCAGCAAGACAGAGGATGTGGGCATGGCCCACCCAGTGGAATGAGAATAAATGAGCGCTGAACTACAGAAGCTTGGTCTTATGTAAGGAGAGAGAGAGAGAGAGATAAAGAGAGAGGCACATAGGACAACTAGATACTATGGGAAAGAGATGGAAGGACAGAGAGAGCAAGGTAGAGAAATGGGACATAAAGAGCCAAAGAAAAACTGTCCTAATTTAACAGATAAAGATGGTGACAGACGCTGAGAGATTGAGAAAGACAAAGGGAGAAATTTACACAGTAGGTGAAAGGCAACTAAAAAATATGTGACTCACGAACGAGAGAAATCTGCCAGCTCTCTTGACGTTTACACACATTCCTTTTCTCCAATTCTCCCTCAGTGACTACAACCTCATATTTATGGGTCCACATTCCTCCTTCTCTCCATTTTTCTTCTTTCCATCAATCCCCCCCCCCTCCTCTCTCTCTGCTTATTGATCGAGGCAGGTAGTTTCACCCGCTTCTGTGCGGATAAGAGAAAGACTATTACATTATCCATAAAAGCAAGATCTCTGTCTGCTTTGTGTGTTTATATCACCTCCTCCTACTGCTGCTGTCTGGTCCAGTGGGGCTTTGTCACTCTACCTACTTGTTTACAGTGGGTCATGGACCTGGTTTGCACAACCACTTCATCACATTTGGAAAGCTTGGATTTACTACAATTGATAACTATAGAAAGCTGACATAGCAATGTGAGCTTGAAAAAAACTCTATAAAAGATAAAGAGTTAACGTGGCACTAAGGTGGTAATAAGATATTCATGAAATCCTTAAAATATCAAGCAAAGTAAGAGATGTTTACTGGATTACACTATGATGGATTGTTGTCTTTATCACAAACATGCACCGCTATGTGTACCTGACTCAAAGGTGTCTTCACAGGGCCAGGCAAACCTGTCATCTCATGCAGTCCAATTCACATTTAATAGCTATCTATATAACTAAATGCTCCCACAGTTAAACCTAACATACTTATTTGTTTTAAAATATGTACCAATAGAGGTTCAACCTGTTTAACAGCTTGCTTCCTGATTCCAATTCAATATCTTTGTCAATGGAAAAGTCTTTCCATCTCTGCTCGCTGACCATTTGACCTTTAACCTTAACTATGACCTCCTAACCACTGGTTGCCAATAATAAGGTGGCAACACTTTGGGCTTTGTCTGCTATTCATTTTGGGTGACATGTTTAGTGTTAATTTGTTCCAGCCTTGCACAAGTTGTAAGTCATTCTGGGAAAGAACAAAAAATGAAATTAAGTGTAAACTGTCCAGGGGTCCACGTAGTACCAATGATGCAGGATGACAGTTGCCAGAACTGTCCGATCAGTGAGTTACCTTGATTTATCCAGAGTAAACACAAACCGGACCAGAACTAAAAGGCAGCAATTAATCTTTTTGTTCTCCTGGTCTTGATCAAACTAACAATGTGAAAATGACCTTAGTCAGCAGCAGATCCAGATCCAATTTTCAGGCAGGGTCAGTGCACCAGAGTTTGACTTGCACTTGTACAACACCTTAAACACAACCAACCAAACAGTCAGGAGTCAAACTGCACCAAAGAAATATATGTGAACAAAGCCTGAGGAACACCCAACAGCTAAACACTAAAAGGTCCAAAAATTTGAATTCTTGCAAGCTCTGTGGGAGACCAAAGGGCTGACAGGAGCTGTAGCCCTGCAACATGCATCACATGCATTTAAATGTCACAGCTAAATGACAGATGCACAGCTCAGAGGAACAGCTGTGTTGTCGATGATGTTGGTACTCTCAGACATACTGTAATTCACATAATAAGGAAAAAGATATCCCACTTAATTCTCATCCTAGTGACATGATATCATAAACATTATCGCCACTCATCTGGTTTCCACCAAAACACAACAAAGAGCTGCACTATATTTGTAACAACCAATGGTAAGATGTAAGAACCATCCACACACGAGAGAAAATAATTCTTCCAGCAGTTTGTATGCTAACGAATCACATCTCCATACGCAAACAAGTGAAATTCATTGACTATAGTACCACCTAGAACCTGTGAGAACAGTTTTCTAAATGTTAAGTTTACATGGAATCAGAGCAGGAGAAGAGACAAGTGCACCTAAACCTGTTGAGTCAAAGTAACTTGACTTTTGTTAAGAGCCTTTTTAGCTGATGTTGAGACATGAAATACAGTAGAAACCGATAAAAGCCTGTTGGTGTGCCAGCCCTCAGATAAGGATATGATGAAAAAAATAAATAAATAAAATTGCATGGATATACTGAAATTACGTACACACAGCCATTTGTGTGTGTGAACAGCATACAAACATCCTGGACATGTTCGATACCACCTCATATACTTCCATTAAAAAACATATAAAGGAAATGTAAACTTGGTATAAGCATGTCCCTTCATGGTCTGTGAGTGTGTGTACATGTGTGTGCGTTTACCTTGGTGATGAGGATGCGGTAGTGCTCAAGCAGGTCGTGGTTGTCGTGGCAACCGGCCAGCAGCTGCCAGACTTCAGCTCTGAGTGGCTCAGGAATGCCACTGCGAACCAACGAGGGCAAACCCTTCGGACGGGTGGACAGGTTCCCATGCCTGCCACACAACACGCAGGAGGTAATCCATTATTCTATAATCTCAATTAATCTAATTCAGCCACTTTAAATATTAATGAGAAGTGCAGCTGGACAGATTTGATAATTGTTTTAATGTGCGGTGACAGTATGAAGACAAATCGAGTCCATCAAATGCTGAGTTATTCGCCTGTCACACAAAAGTACTCATGTTGCACTAAACAGGAATACCACTTTGTCTTAAGAGCAAATCAGTTATTAATTACAGCATTATTACCAAACTGCTTTTTGCCACGTAAGTTAGGCTAACTGAGCACCCATTACCTATTCATATTGATACACACGTTTACAATGGGAGCTGCCCAGTAAAACCAGACTGCTGCTATGGCTCTACTAAAGCTGCTCTAGGTTCGCTGCCTTATTCAAACACACTTAAATTATTACAGTATTTACTTTAATATGGAGTACAGTAGTCAGTTAAGTACAGATTGATTATTTTATAGTATTAATCACAGTACTATCAACCCCTTGAAAATCATATTGAGTACAGTATTACTGTAATTACTACACTAGTTAGGGTGCAATACTGTGGTGTATTGACTGCAGTGCTGCCATGCTGTAAGAGTTCTCCCACATGAGAAAAAATCTTGCTTTTGTGAAAACACACAGTCAGCTCTTTTTAATGATGCTTGAAATCTCATCATAATGCATTTATCGAGGCCATATGAAAGCAATTTCCCGATAAACTACTTCACTTCATTGTGCTGATGCAACAGCAAGAAAACAGGCTGTGAAATCAAATGAAAAGCCAGACACATCTTTCATCTCTCATTCAGTTAATTGTGCCACATCTAGGGCTGCATGTATGAACACTGGTTGTTGTAAAGCACAGAGCGTTAGAACAATGACGGTATATGTTACAGCAGATTAAATTAATGGCTGTATCTCAAAGGACCTGTTTTCCATACTAAGAGAGATGGTAAAACTGTCAAAGGACCCCGGCCCTATACAGTAAATCAAAGTCTGTATGAGGCAGGGTGGGCCTGATTCACCTTTCAGCATCAATGTGTTATTATATAGTGCCTCTGCACAAGATGAAGAGCAAAATGTAAGTGTTTGACGTAATTGCGTTTATGATTCCCCATGGTATATTGACACTAGTTTGCTCTACTTTCCATTTACACTCACTTTTCTTTACCATATCCAATTAGAAGTTGAATCATTCACAAGTTACTTCCATAAATCATAGACCTTTTTGAATGTTTCATAATAACATCCCTGGCCAAATTTTGCACGTTTGTTATATGCCAATTTTTTTTTTTTTTTTTAAGCATAATTTCTGTGTTTTCTTATATCAAAATCCAATTGTTTTCTTCCGTAAAACAAAATAAAACGTAAGCTTACATAAGTAAGTACCAATTAAATTCAACCAATAATATCACAACATGCACCCATCAATCAATCTGCATCTTTTAGCGGCACAGAGCTAAGATTGAGTCAGCTAGTTAGCAACATCATGCCAGGTTGGTGTGTATTTTGTTTCCCCAAATACCACAATACCGTGGTTACTGGCACTCTCGCTAGAGTTTACTCACTTTGAGGAAAGCTATATCTCTCAGGGAGTATCTCTCTCCCTGAGAGATACTACTGTCCCATTAGCGTCACAACGTCAGAGCTTCACTGTTTTGACACGCTAACTTTTTCATGATCAAGTCCAATTCCCCCAGTAGGGGGGTAAGACACACCAAGTTAGTCCTTCATGCCGCTGAGGGGTGGAAGGGGGTAGGAAGGTGGCTTTGTAGGTGAAGATGGCTGCCACCATATATGTCACCTGCCACCAGATCAGTCAATAGCAAAATGTAATTGCAAGAGTCGGGGTTCAACCAGCAGAGGGCAGTCGCTACGCATCTTTCTAACACAATATACAGAATTCTAGTATTTTGCACTAAAATTTGGATTTGGACAACACTACTAAATATAAATATACACACAAAAAGTGTGTTGGGGGTTAAGTTACTCTTTAAAGTTACTGTTTTTCAACTTAAAAATACCCATGTTTCTCTAAAGTTAAATACATTTGTGATGCTTGATTTTTATTATTATTACTCTAGATGTTTGGGCAATTGTTTTTACCTTTTACACAAAATATATTTTTGGTACAGCCAGAAACACCTGATTCTCCACAGAAATTCACAAAGTCAATTTTAAATGCGGATTTTGAACAAAAGGTTTTTATTTGAGGGTTTATTCTGACTCAGGACAATAGTCTTTGTCCATCTCCCTCCATTTCTCCACTATTTTTTTTTTTTTTTTCAGATCGTCCAGCTCAACTCATTATTCCTCTCCTGTATTTCATTTGTCCGCCTCCTTACCCCTGTGTCTCCCTCCCTTCCCCTGTCCAGCTTCCAACTGTCTTACAACATCTAATTTCATCTAAATTTTAATCACTCAATTTCCAAATTTCTCAGACTTCCTCTCTCTTTTGAGGCCTTACCATCTGGTGAGGATTCCTCCCCAGGACTCCAGGATTTTCTCAGGACAGTCTTTGGAAACATCTCCTGTCCCGCTGGAGATTTCACTGTCGCTATCTGTGGGAAACACAAACACATTAATATATTGTGTTATATTAACAAACATTTAGAGCAAAAACCAATCAATCCTGATATCTCTAACCTTTGTCCACATCAGAATACAAACCTTTAACTGTCTGAACCCGAATGTGTGGAGCTGTCTTTGCGTTTCAGCACTCAGTCAAAGACAACAGAGGACATGTGATGGCGATCTTAAAGATTAGAGTGGCAGCTATGTGAGAGCCATCAATCCACTGGAATTAGACATACGCATCACTATATCTTTTTTTACGTATATATATGTCGGGAACTCTGTGCTGCATTGTACATTTTCAAACCTGTTAATACTGATGCTACACAGTCAAATGGAGGAAAAGTGCCTGTGCGGTGCCTACACTTTCCATTATTGCTGTTCTACTGTCTGGCAGTTCGTGAGGCAGACAAGAGGCAATCAGCACAGTGAACCACTTGTGTTTAGATGCAGGAGCACTAATTGACCGTCTGGCCCGCTCTGCTGCTGGAGAGATGAACTGATCACCACACAGAAACCGCCCACTGGAACAAACACACACACACACACAGTCCACAGAGCTTTACATGGTATGTCCAACACATAGTACACACTGAGCACGAGAGTAAACGAAGAGTAAGTGAATTATATGGGGGGAAAAAACACAATGGTGGCGATGAACTTCTCAGGGCATGGCAATAAGTTTCACTGATATCTCAAAGGTGTTTAAAGGCATCATTCGCTCCCACTGAAGCCTTTACTGAGGTCTTGGCATTAAATAATGACTTAAGACATTTTCTTCTAGAACATGCAGCCACTATACTCAATGCACTGCTGCTCCTATACATCTTTACAGCCTCAGCAGGAGCTTTTCAGGTCTTTATAAATGCTTGATGAGCCCTTTCAAATGGTTCAGACCCCGCACAAAGCTGCCGCCTCTGTCCTCAGATTGGCTGAGGCCACGTGGCGAGGAAGCGTGAGTCCAATGCCACTGCCAACTTACCAGGTGATGAAAGAAACAGTGAAGACGAGGGCCATTACTGTTACCTTTTAATCTGGAGAGGGGCTGTGCATTCACTGTAGGATTACTTTCAAACAGGATCTCTCTGATGTTCAAGCCATAGTGGATTGGTTTTGTCTACATTAAAGTGGGCAGAAATTCCCCACCAGTGCCGCTAAGATGTTTTACCTTTAGCAATTTACCCTATTTTAATTTATATCTTAAATTTCAAATATAACGTCCTTTATGTTGTCTTGCATTTTTTTCCGACCCTCAATTCTAATTTGACAGCAATGTACTGAATCAATCAAGCTCTTTTTGTCTCATTGTGTTGTATTATGCAGATATAAGATGGTTTAAGCTATAAATAACAACGCAGAGGGGCTGTATGTATACATGCATGTGTTTGATCACAGTCTGTTTGAGTGTATCTGAAACACAAAGTGTGTGCCCACATGTGTATATAAAAGGGGGAACAAAAAGAGCACAATATGCAACAATCACAAAGCCTGCTGTGAAAAGAAAACAGAAAAAAAAAAAGATATGTCAGCTTCAGGCCTATTTTCTACATTGTAGCTTCCAAGAAGAAAAAAAAAATACATCCACATGAATTGAATGTGTATGTATGTGTGTGTGTGTGTGCTCGCAGCGGTGGCATCTACACTGGGAGTGTATTCATTTCTGTACACAATGAGGCTGACCTCCAGCTCCGCGGCCCTGAGCGCCTCCAATTTTCAGCTCTGGGGGAGGAGAGGGGCGTTATAGAAAAAGCCCTCTGAATAGCTCCCGCAGTGCCAGTTGAAAGCCGTCAGCTCCGGCCTTGGTGGCTGACTCGTGACTTTGGGCGACGATTTCTGCCTCCCACTCTGTTAACACATTTTAGTGCTTCAAGATGAAAAAAGTAGAGGGCTGTTGACAGTGGCAAAGAAGAGAGAGGAGCAACACAATATGATGAAAAGGGGGGACTCTTATGTTAGATGTTCCCGTGTTGCTGCATCACAATTTTTCAACAAATGTTTTGACTTCATTTTAAATAAGTGGTGCTTTATTCTAAGTTTATATTTCATATTCATGTTTACATGATAAAATGTGACTCAGTAACCTGCATAGTATAAAGCTATTTCTTTGTATTAGCATATATGAAATAAAGCATACAGTCATTTTTAATATTTCAGTCAACAGGATGATCTCTATTTAAATTAATTTAGCTGCTAGGAAGCGATATTCCACACACTGTGAAACATGAAATGAGAAAATCCTCCAAAGTGACATAGGGATGCACACATGTACACACACACACACACACACACACTATATTAACACGGAAATGTGCACCTCTATCCAAAACAACATCATGAAGCGTGCAGTGTGAACTGTGGCCAGGCCTAATCTGCAACACCTGCACAGCTGAGCCAGGAGTCAGGTGGAAATGCCAGTCCTGTTTATATTAGTGAGCTGAAACTGGGTCATTCTTGAAAACCACTGGAGTCTAACAGCTAGTGTTGGTGCTCTTAATGTTACTGCTGTTTGGCCTCCATCCCTCTGTCAGAGCTGCCATTACTGAACTTAAAATATCCACTCTGCTCTGGCTTCTCACCTTAACTGGTTATGTTTGAATTTAATTTGGTGTCTTAATCAAGTCACTTCCAGGAAACTGGAAGTAACATGGTTTCATAAGCCATATATTGATGGCGATTGGTGCCAAATTATCAGTTTACATCAATGCAGCTGTAACAAGCTAGGTTTGGAACTTTTTTTTTATGTATTTTTCTTTCATACTGCTGCCACATTTATATCTGGCGATATTTGGCTGGTTAGGGAGATCACTGGTCTGCTTGACTGACAAAGAATTTCACCCAAAAAGGTCACATGGGTGTTGTTTGATGGTAGCTTGACACTGTTGTAGTGCTATAAGATAACAAGTCTATACAGGACTGGACCAGGCTCTACACAAAACCACTTTCGCTTAACGCATGAGCGCACACACAGAAACATGCATAATCACACAAGTAGCTGTCAAAACCCCTGAGATTCTGCCATTGCTGCTCTATCATTGCTGCTCACTATATAACACGCACACATACACACATTATGCTGTAGAGCACACAGACTACATGCCTTTTCTTTCACATATAAAAAAAACACACAAGTTATTCCACTTAATTTATACACATCACTGTTATCACATGCCCTGCCACACTCGCTTACACATGATCCACATAAACACATGTTCAAACACACATGTACATGCATCTCTGCCAATGTTTATGTGCTTTAACAAAATGAAACTTCACTGTTGATTCATGTCAGCCAATAAACAGCACACGTGCGCTTGTGACAAGGAACTGCTGCCAAAAAGAGTAGGTGTGTGTTGGTAAACCTCTATTTCAAACTGAATATCTGGACATATGATCTCATTTAGATGAGGCGTTCATGCCACCCAGAGAAAAAGGTGCTGGATACGTGGAATGTAAAGCGAATGCTCCCCCTGACAAGCTATTTGTGGTAAAGCAATTATTTTCTTTTTGTGTAGCCGTGAATGTTCACAGAGGCGTCTTGTTTTTCTCTGATATTACAGGCAGGGAGGGATACGGGGGTAAAGCGCTGCACAATGTGAGGTCACATTTTTCAATCATGCAAGATTTGGAAGACGAATTACGTTGAGATGTGGCTCGTGCATGCATGCCAGTGTGTGTATATATGTGTGTCTATTTGGGGGAAGGCATTCTGATGAAGACTTCTGGCATCTTATCAGCAATGTACAGAGACAGAGAGGGCATAACTGGCTTTTTAAAGATTTTAAGAATTTGTACTGTGGCTTACTACAGTGTATGTTGTATATGATTAACTGTAAGAGTAAGAGGGGTGGAAACGAAACAACTGCAGAGAGAGCGAGAGAGACACCCATACCTTCATCAGCCTCCTCTTCCTCAGTGGGCGAGGCCAGTCGTCCTTCATTGCTTCTCTCTGCCTCCCTCTGAAGACTCACCACTTCATACACAGCGTCACTCTGACCCACCCTCTCTGGTGCCTGCTGTACACACACACACACACACAATCAGAAATCAGTTTTGAAAATTTGAAAATTATCAATCTCAAAGAAAAAAGACATCACTGATGCTAACATACAGTATGAGCAAACTTAGATATTGCTAGTTAACACAGAGATGCTTATTTTTTGCAAAGTCATTCTCTTAAATCATGTACTGCATATGAGCAGTCAACAAGTTACAGTAATTCACAGACACATTGACTCAACAAGGGTACATCAGCGCCAGGAGACAATCAGATGCTACAGGGGCTCGAGAGGCTCGGTTTATGCACAATGATGAGCATTAAACACTTTTACATATGCAGATGACTGATCCCTTCAAGCACAGGAAAGCTATGAGGAGGATCATCCAGTGTGAAAGCGTTCATATGCAGAGTTGAGGACGTGGATTATATCACGGCAGCCGAAGAAGCACCAGAGTTGCTCCAACCAATGTACCATCCACTCTCTTTTTCCCGCAGAGAAAACCTGCAGGTATTCTTGACTCAGCATCAGATTGACAGTGAGGGTCAATCTCAACAAGGCAATCAGCATGACCAGCCTTAGACCTGACATTGACCAGCTGTCTGAATCGATCCAGCAGGTGGACAGGCCAGAGCTCACTGTCGCGTCAGGTGACACCAATAAAGGGAAAAGTGCCAGGCATGAGGAACTGGGGGCTTAGCACCACCTTCAGCAGCAGAGAGCCTGCTGTGCCTCAACTTAGATGGGATGCCAGGAGTCGGCAGGCCAGCCCCTCAATTAAGCCGACCTAGTGGAAGTCACAGGGGTGAACAAAGGAAGCCACATAAAACCATGGACAGACACCGATAGCTAACAAGCTCCCACATGCTGAATGTGCACTACCTGCCCAGTGTAAAATGATTACAGGCAGGAAAATGTAAAATATAGAAAAACTGTACAGAATTAACTCACAAATTTCATGGAAATCTGTCCAAATGCCAAATGTCATTGATTGTAAGTGGGTGAGTTTTCACAACAGGCTCATTTTTGGTGGCGTATGGTTGTTGAAAGACTTGGCAAACATCCTGTTTATATTTCTTTCATCTAAGATTTTTGTTATCCTGGCTCCTTTTCCTCCTTTTTTCATGTATGCAAAACACACCTTTAATTTAATTAAAGGTCCAGGGTGTCGGATTTAGGGGGATATATTGGCAGACATATAAGTATGTTTTCTTTAGAGTATAATCACCTGAAAATATGAGTCATTGTGTTTTCATTACCCTAAAATGAGACATTTATAACTACACAGGTAGCAGGTCCTTGTCCGTGGAAATCACCATGTTGCATTGCCTTTTTTTCTACTGTAACCCAAAACGGACAAACCAAACACTGGCTCTAGATAGGGCAATTGACATCTTTGTGTTGGCCATTGTACTCAGAAGCTCTTTGGCGAGTGTCAGAAGAGTTTTTATTTATGTGAAACTGCTTTCTTCAGTGTTTTTATCCGTTTAAATCACCTGATTCCTTTGTTTTAGAGAGATAAAGAAGCCCTGCAGATAATTCAGCTCAAGGCTCACACTGAAGGAATTCTAACCAGGAGAAGTTCCAGCTGACTGCAATCTGCAATCCTCAGTGCTAGTTGAGAAAAAATAACTAGACCTTTAAAGGCCTAAATACAACTTTGTTGCCCTTTGCACTTTCCTTTGCGCCCAGATTACATGCCGCTTAACAAGCAAAATAGAGTTGGAAACCCCTAAATGCATTTTAGACCATGTGCCATAGATGCTCAAGTAGGGCCGTAGTAAATATGTATTTGACTTGCCTTTGACGGGTAGAGAGATCTACAGTGGGACTACTACTCTGTTTCAGCTGAGCTGGCACCGATCTGAAAGTGTTAGCCAACACATCAGCAATATGAACTTGAAAACTGCTGACATGTAACAACGATCACTGCAACAAGTCAGTTTAGGGTGTAAAAATTGCTTAATACAGCTTTCATTCCTTAAATCCATAACAATAGACTGAAGAAACACACAAGAGAACAAAGACACCAGCAGACTTGACCTTGGGTGTCATAAGCTACTGATGTTTATTTCTGGTCTATTCAATTACTGTAGTGCTGTTGCCTCTCTCTCCTCCACCTGGTAGAGTGGATCAATGAGTTGCATTGATCTGCCCACTCGCATGGCGTCTAATGACTAACTCAAGTCAGTGATGAGAGCAGAAATTGGGAGAGAATATCAAGCCTGGCCTATTTTTAGAGAAAATCTAAGGAGGCTTAGGTAACACGTTGGCTTTGCTATGGCTTATGGTGAATTGTTAACCCTACAGGATGAATTATTAACAACACTGATAAAACTGTGGCCAAAGCCGGCCCACTATACAAACACAGCATCATCAATTGTGGATTTATAATAGAGTGGTGCAGGAATGAGTCCTAAAACCTAAAAATTAGTTGGCATTTTAGCGCTCCCACCTCCCTCATCTTGAAGTCTATTTTTTAATGGGTTGTTGGTTAGATGCCTGATATAAGGTCTGTAGTTAACACAAGCTTAAGAGATGTTCACATTTTACTCTCTGACATAAAATACATCAGTGAATTTTGAAGGTTTAAAGTGTTTTAAAGAAGGTAGTTGCTGACAAGTGGCTAAAAAACCTTTACAGTCTTGTTATGGTGGAGACTTTAAGTCATGTGACCATAGCGTGGTTTGCTTATAGCCTAATATTAGCTTCTTACTTCTGTTGGCTACATTTACGCTTCAAAGACCATAAAGATGGTGTTCATTTGTGAGGATTATCTTGCTGCACAAAACATGTAGGTATCACAAACTTTTGTTTACACAAAGCTTATTTTCTGCAATAATTGAAAATTCAATGGAAAAATCTAGAGATGCACCGATTTTGAGTTCCCAGCTGACAATGACACCGATGTTTTTATATTGCTGTTTTTATCATTTATTCGGGAAAAAAATGAAAGCTTTTTTGTTCTTACATAAAGGTAAAAAAACAGTCCTCCTTGCTGTATGTTATTCTGTGAGATGCATGCCATTTACCTCAAAATAACAGAACTGTCTTAACAATTAATGTCTCTGTTACAAAACCAATTTCTCTTTCAAAGAAACTTCCAACCGCTCGTTTTACAAGGGTCCTCGAAAACCACTTGTTACAGTCTGTAGTAGCATCAACTTCTAATACTAGCTCAAGTTTTCAGTAGCTCACCTTGAAAGCTGTTAATTGATGACAATTGACAATTTATTGATTTTTTTAATTCTATTTTCCAGCATCAGAAAAAAATCATTTTATGCTTAGATATCTGCTGATGTATTCGAAAATTCTAAATCTTTATTATATTGCATAGACACAACATTTTCTTCAGCCCCAGTCTTCATTTAGTCTCAACCCTGCTTAAATCTGGTCTGGACTTGACAGGGCTCAATCTTGAAATCAACTTGGGCCCTGGTAGGTTTGTTTCCCAGTAAAGCAGACACCGAATACATTTCCTAGTGAAGCAGACGCAAAAAAACATTCTGAGAAGTCAGCACAGATAATGATTTCCTGGTACTTCAGCTGGCTAATGAAAGTTTTTGGCAAAATAAGACAATAGGACTACATATTTTATATGTGTGTGTATCACCTCTGATTGCCATCTTCCACAAAAACCTCCATACAATATTATCTTTTAATTAGCTCTTAACCACAGCACCACTTCCATTTACTGAGGAGATAACTAGAGAGGCAATCAGGCGGACGAGTCAGACCGCCGCTGTTAATTACCCACATGCCAATAATGAGACAGAGCCTCTTATTAGCTCCCTACAATCCAAAGCTTCCCCACACTCCACTGCTTTGCCAACTCCCCACGGCCTACTAAAGGAGATCTGCGTTTTAACAGGAAAGAGGAAGCTTACAGCTTAGCTGTATTTTTTAAGCACCTGCAGCAAACTGCTCGGGCTGGGTGTCCTTGTGTTGGTGGGAGGTAAGTGAATGCACTTTCTTCACTCTCTCTCTCAGCACTTTTTAATCAGACAAGTTGTGTGGAAACTCAAAAGGGGCAAACATTTTAGAGTGCCATACATATCAACAGTAACATACAAGAAGGACACAGTCTATCTGCTGCTGTCAACAAAACCCATCACATCAGTGAATTGTGGTGACTACTGTTCAGATGCCAGACATCAGCTCACAGGATAACTATGACAACCAAGTTGGGGTTAAGAACAGTTGCTACTGATTTTTTAACATTTGAGTTGCTGACTTGTGCAAAGGTGAGGAATTGAGCATACACATCCAAACAGTACACATCCTTACATCCCATACTTTAAGTACAAAGAGATCTGCCACAGAAATTGTGATGGAGGAGGGGGAGGGAAGAACATGTTGAGCATCAATGCGCCAGCTTGACAATGAGAGACAGGCAGACAAAATGAGGATGCAAAAGTGGGAGATGCACAGATGGAAAGAGAGGAATGGAAGTCAGCTGGTGAGAGATTTGCATCTTTTGGCACATATCTGTAGCTCTTACGACGACCAAAGTGTTTCAGCTCTCTTGGGCACAGCATTTGACAGGTCACAGACACACCACCACGCCTCCAAATGCCTGCTCTGACCTCCTCCTCCACTCCACAGCTCCTCCAAGCTGCCCATCTACCCGCTCTACTTTTCCCTTGTCTCTGCGACTGGGGATGAGTTGGGTAGTGATGCCACTGTGAGGCCCTCTGAGACATATGTGATGTTAGACTATATCAATAAACTTGACTTGACTTAAATAACCTTGTGAAAGCAATATGGCTGAGACTTTTCTGTGCCAGAGGTCCCTCCTGAGACTCCTTGAGTTCATGTATTTGTGTCATTAAATTTTGTTTGTTTGCGGGACAGTGGGAGGGAACACTGGGTAAAGCATGATATAATTCTACTGTGTACATAATAACATCAGGTGTTGTTTTCATAATTTTCACATAAATGAACCATTGCCACATGTAATTTCAGATATTGGTCAAGCTATGTCAACAAATTAGATTAAATGCTAAACTTTTGGGCAAATACTTAACCACTTACTTGATCATGGATTTAAAAAAAAAAACAATTCGAGAGGGCGACACAATATTCCCACAACTGCTGCTGACAGCTGCTGACCTGAAATGTTATCTGTTTCCACTAAACAACAAATACAGTGGTGTATGTAATGTTATGAAAATGGGTTCTGTGAAGGCTGTAATAGTTGCTGCACAGATACCTGTCTGAGTTTGAGGTAGAAGGTCTCACTGAAGGTCTTGCGGCTGAAGTACCAGAAGCGTTCATTTGATGGATATACCCTGACCAGAGTTTCCAGCAGGAAGCGAACTGGCTCCACCACCTCGGTGACCACCAGGTCCACTGCCACTGTAATGTAGACCTGCTTATCTGGAGCAAACAGAGAGAAAGCAAAACAGGAATGAAAAAAGGACTCCTTCCTTTTATTTATACTTCAGTCACTGTAGTCCATTTCCCTGATGTCTGTACTGTTTAAAAGGTTGAACTACAGTGTTACGTCTACATGTGATAAACAGCTCTAGGTGCACGCAGCTTTCAAAGTGTTACCAGATTATGAACTGTTCAAATGCTGCTTCACACTGGCATGTCTGCACCAACCTTTGGCAGAAATCCAACCTTCAGTTGTGGTGCCAATATTATTTTCTTTAAAAAAAAAAAATCAGACCCAGTAAAACAAACTTCACAATGACTGAAGAAATCCATAAATGTAACAGTAAGTTTAAAAGATTTTGCTTTCCATCTGACTGGCTTCTACTGGGAAGCAGCATATCCTCAACATGTATCCTGTGGGGATGCCACACCCCCTAGTGGATAAGGACATAACACAGATGTTTCCACCTTCACAGCTGTAGTCTACTAATTTATTTGTTAGGTGAAAAGTTCATCCTGCTTGATGAGCTCTGTAACTTGTTTTTTAATAGTGCAGAGATTTTGGTTTATACAAGGTTTTCAAACACAGAAAGATGTGAGCCTCACACTAACTTATCGCTTCATGCTTCTGTTTAAGCGACAGCCTAATTATACAGGAGGAATAAACAAATGGGAAAGAGATAGAGGGGCTGAGAAGTTATTTCACCATGGGGAGGGTTTTTTTTAATCAAGTTGTGGAAGAGCAAAAATTAACTACCAGCACCTTAAGACAGATTGCAATTATGATTATGTCAAGAACATACTCCAGGTTTTAAGACATATTTTTTGGGGAAAAGGACTTGTTCAAAGCTTCAGATACTGTAAGTGCTGATGTTGATATTAAGACAGTTATTTAAGCTAAATACTGACAATCACTATTTCCTGACAGTCAGTAAAACAAGGTTTGGCTATAGTAGACGGCACCTGCCATCCTTCCCAATTTTCCCAGGGGACTTCCGTGTTTCATTTCTCTCTCTCTCTCAACTTCCTCCCGGGGTTACAATTCTCCCATATTTCTTCAGATTCATGACAAATTTTCACACCCTTCATCTTTTAGTTTGTACAGTCTGTCTCTGGCACTTTATAGTGTGTTTAAGCCAAGCATTGCAATCCTAAAAGATTTCCCCCGTCTTCCAGAGATGGGCGCCCGTCAGGCCTGCATGTGCGGCTGCAGGTGGACACCTCATCTCCATGCTGACCATGTTCCTTGCAAGTCCGATGGGACACTCTAGCAGGGGATTGGGGAGTACCTCAGGAGATGGGGGGGGGGCGTCCCTGGTGTCCCTTCCCCTCATTATACTCTTCCGGAGTACGAGGGTCTTACAAAAATCTAAACCAAATTAAATGTATTTAACATAAATGCTGCTGCAGAGTATTTCGTTATTTTCATTCTTCATAAGTCACTAGAATGCAGGAAACAATAACGACTGCCGCTGTTATCGGATATTTATTCATTTATCAGTTTTTAAACCTCCATTTCAAAAATTACCACAAGCTCCAAATTTAAATAATTCTCTTTTGTAAACAATTAAACTAACAGTGTGTATCATGATAGGGATTACAAAGCATGTGTAACATTTATTGCCTTCTCCTAAATGTCTCAGACTTGTCTGTCAGTGAGGAGAGCTGTGTGTGCGTGTGTATGTGTGTTGAGGTTGGGGTTTTAAACTGCCCCACTCCCATGAGGTAGACTGCTTTGACAAACCTGCCATCTTCCTTTAAGTCAAGCTCTCAGCCTCCAAGTCAGCAAGTTGCCAAGTGGTCTAATTTGTTAGCTGTAATTTGGTGAGGCAAGCTCTCTGCCTGGATAAAGCCTGTGGGATCCAGTGTGATCACATAAAAATACTACCTTTTCAAAAACAAAATCACATCCATCTGTAATCAAACCAAATTGTATTTCGATGGAGGCTGATGCATCTCTGCTCTGCTGTAACTCTGAGACTGGCAGCTACATTCCCTGTTTCTGGTTATGTGTGAAACTACAAAGCTATTGAACTATTATTGTGGACGAACTGTGTTTTATATTTGGTGTTCAAATAGAATTAGATCATATGTGGCCCCTAATTAGTCATCCTGATGGTAAAATTAAAAATATCAAACACAAGAGGCTCTTCAAGCTTTTGACTTTTCCTGCCAGGAAGAATGTATTACTCTTTTTGGATCAAGGATGCTGCTTCTTTAAAAAGTCGTGGCACAATCTTATAATACAGCTTGTTCTTAATGAATATATCTGCTGCATGCTTCATTCTTCAGTGGATGCTTTTTGTTTGGGACCCTTACTGTCTCTAAGTTGTAGGGGATGGTGAGAGTTGGGGATGGTATGATGCCCACTATTTTTTATTAATATTTATGTATTAGTTTGTTTGTTTGTCCGCTTTTTGGCCACTCATCTTTTTTGTCATGTCACATCCGAGCTGTTTTGTTCTGTTCTGTGTATAAAATAATGTAAGAAATATATACTTAAACAAATAAAAACATAAAATTGGTCTTGTTTGACTCCATTGTGCTTATATCTGAGCACACTGTGGTTTATGAACACATATTTAAAATCTATTTTATCTTAAATATATCACTTACATGTTTTAAATATATTTTTGTGTGCCTAATTCATGAATATTTAATTTTTTGTCCTAGTTCAATTCAGGTTCTTTAATACTCAGAAAACAGTTATGATCTAAACAAACCCTCCCTCTTTCTCCATCTTTCCATCACAAGTACAAACCTTTCATGTTTCACAGCTTCTCTGAATGTAGACAAAACTGTAACCTGTGTGACAATATCTAGGGGACAATAAGTCGTCTCACCTTTAGGCGTGTCTTCATTCAGCGGCTGGAAGGCAGGCATGTTGGGGTTCCATGTTCCTGTGATTACATAGGCCTTCCCATCGGAGCTCTTCCCCATCGACTCCTGTGTAGGTATCAAAGCATGGATTATGGGCTTGTAAAAAATATATTGTTGTATAAATTGCAACATTAAAAGGTTTTTGTAAAATTATTAGCGTAAAACATAAATACAGGTCGGTGTAACATTTTGAACAGTTTCATAAATACATACTGGGCCAAAGAAAAGTGTGTAAATAGATTATTAACCTGCAGGTCTGAACTGAAAAAACATAAAAAGTCTGGCTAAATTAACTAAAGTGTCCTTGCTCACCATGTCTAGTAGATGCATATCACTGTTGCAGACTTTCTGTCCTGGACTCAGCAGCATCCCAAAACACCTGGAGGAAAGACAAAAGAGGTACAACCCCATATCAGTAATCACAAAGTCCACTTCAGAGACTGGAATAAGGACGACTGACCAAACTGAACTCATAATATTGTAATGAGAATGCATTTTAATCCACTGGGCATTAAGCTGACACTCTGAAAGGACCTAAAAGCCAGTATTGTGCACTGGTCAATTTAGAAAAAGTCATAAGTATATAATCTTGGCCAAAAATGAAAATTATCTTGATGACCTGTGGGGCTCAAAAGAATCTAGCCGAGCATGTCAAAGCCCCTTTAAGATGATAACAGATCCAGCTCTCCCTGCCACTGCTGGCCATGCCCCTCACACAGAAACGTGCAGCACATACACAGGAAGTTGGGGGGGAGACGACAATATTTTAATACACATATCGAAGGTCTTGCACCCTACTGAAGCAGCATAGTTTATGTTGTTTCCACTTCTTCACACCAATCCAACACCATCTGTTATAGTGAAGCCCTGTCAGCTTTAGGTCCAAGGTGCCATCATGTGGTCTGCATGGGAATCTCTTGGTTTCAGAAATGCATTGCATAAGAACACAGTTAACACAGCACTAACCTGACAGGGCTCGTACTGAAAGATGAGTGTCACGTGTCTTCCAAAGTGATATTTCAACAGGATTTGTAAAGTCTTACAGGTAAAGGGCCTTTAGAAGCTGCTCACTACTGCATCAACACACATGATGCAAAACCCTGAAACACTTCCAAAGAATTAACCATTGAGACGAAGGCTATTACAAAAAATACTATTAATAAAATAAAGTTAAAGTGTCCTCAAACATGGGCTGAGCGCCACCTTTGAAGGGATAATTGCTAAACACAATAGGGGTTTCCATAGACACTAAAAATAAAGCGGAGGGCAGGTGTCTGTCTCCCTCTGATAGCGACAGGAGGTGAGGGATTGAAGAAGAAAGGAGGGGAGTGATAAAGATGACCTAGTTCTTTGGTGCTGCCGTGCTGCTAGAGCATGTACACACATAAAAATGAGAGCTATTGCAGGAAGTTGAAAGTGATTTAAGAACATCTGTATTCCTCTGTTTGGGTGTTGGTTTTTATTTTTATGTTTGGGTGGTTTGACTCTTTTTACTTTTTTTTTGAGATATTCACCTTACAAACTTTGATGGTAACAACACCAAGATATCTGAAAAGGCTGAATATAGCAAGTTAAGACAATCATATAAAAAAAAACAAAAGCAAAGTTTTAGTGCAAGGAAATGGTTAATGGCCTAACGTTTGGAAAGCCAAGTCCAAGATTAACTGAAGTGAACCTATACAGTAGATAAGATGAAATCCCCCCCAAGAAATAAAAATAGGTGAGGAATAACTGCAGCGCTACACCTGTGACACAGACCTCATCCCTAACAAAGACCCCCCCAGCGGAAAGTTACCACGACCTCGTCATGCATCATCTCTTTTTACAGTGATCCTCACCTCTCGATGCCCAGCTCCTTGTTGCACAGCTGCTGAACTGAAACCACGACCTTCTTCTGAACGCCCTGTCGCAGCTTGAAGTAGAATTTATCTCTGTCCTTTGGCACTGGACTGTGGAGGGGGAGAACAGGGGGTTGTTAGACATAACCTTGGGGACTTAAATATGATTCACTTTAGATTTTTTTTGTAGTGTTCTGTGGTGTTCCTCAGTGTAGATTTAGATGTCTTTTGAATTTATCTTGTTTTATGTTATTGTACCGCCTAATGCCCATTTCTTTGCTGGATCTTCTTAACCTTAATATGACTCGCCCACTTTAAGATAAAATATGACATATCTTTTCCTGGAGTCTTCTGAGTGTATTATATTTTACGAGCGTCTACTGTGCTTTCAGAACAGCTATTGGGACATTTTATTTCAGAGGAGAACAGAAAATGAAAATCCATCACTAAGATACTCGATATATGATGGCTTGTGAAAATGGAAAAATTGTCTTACTGTGCCGATAAGCTTCATGCTCTTTACGGGTGAACAATAACAGTCAGATAAGACAGTATTGCGGCAGCACTTTAAAGCTTTCCAACTATCAACGTATCTGTGATACAAACGCTCGGGCCTCAGCTGATAACAAGAAACACCAAATGTGTTTGTGTATGTGTGTAATTCACATTTATCACAGAGCTTTCCACAAAAAATGTATAATGGCATCACATGATCATTCAATAAGAGTGTCTGCCTTACTTTTATTGGAGGGGGCATCCTGCCCCACCTTACCATCGAGAAATTTTACTCATTAGTTTTTTGATAATAAATTCCCATACAGATATTAAGAAATAACCTTGATATGTAAGGCCGAAATAATGCCCCATGATCCTTTATGCACTTTAAGTTCTTTGAAAGAGACAAACACTGTGGCGGCTGTGGGTCAGAAGGTAGAGCAGGGTCCACTAATCGGAGGATCAGGGGTTCGATCCCCAGCTCCTCCAGTCTGCAAGTCAAAGTAAGTTACTGACCTCAAATTGCTCCCGATGGCTGCTCCATTGGTGTGTGAGTGCCTTAAAACAAAACTGAGTAGCAGGTGGCACCTTGTATGGTAGCCTCGGCCACCAGCGTATAAATGTGTGTGAATATGACTCATAGCGTTTAACTGTACAGGATACGTAGATGACTTAAAAGGTGCTATAAAAGTGCAGGTCCATTTACCATCAACCTAGCGGGGAGAAACACAGGAGCAGGTGGATTACAAGACAGCTGTCACTCGCATCGCCGTGCTCAAACCAACTACCGCTAAAGTTGGAGTGCACCCATATTCTGGCCTTTATGGTAAATGCCCAGTTACTTAATTGAACCGGTCTGGCACACATGTGACTATGTCCTCTTCTCAAAATAAGACCTTAATAAAAAAAATATATGCAAAATAGATTTATGAAAGTAAGTTTAATTAGATTCACAGGAAGTCTAAAACTGTGTGTTTTATAAATTGGAAAGATGAAATCTAACTAAATTTGACTTTGAGTCACTGGAAAGAAAAATCCTGACAATGTCTGATAAATTCAAATTAAGGACATCAAAGTACCTATAGTTGCCCTTGCCATCATCCTCTTTGATCTCCAGCGACACGGTGAAGGTGTAGAGGTCGCCGTCAGGTGGACTGGACAGCGCCGTGTCTCTGATGTCTGTTAGCCGCGAAGAGCGTCGAAAGGCTGTGGAGAAACTGTAGAGGATACGACTGACCTGGAAAAAAGAAAATGAAAATAGAAGCTTTACAGACAGAAGGACAAGGAAGTAGTAGAAAAGATTAGGAACAAAGATTTAATTGAGAAGAAGGATAAAATCAAAGTTAAATCATTTAAGAGCAAGCTGAAAAGACGACATGACACGCTGCAAAAGGAAATGAGCAAAATGAATCAATATAAGCAAACAGAAAATAACAGAACATATAGCTGTAGTAAGATATAGTATAGAATAGACACAACAACAAGAGTAGAACCAGATATTTTTAAGAAAATAAAAAAAGACAACAGCGCCCTCTGCTGGTTAACCAGCACAACCTGGACATTTTTACTGAGGTGTCTGTTCTTTATGTTACAGCAGAAGTGGGTATGCGTGTATTAGAGCCCACAGCCTGTTGTCAGCTTCACAATTCTGCCACTTGAGAATAAATTTACAACAGACGAGTACACACTGATTATGAAGGTGTACTGTATTTATTATTTTTGTGGATGATCTTGGACTAGAAACTAAATTTGTTATTATTAGTAGTAGTAGTAGTAGTAGAAGTGGTTGTGCTTGTAGTATTATCATCATTATTACGCCATCGGCTGGACCAGAGAATATTTTGTTGAAGTATATCAGTGACACTGTTTTGCTGTAATTGTTTTCCTGGAAGTTTGCTAAAAGTGATGTAATGTAGCCCCTGAGTGTTTTATGTGGAGTAAGCCCTGTACCAGACACTCTTCAAAAAGATAACTTCTAAATCCTTGTCAGTGACAGGTTATATGGTAACTTTGGAGGCAATTTGGCCTTACGTTCTTTGATTAATTATTGGTATGCAGGTAACACACCAGTCATAATCTTGTTTAAGTGACTAAAGTAACTGATGCATGGTTGGAAAAGTAACTGATATCTATTTAAAGAAACTTTTAAGTATTAAATTTGACAACAGAGTTTGGTGTGGTGGTAGAGTGACCGTCACTGATCATCCAGTCATCTAGTGAAGCTCTGGCTCACTCAGCCTGGATTTAACACATTGACAAAAACTTAGTGCAGTCATAACTCTCCATTAAAGCCAACCTGTATCTAAAAATAATGGGCTTGTGCTCCACAGAGAAGTGAAAAACATGTCGAGCCACAGCTAATAACTGTAATTGGTAATATTATAATTATAATGTGGAATATATGTATGTAACTCACAGCCTCTTTGATGTGGCAGGAGAAGACGTGAATCTGGAAGTCCTCAGAGCTCCGGTAACTCTCAGTGAAGGAGAAGCAGTCACTCTCTATCGAACCCTCCTGTCCACGTGCACAGAACAAGACCTTGTAGATGGGAAATGAGGCGATCTCTGTACCCGAGGCCTGGTCAACAATCCTGGGGAGAGTCATTTGATTTTACATGTTAAACGATGCTCTGGTCCAGACTTATAATCAGTGTGTCAGCAGATCAAAGATATGAAATTTTAAAACTTTTACAATGTTGTCTCATATCATAAAACATTGGCTTCCGATACTTCATATTATTTTAGGCGCAACGTCAGTTCTGTACAGTAGTAGCCCGCCTCAAAATAGTATGTCGCATTAGACTTTACATTCAACCATGCTTCCATTCAATCAAGAGATAAGGCATCCATGTCGATGTTATCGAGCAGAGCAGAGATATCAACATTTTCAGTGTGGTCAAAAAAAACAAAACAAAGCCATGTCTCATTTCCTTTTTAGTGTATATATATTTCATGTTCCCTTTTCATTTCATGACTCATGATTGCAGAGAAGTTTGTCTCCCCTCATGAAACTTTACTTCTTCTGCTGGATAAACAGGCTTCAGAAGTGAAGGGCACCTTTAAGTGCCATTTAATTCATTTTAATCTGCTCTTGTTTGAACTTAGAGGTTGCATACTGTATACAGGAACCTGTGGAGTGTGCTGTAGCAAAGTTCTGCTTTAACAAACAGGTAGTCATGTCGTGGTCAGCCTCAGGGGTTTTGTAGACAAGTTAACCAAGACAGTTATGACTGGTTTACTGTATGTGATGGTCGTACTGATTACTGATATACTGGACTATATTTTAGTGTCTTTACTGTCAATTTGTTAAGTGTTAAACTACCATTTTTTCCTTCTCTTTCATCACAGCCCATTTCAAACAGATCCAGGTCTCAATATACACAGACCCTGTCTCAATGTATGGCTGACCTGACAGAGCCGTCTGATCCACAGGGCACGTGCAGGGTTATAGGAATGGGGATGGCACTTTCGGCACGCAGGGTGGCCATGGCCCTCTGTGCCTCTGCCTCATTGCGCGGGGCTTTGACCCAGGTGCAGCCGAGGTAGGACAGCTTGTTGAACTGGACACTGTCCTCTTCCAGCACTGTGGGGCTTGGTGGTGCTGGACATGCTTCTGTGGACAAACAGAAAGGTTAGGATATTGTTTCGGTTTGGGTTTTTGAAAAGCTGAAACACGTCATTTGGGTTTTCTGTCCGTATTCTAAGGTAAACGGATGTCTGCTTCTCTACTGTGTCATAACATCTTAACCAAGATGATATTAACAAAGCTTCATGTGAATAAAATTTCTAACAGATCTGCAACAGACTAATGCATTTAAGAGGGGAGAGAGACAGACTAAAACAATAACAATGGAAGAAATAAAAATTAGGAGAAGGCAAAAGAGGCCTGCACAGGAAGTTAGGGGGTCTTCTCTGAAGTGAACTTTGACCTGATACTTTCACACTTTGCAAACAGGAAGCAGAACAATGAGAGTAGCAGCTGGACTTCCACTGCTGACTGGCTCTTACTCTACACCGCGCTAACCATTTCCTCTTAGTTTACTCGGCAGTTGTAAAGAACAAAAACACTGGTACCACTGACAACATGAGAAATTATATAACTGCAAGTAAATAAATAGAGATGTGTGTCCTACTGTAAAACCATTTGTCTAGAATCTAAAAATGCCAGTTTCAGAAACAGCCATTCCTGTTTTTAACCTATATATAATATGTTTCGAAATAATGACACAGCACTTTGAAAAAGCCTTTACACACCTTGATTTTTTGCAGTTGGCTCTGCTACAAACTTCATCGCTAACAACAATCGCTAAACCCACTGTAGGTCTGAAAACAGAGACAGCCACGTGCTTCCTTCCTCTGTAACACATGATATCACTTGCTGTTTCATTTCACCTGAAAGTGAGAAGTTTCACCGGAAGACTTCACCCAAAAACACATACAGATGAGCATTTCAATCAACTTTATCTTCTCGTATTCCAGGCCTGACAGGTATCTTTGTGTAGCGTTTGAAGAGTTGAAACTTCTGGAGCCTCATTTGGACCCACTGCATACACACAAAATGTGTGTGTGTTGACCACTTTATAAACATAAATTGGGAGTTATCAAGAAAAGAAGAAGAGGGAATGTGCATAAACTTAGAGAAACTCTGACCCATGCATACTGTATGCACATTTTGGAGACAGGGGAAACTGGCGACACAGATCGTGAGATAGTGAATTGAAGCCAGATTGTGGAAATTAGATATGAAAGGAATCATAACAATTATCTCTCACACAGTTATATTCATCTCATATCACACGTTTCTTATACATCCACTTCATGAACATGAAAAATGCAGCAGTGTTATTTGTGCTTGTGCAGGTGAGCCAGAACTTTTTCATCAGCTCCTTTTGATTGCAAAAGATATATCACCTTAAATCTCAAATCAAATCCGGCTCAAAATGTCATGAGCACTGTCTCATCATCACATTCCCCAACACAGGAGCACACAGTAGAGGGTCAGGGCTGGATTGTATGCTGCTGACACTCATGGTCAGCTGTGGGGAACACCGTGTGCAGCTGAAAAATGTCAGCTTGTCCTACAGGGGATTCAGCAAGTTTGGTTTTCCTTTACCCGATAATAAGCATGAATATACTGAGTCGATTTCACCGCAACCACATTAACCAGGCTACCTGATGACATTAATGTCATCAGCTGTAGAAATCTAAGATAACATCATACACCACTAAATAATTGCAGTACACTGCATCAACAGTTTTCAATAATCTCTTCTAATACAGTGCATATATCACCAAGTACCATTTAAGTTTTCAGATGGTTTTTATGTTTAAAATGGCTGCAGGGAACACAAGTGAGCTGTCAGGCACACAGAGTGCACTGGAGACACTGCAGTAATCCGCTTCTCACGCGGCACATCTTCATCTGCACATATGGATTGTGTAAATTAGCAAAGACGTGCCACTCACTGCCTTTCCTTTAGTTTGTGACCCCACTGCCCACCAAACAAAAGGCTATGTGCTTTTCTAGCCTCCAGCTCCCCCAGAAGAACCTCAGTTTCTCAATTTCTTGGTTTTCCTTTTAGTCGTTGCCATGATTCACTGTAAAGAACCACTGATTAGCCGGCTCATGTGTATGCATCAGCATTACTGAGGTGCTTTGCATTGACAATTTATGGTTGAATGTGGGTGTGCAGAGGGGGGGGGGCTATGAGGCTGGTCCACATATGGACAATTCCAAGTTGATATGGGATTTATAGGAGGAAATTGCCTACTGGCAGATGTACACATGCTTTTATAAATCAGAACATTTTTGGGGTACGTACGCAAACATTTAGTGTGGATTCTTTACACAGATGTATAAATGAGATCCCTGGTCTCTGAATCACTCTCCAGACAAGCACATTTGATGTTTGGGGTACTACTGTGGATATTTTGGACTTTAAAACCAGGACAAGGACTGAACAGGTTGGACAAGAAAACCAAAACATGAGGAAGCTAATAATGCAAGATAACCAGGACAGAATCTAAAATTCCTAAACATAATTAAATATGGTTGGTTAGTTGACTCCATTTATCCCTGATAACGACACAACATTTAACAGCACCATGAGTGCAATTTTAATAATGAGAGGCTCCAGAGGCACTAGAACCTGTAAGTTGTTACCCTGGTAGTGCTAATGCTTTGCACCTGCCAATGAGATAAACAGCGCAGTATATCGACTACTATGTTGTTTTAGCACTAATGTTTGTTGAGCTATCCAGGCTGGCCAGCCTGTCCTTGTTGACACACAAGGACAAGCCAACGTCAGAGAGTTCAGATATCAGCCTGTCTAATCTGATATGGCAAATCAAAACTATACTTTGGTATGTCACACGGCTACATTTTTTCAGCACACTGCTCAGTTTTAAACATTTTCACTCAGTTCAGCAAAAAAGACTTACACTACCTTATACTTCTCTGTAACTCCATACCCCATAATAACTAAGTGTCAACAGTACGCAGAGAAACAAATACAAAAGAAAACACTACATCTTTGTGCATGCAACGTTTTTCCATCATGGCCTGAGCCTTTAGTTTTGTCTGAGCTACTCTATCAAGTATTCCATTTCCTTGTAATTCATTTTCCTACAATAATAAAATTATATATCCAAGCTCACTAAAACATGACAATGTACAGCGATAGTTCTGAGTTAAGAATGAGTTTAGTAATTTTCCTGCCTGGATCCTATTTCCCTGATGTTTTGATGTCTAAATGACTGAAAGAAAGAGCAATTTTTGAAAGTAGTTCAGTGTTGAGTGAGAGTGCTGAGAGCGCTGCAGCCCCAAGTGGTTACATTGTAACCACATGCCCCAATTGCCCAATTGTAACCTGCAAAACAGATTGCAATGTAACCACTCACGGCATATTCACACAGTCCACTAAAAGTTGTTTTTGCCACTGACAGGCTCCAGTTTTGATTCTAAGTGTCTGACTACTAAGATCCCCAAAGAGATCCTTTCTGTTTAACCAGAAACAGCCCTGAAATCCCCCACGCCAAATCCACCAGACTTCATTTAAATGAACAATAATTTTAGTGTGTAAAGTGCTAGCATGTTTTCACATCTAACTGAATAAATTAAGGGTTTATTGAAACCAAACCAGAGCTGGTGATAGTTAGAACAGTGGAAAGATGAACCGAGACGGGTTTTCGAAATAAAAATGCTGAGTCCCCACTCTGACTCTGCTTAGAGGGCTGAAAAGGACCAAGTGTGAAAACATCCTTAAATACAAAAACATGGGAAAACAGGGTCCAGGTTGTAAATGTACCGAACATACCTTTTAACCAGTTAAATCAACCATAGAATTCTGGAAATTTTCAGTTGCAGTATCACAATTCAATCAACGACTTTTTGACAATAACATCTAGCTAAAAACGTTTTTGCTAACTCTTAAGAATATTCATGCACTAAGTACAATATAGCTGATGCTTCAGTTTTGATGCACGTCTGGGGAATAAAAGAACAGCTGCCTGGCAGATTGTAACTGCCTGCAAGTGGACACACTGACTGTAAACAGACCTGTACCTGCAGGCTGGGGTTCCAGGACTCGGCTCTCTGGGTCCCTGTGCTTCTCCATCATTTCCACATTGCTCTTCTCCACCTTCACCTCATCATCATCGTCCAAAACCTCCTCCATAGCTTTCTCCAACTGTTCACTCCCATTCATAGCCATCTGGGGGAAAGATGAAAACAAAAGAAAATTGGGGAGGAGGATGAGGGACACACAAGGTGAGATAAAGCAGGGTGAGGACAAGGATAAATTAAGATAGGTGAAGGCAGAGTTGAGCTTCCTGGACAGAGTCAGTGCTTTGGCAAAAGATTGTCGATCACCTTGTTTCCATTTGCATTCAACGTGCTTTCTTGAGTTGAAATCACACAACAGAGCATACAAACTACAAACACATCTAATCAGCCATTTTAAATTGTTGGTTCATGTTTGTTCTACAGGGGGATACACATTCAAGTCAGGTGTAAAAGTCTGTCCCTGTGTGGTTCTGACCTTGAGTCTTGGTTTGCCCTCGGAGCCTTGCGGTGACCCAGCAGCACTTGACTGTACCAGAACAAACTCCTCACTGGTGACGGTGGCCACGGACTCAGTAGAGCTGCTGACTTTTCCAAGTGAGGAGCGGTCATCCATGGCTGGCTGGTTAACTCAGGGTCGGCTGGGGAGACCAGGGTTAAAGCTCTCCCCCTCCCTCTCCTGTCCACCCAGCTCTGTGGGAAGACAAACGGATTGCATAAGATCATACAGGAAGTGTTTTTCTGGTATTTTGGTGAACATTCAAGACACCATTCTGAAAATAAAAATACTCAACAGCTTTGGATGCTTCTTTTATAATAAAACATTTTTACTTATTCAATTATAAAGTAACAAGACTTTCTAAGTGATCGAGAGAGTCTCTACACTAAAGTTGGCACATCTGTCTATTAAACTAATAAGATCACAGTTAAGGTATTGTTGCATGTGCAGTGTTGTCAGTTATGTGCAATGCCAAACCACAGCACGCCCAATCAGTACTAAGACACAGCCAGGACACGCCAGGAAAAAGCCTAACAATTCCCTGGTTTTGTAGGGCACATTTTTAGGTTATGAGCCCGAGCCAAAGTTACTCTAAACCCCCTATCATCTTTGAGTTAATGATACCAGCCCAGAACGTGAGCACAATTTGTAAACCTCACCACAAATCTGCTGTTCTGCAATTCCTAAAATTGTTTTCAGTGCTTAGGGTGTGATTAGTGTTTTCAAGATCCCTCTGGCATTTGCCAGTTGCCTGTCACAGTGTCTGACAGGCCCAATCTGGCAGCCAAATATCTGTACAGCTCAATATTCAAGATGATTTTTGCTACAGAACTTTAGAATATTTCTTGGCAAATTAAGTTGTCAGCACTCACAAATAAATATGATGCACAGATGTGTTTCAGCCCTAGACTTTCCCCAACATTACTTTGGCATTTGTGGGCATCATCATAAAGCAAATACTAGTAAGACAAACAGTTATAAGAAAATAGTAAATCTAAGTCATGAGAAGAAATATTTTATATTATGTTATTGTGAGAACCAGATAAGTGACCAAGGGATTTAAATGCTAATGAAAGAAAATGCATGTCTGTACAAATGGGAACTCATCATCAAGGGTCAGATACATTAGACTCTAAAGCAGTTGAACTAACACTGTTGCATCCAATATTTTATCAGATCTGTGTTTGTGATTCAGCAGAATTTATTGTTTTCTGTGATCAGTTTATTGCGAATTAGGCTGGAAATTACACTAGCCGTCTAAAGCTACTGTGTTGCTTACACAACTTTCTAAGTATATGTTTGACGATTGTTAATTGCTATTGTTCTGTTTTGGTTTTTTTTCGTTTTTCCTTGCTCTTGTGGAGTGTGTGTTTGTTTGCTAGCACAGCACCAAAGCACTGACAAAGCCTGTCTGCACATCTGTATTAGCCCCTTGCCTCTACATGTTACATCCTGTTGGCTCTTTAACTTTGCTGTGAGCTGCACTGAACCACAAACAAATATGTCTCCATGCAAAGCCAGAGGAAACCTGACTGTAACCAAGTGAGTAAGCATAAATAAATAAAACATACGTATAATTAAAAAGTTTTTCTAACAATTTGACCGTTTAATTTCAGACAGGAAATGCCTACATTAACATGTGATCAGCATCAGTTAAGTGAAGCCTGGCAGACCTTCTGCTTTCAGCTTTCACAAATGATTTTCCTACCTCCTACTACACGCAGTTACAAATATACCATAACCAGAGATTTCTGTAGCAAAATGGACAAAATGTAATTGCTTCCAGCTTCTAAAATGTGAGGATTTGCTGCTTTGCTCTTTCATATCACTGTAACCTGGATATCTTTGTGTTCGGACTGTTGGTCAGACAAAACAAGAAATGTGAAAACATCTTTTAGGACTGTAAGAAATGAAATTATGATGAACGCTTTCTTCCTATTTTCTAACACAGGCCAAATGATTCATCAATTAATATTTGAGTTATGCAGCATTTATGGAGCATGCACACAATCACACACACACATTAGCATTTTGCAAACTCACACAGCCAAGAACAAAAGCGTTCATTCACACGCAGTGACATGATTACATGCATACAAAAGGCAGTAACCCTTACAAATTATACATCAATGTGCACACCGCACAGACATACATGTGGAGAGGAACAGGGTCATGTGCTCCAATCACATTTATTCAATTACACTGAGCAGCGTGAAGCAGGAAAGCGAACACTCCCACTTATTCACTTATGGAGGAAGCTGCAATGAGAAGGAACATTATGAAATTTAGAGCGAAAGTATGCACTGGCTCTGTGGGATCCTGTCTCTTCTTCTAAAGTCAGACTGGGTCTGAAGCATGTGGTAAACACACTGCCGCCATGCTGAACTGGCAATTAATCATAATTACTTAATGTTGACTGTGCAATAACAGAACATCCCATAAGCTCCCTCCCTCACACAAACACACTGGCACTGAGTAACTCAGTTTTTTGTAAAACAAAAAGGCAAACTACAACTCTATGTGATAAAATGTATTTCTGCCAGCAAAAGTAAATAAGAAACAAACAGACAGGCTTCTGAGTTGCACAATAAAATGTGTTAGGTGACAGATTTATCCATTAAAGACTAATTTTACTGTCATCTGTCAGTTGCCAGGTGGTCGTTACAAACTTGGCTGTTAGATTACACTACTTCTATCCTCTCTCTTGCTCTTGCTTCCCTTGTGTGGCCGGACATTAGCTTCCTCTTTGGCTGTAGCTCAAACTGTAAACACAGTAGCAAGTTTGCACCCAGTCATTACCAGCCTGCTCCTCCAGTTCAGTCCCAGTTGGCCGCCTCGCTACCCAACCACTGGCTCTGTGGAAACTGTGAGTGGCCAGTGGTGAAGACAGACTGAACGACACCCACAAGCACTGAGCTAACCAGACACATAACATCCATGAGGGCGTAAGTGTGTTTATATGGGTCGACTAGCCCTGCTGCGACAGTTAACAGTGTCAACAGACACACAGGAATATTGAAAGCCCTGTCATGAGAGTCAGAGCGGTAAACTCCATGACTCTGGACACCAGGAAAATTGGCTGTGACATCACAAAACCTATCATCACACTATATTTGATTACTTTGTCATACATGACTCTGTGCACAAGATGCATTAGTGAAAAACTGACACAGGAGGGTTTCAACAAACTTTTCCCTTTAACCGCTGTCTCTTCAGTCCGTGATAGGCACTGCATTTGGCTTGGTGTCTCTTTTGGTTGTAGATAATGAAAGCTACATGTCTGACCAGTGCCTTTATCGAACTTCATCTGCTTTATGACTCTGCTGACCTCCCTGTCAGCTAGCGACTGCCCAAACTGCTGACTACATCTTTCCTGCCTCTGAGTGATAATGGAGCAAAAGTACACTGAACAGACCTGTCACTGAAGCATGGCAGACCTGTTCAATAGGTATAAAAGACAAGACCGTTTTTACTGTAGACTGTCTTTGTACTGCCAATCTGTTACAACAGTGTCAAGATGAGTGACTCAGTACTGGAATCAGCATGTGACATTTCTGCACTGTCAGGGTTGGGAGTTCATTTCCCTGTATGCATTAATGTCCCTGGAAACCCTTCTGTGCAAAGCATCCATCACACTTCTTGTTACAAGTAACCTCAGCCAGTCCTTAATGTGAACAGGACTGAGCCAGGTGACTCTGCATACAAACAGTTCAGCCTCCTTTGCAACTGGAACTGAAACCTGCTCTGAGGCTTGTTGGTGCACACAACAGAGTGTGTGTTTTCTGGTGACACCTAACACCTGTCATTGAATCACTTCCCGTTAGGTCTGATGCTAAAGTCACCCAAGTTATTTTCATAGCCAAACAGGCCACAGTACATGGTCTCATCTGTTTGGTCTGTTTATGGTAGATTAAAAAGTCTGACCACAGCCATGAATGACATGCACTGTCTCAACCTGAGGTACGCTGTTGTGATAACCCGTATTACACACTGAAAAACACAGCAACGACACAAAACTGCATACAAGACTATGAATAGACTATGCATTTCAGTAAACATGATGAATCAATGTCAGATGTGATCTTATTTATTCCTGATATACTGGTTAGTTTTCTGGGTGATTGTGTAATGCTACTTCTTATTAAAGCAGCTCCTTCATAACAAGGAAACACCATCGGCACACACAACAAAAGGCCACTTTGATTTTGTGCCAATGCTAAAGCCTGGCCTACATCAGGCTAGAACCTGTTTGTCCACAGTCTAGCCTACTGCCAGTCAAAAAGCTCAAATAGTTTTTAAATCATTACCAGTATGTCTCCCCATCGGTCTACACAGCTAGGACACAGGCATTAAACTATTAATCATACATTAGCAGCTTAATTATCCATCACAGTTTTTAAGGTCTACGGTCATGTCTTCAAATGCCCACTACAATATCCCAAAACTTAAAGTATGACCCAAATATAAAACACAGATAAGTAGAATATCTTAATATTTGATAGGCTAAAAAACAGCATTTGTTTTTGCTTGAAAAATTACTAAAATGATTATCGATTATCAAAATAGTAGCAGTTAATCGACTAAACACTGCAGCCCTAAATCTACCACTTTAGTTAAAGTATTGCTAGTGTCAGCTGGAGCAAATTGAGCATCTCAAAAACAAATTCAACCCCCTATTAATGGACAGTTGCTTGTTAAACCCCATCCACATAACACTGTTGCGCTCAAGTCGGTGCAGCAGTGCCTCTGTCCTTTCTCACAGTAGTTGAACACTATGGGGCTGAATTAACTTTTCTGAATTAACACTTCAAGGTCAGCAATACGTGTATTTATTTGTTTAAATTAACCTGTCCTGCTTCAGTTATGGCTTGAGGTATTGTGATCTTTAAGCCTCAGTCTCTCCTTCAGTTGGACAGCAAAGACACAGACTGTAGTGATGATGTCATCCAGGGACAAATCCTGGAGCTGATCCACAGCCAGGGAAACAAATGCTGTGACACTGTGACAGCAGCCGCAGTGATGCTCCTGAGGGCTGGGTAGATTTTCTACAGCACACCTGCAGGCCCTCCAGTCAAATCAAACTCAGCTGGGTGGAATATGTCAAACAAAAGCTATAGGAGCCCTTTTTGAATTTGACACTGTGTAAATAGTTGATTTCCAGAAAGTGTCACCTAATGGCATCATTAACTCAGATGTTGACGCTCCTTTTTTTCCAGCTGAGGAGACACTTGTCAGTGTTTGTAGATAATGACGTTGCGATCCAAACCTCAGTTATATATTGTATTTTTAAGTGTGGGGCTAGGTTTTCTCTGCAGTTACTGCATTACACTGTTATTGCTTTTCTCTCTAGTGTCTGCAGGCCTGGATGGAGCACATCACTGTCTCTGACAGCATCAGCAGCAGGCTAGCTTTGTACGGCAGCTTTTCTTATACAGCAACTGTTTAACGGACATTTAGAAAGTTAAATTAAACTGGCAAGGTACTATAAAGCGGACAGACTCATCTAATAGCAGCTAGCCTAACACAGACATACACAGGCTGGGCAAACTTAGCTAGCGGCAAGCTAACTTATCCGTACATTAACCGCATCCTTTTCACAATAATACAATGACAGCAACCACACGGACTTGTCTCAAGCAGACCTGTGGAAAAGGAGCAAGCTGCCAGAACAGGTGAACGCAGGCTAAACAGGAAGTACCTATGTGTGCCAGGCTAGACCTGCGAGCTAAAGCTAAGTTTGGCTAACGCTAACCAGCTCGAAGTCCAAAACAGTTGGACCACTATCTGGAGGAGCGACCTCACTGAGCAACACCCCGCCCGGCTCCGGAGAGAAATGACAAGAAAAAAGAGGGAAAACAACGTTTCTCTTCCCACAGCATGTAAACGTGACACTGAAACGAGCGTACATGTTGATAAAAGAGCTGTCAACTTACTTGTTTAAAGCGTAGATGAGTTGCTTGCTAGCTGTCAGAAGAGTTGCAGCGGAGATCGTATATGTTTAGGAAGATGAATCACTCGGGAGTTTAGTGACACGCCTTCCGGTTTGGAATTTCACGCATGCGCGCTAGGAGTGTCTGGCCCACACACCTTGGACAATCATTTCTATTTAGGAATTTGGGATTTTTACCACTTCAGTTTTGTTATATAGTTGTATTTGCACACAGCCATTTATTTGTATGACATGAATAAAAATTATCTATTGTGCTTTTAGGTTCAGCAAGTCATCTTTTCCATCAGGTAGCATCATTTCAACATCTCTCGATTCTTGTTGGATCAAATTGGGAAATCTGAAAATGTCTGACATCTTATGTTTTACATTAAAGGGCATTCTCAAGGGAAGATCATAAGCTAAACATAACACTTTTGTTTTTACTCACATTTTTCACAGGTTTAAGTTGAAGATGTAAGACTTTTTCATGCACTCAATGGATAAATCTCTCTTAAAACCCTTGTTTGTGAACACTTCTTCTTTTCCAAGATAATCCATCCACATGACAGGTGTCACATATCAATATGCTGATTAAACAGCTTCCTTACTGCACAGGTGTGCCTTGGGATGGTCACAATCAAAGGCCACTCTAAAATATTTAGTTAGTGATCAAACAACACTATGTCAAAGATGTCACACGTTTTGTAGCATGGCAATGATTGCAGGAATGTCTGCCAGAGCTGCTGCCCTTGAATTTAATGTTCATGAAATGTCTTTAAGGTTGTTTCCCTGAATTTGGCAGTACATCCATCTGGCCTCACAACTGCACGTCAGTTATAAGGAATAACTGCTGTCCGGTCAAGACTCTGGTGAAAAAGATGAGCGTGCAGATGTGCTTCTTTGAGACGGTGTCTGACAGTTTGTGCAGATATTCTTTAGCTGTGCAAACCATTTGGTGCATCAGCTGACCACCAGGCTGATCTTAAACAATGTTGCAGGTGAAGACACAGTATGTGGAGGTCATGAGCTGATGTGGCTACATGTGGTCTGCAGTTGTGAAGCCGGTTGGATGTACTGTCAAATAAACAAACAACAATGGCGACATCTTATGGTAGCAAAATGAACATTTACTTCATGGGCAACGGCTCTGGTGGACATTCCTGCAGTCAGCATGCCAATGATACGCTCCCCCAAAACTTGTGACATTGTGTTGTGTGATAAACCTGCACACCTGTATAGCAATGATGCTGTTTAATCTGCTTCTTGATATGCCACACCTGTCAGGTGGATGGATTATCTTGGAGAAGGAGAAGTGCTTATTAACATGGACTTTAACAAATTTGTGACTACAGTTTGAGACAAACATATCTATTGAGTGCATGACAAAAGTCTCAGATCTTAAACTTAAACCTGTAGAAAATGGGAGTGAAAACAAATGTTGCATTTAAATTTTTGTCCTGCTTCATTCTGAAATGAAAGCACCTGATTGACAATCAGTAGCTGGAGGTCAAAGTTCCTGCTGCTGTCTTTAGAGCTCATGATTAGTTAGTTATTTGATTAGTTTCTCTCTTCACCTTGAACATTATATGAAAGTCAAACATATACAATGTGGAAATATCAGTGGAAACAGCATTTCATATTGAATAGACATAACGTATGTGTGTGTGTGTGTGTGTGTGTGTGTGTGTGTGTGTGTGTGTGTGTGTGTGTGTGTGTGTGTGTGTGTGTGTGTGTGTGTGTAGTCTCGTCAATCATTACACAAAGAGCCATTTCAAGCAGTTACAAATCTTTAATTGTCAAAAGTTAACACTGTCAAATATTACTGTTTCTGTATTTGCCAGGTACGATATCTGTTTAACCACATTTCTAAAAATCTTTTTTTTTCTCTCTGTTTTCAAAGATAACTGGTTAAGTAAGTAGTAAAATATATAGTTAATACAATCCCTAAATAAATGAATGATGATTATGAATTCGTATCTGTGGTAGTGAATGACGACATGAAGAAACTCTGGTTTAATGTCATTGAATCATCCTCAGAGATTCCAGATTTTTCTGGCTGTATTTTCCAGCTTTCCCAAAAAATCAAGTCTGGCAACCTTTAGTGGTGAACCTTCATTTTGCCTCTACTCTGTATATTTATTTGCCACTTTAAGGTCATCCAGAGGAGGGAAAACACAATTCTGTTGTGAAATGGTGTTGAGAAGTTTCGAGATAATGTAATGGCACTGCAGTCGGCAATTATTTAACTTTAATGTTAAAAGTAATAGAGAAATAAATGAAGTAGCTGCTGATCGATGAATTCTGTTAGATGCACTGTTGTTAATGCTTGAATGATAACACTAGGCCTGTTTGAAATCCTGCAAAATTACAGTTATCACACCATGCAAGTCCTTAAGGTCCCTTGCATTGCATATTCAGCCTCATTGAGTCCTACTGTACACATAAATATAAAGACAAATATCACATGAAATATTACTGTGTATGACAAGCAATGTTGGTTAAGTGTCATGTAGAAAATGAGCACTGTGAAACAGTTTTCAATCACATAAATGTGTATTCTGACTTCTCACAATATGAAAACAAAACATGAAAAGAAATGACGTGATTATTTGCATTTCAAAGATTCAACATGAGAGTAGTACAGGAGTATAGGAGGAGTGTGTAGACAAATTAGCACAAACTAGTAAATCACACTCCCTCATTCAAAATACATCATGTCCAAATCCCAGGGTGCATCTCTCTCCGTCGAGGACACAGCGGGACCACGAGACGCTTTCATTGCTTTCTGGTTAATATTTACATATCAAACTTTTTGCATCACTGTCAAAAGAGAAATTCACTCAGTTCATTTCAAGCTTGTCACTGTTGCGTTCAAGGGCTCAGGCGCCCTTGCTCGTTCACAGGTTCACACCTCAGGGGAGAAAGTGGGGGATCAAAGTGGATCTGGCAACTCGTGAGAGCTGCTGTGTCCATCATCCAGTTTTAAATGCTTGAACGTCTATCTACATGTGCAGCATTGTCATATCTCACCAGGTGTGTGCCATGTTAACAATATTCCTCCAAGAGAGTTACATGATGGGACAATGACCGCTGAAAGGAGTTGACTGGAGATGAAGAGCTGCAGTAGTTTGCCAGACAGCTTGCATAGAGAGAGCTCCAGTCGTCCGCCCTCTTCCACCTTTCCTGTAACTCAAGCATGCTTCCAGAGATCCAGAAAACTGCAGAGGGGATGCTGACTTTTCCTTTTTGTAACCTTTTCAAATGTATTTCAGCCTCCTTTTTCATTATAACATTGCTCGATATTTACTAGATACTTCACCGTACTCCTTTTTTGTCTTTTTGGCAGTCATTAGGATGATGTGTATAGCAGTGGGGAAATCATAAATTATCTTAGATAGCCCTCAGTCAGTAAAGACACAGTAACAGTCAATAGATAGATTACAATTTACAACCATACCTTTCATGTGGGAGCATAAATAAACATTTTCTTACAAGAAACCTACAATTTTATCTACCGTCAATTACAGGACTACTATCTTAGTGAAGATGAAAACTAAATTTAAGGGTAAAAAGTGAGGAACTAGGTTTGAGAGTGACCCCTGTTTATCCCGCACTTGAGACAATCCTCAATTAAATTCCCCCCAAACCCAAAATAAACGTGATAACCTTCACAAACAGCGGGCCTTTACGCAGCAGATCCTCAATGGCAGCTGCTGTACGTGTCAAAATCATGTTTGTGGTCTTGTAAGTGGTGGTGCTGGTGTGTGTAAGTGAGGAGAGGAGTGTCTGTGTGTGTGTGTGTATGGGTGGTGTTGCGGATTTTGGGGTTGTCACACCTCAGTGCTGATGGCTCGGGTGTTGGTGTAGAACTCCGGAGGCCGCCCTCTGTGGGTCTCTCTCAGCAGGGAGCCTCGGACGGTGGGCAGCGGCATCGCCAGCGCCTGGTTCTCATAGTGTGTGGGCATGTAGGTGATGCGCTCGCCACCGTTGCGCATCTCATCAGTGGTGCGGATGTAGAAGGGCGAGTCATAGGGCGAGCAGGTGGGGCAGTAGCTGCGTTGCCTCCCTGTGGGTTTGGAGGGGTCGGAGGATCCGGGCGGCTCTGGTGGGGACATGGACAGCGGGGTGACGATCGACCCGTCCAGGCCGGGGACGCTGCAGGCGTTGCAGGCAAAGTGTTGCTGAGAGATGGAGCCGCTGTCAGACCCATTCTTCTTACAGCAGTAGTACTGCAGAGAGACAGAGAGAGAAGTCCAGTACATGTCAAACAAAAACAGTTTTCCAATTTTCAGGGGTTTTTTCTAAGTTCGATCTTGCTGTCTTAAAATAAATGAAGAAACCTGCAAAGAGAATGGGATCAATTCTCTGTTTGTGATTTAATCAACACAGTTCAAGAATGCAGGACATTCAGATGCTGTTTTCTGGAAACTAAGGAAATGACTTGCTTTGCTTTGTCCTGTTTTTTTTTAAGATTCTGGCAGCATGTCTACAACATTCCTAAAACAAGAAACGCTGCAGTGAGAGATTGTAGGATTCTTTCTTCCCACAGGCAAAAGTTTCTGTTGTTTTGAAGGTCCAGTGTGCATGATTTAGGGGAATCTATTGGCAGAAATTATATATAGTATTCATAACTATGTTTTCGTTAGACTATAATCCCCTGAAAATAAAAATCGTTGTGTTTTTGTCACCTTAGAATGAGTGGTTTATATGTGCGAGTCCACTTACATACATACTACATAGGGCCATTCACATTTTGGCATATTCTTGTCAGCCACTGTGGTTCTAAAATATGCTTGGCACATGAGAGAAGTTTCAGTTCTGCAACCTCACCACTAGGTGACATTAAATCCTACACACTGGACCTTTAAGAAAAGTAAGTATAGTGTATAATAAAAGTAAATTACATAAAGGGTCTCTGGTTGAAGCCAAAGCCAATGCCATATTGTTTAAGCTGTCTAAATTCTTACAGAATATTCCAAATACAATTACCATTCATTGAAATAATAATCATTGCCAAGATTATATGATTATTTTATTATATTTTATAAGGATATGCAAGTTGAAAACAGTGTAGATGTATTACTCTTCTTCTATAGCCTACAGCCTCCTGTAAGATGCTGTGATAAAAAAGAAATGTGGCAGAGGGATTAATATTGAAGTGGGATTTAAACATCTTTCTCACACACGCATACACAGAAAGAGGCGTACCTGGAGTCTACAGTAACAGAGCACAGCTATGATACACAGAAGTATCACTGTGGCCAGTATTCCTCCGGTTATGACAACAGTTCCAGCTGTCATCCGACCAGCTCTCCATCAAACTCTGACACGGGCACAAGGAAGTGACATCATTAACAAGAGCCTCCCACTGCACAGCAAATGTGAGGTGTAATCAAATCACGCAAAGGTCAGCATCACGGTAAACACAGATGTGATGTGATGGAATATATTTTCCATGTAAGTACGTTAATAGGGCCGACTCGAAAGGTCATTCCATAATTAATGCAGAGGGAATTAGGTGGAGAACATGAACGGTGTAAATGACTTTAGAAATAATGAACTGCCATCATGAATACACCCGAATATATGTGTGTGTGTGTGTGTATATATATATATATATATATATATATATAGCTTGTTTGCATATAAATCTACTCCACATCCATATACTCACGTTCAGCAAAGTTGCTTAACACCTGAAAGCAGAGAATAACAGAGGTTAGCATATCAAATGCTACAGATAGATAGATAGATAGATAGATAGATAGATAGATAGATAGATAGATAGATAGATCGATAGATAGATAGATAGATAGACTTACATCAGAAGAGTGTTTGAAGGTCGTAAGGGTGTAGAGATGTCAAATCAGAGGTCAAGGGTGAGAGGTCACACCGCTGGATGGCCACACTCTATGAACATCTCTGATGAAAGAGGAATTAAAAGAAAAGGGAAGGTATAGCAGTTTAATTTCTCTCCACAAGGTGGCACCGAGAGAACAGAAAAATATCTCTCACAGACACACCAACATACAGCACTGGCACTAGATAATGCCTTGGGTGATGATAATAGCTAGATAATGACTGGCATGACCTGAGATAAAGGAGAAGGGAATAAAATGAATGAGGAAACTATCAAAGAAGGAAAAGAAGAGGGCAGAAAGGGAGGAAAGAAGGAAAAGGGGAAGCAAGATAAGACAGTTCTTCTCTTTTATTGTTGTGTTAGTGGCTAATTTAACATCTGGCAAAGGGAGAGCAGTTGAAATTTAGCCTTTGGGCAAACACTGGCATATATATATTCATGATGAATGTGCATCGTCCCTGAGAATGAATGGCTGAATAAATAAATAAATAAATAGTTGTTTTCATTACAAAATGTCCACAAGGCATACACATGAACCCACAAACTGTTGTTGCATTACATAGCCTGGACAAAATAATAGCAACTCCTGTTCCTGCTGTGCAATGCAACCATGAACAACTTCATTCACCATCACAACAGAGCTTCAAGCATATCTGAAATCACATCTGTGCATGTATCCACACGTTGCAGCTATTAGTCAGTTGGCATTAACAACTTCACACACCTTCAAACACACACACTTGAGCTCCATGCCAAATTTTAGCCTCCTAGAGAAAAATAACTGCAGCCACCAACCGGCCAAAACAGCAAGCTATAGAGCTGCTGGTCACAGCTGAAAATGAGACAGAGTTGAATCAACTGTTCTCTGACACAGTCACAACAAAGCAATGACATAAACATATTTACTGTGGGGCTGCTGGATCACATTAGATCGTAAAGGCACTCACCTGCTGTTATCAAGCAAAGCAGGCACTATATTCATGTCCTCTTTCGCGAATTTCTGTTAATGACGTTTAAGTCCTCTTAGGTTTCCTGTAAATTATCAGTGAAACAAAAACTCATATGTGACATCACAGTCGGGTCACTGCTGTCAGATAGAGAGGACATAAACTGAGAATGATAGTATTAAATACGGAATGGTCGATGTCTCAAATTCTTGAGCAATGTCTCTCTATCTCCTCCACACTCAAATACACACAAACACATGCATGCAGCATTATGGCAGAGCAGCAGTGTAAGTGATTTAGTGGCGAGGGGCTCAGTTGTTCAGGGGTTTTAATCTGCAGGCTGAGGCTTGTCTTGGTGAAATGAAATCTATTACAGCTGATAAAAACATGCCAAACCCTTGATTGTTGTGACAGGGAGAGAGAGGGAAGGTGAGATAAACACGGGGGGTTGAATGGAGAAGGTAAGACAGTAAGAAAGGAGGAAGGAGGAAGTAGGGAAAAAACAAGAGAAAGGAAGGAATTAAGGAAGTAGCACAATGGGTAGATGTGTATGGAGGCTGACACACACACACACACACACACACACACACACACACACACACACACACACACACACACACACTTTAACACTTCTCTGCATGAGCACACAGAGCTAATTTCTCAGCCTGTCACTTATGATTCCTGCTGTTTGATGTCTGAATGGGCTGCTGTGTGCATGTGTGTGTGCTTGTGTGTGACATGTTTTCATGTGAGCAGTTTGTCCTGTACATGTGATGTGATAGATGAAGTCTGTCAGTCCATCATCGTGCAATGTGTCAGTAAAGTCCAGATTTAATTAGAGCCCAGTGAGTCTAATGAGATCTGGCCTCCACACCATAGAGATTCTCACTCCACATGGCTGCACATGGGCTGTGTTGGATTGATGGGAGATGCCTACTGAGAAAACCTGTTCACATCTGTGCCCTGGTGGCAATTACAAATAGGACAACTTTGGAGGGTGATGGTGATGATGATGGTGTCCAATATAAGCGTAGACAAAAATGGATCACTGTTATTGTGCATGTTTGTATTTTAAAAACAGATTGTGTAAAAGGAGTGAACGTAGAGACTGTGACATCATCATTTGGACTATGGTTTTCAAGCCTTTGGCCATCACTATCTTGGTTTTTTCGAGGCAGTAGAAACCATATTTGGACAAGAGGGTGAAGCTATGGATGAGCAAGGGGTAGATCTGACACACACGCTCTCACACACCAATAGAAGGAACAACTTGGGGTTCATTATCTTGCCCAAGGATACTTCCATATGCGGACTGGAGGAGGTTACAATTATGTTTATTTTGTAATTGAATTACACATCCCCAATGCTGGTTTCACATAATTCAAAACACCAGACTCCTGGGAGAAAGTCCTGTGTTTTGTGACCCATCCACCACCCCAACCTGCCTGCACCTGCCTGCTAATGCGAACTACTTCCTTCTTTACTTCCGTCAGCGCGTTGGTTACGTGTTTGCAGCCTCCCCAAATACATACACACAAATTACTGGCTCATAATTAAGAGGGATTTATACAAATTCTAGCACATTACCTTCGCAGGTATACGTACAAACAGTGCATGAGAACAGCCTGTGCTTGGTAGAGACTTGTCAATCACAAGATAGCCACGCCCTAAAGCAAACCCTTTTTTATTGTATATTCTAAATGGGACCTTCATTTGCAAAATGAGCATCATTCTGTATTTAAGAAGACTAGGAACAAGTAATTAAGACCACGAACTTGTTAGGAAAATATTTCCTGAGGTAATAATCAAGTGAGAAGTAGGGTCATTTTCTCATTGACTTCTATAAAATCAGACTTTTTTTCAAGAAGTCGCCCCCTGCTGGCCAGTAGACAGAAAGCAGGTTTAATGCATTTCTGCCACACTTCACTTTTCAAACCCTTGACTTTAAAGCATATGTTTGACTGCATACTGTAAAACTGCAGAGTTACATTGTACTTTCTATATGGATGCAGTGACTAACTGCAGTAGAAGCAGATGAGACAGGTTGAGGTCAGCAAAAAAACTACGGGACAAAACTGCATCACACTCCTGAGACGTGTTGAACATCCCAAACTGATGACATGTACCATTGTTAAGAGAAGCTGAAAACACACTGAGCTGGAAGCACTGTTAGACTCTCCACTGAGAAGAAAAGGAGGCGGCGCTGCTCCCAGAGGCTGCGGTCTGAACCGCTACACTGGCGCTGAGCTCATAAACCATGTTTCTGTCAGAAAGTACACTAGCCTTCAATTATTTGTGGAGACCAAACAGGATGGCAGCTGACAGAGTCCTCTTAACATCATTCATCATAACTCTCTCCAGTGCGTGCAATCTCAGACTCGGCACACCAAACAATTTTTCATAATTAATGCCAACACGGTGACTTGTACTGCATGGAGGAAATGGAAATGGAGTCACCACCGCTGTCACCTCGTCATCTTTTACTCAGACACACAGACACAAAATAACAGATTTGTTTTTCTCCCTGTGTACATGTTGCTCTGCAAGCACTTCCAGACAAACTTGTTGGTTAGATTAATTTGAGTTCACTTCGTTTGACAAACTACAGAGAGGAATGAGATATCCGCATCAGCACACACAAACTCACACACTCATGCTGAGCACAGACAGAAAGAGAGCTGGATCAGCCACCACTGGGTCCAGATTAGAGTGGCCTTCAATCCCCAATACTGCCTGAAGAGCCCTGTATACTGATAAGACTCTCACATTGCACACATACAGAATTCACTCAGGCAAACATGTACTCATGCATCACCAAATAAATCAGGACATCCTAATAAAACATCCATTAGAACAGACAGCAGAGTCGTCATAGCACTTAGCTACCGTCAGTGCACAGAAAGGACAAGTGTTTTATTTACTCAATAACACCACTGAACCTCAACACTCACCATAAATGTCTAATCGACAAATAAGAGTTGACACTGCAGTGTGATGATGTACAATTCATCCCAGTATATTCACAGCAGCAGGATGTATGTCGTTTGCAGCAGCTCTACATACATAACACGTTTAAGAACTACTATGCAAATTCTATGCAGATTTATCGGCTGCTGTTTGTAAACACGCTCGCCAGTGAAAGCAAAAGTCAACCCCAGACTGAAAAATGTCTCCCCTACTGTTACTTGAGAACGTTGAGCAATTGCCAGAGATTGTTTTTGCAGCACATGATGATGTCACAGTGAAGTTGACCTTTGACCTCTTGGATATAAAATGTCATTACTTCATTTAATCCTATTAGATATTTGTGTAAGATTTTATCATAATTAGCTTATCAGTTTTTGAGTTACAGCCAATGACATGCTTTGAGAGGTCACACTGACCTTCAAACACCAAACTCTAAAGCTGAAAAAACACCGGCGCTGCAACTCATTAACAGACAACCAGGCAAAGTTATCACTACTTTTACTGAAAGATCTGTGCTTCCTCCACCTGTGCATTAGCTTAAAATCATGCGTGGACACCCATTAATTAAAGTTAATTTCCCACCTGAAGAGCTATGACTCACCAGGCAATATCTTTTGGCTACTGTCTTCGGAATTGTGAGTGGTTTAGCTCAGGATATTTTTCTCCTAATCCATTCTTGTCACGCACTAGATACCGTAACAGCGACAGAGTTCTCTTTGCATCAGCGGTTAAGGGGGGCGAGCTGGCATAGGAGCAGAGAAAAGAGTTGTTACAGGAGCAGGTATGTACAAGCAGAGAGCAAGTGGGGGGAAAAATGCATTTAATTCTGGGGGCAGCAAGGCTGGAAACAGGGCAATGGCTTGTCCAGGAGCACAGACGTGTGTCTTGCCACTGCAAGTGTGGGATTGTGCACTGAAAATAATCGGGGCGTATTTTCTGCCCCGCAAAAATTGTATCTGGTGTGTTTTGGCCTTTATCAGGTCTTTTTTTTAAAGATTATTTTTGTGGGCTTTTTGCCTTTAATGGACAGGACAGTGTGTGAAATGGGGAGACAGAAAAAGAGTGGGGACAGACACGCAGCGAAGGGTCGCAGGCCAGACTCGAACCCTTGACCGCTGCAGTGAGGCAATGCCTCTGTACATGGGGCACTGGCACTATCCACTATGTTACCGATGCCCCTAATCAGGGTATTTTTGAGTCCAAGTGGGCATTTGCACCAAATTTGAAGTAATTCCCTCAAGGTGTTCTTGAGAAATTGCATTCACAAGAAGGTGATGGACGAGGTCACAGTGACCTTGACCTTTGACCTGTGTCCACCAAATTATATTTGCTTCATCCTTGACTCAAAGTAGGTGTTTGATTTGAAGACCTTTCCTAAAAGTGCAAAAAAAAATACTGAAATAAAGGCAGTGTGCTGAGTCTCAGCAGAAAAACACACAGCCAAAGACTTCTAGTAGGTCAAGTGATGACTGAAAGGATATACTTCTGCACGGTCTACCCTGCATAGTATAGCTTTCAGAAAGACGGCAGCTCAGGTCTTCAAGGATTGAAAGATTTAAGGCGAGCTTTGTGAAACACAGCTGTCACAAACACACTGAACAAGCAACAAGTCTGCAGATCCATTTCCATCACAGTGGCAAGCATAATAATATGATAATAAGGTGTGAGTCTCAGGTGGATCGGAGCCTGTGGATGATGAAATCCTCTCAGAATGCGTTCATGTGTCACTTTGCTGTGAGTTGGAGCTGCACTGCATTCTGGTGCTCAGCACATTTTAGTTTTGGACAAGCTGATATTTTTCTTTAAAGCTTGTATCTGCAGCATTTTAGCTCGAGGCAGAAAATACTTTTTAAAAAAATCCCATCAGTGTTTAAGTTTCCACGCTGACACCTATCAGTCATCTTAGTGGTCTTATGTGTTAATGTCCTGAGGCTGTGAGCAATGCTGGTGTAAATGTTGCTTATATTACATTTTATTACAGTATACTAACAGTATACTTTTTCTTTATTTGACTTTTTTTGTTTATTTTGCAAATAACAAAAACAGCTAGAGCTTACTTAGAGGTAGCCTGTTTCCTGACCTCTAAATCATTACCCACATCTCAATTTGCCCATCCATTTTCATCCACTTATCCGGGGTGTGGGACAAACAGGCCAAGCAAAGCACCCTAGACGTCTCTCTTGCCAGCAACGCTTTCCAGCTCCTCCTGGGGGACCCCAAGGTGTTCCTAGGCCAGATGAGATATGTAATCCCTCCAGCATCTTCTGGGTCTGCCGCGGGGCCTCCTACGAGTGGGACGTGCCCAGAACACCTCAAATAGGTGGTGCGTTAACCACCTCAGCTGACCCCTTTTGACGCGAAGGATTAGCAGCTCTACTCCGAGCTCCTTTGGGATGTCCAAGCTCCTTACCCTATCTCTAAGGCTGAGGCCATCCACGCCATGGAGGAAACTCATTTCAGCTGCTTGTATCCATGATCTCATTCTTTCAGTCACTACTACTTTTACACTGTGATCTGTAGCCTATAGTTCGGCTTTAGCTTCTAACTATCTTTGTCTTTTTAACCTGTTGTTGCTGCTGAGTCAGTTTGACATCCTGGATATATCCTTCAAACACAGCTTCTCTCTGGAATCACTGTTTCATTTTTTCCAAAAAATATGATAACAGTTAGTTACAGTGTGGGCTCCATGGTTACTCCAACAGGTTGTCGGTCCATCACAAAGGGGCGGGGCTTAGCAAAAGGTCAATTCTGAAGTTTCCACACTGGCCGCCTTTCTCCCCCTGGCTGCACCTCAACATCATAATTTGTTCAGTGATTCAAACAGGTCTGGAGTTGTGCTCATTGACAACTAGTGTCCTCAGCTGAAGAATCAATCCACCAATCAGAGATTTGCAGTTAGATATAAGAATAATGACATCTTCTTCTTACATTGTGAGCTACCTAGCTTCATCCTTGACATATTACATTACATATATAAAGATTATGTTTAATGATACAAACTGTTTTGTTATGATATATAATAAACTGTATACTACACTCCGTTACACTCTATTATGTGTGATTATGCCGTGGTATGTTGCAACGCACTACACTGCACTACAGTGGACTATGTTAATGTTTTAAAGCTTTTACACCTGCAATCATCGCTCTTTCATATTTTGTGGGTTTCTATCAGCCTGCTGGCACTCCATTGTGCCCACTTCCATTATTGCCCTCCATTGTCCTGTAAGTTATTTTATTTGTAGGATAAAAAGCCTTCATGCTGTAAAACTGCAGGTTTCCCATATGCTGTTTTTGGCAAATCAGAGTAATGAGAATATCTCACGAGCCACCTCTCCCTCTCCCCCTCTCTGATGGAGTGTTCTCTCTGGAGTCTCAGCCATCAGTCTTCAGGAGCATCTGAAGGACCTTGACTGCCCTGCAGGATTTTTACAAGATTGATTCTTTGGATCTTAAATTCAGCAGCGGTCAGCCAGTCTCTCCTCCTCCAAACACACTGCAAACACATTTTAGGCTTGTAAAGTAAACGCCACAGGTTTGATCCCCACAGTGTGTCCTCCCAAACAAGTATGTTTTCATTTTTGTTTTGTAGTGAAATTTTCAGGGCAAACATGAATCAGTAGTTCTGTGTCTAACTTTCAATGCCCATTTCTAAACAGGTAAATATTCAAAGGTAATGTCTCTATACATGGAGCGATAGAGAGATAGTAATAGTGATGATAAGAATTAAGTAAAAGCAACAATTAAAAATAAATACATGAATAGAAATATAATAATAATAATACAAAATTTCATTGTTAGAAAATTAAATAGAGAGATGGTAATAGTGATACAAAAAATCTAAGCAAAAAAAAAAATTAAAAAAATAATAAAACAGCTTACAGTAAAAATTTAACAATAAAAAACAAAGGACAAAATTTACAATCAAACAAAGTATGTTTGAGCAGGACAACAACCCGCTCACTCACTCGTTTACAACTTTAGAACTGTCTTTTTGTGTGGTACAGATTTGTGAAGTCATCTGGGGATTTTGCAATTTTCTAATTTCAGACAAAGGATTATTAGATTGACTTTCAGCTTGTAAATCTCCTTTAAAACCCTCTGGATCCTTAAATATGCACTGTAGTCAGGATAAAAGGATGATTCATTTTACTGCTGCCATTGTGGAGATTTAAGGTTTACACAAAAGAGCAATGTAACTGCCAAGAGATGTATTTGAAAAACAATACATTTGTTTGCTAACTTATTTTGGCACCTAGCAATAGCTCAACATACGTATTTTACTAAAACTGGAAGCACAGACAACCCAGTGCTCAGTATGTGTGTCACTGTAGGTAGTCTTCAACGTCTGTCATCAACTGTACTTGAAATGCACATTCATCCGCGGCCTTGTCAGACCATAATGACAAAATTGTGGACTGCCTTTGCAAGGTTAATTTCACCTGACTCCCCAGAAATGTGGATGAGATAAGAGGAGGACTGACAATCTTCCCTCCATCAATGTCAATCCCAGCCCTGAACCCTGGACTGTTAGAGAATCTGTTCCTTTAGATGCTTCAGGTGTTGGTCTCAGCAGCAGAGGCAGCAGCTCAGACCCAAAGCCAACTTACCCAGGCAATAATTCATGCAAAATTTCAGCACACATTATTTTGGAAAACCACCATTTTGTCATCTAAACTCCACGGCTCTATGGCTGTCGTTGTAAGCAGAGAAAACAAGTCGCACATCCAAACAGGATTCATGGTCACAGTTGAAATGTAATTTGTCTAATCCTGTTATCTGGCGTTCCAAAGGCTTTCCTCTATCTGGTTCCTCTCTCTGTCGTCTCTGGTGCAGCGCAGTGTGGGCGTCTGTGTGTGTGTGTGTGTGTGTGTGTCTTTGCATGTATGTGTGTGTGCATGTGTTTGTTTGTGTGCGTGGGTGTGAAGTAAACACAATTTCGGGGGTCGGTTTAGGAATTGTGGAATATCTTTTTCATGAAGATTATTCACCGTAAAAGTAGAATCACGGGAAAAAAAATGTCAAAACAAAAAGACTCTAATCTGTTAAAGCTGCACTGGGAAACTTCACACAGTGGCGGCTCAAAATTAAATCGAAGGATAGAACTGTCTGGATCATTTGATTTTAGTGAATATTGTAAGATGACAGCAGCAGATTGTACACAGCTCAGAGCTCTAACTGTAAACTGCAGAAGCACTGATGTTGTTTTACTGGAAACATATGATCAGCCAAAACACATCAGGTGATGTGTTGACTCTGCTGTAAGCACATTTGTATATCCTTGGGTAGCGAAGGCATGACCCGCCTCATTCTTCCTCTGATTGGCTGCATTTGTTGCTTGTTAAGCTTAGGCAAGAGGAGTGGGATTGGTTAGGGTCAGGGTAAGAATGTCAGGGTAAGCCAATCAGAGGAAGACTAAAGACTAATAACATTTTTTCGCCACTTAGATTTGACCATCTCAAAAACAATAAAATATCATCTAATCTCAATAAACAGATGTCTGCATATGTATACAGAAAGTCCATATGGAGAGGCGGAACACACTGGCCGCAATGTTATCTCAGAACCCATCTGCTATCGTCTGATGACAAATTAGTATTATATCATCTTTTTAATTTATTTATCTGCATTCATATGAAGAAGTCTGTTTAATTATAGATCAGCAAAAATGACCTGTGCACACAAAAAAGGAAGTCTTGAATATCCACTGACTGCATCTGATGTCCCGAAATATTGTCTGTTGCCTCCAGAGGCTTGTTGTCAGACTGATAGCCGATGGGTTCCGAGATCAAATGTCATCAAACCTGTCCAAGGAGACAACCAGGAGTGGGCATCTTGCTTTTTTTAATCCCTCAAACGAGCATTTAGAGAGTTCTAATCTCTCCAAAAACACAAACCCATTAAATGTACAAAAAAAAAGTTTTTTTTCTGCATTGCTGACAACATTTATACTTCTCCATATTTTATTTTCATATATTAGTTTGTGTTGTGTTGTGTAGTAAGTATTGAAAAGACAGAATATGTGTGCATAGTTTGCATTCTGTCTATTATTACTTTTTGATTAAATACTTCTCTCCCTCTCCTGATACACTTGTTCCACCCATGGAATGAATACTGGAAAAGAGAGTGAATGATTTGGATATCCACTATTCTTAATTAACAGTGGAAACGGATCAAGAATTTTATAAAAGAAAAAAGGAACAACTGAATGCAGAAAATTTGGAAAATTTCAAGAACTCAGCATGTGCAAAAATACAGCCACTTACTGACATGAAAAAACACATAAAGTCTTGGACTTTCTCAACTCAAGGAACGTTTTACAAATACAAAACTTAAATAGATTAAAAATTCATAAGAGAAACAATAATCATTGATCTTGTTGAGTTCAAGGTGTCACGTCCAGTTTTATTGACGTCTCTTTTATAATGGTTGTCTGGGAAAATGGTTTTTGGGCCGCAGGGTACTTTTTCATTTCAATGCCGTGAGTGTCCACTGGGAAACATTGAAAGGGGACCTGGTTACTATTATGTACTTAAAGAAACATGATGTAGTGATGTGAAGCACGCAATATGAGGTTACGTAGGTACGTGTTGACTTCTGGTATCACACAGACCACCAACAGTGGTCTCCTGGGTCAAAGTCCTGTGTTTGTTTGACCCATCCATCAACCCTGACCGCTTGCCTTTGTCATTCTATACATCATTTGACTTCCTCTTCCGCTCCCCTCATAGTAACTATGACCACTGGAAATCGCCGCCAACAATAAATGTAAATATGGATCACAATATTTTGCCAATTCAAATGATGTATGGTGTCATTTTTGGGGGGGCAGACAGTCTCGTTAAAGTCTTAGTTAGTTTACAACTACATGTTTTTATAGGAATAATGCACCAAATGACAGGTAGATTAACTTCCTGGATGTTAACACTTACAGGTGACCTTCAAGTCTTTTTAATGTACTGAGGGACGTACAGAAGCTAAACCGACCGTTAACCCATCTTGTCTTCTTGAGCTATCGCAGCAGTTACGGCCCAGTAGGCAGAGATTGATGACACTGAACATTTTAGTTCAATTACTTGATTTTGCTCGAGGTCATTTGGGGCGAAGAACGCAATGAATGTAAAGAACCACTACCCAGAATGATCCTCTTGGCCCTATAAAAGCACATGATCAATACAGGCGGTAAAACGCCTTCGTCCCCGTGAAGATGGGGAGAGAGATAGGACGACAGAGAGTTGGAACACAGTTTCAGTCTTTTTCTCCTTCCAATCTGGACCATGTTCTGATGCTGTATACGCTGCTGGCAGATTTATAACTGGTGTACATTACGCCGTTATGCAGCTCCCTGGGCTACTGTACTCCAGGCTGCCAGCTCCTGATTCAGCCTTTCTACACACTCGCTGTGACTCAAGATGTGGTGAATACCTTCACTCACATGGTGAGCTAAAGATTCATTACTGGCAGCCCATCTGTAATTTTATACACACGTCAAATTCAACTTCCTCCCTTTCAATAAAGGCCTATCATCATCTATACTGGCAAGTGGGATGGCCATGTGTCTTCAGCTGCTTCTACCCTCTGTGGCTCTGCTGCACTTGTACTGCCATTACAACCACAACTACTTCTGCTGCTAATGCTACTACTACTGTTACTGTTACTATTACTGTATAACTACTGCTTGTGCTGCTGCTTTGTGCGTAATGTTTACAAATTCTTATTTTGAATGAATAACAGCAACAGAGTTTTCCCTTGACACTTGACATTTTCTAGATTCACAGCCAATACTCTACACACATCTACTGACCATTGGCGGATTATGACACAATGGACCCCTGAGCTTGGACACATAAAAAGGCCCCCTATCCTACAGAGTTGAAGTCCTATAGATAAACTGGGAGGATTAACATTTACTTAAAATGCATCATGATGGTTTCTTTGTTGTGACATCCTAAAGTGAATGTTTAGGCTCCTCCTTAAGTTTAACTCTGGGAGCTATGTAATTGACACGAATGACTAACCTTTGACAATGTTTGGCTTGGGGCCCACACATGCTACTGACCCCAAAATCAGTTTCTGTTTGCGCTACTCTATTCTCATATACCTTCATCTGTTATGTTAATAAAGGAATTCTTCACCCCCAAGTGATCAGAATCCAAAAACTGAGAAAATTCTTGATGAATTGAAGTCAAAGGTGGTCGTATTTAACAACAAAAATATATCAAAACATCCAATTACAAACTCTAACACAACTCGTGCAGTATATACTCCCAAGACTCATTTATCTAGTCGTATCCTCAGTATTTTCCAAAGACACTGATTTTCACAAAAATGTTTCTACTTCAAACAATTCCACATTCCCCTTTCTCCTCATTTATTTGTCTTAAGGGATTCTTTATTTCTTAGATGTCTTAGTTCCACAGATGCAGAGTGGATTCAGACTGCGCTCATGCTGGAACGCAAACTTATTATGTGTGAATGGAAGGCTTTACTTTTTTACTGGTTTTTGTTCAGCTTGGTCATCTTGTGGCATTGGGAAACTCACATTAAGGTCCAGATGGAAGGTTGACATATATGTAAACCCTCTTGTCCTCCATCTTATCGTGTATCATGTAAAACATTTTTTTATCTTTATTTTGCAACTTATTTATTATTGTTTTCTTTCATTGGAAAATGCAAATTATATCACATTGTTTTTGATCGTATCCACTGTTCTCTTATCTTACCACGTAATGACGAAAACTGTCTGTGTCTCTGTTCCACGTTTTTCTCCTCACTGACTTGGTCAATCCATGTGAAATGTGGCACAGTGGTAGAGGGTCATGGGAGGATGTGATTGAAGCAATATTACATCAATTGGCCAAAGGGGGGCGCTATAGCAACTGATTGAAATTGCAAACTTTGAATGGGCATATCTCATGCCCTGTATGTCGTAGAGACATGAAACTTTGCACAGAGATGCCTCTCCTCATGAGGAACGAATTTGCCTCAAGAACCCATAACTTACAGTTATACAGATTTTCAGCCATTTTGAATTTTTTGAAAAACACTTAAGATCGATCTCTTCCTAGGAAGTTTGACCGATCTGCATGAAACTCTGTGAACATAATCTAGGGACCAATATCTAAAGTTCCCTCTTGGCAAAAGTTGGAAAACTTACTAAAACTGAGCTTCTATAAGGCAATGAATATTGCGGAGGACGTGGCTCATCACATAAAGATGTATAACATCTCCAGGGTTTCACCGATCACCACGCAACTTTGTAGGCATATGAGCACACATAATCTGAGGGGACACCTCCATTATTTACCCCATCAAACAAAATGGGGGCGCTAGAGAGCTAATTTTTTATCTAGGCCTAACCGCCATATTGATTTTTACTAAACTTGGTAGATATGTAGAACAGGACGTCTTAAGATGACTGGAGAAATTTAACTCTAATTGGCAACTGTGTGGCGCTATAACAACAGAAAAATGCTTAAAAATGGCTAAAATGCAACCGATCGCTGTGGCTCCCCCTGTGGCTGAATACCTAGTTTTTTTAAATTTCATCTAGGTTTTCCACATTTATTTTTTAGTGAATTCTTCTATATATAGAAAATGTTTTATTCTTATGTGTTACAGAAAACACAAATGTAAAGTATCATGGAAAGTAGCTTAGGACGACTATAAATGTGATTACCTCTGACAGTAGCTAGTGGCAGTTAAATGAATGGCTGTTAGTATCAGAGTGAGGTCATGCAACACACATGATGCAAAACACATAATTATTCAACATTTAATTAAAAAAAATGAGCTCAAATCACATCAGTGACGCTGGTGAGAAACTGGCACAAAGGCTGCAGCAAAGAGCTCATAAACTATTGCATGAAGGAAATTTTAGTCAGACATAGTTCACGTTAAAACAGTAATGTTTAAAGCTGATGAAGAGTCTGTCACAACAACTGATATCAAACTCTGGACTGACAGTGAAGATTTGTGAAGAACACCCTCCTATAATGTCTCAGGGAGAGCCCTGAGGTGAGGCATTGTACTGCTGTAACTGCTGTAGCTGCAGCCAACAGGATTGTGAGCTCCAAGGTTTTTGAATGTGTGGACCTGTACAAATGTAGAGCAGGACAGCGTTAGAAAAGAGCATGGAGCACAGCCCATTTCACCAGGATAAACATCCCCAAGCACATTTAGATATTAAACAGATGTAGACAGAGCAGCTCGCAGCAATGCTTAGCAAACATGGAAGGTGAAGCTGCACCAGTGGTTGTCCACAGCTTCTGTTTGTTCTCTTCCAACAGAGCCTGTATCTATCTGACATGTACTTACTTATTTATTTATTTATTTATTTATTACCAGGCTATGAAATTATATTAGTAGATTTTTGTGCTGATTTTGGCTTTACGGTAAATGCTTACTGAATGGTTTTATACAAAAAAAAGTCCAGAGTCATCGCTGTTGTAAACAACAAGCCAATGACCAGGAAGAAGAGGAGCACAGAGAAGATATGCAATGTGAGAAGGACACCGTGTATCTACAATAGTATTGCTTTCAGCTAAATACAATTTTGCTGAATGATGCAAATGATTGCAACCATGGAAACAATCCATATACAATCAACATTAGGAACAACAATCTGTAATGAGGTCCGAGTTGAAATCCACAGAGACAAGAAAAAAATGCGGATATTGTTTGTTGGAATATTGGTATTGCGCTTAACAACTCATTATAGTTTGATCAGCAGTAGACACAGTCAATCATAAAACAACAGCCCACTCCTAAACCAGCATGCTTTGGGTTCAAGAATGGACAGAACGCGGACAGTTTTAGGACTCACTACAGATATGGTATTTCACCTGGATGGGTGTGGTATTGCAGGACACAGCAGTGCAGAGAAGAAGCCCGACTAAGTTGAAAAGTGGGGGTAGTTTTATTTCTAAAGCTGGAAACTTACATAAACTAAACTGGATCATACACATGTGATCAGTTTATTTGATTCATGTCAAGTATGAAGGCATACATGATATACTTTTTAGGTTTTCCTATAACTTGTATATTTGGTCTCCCATCCACAGTATGTACATGGAAAATGATAGTCTTCCCTGTAAGTCCATTTGGGCATCTATTGAAGCAAGATACTGCTATCAGAATACACACACCCTACCTGAGTAGGTTTTTGTTGTTGGACATGATTTAGTCCATCATGCATGTATTTTAGGATTGTTTAGTCGTACGTAACTTATCCAAAAGGTGTCGACACGACTTCGATGAGAATGTGCATCACACTCTGTGCAACGCAGGATGTAAGGGAACGCCCCCGTTACGAACACCAACTTTTAGGGAGCCCCATATTTGGGTCAGTCATAGAATGAACATGCAGATAGACAAACATACAATTTGTCCACAGCTTGTTAAAGAGTAACTTAACAGTCCCTGTAAGTCTGGTCTTTGCCGACCTCCAGTGTTTTAACTCCTCATCTTGCTGCAGTGATCTACAGGTGTATTCCAGGACACAAATTTGTGTTTCCTCTGATAGTGAAGGCATGACCAACCTTATTCCCCATCTGATTCACAACAACTTGTTGCCTTCAGTGGTTGCATTGGTTAGGTTTAGGTAAAGGCTTGTTTATACTCTCTTTACGTATGAATATAGATATGTCCATTTTAAACATTGTAAATGTCACTGCCCTCATACTTCCATGTGTCCTTTATGTTGGCACAGATACCTCCACTAAAAGGCACCAAACGTTTTACACAACACCAAATGAGGTGACGGCAGGGTTAGCTAATCAAAAGCAGAGTAAGGCTGGTCATACCTTTGCCATCCTAGCAAACACAAATTCACATCCAGCACTCTGTGACATCACCATTAGTTGTGGTTACAGGTGCAACAGACATGATACTTTCAGCCAGAGAGGACAGCGACACATAAAGCTACTGTTTGAGATTCTCGAAAAACAATCTGAATGTGACTCAGACCACTGCCTCTGGCTTTGAGGGGACAGTTCTAAACACTGAGCCACTGACTCGCTTACACTTCAAACTGGAGGGCTTGAATTGATTTTCTAGTTAATTTATATCCAGTCCAGACAGATTCACAGTGGAGAAGTTGAGCAGGAAAGGGGACTTGACGTTAAACATGCATACAGCTCTGCGTCTGCCTGCTTTATGAGGTTTGCAGAGGTTTCATTATAGCTGCTCAGCTCCTCCTCTGCTGTCCCGCGATATGCCAGCTTCTCTTTCACACTTGGCAGCAGAGCAGCATCATTGAACGCACACCCCGTATAGGGCAGCGGGCAGCCGGGGAAGCTGTAATTACTGTACCTCCATTCTGCTGGTCAGCACGGCAGTCTCATAAAAGGAAATGAAATGGTCCAGCTTCTATCTTTGAGGGAGTAATGTACCACGAATATTACATTAGCATACATTCACATGGACATTTTATCTGTGACAGTTAATAAAGTGAGGGGGGGCAGGCACAGACGGCAGGGCCGGCGGGATGAAGGCACGGCTGCTGAGGTGCCTTGCTCAGGAGCAGTAACACAGAAGTAAAAGTCGTGGTTCAATGTGTTGTCAGGTTTCTCGACCTGTAGATATCCTTGTTTTGCAGTGAAGAATTAAACCATCAATCTCATGCAAGTCACTCCACTGGAAATTGATTTTCACAGCTCATTCCTACTTTAAGTATATATTGATAATGGTTCTTAGATTTTAAGCATTATACAATGACAACAACAACACAGGAGTTATCATAAAGTAATGCAGGTCCCACTGTGTCCTCTCTAAACTCTAAGGATCAAATGCAGTCTCATCCTCAATGTCAAACATGAGTTTGTAGCCTACTGTAAATATATAAAACATGTCTGCCTTGAGTAGAGTCTATAAAGCTGTCACGCAGTCAAGTCTCTGTCAACTTCCAAGCCTTTCCCACAACTGTCATATTTAGAAATAACACCATATGCTTAGCTGTCAGCCTTACAATGAATGATGTAGGTGTGAAACTGAGAATGCTGCTCAAGGCCGTTCCAACACATGGCTGTGCAAAAACATCGAACCTGTGACCTTCAACTGACAGGATGGTAACTGAACCCACTGTGCCATCCGGCTAACAGACACACAGAAGGAGAAACACTTCCAGGACAAACGATGACTCAAATCTCATCTTTCTGCATTAGATAGGCTATATTTGTTACTGTAATAAATGTTTTGTCAAGAGATAAACACCGGTAGAACTCAGCAGGTAATTTACTGAGGACAAAGTCACCGTTTTGCAAGTCACATCTTTCATCTTTCTCAGTTCAAGTCCCAAGAGTGTGTTAAAACAACTGCAATTGAACTTAATCAGAAAAAAGTAATGCTGACACGCACTGCATATAGCACTATCAACTAGTACCACAACAGAATGAATTTTGTACGTTTCTGTCCTGTCTTCTTGCATCAAATCATATTAGAAAAATGTTGTGGTGATGAGGGGGCTGAGCCAGAAGGCAAAGCTTTCAATTTACTGAACCATTTTACATCCCAACCCTCACCAATACTCATGAGCTTTGCGTAGTGACCGAAAGAAAGAGATCATGAATACAAGCTGCGAGTTGAGTTTCTTCAGTAGGGTGGCTGGGCTCAGCCTTAAGAGATAGTGTAAGGAGCTCAGACATTCAGAGGGAGCTCGAAAGGGGCCAGCTGACGTGGTTTGGGCATCTGATCAGGATGCCTCCCGGGCGCCTCCCATTTGAGGTTTCCTGGGCATATACAACAGGTAGGAGGCCCCGAATTACACCCAGAACACACTGGAGGGATTATATATCTCATCTGGCCTGAAAACACCTCAGGATGCCCCAGGAGGAGCTGGAAAGCATTGCTGGAGAGAGGGATGTCTGCAGTGTTCAGCCTGCTGCCCCTGTGACCCGGCCCTGGATATGCGGATGAAAATGGACGGATGGATTGGACAAATGTCTACAACTCACTTTTCCCAAAGTGGCTTGGGGGAAGGTACCAAGCATTGTCAAGTCAAAAGGCTCAAGTCCGAGTGAAGTCCTGAGTGGTGTGAAAGTTCAAGGCGAATCTTTTTTGATTTTGTCAAGTCAGGTCTAAAGTCATTCAATTTGTGACTCCAGTGTGACTTGAGCCAAAGTCATGTGACTCGAGTCCGCACCTCTTGCAATTCAACAATATCACAGAGGTTTTGAAGACACGTCCACAATAAAAAAAATTCTGTTATGGAACCACAAAACTTTTCTTTTGAGTAAATCATTAACTTGTTGTGTGTGGTACTCCTCCATTCTTTGAACCAAACAAAGATGGCTACTGAAAAGCAAGCAATAATTTTTTCCTCGTGCCATCTTTGTTTGGGTCACGAAATCACCGCATGACTTGGGAAATGGTCAAATCTCTGACATACTGTTAGCAGATATGAGAGATGAAAGACTCGACAGAAATCTAACAACATCCTCATACGGCCACTGAAATAATGTGATTTCTCTAATATTTTGTTTTACATGGATTCATTTAAAAATTGATTTGTACGCACTTAACCATGTTGTATTCGAAATGAAAGATCTGAGTTTTATTGTGTCTTGTGACTTCTCTGACATACCTAATGAGGCACGTTTAAGGAATTCAATTGCCCCACAAAATAAATGAAATACATGTTATTCAATGCCTTCTGAAGATAACTGTGTTAGATTCTCATAGTTTTAGTTAGGGTTTTTTTTTTTTCAGCTTAGCTTACTCATGTTGCAACATTATTTTTTTTCAGATATCCTTTAGAAATTATACCCTTGTATAAAATTATGTCAAAGACATTTTATCTCATCTCATGATGTTCACAAAAAACATTTTTGAGTAATGTCTATGAAGGTTGAATGAGATAAGGACTGTGGGTGTATAAACCCATAAAGGAGGCATGTAACGTGATGAATAAATGTATAATTTCCAGTTGAAAGTCTTGACGTCAGCAGTATCACAGTCAAATCTCAGCTGTGTGACATGTTTTATTCATACTGAATATACAACATACAATTCCTCCATGTTTACCTCCTGTAACCTCCAACCTTTTTTCCTACTTACTATTCACTGGATGTGCATGTTGGTGATCTGGGGACTGTGTTGCAGCTCGCTGTGAGTTAGAGAATCAGAAAAACTGCTTATCGCAAGTTTAAATGTTGGATTTAAGCTCCAAGCAATGCTTACATAAGTAGGTGGCTACATGAACAGTGAGATGTTTCTAAAAGTAATGAATAAAACAAAGTTGGGGAGCTGGTGGGCTGCGACGACAAGAGGCTTACGTTTTATGAAAGATGTTGTTTTTAGGCAAAAATAAAAACGTCTGTGCATGAACAGTGATAGAAGAAAGATTTAAGCTCAAAACAGGCAGGAATATAAAGTTTAAACAGGTGGGCAGAGTGAAGGGTGTGAAGGTCACTGAGTGGTGGAAAGGTGTAGATACTGATCTTTAGCTTAAATGTTCCTTATTCAATTCCACACTCACGCATACTATTTTTTTTACTACAAGGGAAGAGTTTATTCCTTTAACAAGGACAAAAGTGTTCACATTTCCACAGTCTTATCATCACTCTATTACAGGAAATCTGAGTAACGTCATCCTCAAAAATTCTCTGTGACTGTTGATTTGGAGAGAACGTAACTCTGACTGACAGCACCAAAACACAAAGAGAGTGTATGTGGTGTGTGTTTGTGTTTGTCAATGTCAGCGTGCGTATTTGTAAGAATTCAGAGGATTGTATTTGTCTGTGTGCATGTCTCAAGGTGCTTATCTAACTGTGTGCGAGTGTGCAAGTGTCAAAGAGTATTGTGTCATTTTAAGGGTGCGCACGCTTATGTTTGTCAGTCTGATTAAGTCAGGAAGTGTCTCTATAAGTGTGTATGTCCGTATGTGTGTGTTTTTTGATGAGTCACCACAGATACAGCAGCCAGCAGCAGTAGAGCAACGTTAGCAGATAACAGCATTTCTGTTCCAAGGGCCTCCGGCTCTGCCAACAAGCCTTCCTCTCGCTGGCCTCATCCTCACCCAGCCTGGCTGCGCTTCAGAAGCTGCGTTCACATCCACACGCCACACATCACTTTGCACAACGCCACACTGGGAGCAACACGCTAGGATCCAAACAACCAAAGCAACTAAACAAACAGTACCTGCTCAAGCCCACATGATGCTGAGGACGACCTACAGTGCGGCCTGGTAGTAGCTATTATAATCAAGGCGTAGTGTTGATTAAAGTGGAAACACCATGTTTCCTTCTTCTGCATGCTACCAGTTTGCAAGGACACTGTTGCTCCATCCTGAGCTTAGCACCGCCCAAAAGAATTTCAATTGGTTTATGGAAATATACACAACCCACAGAATTATTTTCCTCAAGACTAGAATGATAATGTGTGCTTCCAGACCAGTCCACATGTCGAAGCATCCTTGGGCAAGATACTGAACCCCAAATTGCGCCGAAAGGCTGTTCCATCGGAGTGTGAGAACATGCAAATGGTCACTGAGTAGCAGGTGACACCTTGTATGGTAGCCTCGGCCACTAGTCTCAATGTGTGTGTTCATGGGTAACTCAATCGTGTAAAAGCACTTTGAGTGGTCAAAAAGAATAGACAGGTGCTATGCAAGTCCATCTACCATTTACCTTATCACGTGTGCAGAAAAAGCAGTGTTGAATAAAGATGGTCAGCTCTTCAGTCTTTGTTAATATTTGTTGGTCTTGGTCTTGACTTTGTCTCAACCCCTCAAACTGTACATCTTGCCTCAGTCTCAATAAACTCTGGTCTTGCTCATGACTTGGTATCGGTTTAGGTGGCCTTGGCTACAACACATACCGACATATCATTCTGATGTCATTCACATATGGCAATCTGCCAGGCTCAGCCAGAGAGACACTAATGTTCAATTGTTATGTGCACCTGAGCAGGAAGTGGAAGACTTTTCTGTGTGATGGGTGGATCCCTCACTCTCTGTTTGACACATCTATGGGTTTTAATAGTCACTGTTGAGTCTTTTCTTTCTCACACACTTCTGCCAGAAATCAGCAATCACATGGTGATTCCAATCTACAATTACAGCTGGTTGGTCATGGTCGACCTAAGCTGGTGTGACTGAAGCTGGGAGTTAGATGCTGGAGTTAAGTTTCCTGTCCTGCTAATGCTGCAGTGCACTTTGGACACAGCTCGTCTCACCTTTAAAGTGTGACTACAGTACACTCGACTCGCGACTGTATGGCAAGAAATACCGATCCGGCAGCCAGAAAAACCTTGAGGGCTTTTTAATAATTCACACACCACTCCTGAAACACTGAAACACTTTCCCTGGGTAGCTCCCCAACCCATCCCTAACCTCAAACCAGCAAACACACACACGTACACACACATGCAGTTGTCCCAGAAAATACATTGAGTGGAGTGTCAGCAGGAGGAAGCAAGACATGACGTTACAAGCAAAGGTAGGCTGAGTACAGTAGTCTGCTTCCAGAGAGCAAGAGAGAATAAATCTATGACTTTCCCGCAGTAACAGTGTCTCTACTTTGATTAAAAAAGGCTCATTTAAATTCCACACAACGCAGAGCAGATTTGAGTCTGCGATGATGTTGGATTTTAATTACAGTATGTCACACAAAAAGCCCACTAACTTTCAGATGTTCATACCAGTCTTGTGCGGACATGATGCAAGATTGTGGCTTAAACTTAACAGCAAAATTCAACCACATGTTCTCCATTAAGATGACTTAATTTTGACCAGTCAGGCTTGCTCTTCAATTTCAGGTTCTTTAATGTATTTTTCAGCTGCCCATCCATGACTCAGATACTTCAAAATGTTGAATGAAGACTATGAAACTTTAAAAATACAGACGGTCATACGAGGCCAGTTCTCAGTGTCTGTTTAAGGTCAGAGATTAGGACTGCAGGATCATAGAGGCAGCTTTTCCTGTGCTTAATAATATACGACATCTGCAGCCTGGTGAGGACAAAACCAACATATTACTGCCTTTGGGCTGAAAACACAACACACGGTGAGTCCATCCAACAGGTTTTGAAAAGGTTTCATTTGTCCAAACAAGATCAAATCATGCCAGTTTATCTGCAACTGAAGTGAAAACACTGAAATCAAGAGCCGTGAGGATTTGTCAGGGTTAATAAGGGAGCCTGTGTTAACTGTTTCTTAAATTAACTGAGGTCTATCAAATATTTAGTTTCCCAGCCAGAAAGGCTGCTACAGAACAACTTTGCACTGGCAGACTAAATGTTGCTAGCAGCTAGTTGTAATTTCCCTCAGTGTTTTGAACTGTTGGCACAGCACACCATTATACAACCTGTGTATTAAATACATTTTGTCTGTTGCTGCTGTGTTAGCTGTGACAGGCCCTGACTGCAGACTCCTCTGGGAAATCAGCCCACTTCCTGTTGTATCACAGCCACTGGAGGTGGAGGAATTAAGAAGTGTGTGAGCGTGTGTATATATATGCGTGTGTGTGTTTGTGTGTGTGTGTGTGTGTGTTTGGGGCGAGGTGGAGATAGGAGGATATAGAGAGGCTGCTCTACAGTTATTTAGTCAAGCTGTATTTTTCTGTAGCTTCCTGTGTGAGAAATGGGTCAGAGCAGCACAGCACCTGCTGCTGGCTGTTGATGTGGAAGATCAATACTCTTCACATACTGTACTTCAGCTGCCATGTGCATAAAGTGGAGGACTGTTTACTTGGCAATGACGGTTTTGTTTATGTGTTTAATATGTATATATAATTGTGACCAATGCTGTGACATCACCACGCACAGTTTCAATTGCACAGGCCACTGAAAGCAATCAGAGAGGATTAAATATGTTTATTTTAATGAGGCTATTAAAATAGCTCATTTGCAAATAATTAAATAAACTGTGGGATTAAAAAAAATGAATTTTCTTTCATCTGTTGCAGGATGTCAGCTATATCTACAGTATAAGAATAGTATCCAGCTTACAGCCAACAAGTAAACCCAAATAACCAATAAACAGACAGTATTCAGACAGTAACAGGAGCAGTGGAACATAATTTGGGTGATGTACCGCTGGGTGATATGTTGACAGATAATTATTGTAAAGTGGGATTGGAGATTTCCAGTGTGAAAGGCTGCAATACAAATTATATGAACAAATGAACTAGAGTTTTATAGCTGAATGAAATGAAATTATTTGGTTGATATGTTTCCATTAAAACATTTTAAATGTGCTTTGATGTCTAACATCTTAAATAAAAAGCAATTCTCCATCAAATTTTGTCATATTATCAACAAATATTCAGTGTAAAATATAGGGAATCACTCTCCACCAAAGCATTTTCAACAGGAGTGGTCTCAGGAAGAACTGAGATGCAGCCAGCAGTGCCACTGACACTCAGGACCTTCACCTGTGCCCTCTTTCTGTCCCAAATGCTTCATGATTGAATATCGTTAAAACACAGGCGAGCCAAGTGGGTATTCAACCCCTTGCCTTGGCAATCACTGCCTTACTTTGCGCTTCATCTTTTCAACTAGAAATGATGCAGTCTTTTTAAACCAAATGCCAGCAGCAGCGGCAGCAGCAGCAGGCCACCCAGACCAGACTGAACCAGTGTGAAAGAAGATCACAGCAGCAGCAAAATGGCAAAACCCCAAGACTCCAGCTCCTGCTGAGCTGCTCCACTGTCACTTCCTCTCCTCTGGCAGCCTTAAAGGCACATTTCACATTGATTTGAAAGTGGAATTGAAGTCACAAATCTCTGTGCTTGACAATGGGGACCTTTACATTTTCACTACTGGCACTAAATGAGGGCGAGTCCTTCACATCAAAGGTCCCAGTCAGAGAACTATCTGCCACTTCTGACATTTGAATCCAGAACCAATTCCTCAAATAACATATTATAACATTTTGTGACATAAAATAAGAACCCCATCTCCCCCCCTTTTCACCACTGCACATACCTGATCTGGTTACATGGTCCGTTTGTTCAACTCAAAGCTAATCCTGTGGACTTTGACTGTGTAAAGCCACCAGCATCCTTATCGCAGCAGGAGGAGAGCAGAGAAGCGCTGTGCATGGGACTGCGGCGGAACTTCTCCAAGGATGAGCCGGAGTCCAGAGCGCACAACGCCGCCGGGAAAACCCAACACTCCCGTTTGGGAGCAGCAGCCTAAAGGTCAGAGGGACGGCTGCACAGACAGCCACGACCGGCACACACCGAAAAACAGAGCATAGTCACGGTACGCAAACAAACAAACAGGTAAGGACGAGGACGACGCTTCAGGATAAGCGCTTTTTACGCGCACGTAACCTGTAAAAACGCTTTAACCTTCACATACAGTGGCGGTCCTCTCGGGACTCCGAGAGTGCAGGCAACCATCAGAGAGCTTGAAATTGCAGAAATTAAAACGGACACATCCAACAAGTGAGGGACGAGGAGGCGAAATGACGGAGTCCGCGGCTGGACGGACTGGGAGGAGGCGGTGGGAGGAGAGGAGCCGCCCCGCATCACACTACCTCCCTGGCAAAAGACCTGATACGGTGCATGATTTTAGAGGGACACTATGAAAACATTTGTGGTAATATACAGTATTTATGAGAGTAAATGTCACTAAATGATGATAAAAAGTGTGCTGTCAGGTCTCCACACGTTTGACACTTAAGTTCCACTTCACTGTAGATGCCTGGCAGAGAATCAGCAGTCTATATATAACACCAAAAACAGCATTAAATCATAAATTACAGCATGACCTAGTTGCTACGAGTATACTGAAACATGGGATGAAAAATATTACCATCTAGAAGTCCACATATGAACATGAAACATTATGCCAGCAGAATATTTAAAATCCAAATCCTCTATGAGGTGATTAGGTACTATTAGGTGATTATAAAGTCACTATTGATCCCCACAGACACATAGATTCCTACAACAATCATACCCTGAATATCATAATGATGGTTTGCCCAGGATGTTTCCATTAGAAAAGAGGCTGGCTAATGTGGTTGTGCCCTGCACACAGTACATAAATGCTACAGTAAACCCCCCTCAAACACAGACCACTGAGCTACAGTAATTGATTTGCCCTCAATCACTGGTCCCTTAATCTACTTACTGTTGCAACCAAGTCAACGCAAATATCGACAGAGAGAGAAGGCCCGGCTGACAGGACAGGGCTGTGCTGCACCACAAAACTGAGACGCTTATAGATTCATAACACTCAATCCCAGGACCAAGTGGGAAGATGAGAGCAGTGGTCAGGGAATCTGGTTTGGGGCTCACACAGCACCACACACTGCAGTATTTAACAAGCTCCAACAGACAGGTTGAGGGAGTAAAGGATATAGTATGTAGGATTTAGGAAGATATACTGGTAGGAATGGACTTTAATATAATAAGTATGTTTTCTTTGGCGTGTCATCACCTGAAAATAAGAAACATTGTGTTTTCATTACCTTAGAATGAGCCGTTTATATCTACATAGGGAGCGGGTCCATGTGCACGGAGTCCGCCATGTTGCACCACCATGTTCCTACTGTAGCCCAGAATGGACAAACCAAACGCTGGCTCTAGATAAGGCCATTTGTGTTTAAGCATCTAAAAGCGTCAAACTGCTTAGTCAGTGTTTTTAGCAGTTTCAATCACCAGGTTTGTTTCTTTTGGAGAGGAGGAGACCTCTGTGAAAAACTGGTAGGCTGTGGCTCAGGAAGTAGAGCAGGTCTACCACTAATCAAAATATCAGTCGTTTGATCCTCGGCTCCTCCAATCCGTATGTTGAAGGTTACTTGGGCAAGATACTGAATCTCAAATCGCTCCTGATGGCTGTTCTATCACTGTGCGACTGTGTTTAAGCTGAGTAGCAGGTTGCCTCGGGCACCAGTGTGTGAATGGGTGAAGGAGGCATGTAGATTAGAAAGGCTCTATGCAAGTGCAGGTGCATTTACTACTCAGCTCCATTTGGTTTAAATCTCCTGAACATCTGCATCTTCAATTATTAGAGAAAAATGCTGCGCTAGCTGCCTGTCTCCAACATGCCAGTGTCAGAGAAACACTGTTTTGTAGCTTGAAACTGCATTTTTCAGTGTGGTTACTGGTTTAAATCAGCTGGGTCTGTTTGTTTTGGAGAGGAAGAGACCTCTGCAGTCAATTGGGATCCCTGTTAAAACCACCTTAACAATGAGCACTGAAGGAAATCAGATGAAATTTCAGCTGGTTGCATTTTGCAGTCCTCACCACTAGATGCCACTAAATCCCCCTAAATCGTACACACTGTTCCTTTAAACAAATCTTCATTTGGACCTGCTGCAATAGAAGTGCTCAAAAGAAGGGCAATTTATTTGGAAGATGACATGATGGGCTGAAAGGAACTCAAAGCCAGCTGAGCTTTCAGGTGTCTTATGGGACTTCTGGCTAATAAACAAATGTGCAGAAAGTCAGAGCACAGTAAGTATTTCAGTGAGTTCATCTACATGCATGCTAATAATGTGATGTTAACCTCATTATCCTTCGTAAGTGGACCAAGAAAAACACCTGGAAGAAGTTTGATATTTTTGCCAATTCTGATCTCATTCTTCAGTCAGTATTGTTATACATCATGTGATTCAGAGGAACCCACCCTTTCTTTCCAGTGCAGTGTACATGCAGGTCATGCATGACCTTTGTGTGAGCATATCTGGGGAAAAAAAACAGTAAATGCTGGGTGAAAAGAACTTTTGTTAAATGACTCCATAATCACTAAAAGCAGGAGTTTCCACAATAATTTATCGGTTGTCCATCCGTGCTTCAGTGGTCAAACAGAAATAAGCCAAAAATAATAATAATAAAAAATCTAGACAGACAATTGCTGTTTAACTTCTGCTCATTGTAACTGGGACTTCTTGCTCTTATGCCACTTACCTCACATTCACAGCCACACCCATCTGACCACTAGTTTATGAGACACATCCATAGTAAACTGGGAAATGCCCCCAGTGCTCAAAAGCATAATATCGCAACACAGTTAAAAACGAAAGAGCGAAAACTCACCCTGAAACAGCAGCTCCTGTTCATGATAGTTTGCAGCAGAGATAAAGCTGCAGGGGCCGCTGGTTGTACAGCTCCGTACTTCATCTGTGTTCATTCAGCTAGAAAACTGCTTTCACTGCTGCTGAAAGTGATTTTACCCTTAGCTGCCCAAAATACAGACACAGATTGAGTCAATGAGAAATAGTAGGCTTTTTTATCTTCGAAATGTAGTCACTGGTAAAAAATGCAGCTAGATACGCCTGAAGTGAACGCAATGCATGTGCCTCTTCTTGTCCTTTGAAAAGGTACTCCATGTGTCAACAAGGTATTCAACCCGAGCCACCCCACTGGCGCTGCTCGCTAGACTCTGGTGGTCCAGACCAATTCCAAAAGTTTATTGAACTAGTCACTGTGAAGCAGAGTGGAGCTTTTTATTTATTCCCAAAGAAAGGTAAACATACTGAGTTTAGGCAGCAAAAATTTAAGTAATAATTTTATATTTCAGGAAATGTAATATTCACTTTCTCGCTGAGAGTTCAAGACCAAAAAGGCACGATTAATTTTAAGGATTTACATTTAAGCTTCCTGTGGATGTTTTAAATCTTATTTAAAAATGTATTTGATAAGAAACTGTCCCGTGTGAAAACTGGCTAAGTAATCTAGAGAGGAGAGAAGTGCAGGAAAGCACCCACAGTGCAGAACCGACTGGTGCAGAGGTATTGCCACTATTTAGGGGCTGTATATGATTTAAACTGATGGCATTGGACCCTATGGGCGCTGCAGTGAACTGCCCAGGTGTGTCACTAGATCTGGGCTTCAAATTGCTGGGTCAGTCAGCAATGACCTTCCCCCTTTGCATCCAGGACCAAAGTCCTGCAGTATTACAGTTTAGTCCCTGGCAGTGGTTTATTCTTGAGTTAGCCGATCACAGAGTAAAGGGTCAGAGGTCACAGCGTCCAGACAGCACAGATTACACTGGTTTAAAAAATAACTGTAACATTCCAGTAAACACAAGAACACATAATGTTATTAAGTTATATAAACTGGGAGAAGCTGAAGTGGTGGTTTGGTTACTGTGGTTAACACTGCTGCAACAACATGTTGGGAAGCAGGCTAATAGTTTGTGATGAGTATTAATGAGGCTTATTTTAACCGTTCGTCTTAATAAAAGCCCAGAGCTAAACATGGGCTTGCGGCAAATGTTCGATCGGTCTGGCAGACAAGCTATCCATTACAGTGATGAGCTCGAGCCAGAGGTTTGAGTCTCACAGTCAAGTTCAATATGGAGATGGAAGAACAGAAGCAGAAACAGACGATGCTGTTCTGTTAAGGACGATGTGAAATTCCTCTCTGTGCAGGATAACGTAGCTATTTTTTACAATTGTGTGTTGTTTTCATCAAACAGAAAAAAGAAGAACTGGATAGGTTGGCATCAGCAGCAGGACAAAGGAAAACAATCTGCCAAAACTACATCAACAGAAAATCCCAAGTCCCACCCACACTGTTTGACTCTCAGATGGATTCTGGGAAATGCAGTGTTGAAACACTATGCAGAGTACTGGCAATGAAGGTGGAGCCTCTGTAAAATCTAATAAAGCAGTGTATCTGGTACTGTATGCATGTAACATATCAAGTGAACAGCCATCGCACACACACCAGCTCTCACATGGCCAGTTGTTTGGAAGCGTGTAAGGAGGGACCAGTATCTCTATGGCAACCTGGGGAGTAAGAGGTCACTGTGTGTGCGCGTGCGTGTGCGACAACAAAGCTAATGCTATTTCCTGTGCTGGGAGGCAGCTTGATGCTTATCTGGATTTGCCCATCCCTGATATTTTAGTGTACTGACTGTTGTCTCTCTGTCCATGTCCACACTAATGTGAATAGAAATCAGTTTGCATGTCAGTTTTTCCAGTTTTTTGCCAATCACATTGAGAAGGAAAACACAATATAAATATGTTTAAATCACTTCTCTTTCAGGCATGTGCAGGTCACTCTTCTGGATGCTTTTCTCAAGACATTATGAATATTTTTATGGGACTGTTTTCCACATTTTCACCCAATTTGCAAATCCTAGTACCCTAAACACTGTGGTCCTTATCATCTACCAAGAGGGTGTGGACAGGCCTTTAGCTTCTTCTGTTAAATCATGGAGTCGCACGCAGCAAAGCGTCTAACCAGCAGGGCTTAATGTGTTCCTCCTCTTTCACACTAAGCTTTTTTTCCAATGTGGTGAGTCTAAAATGGGTCACGTCGTTACAGCACTTTAGTTACTTACCACATGAGAAATTTTGCATATGGCATGAGATGAGAAAATTGCAAATTGTATATTAGACTAAACTGGTAGTTGGAGGCAAAGCATGACAAAGTTGGGTTTGGTCTAGAGCCATAACGCAAGCAAGAAAGCAAGGTTATAATGTTGTACTAAATATAGCACTTTAATTTTCAGCTGGTCAATATCACTTTAAAATATAACGTAATAAACACAATGATTACAGGTGACGTTTCAATTTCCTCTGTCCCTGCAAAGATAAACATGGAAGAGGAGATGAGAGGAAGAGGAGGGAGGAAGGGAAGAGAAAGGAGTGAGAAAACAGGGGGCAAGAGAGACTGACAACAAGGGGAGAAGAGTGAAGATTGTAGGGCAGAAAGAGGTATCAAGAACAGAGATATGGTAAGAAGAAGAAGAAAAAGAAGAGATGAAGAGGCGAGAAGGAGAGGAGAGAGGAGTCGAGGCATGTGGGTGATGATTGATCATGACTAAGCGTTATGCTGCTGGCTGTAAGTGAAGCCATTCATCAGGTAACCTGCTGCTCCGTCTGCTCAACGCTGCTTTCTCTAAACACAAAGTCCCATCACTTAACTGCAGACAGACAACATCGGTTTCAGATCAATTACACGCAGCCAGTTAACATCGGTTTCGATCTTTGCTAACTTAAGTGCAGATATGCAACTTTTCAAATCAGAATAAATGAACAGCGTGCGTCCTGCATGATCAGTCACCAGCAGGAACAGGCAGTGATAGAAGGCTCTTATTTCCTGGGCATTTTTCTTTGTACATTTTTCCCTAAGAGTGTTTCCAAACACACAACTGCAAAAACTGTCCCACAGTTAGTAAAACTCCTTCGTTAGAGGGTCCATCTATCACTCTGTTAATCTATTTAATACACCATCATAGATCGAGGACGTGGTGCCAGCACACTAACAGGCAAAGTAGCCAAATATCCTTTTCCCCACACATGTCCTCCAGCTGGGGTCTCCAACCAGCTGGACACACCCAGAATTATTCCACAGAGAAATGTCCAGAAAGCATCCTGACAGACACCAAAAGCACATAAACTGGTTTCTTTCAGTACAAGAGATCCAACTATTCAACTTCAAGCTCCCTGAAGCTCCTCTTCCTGTTTCCAAGCTCACGTCCTTCTACACCACAACAGTCTTGTCCAGTGTCTGTATCGCTGCCAGTGCTACACAAAAGTGCCCATACAGTACATAGCAGAATTAATACTCACTCAATTTTACCCTCACTCACAAACAAGACCCGAGATACTCTTAATTCTTCAACTTGAGGTAGAGACTCGCTCCCAACTTTAAGCAGGCAATCCAAATTTCCCTGAACAGAATTTGTGACAAAGCACAACCTTACTCTGTTTCACAGCAAGACTGTGAGAGGAAAACACTCCATACCAATTCCCAGAACCGAGCAGCGACAAGGACAGGAACCCTCTGAAGCTTTCCACCCACGAAAACTGACCATCATATTTAATGGGGCCCATGATTGAGCTTGAAGCACTATTGCTTTGGAACAGAAGCTGGGTCACTGTGGCGGTGGATGGGTGCTTTTCACACTTGTATGAACACAATCTTTAGAAAAATGCCCGTACCCCTATAGGCACTGTGGTAATATTGGATGACTTTGCAGCACGCAATATACTGTATATCCAATGAAAATATTGAGTGCCAAAGCAGATGATAGTGTGGGAGAAAGTCAGGGTGTGCAGGTTGCAGTGGCTGGTACTCATGGAGAGGCCCCATCACAGTTGAGCTTATAGGACTTGTTACAATCCCTAAAAGTAATCAGCAATTGCCTGGTGACTTGTGTCTTGAGCGGGAGAGGGATAATCACTTCACCGGGATCATCAGGTGGGCACCCTCTTTCATTGGTGTTTCAGAGGGCTCAACAACGACACCTGGCACCCAGGTGTCTCCGTCGTCTGCTTTTACCCCTCATGTTGAACATCTTGCACACCAGTCGGGGTCCTTCTTCTTCATCCAAAGCCAGTTGCTGCTTTACTCACAAGCCTCTGATAGCCACTTGATGGCATGTCAGAAGGCCTGTCCTCGAACCTCCATACTCTTCAGAAGCCTGGTTGATGATGTGGCTACAAATCCTACAGGGAGCATCTGGGTACGCAAGCCACAATTGCTATGTCCGTGTACGCAGGCTTGTGTTCATAAGCTTACCCAGCTGTAGCCTCCCATAGTACTGTTAGTTCCACGACCTCCGCGAGGTTGACCACAAGATCAGGTCCAGATCGTCAGCTGACGCAGGACCTCAATGTGCCTTCATGTGTAGCAGCCTCGAGACAAAATGGTTTTGCAGCCACTAAGTATATTCCTTAAAGGATAACTTGGGTATTTTTCAACCTGGGCGCTATTTCCCCATGTGTATGTGTGCATATGATTCATATGTACAAGTCGTTTTAAAATTGGTTCAGTATTGAGGGAGGCAGATGCAGCCGGCAGCCACGAGGGAGATATGGGGGCAAATCCATCCTGTATAAGTTTGCGCATTAAAAGTGCTTTTTTTCGCCACTGACCGGTTCAGATCACCAGTGCTATCTCTGTAAATAGCATACTTACATACATACATTTGCCCCCATATCTCCCTCGCGGCTGCCGGCTGCATCTGCCTCCCTCAGTACTGAACCAATTTTAAAACGACTTGTACATATGAATCATACGCACACATACACATGGGGAAATAGCGCCCAGGTTGAAAAATACCTAAGTTATCCTTTAATGCTGCTGGAGTTTGGCAAATGAGGGATCTTCTCCATGCTCCTTGCTTGGGTTCTTGGGTGTTGGAAGAGCATCATAGATCAACCATTAACTACTCCTGGGCCTAACTGTTCTGTGTTTTAGTTGTCTAACCCTAACTATTGTATATTTGCCATCAGCACAATCTTTCCATAAACAGAACCATTTAGTATAAAGTATAGAAAGAGATAACTGAGCATTTAAAAAATATTGTCACTAACAAAAGATTACTGAAAATCATCCAACATCAACATTCTGTCTAGGGACAGTAGAAAATATTGATACACTTATCACAATATTATGTTTCACGATACTGTATTGATTCTAAAAAACACTATCAATGTTTAATTGTTTACAAGCAAATATTTGTAGCAGTGGTTCATTTCATGTTGTGTCTAAAACCCCAAGTCCAAGGTCTTTCAGTTTTGTAATCTATCTTCAGCAATATGACTCTCCCACTCCAACGTGACAACATATCATGACTGTAAACACAAAGAACACAGGTCCATGAAACAGGCAGAGTCATAAAACATATACTGCTTGCACTGACAGGTTTACTAAAATAAGACTGCAATATTTTGCAGTGCTTCCAGTATTACAATATATTTCAGCATACTGAATCGTTACCTTTGTATCACGATACTGCACATATTGCATCGCCAGATGCTTGCCAATACACAACCCTTATCCTGTCACCCTTTACCCATTTATTTTGACCTTATTTAGCACTACATGGTTATCAAGTTGAATAGCTACGCCTATCCTGCAAAGAATGTCTTTGGTGCAAACCAGTAGACAGTAGTTTAACATCATAAATGTCAAAACTGAAGGGTTGCTGAGACCCAATGCTGTGACATTTCCAAGTGCAGTGATTCTAAAAGTGGAGTCAGTGGCACTTTGCACACTATGCACTAAAAATGAAACACGTTCTCCTCATAGTTGTGTATGTATGTTCTGAAACACAATTCAAATGAGAAATTATATTTATATATTTTTTAGGTACAGTGCTCATTGCAGGCAATGATTTGTTGTCAGTTGCATGTTTTATGGGTATTATGTTTAGAGATGGTGCAAATATTTTAAATACATATTTACTATCTTTCAAATACATTTGTTTTTCTTTCATATTACTAACTATGACTATAGACGTGTAAGAAATGGGCATACACAAAGGGGTCCCTGGTTTATTCTCTATCTTGTAGGGGTCCTTGGCTGAAGACAGATTGAGAACCTCTGGTCTACTGTATATGAATAGGGTAAGGCCTGTTCATCCCAGATATGCTGTATAGCTGAGAGTCTTTTGTTGTACAAACCCTGTCTAATGCAGCAAAGGGACTGACAATGGGGTGAGCAGAGAGGGTTTAACTACAGATTCATGGTACTTATTGGAGGTCACTCCTTATAGGAACATCCACACAGAGTATAGCTTTCTGCCTTGCATGTTTAACAGATATATTTTTATTATCTTTTATAGGACAGAAGATACAGGTTTACATGTTTGTTCAAACAGAGGAGGATAGCAAAAGAGACAAAAGCAGGGAGGATGGGGTTAGGAGGAGATGACGGAGGAGGAGGAGGAGAGACAGGATAAGAGAGAGAGAGAGAGGGAGAGGGAGAGAGGTCTACGGGGACAAACAATACTCAGTGATGGTGTATATTGTCTCTGTTGTCACTGAGCATGGCAGTTTGATGCATTGCACTGCTGGACCAAAGACAATTCTGCGAATGCGGACAGCCTGGCGTATCTGCATATCGATTACTTGTGGCTGTCATAAATATGGTTTAATGGAACTGTCAGTGTGTGCCATCGCATATTAACTGAGGCTGGAGCTCAGCTGCAGCTGGATGCTGCTGCCAAACAATACTGGCCACATCTGCATCCAGGTGGAGAACAGCAGAGAGCATAGTAGGTGGTCTGAGGAACCTGTACTGACTTGAATAAGGATAATGAGCCACCTCCATGTTTTTCTTAAAGATGCTTTCTGTCGTTTTAGGTAGTTTTTATCACGCTGGTGCATGTTCAAATTTTCATTTTTCTTATAAGTCTGGCTTTTATTAATCATCATCAAAGAGGGTTTGAAGTCACAATTGATAGCTGTGTGTGCTGAGCAGTGTGCTCACAATCAATGGCCCTGATCACGATTGGTCAGACGGGTGAATGGATAGTTAATACCACAGAGATCGCTACTGCGCAGACCCTGGCTCCAAATGACATCGCCAGCGCAAGATGGCAGCGACCATATCTTAGATATTTTGGCTTCAATATGTAAAGTGGGAGAAAGTGGAGACATGTTGTTCATTTATGGTTTTAAAAGTATACTATGCAGAAATCGTTGGCTACTGTTTGTAAACAGTAGCACCAGCGAAAGTGAAAGCCAACCCCAGTTTTGTCTCCTCTGCGTTTTGCCACAATGCATTTGTGATTTTTTTTAGCAGCGTGTCCCTTTTGTATACATGCTGCTTACAGTCTGGCATGAGGTCGCTCCCTGAGTGCTGCAGGAAGGTCACAAACGCAGCAAAATAAAAGAAAACAAGGAAATACAGGCAAGAGGGAAGAGTCTCTGCAGATGAATACACCACCACACAGTTCTAGAGGGTCATAAATGACGATTGAGAGGAATTAGTTTGTAGGAGTCTATACATGTTTTAGGAAAGTCCTGCATGGTATACCTTGAGTTCATTGTTAACTAATAATACACTGCTAAATAATGCAATCCATAATTACCAACATGCCTATTAAAAACTTTGAAATCTTTTTTTTTTCAAGATTAGTGCTATTTAAGTTCACTGGAGAGGTGTTACTTCTCGCTGAATAGTCTGTTTTGCATTTCCCATTCAAAGTGAACCGCACCAGGGTTCACTTGCAAGTGAACCGAGAACCCCAGTTTTCAAGCGGACCAGGGTTCACACATTTGGTCCACACCAGAGCTCGAACGAGCATTCACTCCACTCCAAATGAACCAAACTATCAGTGGAAGCGAACCAGAGTTCTTTTAAAGTGGACCAAATAGCGCAAGTGTGAATGTGTCCTTAGACTTAACAGTGTTAACATGGTCCACCTGCAAGCTTTTTCCGGAGCTTACAACCACATCATATGGTCCTAAATCACAGCCGTAACTAATGACCTTAACTTTATTTTTGTCAAACTACTGATTCCAAAGTCAAGAATGAACCTTCATGCATGAATTGATTGTGCCTTATGGTGATTACTCTGTTAATGACCTGCTGCTTTGTTTTACCGGCAGCTTTCAGTCACCAGTTCGCTCTGATTCGTCCAACAATGAATAAAAGTGCCAACCATAGTGTACTGCTTGTTTGTAAAGGCCATTCCAGTGCAGCTGTATAGCTGATGGTGCTGATGTTTGTATTGGAACTTACAGCTAATTAACTCTGAAAGTGGCTCCTATATGAAGGTGTTAAAAGTTACATGCTGGCCTTTATGAGGAAAAGCCCTATTTAATATAACTACACTGGAAACATTTAACACTTCCTGAAAAACAGATTTACTGAAAGGAAGAAGGGCTTAACAGTGGCTTCACAGTGCAAAGTTCAAATTGGGACACCACAACATTCAACAATAATGTGCAATCATATGGGAGACCATTGAGCACAAGGGTAAGGTGACAAAATTGCATTCAGCATTAGTCCTCATCCCTCTTCTCTCCTTCTAGTTATCAGTCCTCCTTTCCCTCTGTCCTTCTGACAGGCAGCTCTCCTCTGCCCCCCAGGGTCTCTTCAAGGCCTCCATTAATTCACAGAGCCATAAATTCTCAAACTCAGACCGACGGGAGGCAAGGCTCGGATCATAAGGGGACGGTCATCATGACAAGGGGCAGGATGTTTCTTTATAAAATCTAAAAAGTAGTAGTATATAGACTGATGTTGTCAGCTTCACTGTAAGCCCACAAATAGCTAATGAGAGTCATGACGTCCTGTGTTTGTAATGTGAGGTAACTGTTAAAGGAAGTTTGACAATTTAGAAAAATACGTTTACTTCTTGCTCAGAGTTAGAGAAGATCGATACCACTTTCCTTTCTGTTTGCACAGAGCTACAGCCAGGAAGGCGATTTAATTAGTTTACCATAAAGCGTGGGTGCAACAAGGAGAAGTCCAAAAAGTCTGCCTACCAATACCTACAAATTTCATTAATTGCCACATTATATCTTATTTTATTTAATCTGTACACAAACAGAAATGTAAAAACTACAAGTGGTAGTTTGCTTTAATTCATAGCTTTTTGCAAAAATTTATGGCACACAACTTCCAAAAAAACTACATATTGTCTCTTTTAGCATTTCTGTTTGTGTATGAATTAAACTGAAAAGATATGACATGTTCATTACTGAACTCTGAGCAAAGGCAGGCTAGCTGTGTGATGAGAATGGTATCGATCTTTTCATCTAGCTCTCAGCAAGAAAACAAATGAGCACATTTCCCAAAATTTCTTGCACTGGATGTCATTCTCTCTGATGTGGAGCTATGAGAACCTTTTAATCTTAGCTTGACAATATCAACAACATATTAACAAGACAAATCCTTGCACATGTAGTGGTGATTCAAGTACTGTTTAGGGGATAGTAGCAGGAACAAGGAAACTGTTATCAACTAAGCGTGACATATAAATCCAATGTGTAGAGTGGAAAAGCTTCATTAGGAGGGCTGGGTCTACTGATATGCGTGTGTGTGTGTGTGTGTGTGTGTGTGTGTGTGTGTGTGTGTGTTGAAGTAGCAGAACTAGAGGCCTGAGGGATTAGCAGAAGCTTCTTTGAATTGTCTTCAAATTAATACAGTAGATAAGAATTTTGACACAGGGATAAAAATAAAAGCGCCTCTCTTCTAGAAATTATCTCTCAGTGGATGAGTGCGAGTTAATACATCCTCGTTTACATCCAGCATACAAATACACACACGCACAGCTGCTCACATACAAAACTCAAATACTACACACCCTATTAGAACGCACACATGGACACTATTGCACACATTAACTTCCCGAATCACTCACCGTGTAAAAGCAGGCGAAAGATGAGACTGGAGAACAGAGGAAATACTAGTCTACTTGCCACCTGAGATATGAGGTTTCAATCTTTTGTGTTTCTCAACGGACACTGATTTTCTGTTGACATTTTTTAACATCAATGTCAAAACATTCAGATTTAAACAAAAAAAATCTAATGAGAGAAGGAAAGAAAAACTATTCTACAATTAAAAACTTTAACATTGATTATAACCACATTTCCCTAAAGACTAAAAATAGTATTACCGGCAAAATGTACTTAAAGTATCAGAAGAAATGGCCCTTGACGGAAATGGTATAAAAATCACATGAATAGATCACTAATGCATCAATGTGAAGGTAGCATTTTACTGTGGTAGTTGGTCGAGGTGGCGCTAGTTTCATACATACAGCTAGTCTAGTCCAGTCCAGGTTTCCAATCTAGGGCTTGTGTCCCCACAAAGTCACAAACTCTGTGGTGTAGGATTCTGGGTTTCTTTCTACATGATCATTTATTATTATTTAATTATTATTATTTAATTGGTACAATTGTTTTTTTTAATTTTTCTTAGTGGTCCGGGAGGATTCCTACAGCATAAGGCAATTAAGATCTAAAACTTATTGCCATTTGAAGTGAAATTTTAGACTAAACTACAAACACCAAAACTGTCACTCTACATGTGGGATTCAACTGCCTTGATTTTAATACCTAGCTTACCTACCTACCTATAATGCCTTGCATATAATACACCAAGCCTCCTATGTGTTGCCTTGTACCTGTTTCAAACATGTCCCAAAATAGCACATTTTTGTTAAATTTGCACCCCCATGTTTTCAAGAGCACAGTGAAAGCTAGCTGGCAGACAGTGGATTGACTGCTCTAAGCATCCCAGCTGGAAATAAAATATGAGTGTTTTTGGTTCCACTATCCTAATCTGTGTGATGTTAATGCGAGAGGAATCTGCTTAAATACAATTAAATGCCTTTTAAGACTTTTTAAGGAACCACAGGTACCCTGTTTGGTATTTATGTGGTGAAATAAGTTGTGCATGTGTTGCAAGTATTGAGCTACCTATTACTAGTTAGTTGTGTACAATGTCAGTCTAATCCTGTGAGAGACTAGTCTGCTCTCTAGCTGCTCCTGCACTGAGGTGTTATTTTCAATCAAGCTGCTTTGGCATCAACCAAATGCCCAAAATATGGATGTAAATGTACAAGTAGGGGACACATCCAGATGATCGATGGTACCCGTCATCTACTCAGCTAATCAGCACGCCGAAAGCCAGTGAAACAAAAGCAGCCTTCTCCTGACAGCCTGGTTCAGGGTCTCGACTGTAAATCAAAGCCATCAGATGTTCATGCTTCATTCAGCACACTGATGCTCTGCTGCTGTTGGCTGCTAATTCAGCTGCAACCACATTACTCTCATCCTTAATAAGGTTTACGCGTGCGTCTGCCTCACCGACCCTCACCCTCCACCACACCACAAACACAGTCTAATGGAGCATGTATCATGCAATGCCTCGTAATGTGTGTGCATTCGTAAAGCTTTCTGTTGTGCATTGGTGTTGAAATATTAGTGCTGTGTGTGATGATGTATTTTATGCGTGCTTGAATGTAAGAATGAGTTGAGAACGTGAATGACAGTATTTGTTTTGTGTTTTTGCTGAATGTAGGTTATACAGCGTCAATTTACGTCTATATTGTAAAAGCAGGAAATGTGTGTGTGTACAGTATGTAGGTTAATGCTCTTCCTTGTATTGCTGTGTTAGAGTGAGAGGACGAGCTCTTCTCATTAGGAGCCTTTTTAAAAACTAATTGACTAAGCCAGTAAATGTCGGGGAGCCCAGCAGGATGCTGACTGATGATCCAGGACTCCACATTCTGCTTTAACCTTCTATCCTCTCCATAGGTTTCAGGAGGAGGCAGATTTTGGAACTGTGGAGTCTCTGAATCTATATTGGGTTGTGTGGGCAGCTCTGCTAAATAACAAACACATTTTAGCTCCTTAACTGTCAGCTCTGCTCAGTAAAGCGCCTTGACTCACGGCGATGAGCGCCGCTGAGTTTAGAGATGGTCTCCTTGTTGTTTTGTTTTATTCATTGTTCCTGTGCGCTGATCTTGTCTCTTGTCTCTCTCGTTCATACTCCCTCTGAGACACGTTTTTTAAAGCGCTGCTGCTCGCATGCGGCCGAGTCACGCTAGTCAAATGCAGGAAAACTGATTTGTGTAAACAAGAGGAGTTTGAGTGACTCAGCAGGATGAGGTAAAGTATGGCTGTCTGAAGGTCACTCTGACATTGTTCTAAAGAAGTAAACAGAACCAGGGATGAGGAAAGGCACTACAGCTGCAGCATTACTGGACCACAACACTGAAATCACAAAACTGAGTGGAAAGCTCTCTAAGTTTAAGTACTTTTTCTTTCTTTAAAGGTCAAAAGGCAACAATACAAACTTACAATCTGTTCTGGTGCTCTTCAGATTTCCTGGAGCACCAAATGCAATAAATATTTTTCTACCTGTAATGACTTCCTGAACAACATTTTACAGGTGTCATGTCCCTCAATCATCACTTATGACCTACAAGAGGTGTGCGGTGGTGCATTTTTCTGCAGAGCTTTTGCCTTCTACCTGTGTTTTCGTATTTTCTGTGCTATAGGCGTGTATCCCCACAGCACTCAGGTGACATCAGGGTAGTTAAAAGGTAGCAACTGACTGCCAGCAAGCAACAGGCATCCCAGAGACAAAGTGCAGAAAATACACACAAATATATTGAGACAAACTTGCCAAATGAGAGTGAACCTGGGGTTGGCTTTACTTTTATTTTCACTGGTAAATGTGTCAAGAAAAACCGTAACCAACAGTCCTGCAAAGTAAACCTCATATCCCAGTATTTCTGCACAACTGCAGTTAAAGGTGCGGCTACACTAATATTCCTAGTATTATACTGTTTGCAGAATTACAACACAGTGGTGGCTACGGAGTATTGTTTCCCACTGGTGTTCCAAACATTATCAATAACTTCAGGACATTATTAAATCCAAAATTCAAAATGTATTGGAAAAAAGGGAGATGTAATTATTTTCAAAATTCACATTTTTACCTAATAAAATATTCTGCTTCAGTCCATATTTGTTGGCAGTTTGCTCATCAAAAACATAATTTTCATTGTGGTCAAAAAACATGGTTTGGGTGATGATGACATAAAATATGACGACAGACATTCAAAGCTTGATTTAGAAGTTTCTAAAGTCAGAAAAAGGACATTTGGTACAACCATAGAATCCACTTCAGCAAAGACGACAGCAGAAAATAAGAAACATCCACTACTAAAACCCACTACCAAGTATCATATGACACAAGTAAAGATACTAAAATATTCTCTCAAATAAGATTTATTTCCCAAAATAAAATTACATTTGTCATGACTTTCTGTAATGTTCATTATAACAGTATTTTGAAATGTTTTAACCTCATCCAAAACAGTAATATTAATATGTATAAGAAAATTAAATTACACTATAAACATATTATAGACATCTTGATGGCATTTAACACAACGAAAAAGTTTTTAAAAACAAAAAGAATTCACAAGCTTGTTCACATTTATAAAGAACAGCCATCCATTTCCTGAATTCTTTGTCTTCCAACACTTAACTGTTAAGAAAGTTCTATAATTACACCAATATCAAACTAACTAACAGAGCCTAACACACAAATTAACTAATCTATCATAGATTAAAATTAACTTAATAAGTAAATAGCACAAGTGCTTGTTGACAAAGTGATTCCAAAACTGGATTCTCAAAGAGTGTCCCTACTTTTTATTAGTAGTCAAAGTTATTAAGGAATAAATGCTCCTTCCTGTGGGTTTTGACTCATTCAGGCTGTTGGATTGGATGTTAAGTGGATGAAGGAGGCTGGAGGAGACCTACCTGGCCCCAAACAGAGGAAATAGCATACCAGAGTTGTGCAGGTGGAGTGGAGAAACTGGTGGAGATGGACAACAGAATAAAAAGCATAATATGAAAATAAGACAAAAGTATTACTGTTAGACGTGTTCACCATATGTATGAACAAATCTTTATCAACAGATATTTAAATTGAACTGTCAACACTGAATCACAATGGTCATTAAATGAATCAGAAGCTTTTGGTAGTGACTCCTCACTGGTGACGGAGCAGTCAGCTCAGCTGTGATTCACAGGAAGTCATTTCCTCAATAAAAGCAGCAAACCATAAAAGAAGGAAAGGTCATGATGTCAGTGACAACGTTAGAAATTTGCATTGGAGCCAAACTTTGGGGTCAGTTCTGTTTAAGTCAATGGGGCGGGCACAGCAAGTCAAACTAAAACCCATCATATCTTTGTTGTTTCATCTTTGGACGGAAAACCTCAAAACATAATGCCTGTGGCCATGGCTATCCCCCACGCAGAGGAATAAAGAAAAAATATTGATGAGAACCTGACACAATTCAAGCCTAGGGGGTGTATTACAGCCCAACCAAGACCTAACCCAGTGGGCCCAATTGGGCCAATCAGAATTCTATCTCTCAACACCCCCACTGTGAGCTGTCGTCAGTACTATGCTCTATTGGACCTGAACCCAGATGTGAACCTAGCACACCCTAAGTACATTGGAACATTTAACCAGCGAAGCAGGCACTCCAACTACTGGAGCTCATCAAAAATGAAATTCTCAGCCCATGTTAAGTTGTTCTTTAAGATTCCAAGATTTTTCCAAGATTAAAAAACAAACAAAGAACATACCCTGGAAATCGTCAACTTTCAGTCTTGTTCCATACTCTGTCACAAACATGCTGAGCAGACAAACTGAGCTGTATCAGGCGATACAACAGAATTGTGACAAGGGACAAGTGCCGACTTTGCATTTGCGAGCAACAGTGTGCATTTTCTTAAAAATTTGAGTCAAGTCTCTGCAATGTCAGGTTTCCGAGGAAAGCCGGCATACAAGTCTCAGGGCATGCTGGGAAACAAAACACTTCTATGAGATCTAAGAATGAAGGAGAAACATTTCTACCAACTACAGGGAATATCATCAGCAGATTGTTAAAGTGTCTCATCTGTATATCGTCACGTTTTCAGGACACACACTCAAACATATCTTCTAATCAGTCATGTACTAATTCTTGTTTCTATCTTGTGTTTTTATCTGTATTTGCACAGCTGTGTAAAGCACTTTGCAACGCTACAGTTCACAAAAGCGATTTGTAGATAAATCTGCCTTGACCCACTTTGTTTTGCTTTTTTCATTAACACTGTGCGAGCAGAGGCATGGTGGAGCAGCAGTGTATCGATATCAGGACAAATGCAATGCAATGAAAGCAGCTTGTTGGGTCAAATAGCTCTGGTAACAGGTCTAATTGAATCCGTGTCAGGTTCTCAGTGCAGGTACATCCACCACTGCAAGCAGCAGGATGGAAATCAATACGTCCTCTCTGCAACCATGGACACAGTCTAATTTCATTGAAGACTTCTCTCTCTCTCTCTCTGTGCATGTGCAGGTTAATGAAGGTCATTGTAATCATATTAGAAAACAAGAGTGTGTGTGCAAGAGAGAGGAAAAAGCCTTTGCATGTACATTAGGACTTTTGTTCCACAATATTATCGTTCTGCAAACTGACAGAAACAATTCTACTCTTACAAAAGTTGCACCAAATTCACATGGAAATAAATACATTTATTGAAATAGCTTCACGCTAAATCAAACAGCAGAAGTCTGTGATGAAGTTACACTATTGGTCAGACTGACTATGGACATGTCAGCTGCTGCTCTGTCAGCCTGTCAGCTGATGATAGGCCGCCATGGATGCTGACAGCCCTGTATTCCTCATTTTCAGGAACCAGTGTAGCACAATACCAAGGTACAATTATCAAGCTAGATAGCTAACTAGACAGCTGCTACATGAGTACAATTTAACAACTTAATGCTTCATAAACACACTCTTGTCACAGCATAGGAAAGCATATTGCTATCATCAGATGAGTGACAACTTTGTTCAGCCAATTTTCAGTAACCACTGAAACATTAGCATTAAAGCATGGGGGATTTGCCTGCTAGCTAGCTAAGTATCCAGCTGTGGCAATTTTAGATGGGGAGAAGTTTAAGAACAGTGGTGTCTGTATGAGACAAGTCCTAAATGTATTTAAATATTGTTGATTATTATGTGTTACACTGTAGGAAAAGGTGCTGTCACCATTATGAGGAGAAAGTGGAAATAATACGCTGATTGAAACTGAAGTGAAAATTACATGTTACAATGTTGGAACAGGTGCTGCCACATTGACAAAATACTTCTTTTGGTAATCGGCACCAACAAGACATTTTACTAACTATAAATAGCAGTGAAACTTTGTTCTATTAGTGTCTGACTGCTCCACAGCCTCCACCAATCACACTAGGACTTGCATCCCCACTGGAGCTGAAGAGGGAAAAGTTGTGTTAAATCTAGCAAAAAGGGTGGGTGCAGCTCAGGAGAAAGCAGGTACCCTCTGCTGTGTCATGGTGTCTAAGTGTACTGTTCTTCTTACTAACATGCATTTACATGAATTATAGGGCTGGACTGCAGTGGGGCCAGTGTATGCATGCATAAAGAGACCATGCTGTAATCAGAAGTCATCGTGAAAGTCCATTACTGAGTATAGGCCACTGCTTTCTGTTTTAAATAAAAAGTCCTCAAGCACTTCATACATGGTCCTGCAATATACTGGGTTCTAACCTATGAATCTGTTGCAGTTACTCACTTTGAGTCTTAACACTAAAGCAAACTGGATGCTTTAGATCTTAACTAATGTGCACATTGTTTTCTTCTCTCAAAAAGTAACTTGGTATGTGTGTATATGTACCTTGAGTACAGTCCTGGATTTGACCCAGGCCTGGGGTGTGGAGGCTAAGAGTCCTCAGGATCGGTGGTGGCCTGAACAACAAGGGGGCAGCTACTTTGGGCTGGTGCTGCTCCTCTTCTGGTGTTGGACAGTGGGAGCTGGAATGAATGCTGGATGGAGTTGGTGGAGGAGTCAAGCTCAGAGTCTGAGAACAGAATTAAGTGTCGTTAATGAACAAAATATGTGTTTTAAAATGCTTTCAATAAACCATAGCAAGTGATTTTGCTTTCAAAAAAACAAACAAAACTGATGTCTTCTCACTTTAAGATCAGCTTCACAGTGAGCTGGGGTCGTCTGTGTCTGGAATAAATTTAAAGGAGCAAGAGGGCTGGAGGTTGGGCAGGAGGGGCTGACAGGAGGTGATCTGATGGTTGAGACCCAGCCCGATTCACTGTAGCTGAAGGACTGATCATTAAGTATAGCTTTGAACAGGTTGCTGTCCACACCCTGAATGAGACACAGCAATAAACAAGATTTAGGTGGTGTTTGTTCATGCTATTGTTTTTGGTAAAAATCTTTTAGTCCACGTAACTTGCATGCAAAAGTTTGGGCACCCCTTGTCAAAATTTCATTCACCGTGTATAGCTAAGCAAGTAAAAAAAAAAGACCTTATTTCCAAAAAGCACAAAGTTAAATATGCCAAATTTTCATAAATATTTTGATCAAGATTATTTTTTTTATTTCAATCTTTTAAAAACAGGGATTTTGATTTGTCTTTCTAGCAATCCTACGACCAGCTCTCTTGTAAAGTTTTCTTGGTCTCCCAGACCTCACCTTGACCTCCACAGTTCCTGTTAACTGAAATTTCTTAATTACATTCCAAACTGTGGAAACAGCTACCTGAAATCGCTTTGCTATCCTCTTATAACCTTCTCCTCTTCCTGGGCATCAATTATTTTATTTTTCAGAGTGCTAGGCAGCTGTTTAGAGGAGTCCATGGCTGCTGATTGCTGGTACAAGGTTTCTGGAGTATTTATATACCTTTGAAATTTGCTTCACTTGGCCTTTCCTAACGATGACTGTGAGCAAGTCATAGCCCTAACACGCTAATAAAGGTAAACCCTGGAGACCCTGGTAAAAGTTGTCTGAGGGCTCAAATGTCTTGTGGTGCCCGAACTTTTGTATGGTGCTCCTTTCCTTTTTTCACTCCAAAATTGTACAAAACAAAAACAATATACTAATATTGATTAAAATGTTGAAAAGCATGCTCCATCTTTAACGTCATGCCGGTGCCCAAACTTTTGCATGCCACGGTACAGACAAACATCACTATTTACCATTATCCATTTTACCCAATTAACCTTTATTTAAAGGGACATTGTGTAACATTTTCAGTTGTTTATTGGCAAAAATTGATGTCTGCATTCATAAATATGTCATCACTGGTGTACTATTACCTCCACCAATAATCTGACTTATTCTCGTAAAAGGAGAATTTCGGATTTGTTTGTACATTGTGCGGGTAAGTCGTCTGTGGGGTTCCATTACGTTTCGCCATCTTGAGAATACACCCGCCAGCAAGGGACATACAGCACCGCCTTCAGCGTTTTCATTGAGAGCCAGGCCAGCACTGCGTGACTGAGGAGCTGAAGGAGAGGAGCAAGAGGCGCTTCGCTACTACCCTGGAAAATTTGAAACTCCCCCTCTTTGAGCATAATGCAGGATCATGCATATGCAGCATCATGGGAGATGGAATCCTTGTCGCCAAGAAAGCGCAAAAGGGAATAGAAAAGGCAGCGTGACCGGCGAATTAAAAGAACGAAGGCCCACATCGGGGTAGCCTTTCCCAGGTAGAGAGAGCTGCTGAGGGAGAATGGTTATGCAATCACAAGCCAGCGCCGCTGTTGGCTGTTAGCCGCTGTTAGCGGCCAGTCGCTAACAGCCTAATCCCTCTCCTCGCATCACTGCGCCGCTGTTAGCCACTGTTAGCGCTGGCCTGTGATTGTATTACCTTTCTCCTTCAGCAGCTCTCTCCACCTGGGAAAGGCAACCCCAATGCTGATCCTTGTTTTTTTAATTCGCTGGTCACGCTGCCTCTTTGATTCACTTTTGCACTTTCTTGGCGACGAGGATTCCGTCTCCCGTGATGCTGCATGCATGCTGTTTCAATTTACATCTGCCCCAACAGTCCTACGTTGTAAACACAGCCAGCATGGTGAGGAGGGGGTTTGTCAACTCGCGTCGCGTGTGTCTGTGTAGGAGCCTGAATGAATACTCCTTGTAGTATCGGATAACATGGTTTCATCAGTGTTATTATAGCTTTTTGGTACACAGCGGCTACAGTTGTTGCAATATGCGTTTGAAACAGTGAGGCGCTAGAGTGCGCCATCTGTTTGAATGCAATATATGATTTCAATGTTAGATGGGAGAAATTACTACACACTGTGGCTTTAAATTAGGTGACTGCAGTAGAAAAAGCAGTGTGAATCAACAATAATCTGAACCATACTCCACAGGTTATAAGTGTGTATCGGAGTACACTCATTATCACTTAAACCTAACCTAAAGATTTCTGCTACTGCTGCACTACAGATGATGAAGGAACAAACCAGCAACACGGTGAAGTGCTACACAGAGACTGAAAGCATCTAAGCTTTGCAAAGACATGGAATAAAGGCAGAGGTGGTGTCGATGTGGACAAGGTCAGTGCCAGGTGGTCATACCTGGGTATGGGGGCTGACGTCACTTTCCTCAATAAACTCCAGGGCGGGCTGCTCCATGTCTTCAACCTGAGACAAAAAGAAGCTTCCTGTTTCCTTCAGCTTCATACGTCAATAGCAAATGTTACTGTACAGATCTTTGGTTGTATTTTCTACATGCACATTCACTAATATGGCACACTGTCAGTGATTTCAGCTGGTGGCATTTTATATATAAACATAAAATAGTATGTTATCTTAGTCTACATAAAAGTTGTTTATTCATTGCAATAGATATATCACCATGTTAATTCAGATATTGTTCCAAGAAATGCAGGGTTTCTTGAAATGGCCGCCTCATTACAATCAGAGGAAAATATTATTGAAATAAAGACATTTAAATAAACTAAATAAAACCTTAACCTTCAGGGAAAAGGTCATATTTTTAATAAAGCTCCTATTTAGACCTTTATTTATTACATATATTGTATAAATGACAATATAAGAGAAGCCTAAAGGGTATCTCAGACATAGCAGATGATGTGTGATTAATGACTCATGTTCACATCAAAGTAATTATGCATGTTGCAATGTTGGGTTAAACAAAGAAAAGGTTCTGAATAATGTTAAAGAGCACAAGCAGCACAGGCCAATAAAACACAGTGTTACATTTTGCTCAAAGACTTGAAAATTCATCAGCTGGACACACATTTCATATAGATCATGGCTCAAGTTAGCTTTAAATCTGATATCAGCTCCATGTTGTTAGGATCAATTGAGAGGATTATTTAAGAGAGGAGCAAACGAACACACACCAACTGGTCTGTGAAACCTTTCTAATGTCTAATTTCAGAACTAGTGCACGTTAATACCTTCAGTCTCTATGAACATTACTTCTACTTCTTGTGAATAAGACAGCAGGGAGAGAACAACAAACTACAGATGTAAACCCTCCCAGACATGATACAACATACACGCAAATTTCCAAAAATAGTCAACAGGGGGTTTTACTGTAGCCTTGTTCTGTTTGTTTCCTTTATCATTTCATTGTTGTGCTACTGTTTCTCGGTCTAGCTGCATCTCTGCTTGTGTATTTTTCATTACATACACTGTGAAATCTCCTCCCTTACTGTATATGCTCAGTTTAACAACCATCCACTCATTAACATAAGGGTGACACAATCTTGTAATCCAATATCCATTAAACAGCCCACTGATTGACTGTCATCTTATTTACTGGCCAACAACAAGCTGTGACCTTCCAAACAGTGTGACTATACATTAAGAAGCATTGGATTGGAACCCACCCCTTTCACGAAGAGGATGTGTGTGTGTTTGATGTGAGTGTGTACTGTACACTGACTGTGTGGGTGTACTGTACATTGACTGTGTGTGTGTGTGTGTGTGTGTATGTATGTATGCCAGTGTGTGCTGAGGGTGTGTGGTGCTGCCGTGGGCCTGCAGCAGTGACAGTATGGCTGCTAAGATAAGAGCTATGGACAGTGGAGAATAAAAGCTTTACACCAACATTAAAAGAATGGGTGAGAAAGAGGAAGTGAGTGGGGGAGGGAGAGAAGAGACAAAGAGAGTGCACTCATGGATACAACTCAGACATAAAGCTGCAAATCCACCACAAATATCCCAGTTACCCAGTACTGACACTATTGTTTTGTTGGGCTGTACTGCAACCTCAAAGATTGTGCGTGTGAGTGTGTGTGTCTACAGTACCTTTGGCGAAGCTGACATGGACCTTTCAAGTATGCTTGCTTGCTTTGGGGATAAAATGGCCACCTCTTCTATCTCTGGCAGGTCAACCATTCCCTCACCCAGGTAGAGACTCACTGGTCGGGGCTGGACACACAGCTAAGGGCAGAAAAAGGAAGAACACAGTACAAGTATACAGTATACAGTACAGTATATATACACAGTATTTCAGTATTCATACCATTGTTATATAAACAAGTCTGTAGTCTTAAAATAAGAAGAATTGTGTATTGTTACCTTAGAATAACCTGTTTGTACCTACGTAGGGAGCGGGTTTTCGTCTACAGAGATTGCCATGTTGCACCGCCATGTTTCTACAGTAGCTGAACACCGGCTCTAGATAGGGCCCATCATGTTTTCACGTCAACCAACATAGTCGGCAACCCCTCCATGAGTAGCAGCGCCAAAAAAACACTAAACAATAATTCAGTTCCAGCTAAAACCCTCTAAAACATCTGGATCTTAAGTTACCAGAGAAAGAGGTAAGCACGTATTAGCCAGTGCTGGGCTAGTCGCCCATCTGCTGTGGACCAAAAAGAGCTTGGAGAAACACCCATGTGAAACATTAAACTAGGGCTGGGTGATATGGCTTTAAAAAAATATTGCGATATTTTTAGGCTATATCGCAATACAAAATATATTTGTCAATATTTTTACTACTGTAGACTACAAAATTACTAAAAGAACTACAGTTACAATGAAGTTAAATAAAGTAGCTACTGTCATGTAATAAAGTTTAATAAAATGCTGTTATAATAAAGTTAAATAAAGTAATGTTAAAAAAAGATAAAATATTGTTAAAAAAAAAAGTTAATGTATTGCTATAATTAATCAAAGCGGAACCACTGGTGCCATTATTTTAAAGCACTCGGATCGCCTCAGGCCCAATGTGTAGATGTTTTTACTGAGAACTTGAAGCTTCCGGTCAAACTTGTGAGCAGTTAGCAGAAAGTGAAACTGTTACTGTAGCACCTTTAAACGTGAGGATTTATTCACTGTAAGTGGGTAACAATCTCACAGCTATCCAGTTCATATATTAATAATATTTGCAAGTCACACTGGTGCTCCATGGTCGCAAAATGCAACTATGAGTTGCAGTTTGGAGCCCTGCAGGTACAAAAACACACACATCATCTGCTCACACTATCGTTAAAGTCATTAAGGTAAACTGTTACAGCAGTGAGGTTAAATGTGGATGATTTATTCACTGGAAACTGGAAACTAACAGCTCTCCAAGTTCATATATTAATATATACACAAGTCTCACTGGTGCTCCGTGATTGCAAAACAGTCGCAGTCTGAAGTAGTGATATAAAAACACGGCTCACCTGTTCACACAGAGGACAGAATGGTCTGAATGGGAGGAGTGTGTGTGAAGTATCGTGTTTGTGAGTCTTTCTTTATGTATGTGTGCCTGTGAGAGGGACAGAGCCATAGAAGAGAGCAGGAGAACTAAAATGCCGATGCGAGTGTCATACCGGTGACTTAAAAAACATGACAATAATTTATACTTGATGTTTGCGATATCTTTTGATCACCAGGTCCATTTGTTTTTTAAGATTTTTTGGGGCATTTTTGCCTTTAATGGAAAGGACAGGTAAGCGTGAAAGGGGGAGAGAGAGAAGGGGGGATGACATGCAGCAAAGGGCCACAGGCTAGATTCGAACCTGGGCCGCTGCGGCAACAGCCTTGTACATGGGGCGCCTGCTCTCCCACTAAGCCACCAACGCCCCACCTGGTCCATTTGTGTTGGAGAGGAACACCTCATAAACAATGAACACTGAAGGAATCCTAACTGGGAGTTCATGTTTAGCACATGAGTTTCAGCTGGTTGCAATCTGTCCTCACTACTTGATGCCACGTAAGCCAACTGCTCCTTTACTGTTGACTACATACAAAGATGTTTGAGGTGTACTGGTGTATCTTTAATATATTTTCAAAGACATCTGCCAGCCATTAAGAAAATTATATTTATCACTACCGTGGCAAAAACAGGTTTGTGTGCGTGACTTACTGCTGCACTGGCTGCAGGGCTGCAGGCTGTCCCGTGGCCCTGGCTCAGCAGGACAGTGTGGATATAGATGTCAACATCAGTTTGTGTGTCACACAGGTAGAGCTGAAGCACATCTCCAGTGTAACAATCCAAAGCGCCCACCAGGGTGCGATCGGAGCACAGCTTCAAGAAGGAGGCCTTGGCCTCAGCTGTCCAGCTGCCCTGCAAGAGGCAAACCACAACACTCTTATAGATAAAAGTCACAGAACATTTTGTGACATCTGCAGCTTGACTGTTTGAAATCACTCACATATGCAGGAGCAAAAATGTGAGCAGCTGCAAGTATAAAACACTTGGGGCTAAAATAGTAAAAATTGTTGATCAGTGTTTCCCAAAGCCCCAAATTATGTCCTCAACTGTCCCATTTTGTCCACAACCCAAAGATATTCAGGTTACTGTCATAAAGGAGTAAAGAAATTAGAAAATAATCACATTTATGAAGCTAGAATCAAATAATTTTTCTTTTCTAAAAGAAATCCCCCAAACCGAATATCAAATTAGTTGGTGATTAATTTAATAGTTGACAACGAATCAATTAATCACTGTAGCTCTAAAAACACTCACACAATTTGCTTACTTTTTTAAAGTAATAAAGTACCTCACCATTTTTTGCGCTGTCATTACTTTCTTGTGAAACATTTGAACATACATCTATTGTGAAGCATATGGTTGGTCAGGAGAAAAAACAAGAAGAGCTCAGATTTACCTTGTAACTTAACATATTATCAAATATGCTATCAGACTCACAGTGGTCGGTTTAATTCCAGCGAGTGATGATGGAACAGCCTGTGCCGGAAGAGCCGAATAACATGACCTGAGGCAACAGAGATGAACAGTACGGATCACAGCAAACCACAGACACTGATCAGTCTAGCAGCAGTAGTACTAGCTGGATTGTTTAACTGCTTAAATGTGTGAGATGCCCCTTACTTGAGGAACTTGAGGTTGGCGCTCTGTACCACGGTCATATCGCCAAAGTCAACATAGTACACCTCGACCTGAGTGGAGCTGATGATCCGATGGATCACCACCCGGTAGAACCACATTCCTTTGGGTGACACACAGCACACTTGACCCTGTCTGACAAATTGCTCAGGGAGGCAGTAACACTCCGATACCTCAGGGCAGGTGTAACATCGTCTGGAGGTGACAGAGGATGAAAGAAAAATAATAAGAGACAAGATGTCTTTGCTCAGTAAGAAGCACCAGAAAACTCAAAATGTAAATGTTTACATTGAGACAATGTTGGTTACATTTTGTGTGTGATTTATCCTGGCTTCATACCAGCAGAGGAAATCTCCGCTTGTCACTAGGCTAATTTCTACAATGTAAAATGCCATAGGCTTGTGCTAATAACGTTAGCATGTTATATTTGTTTGGAAAACATGTTAAGTAGAAGACAGTTGTTTTGTCAGTGAACCTTATGCGATGTAATGGAGCCGAACTCTGTAACGTTACAGAACCCCAGCAACAACTAGTGTTTTGGAGGTGTAACTGTTGTGCAGCTGCGTATTTTCGAACAGGGAAAAGAAATCCCTGTCTTTGCATTTTATTTTGATCGAAGTCCGTTTTCTTTAAAACTGCTTGTTACATCTCAAATGTGGCTTTGACTTGCAACTAAAAACTGAGATAGATATTGTGTATCGCCAGGCAGCCTGTAAAAACCGAGATGTGAATTTTTGTCCATATCGCCCAGCCCTACATTGAACTTAAAACAAGGGTTGAGTGCTCAGTATCTAATTCAGTTCCTTTTCAGTTCTTTTTTATTGTCTTTAAAAAAATTCAAGTCTTACACTAACTAAATTTGAGGAAATACATTTCAAAGAGCCATACAATTAATGAATGACCTTTTATTCCAAACCAATGTTGGTCAAGCTAAATGACCAAGTTAATTTTGGTTCACATAATGGTAATACCCACTTTTAGAAAACACTTACATTGATATTTAAACTGCCCATCAGATTATTATGCATTATATTACTGATTACACTGCAATTCTGCAATGGGTTTGACTAAGCTATCACTAACATGTTCACCACCTCATCTCAATCATCATGTCCTCCATAGCTCGGGCCTCCTCACTCTCACTGAAGCGGATGTAGAAATGTCCGGGTGTCTCCACCTGTTCCACCAGGACCTCTACAAGCTCTCGAGCACCGTGGCGTGTCGGCGGTTTGAGACGTTGACTCTGCAGGGCATCCAGGGGCACTGCAGGGCTGGAGTGCACCTGAATGACAGGGTACACCTGAGACAGCAGTGTCCTTACAGTCCTTACTTGTCCTTACAGCCTAGTAATGTAAAACAACATGATGAAAAAGAAGATGCCTAACCATTTCCTGGGTCTTGGAATTGTTATTGGTATCTAG